>OX422140.1:353174028-354470216 GCA_949129095.1 Volucella bombylans | reverse complement strand
AGGGAGCTCAACTTTCGTTTACATACCATATGGATGGGATAATCCTTAAGCCAACCAGCTCCCTCTATATTACCTTTGTTCGCCCCCTCCTAGAGTACGTCAGTCAAGTGTAGTCCCCATATCATCGTGTTCATATCTTGAGAATGAAAGCATTCAGCGCCGTTTTCTTCGATTTGCTCTTCGAGGTATGTACTGGGACGATCTTTTTACTCTGCCATCCTATCGAAACCGTCTCAACCTTATTAACTTAAACACCCTTGAGGAAAGCAGAGATACGGTCGACTTTCTCTTCATTCATCGACTCCTTTCATGTCACGTTGAATGCGCGTCCTTCACAATTCTATTTTCCTCAACACTAACCATTGTAATCTACGTACCCCTCGTCTCTTCTATCTACAATACCAGCACACCACACGTCCTATGCCGCGAATGAACCAATCTCTCGTATGCTACGAAAAATCAATTCAAACCCTACCGTCTTTGACTTCTACCGCACCACTCCCTACCACAAGTCCATTCTCCTTCACCACTCTAACCAATCCAATGTATTAAGCCGAATAAATGTGGACCTTCACCCCTCCCAAAATTTAGCAAAGGAACTGTTTTATGCACGAGCTAATTACTTCTTTGGAGGTACTAAGAAATGAAAAAATTTCAAATCTGCTTCTTTAAAAATTGCATACTTGGTTTAGGATGTTTCAACACATATTTTTAATTATTTTGTTTTTGAAGGTGTATTTCCAGACGAGACGCATAATTACTGGGTTTACGAGTATGAGTATGAAACGCAATCCAGGCATCAGGCGAGTGAATGTCGCACACCGAATGAGCCAGGACCGAAAAACCACGTCGTTTTCAGTCGAAAAAGAAGGCCACTGGAAGACGGCTCTGATGGCTATTGCAAAATTCGATTATAAAAACTGCTTTGAGGATTGGATCAAGCACTGGCATAAGGGACAATATCGATTATCAAGAATAAACTGGTATTTTCAATTTCCAGCGAATTTTTAATCGACGTAAATAGTAAATCAATTTTCAGATAGGATTTGTCAAATTCACCCTAAACGCTGATATCCGAGACAGGAAAGTAGCACAGTAGCAAACAGAGAATTAGTGTCTAAAGCATCTTTGCTTCCATGTTATCCCTCATCCCTAGTAATAGAAATACGCATCCATCTAAAGGATACTCTGTTTATATCCTGGCGAAATACCTGATGAGCTTTCAACATTAACCTCTGCAGAAAGACGACTGCCTCCAAGTATCATACTTTTTGTTAAAGATGGCAAGCATGGTGGTATTTGCCAACAGTATGGTCACGCAGTCCTATTTGTGCAAGATATTGTTGAAGCTACCGAGAAGCATCCTAATATGCTGCAGAGATCAAGTAGCTGTATGGGTATGGTAATTGTAACTGAATATTTTGAAAACTTGGATCATACTCAGGAATATTACCTCCACAAAAATGGAACCCAGTTATACTTTGACATGAATATGATTGAAGCTGATAGAAGGTATAGAGTGATGAGGGTGTTGTCACTAGAAAAGGATGTAAATGCGATAGATCCAAGCGGATATCTTTTACCACGTAATTGTGATGTAATAAAAGAGGATTTCACTCATGTACAATAAGTCCTTTCATACAGAGCATGCAAATGAAGCTGAAAATCTTCCTGACAGCGCTAATAATGATGATACTATCGGAATAACTTTGGGTCAAGTTTTGGAATATCTATTTCTAACATACAATGCGGGTATACTTATACAAGGTGGCCCAAAATTAATCATCCAATTTTGTTTTCGAATTAGTTTCTTACTAAATAAAAAAAAAATTATTTTGAGTGATGGAAATCTTTATTTGGACCTTTACAATTGCTTCTGTCAAGTGGAAAAGATGATATCCGCCAAGTGGCTGCCGCCAGTGTTGATACACATTTGGGCCCGTTTTATCGCATTTTCCATGACTTTCCGCAAGATTTCCGGTGGTAACTGTTCGCATTCCTGTCGAATATTCTCCTTAAGGGCTGCGATTGTCTGAGACTTCAAGTAGCCCCAAAGAAAGAAGTCTGAGATGGTTAAATCGGGCGATCTTGCTGGTCATGACAAATCACCAAAACGGGAGATTACGCTACCAGGAAATGCTTCCTTCACAATATCCATTACGGCTCGTGCTGTGTGTGGGGTTGCACCGTCTTGTTGAAACCACATGTTCACCAAGCCCCGCTCATCCAATTTCGGCAGTAAGAAGGCGTTTATCATGGCCTTGTAGCGTTCGCCAATAACAGTGACCGTATTGCCGATGGTGTCCTCCAAAAAATACGACCCAATCCCTCCTCCCGCGTGAACGCCACACCACACAGTGGCTTTGAGTGGATGTAATGGTTCTTGGTGCGTGACGTAACCGCTTACGTGGAAATGCGCCTCGTCGCTCATGATGATTTTCGACACAAAATCGTCCTCTTCGTTGTTGAGATTGAGGATGGCCTTACAGTAATTCATACGCGACTGACAGTCAGGAGGCATTAACTGATGCACTGTTTGCTTTTTGTACGGGAACATGTGTAAGTCTTTCACGAAAATTCGCTGTAGGTTCCGTCCGGTGATGCCCAATTGCGTGACCCGTCGTCTGGTTGATGTTTCTTCGTTCTCAGCGACATCGGCAGCCGCAGCCACGATATTCTCCGCCGAACGAGCAGTCCGGTGACGGCCACCCCCTGCATGGTCTCCTGTGGTTCTACTCTGTTCGAGTTGAGCTAAACGCCGGAATGTTTGCCCAGTTGACGCAACACGATTAGGAAATCGACGTCGAAATTCACGCTGCCTTAATACCACCGAACGATTATTAGTCAAAAACATCGACACAATTATTCCACGCTCTTGCGGAGTATAGCGCTCCATTGCTTGCCTGTTTGTATACTGCAGCTGTCTAGTTCACAAATGTCAAATATGATTGACGTACGCATTTGCAAAAATTATACCATCTTCCTATAGGGCGATTAATTTTGCGCCACATAAAGGGTTTTCCAATAGAGACAACTTTGAATTTAATTTGTGAACGCACTCTTTCACTAATCATCAAACTGTCACTGTCAATTTATTCAGTAAACTCAACATGTTCATCATGGTAAAGTACACGAACGAGTAACGTCTGCAAATTATAAAAATTTTCTACCGAAATTTGGAGTCGGTGACTGCAACTTTAAGAGCGATAACTCCAATTTTCGGTCGTAATTCTCGCCCTAGAAGACTGGCAATAACAAGTGTAGTGCAAAACTTTGAGTCTACATATTCGTTGTGTGATGTTGCCGTTTCAGTGAGACAACGGGTTGGTGGAAGTGTCGAAAATATCGCTGCCGTTCAGGCAAATCAGTCAATTCCACGGCGTTCTCAAGAATTGGGCATCGCTCAGACCTCATTATGGCATATTTTGCGTAAGGATCTTGGTTTACAACTATACAACATCAAGCTGACTCAAGAATTGAAGTCGATGGACCATTTGAAGCGACGTACGTTTTCCGATTGGGTTTTGGAGAAAATGCGCCAAGATGATGAATTTCATCGCAAAATTATCTGCAGTGGCGAAGCTTATTTTTGGCTCAATGGGTTCGTCAAAAAATAACTTCATCCACAAAAAATAACTGTTTGGTGCGGTTTGCATGCCGGCGACGGTATTGGGCCATATTTTTTCGTCGACGATAACGATAGTCACGTTCTGTGAATAGTCAGCGTTATCGCGCCATGATCACCGATTATTTTTGACCCGAATTGGAAGATATGGACTTGGACGACATGTAGTTTCAACAGGATGATGCCACAAGCCACACAACACACGCTACAATCGATTTATTGACGAGTAAGTATGGTGAGCGTGTTATCTCAAGACATGGGCCAGTCGATTGGCCGCCTCGTTCGTGCGATTTAACCCCGCTCGACTATTTTCTGTGGGGCTACGTTAAGTCATTGGTTTATGCCAACACGTCGACGAGGTTGAAAGAGCTCAGAGCCAACATTGAACGCGAAATAGCGGCCGTTTCGGCCGAAATGTGTGGCCGAGTCGTTGAGTCCAACGAACCGACCGCTGCAAACGTGCCCGCGGCGGCCATATGAACGAAGCAGAGTTCCATTCATAAATGGTTTGATTGTACTTCAAGCTGATAGTAAAGTTTGTGAAATATCTCAAATGGTTCATGTTTTATATAAAAAATAAGTTGTCAAGTCCTTATTGGAAAACCCTATAGATAACACCAAAAATATTCGATATATAATATATATTTACAAATAGCAAATAATAATAATGTTCATATTATCCAACGGCTATTGAAACAGCTTTCTAGGTACCTTTTTGTTTGTGCTCAATGCTTTTAGGTTCGACAATCTACACAAAAGATGCAATTTTTTTTTTATATTGTAAAAGAGCTGGGCTGAGTTCCAAAACGCATAAAATGCGCAGTTTTTGCAAAGTCATGTGTTCCGAAAATGAAAAAAGAAAATGTTTACAAAGTCACGAGTTTCTTAACGCAGCTTCATGGCAGACATGCGCATTAACTGTGCAGGGAACGCATCCATTTTTATTTGGATGCTTTCATTTGAGTTTTCTTGAGAGAGGTAAGCAAAATATATTCTTCTTAAGTTTTCGTTTATTTTCAAGTTTTTATTGTTAGTTTGTTGTTGTCTCAATTATTGTTATTATTATTGTTTATTTCAGTGAAAATACTTGGAATCACGACCAAAGAATGCTGCTTTTAAACTGCAGATTGGCAAATTCTAGAATTTAGTCCTCCATTTTGTAGGGAACAAATAAATAAAAAGTTCATGAACCTTATGATAACATATGGAAGGATAAAAAACAAGGAATAACACAAGCGGCGAACCAGCAATATCATGGGAGTATTTTGACATGTGGTATGAGGTATATGGGACTCGAGCGCATATCGTTGCACCTCAGGACAATCTTGATTCCAGTTTAAACAACATCGAGGAAATTCTTACTAATGAAGACACAACGAATGAAGATACAACTGATCCAGAAAATCAATTGCTTTACCCATAACCCGTCGTTTCCCAGAGGCGGGTCTTATTTGGATCTACTGCTGTACGACGAACGCATACGACTGACAGGTACGAATTTACAAATGCTAAACTGTCTGCGCACATTCGTGTATGACAGTGACCATTGCGGTTTTAGCACCGAAATTACAGTTCCCAACGAAATTGCGGAATTGGAGGAGTTTGTCCAAAGATATTCTTACAACTACAGTAAGACTCGATGGACACGCTTCTCCGCAACCTTGACTAGAGCGCTCTCCTCGAACACGCTCCACCCACCGTCCAATAGGAATTTGTCAAACGAGGAGATCGACAATTACCTAAAAAAAATGGACGAGACAATTAAACAAACTATGGACACTACAATACCGCGGTATCGACGTACGACTAACGAAGACCTGTTCCGCAATCCTACTGTTGACGCACTGCACCGAAAGAAAAGTAGACTTCTGTCAAGACTCAAGAACTTGTACAGGCAGTTAACTGACAGACAAGATCCGGAGATTAGGACACTGAAGTCGATTAAAAATGTGCAAAAGTTAATAAAAGAAAATTACAGAATTGCTGTAAGCTCATATTGGAACAACAAGGTTCGGGCTGTAAACACCAGCAACCCGAACATGTTTCCGCAAATCAATAAACTATTTCGGAGAAAAAATCACAACGACCTTCAGTGTCTTAAAATAGCCCGGACAACAGACAACGGACGGTTACTGACAATAGCAGGCATTGATCCAAATGAGGCCGCTGATGATGACGACTTTTTTGTGATCGAGGATCCACAGGAGAAGGTTGAAGCCATAGGGGCGACTTTCCAGGAAGTATACAAGGCCACTGATAACATTGGCCCTAATTACGACCTGGACAATCGCGTCTTGGTGCACGACTTCTGCATTCGAAATGAAATAGGGAACTGGCGAACCGAGGGCTCTGGTTTCACACGGTTTAGCGACGAAAATATGGCAAATAACGTCATTGCCAGAGAGGGTGGCCTACCCCCGTTCATTTCGAAGGCAGGACTCCATGAGATCTTCGACACAATCAGGGCTAAGAAATCGGTGGGGACCGATGGTATTCCGAACATCGTGCTTCGACATCTTCCTCTAGAAGCGGTGGACATTTACACCACCCTGTTTAATAATGCAATGAATAATGCACATTATCCAGCGCATTGGAAAACGGCGGTGGTTCAACCTATCCCCAAAAAGGGAAAGGATATATCCAATCCGGCGAATCTCCGGTCGATAAGTCTCCTTCCGAATATCAGTAAGGTTTTTGAAAAAGTAATCAATAGAGCTCTGTCTAGGTGGGTTGAGGACAAACATATAGTTCCGGATAATCAATTCGGTTTTAAGGCGGGACATTATATCTCACATGCCGCGTCTAAACTGGTTTCTGATATCCAATGGAACAAAGGCAAGAAACAGTGCACTGGTGCCTGCCTTGTTGACTTGGAGAAGGCCTTCGACAGCGTATGGTTAGAGGGTCTTTTCTATAAGCTGACTAGGCAGGGTATCAGTAAACCACTCTTGTACATTCTTTATAATATGCTAACCAACAGGCAGTTCATCGTGAAAAATGGTGATGTGACTTCTGTTGGAATATTTCAAATTAAAAATGGTCTTCAGCAAGGCGCGGTCAATTCGCCGATCCTATTCAGCGTTTATACAAGCGACTTGATAGGTTCACTTCCCCATACTATTGCGTACGCAGACGATTTGGTAGCGTACAGAACAGGTCCAAAAATCGAGGTCATTAATACTCTCTTGCAGGGTGACTTCGATAAGATAAGACGATTTTGCGATGACTGGAAGTTGAAAATCAACTTTCAGAAGTCGGAAACCATTCTCTTCAGGACGCCGTTGTCTGGAGCCTCTAGGGATACCAGAAAAAATTGGCGAAAGTTCTCTATCATTGGACAACATGGACAACCTCTTGCCTGTCGAAATGTAGTCAGATACCTTGGAATCTTGCTAGATCAGTTTCTGTATTTTGGCAAAAATGTAGATGCTGCTCTGGCCAGAGCTAAAGGTGCTTTTGCCCTTACAAAGAGACTATTTTATAGCAGCCAAATCGATGCGAGGGTAAAGGTAATCTGCTACATGGCCCTTATCAGGCCCATGCTGGTATTTGGTTGTCCCGTGTGGTTCAATGTACGAGCAAGCTTAATGGAAAAGATTCGGGTGTTTGAGAGGGCTTGTCTTCGCTTGTACAGAACACCAGAGTCGGAGTACAAGAAATTTTATCCTAATGAGGTCCTTTACAACAGGGCGAACCTAATACGAGTGGACAACTTCGTAATTAAGCTGACTCGAAGGCACATTGCAAGAGCAATGACCTCGACGAATAACCTGATATCTGGGGCTTACTACCCCAATTACCTTTACCACGAGAGTGTGCGCTCTGACGGCTTCGTTCCACCGGAAGCATTTCTCTACCTTGATCAGATAGAGTTGATCCAGGATAGATCAGCGGTCCCGTTAATCTTCCATGTCGCTCGGACAGCTGGGGACAGGCGACTCAACTACAACAGAGACGTCGAACACGGCAGTGTGGATCGCCTCAGGTTCAGTAGGGCGGTGGGGAATCGCGATAAGAGGGATGTCGTTCGGCAGCACCAGCATTTCTGGTGGTTGAATGATGGGGAAGATGTTTCGTCGTCGTTTCCGTCAATTACGGACCAGCCTTACTAATGAGGCAGAGCTGACTAACTTATTTGCTCTGTGAATAGCGGTGGCCAGCTTACATAGGTTTAGGTTAGCATTTAAGAAACATATACATGTATCAGTGTATACAAAGGTGTATACTGATATATGTATATGATTGTGTATAATGTCTATGTGTGTATTGTGTAACTAGGTTAGGTAGGCTAAGGTTTATTTTAAGTTAGATACTAAGTTTTTATAAAAAATAAAAAAAAGGTCCATATGTTAAGTTTTTGTAAACAAATTTTTTTCTTAGCCTTAAGTATAGAAAATAGTATTTATAGTATTTATAAATAAAATGTAAATGCAGTTGAAAGACATAGATATAAGTATTCAGAGTAGCTTAGAGTGCCTGTGTGGGGCCAGTAAGTTAGTATAAGATTGTTAAGTAATTTTAAGCTAGCATTTAAGCATTTTTTGTTAGTATGTAAGAGTTAGTGATTAAGAAAATAAAATGCATTAAAAACTAAAAAACTACAACTGATCCAGAAAATCAATTGCTTTACCCATCACCGCAACCCCAACCACCTCCAAACAAAAGAAGAAAGTGTGAAGTGTGAAGATGAGGCTGTGGGAGACAGACAAATGCTGAGGGAACTTATAAAATTGGAAAAAGATAAGCTAAGAGTTGAAGAAGAGAAGGTGCAGGTAGAAAGAGAAAAGGTTTGTGAATTTAGTTTTAATTTCAACCAGAAAAGATGGTCGAAATTTTGTAGCGGGTCAACGGCTTCATTCTTGTTGCGATCGTGTTCCATAAAGCCTACATATTTTCCTCCATCACATATGCCTTCAACATTTATAATAATGTTATGTAGCACCATACAGGACATTATAATATGTTTGGCCAGTCTTGTGTTTTGAATTTCAATGTGATTTAAAATGCGAAAATTAATTTGTTTAAATTCCAAAAACCTGCTCAACATGAACCCCCCTACTAGATCTTAATATTGTGTTAAATTTCTTTTGTTCGGATGTTAAAAATCCATTGTCCCTGTATGGTACCATAAGATTAGTTTATAGTGGATAAGCTGCATCTCCAAGAAGATGGCACTCTGTCGGAAATCTCAATTTCTTGTTAGTGAGTGCTTTTTTTAACGGACTATTGTGTGCCAGACATTAGCATCGTGGCGGCGTTCAGGATAACCGATAAAAGCGTCAGTGAATTTCATGGTGCTATAAAGAACTGGCTTGAGTAATTTGAACAAAAAGTTGTTAATTTACTTGAACAATAACAGAATGAAATCCCTTGCGGTTATATAGTAAAAACTTATTGAATCGTTTTTGGGCTGTGATATAAGAATGTGCATACCATCAATGCACCCTAGCACAAATGGAAATGGATGAGATCGACTGTTTTGGAAATGTTCCATGGTTTGGTTTTGCGTAAGCTCGGAAGATGGAAACTTTATGATACTGTATTTTAGTTCAGAGCTTTATAGTTTTTAAAAAGATTCTATGGGATGTAGCACGTCCAATATTGAAACGGTCGGAAATTTCTCTGAAGCTATTCAAATTACACAACTTCCAAAGTGTAACATGCAGGCGTTGTTTAAGAGAATATCCGGGACGACCTTTTTGCTGAACACAAAATGGAATCTTCAACATAGTATGCAATTTCAGAAAATAAAGGAACGAATTTAACTTTTCGAATAAAATATTTTACTTTAGTTCATGAAATGTATTCCGCGTCATTCTGAAATGAATACAGAAAATGCAATCATTTACATTTACATTTACATTTATTTGTATTCTTATTCATATAAGATATATAATATACATCTTTTAACTTATTGAACAAGCTTAGGATAATTACAATTATAATGATTTACACAATCTATACATAATTAGAAAGATAGGAGATAAAGAGCAAAAAAAAATAGGATAAAGAGAAAGAAGAAAGAAGAAAAGATGAAGAAATAGAGCATTATTAAATTAATTATTTTCTTTGTAGTACTGGAAAACTTTCCTGCTAAAAGTTTTTGTGTCGTTCGTACGCTTAATTTCCAGGGGTAAAAGATTCCAAAGCTGAATCGCATGCACGAAAAATTGACGAGATGTATTAAGATACTTACACCTGGGAGTAATTAATTGCATGGCTCTATGATTTCTTGCAAAACGTATTTTCTCAAAAAGATAATCCTGTTTTTTGGTTGTAATAATATTGTGTAATGATATTATGGTTCTGTATTTTAGGAACCCCATTAAATTGCAACCGGTTATTTGTTTACTGTAGTCAGAAATGTGTTCATGCCTGTTGATACAAAAAATGTATCTTGCGCAACTATTATAGGCTACTGTGAGTTTTCTTCTAGACTCATGGTCCATGTTGGAAAATATTTCGCAACCATAATGGATGATAGGCAATACAAAGGACTTAACAAGTTTTAACTTAACGTGAGTTGGGAGGTAATTTGACGTGGGACTTAGTCCACGAAGTGCTCCATAAATTTTTGATACAGTTTTACTTATATGAATATTCCAGTTCAGGTATTGACCGAGATAAATACCAAGATTCTTAATTGTTTCTACATACTCAACAGGAGAGTGGTTTAAGAGAAGAGGGGGAAAAACCTCCGTACTTCTAGAACCACTTATTACCATAGCTTTTGTCTTTGCCGGGTTGAGACTTAGTCTGTTTTCGATTGACCATTTACTAATTTTGTCTAGCTCACAATTCATGCTGTTTATCGCCTGGATTTTGTTCGATTTCGGAAACAGGGAGTATATTTGGAGGTCATCGGCGTATATATGATGTCAACAGGTGTTAAGACGTTGAGAAATATCATTTACGAAACATGTGAACAGTAGAGGCCCTAACACGGAACCTTGTGGGACACCTGAGGGAACAAGAAGACAAGACGAATGTTTGTTTTTGTGATAGACGAATTGGGAACGATTACATAAATACGATGACATAAGACTGCATAAAGAGCTTTCAAATGAAAATTGTCTTTCGAGTTTCTTTAATAATATAGTATGATTTACAGAATCAAATGCTTTTGAGAAGTCAAGAAATATAATTATACCCAACATATTCTTATCCAAACCGTTACGTAGATCCTCTGTAATGTTTAGTAAAGCGGTGGTGCAGTTATGCTTAGTGCGAAACCCGGACTGGTACTTTGCTATTAATTTGTTAACATTGAGATGGGTATTTATTTGATGACTTAAAATGGTTTCAAACACTTTACTTAGAAACGGTAGTATTGCAATGGGTCGGTATTCTGGAATATTCGATAATAAGGATTTTCTTACCGGTAGCACTTTTGCGATTTTCCAACCATCAGGATAAACTGAGGTGGTGATTATAGTGTTCACAATGTGCGTGGTTTGATGGAGAATAGTGGGTAGGAGAGTTTTAAAAAACTTTGGTTGGATATTATCTGAACCCATTGCATTAGATTTGATGTCTAATATTGTCTTGCCCACCTCATTTTCGTCAACGCAAGAAAGCGAGAACCTTCTTTCAAGATTGTTTTCACGAATAAAAGAAGTCGACATAACCGGCCCGTTTGATTTTTCACTATTGGAGACGAATTTTGAATTAAGGTCTTCTAAGTCTGTAGTGCTAGGAATTGATGTCTTATCTGTTGTTAGTCCAATATGACGAACTTTTTTCCAAAACTCGGAGCTTGAGCTAACAGATTCGAATTTATGTTTGAAGAAGTTTCTTTTTTTTCTCCGAATAAGGGTCGTTACTGCGTTACGAGCAGCCTTGAACTCCCTATGTAGGGATAAGCATTTGTATCGTCTCCACCTGGAGTACAAAAGGTTTCGTTCTTTTATAAGATCACGAATATCTTGAGTAAACCATGGAATGTTAGTTTTTTTAATCGTAGTTATTTTAAGCGGGACATATTTATTAAACAAATATAGGATGATGCTATTCAGATATTCAACCTGAAAACTGGTATTGTTCGTGCTATAAATGGGCCACCAATTCAAACGACGACATTCAGCAAAAAGCTCTTCCAAGTTGATATGAGAATACTGATATGATGTAAAGGTTGTATCATTTATAAAAGAAGGAATTGCATCTATTGTTGTGAAAATCATGTCATGATGGGAAAAAGAAGGAGCAAGAAGTTGGTTATAGTGCATTACTAAACTGGGATGAGAAACTAAAACAAAGTCTAATAGAGAAGGCATACAATTGGGTGCAAAATGAATTGGTTGATTGGAATTTACAAAGGTTAAATTGAGTGACTCTATCATTTCTCGAGTTGTTCGATTTTCATTCCCTAAGATGTTTAGATTAAAATCCCCACAGATAAAGATTTTTGAGTGTAGCGGAGCTAATTCCTCAAATACATCCCTTATAAGTGCATAATTGGCTACATCAGGTGCCATGTATACACAACCAAATCAGGACATTTTTCAATTATTTTAAAAAAATGTAAAGGCTTAGGTTTTTGTGAACTTCAAAATTTGATTGAGTTGGAAGTTTGCCATGATAATTTTTGAGAATGCTTACTCTGGGATCTAACGACAGAATTAATATTAAAACGGTTAAAATCCTCATCAAAAACACTTGTTTCCATCTCTTTTAGTTCCCTGAGTGCTACGAGTATATAAAATGCGTTCCGAAATGTCAAATTAATGCAAAGTAAAATGTATGCAAAGCATCAAGGCTGCGTTGTAGATGCGCAGTAAAAGTGTAACACTGCCGCAAGTGTAACAATGCTGTTTTTAAAAAATTATTTTATATTATTTTTTATTTTTAAGGTTTTCTTGCCAGTTCATATCTCGAACAGTGAAGAACTGGTCTACAGAGGCAATATTTGACGTGAGGCGGTTTCAGGAAAACTCTTGCAAAAGCAGGTCGTTTGAAGCTGACGTGATACAGGATTGTGCAGAACGATTTAAAGATGACCTGATAGGAATAATTACACAGCTGGTTAATGTCCCACATGTGCTCTTGTTGGGAGAAAAATTATCATTTTTGTGGCATTTTTTTTTGCAATTATAAGGAGCTATTATGTTCTGCGAAAATATTTTCAACCTACTTACTCTTGCACGTATTCATCACCGCATTCCCAAGTTGCTAATCTCAATTAAGCCACCATCGATTTATCGATTAAAACGACATATAATTAGCTCCTCTTTAGCCATTACAATTCGCAACTGTCCCAAAGGTATTTCCCAGTAAGTTACTCACTATAAATCGGATTAACCGTATATCGGATTAAATATTGATCAACCTTAACTAAATCTAATCACAATTTGCAGCGATAATCGCATTCGTTCGAGCCGTGTGGAATAAAATTTCCCACTCCGGGTTGACTTAATCGGTTGTGGTTTGGATTAGGTCACACCGAAATATTGAATTGTAAAACAGGCGGGAGGACCACCATCCTCTTTGGATTGGAAGATTAACCTCGTTCTCGTATCTGTCTGTTGTTTAGGAAATTACAATACATTCTTTGCCTCTCGGGAATGGATTCCATTTAAAAGGTTGAATTGTTGAAGGGCTTGTAAATAAATTACAATTACATTGTGGTAGTTGTTTTGGAAAACGAATTCAAATCATCCACTACATGAAATTGAACAAGGAAGGAAATGCTGAACACAAATCAATGATTGACATCGAATCTGTGTAGTCGTATAACTGGCAGCAACAAATAAGGGAAACGAAATGAGTAATTTGTATCTGAAGAACATTTAACAGATACTCGTATCACTGACAACGTTGATAAAATTGCAGACAGAAACTGGAAATGACTTATCATGTTAGATAGAGAATTCTTATTTTCGTACAGTAGCAGTCGATCGAAGGTGCCCTATCTTCGACATCAGGGTCGACATCACTACGAATTGGGAAACTGAAGGAAATCAACTGCTGCAAAGCAGAATTGTATACAAATTTATATGTGCATTTCTGATTGAGTTGGGCAGCAGTAAATGTGTCACAGTAGATCCCAGTTTCAGCACTTCTTTCAGATTTTCTAATCCCAGTGCGAAGGTTAATGACTCCAGGGCCGGTATTTTCCTTCAATTCTTCTGGAACAATATACACTGAAGTATGTAAAGCAAATGGGGCTTTTAGTCTCTGGTTTACAAATTTCGGATACCGATGGGGCGACCTCATATGATATTCCTCACTTGACTACTCGTAGGGTATACAAAATTAGGGCGATGCCTTCTAAGCCACCACTTGTAAGCCTTTAGCAGATAAAATAATAAAATATTAAAAGTCCGTAGGACTTCTTGTTAGCTCTGGGTGAAAAGCGATTCAGACCTAAATGGCTCTGTGAGTCCAGTCTTCAACCTGGACTTCGACTAACAAGCCTCTCCAGTTTTCCTGGTCTGTAACTAAGTTGGACACTCCAAGTCGGTTAAAGTGCCCTTCTACAATACTTGTGAGTGCCACCTGAAGCGAAGTTTCCGTATATTATGTTGTCCCTCCAGGTTAGATTCGACGACTCTGCGGCCCAGAGCATTAGTGTCCATTCACTCTACATGTCCTAATCATCTTAGACGACTGATGCGCAATTATTTGATTAGGCCGATGTTGCTGCGCAGCTATTATAGTTTAATTCGTCGTTTAATCGTCTCCTGCAAAACCCTTCAACGCAAACGGGACCGAATGTTTTTCAAAGGATTTTTCTCTTGAAACGACTGAGGATGTCTTCATCCGCTTTTGATAGAATCCATGCTTCAGCGCCTTAAAGTAGGACTGCGATGATCAAGGTCTTACATAGTCTCCGTAGGTTTTCTTGCCTTCTTAGCCCAAAGAAACTGCAATTGACAAGAGTGATTCTTCGTTGTATTTCTGCTGAGGTGTTGTTGGCAGAATTTATTGCACAGCCAAGGTAGATAAAGTAGCTTGCTAACTCGAAATCACAGCTATCAATTATAGCGTTTTGTCCAATTCGTCGATATTCTGCGTCCCTTCTTATTGACAGCATATACCTACTTGGTTTTGCCCTCATTTCCCGCTAAACACATTTTTGCAGCTTCCGTTTCAATACTAGCGAGCACACAGGCTCGCTGGTTGTGGTTGATTGTGGACCTTCCTGGTATGAAACCACATTAATGGGGACTAATCAGACGTTCACACAATATGGCAGATAAGCACTTTTATGCGATGTTGGGGAGACTTATATGTCTATAGTGGGCGCAGCTGAGTGGATCTCCTTTTTTGTGTATCGGGCATACGGTGCTGAGAGTCCATTCATCAACCATACACTCCTCTGACCAGATCTGAGAAATGGGTTGGTACATGATTTGAATACATCGACCGTTAAGCCGTCAGGCCCAGCTGTTTTATTGGATTTCAGCTTAGATATTGCTATCGTTACTTCGTGATTATATGGACAGAAGTTTTGGCTATCATCGTCAAGGTTGAAAGGTCTATTGTACAGAAAAAGTTTTTTCCATATACTAAGAACCGGCTGTGACTCTGTTACAAGGTTTCCTTCTTCATCTGTACAGGTTTCTGTGCGAGTCTTCTTGCCTTGACGTGTTCTTTTTGCCTGTTGGTAAAACTTTCGTACGCTATTCCTGGAGTATAACCTCTCAAAATCTTCGATCGCGGTCTTCTCTTGATCTTTTTTCTCTTTCTGGAGAAGCCGACGCTTTTTCCGTCTCTTCTGCTGATAGAGCTCAAGAGCAGCTCTCGCCCTTCTTTGCAGCGCCGCCTTGTAGGCTTCTTGTTTAGTTATATGTGCTGACATTCTTCATAAAATCAGAGATTTGTTGTCGGTGGTCGGGTGAAACTCACGTTGTAGTGTCTCTGATGGTACATTGTCCTCGGTACTTGATGCTGGCGGCATAGGAGATGTTGAGAAATTTCGGGATACGAGTTCGGCGAAAATTCTGGTGGTCTTTTCTATGTTATATCTTCTCACAGTAGTTCTTCTTTGTTGTGGCGCTTGGGAACAAAGTGTTGATCCAAGATAATGATGGCTGCCCGGAACGTTCGGACATCCAGAATACTGTAGGCATGACTTACCTCAATCACAGTGTGATCAATTTGATTTAGATCCGAAGACCGCTGGGTTCCATTGTGTTCATTGAGATGAGGAAGCCGTGTGCTTTGATATGGTGAAATTTCGTACCGCCACAAAGTCAGTTCCGGCTTTAAAATGGCCTACGAGTAGCATGATTTTACAGCTCAGTGATCTTTGTCAAATTAAAATCGCTCCGATACAAAGTCACTTTAATGCGCCAATTAAGATCGGCAAGTCTATTACCGCAGCTCTGGGCTGTCCCCAAACCATCTCTCTGGAAACATAATCAGAGGAAATCTTCAACCAACTCTGTGTATAAGAGGCAAAGATGTAGGAAGTATCTGATAAGGCCTCGTATAGTAACCATCGCAATATAGCTTGTAGGGTGCGATTTGTGTAGTTACTAAAGTCTTGGAATCTAAGCCCCTTAGTATGCGACCATCATTGATATAGAGCTACCCTGGTGGTCTGCCAAGTTTCAGTTAAGAAGTTCAGAATAATAGGCACATGGCAGTTGGTGGAATCAGAAGCAGCCTGATTCGAAGACAACCATAAAAAGGGCCTTAATAGCTAAATATCGTGAAGTACTCCAAGCTAATGTTAAAAAGTTAACTTTTATAACTTTTTTTAGTGTCATCGACAACGCAACGCCAACCGAAATAGCTTGATAGGCATTGACAACCAAGGGCTCAGAATGACAATTGTTATTGATTTGACCCTGTAACTGGTTACAACATGTTAGAGAACAAGACCTGAGTCAGCTCAGCGAAGGGTAAAATGCAAATGTAACACAACCATCATCTTACGCGGCAGATAGTTCAAAAACTTAGCACCGTATCGCTATGATTCCCAGGTACAATTCCGACCGACTAATATTATCTCAGTGCGCGGTAAATTAAAGGAATATTGGGCATAAAGTGTGGAGGAAATCTCAATCCTCTGCAGTCCTACCCAAACAGAAGATGAGAAGAGAAGATCAAAAAGCTCAGATTGCAACAACCCCACGCAGAAACTCGGAAGGCATTTAGCTGGTCCAAGTTTCCAAAGAAGCTAAGTATTTGGTTGTCATCCTGGATAACAAACTTCTCGGGACAGAACATGTTACGTCGAAAACCCTTAGGGAGCTGTCGGCCTTCTGGCAGTGCAGAGGAGCTATCAGCAAGACATGGCGCCTATCACAGAGAAGGCTCCTTTGGATCTACACGGCTATAATAAGGTCAATTATATCCTATGAGTCGTCGGTTGTCTGGTGGAATAAATTCTCCCGAAAATACCAGACTCCAAAGAACGGTTTGATATGAATATCAATATCACGGGCTGCACTCTCAAAGCCATCTTCCGTTTAAAAAGCAGTGGTCTTTGGTACAACATGCACTAGAGTTTTGATGAACTTGCGCGCCGGCTGTCTTATGACTCTGGTCTTATGGACCATGCAATGACACCAGAAATCCTTTTGCGGAAATCAACTTTCCCTGTGCCCAGGACTGGTTTCGGCCAGAATCACAGCCAGGAAAGGAATGCAGTCGGGTCTTCACGGACAAGCTTGCGAGAACCGGTAGAGGGGGCGAGGCATTTGCATCTGTAGCAACAGCCAAGCTGCGCTTAGAGGCTTGCTGAACCCTCTTACGAGTTCAAGCTAGTTCAAGAATGGAAGAGATCACTGAACGCAGTTGGAAAGCTAAATTCAGTCTGGGTTCCAGGTCACAATGGGATCACGGGAAAGGCAAGTTTCAGAGGAGAGTTTTTCAGGACCCCAACCTACGTGGGGTCTGCCTGCGTTCTTGGTTAAGGCTTCCATTGACAGTTGGGTCTCTTATGAGCACAACTGCAGATGGCTGACTCTATGAAGTCAGCGACCTTTCTGCTGGCCCTCAGCAGGAAAAACTGCAGGTTGCTTACTGGCGTCATGACAGGGCATTACACTTTTGCTGAGCACTCAAATGTGCTGAGCATAAGACACAACACCTTGCGATGCTTTCTGTGAAAGTGATGACGACACCACGGAGCACTATCTCTGTGAATGTCCGGCTTACACTCGCATCAGATTGCAGGTACTCGCCGCAGACGATGTGGGTGCTGGTACTGTAGGTGCCATATCACTTAAGCGCTTACTCATCTTTCTTCGTAAGACTGAACGACTTTATTAAAAGGAGGACAATGGACTAGTTCTTTGTCTGAGTTTGAAAAAAAAATCTGCAATTATCACGAGAAAGAGATTAGATCAGTGACTATGGAACAAGGGGTTATAGGACATAAATTAAAATAGTATCGTTTATTGTGTGGTCTTCCTGAACCGCTTCGGATTTTTAGCAATTTTTCTGACAGTTGTAATTTTTCAACATATGTGGTATCTTAGTAAATCCAGGACATGTCGTGATGCTCTGATCTACTTCTTGAATATCTCTTCTTATTACATGTCACGGATACCGCTCTAAAACTGTCACTCAATTAGACAGTAGGCTCTAACTCAAATTGATGTCAACGTTATTCAATTATTAAATAATTTTCGTTAATTTCTGTTACAACATATTAGTCAAAGCAATTAGTGCCATACTCCAATCATAACAGTGCTCCACTATTATCCAAACAAAAACACTAAACTTCCACAATCAGCTGGAACGTACTAATTACATACTCTGCACTGCGTAATTTCGTAAAAGGTAAACAGTCCCCGATTCCAATTTCAATTCCAATTCAAACTCCATGATAACGAATGACCTCTTGGCATAGCCTACGTGCCAATCGATATTCTCCAACTATTCATTTAATTCAACAAAAATTGCGTTTTGCTTCCGTCCCCTAAAGACACAATTATGTCATGACAGGCGGATTTCCATAAAAGAAAAGTTGCCGCCATAATAACTAACACGACGATGTCGGCCATTGAAGGCTGTGTGGTTGCTAAATTGTGTGCTAGACTGTATGGAACTGTATGGGACGACTCATGAGTTGTAGCATGGCACATATGAATATTTCCCCACATTTCCTCATCCCCTACGAGGCTTTAATTATGTCCGATGTAAGTGATTTATTACTAAACACACTTTTACGAATTACTCGTAAATTGTTTGCCTGACGTTATGACAGTTGGATGCGGAGGAGGAAAATGATTTTCATTTGGTCTGGTGGGTTTGAGTTTGTGCATGAGACTGTAGCTTGCATTGTAATGAGAAGAAGTGAGGGAGCATTTCGTAAGGACATTGGAGCAGACAATACATAATTGCTTGGCACTGAATGGAGACTGAAATTTATTTGAAATTATTACTTCCGGTGGAGGCTTGAGGCTGTGGCAAATGACCTGTAGTTCGTCTAAAGAGTGACACACCAGATTGGTTCTAACTTAAGACTGCAGGGGCTTCCAATAAGTTTTGATTACCTTTGTTTCCATGACACCTATATGGAACTAGAGTATTGATTTCCTCTCAAAACCAAACCGATATTCTGACAACAATAATGTATTTACGCCTAGATGCCTGGTAGTTTAACTGGAGATGTTGGATCCAACTCGTGTGGATGGAAGTGATGGCAAACCAGAGGGCATTTACTAAGCAGTAGCTGATGGTTTTGGCTTCAGTGCCAACTTTATCTGCAGAAGTGGTGCTTCTATATCCTCAGCACCGGCAGTAACTTGAATATTACTGCTCATCCCTGTAGACTGTAGTTAGGGTTTACTGTTTTGATACGTTCTTTCTGCATTTTTGTAGAACATTTGTAACATTTCAGAAAACACCTCGGTTAAATGAAATAACACTTTGTTAGGGAGATTTGATAAATAACCACCTTACCTTTGGTAGCGGGACAGTTATTTACACAAGTAAGACACCAATTTGACTGTGAGATTAATTTTGTTCTTAATCGATTAAAGTGTGGGCTATTTATACAATTTATTGATTGCTTATTCTAAAAGTTTAAAGTACTTTATCTGGGTCATCAATTTTGGCCGACGCGGCAGTTTAACTTGGTTGACTTCGGCTTCGTGCATAACTGCTGAGTCGTAATTTTGGTGGAGTTTGTTTACTTCGGAAACGATTCATAAATAACTCTCTGGCAACTTTATTACCCATAAGAGCTGCCGATCGAGTAACTAACCTTTGAGTTATCGGCTTGCTCTATTGCTCAGCCCTACGACTGTTGATTCCACTGTGCGTTTCAACAAAGCAACAAGCTGTCATGCCCTTGCAGGTTCAGTCGATCTCCAACCGTTGTTTCATAACAACAATGACTGTGTGAGGTTGAGGCGGTACGAAAACAAACTAAAGATCGTCAAGAAAGAGTTAGAGTTACTCGTACACCACAGCCTGTGTCAGCCATTAAAGACCAAGTCTGCTTCACGTAGTGGAAAAAGCAGACAGTTCATAACCTGCGAGGTCTGCAGGAGTCTTAACGCAATCACGCTACCCGAATACTTGCGCACCTATAGAACTCTATCCATATCCTACGCGATAAGACCGTATTTTACAAGATTGACTAACAGAAAGCTTTCCAAGAGTCCAACAGTCCGCTGATCTTTGCACCTTTACTAGTGGATCTGTTTGTGGAGAATTCGATATTCTTACCAAAGGGCAATTTACGGTTGTAGTCCAGATTTTTTCCCAATGACTTATATGCACACGACTAGATTTATCCAAGCCTTGCTAACACGTTGCTGGATATTTGACTTCGAATGACATTTATTGTCCGAAAGTGTTCCCAGAAGTTCGGTTCCCAACTCTAGTTTACTCATAAGCCACCTTTTATGTCCAGCTAGAGGGTCTGTTTAGGGCTCTTTATATTAGTTTGTTAGTTCTTATGACTCCTCGGGAGGCATAGAGCCTCATCTTGTTCGGTTTTCTGCAACGTGCTTCAGGTCTCTCCAACTCTTCTCTGCGCTATGTCTGTCTTAGGCGGCCTTCTTCCTGACTGGGTAAGTGGGTTCCATTGCATGGCTTACTTCGAAATGGAATTGTCTTCGCGCCTTCTTCTTATAGCAATGCCGATTGCCTTCTGCCCTGCTCTATTATGGAACTCTGCGTTTGAGATTCGATTGTGCTAAAATACTCTCAAAATGATGCGCAGACAGATATGTTAACAAAGGACTGGAGCATCCGAGTGATTCCTGTGGTTACCTTCCAAGTACTACACCGCACCTTAAACAATATTCCGAAAGCAGTTCTCGTCTTTCCGATTCTGCCACTAACATCGAGTTCGGTGCCGCCGCCAGTCGAGACGGCGCTTCCTAAATAAACAAGGTTCTGAAGTTTCTCGACCTCCTGTCCAGCAATGTTAAGTAAGGAGAAAGAGCTTGAAAGACCACGGACATTGGTTTTAGCTGCATTTATTTTAAGCCCCACTCTGATTCTGACTCATCTGGTGTGGATCCGAAACACAGCAAGCAGACATCATCAGAGTAATCAAGATGTTTCAGGTTAGATGCCATTGTCCACTGAACACCTCTGCTTTCCTCCGACAGTGCTGCGCGTATAACATTGCTTATTATCGCCAGGAAAAGAAGCAGTGATAAAGTACAACCCTGCCTAACTCCGTCTTAGACTTCAAAGGCTTCTGATAACTTACCGTTGTGTAGAATATGACATTTTGCACAGTCGAACGTAGCCTTTTTAAAAGCAACTATTTTAACAGGAATTACCCTCCTGCGGAAGGAATCCATATAAACTCTCGGTTCACGCTATCAAAAGCCTTCTCGAAATCGATAAAAAGCGACGCGGAGACTTATACTCGACGCTGATCTGCAAGGTGTATATATGATCGGCACAGGAGGATCTAGAGCGAAAGCTTGTTCGGGATCGTGAGTTGAGTCTAAATAGACTTTGATCCAGTCCAAAACTTCGCCCACTGCCCGCAGAACGTATATCCCCCGCCAATTTCCGCAGGCCATCCATCAGATTGCCCTTTTTCGGCAACTTAACAATCATCCTCTGATTCCACTCATCCGCAAAACGCTCATGTTCCCATGCAGTACCTATGATAAGTCTGAGTAGATCTGCCGATGTATTTAATTCGTCGGCAATTTCATCAACCCCTACCGTTTTGTTCTTCTTGAGAGCCTTTATCCCAGTTGCAATCTATGTATAGCTTGGGGGGCTAGATATCACCAGTGTTTTACGTAGGTACCTGCTGTGAAGGTTCAATCCTAAGGTACGTCTTCGTACAAGAGATCAAAACAATGCGTTGATCTGCGCCCTTCGAGTAGTACAAGTACCACCACCAGTACCAGATTTGATTTTCGAAGTCGTGTGTAAGGCTCGTACTTCCCCTTTGGTGTCGAGACCATTTTTTCAAGGGGTTACAGCACACAGCGTGGGCGGATGAAAATTAGGGAGGGAAGAAAGATAGGTACCGATGTACGTTGGTTTTAAATGTCTCAATATTATAATGACTAGGAAATAGAGAGCTCGGCAGGGCATTCCACAAGCGAGTTGTTCGGCTTAGGAATGAATCGGCTTGACGGTATACTGATGAGCATTTATAGCGAGACGGGTGTTACGGTTAAAGGTTTAAAGGGGTGGAATGCTACTGGTGATTTCCATGGAGCTTTGATGGTGGTAATAACGATAAAACAAAATGAGACACGAGACATTTCGTCGGTGTTCGAGGGTGTCTATTGACTGGGTGATGTTAGCATCAACATCCGGAAACGAATGTGAAAAGTAGAGAGTACTGTCGTCAGCAAAGAAATATCCAACACCTTAGCCGGTTGCAGTGCAACTCCACATCGGGCACACCGATCAGTTTCATAGCCATCAAATCGTTGAACACACGTTATACCATATGCTGATTTATGAGATATGCAAGCTCCAGTCGGTCTACCTTCAGCGCGATTTTGGGTATAAACTACAGACACCACGATACATCCATAAGGGGACCAACGCAGGCTGTTCCAGAGACCCCCCCCCCCCCCCCCCCCCCTTGAAACTCAAGTGGAAGTGGGACAAATCTTCCACTTCCATTGAGGAGGCCTAAACAACATTTATCTGTTGGCGATTTACTCGCATTACCTCCACTTCAAAGGGAGGCACCCTCAACAGCACCTGTAAGTACCCAAAAAAGGGTAGTCTCTGATCGGACAAGATCCGCTGGCGATCATACTTTAAGAGTACAGTTTTGTACCAACTTGGGAGGCCAGTGAGAATTCGCGAGTTTGCTACTTCAGATGGTTCATTTTGGTTCGGGATTCGCGCTGTCGTCTATGTATATGGTTAAGTACCACAGTGAATTGCTCCCTCTATCTTCTGAACTAGTCCTCATCCACTATAAGTAGGGAACCGTCCGCAGTTTTTACAGGATGCTGCTTGGAGCTGCGTCCCCCTGTAAGCCTCTTGGTAACAGTTTACGCGGTCCTACTGTCGCATCGCTCATTGCACTAGGTTTTTTTATAATATTTAAGTGTTTGCCAGTAGTACCCGCCGCAATGTCATGTATCTAGGTGAACACCTTACAGTCTTCCTTTTCCAGAAGTCTAGATGGTTCATTGACTATTCTAGTCCATAGAAAGGAAGATCTATGGCTCGACTTACATGTCTCCAAACTGAAGATTTTTCTATCTTTGCGCTGATAACTGTTTATGTGAAAAGTTGATTTATCAATACGCTTAAGCGGGCCTGCTTTGACGTTGTTGAAGACAGCAGGTCACATACCTGGTAAAGACTACGTACAATTATAACCTCCTGAGTACGGTCGTAAGTGATGACCATCTTTCCTATGAGTGCCTCACACATATTCAGTATTTTTCGTGCTGTGTCCATACGTCGTAACAACATCCCAAAATGTTCCAGAATGCAATGCCAATAACTTGACGGAGGTCTTCATCAAAATACTAAAATGGTGTTGCTTACAGGAATGCGTATGCACCAACTCTCACTTTCCCAATAACGACAACATTCCCCGTTTTTTGAACATGCAATGCCAAAGCCTGCAACGCAATCTGCGAAAACAATCAAAAAGACTCACCAAGAGAACGAATTGTGCAAGACGTCTGGAAGAATAAAGTGGTCTCGAAGGGTACTACTCGTAGTGTTGTCAAATCAGATTGTACGCTCACACCGTCGAAAAGTGATCATAAGAACTTCGCTGGGAACTCATTTGCGGGGCTTGTAGTACACCTAGTGTAAGGTTTGAAACGCAGCAGCAGATTAAACAGTCTCTCTAGAGGATGTTTACTCAAGACAAAGATGGAGTGACTACACTCTATATAACATCCTTTATTGGCATCGAAAACAAGGGATGTAATTCCATTTCTTAGGTGATCATGTATACTTGAAGCTAAAGTATACATGATCTCAGCTATAGCGCTGAGGGAATCCTGCCTTCGTCCAGGTTTCTCAATATTGAATTTGTGCAACAAAATATCTTTCAGGTGGCAGGGTCCTTGTTGCTGGCTCAATATCTCACACAATCGTTTAAGATCAGCCGGTTTTTTAGAAGAATATTTTACAGAGTAAAGAATATTGAGGCTGCTAATGGCTTTAAGAGTTTTGTATCGCATGTGTATCTTTTGAACTTATGAAGTGACAAAAGGACTTGGATAAAATGCCATACATAATGTTTGCATATACTGTTAAGCCTAAGCGAATAATCTGCAGAATTATAGAAGTCCTTGTGTACATAAACTACCATCTTTAGTTCTTCCTGCGAAAGTTATTGTTCATAATCGGTTTATCGCAACCACGAACAGCATATTGCACCTAAATAGAGTCTTGCTTAGGAGTACACCTAAAAATTGACATACAGCCTTGTTAATGCTATACCAATACAATTGCAGGCAAGAAGCAACCTTCCTATGTTTACTGCCATTCCTCCCCCATGACAATTTCAACCACCACACATTGCAAATCTACAAAGCTATCCAGCTGTTTGTGGAATTAGTCTTAAACTTCACTGTGCCCTTAAACTTTGCGACTGAACCCCATCGAATTCTTCACGGACACCTCATTGATTCGGCCGCCTTGTTTGCTACACCTTTAAGTCGATTAAACCCAAAACATTCCATCTATCATTCTCAAGGTCTTCACAGTCTCTCAGTCTTACAGTTTTGTGGAAAAAGAGAAGAAAAAAAAAAAAAAAAAATCCCCACGCAATAAATAATA
Organism: Volucella bombylans; assembly: GCA_949129095.1. NCBI lineage: Eukaryota > Metazoa > Arthropoda > Insecta > Diptera > Syrphidae > Volucella > Volucella bombylans. The sequence goes on along the minus strand of OX422140.1, from coordinate 354,445,432 downwards.
AAATCGTTTTGTTATCTCTGAATGGCTTCGAATCCGCCTTCGATTATATATGTATCTTCGACTTAAATTGGCAATTTGTGCTCATATACCCGTACGCCGTTGTTGCTGACGTCTGTTCCACCGAGTATCGTCAAGGAGGAAACCCTATTGGTCTTGGTACAGCGTTGACCATTTTAACCATGACCTTCAGGCCACCAGACTCCGAAAGTGGTGATCACAGAGCATAAATTCGCGTGCGACATACCAGCGGGAAATGTGGTGGAATGTTGGAGGTGGTTAGTCGGTAGCCGATAGTCTCCTAGAGGAGAAGGTGGTTGTGGACTCGTTATGATTCATTGTTGTGCTCCACCCAAAACCTGCCAAAGATACACAATCTTTTGTGATAAATAATTTATGAGTCTTTGGCAGACGACGACGCCAGTAACCGATTCCGCTCCAAACTAATTTCCATTTGCACCTGTTTCAGATGTCGGGTAGGTGGAAAACAGGTCAGATTTCTGATGAAGTGTTTTGTACTTCAACATGAGTTCGAAGAAATTTGGCAAAATTTAATTGCTGGCGCCATTATCCTGGCGACAAAAGTTCATTAAGTACATCCGCTTTGAGAAAAGACAGATTTTATACATTTGAACTGGGATTGAATGACAAATGGCAGTTAAGTGTACTTCTTCTTTTTGTTGGCGCGACAAATTCGTTGTGCTGATTCAACTGCTGATGACCTCTATTTGATGAGCTGAATGTCAAGTATGGTTTCGAACGTTCAATAGGGTTTGGGGTTAGTGGGGGATTGCACTTGAATAAGGGCGACCCGTAGTAATAAGCTCCTTCCATTACCTTCTTAAAATATAACTTGCCTTGCTCTACGAGCACGAATTTTAATTTAGGCGAATGTATATGAAGAAACTAACATTTAAGCTTTTTATGCGGAGTCGTGGATGCTGCAGGGATGTATGTTAGCAACTATTTTTTTTAAAGACAAGCCTTCGATTTCAATGAGCTCAGTTCGCGAATTAAAGAAGTCTTTACGAACTAAAAACAACGATGTCTTGACCGAATCAATCACAGTTGGATAAAAAAAAAACTCAGCCCATCGACAAGAACATAATATTTGCCCGATGCATAGAAATAGATATGAATTTGGACACAGCGTGCAGCAATCAGTTGGAGGAACATCCATCAAAGTTTTGAAAAGGATAGTCAACGCCGTGCAGGCAGAGATTTTGCCATAACCATGCGCGTTCTTGACGCATGATCCCTGGAATACGGCTGTTCGGTCAATAGCAACCAGTTGCTGAGTAATGTTATTTTGAAAGAAATTATAAGCCAAGTATCACAAGTAATACTTCACTGAAACATCGGATCTTGAAGATTATGAAACACTGATCGGTGTATCGAACACGGAAAGTTTGTCTTCATTTCCAGGATCGTTGATCAGTGACTGCGTTTAGGGAATGTTTAATAACTTTGACAATTCTCAACGGATGGGCGTAAGCAAGACTTTAAACATAAATTTATGCAGTACATTTCTAACTATGAATACCTTTACAACGAAAAAAAGCGCCGAAATAGCGACGCCTTACTCAGCGTGCATATCGTGGTCGTTCTGCGCCTTCCGATAACATAATTCGCCGTTTGGCCTCAAACTTCCTTCAGCACAGGTCTGTAACGTTAGACAGCGTCTACATCATTCCAATGAAGCTGTCTCGTATTGCCGCCGATATCAGCTATCAAATATCAGTGGGACCACTTTACGGAGGATTTGGAAGCAAAATCTTAACATGTTTCCATACAAAGTGCAGTTAACTCAAAGGTTTTTGGAAACATACAAGCCGCGTTGCTTAGCTTATGCGAATAGCGTAAATCGAATGATTGAAGCTGAGCCGGATTTTTGGGATCGAATTCTGATGACCGATGAGGCTCATTTCACGGTCTCTGGCGAAGTAAACAAACAAAATTGTCTCTCTTTTGGATAATTCTCAAATAATTCAGACCATTGTACGATGAGAAGGTGATTATTTGGGCTGGTATTTGCTCCAAAACCATCATTCTTTAAAAATTCGGTGAACCAACATCAGAATTTGCATTTTGCAGCCCTGCTTAGCATCATCGGTATTTATGTTTGTTTCTTTTTATATTGGCTCGGGAAATTAGAGTGGACATAGCAAATATCCGCGGGCTAAGAAGTAATGACTCCTCTGCGTACGTCCATGTCTGTAAATACAGGCCATCTCTTTTGGCACTTAGTGAAACACAGGTAGATCACCGCCAACACCTTACAGATCACTCTGATCTGAAGCTACCTGGCTACGAACTAGTGCCATAATTCTTCACTCACCGCGGTCTCGACATTTATGTGCGTAGTCGTATAGCTTACTACACTCCACCACAACGTAACCCCTGTTCTAATACGGATTTCAATTTCGTGTGGTTAAAATTCCATCTCCGTAAGAAAATTATACACTACTGCTTTATATACAGAAGTCCCAAACTGGACAGCAATACTTGTTGACAACAACTTGTTCTAGCTTGTATATAAACCCACGCGTATAACAGACGTTGATAGTCATACCGCCAACACCCTGGACTTGTTTTTAACTTCTCAACCTTGCCAATACGAGTAAAGGACAATATCTCCTCTAGGCTCATCGGACCATTGTGTCATATCAGCTAATTTCTCGTACGCCGATTCCTAAAAGAACCGGATGCCAATAGGAGTATGATAATTGAAGCGGACTTAACAGCTTCTTTAGGAATTTTAACTGGTCGTTATGTTTCCTTGATAAAGACATTGACGTCGCAGACGATTGACTCTATACTTTTTGGAATGAGATGCCCTCATCGGATTAAGAGTATCAGACCAAAAGAAAAGACATGGTACGACTCGGTATATGGAAGGGTAAGAGAAACGCGACAGAGGAAAACCGAAAAAAAGTCCAAACGAGGTAGGAATGACTGCAACGTTTTTCTGAGAGGTGACAAATTTCAATACCATCAAAAACTTCGGAAAAAAAATACTACAAAGTCACAAAGGTAGTAAAAATTGTTGGTGGTTCGTCAAACACATCAGAAATATTGACTTCCCCAACGATAATTTACAATGACATTCCAGCTTGCTGCACACTTTGCGGCCAGCTCACCACTTCCAAATTGTGCTCTGTGACAGCCTACATTTGTCTACGTCGAATCTTCAATGGGATGAATCCATTTTCACACTCGCGTGGTAGCAAAAGTACTTAGAAATCTTAACATACACAAATCCGCTGGTGTAGATGATATATCTCCCCTTCTTCTGAAGAGGTGTTCTTCCACGCTGGCAAAACCACTTTTCACCAATTCTACTCTTCAGGACTCTTTTCGAGCAGATGGAAAATAACATAGTCCACCACGTCCCTAAAATAGGCAAATCTTCTTCTCTATCTTCCTACAGGCCCATTTACAGTCACATCCTTTCTTTCTAAGGTCACAGAAACGCTGATAAATTGTCGGCTTATAAAATATCTCGAAACTCGAGAGCTTCTCAGGTCCACTGGTGATTTAATAGCATGTCTCACCGAAAAGTGGGAATAAAGCGTACGTCAATCTGACGAAAGTAATAAGGTAGTAAGCACTTGGCATTTGACAGAGTTTGGCATCAGGTTCGATGACTCCCTTCTTCAATGGGTATGGGTTTGAAACTACCTTTCGGAGCGTTCAATTCAAGTTGTTTTGTATGGTTTTAAGCCTGATATCAACAAAATAAGTGCTGGTGTGTAACAGGGTTCCGTCTTGCCACCGAAACTCTTTTTAATCTTAGTCAATGATCTCTTGTCTGATATGTCTAATCAAATATATTCCTTTGCTGACGACAGTACTCTTTGTTTCATATTCGTTCCCGGACTCACGTCCCTGATCTTCGGCTGTAGAACGGGAGCGGAAGTGTATAATTTAATGCTTCCAAAATACAGTGCTGTCAGCTGTCGTTAAGGCGAAATTCAAACACCCAACCATTATTCATGAAAGTCACTTGCATCGTCGAAACCAAAAAATTGTCCATTCTCGGTATGAGTGTCAATGACAACATATTCGATGTCGTCAAAAATGCTGCGAAATGTTTAGCGATGTAAGAAATACTTCACCTTTTCTGACCAGACATAAGTCATTATTACCACAATATTGGGGTACCATGCTCACATCTAGTCAGGGATTCAAAACCGTGTGATGCTAATATTACACAATCAGTTGACACCCTTGAACAAAGACGTAATATCTTCTGCCCTACCTCGTTCTATCGCCATGTAGCATTCCGCCCCTTCAAACTTTCAACGATAACACCCGCCCCGCTATGAATGCTCATCAGTTTACCATCAAGCCCACTTTCGGACATACTCTAAAATATCGTGATTCGTTTATAAGCCGTACAACTCGCCTATGGATTGCCCTGCCGAGCTCCATATTCCCCAGTCATTATAACCTTCAAACATTTAAAACCAATGTACCTCGCTTTCTTTCCTCCCTCATTAGTATCTTTTGTACTGCTGTATTTATGACTTGTAGTATGTTTTGCTAGGCGCAGTAGACATCAGTGGTATGTCTTTAGTTATTTAACTCCTTAAGGCATACAGTACTCCAAGATTGCAGGAGTAAGTCCATTTCAATAAGCCATTAAGGGCAGATTTCGGAATATTACTTATCGGTGAATTTCTCGGTAAATAATCTGTATAGTACCTGCTGTACTATGTAGTGCTGTTTCCAACGGTTTGCTTTAAACGAAGGTTTGGTATAGCGATTATATAATGAATATATCCCTTTCAGGTATATTGTCGACAGGTCTAAAAAGTAATGAGTTGGTGATATGCTGAGAGTATAATGTGTATGCACAATATGGAACTCAGGACGTCACAGTCTTGTTTAATAAAAATCGATTGACAATTCTCACTGTTTTGTCTTAATTTGTAGCCCTTTGACGCAGCTGAATGAAATTGAAGTTTTCTGGGCCGCAAGGCACAAAGAGTCTAAGAAAACGCGTTTAAAGCTTACATGTAATGACTAAAAGGTAGTGGACAAATTGCACTATGTGCCTCCTACGTCCACGTTTTAGATTGTCTACACTTCTTTTCTAAATGAACCATGAATCAAGTGGCAATTTGATCGAAACTTGATTATTTTTTCCGTACGAGTAGCTTCTGCAGCAGAATATAACAATACCAACAAGTGGTAGGAAGTTTGATAATTAAAATAGTTTCTTGGAACTACTCATATATTGCGTTGAATCTTTTCTTTAATATCTTCCGAGTATGAGCTACTAGACATGAGAACACTTGAAATTAACCCTCTACCTAGCACATTCCAAGGGCTGCTACAGATAGTCAACTTTGTTCCATCGTCATAACAACAAGTTACAAAACAACTCTCATATGACTTCTACTTCAGTTTGAAGAATCAGCACCATAACAACATCAAACAAATATTTGATTTTCTAAAATTGTCAACTTGAATCAGAGGATTGTTGGTATTGTATTTGTTTGTTTTAGTTTTGAAGAGGGAAATTTACTATATTTGCCAACGTACATTTAAGAAATCAAATTATCTTTGAAGTGTATATTGATTCGGTAGCATTGTAAGTGACAGATGAGAATATTATTAGCGCTAGCTAGCGCTGACCGCTAATGAGAATTTTTAATCATTCATCACAAAACAAACGTCAAATTTGTTTACACTCAATTTTAATGGACTGTTTTGCACGTGACAGTTGTCACGTCTTTTGCACGTACAAACGTTTTAGGTCAAATTGATTTTGATTTTGATTCTGGTTTTGATATTTTCAATTTCAATCAACTGCACGTTGTCACATCAATGCGTACGAGTATCCGTTTGTCTCGATAGAATGGCAAATTTGCTCTGATTTTTCCAATGAGCTTGACAATGAGCATTGTTTGATGTGGGGGTTGGTTTTTGTTTTTGTATTTGTTACATGTATTTCTGCTCGTGCCTGGTTTACATTAAAAACCTGGCAATTATCTAGAAATACACAAAATCATAAAATAGGGCTTTATAGTACAAAATAGTGCTCGTACATCAATATGCACATCAAATAACTCTGCTGATAAGGTTAGCCGTAGTTATAATTTCGTATAACTCACTGCTTTGGACTACAGATATTGTGAGTAAAGTCAGTATCCAGTACATGCGCTGAAAGAGGTACGAGTATATCTGCGCTACCTCTCCGTTTTAAATGCGCACCATCCTCACGAACAGTAATCATATAACTACAACAAGTAAGACACCGATGTACGTATTTGAAGGCTATGTCATGTAGCAATAATGTTGAAACAGATGCGGGCATCCCAAAAAACTGTGACAGCGATCACACCCCGGAAGTAAGCTACTATTATTACGCTTTGAAGAATGCCATCGAAATTAATCGTTTTGTTCTTTCGAAGTAGTTCATAGAAGACTGGTCCCTTCCAATCCGACTAGAATGACAGCATAACCTTTGGTTTTTGGTGGATGTGCGCCTTGGCTGGGCTTTCCGTAGCTTTATCTCGCCCTACTTACTTACTGTAGGTGGCGCTTCAGCCGGGTTGGACCTGGGTCTCAACCAGCAAGCGTCTGCAGCCAGCTCGATCTTTGGTTACCTGCCTCCAGTTTCGTACGCTAAGCTGGCTGAGGTCCCTTCCAATTTTGTGTGCCACCTGAGCCGCGGTCTTCCTCTATTGCGCTGTCACTTGGGGTCGGATTCGAAGACATTTCAGACCGGAACATTGGTGTCCATCCGCTCTACATGACCTACATATATGCCAATGTACAGCCCGTACAGTTCGTCGCTATCTTTACTCCTCCACTCTCAAAGTAGCCAGGACTAGAATAATTAAGGTCCTATATGGGGTTACTTTGTTGTTCGAGAGAGTTGCCTTCTTAGTCCAAAGAAGCTGCGATTGGCAAAAGTTATTTTTCGTTTGATCTCAGCGCTGGTGTCGTTGTCTGAATTGATAGCGGAGCCTAGATAGACTAAGTCATTGAGTACCTCAAAGTTCTATCTACTGTATCGAGGTCACTCTGTCCTCATTGACCGATAAACTCAACTTCGCTGGTTCCGTCTCAATACGCCACTGATTATATCGGATTATCATCGGAATATGCGAGTAATTGGACGGACTTTTAAAAGATTATAGTATGTCCCTTGTGTTGGCGCGTGGGTTTTACACTATTCTTTAAAAAATGATTTTTAAGAAATCGCATGACAGCGCATTGTCCTCTCTAAATACTTTTTTGACATCAAAGGTCTCGGTAAGTTCCTTACCGACCTTGATGTAGCTTCGTGCATTCCTCATCGTCACCCTGCACAAGAGAACGAGTTTGACAAAACTAGATATTGCTCGGTATAGCGCGTCTCTATAGATGCTGCCTTAAAATCGATGAATAGATGATATGTATGGATTTGGAGCGCATGGGTTATTTCCGCGGTCTAGAGTTACACTGATATGGACCAATCAAGTTGTTAACCAACGGCTTCTACCGTTCACACAATACGGCAGTGAGGATCTTGTGGGCGATGTTAAGAGAACTGATGCGCAGTTAAGGGGCTCTCCTTTCTTGAGGATTGGACATACAATGCTGAGGTTTCATTTATCGGGCATACTTTCGTCCGACCATATTTTACAGATGAGTTGGTGTATGCTCCTTACCAAGTCATTGCCTGCCGCTTTGAAGAGCTAGATAGTCAGGCCGTCCGCTCCAGCAGCTTCATCCATGTCAGGTGGATGGAATTGTTGCTGTACATCGTTCAGGTTGAAAGGTTGTTTCGTAATCGCTGTTATACAGTCTACAGAAATTCGCTTTCCAAATTCTCAGCATAGATTGCGACTGTACTACTATTTTCACTTGTTCATCTTTACAGGTTTCGGTTCAGGGTTTGTGTCCGTAGCATGTTTTTTTTAAAAACTTCCGAATCTCATTCCTGGTGTAGCATCTCTTATGCTCATTTTTTCCCTCCTGAGAAACCGGTGTTCGTCTCCCCTCTAGCACTCGTAGAGCTCGTGATCAGCTCAAGTCTTTCTATGCAGCGCCGCTTTGTATCCACCTTGCTTAGCCGCAAGGATTTCTTTGAGGTGGCCGAGTGAAACCTATCTCTGGCATCTCTGATTGCTTTTGGCAATGTTGCCACTGGTCTTAAAAAATTAAGGGAGACTTGATCAGATAAGGATTTGGCGATCTCTTGCGATTGTAGCCATCCAACGTCAAACTTCCTTACAGTATTAGCTTATCCAGGATATCCACAATTTTACCTTGACTACAATAAGGTAATGATCCGAGTCGATATTGGCGCCTCTGAATGTTCAGACGTTCATAAGACTGAAGAAGTGCCTTGCGTCGATCGTCATGTAGTCATTCTGATTGACTGTTGATTGATCAGGAGTTTCTCAAGTCCCCTTATGAATATGGAGATGCGGGAACTGCGTGTTAGCTATGACAATGTTTCGCCCCGCTGCAAAGTCGATTAGCCTGAATCGTACTATACCTGAGTACTTCCAAAGATGCCATCTCTTCCTAGCTTTTCATTAAAATCACCTAGCTAGGGCACTGCTCGCAAGTCTTATACAAGAGCTCGTAGAAACTATAATTGGTGTCAGCATCTTTTACCTCTGTAGGGGCATGCGCGCATATGAGACTAATGTTGGAAAATTTAGCCTTAATACGGATTGTGATGAAGCGTTCGTTAACACGCGGGAACTCCAGACTTCTTGCCAAAGTCTGGCTTGACAAGGAATCCGCATACAAACAGGCGCTGATTTTGCAGTCGATAACAATCGCCTTAGTATACGAGTAAGTCGCAGGTTCTCATCCTCTCACATTTCTTGGATGGCGGTAACATGTGCTTTGGAACAGTCCAGGTCATCCGCTAGTTGTTTGGCTGCGCGTGACCAATTAAGGGACCTAGCAGTCCACGTGCAGATCCGAAGTTCGTTGTCCTTGTTTCGTTTGCCGGGGTTGTCAACAGTAGATCCGTCCGTATCCGAGGCGTGTTGTTGCTCCGCAGCTTGGTTTATTTTTTCCGTTGCATGACAGTTAGCAAACATGGAGTGTCAGTTCCATTATAGGACGAGGGGTCGGTTAAACGGAAACTATTAAGCAGTTCGGAAATATAAGCGTTGCCTTTAGCCCATTAAGGGTTCATCCGGCACCACGTCTTTACCAAAACCCTGACATAGTCTCGGCTTTACCTCGGTTACTCCAATTTTTTTCTTCGACTGACATTGTTGTAAATAATCTATTTTTCAAGGACTAGAAAGATTTGACTCAGATCTCGTAAAATAATACTCTCTAACTGCCTTAGATATTGACTTTGAACACGACAACGACTTTGAACTATTCACGTGAAATCTTTAGACTATTAGTAGACTACACACCGCTGTAAAATCTCTGTCATCCAAAAAGTGTGATGAAATGGTTGGCCTACGCATGGACGAACAACTTCAACACCTACTAATCGCTTACTGGCAGGCGATTTTGTCAATAAAGAAAGGCTTAGGCAAGACGTCTTAGGTGATCGTTGAAGTGTATGCGTATTTCAATAACCTGTGACTCTGACTACTTCAGAACAAACCATTGACGCAAGCACTGTAACCATTCTCATGGCGAAGTAATTGTCAGGGTCATAGTTTCTAATAACTTGCATGCACTACATCTATTTCCGTAGGCATTAGGCGTATGATTATTATCCGCATTACAGCTAAATTCGCGTACCTTTTTATGAGTCAATCATAATCTTCCATGTCCCCACAAAAGAGTCGATACAGTTGGAAAATATAGCCTATGCAACACCAGGTAGGACTAATTCTAATCGAACGTACAGCGGGGTGAAATCTCATTAACGCTAACACCTGTCAGTCCCCTGACTCAGATTGCCATCGAAGCAAGGTACGGATCCAGTAGTCCCAAGGTTCAAACATTCCTAAGAACTGACATTGAGTAGGACCAATATCTTGTTGTTGCCAATGTACGAATACAGATATGACAGATTCAGTGATCAACGCTGAAGCTGTTTGCATTTTTTTTTAAGGAATTTACCAAAGGAATCCTGGGAAGTTCCATGTCCCAACATCAAACTCGAAAGAGCAGAGACACTCAGCTGGGTTTCTTGCCATCACCACACTGACATCTCTGGTTTGATGACAAGAGCAGCAGTTGAATAAGAGCTTCTTTGAAGGTGCAGCAGAGTAGGGTGAGCACGCTCTACGAGCACAAAAAATGGTTTCCTTTAACAGAAAAATAAAGTGCTGTGATGAATAGCATAGAGAGTAGTTACTGTAGAATTTATGCCCGGAAATTCAACAGAAAGTGATAGTTTAAATTGATGAAGATGACTCTGCTGCTAGAAATCTAGAAGGATCACTCCAGACGTAACGTAGGCGAAACAATGCTCCACGTGCAGGAACTTAGTACCATTTGCCCATTCCTCAAGTGGAAGAGCTCTCATTTATGCAAGCCACAGAGGAGTCAGTCTCTTTGTTTTACCCATTATATCAAGACTCTATCTACTGTGGTCTTTGAATGCTCGAAACTTTTTCGACAACTTATTGGTTTTGTTTTACGTCAGATAAATCCACCAATGGCCAATTTTGAAGTGAAATACGAGTCTCAAAATATATACTGGTTCATCAGCCTTTAAGTAATTATACGATAACATTTATTGAAACGAGCAATATACATACAAATCAGGTCTACCAAACTCGTTGACCTGTGTGGAATGAACAATACAGAACGTAAGGTACTCTGTCTTCACTTAATGATACTACTGATACATTTGATGAAAAAAAGGCATATCGTCCTCCAATTTAAGGATATCTTTCAACATTTAGCAAAAGCTCGCGAAAAAGTATAGCAATGCTCGTCATTTCCATGTCAGTGAGGTCAGAAAGCTGGACAAATATGAAAGAAGAAGGTAACAATGCAGAAGTAGAAAAACCGAGTCTTTCCAATGCTATATACCATATATTGTCTCTGTCAATAGCACAGCAAAAAAGAAGACAATTGCCCCAGTCACAATGTAAAAATTCTATGACACATTATTTGCATCATTTCCAAGGACAACATCCGCATTAGGAGCTAACCTTCAAAGTGCCAGGGACTAAGTTGTCATTAAAATACTTTACCCGACATTGTCATTGAAATGCCGATAACACTCAAGTCAATCAATCGATTTCAATCGAAATTCAATTGTTTGCCATTGCGCCCGTCTTATAAAATCCAAGCCACGATTGTGTGGAATAGAATCAGAAACAAAACAAATATATATACACACATACTCGTATATCTCTCTCGTTCAACAAAAGCCAGCCCTTATACGAGGAGAGCTTGAAAATAGGAAATCAATAGAACATTACTGCTGATGTTACGGATTCAGATCACGTTCCACATGGGCGTCAGGCACATTATACTCGTACTCGTATTGCCACCATCAAGAATTGTATTCACCAGGAGTGAGCACAAAACTCACTCTCGGGCCTCACCAAAGTTATAATAGAACGCAGACTGCCGCACAGGCAATATACTCATAAGCCTCGCATAGAAAGTTCCATTGACAACGAATCGTTCTGTCATAGTTGTAGTTGTAATTGTAAAAGGTATAGCCTACCCTGTATACAGGCATTGGCAAAAGTATCTAAAAGTAGTTCCTTGCATGAATAATTCATTTGCAGGGAACGAATTTTTGTTGGATAATTGATTAACTACGTCGTTTCGGATAGGCAGATACTATACTCGTAGTTAGAGGTGGTAGTTCTGTAAGATCTTTTCCTTTTCATCTTTGTAAATTACTTCATGTCGTCTGTTCTGTTGGGGTTGCCTGCTCTTCATATTTGTTTTCAATTTTTATTTTTTTTAGTATGCAAGTCAGCTGTCCGAGTAATTTTGTTGTTTTCATTAAGTTTGTCATCGTTTTTTATTGACAGCCGGATTATTGGTAGGTACGAGTATGTGTCATTCTTGACGGACAAGTCTTCAGAGAGACTGTCAAATTCTTTAGTAAATTTTCGTAATTCGTATGCAAATATCTGATCACGGGCGATAGATAGCCGCGAATAAGCAATAAAATCCCAACTAACATACACAATACAGAGTTTTTGGACTTGTTAACGAGTTGACGGGCTAATTTTGGTTCGGTTAAGTTGGTGGCGGCATCATATTTGGAATATTGAAGGATTTTTTTCTTTCGTTTTTTTTTCCACACCGCCGGTAGATACAGCTTTGGAATATTCACAAAAAAATTAGTTAAATAAATAAACAATGTACAATATGTGACTTTGAAAGAATGTATATCTGTAAAAGCTTGTTAACACAAGAGTGGGGAGTTTGTATAAAAGCTAAGTCAGAATTCCTGAACGATAACAGTTTGTATCAACGTTGTACATTAGTTTGACAGTTATTTTTTGTCAACAATGCTTTTTATGGCCAAAAGTCGCAACAACAGACTTCAAACTCCTTGTATGTATCTGTGAATGCTTGCTAACAAAAGTGTGTGAAGCAGACAAAATTCCTAACGTATGACAGTTGCTAATTAGTTTGACATTGACTTCTGCGAAATAGAGTTCCTAGGGTCAAGTGTCAGCGAATTATTACTACACACTACACAGTCAATAAACAATGCACGGCAATGTAAACGCAGATTTTTATCGGTTCATCTGAAACACGTGTTTGTGGCTGCACATTTGAGTTGTTAATATTTTACAACGTGTTAAATTGTTGTTAAACATTGTTTTAATGACAGGAAATTATCACGTTCTTTGAAAGATTTATCAATAGTCTGGTGACTTGTTCAAAATCAACAAATTGACGTTTTCAGCTCAAGCACGTAAAAAAGAGTGAAGCACCAAACCTATATGTTAAATGATATAACCACTATTTTCTTTGATGGCACTATTTGAGATATTTTGAAGAAGGATATCAATAAATAAATAGGACGGATAAATCAAAATATCATGGATATCATGTAAGTATTTTGTGTACAAAGAAATTCCTCTCTGTCCTTTTGAGATGTCCCCTGCAACGTTACAGTAATAATTGCACGCCTTCCAATCATCACTCATATTTCTCTGTCAGTTGTCGTGATCTGTCAATATCAGTAATTTTTGGGTGCAAAGCAAGATTTTTGATTCTATAATATAAGAGGACTACGAATGAGAATATCCTTGCCCAGCAAGTCACGTGAAAATCCTCCAGAGGAGAGGAAAAAACAATAATCAGAAGGAATAGTTCTTAATAGCAGCTGAAGAAAAATAACGCGCGGGAAAAAACAAAGACTCAGGTCAGATGTTAACAGGTATTTTGTTATTAGGTGCGCAACTAAGTTAAAGCTGTTTTCTTTTGATGACAATGCAACTTTATTGTGAAAAAATTGTTACAAATGAATAATACAAAGTATTGCCCATCGGTAGCTCCAACTTTTTCCCATCTTTCTGGCAGAGCACGAATTCCGTTACGGTAAAAGTGTTCATCTTTTGAGGCTATCCACGAATCAAGTCATTTTTTGATGTCTTCACATGAGAGCAACTGCTGATCAGCCAGACCATGTGCCATCGAACGGAACAAGTAATAATCGGACGGCTCAGCATCTAGGGAATATGGCGGGTGGGGTAGGACTTACCATTTGAGCGTTTCCAGGTAGGTTTTAACGGGTTTGGCAACGTGAGGCCGAGCGTTGTTATGCTGTAGAATTACTTTTACGTGCCTCGCCTCAATCGCAGTCGATACTGTTTCCCAGTGATGGTTTCGTTGGGTTATAACAGTTCATAGTAAACAACACCGACCTGGTCCCACCTAATATAGGGTTTTCCAATAAGGACTTGACAACGTTTTTTTTAAATAAAACGCAAACCATTTGAGATATTACAAAAACTTTATTATCGGCTTGAAGTACAATCAAAACATTTATGAATGGAACTCGACTTCGTTCATATGGCCACTGCGGGCACGTTTGCAGAGGTCGATTCGTTGGACCCAATTTTCAAGACTCGGTAACACATTTCGGTCGAAACGGCCGCTATTTTGCGTTCAATGTTGGCTCTGAGCTCTTCCAACGTCGTCGGCGTGTAGGGATAAACCAATGACTTAACGTAGCCCCACAGAAAATAGTCAAGCGGCGTTAAGTCGCACGAACGAGGCGGCCAATCGACTGGCCCATGTCTTGAGATAACACGCTCACCATACTTACCCTTCAATAAATCGATTGTAGCGGCATCTTGTGGCACCATCCTGCTGAAACTACATGCCGTCCATGTCCATATCTTCCTATTTGGGAAAAAAACAATCGGTGATCATGGCGCGATAACGTTGACCATTCACAGTAACGTGACGATCGTCATCGTCGACGAAAAAATATGGCCCAATACCGCCGCCGGCATGCAAACCGCACCAAACAGTTATTTTTTGTGGATGAAGTGGTGATTCATGAAGCACATGTGGATTTTCGCCCGACCAATAACGCATATTTTGCTTATTAATGAACCCATTGAGCCAAAATTGAACTTCGGCACTGAAGATTATTTTGCGATGACATTCATCATCTTGGCGCATCTTCTCCAGAACCCAATCGGAGAACGTACGTCGATTCAAATGCTCCATCGGCTTCAATTCTTGAGTCAGCTTGATCTTGTATGGGTGTAAACCAAGATCCTTACGCAAAATATGCCATAATGTGGTCTGAGCGATGGCCAATTCTTGGGAACGCCGTGGAATTGACTAATTTGGATCGTTTGCTACGGACGCCTGAACGGCAGCGATATTTTCGACACTTCTACCAACCCGTTGTCTCACTGACACGGCAACATCACACAACGAATATGTAGACTCAAATTTTTGCACTAAACTTGTTATTGCCTGTCTACTAGGGCGAGAATTACGACCGAAAATTGGAGTTAACGCTCTGAAAGTTGCAGTCACCGACTCCGAATTTCGGTAGAAAATTTTTATAATTTGCAGACGTTGCTCGTTCGTGTACTTTACCACGATGAAAATGTTGAGTTTACTGAATAAATTGACAGTGACAGTTTGATGATTAGTGAAAGAGTGCATTCACATATTAAATTCAAAGTTGTCAAGTCCCTATTGGAAAACCCTTTACATAGCACAACCTTCGCAGCGTGAATATTCGGCCGAGCCGACAACGTGGAAGCATGATCGGGCAGTCCCCGTGACTTTCTTCTCTTTGAGTTGCTGTAATGAATCTATTTTTCATCACCCATCACGATACGATGAGGAATGTTCACAGGGGAAAAAACGACGCTCAACATTCCATGGCTTTAAATCCCAAGTTCCTTGTTTTTGAATCATTCCCAACGAATGAAATCGCTTGGAAATTCGGAAGCAAGCTCTTCATGTATTTGGCAGGGATCTTCACCGAGCAATGCCTTCAATTCAGCTTCTTCGAAGGATTTTGGCCTTCCTTCACGCGAACGGTCGTCAACATCGAAATAACATTCTTTGAAGCGACGGAACCAATTATGGCACGTTGTTTCACTTAGGGCAGCATCTCTGTAAACATTTTGGAACTCTCGATGCGCTTCAGCCGCCTTTTTCTTGGAATGAACGAAGAAAATCAGAACTTCCCGCAAATGGCGATTATTCGGCACAAAATCAGACATTTTCACACAGCCAAAAGCAAAGGTTGTTTTTTTTTAGAGGTATGCAAATTCAATATGAAATAAAACACTTGAAGCTAATGTTAATGTATATGGTAATAACTTTATTTAATTAATAATTTTATGCCATTAGTGTTTAAATATGATATCGGGCTTATGCGTGCCACAGCTAGCTCGAATGAAGCGCAATCGTGAAGTCTAATTTTCGACAACTTTATCCAGCAACTGGGGCCGTATATCAGCAATAAAACGGCGAATATTGACTTCCAAATCGTCCATTGTCTATAGTTCATCGGCATAGACTAGTGACTTTACACACCCCCAAAGAAAGTAATCTAAAGGTATGAGATCACAGAATCGTGGAAGCCAGTTCACAGGTTCATTACGCGAAATTATGTGCTAAGCAAATATCTCCGCAATAAATTGGTGTCGCGCGCCGTGTGGCATGTTGCGCCATCTTGTTGAAACCAAAGCTCTGTCACGTCAATGTCTTTCAAACGAAGAACGAAAAAGTCAGAAATCATGTTTCTATAGCGCTCTCCACTGACGGTAACATTCTGACCGGCATCGTCCTTAAAGAAATATGGGCCTATGATTCCACCAGCCCACCAAACAGTGAGATTGTCAGACAAAGGCTTCTGGGTTTTCTCCACTCCAAATTCCGCAATTTGACATCCATTTAACCAAAAATGGGCCTCATCGCAGAACAGAATTTTGTGCATTGAAAATGAGGATCAAGCTTAATCATGTTTCCGGCCCATTCACCGAACCTACGACGCGTATAATAGTCACGGGGTTTCAACTCTTGCACAAGCTGGATCTTATAAGCTTTTGAGCCAAGATCTTTTCCTAAACACTGCGCTGCACAACAGAAAAAAGTAACTTCTTCTGTTCACACTGTTTGTCGTCTTCGGGGATGCGTATTATCCACTAGAGTGTATGTGGTGCGAAAACGATTCATCGTGTTCCGAATAACGTGCTCAGATGGACGATTAAATAGGTAAAGTGGACCGTAAAATGGACGTAATGCACGATAAATTTGACGAACCGAGCCATGGTTTTCAAAATAAGTTTGAACAATTTGCGCGCGTTGTTCTGGCGTTAATCTATTCATCGTAAAATGGCAAATCAATGTTCAAATTTACAATATATAGAAACAGTGTTGCCAGTTTAAAAACCAAACCTCTAAAAAAAACACCCTTTATATGACGCCAAACAAAATCACTAATGTGTTTACCATATACATATGTCTAAGCTTGGTTAATGACGTTTTGGATGTGTCAAAATCGACCAGCACTTACAGGTGGAGCCATCTATTGAGAATTTAGTTGCGCACCTAATAAAATATGTAAAACCGAATTCTATCGGGTCCTAGAAAATCGTTAACTCATCACAATTCAGGCGCTGTATTCGGAAGTTGAGCAGGTGATGACAAATTAGACAGCTTTAGACATAATTGGAGAAAAAGTTTTTAATTTTCAACGTCCTCCGCCCGCGGCAGTCAACGAAACGGACTTCAGTTGCTCTCACCTTGCCATCTCGTCCTAGAATACAGATTCCTAAGATGGCTTACATCCAATGTCTTGGTGCTCTCGAAAAAGATTTATTTGTGGAGTCCGCAAAAGTTCATATACTCCTTTTTTACCGCTTCCAAAGAAGTGTACTGGGGTCTCGCAATCCACTGTGGCCGATTTCCAGAAGAAGTAATCGGATTCTCACTGTTGTTGTCAACAGGGTTGGCACCACCAGTAAAGAAGCTGTCGGGTGTAAGCGGAGACAAGTCAAGTAGGTCATCGTTGATATAAGTAAGGGGTCTCATATTTATCATCCGCTCGGCCTCTGTCAAGAGTGTATGCAGCTCGTCGATGTCCAGCTTTGCCTTCCAGATCGTAACACTCCCAAAAGCTGCTCCACCTGGACGGCAGAGGACGCTCTCTACGTGCTACGTGCCATACAAGTCACGAAACAATCGAAAACGAAGTTTCTTGGTCGCATAATTTTACGTTTCGGAGATACCCATTGGCCGACAAGATCGTGCGATTTAACGCTGTTACATTCTTTTCTATGGAGCTATGTTAAAAGCAACGTCAACCATCCGAGCAATGAATCCAATTATATGGAAAAATGATTGAAAATTTCGAGAAAAGAATGAGGGTCAAGGGAGTCATTTAGAAGATATTGTGTTGCATAAGTAATCCCCGATGTGTCTACTTTATAAAGCAATAAAGGTTTAAGAGATATCTCAACTATTGTTCGTTTTATTCAAAAAAGCAAATCCTACACCTCTTGTTGAAATACTCTTTATAACCGCGCATTCTAAGAGCTATATCAAGACGTGGATGTATTCCAGAAAGTCAAGCCGAACATCGCCAAAAGACAAAAGTCGAGTTAAAAACGCTGTCTTGTCGCGTATAAAGCGAAATTGTAAAAAATGATGAGAGCTGGTTTGGAGCTCTACGAGCAGAAAACCTTTAAACGATGACCTGATCAACACGCAATGCAATAGACATATCAAAGCCCAGACACAGTAAAGCCATAAGCCCGGCTGGTTTACCACCGCCAATCTTTAGAGAGAAAGATGAATTAAATCTTAGCACTGTTTGCTCGTTTCACAGGAAGGTCTGCAATCCTCAACTGCATCATTTATACAAAGTGCGTTCCAAAGTAAACAGGACAAAATAGTCCCCTTCCGACTTAATAGAGCGATTTGCAGGGTCTAGCAGCATGTCGAATGAGTGTTTTAGATCGTCGTCCGGGATGTCCTTCAGGATATTAATACAAGCCTTTTGAATGGCTTACACGTCCATAAAACGCTTTCCGAAAATGCATTTTTCCGAAAAGGTTGCACGGTGCCAAATTAGGCGAATACAGGGAGTGGTTAACAGATAAAATGCGATTTTTAGTCAAAAAAATCGGTCACAAGTGTCTATCGATGAGATGACGCATTATCGTGCAACAAACGCAAACTTCCTTCAGCGCGATATTCTGGCCGAATACGATATTTTTTCTATAATTACCGCACAATCAAGGGGTTAAAATCTTTGCACACAGATCGGGCGAAGGAAACTTAGGGAGGAAGAAAAGAGAGGTACCGATGTACATTGGTCTTAAATGTTTGTAAGTTACAATGACCAGGAAATAAGGAGCTCGGCAGGGCATTCCGTAAGCGAATTGTACGGCTTAGGAACGAATCACGATATTTTAGAGTACTTCCGAAAGTGGGCGTGAGGGTAATCTGATGAGTATACATAGTCAGACGGGTGTTACGGTTGAAGGTTTAAAGGGGGCGGAATAATATTGGCAATTTCACTGGAGCACTGGTGGTGGAAATAGTGATATAACAGAGGACAGACACAAAAACTTATGTCGATGTTCGAGGGTGTGCATTGTTTGAGTGACATTATGAGTTCTTTGCACAGTTTTGAATCCTATCTATGTTTTAGGCGCACCTGACCAGATGTGGGCCTTGTACTCCAATTTTAGGCGGATGAGTGCCTTATATATTGAGGCTACATCAGAGGGGGAAAAGTATTTCCTACATAGTTTGAGGAAACCTAGACATTTCGCAGCATTTTTCACAACATCGAATATGTGGTAATTCAAACGCACATACCGAGAATGAAAAGCTTTTCGGATTCCGCGATGCAAGTGCCATTCATGGATAAGAGCTGGGTGCTTGGATTGTGCTTTAATGACAACAGACGGCATTGGACGCATTGATCTAGAAATGCCATCAAATCACCAGTGGACCTTGTTGTTTGTCGTATTGGAATTTCATATGCTCAAGAAAGACGTAACTGTCACTTTTCCTGGCTCGTTTGAACTTTTTTTGAGTTTCCTCTGTCGGGTTGCTCTTGCAAGGACCGAAAAAATATTTTTCTAACCCTCACAACCTCTTTATATTCTTCATCCGATGAGAGATAGAGGATCTCATTCCAAAGAGAATAGTATCTTTGATCATGTCACAAGCGGCATCCACGTCGTTATCGAGGAAACATAAGGACTATTTAAATTTCCTAAAGAAACTGTTAACCCAATTGGCTCCAATTGGCTTTCACGTATTGTCATGCGGTTCTTTTAGGGATCTTTTCTCTAACTTCAAAACACCAAGATAGGATTATGCATTAACTGTTTGGCCCGGTGGAGCGAACTCTTTGTGGACAATGCCTTTAGAATCATAAAAGCAAATCCACCAAAAAAATGAAGACAAACTTTTAACTTCTGCAAATGGGTTTTGGCTCGTTTGGCGACTTTCACCCGGCAATGTGGCGCTTGGTTTCTGGATCATATTGAAAACACTACGTTTCGTTACCAGTCACAGTGTTGTAATGGAAGTTTTCGTTCTTTTTTTCTTCTTAGTTGGTCCTTCGAATGTTGAATTTGGAAAAATTTTTGCTCGATGCTCATTCTTCTACTGATGACATAGACATAATGTCACTTCAGACGCAATAATTCCGCTTCTATTCTTCCAAATGTCAGTACGAGTACATCAGTGAAGGATCTAACTTTCCGATGCATGTATGCCAATAGATGGCCTCACTAGAGATCCCAATTTGGAAATGACTTTGTATATACGATATATCAATCAGTGTGTTCAGGATCGTATACAAGACCCTATTTATCACACCGGATGAAGGCATCGAATGTTTTGTCAACAACTCTATTGGCGGCTGTAAAACAACGAACAACCAAGAACCTTCTCTAAATAAACCTAATTCTGCTCTATGAAGCACGCTCGGTGAAGTAGGAATTCTATCAAAAACCGTCCTGACCGTCGAGCGGCTCACAAGAACGATGGGTAGTTGAGAAGGAGATTTAATGGTGAACTATGAACTGCAAAATGACATTGAACGCTTCGCGTCGTTCACATCGGACGCGCTAGGATGCACATTCAATCAACACAGTAGATCCAAACCTTCTTCTAGGTGCCTCGCACAAGTTCAACGAGCTAAAAACCGGGCTAAGGAGAGAGTCCTATTGATTGAAAACTGGTTTCATCTGGCCTAAGAAAGGCTATAGCTATGACGCATGGCTCTCTAAAATTATAAACGGAATCACGGTTCTATCTGGGACGGGCGGCGATATATGAAAGAATTTATAAAAGTTTGCGGGCCACGATCAATTTGAAGCTGGTAACCATACACAAAAAAAGTTAACTTTATTTGTTTACTTTAGATAGCTGCATTCGTAAATAATTCATAAACTCCATGACACTTCAAATGGGACTGCAACTGAGAACTTTTGAATAATTCTGATAAGCATGACATGATGACGGGTATGTGCTGTACAAGAAGTAGTCATCGTATGGCTAATCTGAACGTCACATCAAGCACAGTTTCTAACCTATGTCACCAGAAATAAACCAAAAGAAAAACCAAAAGTTTAAATAACTATCATTTGGTCATTATCCATGAAAACGTCAAATGGGGAGAGTCAGTGAGACCCACAGAATTAAGGAGAACGAGTGCAACTAACATAAGAACACTATTCCGAAAGTCAGATGTCATAGTTTCAAAACTGTGCTTGAATAGAATATGGGATTCTAATGTGGCCATATAAAATCATCATGACTGTTATTGAGGTCAAACACCTTCTTAACATGAATATACAATCATCTCTCTCCCACTCCCACTCACACTCCGAATTTGTTAATTCCATTTTCATTTTCCGATTAAAATACAGCAAAGACAAATTCCATTTAAATTCATTTGACAGTGCTCATTTGAATCTAAGTTGACGTTTAACAAGTTCACGTGACTATTTTTGGACTCGCCTTTGTTGCACTGAACGCCTCCAATAACAGTCGCACTGGTGCATTGTGCTTCTGCTCGCTCCTCCTGCCACCTTGCCAACCATCTCATTCGCAAATATGACACAAATGTGTAAATGTTTTTTGGAGTGTGTCCAACAATACTACTGTCAGATACAAAATGCATAAGAATACTACGAAAGAAACATACGAGTACAAACTGAAGGCCCAAGGAAGAGAAGGTTCACACATACGAAGGCAGACGGCCTGTTTGTTCAGGCATGAAACATGAAAATTCGTTTTAAGTCAAATGATGAGCATTATTGTGTTTACACATATAAAAAGGAGCAGAAGAGTGAAATGTGATTTATGCGAAAATGATTGCGACAGAATGTTGCAATTGAAGTGGCTTTCAATTTATGTAAGAGGTTCGGAAGATGGAGTGAAATATGTACACTCACTGGTTGAATCCGAAATGAACAGCAACAGGAGATTCAAGTGTCTAATCAAAAGTTCGAAAGGAGTAAAGTGAAATGCTCATCACCGTTTTCTGTTGTTTGGTTTTGTTTTTTTTTTGTTTTGCAAAGAATCTTTGTTAGGTTTGCGAAATTGCTCTATTTAACTACGGCCTCTGCTAGATGCTTTGTGCTATGAACTCCATGCCCCCGAGCTCTATGCTTTGTGCCATTGTATTCATATATTTCGTTCCATTTTGCTGTAATTGATATATCACTGGGAATACTCTGTATTTACAGTTGGCAGTTATGATTTTATTCAAATATTTGCTTAGATACATGCCCGCAGGCTCTGTAGATAAACATTGAACGTGATTGATTGATATAGGAGGTGTTTACACGGGCAAACTTTAACTGAAATTGAAACGCCCTTCACTTGTATTGCTACTAAATGGATGGGTATTGATTTGCCCCTTTCTCTTTGGTTGTGAATGAAGTTGTGCACTGTTAAGTGCACCTTGAAATGCAGTATAGGAGTGGAGTTTGTTTGTATAAACCAAACCTCTAATTCTCAGGCGCCTTGGTTTGAGTTTTACACATGTGTCTGACAGACAACATCACCCACAAATCAAGATACTCTATGGACGTCGAAGGCAGCATTGTTTAGGCTCCTCATGTACAAGGTACTCTCTACTTGTAGCTTACCAAGTCAGGAGAAAACAATATCTGATGATGAACGCAAATATGGTCGAAACGGGGAAGGCTTAATGTGCAATTGTACTAACCAAGGAAAGAAAATCCCTGCAAGCAATATACTCGTATTGAGCAACATTTACTTTATTTATTTATTGAAGGAGAGCAATCGTTGTATTGAACATTAAGGTTAACTTATAGGTTTGTACAGTTCACTGGATTTAAATTTGAAAATTAAGTAATAAATTAATATAAAATTTAAGCAGATAAAGTTAAAAAGGAAACGAAGAGTTTAAGGACAGCGCAATCAGAACATATCATAATTACACAAAATATTTATGAAAATTAAAAAAAAGCAAGTTCAGTTAAGATTGGAGAAGTATCCGCTGGAAGCTGATCCAAGTTGTCTGAATTCGATTACAGGCTTCACATGATTTGGCAGATTATTCCACAATTTAGCAGCATATATGAGAAATTGGCTGAGTGATCTTAAACTGATGTACCGATTAGATGCACAGAAAGCAAATTTGTTGAACAGATAGCGAGGTTTCTTCAAATGAATAATTTAAAATAGTATACCGCAGCAACGATATTTAAAAAAATAGCCCAAACTATACTCAAGAAGTTGGCCCGTTTCCGTTGAGATATGATCGAACCGGCGAAGGTTAAAGACAAACCGACAAACAGAACACCTAAAAGGGCTCAACCAAAATGGTGGAATAGGGGGATAAGTTTAAATAGTGAGAAGCTTTTCAAAACCGACAGTACATGGAATTAGTACTACGAATGTAAGAAACAATTCAAGTACCTATTGTAGTTAGAAAGTCAAAAAGGGCTTTATGGCAGAAGTACTGCAAATCTATCGCGGTAACAGATGAGGTTTCAAGGTTACGCAAAATGCTTTCAAAGGAAGGAAGTTACTAGCTACCGCAGGAAAAGTAACAGAACCTGGGCAAGTAGCCAAGAAGTTCTGGTAACACTGGTGGAAACCCACTTTCCGGGATCCATAATATCAGACGACCCTGGCATGCTACAGGATACTGAGAACATTGATATCTCTCTTTCTCCCGAAGAGGAAATAAAGGGTTTTCCCTAGACTTGACAACTTTGAATTTAATTTGTGAACGCATTCTTTTACTAATCGTCAAACTGTCACTGTCAATTTATTCAGTAAACTCAACATTTTCATCATGGTACAAGAACGAGCAACGTCTGCAAATTATAAAAATTTTCTACCGAAATTCGGAGTCGGTGACTGCAACTTTAAGAGCGTTGACTCCAATTTTCGGTCGTAATTCTCGCGCTAGTAGACAGGCAATAACAAGTTTAATGCAAAAATTTGAGTCTACATATTCGTTGTGTGATGTTGCCGTGTCAGTGAGACAACGGATTGGTCTAAGTGTCGAAACTATCGCTGCCTGTCAGGCGTCCGTAGCAAACGATCGAAATCAGTCAATTCCACGGCGTTCTCAAGAATTGGGCATCGCTCAGACCACATTATGGCATATTTTGCGTAAGGATCTTGGTTTACACCCATACAAGATCAAGCTGACCCAAGAATTGAAGCCGATGGACCATTTGAAGCGACGTACGTTCTCTGATTGGGTTCTGGAGAAGATGCGCCAAGATGATGAATTTCATCGCAAAATCATCTTCAGTGACGAAGCTCATTTTTGGCTCAAAGGGTTCGTCAATAAGCAAAATATGCGTTATTGGTCGGGTGAAAATCCACATGTGCTTCATGAATCACCACTTCATCCACAAAAAATAACTGTTTGGTGCGGTTTGCATGCCGGCGGCGTTATTGGGCCAAAAGGATGATGCCACAAGCCACACAGCATACGCTACAATCGATTTATTGAAGGGTAAGTATGGTGAGCGTGTTATCTCAAGAAATGGGCCAGTCGATTGGCCGCCTCGTTCGTGCGATTTAACGCCGCTTGACTATTTTCTGTGGGGCTACGTTAAGTCATTGGTTTATGCCAACTCGCCGACGACATTGGAAGAGCTCAGAGCCAACATTGAAAATTGGGTCCAACGAATCGACCGCTGCAAACGTGCCCGCGGTGGCCATATGAACGAAGTCGAGTTCCATTCATAAATGCTTTGATTGTACTTCAAGCCGATAATAAAGTTTTTGTAATATCTCAAATGGTTTGCGTTTTATTTTAAAAAAACGTTGTCAAGTCCTTATTGGAAAACCCTATAGTTGTTCTTATTAATTGGAAAAAAAGGCGCACAAATCTCCCGGTACGGATAGTATTCTACCGATTATAGGTAGGAGGTAGTAATCCAGAAAATTACTAAAATTTTCAGATGGGGTAGCTTGTAGATAAGTTAAGGTGGGCTTTATACCTAAAGCTGACAAACAGCGGCATATAACAGCAAAAGATTTCAGACCAATAAGTCTGTCATCATTTATGGTTAAAACCAACCCTCCAGCGATTATTGGAGATTCGCATTAGGAATAGATGCAGTAATGGCTTTTTGACTGAGTCCGCCCTGCACAATAGTGGGACAATAGTGAAGAGTCAACACTTCGGAGAGTTTGCGATGGCGGCCTTCCTCGATATTGAAGGGGCCTTTAATAACGTGGAGTGCACCGCCATTAAAAAGGCTCTATTAGACGCTAAGATTGCATTAGAAACTAGGTTTGGAACATGCTTGGAAGCAGGAAAATAAACTGTTCCATTGGGCAAAGCTTGGTCAAAATGTCCGTAACCAGGGGAACCTATCAATGTTATCAATGACATCCTCAAAAAGTCTAGTACATGGCACACGCAGACGACGTGTGCAGAGAAATAGTGCAGGGAAAATACTTAAATATTTTAAGCGACATCATGGAGGTTGCCTTGAAGACGATCAGCACTTGGGCAAAAAGCTGTGGTCTCAATGTCAACCCTTCCAAAATGGAACTGGTTCTTTTTACCAGAAAGTACAAGATACCGCAATTCAAACTCCCAACACTCAACGAAATACGAGGGGCGTTCAATATATTCTCGGTATCGATATGAAGGAAAATGCGAATTCAGTTTAAATTGTTTTTATTTTTCAATATAATCTCCCCTAACATCAATGCATTTGTTACATCTTGAGATAAGCTTTTTTAAACCCTCAAAAAAATAAATTTTCTCTTTCTCTGCAAAATACCCATTTACTGCCGACTTGAGTTCTTCATCATCCGAAAATCTTTTTCCACGAAGACATTTTTTCAAATCCGGAAACAGGAAATAATCACTAGGGGCAAGGTCTGGACTATAGGGTGGGTGTTGGATTTCTTCGAAACCACAATCTCGCGCAACAGCCTTGGAAACTCGCGCCGTGTGAACAGGAGTGTTGTCATGAAGAAGCAACACACCCGCTGCGAGTTTACCCCGTCTTTTCTTTTTAATTTCCTCCCGCAAATTATGCAAAGTGGAAGCGTAGGATGTGGCGTTGATGGTTTCACCTTTTTTTTTGTACTCAATGAGCAAGATTCCCTTTGAGTCCCAAAAAACTGTGGCCATGAGCTTCCCGGCAGACGGAGTGACTTTGAACTTCTTCGGGGGGTCTGTTCCTTTTTTATGCCACTGCATGGACTCTTGTTTGCTTTCAGGGTGATAGTGGCGAACCCATGTTTCGTCCCCAGTAACAATTCGATCCATAACACCGTCCGCGTTCTCACTACACATCTCCAAAAGCTCTCTACAGCATGCGATTCTCACTTTTTTCTGAGGCGCTGTGAGCATTCGTGGCACCCACCTTGCACTGACCTTTGAAAGGTTAAGATGGTCATGAAGAATGGTGTGAATGGTACCAATTGAAATTGGTGATCTCTGCCATCATTTTCACCTTTAGTCGGGCATCCTCAAGAACAAGTTTTTCGACTTCTTTGATGCTTTCTCCCGTACAAGCAGTAGCCGGGGCGCCGGAGCGGAGGTCGTCTTCAATGCTCTCTCTGCCTCTCTTGAACTCACTTGACCACTTTTGCACAGTTGATAATGAAGGTGCCGAACCCTGGTAAACAGCCACCATCTCTTCATGAATAGTTTTTTGACTTTTTCCTTGCTTAGTGAGAAATTTAATTACAGCGCGATGCTCAATTTTCACCATCATCGTCTCAGTTGCCATTATGATTCTGTTTAACTAGAGATAAAACGCGAATTAATAATCACATTTATATGAAATTTTACATGAATGCACTAAAATAATAGTATTACTGGATAAATGAGTCAATTTATATATACAACCACAGCTTCACCCCGATACCGAGAATATGTTGAACGCCCCTCGTAGAACTGTCCCTTTCGGACAGCGCAAAGTATCTGGGTGTGATTCTGGACGAAAAACTGAATTGAGATCTTAGTGTGGCGTAAAGAACCAAATCTGTAAAAATTTGGGGCTTAAAACCTGCTATGGTGTACTGGCTGTATACGGTGGTGGTAAGGCCCATACATACGGCGCATTAGTATTGTGGAAAGCTACAACCAAGAAAACGATTTACGCAAAATTAGCGAGGATTCAAAGAACGGCTTCCATAGCCATTACAGATGCGCTCCGTACCTCCCCTACGCCAGCATCGGACACCTTTTTGAACCTAACACCGCCTGATTTACAGACCAAAAAACTGGCTGCGATACGACTTACTGTTACTTACATCTGGGTTAATTCAGGAGTAGTAGTTTCGGATATGGCAAGGTCCTAGAGGAGCTACTGTCAGGCAATCCGTTTCTAACGGATGAAATTGCTCCCCTCGTCGACTTCGACATCGCGTATGATATAAATTATCCGTAGAAGGAGGACTGGGGAAAAAATGTAATAATCGGGTCAAATGAAATTGGAATTTTCCCAGAGGAAGGAACAGGTTCTGGTATTTTCTCAGAAGACGCAGAACTAAGAGTCTATAAGACTACCGGCCGCATACAGGGTCTTCCAATCAGAAGTTCTGGCTGTCGTCAGGGCAGGCAGCTGAGCTAATGCAGATGAGAGCGGTATCCGAAAGAGATATCGCTATCTACTCGTATATCGATAGCCAGGCCGGACTCAATCCAAAGGAATCGACCAACATCAATTCAGATACAGTCAGGGGCTGTCGCACAGTGCTCAAGGCACTATTCAGTCTGAACCGGGTGAGTATGTGCTGGGTGTCAGGACACTGTAGTATTAAAATAAATAAACAAGCGGATAAGCTTTCAGGAAAAGGAGGGCTACGCGACAATAGTGCCCCCCCAACATGCATAGTAAGGGGCACTATCGAGGAAAAAAATCACAAAGACTGCCAACCTAAGGTGGTCAAGTCTTGAAGGACATAGGGTATTCAAGGCTCTCTGGCCACTTTTTGACTGTAAAAGATCAAGGGAGTTAATAAAATTAAGCTTAGTACCGTAATTGGAATCCTGACAGGACACTGTCTCCAGCGGCAACACGTAAAGAAACTCAAATTGTCAGATACGGATATTTGCAAATTCTGCGGTGATCTGCAAGCTGTTGAGGATAAACACACATACGAGTACTGTGGTGTGAATGCGATGTAATATCGCGTATTCGAAGAAAATTTATCGACAACCTAGAGGAAATAGACGGCGCGAACTTCAAAGGCCTTCTTGACTTTTGCAAAGAAATTGGGTGTTTCACCAGGGTGATTGTTTAGGGTTTTGCCATTTGAAGACAAATTCAACTGGTTCCACAGGGATCTCAATAGGCCCGTTTTGGTGCCTGGTGTCTGTGTGAGTCCTGTTTAACATAACCTAAGCTAACCTAACCGAGCTATCGCATTGAAAGCAATCCTAAGTCTATGAAACGAATAAGAGTCACAATCGGCGAACAACTCGCAGCCGTACGTTATTATTGGAACAATAAGTGATTTCACCAATTTCAATTTGATTTGAACCGGGCGATACTTTTTGGCGACAGACAGCCCTCGGAGCGAAGCATAGATTTTGGAGATGATACAGTTTATATGTTCATCCCAGATTAACCTGCTGTCAAAAGTATTACCGAGATTTTGTGCTCTAGAAACATATTCAACTTCAGAAGAGTTTATTTGGATTGCGGGAAAATTTGAAAAGTGTGGCGGATATTTGGAAATATGTAGGTATTGCTGCAGTTAAGATATAGACCGTTGCGTGATGACTAATTTACTATGGATGATATGTCGGGATATTGCGTCTTCGACCATGCCAATGCGAAGCAACTCAGGTATAGCTGGACATCGTCGCAAGTAAATATGAGATAACACAGTGGGTAGGTCATTGAGAAATACAGAAAAGAGCAGTGGATCGACAAAAGATCCTTGGGGAACACCACTATTAACGGGACAAAAGGAGGATAATTTATTAATTTAGAAAACAGCTTGAGTGTGGTTAGTCAAATCTGAAAAAAAATCAGTTTGACAAGATCGTTAATAGGGTCTCAATCCGACAAATATCTGAGACGCAGTCAGTTGCCAGCATTCCCGATCCCAGATACGCAGTTTCAATTTTGCTATTATCCGCGATCGCTTACTTTAGGATAAGTCTTCCGTTACCTTTTGAACTAGAAGGCTAAGTTTTCAAGGATCCGTTTTACCTGGATAGTTGTCGTTCATTCGCTCTCAATGTGGCCGAGTCAGTGCTATAGTCTTTTGTCGTAGCTTTGTGGACTGTAGTCATATCGTAGAGTAGCTTATAAAGACAAAAGTGGTACAACATAGCACCCGACAAAATATAAGCCTGCTTATTGGATACCATTCGGCGACGTAATTTCATCTTTTATCATTGTTTCGAATGCAGTTATTGTAGCAAATGAAAGAAGCAACAATATGTAAAGGTCAGTCTTTGTTGGACGTTTTGATCCGATTAATGAGCTGCTGATTTGTTTATCAAATGGTTATCTTTGGAGGACTTATATGAAGTAGAGAAAAAGTAGAGCCATAATGTGAATTGGATGACATTTGCAGCAGGTTTAGCAGAGCATAGGAGTAATTTAACCTCATTTGGAGGCTAGCAGGCAGCAATTGGTGACCGGTTTGCACTTTATAAGAGAACATCTTCAGGTCTTTCACTAAAATTCGAAGCAATGAACGTCTGCTGAAGCCAAATTGTGAGCATCGTTGTCTAGTCGATGTTTGTGTACTCTCTCAGACGTCCTCAGCCACAGAAGTGACATTCTCGGTCGAATGAGCAACACTTCTTGCGACATCTCCAGTGGACCCAGTTTCCACGAGACGCTCAGTTAAATGCTTAACGACGACGAGGAAAATGACGAAGAAACTCACGTTGTGTTACTTTTGCCCTACCTTGTATATACTCGTACATATGAAAAGCAGCAAATTACTAAAGATGTCTTTTACGAGCTCCAGAACAGAACTGACCAGCTATATTCTAAATAAAGGGTCAGGTTTGTATTGTCAGTGCCACATATTGAAAGGTTGTATTTGACAGCGTAGTTGAAGTCACAGTCAATACTTTACCGTATCCAAATCGCTCCAGACTAATTGAAAAATATTCTCCACATCTTAGTATTCAAAAAGGGATCTCATGGACTCCGGATCAAACCGTCAATCAATCATAACATTTCGATCGACGTAAGAACAACGAAAAGCCAACGTTGTCTGTAATTGTTGTCCCTATAATGAAGTTTCTTAATATTTCGTTGAAAGATGAGTAAAGTTAAGAGTTAGGTAAGAGTGACTGTTGGAGAAACCATGTCACTTAGGCATGTTGACCCACTGCCACGTGGATCTGTGATCTGCCTACTCTTGGAACCACTTTGAGCTTCTGATGAAGCGTAGGAGACTGTTAACGTCTATATCGTTTAGATCGCTGAAGTCATTGTAGAAGGAAGGTCCTAAGTGGAGTTTCCTTCTTTGGGAGAGAGCTGGGCTTGTACAGAGTAAGTGGAGGATTGTCTCCTCATCCATGCAGCATCTGCAGAAGTCATTTGTATAAACGCTAAGTCTTCTTGCATGCTTTCCTTTAGGACAGTGTCTAGTGCTGACATCTATTTCCTATTTTGAAAGATCATACCTTCGAGCGATTCAGATCAGCTTCCGCCAGATTTGTCTGGTCGCTAGACATATTGATCCAGTAGTCCACCTAAGGTTTGTTCTTCTATTAGCATTCAGCTTTAGTATTAGTTTGCATGAAGCTACCTGCTTCTACATTGCGGCTTCTACATTTCCCTAGAATTTCTATGTGCCCCAACACCTAAAGAGTTATCTCTCTCTTATCGTTGACAGACAAGGGCGGTTTTATAATTTTGTGAGACGAAGTCCAGGGATTTGATAGCGGCGTGACTATCCTAAAAGACGCGGATATCCCTTGTAGATATCACGTCTTTCTGCCGCCAAAACAGAACTTTTTTAAAAACCAGTGATTTGGGAGGCGGAAGGAGAGGCTTAGATTAAGCTTATCTGAAAAAACGCCGCAACCAACCCCGCTATCAATCTAGGTTATGTCCCTATAGTAATGGATTGACTTTTCATCCTTGAAAGCATCTTCCTCACAGAAGAGAGGTAGAGAGGGCGCTTACATGAACATGCTTACATGTTGAGGCATAGAGCAAGCTCCTTGCCTGCTGAAATTACCGATGGTTGTCAAGTGAAACAGAAAATAGTGCCGCGGAGGTAGTAGAAGAGCCTAAGAACAGATATGATTTCTTTGCAATTTGCGTAATCCAATCAGTTTGAAACTGCTATTGTGCTAATACCAGAACCCACTTTATCAGCGTCTTGTACTTGCAGCTCAGTGCTAGCGGAGGAAGAAGGGTTTTCAGCGAGCGTTGCAGAAAATGTTTTCTTAGGGTGCCTAGCACAATCGTAGTACTAGGAGCCAGTAAGAAATCTGGAGTCTTTTCTGCCTAGGGACATCAGAAAAGGCGCAGACATTTTGGAGACGTCCGAAAGCATTTGTTTTGTCAACCTGCAACGTTATGTCACCTACGGCTCTACTCAAAAGAGTTCCATCTGTCATTGGAAGGCTTAACAGAGGACACAGTCAGTCACAAACCTGGTTCAGATTCGAGAAGTTCTTTGACAATCTCATTTCTCGCAATCCCACTATCTCAGTAAATTCAGATTAACATTTGCTGTCAAAGAAGCATTCTACTCTCGTATTAGCTTTTAGATGAGGAGGAGGTTCAACAGGGCCTTAAGTGCAGCTTGTCTTTTGCAATGTGCACCGATATTTGAAACCCTTCATCTGTTCATCACGTTCGACTTCATTGCCATCAGGACTACGTATTTTTCCCCTGGAAAGACAGATATGTTTACATAACGAGTTGCGAAGCCTGAGGTTGTCGTCCTCCAGAAAGACCCCAGACCA
Organism: Volucella bombylans; assembly: GCA_949129095.1. Classification (NCBI taxonomy): domain Eukaryota; kingdom Metazoa; phylum Arthropoda; class Insecta; order Diptera; family Syrphidae; genus Volucella; species Volucella bombylans. Next base: position 354,413,640 of record OX422140.1, on the reverse strand, counting down.
GAGTAAAACGACAGTCAGCACCTTCAAAGTGCAGCCCATTATATGAATATCAATAGAGGAGAGATTTTAAATCAGAGCCTGACATTCTAGAAGAAGTTCCCAAGCAACCGACACAAAGAACATCAAAATGTCCAAGGCTGCGTACTCCTGGTCATTAGCCAGGATTCGACAGACAGTACCGTCACATCAAGCTTCTGTCTCGTTCTGATTTTTGGCGGAATTTTGATGGATTTGCCAAATTCCTCGCTAAAAGTACGTCCAGTCGGCTTTTATCTAATTCTTATCCATCACTCAGATAGAGGTTTTGCATCCGATTCGATGTACCCATGATGAAACCTCTGATAGTACTTTCGGGCGAAACGTTTCCTTAGCGTCACTGTTGGATAGTGTGAAGTCGAACAATTGTTGTCTTCCTTTCGTAGAAAATGATGTCTGAGAGCCAACATTGTTGAAAACCAAGACAGAGGATAGAATGAACTCCATTGCAAGAGATTGATAGAGCATTGTTTGAAAGGGCCTGTTTGAGCCTTTCGCCACATATATGGAGCAAAGTAGTCGGAAAGAGCATCGGTTTTCTCGATGCAGGTTGTACTCCATGGAGGCTATCAACGAAGGAAAAGTACAAAACAAGCCACGGGCACAAAGCAAACATGTCCGAGAGTAGAAGTAGAGCGAAGATTCTGAAAATCTAGAAAAATGACCGCAAACTGTTTAGCAACGACGACGACTAATATTTCATCAACACAATTCCGCTCACCTAACTAAAGGAAGGAAATTTGGGAGCGATACCCGAATTAAAGTCCAATAAATCTGCAGTAGCAGATGGCCCTCTGAGCTATTAAAAGCAATAAGAGCCAATTCGGTAAGGAGCTATGTTCAAATGCCAAATCTTCCGACAGCGAAGGATGATAATGAAAAATACCCGCTGCTCCATAAAAGGCGATGTGGTATAGTATGACACCACCAAGATCTTTGAAAACAAGTCTTTCTCATGAAGAACTAACAAGGCACTCATTAGGACCCTTATCGTCCGTATGGCGTGGAAGAATTGATGGAATTTTAAGGAGAAAGTCCACAATAAACAGCGACAATTACTTGGTCAAAATAGTCCGAATTTACCTACACAATTGGCTATCACACATTCGTGACCTACCAACAACACTCCAGACCATGAGGGATAACTCAGCTAAGTAAAGACACGTCTTATGGATTGAGTGCAACATACAATTCAGATAAATGAATGAGTTCATCACCCAGTGCACTTTCTGTTCCCATACATCTTCCGTAAGTCTTAAGTCGGCGCCAGTGATAAAAATTGGTACTGTTGCCCTAGAGGTAGCCGCTATCACCACAAAGTGTTTTCTCATAATTCTTAAAACCGCTGAATAAAGTCTGGGCAAAAACAACAAATAAAGAGAACGCCTTTCTGAGAGATTCTTTTTTGTAGAATTCCTAATGGACTTAAACGTTTTAAGCGCAAAAAACTTCTTACCTTAGGCCATCACAGTCTTGGGGGAAAAAAATGTAGCAAATTTCCACATCCATTAATCCCTTTAATCATAATGTCCTTTCGTTTTCTTGGGAATTGGGCGCTTACTAACACACTTATCCTGGTTTCAATTGAAGAATAGGAAAAGAAAATACTCATCTCCACTCGACCGAGCTAAATGGATTGCTATCAAGAGTACCTTTTACCAATGAATGATTTCTCATTTATTAAAAGGACTTTCCACATCCTGTGTACCCAATCTTCTTCATCCTGTATCCACCTACACAAGCTGTCATCATCAATAGACAGACAATCTGTGCTTCATTTAAGAGAGACGAAAAAAAAAATTCGAAAAAATCAACGAAAAAAAATTAAAAAGGAAGAAAATCTAAGTATGTAGGTACGAGTAAGTGAGGGAGTATAGGCCCAGTATCATAGTATCATACATCGTCATTGACGTTCGTTGTTGTACCGGCTGCCAGTTGGGTACTGCGTGGTACCCCCGCACTTGTTCGGTCCTTCAGTTATTTGAATATCCATCAATCACTCAATAAGAACTGATTTATGCCACTTGAATGTCTGGTAGATATGTCAATTTCCTTGACTTCAATAGGAAAACAGATCACCATACGCCGCCGCCCCCCACCCACCCCGATAGTTTTTTAGCCTTAAAGTTGACGTTAAATTCTGTCAGAGATTTTTCCGTTTTTTTTTTTCGTCTGTGCTTGTTAGTTCCTTTGGCTCTGTCCGAGATCCGTTTCGATTTCCCAACCAAGTTTTCGCAAGTAATTGGCAAATCGATTAGAACGATAGATTTAATCATTCATTCATCAATCAAACCTCCCCCCACGTCAGGCGTCACCTCATCACGCCTGCAAATGAACGTCAGTGCACTTGTAAGTCTCATCAATTATTGAGTGAAAAATAAGAAAAAAAAAAAAACGAATGAACGACATTTATACGGTCGAGTGGTTGACGGCAAAGCAGTCCGACTCCGAGTCTGAGTTGGAGTCTGAGTCTGGGACATTAGGCCTGGTTTGCATTGAAATAATTAAAAAAAAAAATTGTCAAGCACTTCCATATCCGGCCCACTTATGCAACGAAACGTGTTCCTATTAGCTCATGGATGAAATGGATATGTTGGCTAATTTTTTTTACATATTTTGTTTTACACGAAAAAACATTGAAACAAACAAACAAGCGAGTTAATTGATTATGGTGTCGTGTTCGTACACCAACCAATTGCATTTCATGACAGAATGGGAATGTCACTAATTTAGGCAGAACATACTACTGCTGGCCATCCATCAATCAAATGACAAGCCCATACTCATCACGGGGAGCTTTCGTTTCTATTTTTTTAGGTATTGTTCAGTTTGTGGCTGAAAAGTCACTCAAAAACATGTGTCGGTAGTTGTAATACGAGTGAATGTATGCATGAGTGCAATTCTATAGCAGAAAGTGGTAGACGATAAACTAAAGTGGCAACTCCGAGCAATGTGTCTGATTTGTCGTTTCATCAACAGATCGCAGTCAAAATAAAGGGTGGCCGGATAAGAACGATAGGAAAAAAAATTTAAATAAAACAACAACGGTGTGAGATATAGAATTGATTCTGGCTTTATTTTGAAGCTACGTTCATTCAGATGGCTCCCTCGGCTTTGCTGGCAGTGCTTCAAGCGGTCGGTCAGATTTTTGACGACTCGGTCCAATATGAGCGGCGTTATTCCGACAATAGTGTGTCGAATTTTGGCTTCGAGCTCGTCCAAAGTGGTTGGCTTGTTAGCGTAGACTAATGATTTGACGTAGCCCTAGAGAAAATAATCCAGTGGTGCCAAATCGCATGATAGCAGCGGCCAGTTGACGAATGCTCGCCGTGAGATGACCTTGTCGCTATATATAGATGTTGTCGAGCTCTGACCACAGAAAGTCGGTCAACATTGACGGTAACGGTGTCTCCTTCCTCATTTCGAAAGAAATAAGGTCCTATAATGCCGCCATGCCATAAAGTCGCACCAAACAGTCAATCTTTGTGGATCCATTGATGATTGGCCGAACACTTGTGGATTGTGTTCGCTCCAGCAATTTTTCTTGTTAATATAGCCACTGAGCCAAAAATAGGCCTCGGCCGAGAAGATGATTTTTTGGGCAAAATCCGGATTTCCGGCCAACATTTCCAGCGCACAATTAGAGGACTCACGGCGTTGCTTATGGTCGTTCGGCTTTAGTTCTTGCGTTAGCATAATCTTATACGCATGTAGGTCAAAATCCAACTGCAAAATAAGCCGGGTGTACTCTCTGACGATGCCCAATTCACCTGATCGGCGCCAAATCGACATTTTTAGGTCTTCTTTGAGACTGGCCACTACTGGAGCTACGTTTTCTTCATTTCGCGCCAATCTCTGTCTAGTTGGTGGCTTAAGATCCAAAAGACTGTACTCACGCTCAAACTTCTTCAAGGTACGACGAATTTCCTGCACACCGACCTCACGACGAAATTCACGTTGCATACTTACAACTGAGCGGGAATTTCGACAATTTTTTTTAATACTTTCCGCGCGTTCAGCAAGCGTAAAACGATCAAGACGAAACGGCAAACCTTACTGAATATTTTGACAGCTGGATGTCATTGGTAACTTTGACATCTGTGCTGAAATATAACAATTGGAAAAACAATCATTTCTATCTGATCACCCGTTGTATTGTGCTATGTCACTATTGAGGGATGAAATTTGGAATTTTCTCCAGCGAATAAAAGCCACGATTCAGTAAGTTCAGATTTGTTTCATTATGTATGTCTGTGAGTACAGTTTAGTTCGATTGTAATTTTTTACTTTTGAATTCAGTCCTTTGTTGTGCGAGCCACCAGAATGGGCAAAGTCTAGTATTGAAATGTGATTAGAAGCGCAAAAATGAATTTGCTGTCACTTGACGTTTGACGTTTCTAGATGCTAGATATATCGGCACACTCCCGCGGTATACACTCTAGAGGACCTACGCTACTTTCCAGCGGACAGACGTCTAATACGTCGATTTTTGTAGCGGGTGGCTTATAAAATCCGGTAGCAGTCTTAATAAGGGCACGTTCCACTAGTCCATCTGTTCCCTTCAATACTGCAACGAGTCTCCCTTTGGGTCAGCAGTTCCTCGGGCTATCAGGATCCGTGATGTATACGGTGTCATCAACTTCGATTGGCTTCACGTCGTCAAACCTTTTGCAGCGCCTAGTTATTACTGGTTGGTATTAGCGAACCCATCTTCTCCAAAAGGCGTCTGCAAGCTTCTGAGCCATTTGCCAGTTCCTTCATAGTTGTTTTCCTTCTCACAGAGGTTTTGCGCCGGCCGAACTACCTATCAGGAAATGGATTGGCGTCAGAGCTTCCTCCTACTAGGTGGGGTGAAAAGTAACCTCCTTGACCGCCAGAATACGCTGCTACTGCAAAAAAGGTTATGGTGCCTTGAAGTCCGTTCATATTTAGGCAGATATGCCAAATTTCAGTGCGATACTGTCTTTAGTTTTGTTTTGACAGCTGATTGTTGTTGACGTGTTTGGCATCATGTTGAGTATGGACAAGAACAATTTTCGTTCTCTCATAAAACATTATTTTTTGAGAGGCAAAACGGCGAAGGAAACAAAAGAAAAGTTGGATAAATATCATGGGGCTTATGCTCCGTCAGATTACACCGTCAAATATTGGTTTCGAGAGTTTCGTGGTGGCCGCAACTGAACTAGCGATCAAGTCCGCAGCGGCAGGCCCTCCGATGCGGTTACAGAGGACAATGTCAAAAAAATACATGAAATGGTGTTGGCTGACCGGAAAGTGAAGGTGCGCAAGCTAGCAGATACCACAAAGATTAGTACTCAGCGCACACGCCATATTTTGGACAATATTCTGCATATGAAAAAGATATCCTGCCGCTGGGTGCCGCGCATGCTCACTCCTGACCAAAAACACTAACGCGAGAGCACTTCGAAAGAGTGTTTGGACTTGCTGATGCGGAATAGGGCGGACTGTTGGCTGACTGTTGGCGGCGATTGGTAACTTTTGATGAAACTTGGATCCACTATTACACACCAGAGAACAGAATGAGTGCCCGGCAATGGACTGAAGCCGGCACGAGTGCTCCGAAGCGGCCGAGGGAGGCACGATGGGTCGGAAAGGTTATGGCGTCGGTTTTCTGGAATTGTCATGGCATACTCTTCGTGGACTACCTCGAAAAAGGAAAACCATCAACAGAGAGTATTACTGTGAATTATTGGAGCGATTGAAGGCCGAAATCGCTGAGAAACGGCCTGACAGTACTTGGGGTTGATCGGTATGTATGTAAGTGGTCGATTGTAGAAGTTCAGCAGAAGGATTGCGCGAAGGTAAACTTTATGGAGCGTATCCATTACCAATCGTACCAGCCGTTTCCAAACCACTCCCATCTGAGACCGGCGGCAGTATAAATTGTCAAGTCATCGAAGGTGTTGTAAAGGTCTTTATCATCTTGTTTGGTCCGATGAAGAGAGGCTCTTATAGTCTAAATTTTGGACCCATGAAATTGATTTTGAATAGCGATGATGCTGGAATCTGTAAATAATGAGTGCACCACCTCTAAACGGACCACTCTGGTGGTTATAGGCCAGTAAACCATCACCATCAAGATAGGTGCAGAGTCTATTCTTCGCGATATATAGGCGTAGGCAAACACGCTCTCTCCAAAGGTTCATCATGTGAGAGTGATTTGATTTTCAAAGGATACTTTCGAGCCTTATCTCTTCAGACACGTGGACCTTGGCTGCCACTTGCTGAACCTTTCTTCCCAGTAGAGAACGATTCAAGGCCTATGGACGTAAATGGTTTGTACGACGGATGGTCATGAGTATAGTGGCCTAGATACTATGCCCACAGCTCTGCTACCGTCGATATACAGCTCTGTTTCTTCGCTTGAGGCTAAGCACCACGGTTCGTCCGTTAAGCCTTCGACTGCTGTTGGAAAAGTTAGGGGCTCTCTGCCATTTCATAGTCTCGTCCGCTACGTTTTCTGTTGTGGGCACAGACCTCCCATCGGTTGAATTTGTCAACTCCAGAATTTCACTGACCCGAAAGGTTACAAATTGCCAATAGCATCGATGATCGGATCGGAGCCATGACAACACGGTTCGAGAATCTGACCCAAATGTCTGCTTTAATATCTGTATCAAGTGAGTATATACTTGAGTCTTCGCCATTTGGGCCCCGAGAACGGCGGCCTGAAGCTCCAACCGCGGAATGAACAGCATTTTTAAGGGCGCCACTCGAGTTTTGCATCCTAGGACAATGCAGTTCGCAATATTTCCATCGGAAGATCTTAGTAACTCACGGCTGCATACCCGTCTTCGCTGGCATCAATGAAAGTGTGCAGCTCCATAACCGGGTATGGATTAAAGTCAGCGTCACACCTCGGTATTTTCATCTCCGCAACTTGCGGAAAAAATCAGAGCTGGCGCTGCCGTTTGAATAGTTGTTAATGGTGAATTGGTTCATCCCATGCGTACCTAGATCGCCATGTTTCTTGAAGGATAATTTTCGCGTACAAAACATAGAATGCGAATGAATATTGTCATCAAAAGGCTTAATACCTCTCTTTTGGTGGGTCGTTTTATTTCTAGTAGTACATCCTCATTTCTACATCGCTTCGACACTTTAAATACAAAGCAGTCGTCTACGGTGGACCACCACATGCCCAGCACTCTTTATGTGATCATTTCGGTTTCTACATCAAGATTTAACTCATCAACGGATTGGGTTTTTAGAGCCTGTAGCCAATTTTGCATCTGAAATTCGCCCATAGAATGAACGAACTGCTCACGCCAACTTTATGGCCTCCTCTTCCGTGTCTACGCTGTCTAACATGTCATCCACGTGATGGTTTTTCAGAGTGCACTGCGGAGCTCTGGCACGTTGATTACGAAACTGATTGGCGTTTTCCTTCTTCACACAACTGGACGGCGCATCTAGCGCCAAACTTCATTACATTCATGACGTAATGCACCAATTCTGAAGAGCCATCTACTATCCAGAGATCCAGTTGGTAGTCCTGGTCCTTTTGATGAACAATTACCTGATGATACATGTCTGCGACGCCATTTTCGAAATTTTCGTTGATGCCAGCGATGTTTGCGGATCATGCTATTTGGAGAAATGCCATCAAGCTTCCCCGGTTTATTTGGGTTCGTAACAAAAAACACTGGTAGATACCAACGCCTCTCTATATCAAATTCGTCAGGCCTCAACTTCCTAGCGTATCCTTTAGCAACGTAGTCTTGCAGCTTAGATTGCAACGTGTGAAATAGAAGGGGATCTCTGTAGACTTTTAAGAACCAGCATTCTGCTCTCCGTTTAGCCATTAGAAAACTGTCCGGAGGAGATAAGCCTTCACCTTTCCACAACAGGCCGGTCTGAAAGCGATCTCCAAACGTTTTTGCAAGCTTTTGTAACTGATTTTGCAGTTGTAAGTCAGACGATGTTTTCATAATTCATCAAAGAAGATGTTTGTTTACTGAGGCGAGAAACCTCTCAAATATAACATTTACGGTGCGAGACGTCAGATCGCCGGTTTTTTGTAACTCTTCGCGAGCATGAACGTCGTCCTTGGACTTCGTCGTTTCCCTTTCAGTTTCGGCAGCTTAATTGTCGACACAGATTTAGTTCTTAACTATCTTAAGTAGTTCAGCGTTTGCGGAACAGTAGCCGTGGCAAACGTGAAAGACATGGTGGTTAATTTGAGTTCCTCGGCAGTGGTATTCAGTGAGTGAATCGGCCCTTTATAGTCAAACCCAAAGGAGTTTTCGCCGCTACTAGTTCTGAGTCTGCGCCTTCCCTTGATTTTAAGCTCAGCCCAAGGCGTCAGTTGCTGAGTCCGATAAGTAGCTTCGGTATCGCGTTGGTGTATGATTTAAGGGAAGCCACTTTTAGCGCCTATATTAGACTTGTGGTTTGTTTACGTCTAGTGGTTGCAGAGGGAGATCCAGTCTCTTTACAGTGTGGACGTCTTTAAGCGGAAATCTCACGGAACCACCTACTGCTGATATCTCCAGGTTTACAATCACCGAATCATTGACGTAAGAGACAGCCCGTCATCGAAAAATGTAAAATCGAAAGCTTTGCTTCGCCAGTACGTGAAGAACGGTCATAGATGAATTCTTTATGCTGACGAGAACATTTTCACCGTTGAAGAATCGTTCAACAAACAGAATAATAGAGTGAACTCGTTCCGAGAGCTCAACGTGGCCACCACTCAGCTTCTGTGATGGTTTGGTGGGGAATCGCCAACGATGGGTCACCTAGCTACGTCGGCGAGATTGTATCAAACGGACGTTTTAGAGAACGTTATGGAGCCCTTCAACAAAACACTATTCCCAAATAAACCGGCGACCCTTCAACAAGATTCCGCTTCAGTTTATAAGGCAAAAACAACTCAAACATGGCTAAAAAAACCACGTTCCGAACTTAATTTCCACGGATGATTGGCCCATCTGACAGCCCGGACTTCAATCCATTAGACTACAACCTATGGTCTGTTCTGGAGACTATGGCTTCCACTACTCGACATCCAAATATTCAGTCTTTGCAGAGCGCCCTTGCCCGAGGAGTGGAAAATTTTCCAATACATGAGGTGCATACTGCAATCGATGAGTGGCCAGACCGACTTCGCCGCTCCTGCAAAGCAAATTTGTAGCCACCGAAGTGACCCGATAAATAGAAAAAAAAAGTTTTGAAAAATATTCTTTCGTTTTCATTGTTTTATCCAACAACTGTGTTCCAAAACATTTGCTAGTACTACGAGTATGTATGTGCTTGCGCTCACACAGTCGAGGGTGTATTGTATGAATAATATCTTGCTGTTGCTGGACAGCTAAAGAATCACCGATCCCATGTGAGGCATTAATCTAAAGTCATCCTGATTCGATGACTAGATGGAGCTGGTACGATAAGAAGAGGCCTTGATTGAATAGGTTCCAGAAAATGGATGTTCTGAAGAGCGGTCGTCTAATGGTTAATTAAAATTTAAATTGAAAAAAACGTTGTTCCATTCCATCTTTCCTATTGTGTCGAACAGGATGAGACTGAAGCCACTTGCAATTTTGATAGACAAAGAAGAGGCCAACTCCGATGGTAATTCTTTCAAGCTCAGATGGGCCTTAAACGGAATTGGCAGGAAAGTCAACTGCCACGACAACTCCAGAATCGACTTACCGAATGCTAGCACTTCTTAGTCGCTCTGAATCGGAAAGGCTTGCAATGACATCGGCCAGCATGATGCAGAGTTCAAATGCTACAGAGATCAACTAGCTAAAAGGAGGACTGACATCTAAAATCCTTCAGCCAGAAAATGATGCTGAGCTGAATTGCGTGCATCGCTCCAACGGAGAGTGTGTTATGGCTTTGACTGGAATTTTTGGAATACTTTGAGATGCTTAACAGAAGTAAGTCCATTTGGTTGACGGGGATTGACAGTGAGAGGACATCCAATGTAGAAACACTAATTAGACCAGCGTGCTCATTACTATCGTTTACATTAGCATTCACTGAATTCCACAAGAAACAAAACCGTCTTGGAATTCGGAAGTTATTTTAGTACCCCGGTGTCTGCCATCGGCGTTCTTGAACATGAAAAGCGCCAACGCAAAATTTAACTTATTCCATTCAACCCGTGTGCACGTACTATCGATTGGCGCACACGAAATATCAATTCAACTTCTACGGTAAAACATTCGAAATTTTGCCGTTTTTTGAAAATTTATTACCACGAATTTATTCAGCACAGCGCCAACAGGTAAGGCCCATTAAAAGCGTGTAAAGGTGTACCGCTGCTACATTAATATTATTGCCGCCTCCCAAAAAAACACGATTCAAGTACGGCAACGGATACGCGTACAAAGCCCGTTTTACGATGCGGCGATGCTTCGTAACAATGACAATGATAATACGAACACGCTTTTAATACTTCACGTGTGCATAACAATTATGCCCCGACAGCGTTCGCAATTCGCATCATTAAAAGTCAAACCAAGTGGAAATTTTACATGAGCCTTGCGGAAGCAAGAAGATCCCAAGTGATGCACTTGGTGAGTCTACAATACAAATGACCCTGAACTCGTACAATCCACGTGCATATGTCAGATCAGATACTCGAATTATGTCTCAGATATCGATACTTACTCGTACTTGTATCGAACTCCTTCATTCAGGATCAACTAAAACAACAAAACGTGATTGGGAATTTTAAATTGAAACCGTTTATTGGATAATGATGGAGGAGAAGATACATGACTTCGGTATCGCCATCAACATCAACATCCGAAGTGAATTGGCATAAATTTAAGTGGAGCTTGTCGCGACACAATCTTTTGGTTAAGTACTCGTATTTCGGTGTAATTCTTGCCATTGAGCAGGGATAAACAAATTGATGACTTTTAATTTTCATTTAGCGTGCAAAAGATACATTTACTTTGTGTACGGATAGCTAGAATTACATACTTCCTGCCAATGGTCGGTCCTTACCTGAATGACGATTAACAGGAGGAGAGACAGCGATAGGAAACAAGGTCAAATCGCTGCTTTGCAGATAAGACTGGAATCGGTTTAAGTACGAGTAATGTTTTTGGGGCTCGCTGAAGACATAAAGGAGCAGCACGATTTATGTGAATCGAGTTTTGGTGTACCCTATGTGATTTATATTTCGAAATTCGTATTTTAGAGTTATTTATACTTTGGACGAGGTTAATGACTTAAATGAGCACGAAAATGATATAAATTCGGCTGCTAATATAGTGATTACAACTTGGGATACGGAAGTACCCATTATTGTGATGAACAATAGAAGACGATTCCGGGAATTTCAGAACAGACGTTAAGGAACCGTATTCCGTGGAAGAACATTTGATTTGGCAATGAGCACACAATTCGGGTAGATAGGACAGGTCACAAAGCAAAATGAAGTATCTTTGGGATATACTCGTATTGTGGCTAGGTGAACGAAGTTCTGAAACCGACTGCTGTGTGGTCTTACATAGAAAATCGACGATGAATCAAATTCCTTAAAACTGAGGTTGCTCTGTACAATTGGGTTCTGGTTTCGATACCACAGTGTTTGCCGAATATTGTCAGGTAATGAAGGGCCATAGACTTACTAAGAAGAAGGTACTATCATTGCATCAACCTATCAGCCCTTCAAACCCCGAATAAAACTGCCCTGATTGCTATTCTGATAAGACTGCTCAGCGAGTACAAGTCTGTCTGGGTACAACAAAGTATCTGGCGGACTTGAATCATGAACGTTGCACTCTCCACAGCAATAAGAGGAATTCAACCACTTTATTGCAGGAAATAAGAAAGGTTTAAGTAGCAATGCACTAGATAGAGTAAGGTTGGCATCAAGTTGGTAAATAAACGTTTTACGCTGCCAAGCCACCGATTTTGGTTTCAATGATGCGCATACCTCCAAATAAAAATCAGCTACAAGCTGACGGAATCTTTTCTTTTCTATCACATGTCACACACAGGACAAGTGCGTAGTGGCTTCCTTTCATCAAATTCACGCAGCATACTATATGAAATTATTCATCGTCTGGATACCTTCATATGGATGTCTTCTTAGTCACTTTGGTGACAACTGGGGAACAGGAAACACGAGTTGTCTGTGGAGTGAACGAAGACTAAAACTAGTAAACGTGGTGAAGAAAATCAGAAGCACAGTCCAAAAGTTTGAGTATTTAGGACCAAAACCAGCATGCAGGAGAAGGAGCAGCGTACTCAATCACATTGTCATCATATATTGGAAGTCCTTGTACGAGTAGATGCACCCTGATGATGATCAAGAAACAAGTAGCGATGGTAAAAGTAGGCCATCATCGTGGATAATCTTTAATCAAAGCATTAACATGTGACGACAGTCGGAATATTAAGGGTATTCCCTAGTTCAAACTGCTCTTACCTAATTGATCACTCGTATCGTGTACTAATGATCGTCCAAAAAATTGGAGAAGCACCCTTGTCTTCGAACTCTAGAGCTGCATTCAATGCACATCACGTTATGCAGTAAAATGAAGAGAATTTGGCTGTAGTCATCGAAGCCTTGATGCCGTGTAGAAAAAAATATTCACAGGATGGCTAACACTGCTGTGTTCAAATATTTTTGACTTATTTCAGTCTATTTCCCCTAGTCACTTGAGAAATCATATTTTTCTTATATCCTTCATTTGTTCACGGGTTTTAGGGCATCAATCAGGCCTACGTGCTATCGTGTTCGGTTCAGTGTTTTAACTCCATCGTTTGCGATGCTTCCCTTAAGCTCAGGACAAAACAAAAGCTAGAGAAAGCTGTTCAGAACTTGAACAGCACCCCTCACCTATGGTTTTGAAGTAGCTAGTAAGCAATCCAAACGATCCCCCTGTTCCTTGGTGGAACGCAAATCTGTAGCGTCTTCTTAAAAAAACCAGAACACTTCTAAACAGATCACTTAAGACTAATTTGGAGGAAGATTGGAATCTTTACGGATTTCGAAGAGTGCCTCTTACAAAGAATTTTGCGAAAAGATTGAAACTGTCAGTGAAACCAGTAGGCTGGTCAAAGCCCTCAAAAGGGGAAGACCAACCTATACTGTGTCGAACGCAGAGACTCTCCGCCTCATGTTTGAGGCTCACTTCTCAGGTAACCTAATCCGAACCAGCTCACAACTAGCTCATATGAATGAAGCTGCTAATAAGCTGAATAACACAACACACTGTAGCCGGAATATCTCATCAGTTGTGGTGACGGATGAGACCATTAAACATGCCGTACCTTCCATTGATAGCTTCAAGTTGCCTGACACCGATGACATGTACCCAGTTATGTTACAAAAAGGTATAGACCAGTTGCTGGTAACTCTGAAGGGAATTTTCACAGCTAGCCTGGCACTAGCATACATGCCGGAACCCTAAGAAAGATCAGTAAGCGTAGCCTTTATACCGAAAATCTTAAAAGAGGACTACACGCTCGCCAAGAGCTTCAGACCTATAAGTCTTTCCTTTATGTTGAAAAGCATCGAGAGAATAATCCAGATCTATGTGCGCAAAACTGCCGGGCGAATGCTTCTTTTGTCTGCGATGCAATACGCCTACTAACGCGGAAGATCCTGCGAGAGTGCGCTTCAGAACCTGGTAGGCAGAATTGAAGGCGCACTCGACAAGACATTTTCACCGATGTTGTGCTTTCGACAGTGCAACTTTTGACAGCATGTTAAACTCGGCCAGACAACACGGCATTGACGGATCACTAGTTTTGTGGATAAAAGTAATGGCGGTGAATAGGACATTCATTACGGATGCTGGATGTGGTTAATATGTGGTGGCGGGGGTAAATAGGGACTGCCCGCAAGGCTGCAGAATGCTATGGTACATGTTGGTCAACTCACTACTCAACGCACTCAATAGTTCTGACGGCATTGTACAAGCATACGCCGATGATGTAGCTGTCAACCTCAGACATGATCGAGGATTGGAGCCCCAGTAATGAGCTTCCAGTTAATCCTCTCAAAACTAAGGTTGTTCTCTTTACGAGAAGGAGGAAGCTGGTTGGTCTGACTTATCTAGTGCTTAAAGTCATCACCATCCAATTCTTCAAAGAAGCTAAGTATTTGGGTGTCATTCTGGATAACAAGCTTCTATGGGCTAGACATGTTACGCCGGAAGACTGTAAGAGTCTGTCGGCCTTCTGACAGTGCAAAAGGAATGTCGGCAAGACATCGGGCCTCTCACCGAGAAGGGTCTTCTACACATTCACGGCTATGATAAGGCAATTATATCCTATGCGTCCGTTGTCTTGTGGAATAATCTTTGTGGAATAAGCTTTTACCAGACTCCAAAAAACCGTTTTGACTCGGCTGCATTTGGGCTTCCCTATCACACCTGGCTCCGCTCTAGATGCTTTAGTAAATCTCCTTCCCCTTGATGTTTCTATCATGGGCTGCAGTCTCAAAGTCATCTTCCGTTTAAAAAGAAGTGGCCTTTGGTACAACATGCATTGGAGCTTTGATGAGCTTGAACGCCGGGTGTCTTATGACTCTGGCCTTATGGACATGCCGTCCGATGCAATGACACCAGAACTTCTGTTGCAGAAAAAATTCGAAATCGACTTTCCCTGCGTCCAAGATTGGTTTCGGCCAGAATCTGACCTAGGAAATGAATGCAGTCGGGCCTTCATGGACGGCTCCAAAACCCAATGTGGAGCTGGTATCTTTCTGAAGGATGACAACGTTAGATTTCACTTCTCTTTCGGTAAACTTGCGTCTGTAGATATACCCAATCCTGATGGCAGCGAACTATATTGTGAACAACCGGTGGAGGGGGCGAAGCATTTGCCTTGCTGAATTCTCTTCTTATATCTTCCCAGCTAGTTCAAGAATGCAAGACATCACTGAATGCAGTCGGAAGGCTAAATTCACTGAGTCTTGTCAGGGGAAATGAAATCGCCGATGAACTTGCTCAGGGCTCAGAGGAGAGTTTTTTAGGACCCGAACCTACGTTGGGTCTACCTGCGTCCTCGATTAAGGCTTCCATTGACAGTTGGGTTTCATATGAGCACAACTGCAGATGATATGACTCCCCAGGTTGCCAGCAGATCAAACAAATGCATCCCCGACGTCTCTAAGAGATCAGCGACCTTCTAGCGTTCCCTCATCAGGAAAGATTGCAAGCTACTTATAGCATCGTGACAGCACTTGCTGTGAAAGTGATGACGACACCACGAAACACTACATTGACGATAATTTTGGCCATATAGTAGCACCCACTCTACGTTTGAGCTAAACCTTGGTGGCTTGGTGTTAACTAATTGGGCAGTTACTTTTTGACCTCATGCGGGACGCTGCCCTAACTGCTTACCAAACTGCTCCGCAATGTAATCCGTGTTCCAATCAGGAATTCGACTTCATGTGGTTGAAATTCTATCTCCATAAGCAAATTATCCATTACTGCTTTACTTACAGAAGCTCCAAACTGGACAGCAATCCGACCTTCAACGAGTTTGATGCGTTGTCTGACTCCATGTTTATGTTGAGCGATTTTAAAATAAAAAATTCTGGGTGGCTTTGAAATTCTGGAAAGGCAACACCTGAAGGACGATGTCTTCATTTGAAGGTCATAATGTAAGATACAGCCGCATTGACTTACTTCTAGAAGTGGGTACCAAATTTCTAAGATGGCTAGAGCACGAATTCAAATTAATATCAACGCTTTCGGCTTTGCCCATGCAATGCAAAATGCATATGCGAATGGTCCTGCGTTCTCTAGTCTTTATTGATGACACAACATTTATGGTAAATTTTGGCTGTTATACTCGAATAAAGAGCAATTTCTGGACATTCGCACCAGAAAGCGTCCCAGAAACGTAATCGTGAGATCATTCGGTGTAATCATAATTTTTTGGATATACTCGTAAATTGGATGGGCTGTTTGGATTCCTATGAATTCGCGCTTCCAAGTAATATCCCCGTCCTACTTTAAACCGAAAAGCTTATCGGAAACAACTGATTGGATGATTTCAAAGGAAGCCTCCGGGAGTTAATTGAGTTGACAGCAACAGAGCGAAAGAAACTTCTCCTTCGCATATGTTATACTTCAACGAATTTTGCGACTTCTAAAAATTGCACCACCAAAGGAGTATCATAATCCTTATGGGAGTCTGAACACCCATAGGCATCAACAATCAGAAGCTTGAGTCCTGGATATAGCAAGAGATCTTATGATTGCCCCTTTCAAATTAGGTACAGCATCGGTTCAAAGTTTCCACCACTCGTTTAGGATACTTAAGGTACAGCACAGACGGATTAATGGAAACATAGATCCGCTAAGAAATTTGGAATTTCCTTCCGTTCTAAGGGAGGGACACGTCCAAAAATAAGGTGTTGAAACTTTGGTCGAAAAGCGCATACCTGAAGAAGGGGGTTCTAAAGAGTTTAATTTCAGTAACTCAAGCATCAGAGACGACGGAAGAAATACCGGTCAACCGCGACCTAGAAACAAAGCAAGTCTTGACAGCTAGTTCTTTTGTAAGTTTTTGACAAAACAAACCCGATTTACTCTACAGACACAGACTCAACCGACGACAACATTCTCTTTAATGAATATCTCCGGTGAATTTGTTTAAAACGACCTGCTAATGATAGCCTTGTGTAGGGTTACAGGGTTATTGTCACTACAGAGTTACATTCCAAATACCTTTCGTTGCGCATATTAATTATAAGAGTCTTCCGCCGCTTCTGGGCCTACTCTTACCCACTGACCCTGTCCTTAACACTTAACACTCAATCGCTCAATACTTATCGCTGTGGTGACAGTTTTTGCTGTTTACCATTTTGTCCCGGCCCAACTCAGGGTCTTAATTAACCAACAGACACTTATCCATAATTATAAGTCACGGTGTGACCAGAGTAAACCAACAATCAGTATGCCAATGAACTTGATTTGAAAGGCAAATTATGCGCGAGCCGAAAGCAATGCTTTGTTACATCACACTGCAGACTGAGACCGTCATTTGTATCTGATTATCTCAAGGACTCCCTGAAATGAAAACAAACCTCCAGTAGTGGATTCGATGTTTTGTTATACTTTTTCACTTTTCTGATTTATTATCACAGCCAGTTGATATTAAGGACTGAGAGGTATGAGCTATGACTTCTTTGCTTACGAATATTTGCGTTGAAAGAGGTCGAGGGGAGAGAGTGTTGTTAATTATCTCGATGTTCCCAGAAGGAAAGGAAATTGTATACACGCACACCCCGAGAACATAATCAACTGACAGGTGTCTGTCGGATGCACGTTCAGAGATGACACGAGAATAATTACACCCAAACAGATGGAAGGGAAAAAAGAAAGAAATTGGAATAAGGATAAATTAACCGAAGAATTGCATCACTGAAGGTACTGTCTGGATGGAGATGAGTAAGCGGAAAAGTGTATCTCGTGGGGCGGTACGAATAAAATCAGATTGATGGAGATTGCATGCATGACCTGCATTAATGAGGTTAAGGGCCCAAATAAATCATCTGTCGGCCTTCAATTGTCAGATGTTATAAAGTTTACGAAATGTGGATGCCAAGTAGAAGAGTCAGTTCAAGGAATCTTCAATAATTGAGTTTGATGCAGATGACCTTATCCAAATTAGGTCGTGATGCACGACGTTTCCGACCGTTTTTGTTTGTTTGTGTTGGAACTGAGCATCCACACATTATCCTCCTTTGTATGCTCCTATTAATAGGAGATGAGTAAACACTTGTGATGAAATACAATAAATGCCTACGCACTAGCATCCACTACATCAGTGTCTAGTACCTTCAATCTAATGCCAGCATAAGTGTCATCATCACTCTCATAACAAACGTCACAGAAAGGTATTTCAAGTATTCCAAGCACACTTAGTGAATTGGCAGGAGTATCATATTAAGACTCCAGCAAGCAGTCTATAGTTTTTCCTGCTAAGGCACAACAGAAAGTCTGCTAACCTTTTGGAGAAGTCGGAAATGATAAGTTAGCTTCCTGCAATAGTGCTCATACGAGGACTCAGGAGGTTCTAACTCGCTTTCAGGTTCAGAGAAGGTTCTGAGATTAGTCTGTCACTTCATTTCACGTAATCCCACTATGACATGGGACCCAGTGACAAAACCTTGCAAATCTCAACTGCGTTCAAAGACTCCTCGGATTCTCGACCTAACCTGAAAGTGGTGAGATGGTTTAGTAATGCCCTAAGTGCATCTTGTCTGTCACTACAAACGCAGACACTTCGTCCTCTTCACGTTTTTATCGCTATCCTGATCGTGCAATTCTCAGCTTGGAATACAGACGCACATTTACCTAATGAGGCAGTGAAGTGAGAGAGATTTCAAAAAAGCTTTCGACACTCTATGTTATGAAGACGCATTAAAAGAGTTAGAAAAAGTGAGCATCCGAGGAGCGCTGTTATCACAGTTTGAAAGCTACGAAAGAAACCGAAGATTCAAAGTTGAAATCAAGGGTAGTGTAGGCAAAGAAAATGTGTCAATATATGGAGTACCGCAGGGATCCAAACTAAGTCCATTAATATTCATCATTTACATGAACCATATGTTGGTAGGCCCTCCAGAAATGCACCGTATTTGCTTATACAGATGCATTGTCTACGCTCTATTCCAACTGAGCTACAAATATCCATCAGACAATGTGTCTCCGGCAATGTTACTTCAGCTTGGTGGAGTCTAACCCGAGGTATGGTTAGATTCAACATCGCAACGACAACAAGGTTCTGATATCAAAACGTATCTTTCCATCAATGAGTTGTATAAATTGGAGATACTCTCACCACTCCGAGACGACAATACGTATAAGATACCAACTCAACAATTAATAAATACAAGAAGACGATTGAAGTGAGGTATTGGAATGAAAATGGCCGTAGAAGTGATGATGCACGGACAAAGAAACGGTGTGAGGGGTTCAGATACAGCGGTGTAATTATATTATTTGTCCTAGATAACAGCATAAACTGAAGTTTGTTAAAGACGCATGCTAGATACTTGCATTCGAAAACTGTTGCTGGTAGTCAGAGACGAGATCATACCGGCGGAGCCCATAAACGTATCTGACCATATCATTAAACGCGACGTAAAGTTTATGCTAGGGGATAGAAGCAAGCTTAGGATATACAACCAAGGCATAGCCAATAATAGGCACCAATAAAGTTTTAACGAGACTCAGTCTGATGGCTTGTGGAGTAAAACTGGAAAATAACCATCGAAGTCCTCTATAAATCCTACCAACAGTGTAATTCTTATGGTCAATTGGGGAAAGCGACTTGTTTATTTTAATCCCCAGATTAATTACATTATCTACAAACCCAATGGAATGAAAATCATCAGCATTTAACCAAACCAGGGGGTCTTGATAAATAAATTTGTCCGGAATTTACAAAAACACTGAATACGATAACCCCTAGCATGGAACTTTGAGGCATTCCAGAGAGTACAACAGATTATTTCTCACCCACCACGACTTTCTGACTACGATCACGTACATAGCACTTATTTGACATACCAGCTTTAGTTTCCTACGTAGGATATCATAGTTTACGAGTACACTGTCAAATGCTATAGAAAAATCGAGCAGGCTGAGTAAAGTGATACTATCCGAGTCATAATTAGCCCGTACGTCATCATGTATTTTTATCATTGCCATAGCAGAACTATGAATTCCTCGAAAGCCTGAGTGGACCGGAGAAAACAAGTTGTGTTACGCAAGAGAACTAGAGGTCTGCTTCTCGAGAATCTTTTCTAAAACTTTTGATAGACAGAAGGCCGAAAATGGGACATCGAAACTGGATTAAGTTTCCAATTATCGGGAAACGTCGATAACGTAATTCAAAAATTGATTTCAAAGGTAAGGCTACTCAGGAAGTAAAGCAGAATCATTTTTATAGTTCGTATTTGTATTCCGTTCTCGCCAACAGCATCTGACTTGAGCGATCGTATGCTGTTGATGACCTTAATCTCTGGTACTAGATCAAATTCGAATTCCGCTGGAGGATCAAAAAACAGATGACTATTCGGAACGAAACCCCAGTTAAGCATTAAACAGGGAGAAAAACAAACAGAAAAAAACGTCTGTTTTGACAATCCCAACTGAACATAGGGGGTTGATGGATGTCCAATCTGGACATGGAGTATCTTTTTTTTGTCTATGTTGAATGTTCATGCGCAAGACTTAGCGCCGAGGAACGGCATACTACGCTGGAGACTCGAAAAATGCGCTACTGGAACAGTGATAGAGTAGGTCATCTTCAAAAGAACCGGCACGACGAAAAGACTGTCTTCACTCGGGTAGCAAGCAAATAGAGTGAAAACCCAGAAAAAACCGCTACCAAGAAGTCTGTCAAATTTCCCGAAGCCATCAATCGGGGAATGCTTACTTCGCCCGGCAACTACAAAGTCGGTGGCAATCTATCCATGGCTCGCAGGCAAAACAATGCAATGTAAGTCTCTTAGCAGAAGTAGTTAGTGGTAAGAAAGCGAAAGAACAAGCCGCAATCTAACAGGGTTGGAGTACAGACGAAATCCGTTCCTCCTAGCAGGCAGATAATGACATCGAACCAATATTGGCCTGAAAGGAACACAGGAAAAGGCCAAACTGGCAGGAGATATCGGACCGGAGCCAAACTTCGAAGGCATATTAAGTACAGTGGGACTCGCTTTGTGTGCAAAATGGTTTGCTGAAAAGAAAATGGGAAAGTGCATATGGAACAACATCTTGTACGAGTATGCAGCTAATCGTGCCACGGTCCAGAGTCAGCCAAATGCTCCGTGAAATACATAACGGAATCTCAGGAGGTCATTTGAAAATAAACAAGTCCTTGGAGAAGGTAAAGGAACATTTTTATTGACTAATGGCAAAACAAGATGTCGGGGCGAATATAACAGTACAATGTCAGAGCACCATTCGAACGAATAGCCATCGACATCGTAGGCCCGTTTCATGTTTCCCATTTAATAGCAACCGATGTACCCTCGTGGTCATGGATTACTTCAGTAAGTAGCCGGAAGTGTTTGCAAACCAAATCCCAAATCAAGAGGCTAAGACCGTAGCTAATCAAGGGCGAAACTTATAATCAGAAGTCTTCCAGGCAGTGACCCAATATCTGGGAATAAGGAAGACAAGGAATGATGGAATGGTCGAGGGGTTCAATAGTTCCTTGAATGAGCATTTATCTAAGGTCGTCGGCAGCTGACTGGGATCGACACATACCTCTCTTTTTAATGACCTACCGAAACGAGGTCCATAGTTCAACACAACATACACCATCCGAGTTCTTATTTGGTCAAACCGTTAGGTTGCCAAGTGAAACGAAATTTGGATAATCGCCTACGGAGCCTACACCAGAGAAAAGGTGAAGCCAGCGAGCAACCGCATGAAAACTAGGTACGACGTCAAAGCAAAAGATAAATCACCGCAACATAATTGGGAAGGTCGGCATCTAACGTGGGGATCGGGGTGAAGGTGGTCCATGTGGATAGAATGTGTCATTTCAAAGAAACGATGAATGACGAGGTTGTTCGGGACGAAACATTTTAGGGAGCGAACATAAACCACCTAAAAAGTGAACAGCGTCATCTATATTTGAATAGCAGAAGATTTCTATATTTCAATAGCAAAAGACTCAACCATTGGAGAATGGAAACTTTTAGCGAATATTCGGGTAAAATGGAGAATTATATGGAATGCTGGATACCACAGAACGGGGAGAATAAATATCAGCGTCCACAAGAAGTGTAAGACAGTTCTAAAGTAGAATTTGAGATGTGAATTTGAACGAGTAGTGCTAAAGTGGGTTAAGCAAAAGATAAAGAAAAGCAAAAGCGGTTGAGAAAAGCGATTGAATTGTAAATTGTAATTGTAGTGGATAAAGGATTGTGTTGAAAGAAATAAGTTCTATCATTTTAACCGTTTTTCTTTGATGCACAATAGGGGGAACGCAACGACGAACGTATACCATTATTTGTTCGCCTTCTAGCTTATTACTAAAGTAAACAAATCTTGATAGCAGGAAGGGTACAACAAGACAAGTTCTGGTCATATAGTGCTGTGAAGCCTGCAAGGCATCCAACGCTAAAGATGCGGTTTGTTAGCTCCTATGGTTCCAGTGGGGATAGTGTAGAAATAAAGTTGTTGTCACCAACCAGCGATGGAAGATGTAGGTGGTACAACGAAGTACTGAGCAAAGTCTACCAAGCAGCAGTGTTACAATGTTCCATGGGAGCCCCAACGCAATGAAGAACTTAAAACATAAGAACACATAGAATACAAAATGTCATGCCCATATCCTCATCTCCGTGTATATACTTTTCTTTGTCGTTTCCTTTACAAGCATAGAAAAAAAAGAACACAGTCCACCATAAAGATACAACAAAAAGGACGTATCCCCAATGGAACAAAGCAAATCCATTGGCCTGTCCCTCGAGGAACAGTCAATAACATTTCATTTTCCGAAAAAGGAAAACCCCCACTGGCAGAATGGAATTTTTTTTTATCTGCTCCTCTTCTTCTACGAGTATGAGTACTCGTACTTTACAAGCTGTATGTCCTTAAATTCCAACTAAGCAAAAATCCCGAACGATAACATGACAACATCAAGGTACACACATCCATCCTGTCCATTTGACCATCAATGCCATCCACTCTTCTCGAGCAACTAAATCGTAGCAACACATGGTCACACTGCATACATAGTTGGTACGTATCCACATCAGTGTGGCCAGCTAAATAGAAATAAAGAAACTCTTTATCGGCACTGAATTGTTGGAATCGTTTGGCTTTCGTCCAAAACTCATCCTGCATAGCCGTTATGCGCGATACACCATAGCACACCAGCAGAAGGAGGACAAGGCTCGTTATCGTACCACACCGTTTCCGGCATGGATGTTATGTTCTATGTTGGAAAACGACAAATGCGCGCCATAGACATAGACGTCATCGGCAATCGTGTAGTGGTCATTCTAGTCGACCATTTTTACAACTACAAAGAGCAAGACAAGAGCGACATATTGGACATGACATTTATCATGTCCGCATATAATCGCATAAATTGACAGGAGCGTCGTTGGTGTATTCGTCGTAGATGTTATAGTTGACGTTGTCGCATGTCATTGTAATCGTCCTTCGTTTATATTGCAAATGCGGGTGGAATGAGGCGAAAATAACCGAGACTGTGATAGGAACAGATAATTGCCAGCCATAAAAATTCCAGGTGCGCCTATTTCTGTGGCAAAGGGAGGTCGGTAAGGATAATGGCATTTAATTTGGCTTTTAATATTGATTACGTAACGCAACGTAAAGTAGCCCACCCATGTGTCCTTTGGCAATTATTTTGCCATTGCTGAGTCGCTGTCGGTGTTGTTGTTGCCGTGTCGCTGTCGTTCTACTTTTTGTTGATTTACGTATTTCAGGGACAAAAATGCTTCAGGTGTGGGCGCGAATATACATATTTCTGCTGATTGGAATATATGCGGTTAAAGGTACATAGTTGTGCCTGAAAATGAGTAGCAAACTAATTACGTCTCTGATTATAAATAATTACATAGCAAACGATTCAAATAATTTTGGGGGACTTAGAATGAATTAAGGATTTGTTTTGCTTAATTTCGAGGGAAAGTTTTTATTAAGAATGGTGTTTAGAGGTTATGAGCCAAACGTGATTGGTATATTGTACAAGGAAGCATATAAGTTTCTTGACATTTCTGAACTTGGAGAACGCTTACCTAATTAGCAATTTGCAAGGAAATTATGTGTGTATTCCATATTTGGTTGTGAAAAGCCATTCGAAGTAGAAAGGACAAAGGGGCCAGACTATGGTTGCACTTACTCGTAAGGGTGAAGTTTGAACCCATCCTATCGTCGTGTACTTCTATTTCTTGTTTTGAAGCTACTTAAAGACAAGAAGTTTCATTCTCTGTCAAGGGTTATTGATTGCCAGATAAAGTAATCTTTATTATCACCTTTTCATGTAATGGTGTTTGAGCATATTCCTCTTCAGAAGTTGTTGACAATATTGTCTAGAGGGACTTCCAATATCCTGTTTGTAACATACGAAGCATATTTATATCTGAAGTCATTCGCCATTTGAAAAGAGGCTGCAGACAAAAGTAAAATTTTCTAAATCATCTGTAAAACGAGTATCGAAACCCATAGCGAGATATACTTTAACGAACCATGAGCTTCGAAAATGCTTTATTGTCCTCTTTTGTTCCCAAAGTTGTCTGTTGTTGACGGCCTATTCTCTCCTTTATGATAAATTGTGCAGGCCTTTAAGTCGACGACGTTGTTATGCTTCAAAAATACTTTGAAAGCCTGCAAAATGGAAAAAGGACAACGATCAGATCTATGAAATGCTGTAACTTTAGCGGGTTACGTCCATGTTCAATAGCTACAATCTCAACAAACCGATAAAATCTTTCCCGGTTATGTATCCCTTAGCTTTTTGACAAGTCTTATCATACCAGTGTCACCGATGTCAAAATGACATCAGAAACGCCAAAACTGTGCTGAGTGTTACCCGACTACTTCCACGAAACCCCTGGTTTACCGAAGAGTGTCGGCAAGCACAAGGAGTAGAACAGGAATCCTCTGCGGAGAACCTGGAACTCCTTATGAAAACACACTTTCCAGGATACAGTGATATCAGTACGGAACTCGTGAGGACCGGCAAAGACAACCGGCATCTCATAGCAATAGCAATTCAATTATTTCCGAGGAAAAGATTTCCTAGTCTATCAACGGCTTCTCCCCGATCAAGTCTCTGGGCCCTGACGGCATACTACCTTTCATGCTACAGAGAACGCAAGACTTGACAATACGAGTACTTTGGCGTCAATCTTCAGGAACTGTTTAATACTGACACGCGCTTGAGTCGCTATCCAAATCACAGCACGCTTACCTCAAGGAAGATCCACGGAAATGCCTCTGCACGATGTAGTGCGAACAATCAAAAAACTACACATTACAAAGGATATGCCCTAGTACCCTTCCTAGACATAGACGGAGCCTTCAATAATATTTATCAATGGATAGTCCCTATGCGCAGAACAAGAACTATTCAGTTAGATAACAGTTACATTATCAAATTCGCTCAAAGAGGAATGCCACAGGATGGCGTTATGTCGCCTGTACTCTGACTATATTATGAAAAAAATTATTACAAGACTTGAGAGAGAAGGGGTAAAAGTGGTCGCGTATGCGGATGACGTAGTGATACTAGTGTCAGGGAATCTTCCTTCCGTGATTAGTAAAATCATGAAGGCGGCTCTAGATAAGATAAGCTCCTGGGTTGTGGCCTTATCGTCAACCCAAACAAAATTGAACTGATGCTATTCACTACCAAAACCAAAATGCCTGATTTTATCAAGCGCCAACCGCTCACACTATCGTCCAGCGCTAGGTATCTGGGTATCATGCTTGACGCAAAACTTAATTGAAAGCAAAACGTCGACCACAGAAGGAATGTGTCGCCTTCTATGCCTGCAGCAAAATCTTTGCAACCAAAGATGAGCTTGTGACAAGCCGTAGTGCGTCCAATTCTGCGTTGAGCATGAAATTAAAAAGGCTGCAAAGAGCAGCCAGTATAAACATCACGAGCGCATTGAGGTCGGCTCCAACGGACGTCATTACTGTGCTCCTGCACCTTCGAATTATAGACAAAAAAAACCGCACTATGCAGCGCAGTCAGACTCAGAGAATCTGTGTGCTGGTCTGCTCGGCCTTACGGACGCAGTAACGTTCTGGACTCGATTCGACTACATCACACCCAAACTAAACTTTAAGAAAAATTTCATCGTAGGAGATCCTACTGGAGCGCAATGGGAGAATGACGAAATAGTAAATAGCTTTGACACGGTCCACTACACCGACGGATCAAAGATGAACTGTGGTGTGTGATCCGATTTCTACCCTGGATCACCGAAAGTATCAATATATACCGCTTGCCGGATTTTGCCAGTGTCTTCCAGGCGGAACTACAAACAAAACATTGCGGTATCAAAGCTATCCAGCTCGGCTACCATATCTTCCAAACTGGTGCAGGAGCGCCGGAACGAATACATTAGAGTCACACTGCTCCAGGTTCCAGGGCACAGTGACATAAAAGAAACGAGCGTGCAATTAAACTGGCCAGGTAAAACTCATCTAAAGATTGTGGCTGCGCAGAAACTACATGTGCACCTGAAAATGTTCAATGTTAAGAGAGTGCCGCAATTTCCTCGATAATCAGTATGGAGTCCGCGAGGACCACCCCACGTGTATGGCGGTTGTCGAGGTTTTATGGATCGTAGAGCAGGCCTGGCAAGCTCCTCACAAGACTAGGTTTGCCGGCATCTTGGCCACGCTTGACGTAAAGAACGAATTAAACTCGACAAGATGGATCAACATCCGAGAGGTCTAGGGGCGGCAAAGTGTACCGGACTACCGGAGGTACTATTTAGCTATCTTCAGGATCGACTATTCCGGTGCAACATGATGGGGCCGATAATCACACGAAGTATCTTTCTCTGGAAACAGCCAAGGGCTTCTTAAACCGCTTTCGACGAGTTCAAAGACTCTGTGGCATAGATCATGACCGGGATGGTAAGGTCTTGTGTAAACCCAGTTGGACTTATGAGAGTTGTATCCTTAGCCCAGACAAATAGTTAGTGATTGGCAAGAGCAATTCTGCGTCTGATTTCTGCGCGAGGTAGATGAAGTCATTAACTAAGTCATTAACGAACTTATAACTGCTAACTGAAGTTCTGGCCAAGCCCCGGCGTTTTACCATCAGACCCATTTTAGCCGCTTCCGACTCCATACTCACGAAAGCTTCATCGACGGCTCGCTGTATCCCTCTATTCACGTCAATGTCATTCGCGTACACAAGAAATTGTGCGGAGTTACAAAAGATTGTGCCTCTTTTGTTAGCCAGCGATGTTAAGACTTGACATGGCGTTGCACAGCTCGTCCCTATGCATGATTGTCATATGCGGCTTGGAAGACGACAAATAGATGATGAGTGTCGATCTGAAATTCTTTTCCAACATCTGCCGGAGTGTGAATTTTTGATCGATGGTAGACATTCTTGGCTTGAAACCGCTGCAGCTCCATTAAACTTTCACCACACTAACTTCGTTTAGGTCAGAGTGACGGATTTCTCTGTCGAATTTTGACCATGATCTTCGTTATACAGTCTGCAGAGGTAGTCTTTCCATATTTTCTGCAACAACTGCGAAACTACTACTGGTTGAACATGTTCATATTTGCAGACTTCTATACATATTTGTTTTATAATATGGTTAAGTCTTCGAACTTTATTCTTTCAGTAACGTCTTCCCAATTCTTCGATCGCGCGCCTCTCGTGCTTTTTCTTTTTCTATCCGAGAAGCCTGTACTTTTCCCTTCTTTCCTGCTCATAGAGCTCATGAGCAGCGCAGCTTTGTATGTTTCTTGTCAACCCTAGTCAAACCAATGGTCTCTTCTAGGCGGCGCCTTCAAATTAATCACATCAGGACCAACTTCTATGGCGGCGTGTTGACCACATTCCCATTGAAGCTTTACGAGGACCAAGATTTTGAGAGAAGTAGAAAAGCAACGCTATCGGGAAAGATTCTAGCGGTCGCTTGCGATAGCAACTTCTCGACGTCGAACTTTAGTGGTCTTTCACGACTCCATTATGCCTGTGATACGCGCATTCATACACTGGCGGCAGCAAAGTAATGATCCGAGTTGACCCGTCGGAAAAGTCGGACATCCACACTATTGGATGAGTGCCTGGCATGATTAATTTGTTTGACGGTTGTTTGATCCGTTTGAACCGCGTGTGTGCTAATAAATTATTACGCCCTGTCATAAATTTTGAAATCTTCACGTAAAAGTGCCGAACAACATAATCAGTTAACAGGGTAACTCAACGGATACGAGAGTCAATAAAACGAAGAAGAACTCTTTGCCAAGATCGCTAATAATCTGCGGAATACTTAAAGAACAGAAAAACTAAGAATAACACAGAATAAATAGAGAAATTGCTGAGATCTCAACAGTAAACAGTGTAATCTTCAAAAAAAAAAAAACGAACTCCGCAATAGTCTGCGTCAGATTCTTGTAGTTCCCTCCCAAAACTGATCCACAAATCCCAAAATGTTTAGCCAAAACCCCGATTCCCAATTCACATTTTGTATCTGTGTCAACTACTGTAAACAGAATTTCGAAAAAACTGTGCATATTCCAATTTCATTTCAACATAAACAAACAAAAAACTTACCAAATTGTTTATCTACACTCTTTTAAATGAATTTTTCAAATTCTAATTTAACAAAACGAATTTTTGAATTTTTTTTTTTGAAAACATTAAACCAAATTCTACTGTGCAACTGTCTATGACAAAATTTTTGAAAAAAAAAACTCTACAGGTGTGAGTGACGAATAGAAAAAAAAACTCAAATCAACTTTTTCTACATTTCTTTGCACTCGAAACGTTCATATTGAATTTTTAAACGTCCAAAGGAAGGAGAAAAAGTATTGAAAAAATACTGTTTGATGAACGTCCAACAAAAGAACACAATTATGAGAATTTCAAACAAATAGAAAACAACAAAATAAATTAATTAAAACAGAACAAAGAAACACAAAACAAATTCGAAAATCAAAAAAAAATAAAAAATTAAAAACGAAAAAGGAAACATCAAAATTTTTGTACTTACTGCCATGAGAAACTGCCGGTGATGCCATCTTTTAAGCGATCGCGTAGCGATCTCTGTCGACTTGGTCCCGATCCACTTAACGGTGGGAGAATTGGATTCTCTCCACTGTCATCGGATATGTTTGAAGCTGAACTAGAAATGGTTGCTGAATTTGCTTGATATTGTGATTGGGTTGGTGTAGATGTGGCTATGGCCGATGGTAGGTCATTGTTACTGCCGCTATTGGCGGCAGTACTACCGCCACCTGTTGATGATTTCACTGATGACTCCATCAAAGGTGGTTGCGGCTTATGATGATGTGATGGCAATGGTGGTTGTCGCTTTGGTGATGCACCACCACCCAACGATGGTAAATGTTGATTCAAGCGAGCACTGCTGTGTCGAGGCGAATTTTCACGTGACATTTTAACTTTTCAAATTATTTTCAATATTGAATTGCAAATATTCAATGGAACAGAATGAAAACAGAAAAAAAAACTCGAATTTTGAAGGAAAAAAAGGAGAAAAACTATTCTTTCTTTTCAATGCATTCAAGACAAGTGTTTTTGAGATTTGAAAATGTAATCCATTCGCACACAATACAAATTTGAGGAAAAAGAATCTTTCAATCTGTTCGAGATTGTTTTTTTTGTTTGCTTTTGCTTTGTAAAGATGTTCTGTTGGATATGATTATAAAAGTGCACTTTGAGAAAAAAAAACAACAACAAAAAACGAGTATTTATCGGATATTTATTGTATGATACTTAAAAACAAGACACAGTGTGTTGCATTTGCATAGCAATGAGGAAAGAGAGTAGAAAAAAATGAAAATAGAAGAAACGATATAGAAGAGATCCACAGAAGCGTGAGATAGAAGGATTAAAGAGATGTACCTTCACAACACCAAAAGCGTAACGGTTAGTTTGTTGTTTTTGAAATTCTTCGTTTTTGCTTGCAGTGTGAGGAAAGTGTTCGAGTATGCAGATGTACGAGAATGTATGTACGAAAATATTCCATTGATAGCTCAAGACTATAACGTTTTTTTTTTTTTTTGTAAAATGCAATTAGACAATAAAAGAACGAAAAAAGGAAAAAGACAAATAAAACAAGCAAAACAGAAGGAGAGAGCGGAAAGAAAAGAAATGAATTTTCGAATCTCAAGCGAGTTAAAGTAGAACGTTCACTGAAGTGGGTGCTTCTGAACAACAAATTTCGTATCTCCTCGAATGCAAACAAACTTCAAGACAAATTTTTTAATGAAAAACTTTCTTTCTTCCTAAGTCAAACGGACGATGTGAGGAACTATTCTTCATACTGCGAAACGTTGCTTTGACGCCGTTTGATGTAATTGCCAAATTCTGCGAGGACATCATCTATTCTCAAAATTCCTGGAAAAAGTGGGAGATCAGAGTTATGTACATATATTCGTATACTTGTAAAGTGGTGGTGTCTTCTCCTAAGTACACTAAATGAGAGTGTTGGCTTAAGTTCCAGCTCAAGTACAGTTGATCAAATAATTCGAGTACCTAGCACGCCAACGCTGTTTTACGAATTTGGAGAGTTGCTATTGCACAGCAGAATGAGTTTCTGCTCTCTCTATTAACTGGCCGTTTTGCTCCCCATGTCATGGATACGATAATCAATCAACATCTCTTGTTAAAACCGTATCAGTGTTTAGAGATGTCTTCTTCTTCGCACTACTCTATGACGACCGATCTGAAAGACCGAAAACTTGTCCCCTTTCTGCCAAATTCGCTCGCACTATATAAGCTTAAAGGACCTATTAGAAACGCTTGTAAGATACTTTTCAACCAAGGAAAGTGACAGACAAAAGAACTGAGGAAGGCACAAAGCGACAATCCTGGAGGTCATTCTGTGACAAGATAACACAAGCCTCTGAGGCATCGTGGCTAAAAAAAATCCTCTATACAAATCCTTTGATGCCTAGCTATTGGAAAAAAAACGACGGCTCTTGGACAACCTCAAGTGAGGAATCTCTCAACTTGATACTGGATACTCACGTTCCAGGTAGCTCCCTATTCACAACTTTAACAGGGCTACCGCAGCCGCGACTAAGATTGATGGTCTGATTACTGCTGCTGGGCTGGACTTGCCAACCCTAGAGAATACCATAGCTAGCTGCACAGAAATGATCCACATTCCCTGGTAGTTTCCATTCAAAAAGCCGAAAAACGTTCTCATGTTGTCAGAAAAGACCTCCGACCCATCATCTTTCCTTCATAAAAATTCCAGAATGACTGATTGATATCCTTATAGGATTTAGAATTGATTCACGACTTTTGTCTACGGCTCAACATGCCTGCTGTAAAGGAAAGTCGGTGGAGACGGCTGTACGTTCAATGACTAGCCACATTGAACGATCGCTACATTATAGAGAATACACAATACTAGCGTTCCTAGACATATATAGAAGGTGCCCTTAACAACGTCAACACATCCGCAATTACAACTGCTCTGTCAACTCTGAAGGCAGATGACTCACTTGGGTCAGTCTTATGCTAAATAGCAGGGTAAAGGGTAATCAACTTCAAACTGAATGGGACCTCTGCTAAAAGATGTCTCATCAGAGGTACGCCGCAAGGCGGTGTTCTTTCACTCCTTCTTTGGAATTTAGTGGTCAACGATATACCTGGAAACGGGTGGTAGCGGAGTGGTGGCCTATGTCGCTGACGTTGCTATAGCCGTCTCAGGTAAGTATCTGAATACTTTAAAGATCACCTACAACTAAATCTTAACAGATTAATCCTTTGGGAGGATCGCTGTGGATTGGGTGTAAACCCCCATAAAAATAATCTCATTCTCTTTTCCAGGAAATACAAAATTCCAATCATAGAACCTACCTCAATCAACGGTACCAGTTTCATCTGCTCCGATACAGTAAGATATTTGGGTCTTATTTTTGACAGGAAATGTGATATGTGCAATGAATATCCGCATCTTTTCGGATAGTTAGGTCGCTATCAATTTCCTGGACTCTGTCTCATAAAAATAAGTGGATGTGAGGTCTTCGCCTTGTTGAAGAGCAGGGATTGAGAAATCCAACTGGATACGCATTAAGAAGGAGCTAAGCAAGTTCGCCAATGTTTCGCTTAATTTCAAAATGAAACAAACGGTAAAGGCCGGATCCATCATCAAATGTTTTAAGCTGACGTGTCGAGCCAGAAGAAACTCCAGGAGATCGTGTGTTCTAGTCACAGATTTTCAGTGACTACGTAAGGACACCAGAAGGCTTCTAAAGATGTCACTTAAAACTATTTTGAAAGAAGATTGGAATCTTTGCAGAATGCCTCTTAAAAGGATTTTACGAAATTAACGAAGCTCCTGGTGAAAACAGAAAGTTGGTCAAAGTTCTTAAAATAGGCAAATCAGCAGACCGGAAACACTCAGAAGATCTTATGACATCTATACTCTCAGCATCTAAGTTTGAATAGGTCTGCTATAAACCCAGACAACCAGTCTTCAATATACAGCGGAATAAATGCAAAACCCAGTCTACGGAATTTTTTTTCGTTGCCTTTGAGAAATCCTTCGACACCACAAGATGGCAATGCCCTCTACAAGCTGACCAGAATGGGTATGCCGAAACCTATGCTATAAAAGATTTGCAACGTGCTTAGGGAATTTTGTGTATGCTTAAAATACTTGAACAGAGCACGGGCGAAGGAACATTAGGGAGGAAAGAAAGATAGATATCGATGTACGTTGGTTTTGAATGTTTGGTGGTTATAATGATAAAGAAAGATAGAGGCCGGTGGGATATTCAATAAGCTAGTTGCTAAATGGCTTTTTTCAGTCCAAAAATAAACTTGAGGGTAAACCGATGAGCATTCATAGCTGTGACTGTTGAAGGTTTGAATGGACGAAATACGTTATAACAAGGTACGGCTGAATAGATTAAGACGACGATAAAGGGTGCAGTATTAGTATCACATGTAAATTTTATCGCACGGTTTTAAATCCTGTCTAATAGGTGCAGAGTGGCCTTAGGAGCACATGACAATATGTGAGCATTCTTCAATTTGAGGCGCCTAAATAGCTTACGTATTGGTAACACTGAATATGTGGTCATTCCAGCAAAAGTTGTCATAGACTTACGTACCGACCGAGAATGGAAAGTTTTTCTGTTTCGACGGTGCGATCCATTAGCTAATGGCTGAGTAAGTAAATTTTGCTTTGACAACAGCGGACAGCATTGTATTTTGGAGGCATTAAATTCCACTCTGTTGATAGTTTTCTGCTGTTAATATCGAAGTTCAATGAGCTTAATATAAGCTGCCGGTCCCGCTCTACAGCCGTAGGTCAGGGACTTGAATCCGGGAACGAATATGAAAGGCAGTGAGTACAGTCGTCAGCAAAAGAATGTAACTATATTGGATTAGAAGTGCCACACAAGAAATATTTGATGAAGATTAGAAAAAGTGTCTGAGACAAAACGGTGTCCTGTGGCATACCAGCTTTTGTTATATGAAAATCAGACTTAAACCGTAGAAGACAATCCATTGAAGAAGAGAGTCCTCGATCCCGAATGCACGCATTTTCGACAAAAGAGACTGATGCCAGACTCTGTCAAATGTTTTTGAAATGTCAAGCGCAACTACCTTGCTTTCGCCAGATTGATGAGTGCTTTGGTTCCACTTCTCGGTGAGACATGCTATCAAATCACCAGTGGAAATATTTTGTAAGCTGACGGTTTATCATCGTTTCTGTGACCTTGGAAAGAAGGGACGAAAGTGTAATGGGTCTCTGTAAGAGGAGAGAGAATAAGATTCTCATTTTTTATGGACGGGCTTGACAAATGCTTTTTTCCCTCTACTCGGACAGAACTTTTAAGTGTAGGATTGACGAATAGGCATACGCAGTGGTTTTGCTAGCGTGAAAGAACACCTCTTTAGAAGATGGGAAGAAATACCATCTGGACCAGTGGATTTGTGTATATTAAGAATGTACTCTTGCTAGAACAAGACTACTAAGGTGGATTCATTCTGTTGAAGATCTGGAAGAGCTCATAGCTGATGAATCCCAGTATAAATGAGCGTTGGGATGGAGGATGAGGCAGAGTTTCCATCCAACAACCTTTACTTCCTTTATGGCGTTAGTATTTTTTGTCTCAGTTTTTCGTCGTATTCGAATTTCGAAGGAAAGACGTTGCAGCCATTTGAAGGTAGTTTGAAATATTTTCGGTTTTACTCTGTTGAAGGTGGTGTGGCGCTGTGACTACATGACAAATAATTGACCAAAGGGTGGTCCATTCTTACGGCAAAACGAAAAAAATACAACGACGTTGTACATGGCGACGGATTTGGAAGGAGGATGACAAACAATGATGTGTACTTCAATCACTGCTATGAAAAACAAAAGTGGAATTGTAGTATGCTCCGGTCTTATGCAAGAACTCTTCAACTTTCTGCACAGGTGCCAACGCGCATTAATCTGCATCGAGGCTTAATTTGCCAACATCAGTCTAATATGATATTACGCCCCCACAGAAGAAATACTTGATGATGCCAAGGAATGTTTCTACGAGCTCATTGACAAAACGTTCGGGCAAGGCTTTAAGCGTGGCGGTACATTCGTTTAAGATAATTTTAAGACCAAAATAGGAAAAGAGCAAGACATCTTTGGTAGTATAGCCGGAAAGAACAACTTACACGATACCGCGTCAGGATACGGATTTACTTTGATTGACTTTACTGCATGGTGGAGCGTCATGTGGTTTCCTCGTATTCAAATTCACACAGCAACATGTTGTTCTTGGACCTCTATCAGGCTAGTCTATGTATATTTCAGACGCTACAACAACGCCTAAATATTGAGGAGATTTTTAAATCTTGCAATCGCAATAAATCGGCAGAATCTTTTCCGATGGCGTATCTCTCAGTTGCTTTATCGGCCGAAGATCGATAATAAGAAGTCATAAAAAAGCTACTCGTACACTAACCACCGCAGAATGAAGGAGATGAACATCGGCTTTTTCGAAAAAAGAGTGTGAGAAGCGGGCGGCAGGAGAACCGAAGAAGTGCTACTCAAGGAACAACGTTGGCAAGTTTTACCAAAAGGTAATAGGTATGAGGCCCACAAGACCAGACAGAAGCCTATAGAGAAGAGCAAATAAATTTAGTAGCAGAGTCGCATTCAGTAGCGAGGTGATGGAAAATCCACTTCTGGAGACTATTAAACGACGGAGCTGACCTAAACTACGCTGTAAGGTAGATTAAACAAAAATTAAGTGAAGAAAGGAAAATACTACTTAAGAACAACAAGGCTGCCGAACCAATTCAACTGAGGCAGAGATGACTTAGTAGAGAGCATGCACTAACTCATTTCCAAGATTTATGGAGATTTTGTGTGCCGTATTATTGGTCAGACTATGACAGATGCCAAGAACCAAGAATGCCAGATTGATACTCACGATTTCAAGGCCCCATGTGTATAGCATGATATACGAGTATATAAGGTACACAAAGCCATTTCTAGTGTGTGCAACCCTGACAAAATTGCCAGTTAGTGAAGAATGATGATAGAGGACACTCGGTGTTCCGTAAAGGTCGAATACAATCTCACTGAGATCATAAATATCAAAATACGATTTCGACAAGATGACGTGATATTATGACTTGAGAAGAACTTGTAATTCTACGCCAGAGGTACATTTTTTCAAAAGTCTGTGCGACAACTTGTACATGCACCATAAGCTGAAGACATTTGCATTATTGGGAGAACACAAAGAGCTGTCACTGGTACGGTTGCAAGTATTGAAACAGAAGCAGCAGAAATTGATTTTGAGCAAGTTTATACCGTCAACAATTTTTGTATGATATGGCACAGAATCAAAAGTTCAGCGAAGACGGATGAAGATACTCGTATCCTTGGTCGTTTTGGACGTTGGACGTAGAACAGCGAACAACTTAAGTGGCACGCACAAGCAGAAGCAGACCTCAATCATTATGGAGTGTGCAACTAAAGGAGGTTAGCCAAAAGCTGAGCTTACTAGGCAGATTAGCTTGGACTGTAGCGACATTTGAGTAAGTAAGGTAGGAGAGAAGGTATGACGCACTACTCCGAGGTCTAAAATGGAATTCTCCAAGGCAATATAATCTCACCGCAGTTGTTTCTAGTGGTCATTAGCGTTCCATTCAACCACGAACTGACTTTAACTAAGTCATGATACCCGATAATATATGATATGATAGGTCTCCAGCGATCAGCTCCATCAAGAAGTGACAACAGATATGTCACGTCTCCACGGGGCGGTTAAAAATGCACCATGTAGTGAAATTAACTCTCTCCATCAGACGAACAGCGGGTCTCCAATCAGAAAAACCTTACCAAAACAGCAAAACAGAAAGGATCCCGGAAACAAGCATTGATCTACAAAATACCGAAACTCATTGCAGAAAAAAAAATTTTTAAAATTTGCCCTCAAAACCAGTATTCCCCACAAATCGTTTGACCATTCCACAAACGTTCAAACGGCATCAAAGTTGTTGGCATCTGGAAAGTTGGCAGTTATTTTTGATGAACGGCCAAAAACCAATCAATTTATGACATTGAAATTTGTTTGCATATCGACGACTGGAAAAAAGTGGCGAAAAATTTCGATAAAAACGAAAAATCAAAGAAAATGAGAAAGTAAAACTGAAATACCATTTAAGGAAGCATCATAGAGTATCTGTACACGCACGCATGTTCTGATGTAACAAAAGATTAAGTTTTGCAGTTGTTTATAGTATTAATGTAGGAATTATAAGCTACGAGACTATACAGTAGAACGAATATACGAATACGAGTATTTCAATATCTAGATGTTGTATTGTATTATATACGAGTATACGAGCAAATACGAATATGTTAATGAAATACTGAAGTGGTGGTAGCTTGAGCTTCTACAATTAGACTAGCATATCATCGTATAAAAATACTATATTAAAACTATATGTTGTTGCTTATGCGTTATGTATGTAGGTATGCCATAGGGGTAGAATCATAAGTAGGAGCTTGTCACAAACCTGAAACGAGAAGAAAAAATTATATTTCATTAGAACTTGTTCAACGGAATTACTGATGAGTTGTAAATTGAGATAGGAAATATGGAATTGGAGAGAAATGTTGTTGCATATTGATAGAGGAGGCTTTTGTTATGGTCTTTCGGGAATGAAACAAACAGCGGTAAGAAGTTATACAGAAGCCTTTATAATGCGCAATGGTCGTCCCGTTGCCTTGCTCATTAGACAAGAATTTGTCCTTGTCATGAAGCTCTCAAAGGGAGCAGCAGAATATGAAATCATCAAAGTACGCAATATACCAATATCAGCGTCGAGTTGTCCTCTGACGAGTGCACACTGAAAAAAAAAAAACCAATACTCCATCCATACTCCAGGTAAATACAGGCCAGCTGGTTTGGCACCGCTTAGTGCAACACAGGTAGATCCTCGCCCACACCTCTCAGATCACACTGATCTGAAGCTACTCGGCTGCGAACTAGTGAATGCGGTCTCGGCATTTACGTGCGTAATGATGTAGTTCACCAAACTCCACCACAATGTAACTCTTATTCCCATCCGGCATTCAATTTAATGTGGTTGAAATTCCATCTCAGTAAGCAAATTATCCACTATTGCTTTATTTACAGAAGCCTCAAACTTAACAGTAATCTGACCTTTAACAAGTTTGATGCGCTGTCTGACTCCATACAAAGAATTGCATCCCTGTATCCTCATACTCCGCAACTCCAATATGCACAATTCTGAGTGGTTTCGACATTCTGGACAGACAACACCCAAAGGACGGTGTGTTGAGATCTTCAATGAGGAAAAGAACTTCACTCAGCTTGTTTTTAACTTCTCACCCTGATGCGAGTAAGTACACCGTTGATGTGCTGTCCTCCGTTGTGCTGTTCTCGTACTCTGACTACCCAGTTAGAGAAAAGATTCCTAAAGGAACCATATGACCTTCTTTAGGAATTTTAACTGTTTGCAACTGCTTCGTTGATAACGACGTGGATACCGCTGCTGATGTGATCATCGACACTCTTCTCTTGGAATGAGATCATTTAACCCTCATCGGAGGAAGTGTATCAAACCAAAAGAAAAAGCGAGAGTACGCCTGTCAGGGTCGGTCCTTCAAGATCAGCCCGACGGACGAAAACGGAAAAAGGTTCAAACGAGCCAAGAATGACTGCTACATTTTTCTTAAACGTGTGCAATCACAATATGACCAAAAAGTGACGAAAACATACTTTGGTCGTTCGTCAAAAACATGAGAAATTCTGCCTCATCCTCCATCCCAACGCTCATTTACAATGATATTAAAGCTGTTGGCTCTTTAGACAAGGCCAATCTGCTTGCTGCACACTTTGCGGCCAGCTCAACACTTCCAGATTGTGATTTGTCTCCCCCTAAATTTGAGTAGTCGGATCTTCAATGGGAAGAATCCACTTTCGCACTCGTGAAGCAAGCAGATTTAAAGATCTTAACATGCAAAAATCCGCTGGTCCAGATGGTATAACTCCCCTTCATCTGAATATAAGTTCTTCCACGAGGGCAAAACCACTGCGTAAGCTTTTCCATCAATCTTACTCTTCAGAGCCCTTCAGGTCCCTTTCGGAGCAGATGGAAAATGGCACTTGTTTAGCCCGTCCCTAAAAAAGGTGAATCTTCTTCTCTGTCCACCAACAGATTCATTGCACTTATGTACGTTCCTTCATTCCAAGGTCATGGAAACGCTGATAAACCATCAGCTCATGAAATATCTCGAAACACGAAAATTTCTCAATGACCGGCAGCACAGTTTTCGTAGCAACACGTCCATTGTTGATTTGATGGCATGTCTCTCCGAAAAGTGGAACCAAAACGTACATCAATTCGACGAAAGCAAAATAGTTTCACTTGATATTTTCTAAGGCTTTTGACAGAGTTTGGCATCAGGCTCTTTTGTCGAAATTGCGTGCATTAGGATCGATGAGTCTCTTCTTCAATGGATTAGAAACAACGCTCATTTCAATTTGTCTGTGGTGTGCCACAGGGTTGCGTTCTGTCTCCAACACTCTCTTTAATTTTCATCGACGATCTCTTGTCTGCTACTTCTAATCCTTTGCTGACAACAGTACTCTCTGCTTTTCATATTTGTTTCCGGACTTACGTTCCTGCTCTTCGGCTTTAGAAAAGGAACGGCAGCGTGTGCTAAGCTCATTAAATTCCGATATTAACAGAACTATCAATAGAGTGGAATTTAATGCTTCCAAAACCAAATGGTGTCACTGTCATTAAACATCGTCGAAACCGAAAAAGTTTCCCTTCTCGGTATGTGTGTCAGTGACAAGTTACGTTGGAGGGACCACATATTCGATGTTACCAAAAATGCTGCGAAATGTGTAGATTTCCTCGAGCGATGTAAGAAATATTTAAACCCCTCTGATCTGGCCTCAATATATAAGGCACATCTAGTCTGCATCTGCTATATAAGATCCAAAACCGTGCGATGAAACTCATATATGATGCTAATATCGCTCAAACGACAGACAATGGACACTGCCTCACCTGCCTCACCTTGTTCTATCGCTATTTCCATCACCAGTGTTCCATAGAACTCGTCAGTAACATTCTGCTCCTTCTAACGTTTAACCGTATCACCCGTCTTGGAGTGAACGCTCATCAGTAAACCTTCAAGCCCACTTTCAGAGATATACTAAAATATCGTGATTCGTTCCTTAGCCGTACAACTCGCATATAGAATGCCTTACCGAGCTCTCTATTTCCTTGTCGTTATAACTTGCCAACATTTAAAACCAATGCACATCGATACCTGTCTTTTCTTCCCCCTAAGTTTCCTTCGCTCTGGGAGTTCTGTTGAGTTCTCTGGGAGAGAGCTGGACTTGTACAGAGTAGGTGGATGATTGTCTCCTCCTCTTCCTCGTCCACGCAGCTTCTACAGAAATCATTTGTCCACTGATGGCACCTATTATGGCGCTGAGATGTTTCCTATTTAAAAGGATCAGACACTTAGAGCGATTCAGATCCAGCTTTGGGTAGATCTGTTTGGTCGCTAGACATGTTTCCCTAACAGTCCACATAAGGTATATTCTTTTATTGGCATCCAGCTTTAATGTTAATTTGATCGTAGCGATGGGTATACATATGCTACCCTTTTCCGGTAGAATAGGTAGAGAGGTTTCAATTTTGGCGAGTTCATCGGCTCTGGAATGTCTCTGGGGCCCGGCACTGAAGCGCATTCAAGGGCGGTTTTAGAATTTAATCAGACCGAGTCCAGGGACTTGAAAGCGGCCTGACTATCCGAGAAAGATGCGGATATCCTTTGCAAATATCACGTTTTTCTTCAGCCAGGACAGAGCTTCTTTAATCGCCAAAATTTCTGCCTGGAACACGCCACAGTGATTTGTGTGTGATGACTGAAGGAGAGGCTTAGATTTGGCTTATCTGAGAAAATACCTCCACCGGTTTTAGATCCATCTGTGTAAAAGTGGATTGACTTGTCCTCCATGAAAGCATCTTCTTCCCAGAAGGATCTAGAGGGGAAGCTTACGGTGAAGTTTTTGTGAGACCAAAGTTCAGGTATGGTGTAATCGATGTTGTCTGTGAGGATTCCTAAGGCGTTAAGAATGTTGGCGTGGCCAAATGAATTATTTGTCTACTGTTTAGTCGCTTTAAGGCGAATAGCTGCAGTCGCAGCTACGCCGCAGAGGGGGTAGACCGCAAGGCTCCGCTTGTGCATAGACATGCTGTTCTTTGGAGTCTGCTTAGTTTAATGCAGTTGACTGCATTTTCTAAGGCCGTCCACCACCCGTAAGTGAGTATCGTTCTTATGACCGAGTTGTATAGCCAGTGGGTTATGTGAAGTTTGAAGGCCCTAATTATTCCCAATGGCTCAAGCAAAAGTAGCGGTTAATCTATTGAGATTTACTTGAAGGAGTTCTGTATTGAGATGCTTACCTGAGACGGCTATAGCAACGCCATTCGCATAGGCAATGACCCTGCTACCACCCGATTCCAGGTATATCAGGAGTTCATTAACTACTAAGTTTCAGAGAAAGGGAGAGAGGACTTTGTGGCGTACCTCTGCTGACACATCTTTTAGCTCCTGATTTTTAGCATAAGACTGATCAGCTCCCCAAGTGAGTTATCTTCCTGCAGATTGACAGCGCAGTCATGATTGCGAATGTGTTGAAGTTGTTAAAGGTACTCTCTATGTCCAGGAAAGCAACCACTGTGTACCCCTCATAATGTAGGGATCGTTCGATGTGCTTAGTCAGCGAATGCAGAGCCATTTCCACGGCATGTGGAGCCGTTGACAGAAGTCTTGGATCAATTTTAGCTCGTATATGGATATCAACCGTTCTAGAGTTTTCAGAAGGAAAGATGATAGGACTTATAGGTCTGAGGTCTTTTGGGACAACAGGGTCCATTTTCCGACTTTAAGAATGGAAACTACATTGATAAGTTCTACACAGCTTCTCATAATATTTTCTAGTCTAGGCAGAATAATATCTGAGGACCTCTGTAACTCGGCAGGTATTAACCGTCCGGACCAGCGGACTTGTATTGTTTGAAGCTATGCAGCGCCCAGAGCAGTTTGTCTCTTGCGATCAGACCAAGAATTTTGGTCCCGGTTGCAGTAGGCCTGTTTGGGCTGCTAATGGCCGCGAATTGGGAGCTACCTGGAAAGTGGGTGTCCAGTAGCAGGTTGAGAGATTCCTCACTTGAGGTCGTCCAAAATTTGAGGGATTCTTTGTATGATTCTTTGTGACTGGGACCAGTCACTTTTCTTGAGCTGAAAACTTTTCTGTAAGTGTTTCTGAGCAGTCCCAGCGCTGATGTCCACCAGTGTGGCTTGTTCTTGCCTCTAGGTTGAATAAGAGGGCGGGAAGCGGCCATAGCCTGATTGAGAGCCAGGGTAAATACCTTGACTTTCAAGGCCCAACTTAAGACTAACTTATAATCTAGGTGTAGCTTCTCAACTGACCTGCTTGCTAAAGATATTATCGATGTTTCGATGCTGGTTACCTGTGTTCAAGCCACGAACGCTTTTTGTTACTGTTAGTCAAAATCGAACGATGTTTGATGTTGTATCGGCTGTTGCTGACCATAATAAGTGATGGCGTAGTTTACAAGCCATAGAAACATGTTGCTGGTGTTGCTATGCCGGGATGGTGCCAAGATGCTGCTTGTTTATTTGTTTATCACTGGTCGATAAACAGGAGCAGCAGCGGTGCATTGCTTTGTTTGTTCTCAGCCAACGAAAGAATACACAAGGTTGTCGTTGGCTATTAATTTGTATAAAACCTAACTCGCGCGGTAATTCTATATATAAAGACAGCTCAACCTGTTCTTCGAGGTCTATATCTATCTTTATAATATATGGCCCGTTGGCACAGGAGTTTTTTCTGTGACCCGGTATTAGATATCTTACACCAAACAGATGACTCTTCAAGCGACGTAGATGGGCTCGTGGGGACAAATGTGAGGCACTTCCATTGCAACTGCTCTAGCTTGGTCAAGATCATCGGCTTTGACTTATTTGCAAAAAATCCTTTTGGTTGCAGGAATAGCTAGACCATCGCCCTCCCACATTCTCTGAATCTCTGTTAACTTACCTAGAGCACACAATTTGTTACAAGGTTGCCCATTGATCCTTCCTGATCAGATGACGGATAAATTTTGATTTGATTCGTTCTTTCTCATACATGTACTCGTAAGTATCCACTTAATATCTGGTAATGTGATCCCCTGCACATCTGTCTAATTAAAATTCGAGCCATCATTGTGCTCCACAGTAGTTCTCCATTTATCCAAACCAGTTTTACCTGCTTTTTAATGGCTTTCTTATCGCGGATCAGTTTTAATGATGTATTTAAAATACCAAGCAAGATGATTGCTTCTACAGCTCCCAAGATGTTACTTAATAGCCGAAAATACAAAAACAACCGTCTTGAGGTGTTGAATAAAAATTCCAACTAGAGTCCGTATGTACTGGCATAGGAGGTATTCCATCATTTTTGTTTACTCGCAACCACTTAGCAAATACTCGTACGTAATTGCTTTCTGTCTAAAGCTAATTATTCCCCAATTCATGGATGTCTGCACCTGCACCACTCGCCCGCCCCCTTTATGCATAACATTCACTGCTGGAGACAGTGGCTATTTGTAAAAAGAACTCATAGGGCCATAGTAAAAGCCATTATCCTAATCAACTTATAAATCGCAAAAGGAAGCTACTCCATTTCGCCTGTTTGGAGGACTGGTAATTTTGTGTACGCTTAACCTCTCTCCTCTAGCAGAAGTAAAACAAAATGGCAAATGGAAAAAACAAGCAAACGTCGTAACAAAAGGAAACAAAGTAACTGTTCTCGGTTGGGTGTACCACGTTGGCCTTAATTGCCGTCACAAGATGACCCTTTGGATAAATTAAACTGCCATTCACGTTCCACAGCATCAAATCCATGCCACAGATTTTTCACCGTCACTCTGTGCGCTTAACCTCCTACTGTTTCTCTGTTTCTCCACCAACCTCTTTTTTTATATTCAATCAGCATCCCCTACAGTTAGAGGAGGGGTGAAACTACATCTTCCTTGTGAATAAAAATAGAACTGTTTCACCTCAAGCCCATCCGAGCTAAGTCGAGCAATGTGGCAGAAAGGATTTGGATTTTGTTTTGTTTTTATTATTTCTTTTCCTAGATCCTTTTTGTTATAATTGTTGTTGTTGTAGTTTTCTATCAGTGAAAATAGCAACATTGAAGGAGTGTACCGACTTTGCATACAGAACTGAATCCAGAAGGCTGCTCATAGTCCCATACGCATGCAAAATGTTATTCCAAGTAAGGAAGCACTACGAAGAGAGGAAACTGAAGAACGTGCCAGGGAAGACGTTGGATTGTATTAATGTCACTACACAGGATGGAGTAATTTCATGCGGTTGAATCATGAGGGGAGTATCTACTGTCATTTCACTGTGGTTACAATTCTAGTGTACAATGCACCAGCACATTCTGCAATTCGATTAGTGAATGAATGCGCATATAATTTCCTACGGATTGAACGAATTGGCAGGAGACAGGAGATGGGACGTCGCCGATTCGAAGTGCCTTACTAGTTGGTTGCAGTGGAAATCGATTTCAAGATTGTCAGATAGGAGATGTTAGATGTTGTCTTGTGGGATGACATGTCATTGAAACTGACGGTTGAGTATAGAATGCAATTGGATTAAACCAAACAAATGAGTTCTCTTCATTAGCAATGGTCAATTGTACTCGTATGTGGCCTTTGAAAAGGCCTCCTCCACAGGAGATTAATGGAACCAACTCATCCGTTTATCCAGTGATTTTTAACGAGGCCATCACAGGACGAACTTCGCAAATGCAGGTTGCTAGCCATTAAAACACGAGTACTCTTAATCTATTTTGTTTTTGCTCTTCGTGGAAATCGCAAGTCCTGGCTTTATCTTTTACTAATAAACGAAAGGATT
Organism: Volucella bombylans; assembly: GCA_949129095.1. Classification (NCBI taxonomy): domain Eukaryota; kingdom Metazoa; phylum Arthropoda; class Insecta; order Diptera; family Syrphidae; genus Volucella; species Volucella bombylans. The sequence goes on along the minus strand of OX422140.1, from coordinate 354,369,428 downwards.
TATCCTGCTTTGAAACCATCGCCAATTAAAAACTAAAAGCGTGGTACAAACGGTTTATCGTTGTGCTTTTCTCAACTGAACTAATTGATTTGTTTAATCCTTTCATCATGGCTGCTTCACCGTAAAGCAATAAATGCGTTGTCGCAATGGAAGCCTTAAGTAAAGACGTTCTGCATATCATCAGCTTCTTCTATGTTAACGGACGTCTGATTAAAGGATTTACACTCAACTCCTGTTTTTGGAGGACATACGAGTTGATGGCTTTCAACAAAATTTTCAATAGCACAACCGTTGGATAACATTGCGGGATATGCTCCAAGAAGAGGGTCTGGGAGCGGCCATCAATATCGATGATACTTGATGACACTCTTTCTACGTTTGATAGATTACGCTGAAACAATGGAGAAAGTAAAGGACAGCTTCAGCCTGCTCTAACTAAACTCCATTGAAATATGCAGGTGGGTGACTAGAGTGCTACGTATGACTTGAGAAAACAAAAGAATTCAACAATCTCCAAGAAGAAAGGCTACGATCAAGAAATAGTTCGGAAAAAGAAGAAAGTATGGGTGGACGCAGATGGTTGGATGCTGTAGAAATAGGATACGCATTGAGAAGTGTCAACCTAGCAGTATCCAGTGCTCTAACTATTTCTATACATAAATTGTGCTTACTTTGCCTCCGAGTGGTAACCATCGGGTACTGGCCTGTGGACATCCGGACTCGGCTTGCCAAACTTATAAGCGCGAGTGCTGACCAGTAGATACAAATATCAGCAGATGAATCCCCAGATGGAATTAATGGTGAATAAAGCAAATAAGACCTTATCCAGGCTACTCCGACATATTTGGAACTCAGGCCTATAAGGATTTCCGAGACTAAGTCAGAGTCTTGGGAAAGAAATGGTGGCGGATGAGCCCTTAAGCGAGCACCACTCGTCATAGGGGTATCTATTGTATAATAGAACTGGCCCTCTAGGTTGGGGGTTGTGCCGTCGCGATTGGGTAACTATCCGGCAATGGAAAGCAACATAGTTACAAAGCAACAACAATCCTCGAATACGGAGGGATCTACTGTCAAAAACTCCTGCAAACTTCGGATCTATACGTGGAGAGTTAGGTCCCTTAATAGGCCACGTGCAGCCGAATAACTAGCGGCGGCCCTGGACTGCTGGAAAGCAGATATTATCGCCATCCAAGAAGTCCGATGGGATGGGCCGGACAAAAAGAGGGTGAAAAAGCGCGACATACTCGTATGCTAATGGGATTGTTATTGATGGCAAAAGCAGTGCATATTTGGATGCGGATTTGGTGTTAGAGGCAGTCTCACGTAAGAATTCTTGAGTTTCCGGCACGCGAACACGCGGTCAAGTCTACCAACAGTAGCCTTATACATATGCGCGTACGCCCTCACAGATGAGAAAGATGGTGGGAGCAGTGCCCTAGATATGATATTAAAATTGCACTCGGCGAGTTTAATGCAAAGATAGGAAGTCCTCCCTTCTTTGGTAGTACTGTTGGAAGGTATAGCCTGAACGACACCACCTCCGATAACGAATTTAGGCTAATCGACTTTGTGGCGAGGCAAAACATTGTAGTACTAGCACGCGGTTCTCGCATCTCGATATTCACAAGAGAACTTGGGGACCTGCTGATTAACCACTGTCAACCACATTGGCCGCAATGCAATCGACGTACGGTGCTCCTCCAGCATTGTGGATATTCGGACGTTCCGAGGGGCCAACATCGACTCGGACCACTATCTTGTTGTATCCAAGGTACGGTTGCGGATATCCTGAACATCGCAAAGGCAAGTTAGTGCTGTGAGGAAGATCGATGTCGGACGGATACAATCGCAAGAGATCGCCAAATCTTTTAAGAGGTTCTATGGCGCGAGCATCAACCGTCGAAGACCAGTGGTGTCATTGCCAACAAGCCATCAGATGTGCTGGGTTTTACGCGACCACCCGAAACTCCTGGTTTGACGACAAGTGCCGGCAAGCACATGCAGCTAAGCAAAAGCCATATTGTACTAAGGGGCGCTGCATAAAACATAAGAGGAGAGACGAGCACCGGCATCTGAGGAAATTGGAAGTTTTACCAAAAGGTTCTTTTACCTTCTTTTAACATGCGTCGGACACAAACCCTGAACCGAAACCTGTAGAGACGAACAATGGAACGTAGAGATAGAGTCACAGTCATCGCTGAGGATTTGAAAAGAGCATTTATTTTGACTGACGAACCAAATACCGCTATCAGGCAGAATGAACCTTTCAACCTGGACGATGTAGATCAACAATTCCGTCTACCCGATCTGGATGGAATGACGATACTCATATCTAAATTTAATTCTAACAAAGCTATCGTAGAGGACGGCCTGACTGCCGAGCTCTCCAAAGCGGCAGGCGATGACATGTTAAGGAACATGCACCAACTCATCTGTAAAATATGGTCTTACGAAAGTGTGCCCGATAAATGGAGCCTCAGCATTGTTTTTCCGATCCTCAAGAAAGGAGACCCTGCGCAAGCTACAGAGTCATCTGTGTTCTTAACATCGCCTACAACATCCTATCTGCCGTTCGTCAACAGCCATATGATTATGGCTTTAAACCGGAAAAGTTCACCATCGACCAAATATTCACACTACGGCAAATCTTGGAAAAACACCATGAGCTCCAAATCGATACACACCACCTATTCATCGATTTTAAGGCCGCGTAGGGCAGCATCTATAGAGACGAGCTATACAGAGCAATGTCTGGCATCTTTGTCAAACTCGTCCGTTTATACAGGATGACGATGGTCAATGCGCACTGCTCCATCAAGATCAGTAAAGAACTCACCAAGACCTTTGATGCCAAAAACGGATTTGATTTGATGCGTTGTCATGCGATTTCTTTTACATCATTCTTAAAAAATAGTGTAAAACTCACATGCCAACACAAGGGCCATAATCTTTCAAAAGTCCGTCCAATCACTCGCATACGCCGATATATTGACATAATCGGAAGAAAGTAGCATGATGTCAGTGGCGTTTTGAGACGGAACCAGCGAAGATGGATTTATCGGTCAATGAGGACACGACCGCATATAATAAAGAGCCCAGCAGGGCATTCCATGAGCGATATATCAGAGTAGGTACGAAATTTGGCTTGAGGGTAAACAGAACTATCTCACCACCTCCAAATTAGTTCAGAAATGTAAGGCTATTCTAAATACATTCGGAAGACTACTCGTAAATTCAGAAAGTCTTGTCTGGATCGCCGTTGAATTTGCTAGGCTTTACTAAGAGGTTGCTTTACGGTATGAATATGGGCTGTGAATGGATTTATTTCCAGGATGCAGATAGACCAAACGAGTACTTCAAGCTAACTTAGAGAATTAAATGGTAAAAGACTTTTACTGTATGTCTCTGCCTCTATCCGCTAAACGATCCTAGTGGATATATCATCATATCCCATTTCTTCTTTCCACTGCACAGAAAGGAATTGACTCACAACTGATAAAGGTGTACCATGTGGGTTTAAAATGCCCTCAAGTGGTGTCGTCCTTTTTGTAAAGTATTTTCTGCGCTGTTATAACTTTGCAAAGGCAGCTTGTACTGACTGTGTCTACGTTAAATTACGTTGTATATTCACGGGGATTGAACGTGGCTTTAAAACATTTCCAAATCTTATTGACGTCTTACTTAAGTGAACCTTATTTGTTTCTAATGGTATCAAAGTATCTAATGGTGTCCAATTTATAGTCGAAGTTACCGAAGCAAACATCTAAAGACTAGCAAAGCATTCCACCTTATATTTGCAAATAGGTTCATTGCTTTCGTACACAAAGTGCATACGATCTTCTGTGTGTACAAGGACTTCAGCTACAACAACTTCCTGTCGGAAAACATACACAGCTCCAAGGAAACTCCTGCCCAGAGTTGCCTCTAATCATTATCGCCTCATAAAATAGTAATACAGCCCTCAACATGCATCAAATTTCATCCGAATCTATAATGAACATTCTCTCGTCCTTCCGCATAAGGCGTGTAATATTCTGCACAAAACTAGGCCAATCGATAGTTTCTCATCGCTCATTCTGTTTTGTTACTTAGAGAAACAATACCCTCGAAACCCCATTCATCCACTTTCAAAGTACACTTTCCTCCACCCAAACAAACATAGTTCTCCTAACTAGTCCATTGTGGCACAATCTAACACCCAATCAATGTTTTTTTGTTTTTTTTTTTTTGTTCAGAAAAGAGCTGGTCACACTGTTAATCGTTAACAAGTCCCATGTCCTCCAGAGAAGGACTCAAAAGTGCTTTTCATATTTCCCTTCGGCCTTGAATGAAGCCATCCTACGATACGAATACTCCTTATATCTAGAGCTCCCCGAATTCAAGGATTGATGGCTGTTTTATGAGGATAAAGAAGGAAACCATTGACCATGTTTCGTGTATCCGATGAGCCACAAAAATAAAAGAAGGAAGTGGATTCGATTCGAATTCCACCTATGTTTGGTGTTTATGTTACGTGATTCTCTCTTTCCTTTACATCCTTTTCAGGACAACCAATGATCGATTCATAGGAAAATAGAAAAAAAAATCAATCACTTCGCATGTTATCCTTAAATAGGGAATATTTGTAGCAAGAAATATTTGCTCTCCTTGAGCTTCATCTCTCAAGATGTTGGCTGTAGGCTCCTTCATGGTACTGAATGGAACAGGATGTTTCCAAAAATAGACACGCAATTTCGTTATGTATCCGTCGATGTTGTTGCTGCTGCCGCATGCATACTCCTGCTGCTCCAGTGGGTAGGATAAATTCGATCAATCGATGTCATTTAAAAAAATAAATAAAAAATAAATAAATAAAGAATGAGCAAGGGGTGCTGGTTCCTGTTCCGGAGAAAGCCCAGGGGAAGGGAACGAAATTATATAATTTCCGTTGAATTTCTGCGAACATCCGGTTGATGGTGCTTGCTGATGGGTATTCGTAGGAAAATTGTTTTCTTCTTCTTTTTTTTTCTTATCTTTTGAATGGAAACATTTTAAATTTAAAGCTGCACCGTCATTCTGATGTCCTGATGTCCTGATGGGTCTGACGTCTGATGTGGCAGAGAAAGAGTTTAACATTCTCATCGGAGGGAGTTGATACGATTTTATTTGGGACAAGTCTGAACGGCTGAACACCGACGTGCACTTTAATTGACAATCAAGTGGGATCTCCCTTGTATTTCGTTTGAGTCCTAACAATTCACGTGCTGACGGTTTAAGTTGAACACACTAGCAGCTAAAAGGAAAGGCATTTAAAAATTGAAAGAAACATTTTTTTTTCTTTTTTCAAAAAAGTTCCATGCTTTTTGGGATACGATTCAACGTTCGATGGCATTTAGTAGGGCTGGCAAGGTTTATGCGGTGTAAATCTTTTGAAATCCATTTGCTATGCTTACAGATCATAAGAGCTATGTGCCTTGCTGTATTTCAGCTTTTGGATGTTCACTAATTCCCTTCTAGACCTATCAAGAACTTTGGGTAGAGTTCGTATAGAAGCTCCCTCCATCTCACTAAGGCAATTTCTCCTGTTTCCGGCCAGCAGCGGACAAATTCTAAGCACGGAATCAACGGTGGTGTCCACAGTTCCAGTTGAATACAAGTTCTATAAGATCTCCAACACTAACTCAGGGTGTTGGAAAAAAGCTGGTGGCACATGAGTCATTAATAAGATCCAAGGGCAGCACTCACATCCTCGAAGCGGGTTACTGGCACCAGAAATTGGTCCGGTCCCTTTGTTCTAGAGGTCCCAAAAAGAGCCAGGTCCCCAAGGTTGGTGATCGTGCGTGGGGTTAACTGCCAAACCACTTTAAAAAGTAATTGTTACGCAGCGGCCAATAGCCTCGGATAAGGACGGATTCACTATTGACGATCCTGCAAACCGAACAAAGGACATAGTGTCTGATTTTTAACGTAAACCACCTGTCGTGTAGACTTATGTTTACGGGATGCCCATACCTCCATGGGGGCAAGGATATGCCTTGCCATCGCTCTCCGTTATTCCATTGATACCAATTCGGAATTGTGATGCCGGCACAAGTTCCACCCTTGCTATGAGTAGAGGTCGACCTAAAACCTCTTACTGCTCTTAGGGTCGCAGCACCCAGTACTTATTGCAACACTACATTGGGTCAACCAAAGGAATACCCTTCCCGCGATTTTGGGTTTAAACCACATGACGCTCCCACAAGGGGGCCTACCTCTTCAAGTCAGATCCGGACCGAGATCCGGGGGGCTCCTGACTCCCATGGTACCGTGATTTAAGTCCTGGTAAGGACTACCGGTGGTCCAGCCGACAACAAGACCTAAGACCGGCAACTTGTAACAGATCAAATCGTAGCCACCTTCGGTAGCGTCATCTGAAGATGATTACGATAAGACCAGTACTTTGCTCTGCCCCCGTTCATTATTAGACAACGTCATTAAAGGGTGAAGCCTTGATAATTGGGGAGGGGGGGGGGGGAGGGGCGAACAAAGGACAACGACTTTCGGATCTGCACGTAGAATGTTCGGACCTTAAACATAAAGCAGATATCACCGCCATTCAGGAAGTGCGATGGGATGGGCCGGGAAAAATTAAGATGGAAAACTATAATGTTTGCTATAGGGAACGTAAGCAGCGCTTATTTGGATACGGATTTGTTGTAAGCAGCAAACTTAAGTAAGAAGTCTTGAGCTTTCGACCCGTGAGTGGACGCCTTATAACAAACCGCATCAAAGATAAATTCGCTAACATCAGCCTTATATGCGCCCCAACAGATGAAAAGGACGATGCTACCAAAGAAATTTTCTACGAGCTCCTCAACAAAATCTAAGAGCAATGTCCGATGTATGACGTTAAAATCGTCCTAGGCGACTTTAATGCCAAAATCGGAAAGCAGGACGTCTTTGGTAGCACAATCGGAAGACATAGCCTGCACGACACCACGACTGGAAACGGACTTAGGCTAATCAATTTCGCTGCGGGACATAACGTTACTATAGCAAGCACACGGTTTCCTCACCTCGATATTCACAAGGGAACATGGTAGACACCAGATCGGCAAACTGTCAACCAGATTGACCATGTTTCTTTCGACGTAAGTTACTCCTCAAGTATTTTAGATGCCCAAACATTCCGAGCGGCCAACATAGGCTCAGACCACTACCTAGTTGCAGCCAAGGTACAGGTACGGAAATCTCAGACGCCACAACAATGGGAAAATACTATGAGGAGATTTAACTTTGAACGGTTGCAATCGCAACAAGCCGCCAGAACCTTCGCCTATTCCCTAGCTTCTCGAGAAGTCCTTTGCAGCCAGCATCAAGAGCTGAAAATCTGTGGCTTAGATGCCGAGGAGCCATCAAAAATGATGCAACTGACGTTCTGCTTTGATGAAGAGTGCCGGAATCACATGCAGCAAAAAAACCCCACCCGACCAAAATGAAGTGCGTATACCTGATGAATGGAACCTCAGCATCGTTTGCCCGGTTCAGAAGAAAGAAGACCCTCTAAACTGGGCCAACTATAGAGGTATAAGTCTCCTAATCATCGCATATAAGATCTTGTCTGCCGTATTATGCGAGCGCCTGATACCATTTGTCAACGATCTGATTGGACCATATCAGTGCGGTTTACCGGGCGGTAAGTCCACAATTGACCTAATATTCACACTACGACAGATCCTGGAGAAAACTCAAGAAGTTCAGATCGATACTAACCACATTTTCATCGATTTTAAGTCGCATATCACAGCAGATACCCAACATCGACTAATCGGCTAGAATGTCACAATCGACAGCTATAACTTTGAGGCAATAAGGGACTTTGTCTACCCCGGCTCTGCTACGACATCTGACAACAGCATCTCTTCAGAAATCAAACGACGAATAACGCTTGCCAATTGCTGTTTTTTTGAGCTTAGAAGGCAACTGTGTAAGGCCCTCTCCCGAACTACCAAGGAAACTCTATATAAGACCCTTGCAATCCCAGTCTTGCTCTATGGTTCCGAAGCACGGACCCTTTCTAAAGCGCACGAAGATATCCTTGGTCGTTTTAAGAGAAAAATTCTTCGTAAGATATGTGGTACCGTATGCGTTGACGGGTTCTGGAGGAGACGATTCAATGATGAACTATACGAGCTGTACAGCGACAGCGACGTCGACATCGACATCGACCTGGTAAAAAAAACTGCGCATTGGGCGTTTGAGATGGCTGGGACATGTAGACCGAATGAACATCAACCCTCTAGTCCGCAGAATTGATGACTCTAATCCGGAGGGACAACGCAGTAGAGGAAGGTCTCGCCATTGGTGGCACGCGCAAGTGGAAGGAGACTTCAACCAACTTGTAGTGCGCAACTAGAGGCAGTTAGCCAAAGACCGCGATAATTGGAGAGGCTTATTGGTTCAGGCCAAGGTCCGCCCCGAACTGTAGCCGTCTAAGTAAGTAAGATATGTTATTTATGTCCGAAATATGGGTTTATTCTTTCGAAAACGAGGACTACAACATCCCTAACTACGATTTGTATCATTGTTCTAATGTTACTCGTGTTTATTCAGCGAGGAGGATGGATATCTTTATCCTGTTCTATATTTAATGTAAGTTTTAACACTGCATATGTTTACAGACTTCAGAAGATGCCAATGCGATTGTTTCTTAAAGAATGTTCAGCCTTTTTAAGCAACGAAAAGTCAGCTACTTGTAACACTTGTCTTGACCATGTATTTCGTCGTTTCCTTAAGATAAAAGCAAATCAATCTGCGGGCCTAAATCTCGATCTCCAAATTACCGATCACTGTACGGTAGGACTAATCTTAACTGCCTTAAAAAATGACATAATTCTGAATAGCAAATACAAGAAAACGTACGGGCCTTATACAGTTGAAAAGTTAGGATGTATTCGTCAGGGAAGGAAATGTGACAAACAATTCGAGAGATCGGCCTAAAAAATCGAAAGCTAAACACTCCGGATAATGTTACTGCGACCAACTCAATACAAATTTTTTAACTCAAAACAATCGCCTTTGAGTAGTGTTTATAACTGTCGGTCGGTCTGACGTTTTCGGTCAGACATCGGATGGCATCGAACGGTCATACTTTAATCTTAATGGAATACAACAGGAAGATGTTGTGGAAGCACTTCTATCGATCGTGTCTAATGCTATGGGAGTTGACGAAGTCCATCCAAAATTTATTAAACTTCTGCTTCCATATATACTTCCGTTAATAACGCACATGGTTAATGCAATTATAACAACTTCTTGTTTCCTAAAAAAGTGGAAGGAGGCAAAAGTCATCCCGATTCCCAAGAATGAAAAATCAATGGAATATAGACCAGTTTCGATCCTTCCACTCCTTTCTAAAGTATTCGAAAAAACCATCTTAGGCTTTGCCACATTAGGCAATCTGGCTGCCGCCGTAATCATAGTAGCAAGACTGCTTTGCTGTCAGTTGTTGAGAAAATAAGAAAGAAAATGGATGCAAATCCATAGATGCAAGTCGATAGTCCATATCGACGTATCTTAAGCATTTCAACTGCAGACCATTATATTATTTGTTCAAAATTTTGGAAGAAATTCAATTTCTCACTGTCTGCTGCGAGGCTCATTCTGTCAAAAAGTTATAGTTGGTGAACAGTCTTCGTATTACCTCCCAATCAAGTACACAAGGCTACTACTACTTTTTTACCTCTATGTGAACCTAAGATTGTCAAGCATTGCTCGATTCATATGTTCGCAGATAACTCCCAGGCATACATGTGTAAGCCGTCCGTTTAAATCGAGGAACGAAGCTACCATCTTGATGAATGAAGATCTTCAGCGAATCTCAGATTGGTTGTATAGCAATAACTTACGTCTAAATGCCCTGAAGTCTACGGCTATTGTAAAGGGTTTTCCAATAGGGACTTGACAACTTTGAATTTAATTTGTGAACGCACTCTTTCACGAATCATCAAACTGTCACTGTCAACTTATTCAGTAAACTCAACACTTTCATCGTGGTGAAGTACACGAACGAGCAACGTCTGCAAATTATAAAAATTTTCTACCGAAATTCGGAGTCGGTAACTTTAAGAGCGTTGACTCCAATTTTCGGTCGTAATTCTCGACCTAGTAGACAGGCTGAGAACATCAGTACCGAGTCGACCACCGACGAGTGAACAAGTGAACCAGTGCACTCGCTAATTATCGTGTGCTGTGCAAAAAAAAAAAAAAAAAAACTGCGCGTGTATGCAAAAAAAAGAACAAAAAAGTGCAGTGCAGTGGAAAAAAAATATCACACAGTGGGTATCTCACCTCTCCAGCTCCTGGTCGAAGTACTGTTGCTTGCACTCAATTACTGCCATTACTGTATTTACCAAACGGTACGGGTGGTGGCTGAGTGTATATAACAAAACAACTGATGGATAACGGGTTGTGAGTGAAAATTTTGTTGGTGCACTGTTGCATATTGTTGTAAGGGCATAACACCTACAAGAATTTGATCCAGTAAATCAATGTCAGAATTTTCACTTCGCAGCCTTGCTTAGTATCGTCGGTGTTTGTGTTTTCTGTGTTTGTCTGTGATTATGACTAAAGAATTCAGAGTAGACGTAGCCAATATACGCGGGCTAAAAAGTAATCACTTTTCTGCGTACGTCCACGTTTGTAAGTACAGACCAGCTGTTTTGGCACTTAGTGAAACACAGGTAGATCCCCGCCCACACCTCTCAGATCATTCTGATCTCAAGCTACCTGGCTACGAACTAGTGCCATTATTCTTCTCTCACCGCGGTCTCGCCATTTACGTGCGTAGTGATGTAGCTTACGAAACTCCACCACAATGTGATCCATGTTCCAATCCGGAATTCAACTTCAAGTGGTTAAAATTCCATCACCGTAAGCAAATTATCCACTACTGCTTTATTTACAGAAGCCCCAAACTGGACAGCAATTCGACTTTTAACGAGTTTGATGCGCTGTCTGACTCCATTCAAAGAATTGTATCCCTGTATCCTCATACTGAAATCGTTATAACGGGCGACTTCAATATACACAATCCTGGGTGGCTTCGACATTCTGGACAGACAACACCCGAAGGACGGTGTGTTGAGATCTCCGCTGCGGAAAACAACCTAACGCAGCTTGTAAATGAGCCCACGTGAATACCAGACGTTGATAGTCAACCGCTAACACCCTGGACTTGTTTCTAACTTCTCACCCTGATAAGTACACCGTTGATGTGCTCTCCCCTTTAGGCTCGTCGGACCACTGTGTTATATCAGCTCGTATTCTCGTATACTGACCACACAGTTAGAGAAAAGATTCGTAAAAGAACCGTATGGCAATACGAGAAGGCCAACTGGAGCGGACTTAACAGCTTCTTTAGGAATTTTAACTGGTCGTTATGTTTCCTCGATAACGACGTGGATTCCGCTGCTGATATGATTACAAACACCATTCTCATTGGAATGAGATCCTTTATTCCTCATCTGATAAAGAGTATCAAACCAAAAGAAAAGACATCGTACTACTCGAGCTGTAAAGAGGTCGTCAGGGTTAGAGAAATATTATACTTTCGCACTCGTGTAGTAGCAAGAGTACTTAAAGATCTCAACATACATAAATCCGCTGGTCCAGATGGTATATCTCCTCTTCTCCTGAAGAGGTGTTCTTCCACGATGGCAAAACCACTGCGTAAGCTTTTTCATCAATCCTACTCTTTAGGACTCTTCCCGAGCAGATGGAGAACAGCATTTGTCCAGCCCGTCCCTAAAAAAGGCGAATCATCTTCTCTCTCCTCCTTCAAACCCATTGCACCTACGTCCCTTCTTTCCAAGGTCATGGAAACGCTGATAAACCATCAGCTCATGAAATATCTCGAAACACGAAAACTTCTCAATGACCAGCAGTACGGTTTTCGTAGCAACAGGTCCACTGGTGATTTGATGGCATGTCTCACCGAAAAGTGGAACCAAAGCGTACATCAATCTGGCGAAAGCAAGATAGTTGCACTTGATATTTCTAAGGCATTTGACAAAGTTTGGCATTAGGCTCTTTTGTCGAAAATGCGTGCATTTGGGATCGACGACTCTCTTCTTCAATGGATTAGAAACTAATTTTCGGAACGTTCAATTCAAGTTGTTTTGGACGGTTTCAAGTCTGATATTCACAAAATAAATGCTGGTGTGCCCCAGGGCTCTGTTCTGTCCCCGACACTCTTTTTAATTTTCATTAATGATCTCTTGTCTGCTACCTCTAATCCATTATATTCCTTTGCTGATGACAGTACTCTCTCCTTTTCATATTCGTTCCCAGACTCACGGCCCTGCTCTTCGGCTGTAGAACGAGAACAGCAGCGTATGCTGCTCATTAGATTCCGATATCAACAGCATAACCAATTGGGAAACTATCAGCAGAGTGGAATTTAATGCTTCCAAAACACAATGCCGAAACAAACGCCCAGGTGCTCCTAAAACATCTCTGCACCTACTAGATAGGATTCAAAACCGTGCTTATTGATGATACTAATATCAGTCAATCAATGGACACCCTCGAACACCGACGAAATGTCTCGTGTCTCACTTTGTTTTATCGCTATTTCCACCACCAGTGCTCCTCTGAAATCGCCAGTAGCATTCTGCCCATTCAAACTTTCAACAGTAACACCCGTCTCGCTATGAATGCTCATCAGTATACCCTCAAGCCCATCGGACGTACTCCAAAAAATCTTGATTCGTTCCTAAGTCGTACAACTCGCTTATGGAATGCCCTGCCGATCTCTGTATTTCCTGGTCGTTATAACTTGCAAACATTTAAAAACAATGTACATCGGTACCTCTCTTTTCTTCCTCCCTAAATTTCCTTTGCCCGCGATGTGTACAATCACCTTAAGGGTACTCAAACCCCTTGAGCGCGCGCTGATTATAAAAAAAAAACAAAGGCAATAACAAGTTTAGTGCAAAAATTTGAGTCTACATATTCATTGTGTGATGGTGTCGTGTCAGTGAGACAACAGGTTAGTCGAAGTGTCGAAAATATCGCTGCCGTTCAGGCGTCCGTAGCAAACGATCCAAATCAGTCAATTCCACGGCGTTCTCAAGAATTGAGCATTGGTCGGGTGAAAATCCACATGTGCTTCATGAATCACCACTTCATCCACAAAAAATAACTGTTTGGTGCGGTTTGCATGCCGGCGGCGTTATTGGGCCATATTTTTTCGTCGACGACAACGATCGTCACGTTACTGTGAATGGTCAGCGTTATTGCGCCATGATCACCGATTATTCTTGGCCCGAATTGGAAGATATGGACTTGGACGACATGTGGTTTCAACAGGATGATGCCACAAGCCACACAGCACACGCTACAATCGATTTATTGAAGAGTAAGTATGGTGAGCGTGTTATCTCAAGAAATGGGCCAGTCGATTGGATGCCTCGTTCGTGGGATTTAACGCCGCTGGACTATTTTCTGTGGGGCTATGTTAAGTCATTGGTTTATGCCAACATAAATGTGTGGCCGAGTCGTTGAAAATTGGGTCCAACGAATCGACCGCTGCAAACGTGCCCGCGGTGGCCATATGAACGAAGTCGAGTTCCATACATAATAAAGTTTTTGAAATATCTCAAATGGTTTGCGTTTTATTTAAAAAAAAAAGTTGTCAAGTCCTTATTGGAAAACCCTATATATTCTTACAATTTGGGACAATCTTTACTGATTGTATTGGCTCTCGGCCCACAAAAGATGATGATAAGACCACCGGTTTGTTATCATACCACATCACTCTTATGATGTCTGTATCATCAACATTAGCCACTCATTATTCGGAAAAACCTCTCTCCACTTTATCTTTTTTCAAATCTTTTAGAGAAGGTATTTGAAGATCCTTTCCTAACCGACCTTTGTTGAGAGTGCCCTGTGATTGGATCCCTTTTTTAGCCAAATATGAAACCAATTCTGGAGACGTATAATAGTTATCAAAGAATAACCTGTATTGCTCGTTCCTGGGTATGCACCTAGCTAAGCGTACAACGATATTTGAACTCGCTCCCAAGTCTGGGTCATTTAGATACCTTAGTTCTGGATCGTTCTCCATTCCCGAGTAAATTTCAAAATCGTATGCAAAGCCCCGATCGTCGCAAAGAACCAGCAATTTATACTCCCATTTATGTGGCTTGTTTGGAAGGTATTGGTGCAGAATATTGGAAGCAATGGTCGCGCATATTTGCTCGTCAACAGATAGTGCTTCCCTTTTAGGGACACTAAGAACTTGTTTTTTTCAAAGTCTCCAATATTGGCCCGATCTTATGTAAACGATCACGCCCTGGGGTACCGACGGTTGTTGCGTAGTATTGTCGTTGAAATGCACGAACTGGCAATTTTTTTTGAAATGATTAAGCGACATTGTCTCCATAATCAGAGGGATACCCAATTCAGATGCCCAATACATTCGGATATTGGGCAATGGTGACAAGCTCATAATCAGACAGACACAGAAACTTTGTTAATTCAACAACTGTAATTATGAATGGTCTTGAAGGATTTTTTTTGAATTCTAAATTTGTACATTTCTTCTACAATATGCCCCAGTAGTTCGTCATCAAAAAACCATGAAAAGTATTGAAGGGGAGTTTCCAATTCTATAATTGGTGGCTGTAAGTTTGTATTTCCAGAAAACTGAAAATGTGTAGATTGGAAAGCTTTTCCAAATGAAGCTCCTTTTCTTCTTTTTGATGATAGCCGTCGAACCTTGGGTTCTAGTTCGGTTAGAAAAAGCAATACTCACAGACGTCGGTGATCGTCTCGTTTCATGTGATTGTCTATTGGCACATACAGTACTCGCTGAAGTCACACATGAAGTACTGGGCTGAGTGTTTACTGATGTTTGCTGCGTGTTCGCTAAATGAACATATTCGTTAACGGAAGACAAATCCTGATGTCTTTGCGATGATGGTGGTGTTTCCACATCACTAAGGAATTCAGAGAAAAAATTGACAGCAGACTGATTTTTTTGTATATCTTCATCACTTTCAGCTTCATTTTCACCCTCCGAGGGTATAGCCAATAAATGCTCAATATCATCACCAAGCAATCGTTTTCTCGCCATAATTTCTAATAAATAAAAGTATTCACAAGTACACTTGTCATAAATACGGATTCGTAAAAAAAAAGGTTAAAGCTCAATGTGCCATGTGTGCATTGATATAAATTTTATTTATCAATAGGTATACTAAAGTATTATTAAAACTAAATTACATCTGCCAAAAACACTTTCTTTTAATACGCAATATTTTTTCCTGGGCCAAATTTCCTAATAATAACGCTTTTTATTAACTTTTGAATTTACGGCAACTGCAAAACGTACAACTCAAGTTCAAATTTCGAAAATTAATGACAGTAATGTGGGAATTTCTTCACAATAAAATAATAAAAAAAATCAACAAAATGCGCTTTTACAAATTTATTCTAGAAAAATTTAAACTCTAACAACTTTTCTTTTATCTTCTTTTTTGAACTACTGCTCCCGATGATGTCACTGGCAGAAAAGAACAAGGAATAAGGAATAAGGAAGTGTTTGGTTTTTGCTCGTTCTTCGTTTTCATTACTCGCTCTTAGGGGCGCTAGTTCTGGTCCGCCACATCTCCTCCCCATCCAGTGACCTGTCAGTGACAGCTGACTGCTTACGAATTTCTAAATGTAAGTGTTTTCGTTTTTCGTTTTCATTATATGTTGTTAATGAAGATTTTACGATCTGTTGGCCCGATGATGGTATAAAATCTGTTGTGACTGTATGTGGACTTCCTTGCTGGTTTGTTGGATTGTTATTGAAACAAATTTCGCTCGGTATAACTTCGATAAAAGCGGGTTTGAGTCTGTGGATTGATATTTCGGTCGGAGTTCCTTTGAAATTAATTTTAAAATGTGTGTTCTTCCTTTCTAGAACTGCGTACGGTCCCTCATACGGCTGGTCCAATGGTCTCCTAACGCTATCGACTCTTACGAATACATGAGAGCTTGAAAAGAGTGACTTGTGTGTAAGAACTCGAGCTTTGTAGTGATGAGCTGTAGGTTGCGATCGAATTTTACGGATAGATTATCTGAGGTGTTCGAGGAAATATCGTGTATCTTGGAATGATTTGTCACCGATAAAATATTCTCCTGGTATTCTGAACGTTGTACCATATGTTAGTTCAGCTGCCGAAGTGCCAATGTCTTCTTTCATGCTGTTGCGGAGTCCGAGCATGATGGTGGGTAACACTTTTGTCCAGTCTGATGTTTCATAGCATTTTATAGATGTTTTGTACGCTCAATTGAACCGTTGGATTGTGGATGGTATGCTGCTAATGTGTCGAATAGTTGTGAGTTGAACTGTGAACCTCTGTCAGTCGTTATGATGGCTGGAGCTCCAAACCGTGCGATCCATGTTGAGAAAAAGGCGTCGATGACTATTTCGGCTATGTTTTTTATCGACATGTACGTGGTAAAATCTTTCTTCTGGTACTCTGATGTGCTCAAGTGCCCTTCGAATATGCCTGTGGATCTTAGAACGTTGGCAAGGAAGACATGTCTTGGCCCAACTGGTGATATCCTTGTTCATGCACGGCCATACAAACTTTTTTGCAATCGCTTTTCGTGTCGCTCTGCCGCTGATATGTGCAGAATTATGTACGTTGTCGAAAATTCGTTTCCTAAGCGATTTTGGTATGTATGGTCGGATTTCTTCGGTGGAAATATCACAAAAAATTGATGTTTCGGTGCCGTCGACGCGTAATTTTATAAACCGCAGGACTCCTGGATCTGATTGTGTGATTGTAATTCAGAGTCTCTCTCTTGTTCCATGGCGATGATCTCGGTGGTGATAATGGAGTGGCAATATTATTTATTCGCGAAAGAGCGTCTGCTACTTCGTTATCCGGTCCGGGTATGTAATGAATTTTCTTGATGAATTGGGTGAGAAAATCTACGAGTAGTTGTCGTTGTTGCCTTGGTGATGCTTTAGTTGAAGGTTGCTGGAAAGTGTACGTCAGCGGTTTGTGATCTGTGAAGAGCTCTGTTTCCCGGCCTTCGATCATATGCCGGAAAAATCTTATACCCAAGTAGGCTGCTAAGAGTTCACGGTCATATGTGCAATAGCGCCTTTGCGTGTCGGAGAGCTTCTTGGAGAAAAAACCGAGCGGCTGTGGAACATTGTTGACTTTTTGTTCTAATGTTGCTCCTATAGCTGCCCCAATTTTGAACGTTCCATGGGGTGCGCCAATAACGTTGCATGTGCAAGCTGGTTTTTGCACTGTTCAAAAGCACGTTGCGTTTCCTCGCTCCAGGTTAAAATTCGCTTGTCATTCTTTCTTGAACCTGATATCATTGCATGTAATGGCACCTGTGCTTCTGCCGCGTTAGAAATAAAAGGTCGGTAAAAGTTTATGACTCCAAGAAACTTGCGAAGTTCGATGAAGGTCTTCGGCAACTTCCAGTCCAATAAGGCTTGGATCCTTTGAGGTAATGGTCTTGTTCCATCGGCCGTTACCAAATAGCCTAAGTATTCGACTTCTGATTTCCCAAGCTGGCATTTTTGAATCTTAATGGTAAGATGCTGTTTGTTGTTGCAAACGTTTGAAAACTTGCCTTAGATGCTATTTGTGTTCTTCAGGTGTTTTTGAAGCTATCAAAATATAATCGATATAACAAAACAAGAAATCCAACCCTCGAAGAACTGTATCGATGAAGCATTGGAAAGTTTGAGCGGCGTTGGCCAAACCAAATGGCATTACATGAAACTCAAACAATCCGAAGGGAGTTATTATCGCCATTTTGAGCGATCTTCGGGTGACATCGGAATTTGGAAATATGCTCGAGATCAAGGGTGGAAAATATTTGACAGCCGTGCAGACGATGTGCGTAGTCTCGTATGTGTGGAACAGGGTATTTGTCAGGCACTGTCATAGCGTTTAGTCGCCTGTAGTCCCCACAGATACGCCAGGTTGCATCATTCTTTCGTCTCATAAGTATTGCACTGGAAAATTGACTATTCGAGGGTTTTATGATGCCGTTTGCGATCCATGTTTCGATTTCTCGTTTGGCCCAACGTAGCCGTTCAGGAGAAAGTCGTCGAGCCCGATCGTAGCACGGTGGTCCTTTCGTTATTATATAGTGTCGGATTTGGTGTTTGGATCGTGTAATAGCCAGGGTCCTCGCTAAGCGTAGTCACTGTTGGAGCGTCCGTTGTGATTATCCTTCTAATAGTCTTGATGTTCGTCGTGCCGTCGATCAAGCGTCGATTCCTGAGACCTGGTAGGAGATGAAATTCATATAGGAAATCGTTTCCGATGATGGGTTGCGTAACGTTTGCTACTATGAAGTTCCAAATCGAGTATTAATCGTGTTTCGCCGTATGTATCGATTCTAGTTCGGTTTGCTGCATAAAGTTTGCGTTCAGTAGGCGCCGTTTTCTTCTGAGTCTGCAATGGTATCACGGATACGTCGGCTCCTGTGTCAATTAGAAACCGCATTCCTGTCTTTCGATCTGCAACTAGAAGACGTTTCGAGGTTGAAGGTACGTCGGCGGCTACCTCGATTCGCGCCGACGAAACTAGTTTCCCTGCCGCTGATTCCAACGGCATGGTGGACTACAATTTCGGGCTTTTTCACCAAATTGACTGTGGTAATAGCAATAATCTGAGTTTTGCTTGATTCGCCTGCGGGATGTCGATCGGTTCCTCTCTTTATTGCTGTCGTGACGGTTGCGCGGACGGAATTGGTTTCTGCGGACCTCGTGTGACAGGGCTTCGATAGCTAGTCGTAGCTCGTGTATCTCAGTTCGGTATGTCTCACCAGGAGCTGATCCTATTGTTGCTGTGGCAGTTGATTTCGTCATGTTTTCTTCGCGTTCGGAAGCATGGGTTTCTCCAGAAGGTTCAATCATGTTCATCTACGCAGGCATGGCTTCCATAACGCGGTCTGCCTGTGTAGCCAATGCAGTAAGGTCGGTGGTGGCGTTTGCAGCTAGGATACCTCGAACATTGCCTGGGAACTGCTTCAAAAATAGAGTTCTTAGTACAGGATCACTTACTTGTCCCTCTGACAAGTTGCGCAGCTTCTGAAGGAAAAGGGATGGTTTTTCGTCGCCGAGCGTCTGCCCACGTAGGAGGCGGCGAAGTTGAGTCTCTGCTGAGTCTCCGAAACTGGCAATAATTCTTCTTTTAATGGTTTCGTATTTTTCTTCGTTTTCCTTACTCCGCCACAGTAATAAGATCAATAGCGACATCTAAACGTAATTGTTGGTATTTTATCATTGCTACATTTGCGATATATCCCTCAAGAACCAAGAGATGTCGCTACTTATATTTAACAGAGCCGTATGAACAATAAAAGTGGTTGTCCTGTCCCACATATGACACTGAGTGCCTTTTAGGGTTAATCCTCCGTTGTCCAGAAGAAGTGCTCAGCGATATAGCGTATTCATTTATGTTCACTTCCTTGATGTCCTATTTCCGTACGATTCTTTTTTAATTGGTGTGGAGTTGTTGAATATATGAATGTAGAGTCGAACCCGATCACGCATACAGACATCGGATGGTCTCATTGAATGGTAAAGCGCTTCAGGCTATTCTTATCTGTTAATAATGATAATGAGAACGAACTGGGATAATATTCAATAAATGTTTGCCGCATGGCCTAATATCTCAGCAATGCAAAAGTTATGTCATAACGTGAATTGGCTGCCAGTTTGTTAGAAATGAAAAATTGGGCTCTGTTTTCACGAGAAATATCCTTGAAGGTATAAAATTGATGACATATCGGTCAAATGATGACGTGATGTGCACATTTGTGCTGGTTTTGAGGCATTTTGAATTGTTACTCGCAAAACATCTGCCTCTAAATTGGTGATTTCTTTTCCGGTGTTAGCTTTCAAGACTTACAAGGTTTGTGGTTTTGTTGTGGTAACTGCGAGATTTCAAAAAGCCCCAAAGAAAGAAGTCTGGCGCGGTTAGATCTGGGGCTCTGGCCGGCCAATTTCAATATCCAAAACGGGAGATCACACGACCTGGAAATTGGTGATTCAAAATCTCTAACATTGTCCGAGCTGTGTGAGCGGTTGCTCAGTCCTGCTGGAACAAACAATGCTCGAGAGCCAATTCAGTAACTTGTGTCAAAAAAAAACTCATTTAACATTTGTCTGTAGCGCTCACTAGTTATGGTTACGGTGGTGCCGTCGACGTCCTCAATAAAATAAGAGCCAATCGCTTTTTCACTGAAAATCAGTCACTTTGAGGTGATTCTCCGTACCCCAGAAACCCAAATTTTGTTTATTCATATAACCACTTAAGTGGAAAAGGTCTTCGACGCTCATTATGATTTTGGATACGAAATCCTTCTTCACCAGGTCTAACAGAGCATGAGAGTAAATTAATCTCACATGACGATCGGCAGGCAGCAATTGGTGAATGGTTTTAAGGTTATAAGGTTATAAGGGAACATCTTCAGGTCGTTTAGCAGGATATACCAATATATGTATATATTTCTTAAATGATAACCTAAACCTATGTAAGCTGGCCATCGCTCTTTACAGAGCAAATAGATTGGTCAGCTCTGTCTCATTAGTGAGACTGCTCTGTAATTGACGGAAACGACGACGAAACATCTTCTCCGTCATTCAACCACCAAAAATGCTGGTGCTGCCGAACGACATCCCTCTTATCGCGATTCCCCACCGCCCTACGGAATCTGAGACGAGCCACACTGCAGTGTGCGACGTCTCTGTTGTAGTTGAGTCGCCTGTCCCCAGCTGTCCGAGCGACATGGAAGATTTACTAGACCGCTGATCTATCCTGGATCAACCCTATCTGATCAAGGTAGAGGAATGCTTCCGGTGGAACGAAGCCGTCAGAGCGCACACTCTCGTGGTAAAGGTAATTGGGGTAGTAAGCCCCAGATATCAGGTTATTCGCCGAGGTCATTCCTCTTGCAATGTGCCTTCGAGTCAGCTTAATTACGAAGTTGTCCACTCGTATTAGGTTCGCCCTGTTGTAAAGCACCTCATTAGGATAAAATTTTTTGTACTCCGACTCTCGTGTTCTGTACAAGCGAAGGCAAGCCCTCTCAAACACCCGAATCTTTTCCATTAAGCTTGCTCGTACATTGAACCACACGGGACATCCAAATACCAGCATCGGCCTGATAAGGGCCATCTAGCAGCTTACCTTTACCCTCGCATCGAGTTGGCTGCTATAAAACAGTCTCTTTGTAAGGGCAAAAGCGGCTTTAGCTCTGGCCAGAGCAGCATCTACATTTTTGTCAAAATACAGAAACTTATCTAGCCAGATTCCAAGGTACGAGTATCTGACTACATTTCGACAGGCAAGAGGCTGTCCGTGTTGTCCAATGATCACTGTATTACAGTGGATGGCATGGCGATCGTTCCCCAATCTCATAATTTTAAAATTATTAGCAATGACCAACTTACACAGGTCCTTGGTTTCATTTACCTCTAATTTATAGGTGTTGATAGGAGGCACCTTCTTCTTCTTCTATTGCTGCTGCTGCTGTTGTTGTTGCTGCTGTAGCTGTTGTTATTTTTGCAGCTGTTGCTGTTTTTTCTGCTGCTGCTGGTTTTGTTATTGCTGCAGTTGTTGTTTCTGCTCTTGTTGGGAGCTCTCTACTTTTGATTGCTCCTTCTGCGTGCGCTCAGTTTGCTTTTGCTTAATAGCAAGCACTTTTTCTTCCAGCTTTAGTATGCTGCTGGTAATATTATTTATTTCTTCATCTTCGTCTTCCGACTCAGATGCCGCTAAAGAGGCAAAGTTGTTGTTGCCCCCCTCAACTGGACTTGATCTTTCTCTTCATCAGCTCTTAAAACGGCACTTAATAATTTTTTTTCGTTAGATTAGGAGAGGTTTTCAACCTTTTCCTCCTATTAATGGCTTTCGTCACGGCACCGGCAATATAATTGTTGCCTTTTGCAACCCACTTTATGGGAAGAGCGGTCCGCTCTCTACCATCCATCACGTGATTTCCAATTACTTTGTTGTTTCAACAATTTGAGCAGAAAAAAAAAACAGAAAACCAAAGTTTCAAGTTTGACCTGGGTTCGAACCCGTGGTCCACGATTCGATGACCGACGCCGCTTCCCGTTGGGCTACCGACCGAATTATCTTTTAGCTGAAATTGCATTACTATTTACTGTTTCACTATTTACTTTAGGAAAAGCCGAAACACGTCTGTTCTCTGCGGAGATCTGCGAACGACTGAGGTCTTTTACCAAAATTCGACACAATAGACGTCTGCTAATGCCAAATTGTGTGTAAAGTTGTCTTGTCGATGTTTTTGGACTCTCTAGGACGTCCTCCGCCACAGCAATGACATTCTAGGTCGAACGAGCAATACGGGGCCGGCCATTTCTTGCGACTTTTCTAGTCAACCCAGTTTAAGCCAAATGCTTAATTGTTCACGCAAATGGTGCAGGACGACGAGGAAAACAACGGAAGTTGGTCAAATAATCAGTAACAGTAATTCATCAGGTGTATATCGTTGTAGTCAACTAATTCTCTGTCTGTCTACAACATAAATGTCAAAGCACAATGACACTTGACGCCATTTGCACAAATTATGGCACATTCACATCATAACATTACTTTTGCTCCACCTTGTATATTGTGCAGAACCGCTGAAAAGGGTGCAGGATTTGCATCTATAGCGACAGCCAGCCTGCGCTTAGAGCGTTGATGAACGCTTTTACAACTGTTGCAAGGCTAAATTCACTGAGTCTTGTCTGGGTCCTAGATCACAATGGGATCACGAGAAATGAAGTCGCCGATGTACTTGCTAGGCAAAACACAGAGGACACTTTTTCAGGATCTGAACCCACGTTAGGGCTTCCATTGGCAATTGGGTTTGATATTAGCATAACTGCAGATAGCATGGCTCTCCAGGTTGTCGGCTGACCAAACGAATCCTTCCCGACTGCAAAGACTATACGAAGGAAACACTATCACGTTCTAGGATGAAAATACCTTCTCCAACTGATTCAAATTGTAAATTGGAGTAAAACATGGTTGTGTTTTTAGTCCTCTTCCTTTTTGTTTTTTCTTAGATGGGTTCCTCCTGGTCCGATTCAGGGAATTCTAATATACTGCAAGTTTTGAAATCCACAATTAAATACGAAGTTATGATCCTTGGAAATCGAACATGGCACGAGCCCGAGAAAAAATAATAAAATGCTTGGAAAAAAATTTCAAGAAAAACTAGGGGAATCCAAGCGAAGAATCAACAATGACGGGTGGTCCAAATACAAGTTTCTTTTTGAACCATATGTCATTTTGATGCTCCTTCTCACTCGACAGCTTGACTGTTAGTCGATATCCTACCTCCCAAGAACATTGAGAAATATTGCAAATTTTGGCCGAAATGAAGCAGATTTCTGTAAGCAAGTTTGTGCAAAAAGTTCATGAGACTGGCTTGCTTGCGACCCAAGGTCCCCGTCGTGAGGTACATACCGATGAGAATGTGGCTACTGCGGCCGAGAGTATTTGACTCAATACAGAAACATCGACTCGCCATCGATTCCAACAACTCAATATTTCATGCACCGGCCTGGTGAGAATTTTATGCACAAAGATGTCGGACTATTCACTTACAAAGTCCAATTGATGGCAAATGACATGCAGCTCGAATTAAACGCCGAATTTTTCCAAAAAATCATTTTTAATAACGAGGAGCATTTTCAACTCATCGGCTATATTAACAATCGGATCAGAGAGAGTGACAGTTTGGTGCAGATACCGACATTTTGTGGATTTAAATTGAAGACATGGACTTGGACGATCTTTGATTTCAGCACGATGGCGCGCTATGCCACACAGCACATCAAACAACCAATTAAACGACCGCCTTGGTGATGTCAATTGGCCGACTTGTAGCTGGGATTTGACCCCGTTAGATTTTCTTTTGTAGGATACCCTTAAATATCGATGTTATCCGGACAACCCAGAAACAATTCAACCCCTTAAAGCGAATACCTTCCGAGTCATTCATTAGATAGAGCCAGAAATGTCAAAAAGGTCTTGAAAAATTGGGCAGACAAGATGCGCCACTACTGCCAGCGGAGGTAGCCACATGAATGGAATGTTCGCTGCCGCTAATAAAGCCATAACATGCCGAAAATAATTGATTTTTGTTCATTTTATTTTATTTTTAAAAAGAAACTTGTATTTGGACCATCCAGTAGTTTCAAAGTTGTCGTGAGGTCAATCATGTTTCAATCAAATCAAATCATGCCGCACAAATTTGAGGTATCTTCCAGTTCGATTTTGTGGAAAACGTAGTTCGGTACTTCAGCCCTTTAAACAAATATTGCTACACACCTTCAGTTCTTTGGTGAAAGGGTGAGGCCTGGTCATAAATATAATTTCCATTTTATTCGGAACGTGAAGTAAGCCTAGGTATCGTGCTATTAATCTGAGCATCTTTACATTAAACACCTACTGTACTCTGAAAGTAGGTCAAATCTGGAATTCGAAATTCGCACGTTTTTGACATAAGCAAATCAACGTTCCTGTTTATCCAGGATGAACAACGCAAATTGTGGGTAAGAATCAAAATAAAAACTGAAACGGTTAAATCAAAACGTAAAACAGTGAAAAGGAACAGAACAAAGGACAAGGAAAAATGTAAATTGCATTAACAATGATGTTATTCATTGTCACTCGTCGGCAAAATGATTTAAAATTGAAGGCACGTCTCACAGTAAGACACAAGAACTGTGACAAAGTGAACGAGTACGGTGTACGTTTTTAGCTTGACACTGCACATACTCATTCGAGAGCAAATATGTAAGATACACATTGACATTTATCCCATACATTATGTCATACATTTTCTATCGACAACTTTTGTATTTTATAAGATAAGGCCTTACTGTCGAATTAGGAACCTTCTACACTCCTGTCGTCAAAGAAGAAACAACATTTTCTCTTAAAATACGATAGTTCCCACAAAACAGCTGTTCAGGCCTTTGCTACTGTCACTGATGACGTTTGTCAAAGAGAATTCAATTTGTGTGGCTATTTCTCGCATTCATCAACAGCGCTGAGCGCCATTAATTTATACTGCTTAATCTACAAAGCCCCCGATTAGCTAATCCATGATGGCATTCCATCAAATGAGCAATCCAACTCCGCCCTGGCCTGTGTATATCTGGTGAATGAGAACAAATCAAAACAATCTCTAGAGAGACCTACACACTCGCTTATGATTACCCATGCACATTTCAAGTAGACGCAAATCCATCTGGCAGTTCGTTTGTCCACAAATAATCCACTCAACATGCAACATTCACATTAGAGCGCCACCAAATCGATTTGCATCCTTCAACCGGGCCCGTCGTCGTGGTGTGCGGTGGTGGAGAGGGGCTTTTCGCTGTAAGGGCTCGGAAGACCAAACTGCATGCTTGCACACAAGCCGGTTGAATTTAAGTAATCAACGTGGTTAACCCAGATACTTCCGCCTTCCGACTGTCAGGAAAATGTCAACTAACGAGTCGAACGGAAGGCTGAGTACTCGTACGAAAAACAGGCAAGCAAACCAGGCATTAACTCCCCCAATGTCATCGTGATGACACGTGTGAACAGCATGAGAATTGCACATGGTTCGCTCCAAGGAATTACTTGAAACGTTCTATCATACATCGCGTTTCATGATGACTGGCACTCCAAAAGGGGTGTTTTTTTTTTCGAAACTACTGCTCTGTTCTATAGCTGTTATGACAATAAACCGTTTGTAATGCTGTTTCGGAATGGGGGTGCGTGCTCTGCCAGGCGGGTTGTGTTCATTATGCAATCGCGTTCAAGAGTGCACATACCACGTTAACCTCGTTTCCTTTTCTTTTTTCTTTTTTAAACCGACTTTCAATGTGGGGCACTTTCTGTTTTTTTTCGTTGACTTTTACAATGTGCCTTTACTCGTATCCAGTGGATTACTTTAATGATGGTGAGTGGTAATGTTAATAAAGAATTCGCTGATAGGATTGAGACAAAAGCTACGGGATTATGATGAGTCATTTTCGTGCATTTAATTTTGACGGTTTTGTAGAAACAGCTGTCAGTTGTTTGACATGTAAGATTGACAGTTAGGTTCTGTTTCCCTTAAGTCATTTTACCTACTTTACCTCTGACTTGCGTTCAGAGAGTATAGAGTCAGAGGAAATGGCATAGAACTAGCGCTTTAAGTAAACGTTCAATATTTGAGCGGCGCTAGTAAATGTGACAGATAATTCCTCCCTTTCTTATTGTAGATTAGAAATTTTTAGGGGAAATTCGCAAGAATATTAAAGTTTTGCAAGGTCGGTGTGCGCACAAGGAACCTGAATAGGCTTACCTAGATGCTTTTGTCCAAACGGCTGTCATTATCTGTCTCCGACTGGTATCATCAATCAGCTGCTGGGCCAAGTCACAGACTCATAATTCAGCCGATATGGGTTGGGCTAAGCAATCGAAAAAAATTTAGTTAGATGGACTGGATAGCTTCGAATGTACAAGCTTAACGGTTAAGTTAAGCTGGGAGAGAGCAAATATCGATGCTCTGGCTTCTCCTGGAACCACTGAGATTTCTTGATGAAATTTCCAAGATCGGTGAAGTTGTAACTACTTAGTGATTGCATTCTGATGAGCGCTAAAGCATGACAGAAAGTGAGCAACAAATTTCTCTTCCTCTTCAGTCCTCCCATTTTGGAGAAACTATTGAAGGAACGTTTCTGCAGAGGTTAAGCAGCTCTTTTGATCCATTAGGATCGAGTATGAGCTATATAAGTTTTGGTTTATCACATTTGTTTCAATGGGTCCATCTACTACTGGCCTCAGAAAGCACCTAAGAATGTGTCACTTATGGTGACTAGACGTTTTCAAGCTGCTTACTGTTTGTTCATAAGGATCCCGTACAGGTAACTTATCAGCGTTACCTGAGTAGTGTCACAGATCTCAACAAAGTGAGATTCTGTGCTTTTGGGTATCTCGAAAAAAGATACGCAGAAGTCTCTAACAACTCTCGATTTTATGATGTTGACTCTGACCAGTGCTTGGCTTTCTGTGTATTTTGCAATACATGTCGAGGCAAGTTGTGGGTTGTGAATACCTGAGACTTAGCTACACTGCAGTATGTGGGTAGACTGAAGGATTGAGGTATTTACAGGTCCCCAGAGGAAACTCTGTGACTTAGCTTGACTATTACAATTTCGAAGTTTGCTATATCACTTTACAATGTCAGCATTTCTAGCTATGCAACACATCTTAAGTAGTCGTAATGCCTCTCATTCTCTCACACTCATGTCAGCGTAACAAAATCAGATCTTTGTGACTGTTCATCTGAAAGAAGATCAGAGGCCTGCTATGTTTTCGCTTGCGTCAGAAGTGTTTTGGACCACATAGTTAGGTTTGCCAACTCCTGGCCTGTTCCCATATTGTGCTATTCGTTTGATATTCTAACTTCCCAGAATATTCCTAGGAGATACCTGCATATCTATGAAAGTCTACTTTCTGAAACATAATTATAACGATGATTTTCTAAGAAACATTCTGTCTGTGCAAGGCTCTATAAATGAACTCCCGGTCCGCGTTGTAGGAAGCCTGCTCGAAGTCAATAAAATAATGCGTAGAGCTAGATAATGACTAGAAAAGTCAAGGCAGAGAATTCCAGATCAGAAACAGAGTCGAATCCAGGCGGGCTTTTTTTTTTTCTCTCCATGTATCAGTTTCTTCTACAATCCATCAGATTTCCCTTCTTTGGAAACATGATCATCCCTTCACTCTAATCGCTTTATTCTTCTTAAGTTTCTTAATTGGGGTTGCAGCTTCTGTATTGCTACTGCATACTGATTCGAAGTTCTCTTTCGTATTAGTAACCCTAGCTTTTAAATTGTCGCTGATCCAACTTCATATCGAAGGGCTTTCTTCATTTCCTGAAAGGATCCTTATCTGAAAAGATAAGCAAAGATGGTCCCTAAATTGTTGGCTCACTTCAGTATCCTGAATTAGTCGGTATTGTATTATATAGGTTACCATATTATCACACCTGTCTCCGACAACATCCCTCAAATGGTAACGAACTTGATGGTATCGTTTGAACACTCTTTTTAAGATCGCAGATATATCCAATTCAGTCTGGATTATGCTCCTCGCCGCCAACCAGCATTCCGGAATTATCGGAAAACTGATTGAACAAAATACAGGCGAACACTTTTAAAACTACTCTCCTCTGAACTCTTCAGTCCCCCATGTAACACCAACGAGCTTGACATGAAAGTCAAGGATTTCGCCGTGGATCGCAATCAGGCAATAGCTGCTTCGCCCCTTGTTATTCAATCTAGAAGCAAGAAAAAGCCGCACAGAACTGGAGCCACTTAGAGGCGTTTACAAGAAACTATTCAACCAAGTAAAATGCACAAGAAAGGTGGCACACTATGACTCATACAAAGAATCAATAAAATATACACAAAAGAACTGAGGAAGGCAAAGCGATAATCCTGGAGGTTATTCTGTAAGAAGATAACAGAAACCTCTGGGGCATTGCGGCTAAGAAAAATCCTCTCTGCAAATCTTTTGATGCCTAACTGTCTTGAACGACCTCAATCAATCAACTTGCGCCTGGATACTCACTTTCCAGGTAGCTCCCTATTCACGGTCAATAACAACCTTAACAGGACTATTGTAGCCGCGACTAAAATTCACGATCTGATTACAAGAGATAAGCTGCTCAGGGCACTGCATAGCTTCAAAACAAAAAAGGCTACTGGGTCGGATCGTATAACACCAGCCGAGCTACAAATATCCTCAGATATCATCATACTAACGATAGAGAAAACCATGAGGAGTAGCGTAGAAATGATCCACATTCCCTTGTCATAGATAGATGTTATCTAGTTGTTCCAAGGGACCTCAGGACCCCACTGACTATCCACGTCGAAAAATCCCTAAATTATAGAGATTACACAATAGTAGTGGTGCTGGACATAGAGGGTGCCTTTAACAAGGTCAAAACATCTGCATTACAACTGCTCGGACATCTGAAGGTAGATGACTCACTTGGGTCAGTCTAAGGAAAAGAAACGGCGCTTATTCGGATGCAGATTTACCAGCAGACTTAGGCAATAACTCTTAAGCTTCCGACACGTGAGCGAGAGTCTTATAACAACCTGCATCAATACCAAATTCGCTAACATAAGCCTAATATCCGCCCATGCCCTTACGGAGGACAAGGACGACGCCATCAAAGAATGTTTCTACGAACTCCTTGAAAATACATATGAGCAATGTTCAAAGTATGACGTTAAAATTGTACCAGGAAAGGATGAGATCTTTAGTGGGACAGTTGGGCAGGGCAGCATAGCATGCGTTAGGCAACGGACCTATACATAAGGCGACATGGTGGTCTCCGGTTCGTCAAACGCTAAATCAAATTTATCATTTTGCGATAGACGTAAGGCATGCCTTACTAATTTTGGACATCCGAACGTTCCGGCTACCGACTACCACCAAGAAATCCCTAGCCTGATAAAGAATACCGGCAAGCACATGCAGATAAACAACAAGCCTAAAAATCGGTGCTGCAGTAAAGGTCGAGGGCTGCTCGTGAGCTCTACGAGCAGAGGATACGGGATGAACTTCGGCGCCTACAGAACAAGAAAAAATAGAACGAAAAGCGCGCTATCGAAGATATAGAGAGGCTGTACTCCAGGAATAACGTACCTGAGTTAAACAGAACATGTCAAAGTGAGAAGACCCGTACAGAATCATAGATAAGATGAAGAAGGGAACCCTGTAGTGAAGTCACAGTCGGTGCTGAGAATATGGAAACACTTTTTCATTGTATAACACTTGCAGACTGTATAACGGCTGTAATTGACTCCTGTAGATACGGGAAAAAACTGAAGAAGTCCAAATCGATACCCACCATCTTTTCATCGATTTACGAGCTATGTAGAACCATGTACTGTTTTGCAGAATGACGATTGAGAACTCTCACTACTCCGTCAAGGCCGATAACGACTTAACCGAGAACTTTGATGTCAAAAAAGATTTTAGACAAGGTGACGCGTTGTCATATGATTTCTTAACATCATTCTTGCAAGAATTGTGCAGAACTCACAAGGGAATGCTGGAGGTACAATCTTTCAAAAGTCTGCGTAACTACTAGCGTTGGGAGCGGGTTGTCACCAGTGTGCTAGCTAGTATTATAATGGAAGCAGCCAAAATAGGTTTAACTGTAAATGATGGCAAAACCAAGTTGGGGGTTTTCCAATAAGGACTTCACAACTTTTTTTTTAAAATAAAACGCAAACCATTTGAGATATTACAAAAACTTTATTATCGGCTCATGAATGGTACTCGACTTCGTTCATATGGCCACCGGTCGATTCGTTGAACCCAATTTTCAACGACTCGGCCGCTATTTCGCGTTCAATGTTGGCTCTGAGATCTTCCAACGTCGTCGGCGTGTTCGCATAAATCAATGACTTAACGTAGCCCCACAGAAAATAGTCAAGCGGCGTTAAGTCCCACGAACGAGGCAGCCAATCGACTGGCCCATATCTTGAGATAACACGCTCACCATACTTACTCTTCAATAAATCGATTGTAGCGTGTGCTGTGTGGCTTGTGGCATCATCCTGTTGAAACCACATGTCGTCCAAGTCCATATCTTCCAATTCGGGCCAAAAATAATCGGTGATCATGACGCGATAATGCTGACCATTCACAGTAACGTGACGATCGTTATCGTCGACGAAAAAATATGGCCCAATACGCCGCCGGCATGCAAACCGCACCAAATAGTTATTTTTTGTGGATGAAGTGGTGATTCATGAAGCACATGTGGATTTTCACCCGACCAATAACGCATATTTTGCTTATTGACGAACCCATTGAGCCAAAAATGAGCTTCGTCACTGAAAATGATTTTGCGATAAAATCCATCATCTTGGCGCATCTTCTCCAAAGCCCAATCGGAGAACGTACGTCGCTTCAAATGGTCCATCGGCTTCAAATCTTGAGCCAGCTTGATCTTGTATGGGTGTAAACCAAGATCCTTACGCAAAATACGCCATAATGTGGTCTGAGCGATGCCCTATTCTTGAGAACGTCGTGGAATTGACTGATTTGGATCGTTTGCTACGGACGCCTGAACAGCAGCGATATTTTTGACACTTCGACCAACCCGTTGTCTCACTGACACGGCACCATCACACAACGAATATGTAGACTCAAATTTTTGCACTAAACTTGTTATTGCCTGTCTACTGGGGCGAGAATTACGACCGAAAATTGGAATTAACGCTCTTAAAGTTGCAGTCACCGACTCGGAATTTTGGTAGAAAATTTTTATAATTCGCAGACGTTGCTCGATCGTGTACTTCACCACGATGAAAGTGTTGAGTTTACTGAATAAGTTGACAGTGACAGTTTGATGATTAGTGAAAGAGTGCGTTCACAAATTAAATTCAAAGTTGTCAAGTCCCTATTGGAAAACCCTTTATATGTTATCTAGAAGAAGGGACACACAACATCGACAAATTGGACAGAACGTCACTGTCGACAGCTATAATTTCGAGGTAGTAAAGGACTTTGTCTACTTGGCTCTGGTATGAAACCTGCCAACAACACCACAGCAGAAATAAAACCAAGGATCACTCTTGCGAATCACCATTTCTTTGGGTTAAGAGGGTAATTGAGTATTACGTCCAGATCCCGAAAAACTAAAGAGACTCTATATAAGACCTGGCCTTCTTTATGGCGCAGAAGCGTGTACCCTATCGAAAATGGATGGCGATATCCTCAGTCGTTTCAAGAGAAAAATTCTTTAGAAAATATTCTATCCCGCTTACGTTGACGGGCTTTGAAGAAAAAAATTGAACGATGAACGATGAACATCGATCTGGTCTCAGAAAACTGCCGATCAGTAGCTTGAGATGTAGAGTCAATGGACACCAATACTCCGGCCCGCAGAGTCTTCGAATCTAACCCAGAGGGACAACGCAATAGAGGAAGATCACACCTTAGGTGGGGCGTACAAGTAGAAGGAAACCTCAATCGACTTGGAATGTACAACTGGAGGCAGTTAGCTAAAGCCGGGACTAACTAAAGAGGCTTGTTAGTTAAGGCCCAGTTTGAACCATGAACTGTAGCACCACCTAAGTAAGTAAGTAAGACTTGCATTGTTTTAATAGTTTCGATGATCTAGTAGCTTCATTATTTGGTTTAATGGCAGCGCCGATATCAGTTATGACAGCTGCATTTGGAGTGTGTGTTGGTAGGTCCCTAAGTAAGTGGCAGGAATCTTGAATCGGAAGAAGTTGCGCCTGGAAGACACTGGCATAGCTCGGTATGTTAAGTAACCTTGATATCAGCGTTTATCTGCCGATTCCATTTTTTAACCAACTGTATAAATTGGCTCTGTTGTTGTCTCTGATCACTTTCCCGTTTATCTTTACAAAAATATAACCTGAAGGTAGTGTAATCGATTCGAGACGCTACCAAATTACTGTGTTGACTCTAACTCCATTGGAGACCACTAATTTTTTGATGAACATGGGAACATAGGTTCATTTGAAGCAGGTGCATAGTAGATAGAGCTTCTATTAGGCGAAATCACAATACATACTCGTATTGTGCTTTCTACACAAGGTGCATTTTGAAACTTCTTCAAGCGGTGGATGTAACATTTTATGTGTTCTTGTTTTACTGAGGAGCACACTGCCTGAATATAGTCTGAGTATACTCGTGCATCAATGGTCTTGCACTTGCAATCATATTATTCTTTAGAAGGATTTGTGCAGCATGAATAGTGGCTGTGATCTCAGCCTGAGAAAGCACAACGGTCGCTTCAATCTAGAATGATCTCCAACGATTATGTAGGTGTTGTCCTTAGACTATAGCATTTTTCGAATATTGGAACCTCATAGTTCTTATCTATCTGCATCGATGTTTACTGGGTATAGATGAAACTCGTCTGTATCTTACGGCAGGCCCAGCGTTAACGAAATGACTAGGTGATTGGCATTGCAGAAATTTCCACCGGTTGCCGTTGTCATTTTAGTATCCGTGCAGCACCGGATAAAGAATAGTGCTGCAGTGCTTCCCTGCTTGTCGTAAAAGGCGATTAAAAATTAGGAATCAGTCATATACAGGCAACTATAACACCAAAAATGAGCCTGTGACACTTTAACACCTTTAAAACTTTCCCACAAGTTCGTATGCAATCAGTGGGTTCCCACGTCTGGCGACTACCGGTGGGATAAAAGCAAAGTCAACTAACTTCAATTGAGCATACGTGTGTCAAATCAATCTCGTACGAAAGTACAAAAAAAAACTTCATGGAAATGATCGCAAATTGTAGCACTACCCGGCTGGGCACCATGCTTGCCACGCATTCGGGTGATCCCAGGGCAAGCAGAAATGCTTGTGTCAGAGCCCGACGGATTCCGGGGGCGGGCAAAATGAAGTTTCTAAATTTTACCAAACTTCGGTTTGCAAGTTGGAACGTCGGATCGATGACCTCAAAAAGCTTGGAGATGGAAGCAATAATGCGTCGCAGAACTCTACATGTCATGTGCGTTCAGGAAACGAAGTGGTGTAATACCGGAAATAAAGCGCGTTTTCTTGATTTAAAAACTAAGTCATTTAAGATGTTCTACCATGGAACGATCAATAGACGAAACGGTGTCGGTGTTATTGTCGCGGCAAGTCTTCTTAATAATATCGTTGGTATTTCAAAAATAAGCGACCGCTTGACGAGTGTAAAACTCATTATAAACAATGAAATGTGGAACATTGTTAGCGCGTACGCCCCACAAAACGGTTGCGATCAATTGGAAAAGGATAAATTTTGGTCAGATTTCGGTAATTTACTCAGAAATATACCCATCGAGGAGATGCTTTTCGTAGGCGGAGATTTAAACGGCCACGTTGGAGAATCAAACGTAGATTATGAGGACTGCCACGGCGGTAAAGGCTTTGGAACCAGAAATTCTGCTGGTGAAGACATTCTTGCAGCATGTAAAGCCCACGGTCTCACTGTTTTAAATACGACGTTTATAAAACATCAACTACATCTTATCACCTATAGCAGCGGAGGCCACGAAACACAAATAGACTATCACCTTTGCAAAAGATCGATGAGAAACAGTGTCAAGGACTGCAAGGTAATCCTTGGAGAATCGCTAGTTACCCAACACCGGCTGCTCATTACACAATTCTTCACAGCGGAACCACCAAAAACACGAGAGCCTGTTAGAAAGCCTAAAATCCGGTGGTATAACTTATCGAAAGAACAAGGCACAAGATTTATTGCACGCGCTAAAGAAGTACTCGTACTTCTTAATATAAACGTTATCGCAGACTCACTTAGCCCTCAAGAAATGTGGAACAGCATGCACGAGGCATGCATGACACACGCAAAGTCCCTTCTAGGAACGATATCAGGACATCATCACATCGAGAAAGAAACATGGTGGTGGAATGACGAAACCAAACGAGTTGTGAAAGACAAGAAGCAAGCATTTCAAGCGTGGACAAAATGTGATCGGAGTAACGATATCGAAAAGTCACGACTTGCACTTGAATATGAGCGACTTAAAAACGCTACAAAGAGAGTCCTGGCCCAAACCCGAGCAGCAGCAGCGGAAAACCTTTACCAGGACTTGGAACAAATATCCTCACGATCGGCAGATAGAAGACAAGCTATTCAAGAAGTTCAAACGTCGTACAATAGTAAAGTGCCAAGTATTTTTAAACTCGCTGCGCAAAGGCGAAAAAATGCGATGCAAATAACGTCGCCAAAATACATTAAAGACTCCTACGGGCACTTACTAACAAACGAAAAGGACATCTGTGATAGGTGGCTTGAATATTGTAAGGACCTACTTAACAAACAGTTTCCACGTGGTCGCGTCCCTGCAGCTGATCCATTCGAAGAAGAAGTTGCTGACTTTTCAACAGAAGAAATACGTATAGCTATCGGAAAAATGAAACGCGGGAAAGCGGCTGGACCAGACAACATCCCATCAGAGTTTTGGTCGAAGATGGAATGTATCGGCAGTGAATGGCTGTTGAAACTCTTGAATAAAATAAAATGCGAACAAAATATGCCGAATCAATGGAGAAGTAGCTTTTTGGTTCCGTTATACAAAGGCAAAGGCGACACGCGAGAATGCAACAACTACCGCTCAATCAAGCTGATGTCACACACGATGAAAATCGCTGAAAGAGTTTTAAACGAACGTCTTCGCAAAATCATAAAGCTCGACGATAGCCAGTGTGGATTCGTGGAAGGAAGATCGACGGTGGACGCAATCCAAAGCTTGCGAATATTAATGGAAAAACATCGGGATTCGTCAAAAGATCTGCACATGGTATCTATTGATCTAGAAAAAGCATTCGATCGTGTGCCTAGAGATCTCATATGGACCGCGTTGTGGTATCAAAAGGTACCGGAAACGTATATACGAATGATACAAGACATGTATGGAAACGTCAAAACTGCTGTTAAATGTACCGCCGGACTTACGTTAGAATTTCCGGTAAATGTCGGAGTGCATCAAGGAAGCGTTCTTAGCCCTTTCCTCTTTAACTAGAACCACGTTAAATCGTTTGAAAAATCTTTTGAAAGATTGCTTGCACGAAGCAAATGTAACATCGATTCTCTTCGCCGACGACGCAGTTATTCTAAGCGATAATGTCGTAGATTTACAAAACGTCCTAAGTAAATGGAAAGACGCGCTAGAGAAAAACGTGTTTAAAATAAGTCGCTCAAAGACGGAACATTTGACCTGGTCATTTTCGGATCCACTGCGACCTATTCCAGATATAATGTTGGACGGAATAGTTCTTCCGAAAATCACTAGGTTCAAGTACTTAGGATCAATCGTTAACGTAGAAGCGAAATGTGACGACGACGTAAGGCACAGAGTAAGCGTAAGCGTGGGGTGGATGAAATGGCGAGAAAATTCGGGAATCTTCTGTGACCGAAAATTTACACTTAAATTGAAGGGAAAACTTTACACCACGCTGGTTCGGCCAGCTCTTACGTATGGTTCGCAGTGCTGGACAACATACGAAGCGTTTAAAAATAAAATAACGGCAGCAGAGATGAAAATGTTAAGGATGTCGACTGGAGTTAGGAAACGCGACTGCATTAGATCTACGCACATTAGAGGAAGTCTACACATAAAGAATTCGGTAATCGAACAACTTGAGTCAGATAGAATTAGCTGGTATTGCCACGTTCAAAGAAGATCCCCGGAAAATCCCGTTAAGAAGGCAATATCAACTACGGTCGCTCCTACTAAAAGAAAAGTAGGTAGAAAAAAGAATTCCTAGATTGCTCAGATGGCAAATGCACAACAACGCCTGGGGCTAACCGCCGAAGCGATACAGGACCGAGCAGTATGCAGACGCGTTCTGCGATCTGCGACATTAGCCAACCCCATAAGCGGAGCAGTAGCGATGCAGTAAAAATGGGAAACTCGTTATGCATAAGTTCGTGTAGCGAGAAAAGGCTAGTAAAAGGAAAAGAAGAAGAAGCCGTTGTCATTTTAGTCTCCCGCGGCATGTGCCTTCTTTAAATTTTCGAGTCGATTAAGATGTTGTTTTCTAGCTGTAGTAGAATTGTTCTTCTTATCATCAGCCGAAACTTTCTTCGGCGTATAATGGTGATCTTTCTTATTCCAATTACCTAAGAGTTTCAACGATCAGAGACTCTTCTTGGTGCAATGCAGGTATGCTTTCAACTAGTTTCAAGATAATCTAGTACAATGCGTCCATATGGTGACGGATCCAACTTTCTTATTTCGCTCAACAATACCTGTGCCGCATGGACTGTTTCTCAAATTGAAGAAATCTGTCGTGGCGAATACCTTCTTTTCATGAGTCCGCGAGCATATTTTTGTTCCAAGATCCAATACTTATGTATCATGTTTTATAGGCCCGTAACCCGACTTGTTCATCACCATTGAGGCATGTCTCCACTAAGCAATATCCTAGATGGAGCTTCTCCGATAAGGTGTTCTCTTGATCGTTACTGAGCGAACCAACACACATCAAAATATGCTACTTCTATGAGATGAGGCATTATTCTAATCGTTGCCACCCTGACCTTTTTTTGGTATTCTCAACTCTCCAGGACAAATGGAAAAAAAAGAAAGTCAGCTCAGAACTGTGACCCCTCTATGGAAAAACACAAACAACAGATAATCTCTAGCAAAAAGCTGTCATCTTAAATGACATACGAGTATGAGCAAGCTTTAAAGTAACATACAGCAGAATTCTTCACTTTCAATATATATGCTTGGGGGTGTGCGAGGATAAGAGTGTACCTACTGCAAAAGCAATACAATGTTTGCTCCAAATGTTTAAGTCATTCTCTGCTGAAATCTTTTTTTAAGACAAATTCACACAAGGATACAAAAACAATTCATCTTAGATGAGTTCTAGAGCTCCAAGGACTTTATACTCATTCTCGTTTTGTTTTTTTTTTTTTGGATTTTGCTTTATTATTTATTCGAGCCATCAACATGATCCCAGTGGGACTTAGTGTGTGCCAGTTAGTTTTATGGTACTGTTCATCTTTTTGCTCTTTCATGCGGCTAAGAAACAAAGCAAAAATGTCTCGACATTTGCTTCAACTTCATTCGTTTTCATCTAATTTTTGTTTTCCTTTTAATCTTTCTACTTAAATCTTTTTCCGTTTCCGTTTCGTGTGGAATAGGTAGGTATACTCTGACAGTGTTATACCCTAGCTGGGTATACTCCTCTGTTGACTAATTCGTTAAGACACTGTTGAGAAATCGCTTCTGGCTTGGTGTACAAGTATCGATTTTCCCTTAAATCTACACAAGTTCCGTTTCTTTTCCAAGAGTGTGGTGTTTATAACCTTCGTTTAACACTTGTAAAATTGTTTACAAAAAGGAAAAGAACAAAAAAGACGAATATGATGAACGGGGACATCAAGGGGATACCAAGAAAATGCGAGGTGCTCAAGTGTGCTGAACTTTTGTGGGCGTTGAAAGGATTTTCCTTTCATTATAATCCCTAAATGATTTTAATTTTCTTTTTGTTCCCCTTATATTCGTCCCTTTTTTTTGTTGTATTGTTGTCGAAATTCCGAATACCGTTTTTTGGTAAATTGAAAAAAAAAAGGAAATAAGAAATCGCCTTGTCATGCACCACAAAATACTCAATTTCCCAGATAATAATGGAGCGGAGGTGAAACAGAAAAATGAAAGTAAGCACGCCTTGGATTTTAATGATGTCATTTATGACAGCCAGGAAGAAGGTGATTGTAAGCAGTAAGTAAATGTCAAATGGTCGTAGACCGAAACAAAAGACTTCAGTCGACATCAGTACAACAACGAACAGAATTCGTATGGGACAAAGCGGTTTGGATTTGCTCCTCGTTTATTAGTGTTATACCCAGAGGAGTACTATTCTACCTTGAATCGATGGAAGCCTTCACCGCGCAAAAGCAGTGTTTATGAAAATGGTGGTATGACTTAAATTAAATTAGAATCGCAGCATCCAAATTACTGCACAATATCGCCTCATTACCTTTTAGCGGAGCCTGCCGGATGAGCATGTAACAATCAGTTGAATATTCGGAACTGCTCTTGCTGCTCTTAACCTCTCGGTGAACCGAATGAAACATAAGGACCAATCAGTGTCTTTGGTTGTATCCTGTTAATCTAGCAGGCTGTAATAACCGTCTCAGAAGTCATAACAAGAAGCGTTTCGGGGATGACAGTAGGGCATCCGTGGGCAAAAAAGGAACCTTTACCTCAAGCCACACAAGCCTAGGCGAACGGATAAACTCCGCCTTGATGCCTGTATACAAGTGGCACTAAAGCATCCTGCCGATCTCAAGGCCGGGTAAAGAAGGAGGGACATCCCAATGGGTACAGGAGGAGTAAGTCTCGGTAAAAAATTCCTAATCCAGTGGTGCAACAGCAAGCGCCGATGGATACATGGCTAAGCTTAGTCGCTGGTTTGCGAACTTCGGATACCAGGCGACCTTCGACTCCGACGAATAGTCTTCCTGTGGTTAGACGGGCAGACAACGGGCGACAGATTATCTCACTCACTCAAAATACATAATTTTACCCCAAAAATAACAGAGAATAATGCCTATTTTAGAACACCCTTCCGTGCCGACTTGATATCTGCCAATCGGGCGGAGTTACCATGTATTGTCTCGGAGATGGAAGACCTAGAAAACAACTTATCTCTACTTAGCGACTCCGTCTCAGAAACCAGTACCAGTGTTCTATCGGACGAATTACATTCCGATGAGACAGACGTACCCAAGACATCTGGCAAATCGGCTCAGACTGAGTCCAAGTACATCATTTTCACGGCAGCTGAAAAAGGGTGGAACTACGAGCAAGCCCTTATTTATGCAAAACATAGAAACAATCTGAAGCGGAACACAATCGTCGAAAAGGCCACGTATAGCGATATAACGAGCTATTCCAGACTGGGGATAGTACCAGTAAACCTCGATCGTAAACCTTTCACAAATGAACAAATGGTTCAGAGGATTATGGATAGCACGATCGAGCTACGTGATGAGGAAGAGAAGTCAACATTCTGCGGTGCGACTGCAGGAAAATCTTCCAAAATCGCATGCCATCAGAGGGTTCTTCCCACAAAGTATCGGGACAGCTAGCGAAAGAATACTGGCAATTCTTGATGTCCAAAACAAACAACTCAACAAAAGAACGTGAAAGCGATATCGCTCACTTGGTCCTTGCAATAAATGAAAGCGCTTTGAAGCGACTCGTAGGGCTAAAGGGCCTGCTCTAGTACCGATTTGGTCAGACCAGCTCATTTTCAAAAGCTCGGATAAGACAACAAACCAGAGTTCTAAATCAGCTACCGCAAACAGGACGAGCACAACGCGTGAGCGATATCCCACCTAGGGTTTGCGTCAGTGCTACCACAAACGCTGTAGGACCGAAAGTAAAGCAGCTGCAGAAACCACAATATAGCATGGCACTATGGCCAAAACCAGCAAAAAAACCACCAACCAGAACCGTTTGAGGCCTAATCCAACTACGATTCGAGCAGGTGGCCAGACAAATAGAGGACATATAAACGGTCCAAGAGGTAGAAGTGCGGTCCATCTCAACAGGGTACCGTAGGTCGTAGAGGAGATAACAAACCCTACAGAGCACGGAACCCTGATTATGCACGCAAGAAATGACATCCCTTCTGAGCATGCTGCAGGCAAACCTACACCGAGCTATGGGTGCCTCGGACACTTTACCCAGCGATGTGATGGCCATGGCAAATCATGGTAAGATTTTTGGTTTAAAAAGCGTAACCAGAGAGATAATTTTTGCCAAAGGGCAGCCCTCTTCATTGCGAAAGATATAAAAGATATAGGGACCTGGTGGCAGTGCAAATCGAGCGCCACAACTGCCGAGAACTGCATAGATACTGCGGGATTACCTCCCACACCAGTACTTGTCCGATATTGTGAAGACAGGTTGCGCACCAACGCACACAATTCGATTTAGGGCAGCCGTGATACAAACAAAAGAAATGAGTCACTATTAGTCAGTGAGTGAGTCACAACGGCCAAGCGCCGGTCCGATATGACAGCAAATTTACGAAGTGGACGACATATCGCAACAATTTAGCGGTCAAAGCTGTATTGTTGCCGTCCGCACCCCTAACAACAGTGGACGCAGATGAGACACCAACTCCAGCTAAACGACATCGTTCTGTAATCTCTTAAAAACAGCTGTAAGGTTAAGAGAACTGTGGTAAAACGGTGCATACTGTGGTGGAATGAGAACCTAGAAGCTATTTTGAAAGAGTGAGGAAGACAAACGCACCGGGACTTGGGAACAATATAGATCCGTTTTAATTTACTACAACCAAGAGTTGCGAAGAGAGCCGTCTGGTGTGCTTACTGCGAGAAACTTAAAGCACTTCCTGCAGTAGCACGACTCCATAAAGCCCTCTCACAAGATCATTAAAATTGCATGGGATTGTCAATCAAACCAAATAGCACAATCACATGCGACCGTGAGGAAACTCTGAATACTCAGCAGAAATACTCAGTTTATTCGGAAAACTCTTCAGTCCGGATAATCAACTCATTTAAACCATGGACTTAATTGTACCTACCCTCATAGCCTTTGTTAAGGTTCAGCTTCAACTTGGGCTAAATTTTTTTTGTAGGCTAACAAGGGACTAGTTTTTTGAGTTATCCATTTCGATAGAGAAAAAACGAAATTCTCAAAAGCGTGTCAAGCCCTTAGAAAGCGCTTTTGGGATCTACAGGTTCCGTGCTGTCCGGTCCGATTTGCTGTATAATATTCTAGGAAACTCGCTTTTTCGAGGTGAAGTGAAGCCCTTTAGCTAAGCGACCGCTCGGTAAGTACTTGGCATACTCATATGTTAGCGTCTTTGATGTTTTATTCAATAAATTGTTGACCGAGAATCTTTTTTTCAGTTTAGACATTAAACTGTAGAATATGTACTCGTAGCTTTGTTCCTCGATTTAAACGGACGGCTTACACATATATGCCTGGGAGTCATCTGCGAACATATGAATAGAGCAATGCTTGACAATCTTAGGTAACTGGTTCACATAGAGGTAAAAAAGTAGTGGTCCAAGCATCGAGCCTTGTGGTACTCCGTACTTGATTGGGAGGTAATACGAAGACTGTTCACCAACTATAACTTTTTGACAGAATGAGCCTCGCAGCAGACAGTGAGAAATTGAATTTTTTCCAAAATTTTGAACAAATAATATAATGGTCTGCAGTTGAAATGCTTAAGATACGTCGATATGGACTATCGACTTGCATCTATGGATTTGCATCCATTTTCTTTCTTATTTTCTCAACAACTGACAGCAAAGCAGTCTTGCTACTATGATTACGGCGGCAGCCAGATTGCCTAATGTGGTAAAGCCTAAGATGGTTTTTTCGAATACTTTAGAAAGGAGTGGAAGGATCGAAACTAATCTATATTACTTTGATTTTTCATTCTTGGGAATCGGGATGACTTTTGCCTCCTTCCACTTTTTTAGGAAACAAGAAGTTGTTATAATTGTATTAACCATGTGCGTTATTAACGGAAGTATATATGGAAGCAGAAGTTTAATAAATTTTGGATGGACTTCGTCAACTCCCACAGCATTAGACACGATCGATAGAAGTGCTTCCACAACATCTTCCTGTCGTATTCCATTAAGATTAAAGTATGACCGTTCGATGCCATCCGATGTCTGACCGAAACCGACAGATATAAACACTACTAAAAGGCGATTGTTTTGAGTTAAAAAAGTTGTATTGAGCTGATCGCAGTCAACATTATCCGGAGTGTTTAGTTTTCACTGTTTTAGGCCGATCTCTCGAATTGTTTGTTACATTTCCTTCCCTGACGAATACATCCTAACTTTCCAACTGTAGAAGGCCCGTACGTTTTCTTGTATTTACTATTCAGAATTATGTCATTTTTTAAGCCAGTTAAGATTAGTCATGCCGTACAGTGATCGGTAATTTGGAGATCGAGATTTAGGCCCGCAGATTGATTTGCTTTTATCTTAAGGAAACGACGAAATACATGGTCAAGACAAGTGTTACAAGTAGCTGACTTTTCGTTGCTTAAAAAGGCTGAACATTCTTTAAGAAACAATCGCATTGGCATCTTCTGAAGTCTGTAAACACATGCAGTGTTAAAACTTACATTAAATATAGAACAGGATAAAGATATCCATCCTCCTCGCTGAATAAACACGAGTAACATTAGGACAATGATACAAATCGTAGTTAGGGATGTTGTAGTCCTCGTTTTCGAAAGAATAAACCCATATTTCGGACATAAATAACATATCTTACTTACTTAGACGGCTACAGTTCGGGGCGGACCTTGGCCTGAACCAATAAGCCTCTCCAATTATCGCGGTCTTTGGCTAACTGCCTCTAGTTGCGCACTACAAGTTGGTTGAAGTCTCCTTCCACTTGCGCGTGCCACCAATGGCGAGACCTTCCTCTACTGCGTTGTCCCTCCGGATTAGAGTCATCAATTCTGCGGACTAGAGGGTTGATGTTCATTCGGTCTACAT
Source organism: Volucella bombylans (assembly GCA_949129095.1). NCBI lineage: Eukaryota > Metazoa > Arthropoda > Insecta > Diptera > Syrphidae > Volucella > Volucella bombylans. Next base: position 354,326,315 of record OX422140.1, on the reverse strand, counting down.
GTCCCAGCCATCTCAAATGCCCAATGCGCTCTGTTTCTTTTACCAGTTCGATGTCGCTGTACAGCTCGTATAGTTCATCATTGAATCGTCTCCTCCAGAACCCGTCAACGCATACGGTACCACATATCTTACGAAGAATTTTTCTCTTAAAACGACCAAGGATATCTTCGTCTGCTTTAGAAAGGATCCATGCTTCGGAACCATAGAGCAAGACTGGGATTGCAAGGGTCTTATATAGAGTTTCCTTGGTAGTTCGGGAGAGGGCCTTACACAGTTGCCTTCTAAGCTCAAAAAAACAGCAATTGGCAAGCGTTATTCGTCGTTTGATTTCTGAAGAGATGCTGTTGTCAGATGTCGTAGCAGAGCCGGGGTAGACAAAGTCCCTTATTGCCTCAAAGTTATAGCTGTCGATTGTGACATTCTAGCCGATTAGTCGATGTTGGGTATCTGCTGTGATATGCGACTTAAAATCGATGAAAATGTGGTTAGTATCGATCTGAACTTCTTGGGTTTTCTCCAGGATCTGTCGTAGTGTGAATATTAGGTCAATTGTGGACTTACCGCCCGGTAAACCGCACTGATAGGGTCCAATCAGATCGTTGACAAATGGTATCAGGCGCTCGCATAATACGGCAGACAAGATCTTATATGCGATGATTAGGAGACTTATACCTCTATAGTTGGCCCAGTTTAGAGGATCTTCTTTCTTCTGAACCGGGCAAACGATGCTGAGGTTCCATTCATCAGGTATACGCACTTCATTTTGGTTGGGTGGGGTTTTTTTTGCTGCATGTGATTCCGGCACTCTTTATCAAAGCAGAACGTCAGTTGCATCATTTTTGATGGCTCCTCGGCATCTAAGCCACAGATTTTCAGCTCTTGATGCTGGCTGCAAAGGACTTCTCGAGAAGCTAGGGGATAGGCGATCGGCAAAGGTTCTGGCGGCTTGTTGCGATTGCAACCGTTCAAAGTTAAATCTCCTCATAGTATTTCCCCATTGTTGTGGCGTCTGAGATTTCCGTACCTGTACCTTGGCTGCAACTAGGTAGTGGTCTGAGCCTATGTTGGCCGCTCGGAATGTTTAGGCATCTAAAATATTTGAGGAGTAACTTACGTCGAAAGAAACATGGTCAATCTGGTTGACAGTTTGCTGATCTGGTGTCTACCATGTTCCCATGAGGAAACCGTGTGCTTGTATAGTAACGTTACGTCCCGCAGCGAAATTGATTAGCCTAAGTCCGTTTCCAGACGTGGTGTCGTGTAGGCTATGTCTTCCGATTGTGCTACCAAAGACGTCCTGCTTTCCGATTTTGGCATTAAAGTCGCCTAGGACGATTTTAACGTCATACATCGAACATTGCTCTTAGATTTTGTTGAGGAGCTCGTAGAAAATTTCTTTGGTAGCATCGTCCTTTTCATCTGTTGGGGCGCATATAAGGTTGATGTTAGCGAATTTATCTTTGATGCGGTTTGTTATAAGGCGTCCACTCACGGGTTGAAAGCTCAAGACTTCTTACTTAAGTTTGCTGCTTACAACAAATCTGTATCCAAATAAGTGCTGCTTACGTTCCCTATAGCAAACATCATAGTTTTCCATCTTAATTTTTCCCGGCCCATCCCATCGCACTTCCTGAATGGCGGTGATATCCGCTTTATGTTTAAGGTCCGAACATTCTACTCGTACGTGCAGATCCGAAAGTCGTTGTACTTTGTTCGCCCCTCCCCCCCCTCCCCAATTATCAAGGCTTCACCCTTTAATGACGTTGTCTAATAATGAACGGGGGCAGAGCAAAGTACTGGTCTTATCGTAATCATCTTCAGATGACGCTACCGAAGGTGGCTACGATTTGATCTGTTACAAGTTGCCGGTCTTAGGTCTGACTTGAAGAGGTAGGCCCCCTTGTGGGAGCGTCATGCGGTTTAAACCCAAAATCGCGGGAAGGGTATTCCTTTGGTTGACCCAATGTAGTGTTGCAATAAGTACTGGGTGCTGCCACCCTACGAGCAGTAAGAGGTTTTAGGTCGGCCTCTACTCATACCAAGGGTGGAACTTGTGCCGGCAACACAGTTCCGAATTGGTATCAATGGAATAACGGAGAGCGATGGCAAGGCATATCCTTGCCCCCATGGAGGTATGGGCATCCCGTAAACATAAGTCTACACGACAGGTGGTTTACGTTAAAAATCAGACACTACGATGGGCGTTCAATATATTCTCGGTGTCGATATGAAGGAAAATGCGAATTCAATTTAAATTGTTTTTATTTTTCAATATAATCTCCCCTAACATCGATGCATTTGTTACATCTTGAGATAAGCTTTTTTAAACCCTCAAAAAAATAAATTTCCTCTTTCTCTGCAAAATACCCATTTATTGCCGACTTGAGTTCTTCATCATCCGAAAATCTTTTTACACGAAGACATTTTTTCAAATCCGGAAACAGGAAATAATCACTAGGGGCAAGGTCTGGACTATAGGGTGGGTGTTGGATTTATTCGAAACCACAATCTCGCGCAGCAGCCTTGGAAACTCGCGCCGTGTGAACAGGAGCGTTGTCATGAAGAAGCAACACACCCGCTGCGAGTTTACCCCGTCTTTTCTTTTTAATTTCCTCCCGCAAATTATGCAAAGTGGAAGCGTAGGATGTGGCGTTGATGATTTCACCTTTTTTTTTGCACTCAATGAGCAAGATTCGCTTTGAGTCCCAAAAAACTGTGGCCATGAGCTTCCCGGCAGACGGAGTGACCTTGAACTTCTTCGGGGGGTCTGTTCCTTTTTTATGCCACTGCATGGACTCTTGTTTGCTTTCAGGGTCATAGTGGTGGACCCATGTTTCGTCCCCAGTAACAATTCGATCCATAACACCGTCCGCGTCCTCACTACACATCTCCAAAAGCTCTCTACAGCATGCGATTCTCACTTTTTTCTGAGGCGCTGTGAGCATTCGTGGCACCCACCTTGAACTGACCTTTGAAAAGTTAACATGGTCATGAAGAATGGTGTGAATGGTACCAATTGAAAGCTTGGTGATCTCTGCCATCATTTTCACCTTCGGGCATTCGGGCATCCTCAAGAACAAGTTTTTCGACTTCTTTGATGCTTTCTCCCGTACAAGCAGTAGCCGGGGCGCCGGAGCGGGGGTCGTCTTCAATGCTCTCTCTGCCTCTCTTGAACTCACTTGACCACTTTTGCACAGTTGATAATGAAGGTGCGGAACCCTGGTAAACAGCCACCATCTCTTCATGAATAGTTTTTTGACTTTTTCCTTGCGTAGTGAGAAATTTAATTACAGCGCGATGCTCAATTTTCACCATCATTGTCAGTTGCCATTATGATTCTGTTTAACTAGAGATAAAACGCGAATTAATAATCACATTTATATGAAATTTTACATGAATGCACTAAAATAATAGTATTACTTGATAAATAAGTCAATTTATATATACAACCACAGATTCACCCCGATACCGAGAATATGTTGAACGCCCCTCGTACCTTGGTTGTGAAGAGTCCTGGATGACTCTTGGATTATGAGCATTCCACACGCTCTGTATGATAATTAACCTGCTTCAGGTAATCTCTGAATATAAAGGACTCTACATTTGTATGTACGAGTAAATGTAGTTCCGTATGACTTAAACAACCATCAAGACAAACCATTCAATTCCTTTGTCCTTGGACTCAATTACCTCCTCACGTGGTTTACATAAATTTAACCCCAAATAGCACCTAAATTCGGTACTACGGTTAGCTATGATGAGTGAGAAGGCTCTATCTGAATCGTTTAATTGACTGCAAAACGTGTACTACTGCAAAAACCTTCCCCGTTCTAAAGAAAAAAAAAAAACAAAAAAAATCCTCAAAATTTCCAGAATCACGACATAACAAAAGGCAGACGGATGACTCGGGGGAAAACCAGCTAAACAACGAAATAATTTCGTCCTTAAACTCAGTAATAGAGACTAGATGATAGAAAGCCGAACACATACACATAGAACGTACAAGCTCCTGCGGATAAATTGTCTTACGCTATGTACCTACTCTACATTGTGACCATATGCAACAATCCCTGCATAACCCAAACCCAACCCTCCCTACCTAACCATACCAAGGAGCACACATCATCATTTTATCTATCTTGCATAAGAATAGTTCACATTCACAATTATGATTACTTCGACCTTTCTCCTTGTCTTATCCTTTTATATCCAGCATAAGGGGACACGATTAAAAAAGAAAAAAAAAGTTAACTGTTATTTTTTTTTATCCTTCCAAAATACACACACCCCCACTTGCTTACTTAGCCACCCAACTAACCAACTACCCAACCTAGCAACCACCCTGACATTATCATGGCCAGCCTTCCACAAAACTCATTTTGTTGTGCAATGTGGAAGGACATCTTACAAAGCCTACCCAGCCAAGCAGCAATAGGGATTCACATGACGAAAGGGATATCTTTGTCGAGCTCGAAAATTCGTACTACTCGTAAGGCGCAGAATTCGAAAGAACAGCATGTGGGGGAGGCAGCTTGCTGTTTTCTCTTCTTCTTCTTTTTTTTCTGTGAAAAAATGGAGAAGACACAAACAACAACGGAGAAGAAGGTGAACAGAACAGAACAGAACAACGAACGTGAACACGAAAGAAAGAAATATGTGAGCTTCGCAATGAGAAACCGAACAAGGGAAAAAGCAGAAAAAGAAAACAAAAAATTCAAGGACACCTTCAAGAATGTCAGCTGTAAGCGATGGCAGTGTATGTGTGCGGCCATTTACATAGCTGAACACACTTTCCGTGGGCGAGTATTGTATGATACCCTTTAATGCAGTGAACGACATTTTTATAAGCACATGTTGCTTTTCGACGTGAAACAGTGAATAATGAATTGACGAAAGTTTTTACTGGATTTACGGGATTATCCTGTAAATCCTGTTTTTTTTTTATATTTAGCTCGCTCTCAAGGGGATTTTAGGACCCTTGCATACAGAGCGGGCGAGTGAAAGTGAGGAAAGGAAGAGAAATACCAATGTAAGTTGGTTTTGAATGTTTGCAGGTTACAATGACCAGGAAATAAAGAGCTCGGCAGGCCATTCCTTAAGCGAGTTGTACGGCTTAGGAACGAGTTACGATATTTCAATGTGAGTGCGAAAGTGGGCTTGAGGGTAGACTGATGAGCATTCATAGCGAGGCAGATGTTACAATTGAAGGCTTGAAGGGTCGGATTGCTACTGGCAATTTCAACGGAACGAAGGTGAGACACGAGACATTTCGTCGGTGTTTGAGGGTGTCCATTGATTGACTGATATTAGTATCATCAATAAGTTTTATCGCCCGCTTGTGAATACTATTTAGTAAGTGCAAATATGTTTTAGGAGCAGTTGACCAGATGTAGGCATTTTGGGCGGATGAAAGTTTTTGAATTACTTTTTTACTAAATAAAAAAAATATGATTTTGAGCGATGGAAATCTTTATTTGGACCTTTACAATTGTTTCTGTTAAATGAAAAAGATGATATCCGCCAAGTGGCTGCCGCCAGTGTTGATACACATTTGTGCTCGATTGTGCGATTGTCTGAGACTTGTTGGCATAATACCGCGACTTCAAGCAGCCCCAAAGAAAGAAGTCTGTGATGGTTAAATCGGGCAATCTTGCTGGTCATGACAAATCACCAAAACGGGAGATTACGCAACCAGGAAACAATTCCTTCACAATATCCATTGTGGCTCGTGCTGTGTATGCGGTTGCACCGTCTTGTTGAAACCTCATGTTCACCACGCCCCGCTCATCCAATTCCGGCATTAAGAAGTCGTTTATCATGGCCCTATAGCGTTCGGCAGTAATAGCGACCGTATTGCCGATGGCGTCCTCAACGCCGCACCACACAGTAGTTAATGGCTCTTCGTGCATCACACGCGGATTTTCAGCGCCTCAGAAACGAAAATTTTGCTTATTGACGTAACCGCTTAAGTGCAAATGCGCCTCGTCGCTCATGATGATTTTCGACACAAAATATTTTTCTCTTCGTTGTTGAGATTGAGGATGGCTTTACAGTAATTCTCACGCGACTGACGGTCTGGAGGCATTAACTGATGCACTGTTTGCACTTTGTACGGGAACATGTGTAAGTCTTTCACTAAAATTCGTTGTAGGGTCCGTCTGGTGATGCCAAATTGCGTGGCCCGTCATCTGGTTGATGTTTCTTCGTTCTCAGCGACATCGGCAGCCACAGCCGCGATATTCTCCGTCGAAAGAGCAGTCCAGTGGCGGTCACGCCCTGCATGGTCTCCTGTGGTTCTATTCTGTTCGAATCGAGTAGCTCAGCGCCGGAATGTTTGTCCAGTTGGCGTGACACGATTAGGAAATCGACGTCGAAATTCACACTGCTTTAACACCACTGACAGATTATTGGTCAAAAACATCGATACAATTATTCCACGCTCTTGCGGAGTATAGCGCTCCATTACTTGTCTGTTTCTATACTGCAGCTGTCTAGTTCACAAACGTCAAATATGGTTGACGTACGACACCATTTGCAAAAATTATACCATCTTCCGATAGAGTGATTAATTTTGCGATACCTTGTAAAGGGTTTTCCAATAGGGACTTGACAACTTCGTATTTAATTTGTGAACGCACTCTTTCACTAATCATCAAACTGTCACTGTCACTGTCAATTTATTCAGTAAACTCAACATTTTCATCATGGTACACGAACGAGCAACGGCTGCAAATTATAAAAATTTTCTACCGAAATTCGGAGTCGATGACCTCAACTTTAAGAGCGTTAACTTCAATTTTCGGTCGTAATTCTCGCCCTAGTAGACAGGCAATAACAAGTTTAGTGCAAAAATTTGAGTCTACGCATTCGTTGTGTGATGTTGCCGTGTCAGTGAGACAACGGGTTGGTCGAAGTGTCGAAAATATCGCTGCCGTTCAGGCGATCCAAATCAGTCAAATCCACGACGTTCTCAAGAATTGGGCATCGCTCAGACCACATTATGGCGTACGAGTATTTTGCGTAAGGATCTTGGTTTACACCCAGACAAGATCAAGCTGACTCAAGAATTGAAGCCGATGGACCATTTGAAGCGACGTACGTTCTCCGATTGGGTTCTGGAGAAGATGCGCCAAGATGATGAATTACATCGCAAAATCATCTTCAGTGACGAAGCTCATTTTTGGCTCAATGGGTTCGTCAATAAGCAAAATATGCGTTATTGGTCGGGTGAAAATCCACATGTGCTTCATGAATCACCACTTCATCCACAAAAAATAACTGTTTGGTGCGGTTTGCATGCCGGCGGCGTTATTGGGTCATATTTTTTCGTCGATGATAACGATCGTCACGTTACTGTAAATGGTCAGCGTTATCGCGCCATAATCACCGATTAGTTTTGGCCGGAATTGGAAGATATGGACTTGGGCGACATGTGGTTTCAACAGGATGATGCCACAACCCACACAGCTCGATTTATTGAAGAGTAAGTATGGTGAGCGTGTTATCTCAAGAAATGAGCCAGTCGATTGGCCGCCTCGTTTGTGCGATTTAACGCCGCTGGACTATTTTCTGTGGGGCTACGTTAAGTCATTGGTTTATGCCAACACGCCGACGACGTTGGAAGTGCTCAGAGCCAACATTGAACACGAAATAGCGGTCGAGTCGTTGAAAATTGGGACCAACGAATCGACCGCTGCAAACGTTCCCGCGGTGGCCATATGAACGAAGTCGAGTTCCATTCATAAATGTTTTGATTGTACTTCAAGCCGATAATAAAGTTTTTGAAATATCTCAAATGGTTTGCGTTTTATTTAAAAAAAAAGTTGTCAATTCCTTGTTGGAAAAGCCTATCAATATATAGGCCAGATCAGAGAGATAAATATTTCAACCCATCGCTTGAGGAAACCTAGACACTTCGAAGCATTTTTGTGGATATCGAATATGTGGTTATTCCAACGTAAGTTGTCATTGACATAAATACTGGGAATAGAAAGTTTTCGTCGGGTTCGACGATGTAAATGCCATTCATGGATAATGGCTGGGTGTTTAAATTTCACTTTAACAACAGCACACAGCATTGTGTTTTGGAAGCAATAAATTTCACTCTTTAATAGGTAGTACCCCATTTAAGAATAAAGTTTATATGGAAATTTAATGAGCTTAGCATACGCTGCCGTCACCGTTCTACAGCCGAAAAACAGGGGCGTGAAACTAGGAACGAATATGAAAAGCGGAGAGTACTGTTGTCAGGAAAAGAATAGATCGTCAGCAAAGGAAGAGATCGTTGATGAAAATTAAAAAGAGCGTCGGAGGTAGAACGGAGCCCTGCAGTACACCAGCATTTATTTTGTGAATATCAGACTTGAAACCGTACAAGACAACTTGAATTGAACGTTCCGAAAGGTAATTTCTAATCCATTGAAGAAGAGAGTCGTCGATCCCAAATGCATGCATTTTCAACAAAAGAGCCTGATGCCAAACTCTGTCAAACGCCTTAGAAATATCAAGTGCAACTACCTTGCTTTCGCCAGATTGATGTACGCTTCGATTCCACTTTTCGTTGAGACATGCCATCAGAGGTCCATTGGTGACCTCCTGCTACGAAAACTGTACTGCCGGTCATTGAGAAGTTTTCGCGTTTCGACATATTTCGTGGGCTGATGGTGTACCAGCGTTTACATGACCTTGGAAAGGTGGGATATAAGTGCAATGGGTTTGTAGGAGGAAATAGAAGGTTCGCCTTTTTTAGGGACGGGCTGAACAAATGCTATTTTCCATCTGCTAGGAATTGATGAAAAAGCTTACGCAGTGGTTCTGCCAGCGTAGAAGAACACTTCTTCAGAAGAAGGGGAGATATACCGTCTGGACCAGCCGATGTGGGTATGTTTAATGAGAATTGGGATGGAGGATGAGGCAGAATTTCTGATGTTTTTGACGAACGAATATCAAATTTTACTACCTTTGGGACATACTAGTATTTTTTGCCTCACTTTTTGATCATATTCAAATTTTACACGCTTAAGAAATTCGTTGCAGTCATTCCTGACTCCTTTGACCTTTGACCGAAAAAATATTTCTCTTACCCTAATAGCTTCTTTACAACTCGAGTCGTTCCAAGCCTTTTCTTTTGTTGCCATATGGTTCATTTAGGAATCTTTTCTCTAACTCTGTGTTCGGTGTACGAACACTGTTACAACACAATGGTCCGAGCCTAGAGAGGAGAGCACATCAACGGTGTACTTATCAGGGTGATTAGTTAAAAACAAGTTCAGGGTGTTGGCGGTATGACTATCAACGTCTGGTATTCGGGTTGGCTCATTTACAAGCTAGGATAAGTTGTTTTCCGCAGCGATGATCTCAATACACCGTCTTTCGGGTGTTGTCTGTCCGGAATGTCGAAACCACTCAGAATTATGTATATTGGAATCGCCCGTAATATCGATTTCAGTATGAGGATACAGGGATACGATTCTTTGAATAGAGTCAGACAGAGCATCAAACTCGTTAAAGGTCAGATTACTGTTAAGTTTGAGGCTTCTGTAAATAAAGCAATAGTGGATAATTTGCTTATGGAGATGGAATTTCAACCACATGAAGCCGAATTCCGGATTAGAACAGGGGTTACATTTTGGTGGAGTCTGGTAAGCTACATCACTACGCACGTGATTGGCTAGACCGCGGTGAGAAAAGAATAATGGCACTGGTTCGTAGCCAAGTAGCTTCAGATCTGAGTAATCTGAGAGGTGTGGGCGGGATCTAAGTGCCAAAACATCTGGCCTGTATTTGCCGAAGTGCACGTACGCAGAGAAGTGATTACTTTTTAGCCCGCATACATTGGCTACGTCCACCATGAATTCCAGAGTCATTATCATAAACAAACACAAAAAACACCGACGATGCTAAGCATCATTGATTTTGCCGTATGACAGTGACCGAGTGCAAGCAACAGAACTTGACGAGGGGCAGGAGATGGAGGATAACCGCTCTGTGATTTATTTCTGATTTTTTATTTCTAGCTTTACCACTGAATTGACCTTTAATGAACTCGCGCGGAATAATTCGGTGGTGAATGGTTGTTGTTGTTTTTATTTTTATTTTAACACGGACTTTGCGAAATTTACGAGTTCGCTGGTAATGTGTGTGTACTCGTTTGGGGTCAGCTCGGCAGGATTTGTTTCTTTGGCAAGTTCGTTCTATCTTCCGGACATCATATGTGCAGTAGCACCTCCCCATGGCCTCAATCGAACGCGTTTTTAATATTCTCATTCTCTTCCCGAATACCATGATCTTAGAGCTCACTACCAGCTGTAGTCCCTCTTTGCAAAACCGCCATATACCGCCATTTTTCCTGCATAATGGTTATTGGCCCTCTTCATCAAACCATGCGTTTCGTTGATGTGATCGGGTGAAACGTAGCATACCCCATGCGTCGTAGCATATAGAAACTTTGACAATTCACGGTTTGGGAGACTCTATCAGTATGGGTTCTAGTGGTCTCTTACTTTTAATTTCATCACAGTACTTCTTCTATGTTTTGGGGTCTGTGTATTATTCGTATTCGCAATTTAATCGCTGTTGGCTCCTCGAAACGTTTGGACATTCAGAATCACAACATAATCAATCTGGGTGAATGGTTTCTGATTAAGGGACTGTCAGGTGACTTTTGGAATGTTGAGAGGTGAAAAACGAAAGCTGATCATGATCATGGCCATTTGCTTGATGGAAAAGCCGATTGGTCTGAGTTTTTTCTCGGAGATAACGTCGTGCAACTGTGCTGCTGGAGATGCTGCTGTTATATGTATGTGCTGTCTCTTGATCGGTAAACATGCAACCGGATTGATCGTGTTCTGATCATGCTACGCTCGTCGGTTGTACATAGCACCAGCCTCCGAGGAAGACATATGTACATACTCGTATGTACGAGTAGGTCCTGCACAGATATGATTATTCAATAAGTATTCACGATGGACAGCTACTTGTAGTTGAATGAATCACGAGCGCAATCAATATTTCGGATATCTTTTAATAGATTACATACGCCTATGCACTAGAGTGATTAGACAAACAAAAAATATTCACTGACTTATGAACTGATTTACTGATAGCAAACTCTTGGAATTATTTTCCAATAATCAGTAGATAGCTGCCCCTAATGCATCGCTGTCAATCGGCCTACCCCTATTATACCTAACAATCGGCACTGATTGGCCTTGGGGAATTTTATTACCTAAAAGAATAGATATACTCGTAAATAAATAATGAAACCGATAACTATGATAACTGTGATGTTATCTATTTTTGATCTCCAGCTGCGCTTTGTTTATTTGGGAGAGTGGAGTGTCCATGCGGGCAAATGGATGGTTTACACAGAGGCAGACACCACGTCAAAAGTTGAAGTGGGATTTTATTTTTGTTTTTTTTTTGCTTGTGATTAACATGTGTCAAACGTTTTATTGAATATTTGTGTCTCTTCATTAACTTCTTTGAATTGGGAACTATGTCCATTAGCAACATCTGCCTGACTGAAAGACTGGGTGCGGGTTGCATGTTCAAAATGACCTAATTACATAGGGAAACATTGGGGAGCACGATGGAAACAAATGATAAGTACAATACTTACAGCAGTGTTATGGAAATTGTTATCTATTAGTCCGCTTTTACACGTCGCTAGTTTCGAAAGATTCAAATGAGTGCAAAAGAGAGGGATAATGAAACAAAAAATACCCAATTAACCAAATTCCCACTGCATGTGGGTAGCATTTTCATTGCATGTTTTTGACATTTCTTTTTCTCCTTCTTCTTTCTTTTTCGCATTTGCTTCATTATTTCTTTGGCTGTTGTTACGAGTACAAGATTTCAGTATGGCGGATGAACTGAAATGGACCAAAGAATTAACAAGTGGGCTCATTTTGAATTATGAAATACTGAGCGCCAAAGATGAAATGAAAGAGAGCTGTCAAATAACATGAAAAACCAAAGAAGGGGGAAAGGCTTTCGTGTAAAATTGCGCGCATCACTGAATGACAGTTCAAAAGAAAATAACTAGAACATGCGCATTACACACTTGCGATGTGTAAAAGCGGACTTAGACCTTTTTATCTGATTCAGATAATTGTTTGGAGTTCGATAATCGATATATTCCGAATACATGCAGTCTTTGATATTTCGTAAGTAACACATCTCTTGACATATGAAGTCTGGTCAGCTTTTACTTTCGACATATTCAGTCTGCAGGGATTTTTAAGAGGATAGCTATGGCTTCTAATAACGAGATGATGACGAATGAGTTTTATGTGAGCTCACGGCATACCTCAAGCAGGTTATCGGTAACCGGCACTTTTTCTAAGGGGTAACATTTGGATCTTAAAAGACCTAACCTCCCAGATGCAGTACTGACAATCGTTTGCTTTTTTCCATTAGCATGGATCTTCAAGAAGTTCGTCTCCAAGGCTTTTAGTTGTTTCGTAGCCAGATGTATTTTTTTCTGTTTGCACATTGCTGGGATATCGACTGTAACTCCCAACTGGAGGACCATGTCCTTGGAGGTACCCGATGTTAGTAGTCTGGTATGAGATAACCAGTTAAGGAGGATCATCTGGCCAAGTGGCTCCGTTGATTCCATCTAGGGAGTTCCTCCGTGGTTCCTTTATCCAACGTTGAAATTTGGATCACCTCGTTGGTGAGACCTATAACTTACTCATGTTTTCGCATTTGAGGGATCCAATTATAATATTTTTCTTTCGGCCCCTTCTTTGAACTTCATCTGGAACTTGAGCTTTTTTTGTTTTTCCGATGACCTTCGTTGAACATGTCAAAACCAGCTGGTATGCTCAGCCTAAAATTTCTTTAATATCGGTTTCCTAACGTTGAAACTTCCGCGAATACGTGTACTTCCGGTTTGTTACACCCGCTGACATTCACAACATTTTCATCTCCGTCGCCGTCGCCGTCATTCTTCCTTTATATTTTTCGTACATTGTCCAACATTGCGACGCGTATGTTAAAGCTAGACGAACGACTGTCTTATATAACAACCTCTTAAATTTAAGTGGATTTTTCCATCACAAAACGGAGTTTTCATGCCACTTAAGCCACCCCACACTCTATGTGCAAGATTTAGATTTCGAATAGTAGTGGGAGGTGGTATAATGAATCCCAGATCAATGCGGCCACAAATGGGCCTATTGTGACATATTCCATTTAGAGCTCATCCATGATGCCGCAATTTATTAGGAAGGCGGCTATGTCTTTGGGTGAGCTGGCAGCTATATCCGCTGCTTCAAGGTAGAATTTACACGTTGACGTGTTATGGTTAAACCATTGCAGTCACATAGTATGTGTTCTGCTGTTTCCACATTATTGTTGCACAATCTGCATGTGCTGTCTTGTGCTATGCTCATGGTCATCAGGTGTTTTTTCACACGGCAGTGTCCTGTGAGAAAGGCTGTGGTCACTCAAATCTGACTTCTACTTAGTTGTAGTAGTTACTTTGTTTTCTTGTGGCAACAGCTTGGCATAAAGTTTTTAGCTTGGCTGTTTCCTTCGGTTTCTCTCTAGAACTGAAGCTTCTTTTCCTCTAACCAGGTTTTAATACTTCGTTTTACTGTATTAATTGATAGCTCACAGAATGGTCTTGGCATCATGAATTGAGATGCGGATCCTTTGCTGGCTAGTTCGTCTGCTTTTTCATTGCCAGATGAACACTCTATATGCAATATCGGCATCGCATTTCCTTTGTTAACGACAGAACCTAAGTATTTAAATTTTTCGCATTTTAGCAATTTAGCACTCCTTTTAAATATGTAGATATCAGGAGTTGGAATGCCGCTTCGGTAAATTGAGAAAGCAGATTCTACAGATCAGTCTTAGTACGACTAATTCGCAAGCCGTTATCTTCTAGAGTTTTTTCCAATTTTTAAGCGTAGATTGAAGTTCTGTCACATCGTTGCTTATAATAGCAATAGAAAATCTTGCATGACATTAAAAAGCTAGGGACCTTGTGCACTACCCTGGTGCACTCCAACTTTAACTTCGAATTCGTCGGTTATTGCCGCTGTGCATTTTACTTTCGTTTTAACATCATCGTACATATCGCGTGTTGTCCAAATTGATTTCTTTATTTCCACCGTACTTAGAGAACGTTTCAAAAGATTGCCTTTCGTTCTTTCGGCCATTTTCGTTCCATAGTTCCATCGCCAGGTTTCTCTGTTTATGTGGAGTGGCCTTTTGAGTAGATTTTTCGTACTACTTTCTTACTATATTCCTCTTGGATTATGTTCTACATATTTTGTGCACTTTTTCCACATACTCGTAGTTGGTTTATGGAACTTTGGAGTATTCGTGCAAATTTAGCGCCCAGATCTGGCGTCTTTCCTGGTTTATTTAGTATATTAGGGCCGTGTGATTTATATGAGATTAGTATATCTTCTCCCGCTGCGTTTCTCGTTCGAAAACTATTTCCTCCATGGCAGTCTTCGTATTCGTAGTTTGATTTTCCTACGTGACCGGTTAAATCTGCACCAAATGAGAAGCATATTCCATTTACGATCACATCGAAATCGAGCTAAAATATATCTTTCCCATTGCTCACGGTCTATTTGCGGGCTATGTTAGCGCACACAATATTCCAAGTTTCGTGTTTAATTATCAATTTCATTGACATAAGTCGGTCCAAGATATTTTTTGTTCAGTTCCACAGAATTACATTTGGTACGCTTTCGTCGGCAAGATCAAGTAGCGGGCCCTGTTTTCAACAATTCGCTACTTGGTTTTTTGAACGCATATTAATACGTTGCCGTAATACGTTTTCTAGTTCGACACTTTTACCCATCATTCTGCCGGCGTTCCCGATTGCAATTTATAATTTACTTTTGGAAACAATCATTCTGCTCGGCCCTGGAAAACGTAGAGCACCGGCACGAATATTTCCATTTGCCCCAAGATCACTTCTCCGATTAGCAGAGGGAGTGTCAAGGGGTAAGTGTATTTATATATATTTACTTCCATGATGTCGTACTTTCGTACTATTCACCTTTCATCCGTGTGGCGGGATTTTCTTTTGCCCACCGGTGGTCGACAGACGTGGGAACCCCGTCATGCACACAAAATTTGGGAAGTCTCGTAAGATGTTATTGCACCTCAGGCTGATCTAGATAAGGCTAGAAAGATATTACTGCCCACCAGCTATGCACTTGCGGCTAAGACCAATAGCAGAAGTTCTCCGCTATGTTATTACCGCTGTTATATCAAGCTTCGCATACCACTTATGTATGTCTAGCATACTTTGGTGCTCCGAGCTAGCAGAAAAATCGTTGATCCCTTAGAGAAGTCGGGAATCATGTGATCTACATTTAGACCAACTGTGAATAGAAGCCGCAGGCAGTCCCAACGAAAGTATGGGTAATGAGAAATTCTGCTCTGAACCGCATCTAGTAAGTTTACCGTCATCTCATTTTGGGATATATATAAAGTTCCATTGCAACCTGGAACCAAATGAGACTCAGTAAATTCAGTCTTCCGACAGCAGGGTTCATCAAGGCTTTAATTGAAACTTGGCTTGGCACAGGTACTTCTTCCCCTCCACGGATTCATCACAATATACGATTAGTCCATTGCCATCGGGATTGCGTATATCTACGCTTAGGAGATAGGCGCAAGTAGGCAGTGAAGAAGCGGAGCTATTTTACATCGTTATCTTCCAAATCAGCACCTCATCATAGATCGATCCGTGAAGACCCACCCGACTACACAACTTCTCTACCTTAGACTTTGGACGAACTTTTTCCAGGGCAGAGGAAAAGTCGATTTCGTATTTTCGCAGAAACAGGAGTTTTGAGATCATTACGTCAGACTTATGTATGTATTTCCATAAGACCAGAGTCAAGGTCATTCATCAAAAATAGCTTTGCGAGTGTAGTCCATGACATAAATATCAAAGGAAGGAAGATTTATAGAATAGGGCTTTAAAAATAGCGATGAAGGCCCGCCTAGACGTTTTCGTTACCATGTATAATGCAAGCTTAAGCGAGGGAATATTTCCGGAACAATGGAAATACCAACGGTTGGTATTATTACCAAAAGGAAATAAATCGCCGGAAGAGCCCTCATCTTATAGGCCGCTCTGTATGCTCGACACTATGGGCAAAATATTAGAGCGAATTATATGCAACAAACTACAGCCTATCATTGAAGAAAATGATGGACTCGCGGAATATCAATACGTCTTTAGAAAGGGCCGATCGACAATCGACAATCGAGTCGTAATAGACAAAGTCCAATCGGCCGTCGAAGGTAGACGATGGAAAGGAGGCAGTACAAAGTACTGCGCCGTGGTTACACTTGACACGTGAAAAATGCTTTTAACACGGCGAACTGGTCGCGTATTATACAATGCCTCGAAAGATTAAATGTACCGAAGTACATATTAAGATTGATCAGGAACTACTCTACGACTCAGACGACGGGACGAAATTATATAAAATTACAGGGGGCGTGCCTCAAGGATCAGTGTTAGGTCCCTTACTGGGGAACGTGATGTATGACGACATTCTACGACTCCCAGTCTCCAGGGAAGCCGCCATTATAGGTTTCGCGGACGATATTGCTGTTGTAGTCGTGGCGAAACGACTTGAAGAAATCGAGTTGTATTGCAACGCGATATGAGTTTAGACCTCGCAGAACATAAAACGGAATCCGTTCTCATTACGAGTAGAAGGGTGCTAGAGATGATAACTATAAAAGTCGGAGAGCACACAATTATTTCCAGCCCATTTATAAAATACCTGGGAGTGATGATTGATGCTCGGCTCGGCTCGGCATCACCTCGCATACGCTTGCAAGAAATCGTCGAAAGCGATAGGTGTTCTTTCGAGACTCATGTCGAATATCGGCGGCCTGAAACAAGGCAAACGATTAATGCTTGCGAGAGTTGTAGCCTCCATACAGCTGTACGGGGCACAAATATGGTCTGACGTCACGAATGACACACATGAAGGGATTCAAATCTGTGTACAGAATAGGTGCACTGCGAATTAGCAGTTGAACGGTATCCCACGACGCGATATTGGTACTATCCTCTATGGTACCAATCGATATCCTAGCTTTAGAAGCTAGAAGCTAGACTTTATGAAAATCGCGTGCAAATCGGGCCATCCATAAATCAAGCAAAGAAATTCGAAAGAGGCCGCAGTATAGAAGCGTGGCAACAACGAATCCCAAAAAGGGAGATGGATGTACCGACTAATCCCAAGGATTGAAAGTTGGGTAAAACGAAAACACGGCGAACTGAATTACTATCTTACACAGTTCCTGACGGGCCACGGGTGTTTCCGGGAATATCTATTCAAGCGAAACCGTGGTTCAAGTCCGTCCTGTCCTCGCTGTGTAAACACGGTAGAGAACGTGGAGCACGTTTTCTCTGAATGTGCGCGATATGCAAACGAAAGAGCTATATTGAGTGAAGAATTTGGTGAACGGCCAACACCGGAAAACATAGTTCAAGCAACGGAACGCGAATTCGCTAAACACCCCGTGACGAAGCAAGAAGCTCAAATCCATCCCTCGCGAAGTAATACTTAGCGGTAGTTCCGCGGGGGAATAAACGGAAAGATTCCCCGGGAGGTGGTTTTAGTCAGTAAGAATCTGACACTACCAATGGACGTCGGACCATTGGTGCTATACAAGGTTTCCACCTTTCCACGCAAAAAAAAAGGAACATTTATCAGTGCGTTTAGAGCAAAGCCAGGCGTGCTAGAGAAAGCTCCCAAACATTTGAGACAGATCACTCTTTTGAATGTGGTAAAAGCAGCAATGACTTATTTTCGTAAAAGTTGTCTCCCTAAACGGCCGACGCATAGGATATAAAAGGTCATATCATAGCCGTGTAGATCCACTAGACCTTCTTCGGTGACAAGGTCTCGTGCCTTTCCGAAAGCACCTTGGAGGATTTCGGCGCGACACGGAGTTTGCTATCCAGGACGACAAACGAGAAACGAATTGGGACGCTTAGATCGGCAACATACGAGTAAATCAGCTTTGTCCTTGTCGTGAAGAATACACCAGCTTTGAGAGAACTGACAATCGCATGAATTTTGGCGAACATTGAAAAAAGTAAATCTCATTGGAAATCGACGGTTTAAAGGAAAAGTGAAAGAATTCGGCCAGGAAGAAAGTGCTCTTCCATCAAGACAATGCACATTACATTGAGGAAACCTTGGCGAAGTTTCATGAATTGGGCGGCGAATTGCTTACTCATTTCCAGCCACGCTACTTCCAGTTCGCTAGACCAAACATCCTGGAGTCCGCGACTGCTTGATATTTAAAACAGAGGTTCGATCTTCCTGCTCGCCTCGAGCCTGAGGGCTGTGATTCGAAGATTCTTTTAGCTGGAGCTAAATCCGCCCGATGTGGCCAACCCAATGCCTTCGACGTATCTTGGCTTGGTTGTATCTACTCCTACATTCGTCCTCCTCGTAAACGTGACCGTAAATTCGATGAAAGATTTTCTTTCAAAGGTACCCAATATTATGTAGATCCGCTTTCCTGCTTATCGTCCAGCACTCGGCACCGTATAGCAGAACTCGCAATATCAAGGTCTTGTGCATGAGATCCTTTGTCTTTCTGGTCAGAAGTTTTAACCCAGATTCTCGGATAAACCGAAGTCGCACCGGTTTTCTGAGGTCATTCTTCATCGGATCTCCATTAAGGTGTCATTGGTAGAATTGATATTCACTCCGAGGTAGGTGAAGTCCTTAATTACATTGAAATTATAGCTGTCTACTGTGATGTTTTGTCTCGTACAATATTTTGTTTTGTCCTCGTTCACAGTTAAACCAGCTCTCTAGCTTTTTCTTTGATTGTTGCAAATGCCTGACCGGCGGATGGATGGGATCGAGCGACGATGATAATATCGTCTGCGTATTACAATAGCTGGGCTGATTTGTGGAAGATAGTGCCTCTAGTGTTAATGCCAGTCCTACGCACTATCTGTTCAAGCACAAGGTTAAAAAAATCACATGAAAGTGCATCACAATGACGAAATCCGTCGCATGTCTGGTACAATTCGGATGAAGTGTTACCAAATTACACAGCAAACTGGATCAGTTTTCTCGGGATCCCAAATTCAGCCATCGCCCTATACAACTCCAGACGATGAATGCTGTCATACGCAGCCTTGATGTCGATTAAGAGATGGTTTATCTCGACTTCGAAGGCTTTTTTTTTCACTTACTGTGAAGGATTGCTCCATCGTCGATTTGCCTGGTCGGAAGCCACATTGGGTGTCGATTAATGTGGCGCGAAATGGCGGCGTAAGACGACCACACAGTACTCTTTACAGGATCTTATAAGCGACATTAAGCAGACATATGCCACGGTAGTTGTTCGAACACATAGGATCGCCTTTTTCGTGAATGGGGAAAATAGAGCTGATACTCCATTCGTCGTCGCGTCCGTCATGTTTTTGTGTTTTGGTAAGGAGTACCAAATAGTCAATAAAATCACCGGGGATTCTACGATTCCTGTGGAGCCGTAAAGTTAGTGTGGTTTTCCATAAAGCAGACCTCGGGTAATCTGGGAAAAATAATTAAAAAAAAATTATCTCGATATTTTTGATTGTGTGTTTTTTTTTTAACTCCCACACATAGGCGGTCGGCAATTATACTGTCGGTACTCTATAGGATTTGGATATTTTTTAACAGCGCGAGCGAGCACTGTTAGAGATAAAAAATTTTATCGTTTTTCCCAGATTACCCGAGGTCTGCTTTATTGAAAACCACACTTACTTTGCGGCGCCACAGGCATCACATTTAAATAGTTTCGGTGGCAAGCCATTAGGGCTGGTGGTGTTGCTATTTGTTAGAATAGCTAAGCCGACCTCTTCTAAAGTGGGAGGGGGAATATTATTATATGTACATCGACTAGGGTGGTCAAAAGGGAGGTGAATGCGATTATCAACTCCTACTACTCACCTCCATGTGGTGACTGCTGGGTGCCTCGTACCTCGACTGGAGATGGGGTAACCAAACCCTGTGGAAGGTCGTTGGTGGCAGCTGATGAGAGAGGAGGTAGAAGTGCCATCTCACCTTGGCACTTTCTCATGTTTCCGGGCGGTAGGGGATGAATTCTATCAACGGTGGCGTCCACAGTTCCAGTTAGGTCGAACTAGTGTTATCTCTACATGAGCTGCTTCAACGTAGTGGAATACCAAGTCTATAGGGATCTCCAACAGGAAGTCAGGGTGATGGAAAAGAGTTGGTGGCGGATGAGCCCTTAATCAGGGCCAACGGTAGCACTCACATGCCTGCAGCGGGTTACTCGCTTCAGAATTTGGTCCGCCCCCTTTTGTTCTAGGGGTCCAAAAAAGGGGCTGGCACTCCGGGTTTTGGGTTGTGCGTGAGGTTAACCACCCAACCACGTACAAAAGTAATTGTTACGAAGCGACCAATAGCCACGGATAAGGACGAGTTCACTGTTGACGACACTGCAAAACGAACAAAGGATAGCGACTTTTGGACCGGCACGTGGAATATTCGGATCTTGAACGGGAGGCGTGTAGCCAAAAAATTAGCGGAAGCACTAGACTGCTACAAAGCAGATATCACCGCCATACAGGAAGTGCGGTGAGATGGACCGGTCAAAAGAAAGATGAACAGACGTGATGTTTACTAGGATTTAGGGGAGGATTTGTTGTAAGCTCCAGACCTAAGCAAGAAGTCTTGAGCTTTCGACCCGTGAGTGAACGCCTTATAATAAACCGCATCAAAGATAAATTCGCTAACATCAGCCTTATATGCGCCCCAACAGATGAAAAGGACGGCGCTACCAAAGAAATTATCTACGAGCTCCTCGACAAGACCTACGAGGAATGTCTGATGTATGACGTTAAAATCGTCCTAAGCGACTGTAATGTCAAAATAGTATAGTAGGACATCTTTGGTAAACACGGCTTCACGTCGGGAAATGGACTTAGGCACTGCGGGACGTAACATTAATATAGCAAGCACACGGTTTCCTCACCTCAATATTCACAAGGGAACATGACAGACACCAGATCAGCAAACTGTCAACCAGATTGATCATGTTGCGATGGACGTCAGGCACTCCTCAAGTATTTTATATGTCAAAGATTCCGAGCGTCAACATAGACTTGGACCACTACCTAGTTGCAGCCAAGGTACGTCTACGGATATCTCAGACGCCTCAACAACGAGAAAATATTATGAGGAGATTTAACGTTGACCGGTTGCAATCGCAACAAGCCGCCAAAACCTTTGCTGATCGCGTATCCCTCAACCATTCGAGAAGTCCTTTGTAGCTAGCATCAAATGCTGAAGACCAGTGGCTTAGATGCCGAGAAGCCATCAGAGATGTCGCAACTGACGTGCTGGGTTTCACCCGCCCACCACCACGAAGCCCTTGGTTTGATGAAGAGTGCCGGCAAGCACATGGAACAAAACAACATGCCTACAAAGCGACCTACAAAAGTATGAGAGCGGCTCGTGAGCTCTCTCGACTTCTCCGGAGAAAAAAGAAAGAGCATGGGAGGCGCGTGATCGAGGAAATAGAAAGGTCCTACTAGAGGAATAATGTTCGCAAGTTTCACCAAAAACTAAAAAGAACGCGTCAGAATAATAAGACCCGAACGGAAACCTGTAGAGATGAACAAGGAAACCTTGTAGTAGGGTCACAGTCGGTGTTGAGGATATGGAAAAACTACTTCTTCAGACTGTTAAAAGGCGAAGACGATGTAAGTTAAGAATTCCTTCCACCCGCCCAAACTAAAGTGAGGATAGCAATATCTAAACTGACGTTGAACAATTTAAGGCAGCAGGAGATGTCTTTGTAGAGAGCATACACCAACTTGATGAATGGAACCTCAGCATCGTTTGCCTGGTTCACAAGAAAGAAGACCCTCTATACTGGGCCAATTATAGAGGTATCAATCAGTTTCCTAAACATCGCATATAAGATCTTGCCTGTCGTATTCTGCGAGCGCCTAAATCCATTTGTCAACGATCTGATTGGACCCCATTAGTGCGGTTTTAGGCCCGGTAAGTCCACAATTGACCAAATTGACCAAATTACGGCAGATCCTGGAGAAAACCCAAGAAGTTCAGATCGATACTCACCACCTTTTCATCGATTTTAAAGCTGCATCTGACAGCATCTACAGAGACGAGCTATACAGAACCATGTCTAGTTTTGGCATCCCTGCCAAACTCGTCCGCTTGTGCAGAATAACGATAGAGAACGCTCATTGCTTCATTCTTTAACATCATTCTTGAAAGAATTGTACAAAACTCACAAGTCAACATACGAGGAACGATCTTCGAAAAGTCTGTTCAATTGTTCGCATACGCCGACGATATTCATATTATTGGTAGAACAAAGCGAGATGTCACTGGTGCGTTTGCGAGTATAGGAACAGAAGCGGCAAAAATTGATTTAGTGGAAAACGAGGGCAAAACAATGTATATGCTGTCAACATGAAGGGACACCCAACATTGCGAATCGGCCAGTGTGCTACAATCTACAACCATAACTTTGAGGTAGTAAGGGACTTTGTTTCCCTCGATTCTGCTATCACATCTGAAAACGACATCTCTTCAGAAATCAAACGAAGAATAGCGCTTGCCAATCGCTGTTTCTTTAAGCTGAGAAGGCAACTGTGTAGTAAGACCCTCTCCCGAACAACCAAGGAAACTCTATATAAGACCATTGTAATCCCAGTCCTGCTCTATGGTTCCGAAGCATAGACCCTTTCTAAAGCGGACGAAGATATCCTTGGTTGTTTTGAGAGAAAAATTCTTCGTAAGGTATGTATTTGGTCCCGCATGCATTGACGGGTTCTAGAGGAGACGATGAGCTCTACGAACAGTACAGCGATATCGACCTGGTCAAAAAGATAGCTGGGATATGTAGAGCGAATAAACACCAACGCTATAGCCCGCAGAATCTTCGACTCTAATCCGGGGGGACAACGCAGTAGAGGAAGGACTCGCCTTAGGTGGCGCACACAAGTGGAAGCGGACCTAAACCAACTTGGAGTGCGCAACTGGAGGCAGTTAGGGAAATACCGCACTAATTAGAGAGGCTTATTGGTTGAGGCCCAGGTCCACCCCGGACTGTAGCACCACCTAAGTAAGTAAGTGCATCGACTGGAATTGAGCTTTCTTGCTGCCCTATCACTCTATTTGGGTTCCATTGAGGAGCTACTGGAAATGCTCCTTAGTCATATCTGCTATATTCTGTGAGCCGGTGACAAAGTTTCCTTCTCCGTTTCGAAGGGCCAGTGTTAAAGCCCACTGCCAGTTGTTTGGCTTTGTTGTGGAACTTGCGAAAGTTGTTTCTGATGTGAGACTCTTCGATATCTTAGAGCTGGGAGGCTACGTGTGCCCTCTTCTTTCTCCGCAGGATTTTTCCGATGCAGTCCTTGTTCGTATGCCTTTTCTGTTGTCTTTTTCCGTTGTATGCACTCATCATAGTACCACGGGGTTTTTTCTTGGCGGTGGCTAGTATCCCAGCGCGATTTCGACAACTTCCTTTATAATGGTGCGACACAGGCTTCACTGGTAGTTGGTGTTTGTGGCTGGCGACAGTTTCGTGCTTAATAGCTCTCTACTGTCTCTGGCTAAACCGGAAATGTTAAGGCGCTCCGCGTTGATTCTTCTTTTCAGGGAGGGTCGTAGCTTCATTTCGTTCGACAGTTGATTAGAGGTCAACTGGGTGGACAAGTGATCAGAAATAGTGAATATACGCGCGTGCAAGATATTGTACATATCATGGTTTAAATTGTGACACAAGATTGCCTTATATGACCATCACGTCATTCAGATTAAAATTTCGATCAAGTCTTCCGTAGATTTCGATGAAATCTACTACTATCAGCTTAAATTACTTTCTTTGAAGTACGAATGAAATTAGAGGTCGCCTTCATTCGCCAAACAAAAAACAACAAAAAAAAATCAAATATCAAGAAACTGTCAACAAATAAGAACCGTAAGCCAATTTTAATTGCTCAACAAACCATACTTCCTAGCCATGTGACAAACTTCGTATGTACCTACTTCGCTGCCATAAATTGCATTTATTTATTATTGTCCACTGACAGTTGCCAAACACAATTTATTAAACAAACTGACAGTTCTAGTACGACTAATTCATTTTATAAGCTTTCGTCTTCTTGAAATCGCTGTCAATATCAATAATTTTAATTTATTTCCTCGATAAACATAAAGATAAAGACGGGGGATTCATTTAACTTAAACGGTCTCGTATGTATCTCAGCCTATTCGATTAAGATACCATTAACATTAGACACCTACCGATACAGTCGATCATTAAAATTAATTTTATTTTCATTTCGAACCAAAAATTTGACTTTGTCACATTACATTAAATTCGTTTTTGTCTCTTATTTTCTAAACACGCGATTGTTGATTTTTTTTTTGTTTCTCTCCCCCCCTCCACAACTTTCTTATAGTGTCATGTATCTATTTTTATAAAAAAAAAAGAAAAACAAAAAATATCCGTCAGTTTGCCTGTTGGCTATAAAACTTGATGATGAGAATGAAATGAAATGAAAACGAAAACGAAAACGAAAACGAATAACAATGGGAATCCCCCCCTCTGGTTTGATGAACAAGTTGTTTTAAATTTGTAAACAACAATTCGACAAACATTACCAAAGTACGTACGAGTATGTCTGACGTTTTTGGCATCATTGCGATTTCAAACGTATAATTAACAAAATTCTAAAGAATCATAATACCGAGGTAACAAAAAGCTTAAATAAATGCAAAATCTAAAATTTATGTTTTTCGCAAATCTTGAAATATCTATAAATGTCACCCTGCAATTAAATTCGTCGCACAAAATTGATACTGTCATCGGCGGGGGTTAGAACTGTCAGAAGATGGTGCATTGTCAGATTCAGTTTCGAAATAAACGATAAACCTGTTGTCGATTGTTTGAGAGACTGGTTATAGGAATTTACGAATATGTGGATGTATAGCAAACGTATCATAATCATATTGTGACAATTTAAGCCACCGAAAATTGGCGAATTTCAAATTGACAAGTATAGAGTGGTGGTTTGCTACACCCTTGTGTCATTCGATGTTGACACTGTTCGTAGTTTGGATTGTTGTATGGTTGCTTTGACGTTTCAGCTAATCCCACTCTTGTGTGGAACGGAATTTTCTGGAGTTACGAGTATGTGAATAGGAGACAAATATTTTGACGGATCGCTTCATACGGTGTTCTAAGGGAAGCAAATGAATACGTTCCATAAGCTCCTTGTGACAAATAGAGTTATTGTAACAAGAAGGGCTGTGATGTTTTGATAAATTTAGTAGTATTCGGAGAGTAATATGGTCAACTGTAAATCGAAATGGAACTGTCGGGTGAAATGTGATCTTCCTTTTTTTTTTCATTGTCAACATAGACAGAATCATTTCGCCAAACATAAATCGAAACTGGAGAAAAGAAATGCAAAATTTGGACAATTAAGCCGATAAACTAATATAAATAGTGTCCAGTGGCCACACCTACGGTTATCTCATTGCCATTACCATCCGCAAGCTAACCCAGCTGAGCGAAGAAACCAATTTATTAAGTCTATGTTGGCAGAGGTATTACTGGGCGAACTTTGGGCGGAACATGATCACTGAGATCAAGTTTAGGGGACTAGTGCGGCCTCAATTCGGCGTGAGATTAGGAGATAGAGAAGTAGTCGGATCAAGGAATTAGGTTCAGAAAATAGGGTGACTGGCACAACTGAGCTAGGGATACGTTTTAGTGTTGCAAAGCGTAGGGACTTTATGATCTCCGATGCCGCGAACCACTACTCACCGAAACTAGCCCCAAAATACGTCGGACATTTCACCATACGGAAAAGGATCTCAAGCTGGACTTATGAACGATGCCACAGTGTGGTGGGCAGCTTCTGTCCCAGGGATAGTTGGGGCTTTTTTTTAACGAGGGAGTGTATCAGCGAATGATCGACAAGTTCCTTTCGCCGCAACTGCAACTGTTGCGTGAGCACAAAAACATTTCAGCGAGACAGAACCACTCTGCATACCCCTTGAGTCTAGAATGAGAAGTTGAGTGTAATTTTTGCGAGTAACTTCATGAGCAAGTAAGAAGATACTCGTATTTCCTTGTTTGACAGACCATACACTATACTGTGGATGGCTGTGGCTTAAGTGGCAGCGGACTGGCCTCCAAATCGGAAGTTTCGGTGTTCCTTTCCAAGAAACTTAGCACATGCTGAGGCATTATAAGGGTATTCATACCCACTTGAGTGTTAAGTTCCATACCATGAGTTTTTTCTTGTGGGGACAATTCAAGTATAAGCTTTACAATAACAATCTCACAGCGATCTGTTTGTGAATTGTCGCACGCTCAGTGGACTTAGTGTATCCTCAAAATTTGTACACACAGCGTGTGCGAAAGAAAATTTGGAATGAAATGAAGAGATGTACATACCGATATTCTTTGGTTTTAAATGTTTGCAGGTTATAGGCTCAGACAAAGCTTTAAAATATCAAACTATATTGCTTTCGCTAGATTGGTGTTGCTACGATAACCGTACTGACGATCATTGAGATCGTCAGTATTACAGGGTTTATCAGTATTACAGAACGGACGTAAGAGCAACGGTTCTGTAGGAGCAGAGAAGAATATTCGCCAATCAGGTTGTTGACGAATGGCTTTAAGCGTTCATACAATACGGTAGATAGGATTTTGTAGGCGATGCTAAGAAGACTGATGCCTCTGTAATTGGCGTAGTACAGACAGTCTCCTTTCTTGACGAACGGACAAACAATGCTGAGGTTCCATTCATCGGGTATACTTTCGTCTGACCATATTTTGCAGATCAGTTGGTGTATGCTCCTTTTACCAAGTCATCGCCTGAGCTTGGCAGTCAAGCCCTCAGTTCCAGCAGCCCTACATCGACCAGGTTGAAAGGTTCATTCTGCCAGACAGGAGGTATTTAGTTCGTCATCGCCGTTGTACATTCTACTGAAATGCTCCTTCCAAAGCATCGACTGTGACTCTAAGACGATGTTCTCTTATTCGTCTCCACAGGCATCAGTTCGGGTTTGTGTCCGTGGCACGTGTTTTTTACCTTTTGGTGAAACTTCAGAATCTTATTACTGGAGTAGCTCCATCACGCTCTTCTCATGCTCCTGCCTTTTCCTCCTGAGAAGCCGGTGTTAATCTCTCCTCTTATGCTCGTAGAGTTCGTGAATAGCTCTAGTGCTTTTATGCAGCGCCGTTTTGTATGCCTCTTGCTTAGCTGCATGTGTTTTCCGGTACTCGTCGTCAAACCAGGGGTTTCATTTTGGTGGCCGAGTGAAACCAAGTACATTACAGGCAGCATAGCTGATAGCTTCTTGGCAATGTTGCCATTGGTCTTCAATATTTGATGTTGGCGGCAGAGGACCTCTTAAGAGATATTAAGGGAAACTCGATCGGAAAAGGATTTGGCAATCTCAGACTTCATCACGTATTAGCTTGACTTTACGATTTTCGGGATAATTGCAATCGTACCTTGGCTACAACTAGGTAATGGTCCGAGTCGATATTGGCCCCTCGGAATTTTCGGACTTCTACAATACTAGAGGAGTGTTTTGCATCGATCGAAATGTGGTCAATTCTGTTTACGGTTGATTAATCAGGAGTTACCCAAGTCCCCTTATGAATTTCAAGATGCGAAAATCATCGTGTGCTGGCTACGATAATGTTTCTCAACTCCGCAAAGTCGAATAGCCTAAATCCTTTATCGGAGGTAGTATCGTGCAGTCTTCCGATAGTACTGCCAAAGATGCGCTCTCTTCCTAGCTTTTCATAAAAGTTGCCGAGGACAATTTTAATGTCATAGCTAGGACACTGCTGGTAAGTCTTTTGCAGGAGCTCGTAGAAGGTATCTTTGGTGTTGTCATTTCTCTCCTCTGTAAGGGCGTGCGCACATATAAGGCTAATGTTAACAAGTTTACCCTTAATACGGATTGTTTCGAGGCGCTCGTTCACATGCCGAAGGCTCAAGACTTCTTGCCTAAGGCTACCTCTAACAACAAATCCGCATCCAAATACGATCGGCTTTTGCAGTCGATAACAATCGCCTTAGTATACGAGTATGTCGCAGTTTTTCACCCTCTAGTAGCGGTAACATCTGCTTTGGAGCTAGTTATTCGGCTGCAGGTGGCCTATTTAGGAACCTAACATTCCTCGTGCGGATCCGAAGTTCGTTGTCGTTCGGGTTGTCTGTTAGACCGAAGCCAGTCACCCAATCGGCGATGTGAGCGCTGCCGTTCCTCCATTAAGGCCTCATCCGCCACACTATCTTTTCCAAGACCCTGACTTACTTCAGGAAACCCTTACGGGCCTGAGCTCCAGATATGTTGGAATAGCACGGATAAGGTCTTATTTTGGGTTTTTAAGGAGGTTTGCAAAACAAAGTGATAGTGACAAGTTTTGGACATCTGTAAATGGAGATTCTTAAAGCTTTCAACCAAACAATGTCAGAAATTCAAAATAGTAAAACGAGTTATAAAATTGTAAACACTTCAATTGCGCTTTTTATACGAGTATTCATCAAATTTTCAAGTCCTTCAGAATCCTTTAAATAATCCCGAATGGAAAAAGTATTTATCGTTGCGTTAAATCTTGTAACTAGTTTACTTGTCTCAGCGGACTAACTTTTTTACGCCATCTGCTTTTGATGACTCCATCTGTCTCTGAAATTTGATCAACAAAACCTTGAGGGCAATAGTTACTGGAATCATTCTAGCCCAGTGACATAATTTCAGTCATGACATCAATATATCCAATGGAGACTGCAATTTTATGAACCTAACTTACATCTGGACATCCGAATCTGACTTTATGTCTTACCTTCTTGTAGACAGGAACTCTGACTGAAATTTGGCACTTGAAATTTTAAAGCAGCTTTGACATCAAAATTCATTTGTTTTGATTCTCGGTGCATACAAATTGACTGCGCAAAATAAAAATGGTGGATATTCGGCTTTCGCAAAACGAGACAATGCAATTAATAGGAATGGAGCAATATGAACAGCTCTGGAAATACAGAAGCCATCTCTACAAACGAGAGAATCTACAAAACAGGGTTTGGCAGGAAATCGCTAGAAGGTTTGGAGCAGAAACAAAGTATGTAAAGTCCAGAATAAAGTCCCTACAAATGAATATTACCCACACATACCAGGCCTTCTCATTTCTAGAGGATGTAATAGTTTGAGCGAGAGTCTGAAGCAAGGAGGACGATGAGTATATGCATAGGTAATACTCCATCCAATGATGATTCGTTGATGCCGACGATGTAAAGAACGGGAACGAAAGCCAACGACAAACAAATTTGATGGTGCTATAAATGATGCAATATTAAATATGACAAGGTAAATATCCGAATCAGGCAATGAATATGAACGTTACGAACTCAAAAGTCTACAGACGAACAAGAAAAATTTACGGACTTTGGCAGAAGCATTGCCAGCCAGTTGAAGGACTTAATAGCGATCGATACTTCGGCTGCTATGGCAGATTTGCAACGAGTGATGTCACAGCATTTTGTCAAATCACTCCAGAAACAGAGTGCAGCACCCTCATTGTAAGTTAGATCTTAAGCTCGATATCTGGCAGCTAATCGCCTGAAAGCGACTAAACAGTGAACAAATAATTTATTTGAATCCTCATAGAGAACATCGATTACACCATACCTGAACTTTGGTTTGACAAAGACTTCCATGTAAGCTTCAAATCTGGGCCCTTCTGGAAGGAAGATGCTTTCATGGAGGACAAGTCAATCCACTTTTACACAGATGGATCTAAAACCGACAGCGGGGTTGGTGGAGGTATTTTCTCAGATAAGCTAAATCTAAGCCTCTCCTTCAGTATTGCAAATCACTGTAGAGTATTCCAGGCGGAAGTTTTGGCGATTAAAGAAGCTCTGTCCTGGCTGAAGGCAATCGCTACGTGCAAATCAATATTAAAGCTGTATGCCAATAAAAGAACAGGCCTTAAGTGGACTATTCGACCAAAATGTCTAACGGCCAAACAGATCTGGTAAAAGCTTGATCTGAACCGCTCTAAGAATCGGATCCTTCTAAACAGGAAACATTTCAGCGCCATCATAGGTATCATTGCTGGACACTGCCTTATAGGCAAGCTTGCAAGAAGGCTTGGCGTTTTTACAACCGATTTCTATAGAAGCTGCATGGACGAGGAGGAAGAAGAGGCAATCCTCCACCTACTCTGTATAGGTCCAACTCTCTCCCAGGGAAGAAAACTTTACTTCAGAGCTTTCTTCTTTCTTCTTTCTAAAGAATATGGACATAAACAGTCTCCTACGCTTCATCATAAGCTCAAACTGGTTCCATGAGTAAGAGGATCATAGATCCACGTGGCATCACAATGGGCCAATAGGCCTAAGTGGTTGGGCCTTTCCAACAGCCACTTTTACCTACCTTTACCTACCTACCTAGATCTTCAGTTGATGCTAAGATGTTACGAACGCAACAGACTTTTATCAAAGTGTCGGAGGATTCCAAAGCCAAATCTATTGGCCGATGGAAAATTCTGAAATGAAATGGAAAGCCTTGCATATCGTCTCCAATGAAAAAATATGACGAAGAACCTCTTGTGTTTTGAGTTTCTCTGGAATGTGGATATGAAGTTCTTGACAGAGGCTACAGTTTTTGAAAACGATATCATCGCACGCTCTCCAATATTCTCCGACACTGAAGTAAAGGAACCGGAACAAATTTGCTTACATGTAGTTTTCCCTGAATATTCCTGATCAGAACTCCAACGAAACATAGTCGCCAGTGGCAATGTATCTTGGGCAATGCATAATTTGCATCTTGTCGCATGCACATTTGCTAGTAAATTATAATGTTTTGACATAATTTGCCCAGTTAAAACAGAAAAAATATGGCAGAAGATGTCAGATGTTTTGTCAAATATAAATCTGTCTCATAGAGACCGGTTGTTAAGTTTGATAAAGTTGTGCAATAGTATGCAACCTTTAATTATTTTTTCAGCATTTTTCCGGAAATGTATTGTAAAATGTTTGTGTGGGTACGAATGATAGAACTTATTCCTGTCAGTACAATCGCTTTATTCAATACAATTACAATTCACAATTTAATCGCATTTCTCAACCACTTTGACTTCCCTTTATCTTTTACTCAAACCACTTAAACACTTCTTTTAATTCACACTTCAAATTCAACTGATGAATCGACTTGCATACCTTGGGGATCTTGATATTTATACTTCAATGACATATTACGAGAACAATCTGTGCCATCCAGCGTTCCATACAATTTTCCTTTTCGTTAGAAAATTCGATTTCATTCTCCATTCACCAATGGTTGATGCTTCTGCTATCGAAATGTTCTGCTAATCAAATATAGATGACGCTGTTCACATTCAGATTGTGGGGACACACTAGCGCCCTGGTGGTGAAATTAAAAACGATCCTTAAATTGAAACGTAACTAACTTCACAAAATTATTCAATACGTTTTCAAAAACTGATCCTTTTCTTCTTGGCTGATTCTTCCTGGTTTTCTTTTTGTGAACGATTGTGCTAGTTTTTAAAGTTTAAATTAAATAAAGTTGAAGTGATTTATTTTCTTGTTTTTGTTTAACTTTCTTGTATTTACAAAATATTTAAAGTTTATTATTAAGTAGCTGCTAGACCGCTACAAGATATCACAGTATTTATTTGATTGGATAGCACTCTTGGTAGAGACAGAATATCAAAGGAATTTAGATGCCTAGCCGGGTTTTTGACAATTTTTTGTCAAAATTTTCCTTTTCAGGTGATATGGCTGCATAATATTCTGTTTGAGTGGAAAGGCCCAGTTTCCAATAAAAAACTCTATGATGGCTTTTGGAATACTGATCGAGTTTTCTATGATTTGTCTCCCAAAAACATTTCTCCCTAAAAAATCCTTCATTGCTTTGGACACAATAGGCTTCGATGTCAACAGCTGTGAACGTATAATTGCTGTCGCATGCAGCAAGTACAAGGTGGCGCAAAATAAATCACCATATCGGAAGATGGTGATTTTTACAAATTTTAAAAATGGATGGATAATTTTTACAAATGGCGTCGTACATCAATCATACTTAACATTTGTGAACTAGACAGCTGCAGTATACAAACAGATAAGCAATGGAATAATTGTGTCGATGTTTTTGACCAATAATCTGTCGGTGGTGTTAGCGTAGCGTGAATGTCGACGTCGATTTGCTAATCATGTTGCGACAACTGGGCAAACATTCCGGCACTAAACTACTCGACTCGAACAGAGTAGAACCACAGGAGACCATGCAAGGGCGTGGTCGCCACTGGACTGCTCGTTCGGCGGAGAATATCGCGGCTGTGGCTGCCGATATCGCTGAGAACGAAGAAACATCAACCAGATGACGGGCCACGCAATTGGGCATCACACACAGCACGAGCCACAATGGATATTGTGAAGAAAGCGTTTCCTGGTCGCGTAATCTCCCGTTTTGGCGATTTGGCATGACCAGCAAGATCGCCCGAATTAACCATCCCAGGACTACTTGAAGTGGCGGGTTTATGCCAACAAGCCACAAACAATCGCTGCCCTTAAGGAGAATATTCGACAGGAATGCGAACAGTTATCACCGGAAATCTTGCGGAAAGTCATGGAAAATGCGATAAAATGGGCACAAATGTGTATCAACACTGGCGGCAGCCACTTGACGTTTCTTTTCCACTTAACAGAATCAACTGTAAAGGTCCAAGTAAAGATTTTTTTAGTCGTCATGATATATTGTATCTCATTCTGTGCACAGAAACTTACACAGTTATAGCTAGACGGCACTCTGAACTGAGGGATCGGCGATTATAATCATCTTTTCCGATTCGCTTTTCAATCAGAGTTTTAAGCAGCACAAATTCGCTTACTTGTTGCTTTTCTAAACTCCTCTGTATCATCACTTTTGCCAGATGGGTACTCGTATATACTCGTAAGAACTATTTATTAAACAATTCATAAAGTTGCCTTTCATTTTCGCTGCAAATAAAACGAGTCCACGTTCCTGTTGATTTTTTTCTCGAGACAACAATAATAGCGGTACTAAATGTGTAAACAGTTGTTGTGACACTTCAGAATTGCTAATGAAATTTTTATTTTAGTCAATTTATTGCGTCTTTTCAAATCCACTTTGGAATATGGAATTCAATTGTCACATGATCGTCCTGTCAAAATCTAATGTCACATTTTACTGCGCGTTGTCATGTGCGGTACTGCACGCACATCTGTTTCAGGCATAAGTGGATCTTAATGCAGTGACAGCTGAAATTGACAAATAAATGACATAACACTTCGGCAGTGGCGTTAGCTTTTTACTCAAACACGTGTGCGCATACAGTGCTGTCAAAAAAAATGTATCAAACCCTTCTTGAGTTTCTAGATATGTCTTCGCAGTAGACAGCAAAATATGGTTCATTATGTATCTATAAATAGTTCCAATCATGTGAGGAAGGTACATTTAGGTGGCAGTGACTGTGCAACACGCAATAGAGTTAGAATTAAATAAAAAAAGTTTAAAAGTCAGTGCTCTTGCTGACATTAACGCGCGAAAATTCAACGTACTTTCTCCCTAAGATGGCGCTACATACTGGCATGAACCCGTGTTTCAACGAATTATCAGCAATGTTCTTGGCAAACTACCCCCGGTTGGGCACTTCAAGATGGTTGAAGTCCCTTTTCACTTGAATTAATTTTTACTACTCTCTGTGCATTGGAAAACGGAAGCGTAATAGATGTTCAATAATTGCTACGGATTTTAGCAAAGCCTTCGATAAAATTTCGCACGAAATAATCCTTCCAACCTGAGTTCATCTTGTGGATCAAATCTTATTTGACAAATCTTCAATATACTCGTAATGTTCCTTTTAGACCTTCTGTTTCTGATCAAATTGTAGCTACATCTGGTGTACCTCAAGGAAGTCACCTCGGTCCTCTTATTCGGAAGCAATAATATAGATTTCATTATCAACACCCTGCGGACCATCAATGAGCAGTGCGTTGAATATCGATCGCCAATCCATCTGCTATTCATCGATTTCGAAAAGGCGTTTGATAGTGTCAATCGGGAATTTATTTGGCTTGCCTTGCGCAGGAGAGGTATCCCAGATAAATGTCACATGTCATATCCCACATGTCACGTTTTGCACAGAGGAAAGCTGTCTGAGGAATTCGAAGTCCAAAGTGGAGTTCGGCAAGGCTGCATTCTTTCACCAATATTGTTTTTATTAGTGATCAGCGATGTGCTAAATGCGGCTTTATCGATGGGAAATGGAGGAACTCGATGGACTTTTACATCTGAACTCAAACACCTTGACTACGCTGACGATGTATGCCTACTATCTCACAGAAGAATCGATATTCACCTAATGATAGCAAATGTGGAGAGGGAAGCAGACGTCGTTGGGCTGAAAATTAACTCGGCAAAAACAAAAATGATCAGCTTGCGATCGAACTCACCAACTCATACTCGTATATGCATTGCTGGACAAACGGTTGAGAGAGTAGAGAGTTTCCAATACCGTGGGAGTATTCTCTCAACCGATGGCGGAACCGAACTGGATATAGTCAGCCGAATAGGTAAAATGAAGTCTGCGTTTGGTGAAGTAATGCAATTAGCTTAAACACCAAGCTACGACTGTTTCGTTCCAACGTTGAGTCCGTGCTGCTATATGGATGTGGTACTTGGAGAGTGACCACTACTATAACAAGAAAGCTGCAAACGTTCGTTAATAGGTGCCTGCGTAATATCTTAAGGATTTTCTGGCCAAACCGTATCTCGAACGAACAGCTTTATGAGAGAACCGGCCATGAACCTATTAGCACAACCATACAACGACGAAAGTGGCAGTGGATTTGTCATACTTTCCGAATAGATGACAGATCCATAGGTAACCACGCGATGCAATGGAATCCGCTTACTCAGGATGACAGGATACGCGGCGGTCCTAGAAGTACATGGCGTAGAACAGTCGAGAAGGAAGCACGGCAACTGTGAAAGAGTTGGGATGAGCTGAAGCACATTGCCAGAAGCCGCACACGATGGCGCGTACGCGTTGTAGAGGCCCCAGGACCTACAAGGGGATATAGGACATAACAACAACAACATATATGCAGATGATCTCAAGCTCTCAAGCAATACAAAATGATCTGAATAGCTTTTTAATGTTGGCGCTTAAGTTAGCAAATGCCAAACTGTACCTTATTCGCTGCTGTACCATCACCATCAACAAGGTTTTATTTCAACGGCAATGAATTAATACGCCCTGTCACGTTACATCGCGATTTAGGTGTTATATGCGATAAAGGACGCAAAATTTGTCACCTGATGTTCTTTGGCTGTAAATTTTTTTATGAGGGCTTAAAGTGCCTGAGGCTTGCTGACATTGACTCGTGACTTCAGAATACCCCACAAAAAGATGTCTGAAACGGTTAAATCAGACGATCTTATCGGCCAATGCAGTCGGAAATGCAGCCCTTGTGACTTTTGCAGTATGCGCCGTTGCTCCGCCCTGTTGGAACCACATGTTCTCCAGTCCTAATTCATCCAATTGAGGAAGTCGTTGAGAATGGCTCTGGAGCGCTCACCGTCCACAGTAATCGTTTGGTCCGTGGTTTTTTCGAAAAAATTAGGCCCGATGACGCGTCCAACATAAACAACACACCATGCAGTAAATTTGAGCAGATGTAATGGCCCTTCGTGGGTTATACGCGGATTTTCGGTGCCCAAGAAGTGATAATTTAGCTTATTCACATATCCACAGAAATGGAAATGGGCCTTGTAGCTCATGACGATTTTCGATGAAAAGTTGTCGCCTTCGTGATCGAGATTCAAGATGGATTGAGCGTAGGTTACACGCGCTAGGCGGTCAACAGCTAACTTTGTAAGGAAACACATTAGAGTCTTTCACCAAAGTTCTCTATAAAGACCGCATATTGATGACCTATTGAGTGGGACGTCATTTGGTCGATACTCTGGGGTCCTCTGCGATATCTTCAACCGTAGCTGCGATATTCTCAGTAGAATGGCTGCTCTGGTGCCGGCCAGACTTGGCAGCATCTCGTGTTGTCCCCACTCTTCTAGGTGTCGGACGACCGAGAAATCTGCGTCGAAATTCACGCTTGCGCCAACACCATCGACGAATTATTCCGCGTCCCTAAGAAGAATAGCGATTCATGTCCTGTTGACGTATATTTTGTATCTGTTTCCTTCACAAATGTCAAAGTGGAATTGACATTTGCCGACATTTGCAAAAATTATAGCATCTTCCAATAGGGTGATCACTTGGATTCATTAAGCGATTTTCCAAGGAATTCTCTTTACCTTACATCCGTCAGGCCCATATTGGAATATGCTAGCCAGGTTTGGTCGCCTCACTGCGAAAGCCGTTCTCGGCGAATCGAAGCTATTCAACGCAGATTCATCTGATAAGCATTACGGGGTCTACTTTGGACATACATCTATGATATAACTTGCCTCCGTACAGCGATCGTTTAAAGCTAATTAATTTTGAGCAGCCCCTCACTGGTTATATTGACTGCCTTACTCTACTCCAAATGATATCCATTAATACCAATCCGCGCAAGCTTAGGTCTGCTCCCCTCTTCCACATTAACTTTCACCGAGCCGACTAAGGCTGTAACGATGGTTCTTTCTTTCGATGGTGCCTCGGTGAAGTCAGATCTAAGATGCTCTATTAAGGTGCTATAATTAGTTATCTCTGGCGTAGCTTCAACAAACAACTCAGCTACTCCTCTCATTAATTTTCGACATCAAACGCTGGACTTCATTGACATTTGCCAGAAATTGGCTCAAAACTTTTTTATTCGTTTCGTCACACACTGGGAGGGAGCGCCCACAATATCTTTCAGACTAAGGTTGCTAATTGACATTTGAAAACCTCTTTCTCGATGCGAGTCAATAATCTCTGCTTAGGTCGTTGTTGGGCAAATCTTGTCTGGGCAGATCGTTGCTGGGTAACACATTTCCGGGTAAATCGTGTTTGGGTAACTCGTTTCTGGGTAAATCGTTGGTGGAATCTTCGTTTTCGTTGCCAGTGTTGCTTCCACCCACTTCGTAGTCTTGCTCTTGCTAGAGTACTTTGAGAATTGCTTTTTTACTTACTCTACTCGTCACTAGCCGCTCGACCAAATCGTTTTTTAGTCTGCAAGTTGTGGAAAGTCTAAATTTTCTACACAAATGCTTCAAATGCTTCTAGATAATACTCAAAAGAGGTGTTTCTTCTAAGGAGCTAAGCTTGAAGTAGAACTGTCTGGTTCCTCGGGTGGGGATACCATTGACAGTTGAGCCTTTTATGGGCACAACTGTAGATTCTCTATATTATGGGACTTAAAGCCCATTATCGCTGGCATATTCAAATTTGTACGTCTAATGAATGTTTTCCCACCTTACAATTGCAACAAAATTGTGGCCTGTATTGGTAGCAATAGGGTTTAATCCCGTACAGTCCTTCCAAGCTTGCGAGAACAACAGTTACGTAGGCATTCTAACTGATATCTGCGAAAATAAAATATCTAGTCCCCACGGAAGTCCCTTCTGAAGTGTAATGCTTAAAAGGGAGAAGTTTTTATCAATGATACTTTTTGTTATATCATCGGATCTCTATTGGGCGAAGAGAGTTAGCTAATTACGCAAATCATGGAATATCTAACAGTTGATCAAACAATTTAAAACAAAAAAAAAAAAAAAAAAAACAAAACAGATGTGAGCAGTTATTGTTAATTTCCAAGTCTTTCCGTGAAAACAACACTACTGTGTACGTATAAATAAAAGCTGGTTTCAAACTTTACCTTCATTTTAAGTCGTTTAAATTCAATCAGGTGTCATGTGATACATTTTATTTAAAATGAATTGTTTAAGAGCAGAAAAAAAAAGTCAATACCAGTTGTTGTGATGGGTTATTGATTTTATTATGGAATTTTTTCTCTGGCAATACAGACTTGTTTACCCTCATTGGCATAGTTCTAGATGATGTAGGAGTATATCGTTTACAGCAGGTAAACTAGCCGAAATGGTTAGTTTAGTTTTAGTTTTAAATGCATTTTTATTTTCTTAATCACTAGCTATTATATACTAACAAAAAATGCTTAAATGCTAGCTTACACTTACTTAACAATCTTAT
The DNA here is from genome assembly GCA_949129095.1 of Volucella bombylans. Classification (NCBI taxonomy): domain Eukaryota; kingdom Metazoa; phylum Arthropoda; class Insecta; order Diptera; family Syrphidae; genus Volucella; species Volucella bombylans. The sequence goes on along the minus strand of OX422140.1, from coordinate 354,288,080 downwards.
ACTAACTTAATGGCCCCACACAGGCACTCTAAGCTACTCTAAATTCTTATATCTATGTCTTTCGACTTTATTTACATTTTATTTATAAATATTTATTTTGTATACTTAAAGCTAAGAAACAACAATTTGTAAACAAAAAACTTAGCATATGGACATTTTATTTTTTTTATAAAAAACTTAATATCTAACTTAAAATTAACCTGAGCCTACCTAACCTACATACAAAATACACACATACAAACACATAGACATGATACACAATTATATACATATATTGGTATATACAAAGGTATACACCAATACATGCATATATTTCTTAAGTGCTAACCTAAACCTATGTAAGCTGGCCAACGCTATTCACCGAGCAAATAGATTGGTCAGCTCTGCCTCATTAGTGAGGCTGGTCCATAATTGACGGAAACGACGACGGATCATCTTCTCCATCATTCAACCACCAGAAATGCTGGTGCTGCCGAACGACATCCCTCTTATCGCGATTCCCCACCGCCCTACTGAACCTGAGACGATCCACACTGCCGTGTGCGACGTCTCTGTTGTAGTTGAGTCGCCTGTCTCCAGCTGTCCGAGCGACATAGAAGATTAACGGAACCGCTGATCTATCCTGGATCAACCCTATCTGATCTAGGTAGCGGAATGCTTCCGGTGGAACGAAGCCGTGAGAGCGCACATTCTCGTGGTAAAGGTAATTGGGGTAGTAAGCCCCAGATATTAGGTTATTCGTCGAGGTCATTGCTCTTGCAATGTGCCTTCGAGTCAGCTTAATTACGAAGTTGTCCACTCGTATTAGGTTCGCCCTGTTGTAAAGGATCTCATTAGGATAAAATTTCTTGTACTCCGACTCTGGTGTTCTGTACAAGCGAAGACAAGCCCTAAGACAAACCCTCTCAAACACCCGAATCTTTTCCATTAAGCTTGCTCGTACATTGAACGACACGGGACAACCAAATACCAGCATGGGCCTGATAAGGGCCATGTAGCAGATTACCTTTACCCTCGCATCGATTTGGCTGCTATAAAATAGTCTCTTTGTAAGGGCAAAAGCACCTTTAGCTCTGGCCAGAGCAGCATCTACATTTTTGCCAAAATACAGAAACTGATCTAGCCAGATTCTAAGGTATCTGACTACATTTCGACAGGCAAGAGGTTGTCCATGTTGTCCAATGATAGAGAACTTTCGGCAATTTTTTATGGTATCCCTAGAGGCTCCAGACAACGGCGTCCTAAAGAGAATGGTTTCCGACTTCTGAAAGTTGATTTTCAACTTCCAGTCATCGCAAAATCGTCTTATCTTATCGAAGTCACCCTGCAAGAGAGTATTAATGACCTCGATTTTTGGACCTGTTCTGTACGCTACCAAATCGTCTGCGTACGCAATAGTATGGGGAAGTGAACCAAGTCGCTTGTATAAACGCTGAATAGGATCGGCGAATTGACCGCGCCTTGCTGAAGACCATTTTTAATTTGAAATATTCCAACAGAAGTCACATCACCATTTTTCACGATGAACTGTCTGTTGGTTAGCATATTATAAAGAATGTACAAGAGTGGTTTACTGATACCCTGCCTAGTCAGCTTATAGAAAAGACCCTCTAACCATACGCTGTCGAAGGCCTTCTCCAAGTCAACAAGGCAGGCACCAGTGCACTGTTTCTTGCCTTTGTTCCATTGTATATCAGAAACCAGTTTAGACGCGGCATGTGAGATATCATGTCCCGCCTTAAAACCGAATTGATTATCCGGAACTATATGTTTGTCCTCAACCCACCTAGACAGAGCTCTATTGATTATCGACCGGAGATTCGCCGGATTGGATATATCCTTTCCCTTTTTGGGGATAGGTTGAACCACCGCCGTTCTTCAATGCGCTGGATAATGTGCATTATTCATTGCATTATTAAACAGGGTGGTGTAAATGTCCACCGCTTCTAGAGGAAGATGTCGAAGCACTATGTTCGGAATACCATCGGTCCCCACTGATTTCTTAACTCTGATTGTGTCGAAGATCTCATGGAGTCCTTCCTTCGAAATGAACGGGGGTAGGTCACCTTCTCTGGCAATGACGTTATTTGCCATATTTCCGTCGCTAAACCGGGTGAAAACAGAGCCCTCAGATCGCCAGTTCCCTATTTCATTTCGAATGCGGAAGTCGTGCACCAAGACGCGATTGTCCAGGTCGTAATTAGGGCCAATGGTATCAGTGGCCTTGTATACTTCCTGGAAAGTCGCCCCTATGGCCTCAACCTTCTCCTGTGGATCTTCGATCACAAAAAAGTCGTCATCATCAGCGGCCTCATTTGGATCAATACCTGCTATTGTCAGTAACCGTTCATTGTCTGTTGTCCGGCCTATTTTAAGACACTGAAAGTCGTTTTGATTTTTTCTTCGAAATAGTTTATTTATTTGCGGGAACATATTCGGGTTGCTGGTGTTTACAGCCCGAACCTTGTTCTTCCAGTACAAACTTACAGAAATTCTGTAATTTTCTTTTATTAGCGTTTGAATATTTTTAATCGACGACTTCAGTGTCCTAATCTCCGGGTCTTGTCGGTCAGTTAACTGTCTGTACAAGTTTTTAAGTCTTGTCAGAAGTCTACTTTTCTGTCGGTGCAGTGTGTCAATAGTAGGATTGCGGAACAGGTCTTCGTTACTCGTACGTCGATACCGCGGTATTGTAGTGTCCATAGTTTGTTTAATTGTCTCGTCCATTTGTTTTAGGTACTTGTCGATCTCCTCGTTTGACAAATTCCTATTGGACGGTGGGTGGAGCGTGTTCGAGGAGAGCGCTCTAGTCAAGGTTGCGGAGAAGCGTGTCCATCGAGTCTTACTGTAGTTTGGACTAACTCCTCCAATTCCGCAATTTCGTTGGGAACCGTAATTTCGGTGCTAAAACCGCAATGGTCGCTGGCATGGCGATCGTTCCCCAATCGCTTAATATTAAAATTGTTCCCAATGACCAACCTACACAGGTCCTTGGTTGCACTTACCTCTAATTTATAGGTATTAATAGGAGGTACCTTCTCCTTCTTCTTCTGCTGCTGTTGTTGTTGTTGCTGATGTTGTTGTTGTTGATGGTGTTGTTGTTGTTGTTGTTGATGGTGTTGTTGTTGTTGCTGATGCTTTTTTTTAAGCTGCTGTGGTTTCAGGTGTTGTTTTCGCAGCTGTTGCTGTATCTGCTGCAGTTGTTGTTTCTGCTGCTGCTGGATTTGTTGTTGGGAGCTCGCTACTTCCAATTGCTCCCTCTGCCTGCGTGCTGTTTGTCTTTGTTTAATAGCAAGCATTTTTTCATTTAGCATTTGTATGCTGCTATTAATTTCTTTTATCTCTTCATCCTCATCTTCCGATTCGGATGCGGCTAGAGAGGCAAAGTTGTTATTGCCGCCCTCATAGTTGACCTTATCAGCCGTTAAGACGGCATTTGTTCTCCTTTTTGTGAGAATAGGAGGGGTTTTCAAGCTCCTCCTCCTTTTAACGGCTTTCGCCACGGCACCGGCAACACTATTTTTGCCTTTTCCCACTTCCGTTATGGGAAGAGCGGAGCGCTCTCCACCATCCATCGCTGTCATACACGAATGTGCGCAGACAGTTTAGCGTTTGTAAATTCGTACCTGTCAGGCGTATACGTTCGTCGTACAGCAGTAGATCCAAATAAGACCCGCCTCTGGGAAACGACGGGTTATCCGTCGCTTTAAGACCGAGTCTGTACATGACATCGTGCTGACCCCACCAATCGAGTAGTAGGTTCCCTCTAGTATTTGGCAAATTATTTCCCCAATCTCTGTGTCTAGCGTTGAAATCCCCGCCGATTATAAAATAATTCTCCCCCGATTCCTGCCTCAGAAGTCGAAAAAGCGTGTCGAGCTCCGTAATGAATAAAGTGGATTGTGAAGCCTCAGGTGCATAAACAGAGGCCAAGTACAGCCGCTTTCCACTGCGGAGCGGGATTTAAACGACGACTGCCTCCAACACCCGGAACCTGCGCAACACGCCCTTGTACACTCTGTGAAATTTTATACCTTCTTTAATGAAGATCGCGACACCGCCTCCACGTTTGGATCTGGGCCGGTTTCTTCTTCTAACAATATAATTATTGTACTCCAGTTTGTGCTTATCGGTTAGCTTGGTTTCGCTAGCGAAAAGCACATCAGGAGTTTGGTCTTGTAGCAATTTAAACATTGCGGCTCTTCGCTCGATCCTAATCAGTGAATTAACATTCACCGCAAGGACCTTCAAAGTTTGCTCCACCATGTGCGTACCCATTACGACATGTGTTGCGTTAGGTCCGGCAGCAGCGCGTAGATCTGGTCCACCCGCTTGGCCTGTTCTTGTACCTGCTGTTGCAGCTGAGCCATCTGTCCTTGGATTGTTAGCAAGATGGCCAGCATGTTAGGTGCAGCTTCCGTTGTTCTCGGCATTGGCGCCGAAGAAGCAACAGTCGCTTGCTGTACCGTAGCCCCCCCTACCTGACGCCATTTGGGCGTAGGAAATTTGAGACGAGACGGCTGGTGTTTGAAACCTAATAGGTGAACGTTTGACCTCCACCTTCTGCTGCCGAGCCAGTTTTGCTTTTTTAATGTCGGCGAACTTAGGACAACCCCGATAGTTTGCGGTGTGTCCCACGTTCCCACATAACACGCACGAGAGCTGCGACCTATCGGATGCTCCGTCAACACCCAGAGCACACTCTTCGGAACTGTGGTTCTTAGCGCACTTCACGCATCGAGGCTGCATTTGGCAGTTCGACGCGGCGTGCCCGAACCTCTGGCAGCGAACGCATTGTATAACGCCATCGCTCCTTTTTAATCTTTCCCAGTGAACCACCTGGTAGTCTAGGACATTGATACTCCTTAGACTATCCAGACGGCTTTCGGGACTGAGCTGCACCAGGAAGAACGGCAGACTTCGTTTCTACCGCCTGGCTCTAGCTGTGGTAAATGGCTTTACCCCTACAAACTCGAGTCCCTCACACTCCTTCTCTTTGAGCAGTTCCAGGATCTCCTCAGGATCAGAAGACGGTTCCAACCCTTTCAGCAGCATCGATTGCCGCTTTTCACACTTAGGTGTGAATGAGTAGTGCTCCGTCGTCGTTTCTTTTGGAGCTCTTTAACTTTCGCGTAGCCCTCCACTGTATTACAGTGGATGGCATGGCGATCGTTCCCCAATCGCTTAATATTAAAATTGTTCCCAATGACCAACCTACACAGGTCCTTGGTTGCACTTACCTCTAATTTATAGGTATTAATAGGAGGTACCTTCTCCTTCTTCTTCTGCTGCTGTTGTTGTTGTTGCTGATGTTGTTGTTGTTGATGGTGTTGTTGTTGTTGTTGTTGATGGTGTTGTTGTTGTTGCTGATGCTTTTTTTTAAGCTGCTGTGGTTTCAGGTGTTGTTTTCGCAGCTGTTGCTGTATCTGCTGCAGTTGTTGTTTCTGCTGCTGCTGGATTTGTTGTTGGGAGCTCGCTACTTCCAATTGCTCCCTCTGCCTGCGTGCTGTTTGTCTTTGTTTAATAGCAAGCATTTTTTCATTTAGCATTTGTATGCTGCTATTAATTTCTTTTATCTCTTCATCCTCATCTTCCGATTCGGATGCGGCTAGAGAGGCAAAGTTGTTATTGCCGCCCTCATAGTTGACCTTATCAGCCGTTAAGACGGCATTTGTTCTCCTTTTTGTGAGAATAGGAGGGGTTTTCAAGCTCCTCCTCCTTTTAACGGCTTTCGCCACGGCACCGGCAACACTATTTTTGCCTTTTCCCACTTCCGTTATGGGAAGAGCGGAGCGCTCTCCACCATCCATCACGTTATTTTGTTTTTTTTTTTGTAAACACTTTAATTTCTCTTATTAAAATTGTCTGTTTAATAAATTAAATAGGAAAAGAAAAACCCGTTCGCAGGGGCTGGGAAGCGAACCCACAACCCCGAGATTTGTCGCCCGGGTTTTTGCCACTTAGGCTACCGAATACTCGATAAATTATTGAGTAAAAGTATACTTCTTTTTTTTTTTTTTTTTTTTTTTCTTCTTCCACACTTGTGAAGCCGAACACGAAATGATCTCGACGGAGGTCTATGAACGACTGACTGGCCGAACTTCCTGATAAAGACCACTTGTATTGTAGTATTCTCCGATGGTTTTTGCTATTACATATCCTATTAGAATTGAGGACAAGTTGTAGAGTTTTTAAGCACAAAAAACAAGTGTGAATTATAACCTTCGAATCACCCTCAGTGAAGAAAAAACTCTCCGTCCTATTCGGACTCCCACCCCTAGAGAGCTAATATCGTAACCAAATACACCTGAGTTTCAAACCACTACAAAACAATTTTCCTTTCTCCTCCTTCTACCTTTCCGCCCGGGCCCTGGCAACAGTAAAAGGGTATCTAACCCCTTAGGCGCACGTAAATTTTAAAAAGTTACTCGTAATCCGAAACTGGTCAAAAAACCGGTTAAGGTTGAAAGGTTTTGGTAAAGCTAGAAAAAAAAGTGTAGCAGATGGAAGAAAGCGTTGAATACAATACATACTCGAAGTGAATTGGAAAAAAGTCACAGGACCTTAGCCAAAAGCTTCAATTAATAATGTAAGCTGGATATATTCCATTTAATTCGTAATCGGTGTATGGACTTCCGTTTTTTTTTGGAACATTAGGCCTTGGTTTATGTCCAGTAACTTTTTTTCAGTCTTCTTTTGATTAAGATCGTAAGATTTGTAATTAGATTTGCTAACTCTGGTTTTAGGTACATTTAAAGAGCCACATCGACATGAGTAACTGGTGTGCATCTGAAAGACTTATTGTAGCGTTCCAGGTGGGACCGCAAAGGTCTAATGTACTATGAGTTGGTTAAACTAAATAAAATGGTAAATACTGAACGTTATTGTACTCAGCTGGATTTTTGGCAAATAGAATGGGTGTGGTCTTTCATCACGATAACGCAAGACCCCAGCCACCACATATCTCCAATATTGCACCATCGGATCACCACTTACCCGCCACGAAAAGCTAGAAATTATTTTCCAACTGATTGGATAAGCTTCCAAAACTACCGAAAAATATCATCCATAAAGGTTTGAGCGATCAGATGTGAGACTCCCTGTATTACCAAAATCATAGTTAGTACTGCATTGACGGTTCTAAAATGCTTGCTATTGCTTGAGTACCTCAACTGATTCTGGCTAGATTTTTTTTCAAATTTTCGTTAAATGTATGCTGCGAGTATGTTAACAAATTTCAAATAGTAGGAGTTTTGCAGGACTAATATTCTATTTTTAAGGAAAAATAGTGGCCGCGATTCAATTTAATCTTTTTTTTATTTAAATTTTGGTGAGGGCTGATGCTACAATTTATTTGGCTTAATAACGTGCGACCAGATAACAATGATAGTTTTCCAATTGTTTTGTTTCAGCAGCTGTCAAAATTACAAATGACATCCAGCTGTCAAAATATTCAGTAAGGTTTGCCATTTCATTATGCATTTTAATTTTATCGAAATTCCGGCTCAGTTGTAAGTACGCAACGTGAATTTCGTCGTGCGGTAGGTCGTCATCATGGCTTGTCGCACCGTGAGCACACTCTTTTGGATCTTAAGCCACCATACATACAGAGATTGGTGCGAAATGTATCGTATCGTATCAGTATCGAAGAGGACCCAGAAATGTCGATTCGGCGCCAACGCAGCTTAATTTGCGATTGGACTTGGGCCTAAATCCATAAAAGATTGTGCTGACGCAAGAATTGAAGCCGGACGACTATAGACAACGCCGTGAGTTCACTAATTGTGCGCTGGAAATGTTGGCCGGAGATCCGGATTTTGGCCAAAAAATCATCTTCTTCGAACGAGGAATTTTTGGCTCAGCGGCTATGTCAACAAGAAAAATTTCCGGAGCGAACACAATCCACAAGCATTCAGCCAAGCATCAATGCATCCACAAAGATTGATCGTTTGGTGCGGTTTATGGCATGGCATGGAAGAAGGCACTGCTACCGTCAATGGATGTCAACCGACTTTCTGTAGTCCGAGCTCAATAACATCGATATATCAGAGTTGTGGTTCTAACAAGACGAAGCTACATGCTTAACAACCGACGCAACGATCGTGGTTGTGAAGGAGCAATTTGGCGACAGGGTCATCTCACGGCGAGCGTTCATTAATTGGCCGCCGCGATCTTGCGATTTGACACCACTGGATTATTTTCTCTGGGGCTACGTTAAGTCCATAATCTACACTAACAAGCCAACCACTTTGAACGAGCTAGATGCCAACATTCGACACGCTATTGCCGGAATAACGCCGCACATATTGGACAAAAATGATCAAAAACTGGACCGACCGCTTGACGCACTTCCAGCGAAGCCGAGGCGGCCATTTAAATGACGTGCTATTCAACACATAATGTCATGAACGTAGCTTTAAAATAAAGCCAGAATCAATTTTTTATCTCACACCGTTGTTGGTTTATTTAAATTTGTTTTCCTATCCTTTTTATCTGGTCACCCTTTACAAGCTTAATCTAACTTAGAAACTAGGACTTAAAAACTAACAAAAATTAAGGGTTAGGAGCTAAGGGAATGGTGGAGGAGGTCAAGTTTGAGACGAGAAGTGCTCAGGTTAAAATCAAAAACCCGGAGATTTGAGTTGACCTTGTTGAGCATGCAGGAGATGGGTTGGAATATAGAAGAGACGAGGACATCGTAAATTACTAGGGTTAGTATTGAAGGAAATAGAAACAGAAATGAAGGAAGACGCATTCCATGGAATCAGAGAGCAGTCTATGAATGAAGTGAATGTCAGCTACGTCTAGAGGGTATTCAGGTTATGGAGTTTGAGGCTGTCTCGATAGGGAGGTACATAAAAAGAGTCGTCCCAGGCTAGTCCTCGAAGAGCAAAAGGAAGGAAACGACGTTGAATGTTCTCGATTTGGAATATATGAACTCGCTGAAAGGGAGACCACGTTTGACGGGCATATTTAAAGTGACCTTATCACATAAAGGTTGCAGAAATCTTTACACCATCGTGTGATAAAACCAATTGATGAGTTGGCTTTAAGAATTTTCTCATCAATATGCGAAGGGATGTTTAACTCTCTATCGTATAATATTCCAAGGCCGCGAAGGAATTGAACCTGGAGTATAGGTTGCCCATTCAGAACATAAAGTCACCATAAAGTTTTAGACACCAAGTGGAAAACCTATCGAGGTCTTCTTGAAGGAGAATAGAGTCTTTGGGTGATGAAATAGCTTTGAAGAATTTAGTGTCGTCGGCGTAAATGGATAGGGGCAGTGTTAAATAATCCTCTCAAGATCGTTTATAGTTAAAATGAAAAGAAGGGGACCTAGATGGCTGCCCTGTGGGACACTAAAAACGGCTAAAAACGGGGTTTAGAAGGCGGATCTAAAACAAACGCTATAATAACTGTTCTCCAGATAAGGTGGAAGATGGAATCAAAACCGATGAAAGACAGTTTGAAGAGCATCCATTGATGAGATACTTTATAGAAGGCCTTAGTAAAACCTTTAGCAATAACATCGATTTCATTGCCATTTTCTAAGGCTGAAAGCTCAAAGGATATAAATTCAACTAAGTTTGTAGTATGATGACCTACCCTTCAGAATTCCATGTTGACTGGGTGATATACATAAGTGACTTGCACTGAGAGGTTAACACTTCATATAGAAAACTTTCAAACATTTTAGGTATGTGAGAAAGCTGAAAGTTTAGCAATGGGACGGTAGTTAGTTACTTCATTCTTTGATCCCTTTTTGGGATGAAAGCGGTCCTCCAAACTTGGAATCCCCCTTGTGTGAGGGATAGATGGAATAGGGAGGAAAGTGGGAGAGAAATATTGGAAGCACACTCTTTGAGAAATAACAGACGGACTGGCCCGTGTAAAAATTCATATTGTAAATTTCCTTTGATAAGGGTTGGATCAAAAAATTGAGGGAGAGAGAGAGAGAGGGGCCAATGGAGAAATTGGGAAGGTACTTAAAATATCATAAGTAAGGCCAGGTACGAAGAAGTTGCCTGGAATGATTATCTAAAAAAGGTTGCAAAATAGTTGGCAATAGTATGTCAGTCGGCAGATGATATATTATCGAACGAGAGAGAAGGGGTAACCGTCAGATTTTCTTCGTAATTGATAAGGTTGGTCGGCGCAATATCAAGAAAGCGCTGATAGAAGCAGTTATAGAGCTGGGTGTATTGGTGATAGGTTTTAAGATAATTAGAGTAGTCAGGACAAGAACTGGTGCGAAGAAAAACCGCTCATAATTTATTTCTTTTGTTTCGTAAAGAGCGAAGTCTTCTGTTATACCAGGGAAGGGAAGTATTCGCAGATGATGCCGAGAGAGATTATACCGAGAAAATGGGACGTAAAAAGAAATAGAATCAAATATTTAACTGTAAAAAATGGAAAGAGCTTCAATTACAGATAGATTGATAGAACCACAAGAAGATTTGCTGAGATTGATATTAAATTAACGAAAATTATCTTTGTGGAACTTGTAAGAAGTTAGAGTAGGGGGGAAATGAGAGAAGAAGAGGGACAAAATATTACTGTCTGTACAGTTAATCTGATCGCTGGTGAAAATAAGGTCTAGTTACCTACCGATGGAGTTAGAGACGTCACTTACTTGGCATAGGCTTGGGTCTGTTATGCGATCAATGAATAGACATACCTTGGTTGTACTAGCGTTTGGCAAGGTAAAAAAGCATTGATCATCCGATGGCATCCACTTCAGCAGAGGCAGATTAAAGTCACCAAAGATGAGGATATCGCCAATGGAATCACTTAGGCTTTAATAGCAAGGATGTCGGATGCCACGGGTTGAGCTGGGAGAATGTAGCAACACATAACGTACATTGACCTATTGGGGAGTGATATTTTAATTGAAACAAAATCAAGTTTAACAGAAAGAGAGATAGCGATGAGAGAAGAGTTAGGGCTATTGTGAATGGCAAATAGAATCCCTCGGCATGGAGAATCAACTATGGGGAGAGAGTGATCGTCATATCGGAAAACATTATAAAAAGATGGGAATAGCCCCTGGCTCTTTATGTCGGGGATCAAATCGGTTTCTGTAATAGCATAGACATCGAAAGAGAGGCCATGAGATATACACAAAACAGCACTTGTTTTAAAGCGCAAACCTCTTACGTTTTGAGGAGTAGGGGAATGTAAATGAGATGCAGACACAGAAGGCAAGTTGGGAACGAAAAAAATTATCATGGTCAGCTCAGCTATGCTGAAGGTGAGAGACTCTTTTACAGTGTACATAGCTCCGGAAAGCAGCGAGGTCAACCGCAAACTTTTGGGGAGGTGTATTGAAAATTTCGTGGTACCTGTTGTAAAGATTCCTGAGACTTGTTATAGCAGTAGGAAGGCCTTTTTTTGGATGGAGACTATGACGTTTACTTTGGTTTTTCTTTCAAAGCAAACAGAGTCGGATTTCTCGTGAAGATATGCCAGAAAGAGACGTACATTTCCGTAAATCGAAGTGAATGCAAGAACTTCCCTATCAGGAAGTTAATAAATTTTTTAGTTTGTAAAATATCTAAACAAATCTATTGAATACTTAATTAATGAAAAAATTAAGAAATTCCCATGACATGCTTTCAATTTATTGACCAAACAATTTATATTTGTTTCTCATAGCTAGTTGTTCTTGAGAGGTTTGGTATATTCTCGGCAATGGGTTGATCATGGGTTCTAATTCGAACATGGCTAGCTAGTGGAAGTTATTGAAACGCACTCATCCAACTGTCAAACTGCGCGCGAAAATATATAGAAATCTGCACATTAAATTGAATGTGCCTTTTTTATTTAACTAAAAATTAAATTTATAAAGTGAAATCGGAGCTCAGCTCATCACCCGAATGTTGCTAAAAAATAATAAGTAACTTCTTACATCATCGATTGCAAAGAACAAAATAAATACATTGGAAAGCTGTCCACTGTGCAAAACGAAACACCTTATGCTGTTGTACGACTCTTCAATAATAGCAACAATTTTTTCAGGGATGCCTCACATAGCAAGCGATCTCCAGATGCAGTCACGATTAACGCGATCGAACGCCTTTGGAAAGCCGACGAAGAGCGGTGATTGGCACTCCGACGATTGTTCAAATATGATTCGCAAAGTGTTAATGTGATCGACGCATGATCGACCACTGCGGAATCCCGCTTGGTGCCTCTGGACTCAATCCTGGACTTTATCCTCTCGAGAATGATAGTGGCCTTCAGCTTTGGGTATATGGACAACCACGCCAGTTATTGCAGTTCTTATAATCGCCTTTCTTCGGTATCTTGACAATAACGCCATCCGGTACAACTGCCTTGTTATTTTTTAAAAGTAGGATCGCGGTTCTTATTTCCGTACTTGTTAGCGGGGTTGATGTAAATTCCTCTGGAAGACCTGCATATGCCCAGCAGTTGGTAATTTGCATTTGTACTCTTTTCGGGGCCCCCGCCCAATTATCAAGGCTTCGCCCTTTAATGACGTTGTCTAATAATGAACGGGGGCAGAGCAAAGTACTGGTCTTATCGTAAACATCTTCAGATGACGCTACCGAAGGTTGCTACGATTTGATCAGTCACAAGCTGCCGATCATAGGTCTTGTTGGCGGCTGGACCACCGGTAGTCCTTACCAGGACTTAAATCACGGTACCATGGGAGTCAGGAGCCCCCCGGATCTCGGTCCGGGCCTGACTTGTTAGAGGTAGGCCCCCTTGTGGGAGCGTCATGGTGGCTGTGGTTTAAACCCAAAATCGCGGGAAAGAGTCTTCCTATGGTTTTCCTTGGTTTTCCTTTGGTTGACTCAATGTGGAGTTGCAATAAGTGCTGGGTGCTGTGACCCTAAGAACAGTAAGAGGTTTTAGGTCGGCCTCGACTCATACCAAGGGTGGAACTTGTGCCGGCAACACAGTTCCAATTTGGTATCAAAAATAGTGAAAGTTATTGGAGAGCGATGGCAAGGCGTATCCTTGCTCCCATGGATGTATGGGCATCCCGTAAGTTTAAGCCCACACGGCAGGTACTTACGTTAAAAAACATGAGACATGTACTCTTTTCGATCCGATCTTTCACAGGGTGGTTGGTGCTACTTTTTTGACCTATAATGTCCTTAGGGATTTTTACAGCCAGACAGCAGCTATTAGTAGCAGGAGCGGTGCTGGTAGCAGGTCATGATCACTTCCTATATTTACAGTTCTCTCATTTTTTACATCGCAAAGTGTATTCCTCCATCGTTGTTGTATAATGAAGTCGTCAATTTGGTTTTGTGGTCGACCATCAGGGGAGACCCGGGTTTCTTTATGGCAAGTTTTGTATGGAAACAAGGCCGCACCTACCACTAGCTGACGAGCGTTATAAAAGTCAACAAGCATATCGCCATTGTTATTTCGCTGGCCCAAGGCATGTCTACCCATAACGCGCTCGAGGCTTACGTTGCCGGGCCAACCTTGGCATTGAGATCCACCATACACCGAGAATAGAAAGTGATTTTGTCTTCGTCCTCTGCATCGTTCGTCCGAGCATAGTACTAAATGATAGCGACCGCGGATTTTGGAGCTGAACCTTGCCGTCATTATCCTCGCCGATACTGGTTTCCAGACCTGGTTCTTAGAATACTGCCTGTCTCCTCCTCCCCAGAGTGAAACATCGTAGTCAGTCCTGAGTTTGCACTGTATTCAGCTTTACCCCTCCAGTATCACTCGAATCTAGAATCAGAACTGTCGCGGAATCAATAAAAAGTGATTCGGGAGAGAGTGAGGCGGAAACAGACAAAACTGTAATTTCGTGCAACAAACTACAACAGCGATGGAGGACATTTAAAAGCAGTTGAATGAGGTGGACCTAAAATTCGACGCAGCAATAGCCAACGCAGCTTTAGAGAAGCAGGAACGCATCCGTCTTCAAAGACTGTTCAACCATCAGCAAGAAGATCGAATTTCTACAAATGCAACCGCATGTTCGCTGTCAAATGAAGGAGTCATCACTACTGCGACTACTACTTCCATGTGCACCGGGGCTGAGTTGACGCCACACACACACTATGCTCATGTGGGCCTACGATATTTACTCGTACGCAGTCACAGTTCAGTGGGAAACTGGAAAATTAACATTGAAGAAATAGTCAAGGAAGCTACAGTAGCTTTATTCTCTTGCAAAAAAGCCATTGGGGATAAATAGGGGCTTCAACCTAGCATAACCCACTAGCTATACATCTCGGTTATAAGACCGAAACTCACCTACGGGGTTGTTGTCTGGTGGACCGCCTTAGACAATGCAACCAACTGCAACAAACTAAGCAGCTCCCAAAGAATATCATGTCTATGCATAAGCGGATCCTTACGCTCTACACCCTCCGTGGCACTAGATATTCTGTTGCACTTGACACCCCTCAATATCTTCAGCAGGCAAGAAGCAGCGACTGCAGAGGATAACCGCATCTTTTCGGGTAGTGAGGCCGCTATCAAGTCTCTGGACTCAGCCTCACTAAATTCTAGAACCGTCCTTGAATGTCGATCATATTTTAGGGAGATGGCAGAGCAGTTCAACCTTCACCTATGTTCGGTGCCGCACCACAGAGACATTCCAGGGAATTGTACGGCCGATGAGTTCGCCAAAATAGGAATCACTCTCATTTATTCTACCGGAAAGGGTACGAGTATATCAATCGCTACTTGCAAATTGATAATAAAGGTGCATGCTAACAAAAGAACAGACCTTAGGTGGACTGTTGGATCGACATATCTAGAGACCGAAGAGCTGGATCTGAATTGCTCTACGAGTTTGATATTTTTAAATAGGAAACATCTCAGCGCCATCATAGGTGTCATCACTGCACACTGCCTGCACAAGCATGTAGCGTCTTTACAAATGATTTTTGTAAAAGCCTTGTGGATGATGAGGAGGAAGGGACAATTCTCCACCTACCCTGTATATGCCCACTTAGAAGCTTTCTTCTACAATGACTTAAGCGATCTAAAGAATATAGACGCTAACAGTCTCCTACGCTTCATCATAAGCTCAAATTGGTTCCATTAGTAAGAGGATCATAGATCCACGTGGCATCACAATGGGCAAATAGGCCTAAGTGGGTTGGTCTTCCCAGAAGTCACTTTTACCTAACCTAACCTTACGTAACCTATATGGCCTTCCCGTTTTCATGCCTATCGAGAGTCGACAGCTATGTTTGGCTATACAAGCGTGGACAATCTTTTTCGTCTACAGAAATGCATCAAAGGCGCTGCTAGAGAGGTAGTCGAAGCATTGCTTAATTATCTAAACAATGTCGACCAAGCAATAGGCGAGATAGAATTCCCCTTTGGTCGCTCAGAGATTTTAACTCGAATGATGGTGAAAGAAATAGCACCGATAGCAGAAGCAAAAATGATACCATTCGCCACCAAGATGCAGAACCTGTCAACCTCTTTGGAAGCAAGTGGAATGTATCAACATTTAGCCAACCCAACACTGCTAGAGGAGCTCGTAGGCAAGCGACTGGAATTGGTCCAGCGTAGTATCCACATACAGCCATATGCCACGATTAAACATTTTGAAGTTGATTGGAGTTGTTGGAATCGTCTGTCCGGTCTCTAGTCTCAGTGCCACAAATCAAACAACGAAACAAGGCCTGAGTCAAGGAGTGTTCTACTTGTTGCACAATGTGACGCAAAATTAATCACCCTACCGGAAGATGGTATAATTTTTGAAAATGGCGTCGTACGTCAATCATATTTGACATTTGTGAACTAGACAGCTGCAGTATACAAACAGACAGCGCTATACTCCGCAAGAGCTTGGAATAATTGTGTCGATGTTTTTGACCGCTGTGTCAGTGTTAGCGCAGCGTGAATTTCGACGTCGATTTCCTAATCGTGTCGCGCCAACTGGGCAAACATTCCGGCGCTTAGCTACTCGACTCGAACAGAGTGGAACCATAGAAGACCATGCAGGACGTAGCCGCCACCGGACTGGTCTTTCGGCCGAGTCTATCGCAGCTGCGTCCTCCGATGTCGCTGAGAACGAAGAAACATCAACCAGAAGACGGGTCACGCAATTGGGCATCACCAGACGGACCCTACAGCGAATTTTAGTAAAAAACTTACACATGTTCCCGTACAAAGTGCAAACAGTGCATCAGTTAATGCCCCCTGACCGTCAGTCGCGTGTGAATTACTGTAAAGCCATCCTCAATCTCAACAACGAAAAGGACGATTTTGTGCCGAAAATCATCATGAGCGACGAGGCGCATTTCCAATTAAGCGGTTACGTCAATAAGCAAAATCTTCATTTCTGGGGCACTGAAAATCCGCGTGTGATGCACGGAGAGCCATTACATTACTCAAAGCCACTGTGTGGTGAGCCGTTCACGTGGGAGGAGTGATCGGCCGTATTTTTTTGAGGACGCCATCGGCAATACGGTCACTATTACTGGAGAACGCTACAGGGCTACGTCTTCTTACTACCGGAATTGGATGAGCGGGACTTGGTGAACAGGTTTCAACAAGACGGTGCAACAGCACAAGTGAAGGAAGCGTTTTCTGGTCACGTTATCTCCCGTTTTGGCGATTTGGCATGACCAGCAAGATCGCCCGATTTAATCATCCCAGACTTCTTTCTTTGGGGCTAATTGAAGTCGCGGGCTTATGCCAACAAGCCTCAGACAATCGCAGCCCTTAAGCAGAATAATCGACAGGAATGCGAACAGTTATCACCGGAAATCTTGCGGAAAATGATTGAAAATGCGATAAAATGGGCACAAAATTCTGTGTAAGGAAAATCCGCATTCAGTTGCAGAATGTTTAGTCTGTAGCATATCCAATCTCTTGCCTTAAATATGGACATATTGTGTGCTCATGCAGAGTTAGGAAGGCTTTTAGGATTGGCTGTTGTGATAAAAACCCATCATTCGTCCCTCCATGAAGTTTAGGAGCCGAGTACGACAACATCGGAGACAGTCAACACAGTAGCAGCAGTTGTCGACAAAAATATGCAGCATTGCATCGGACAAACATCGGACAAGACTCTATGGTGATGGTGTCGTGGTAAAAACACAAGTTTTGCTTGATAAAGGATCCTCTGTAATCATTAGGGGTGTGGAGTTGGCCGGACAACTTAAATGAGAAGGACCTGCGAAGGATTTGAAGCTGGAATGGTTTGGCATCGTGGATCTTCCGATCGTGGATGTGGATGACGCCGAAATGTTTCAAATGAAAGGGATGCAGAGTGTCAATGTTATGTTAACACTTCCGTTTGGCGAGTATTCTCATACTGCAAGTCCACACATCATAACCAGACTTGACAACTGTCATCTGTCATCACATTACGGATCGTGGGATCTGTTGACATAGGACCAGTTGTAGCAGAAACGAAATAGCTAAGTGTGGTGTACGGGAAGACCTCGACGGTGGATGAATGAAGAAATGGTCTAATTCAGCACTGCGACCAGATTTGGGAAGGTGCTGATGTAGAGTTGACTCGAATAGTAGATGAATACCTACCTCAGCGTTGAGAATTGTTGTGTTAAAAAACCAAGAAGAACTTACCACAGATAGTCCCTACAACTAAACTACAGTAAACTCTGTGAGGCTCATGGCTTTTCTTGGTAACGCACAACAAGACGGAATCTTAGCAATCTTTAGAAAGATCGTTATGCGAAAGTTTAATTGGGATAGGGGTTTGACATAGAAGGCTTTGCTTAAGCATTGAGTTTGTGTTTATTGGATCAGGTATTGGCTATGTATCTTGCACACACAGATAGATTAACGTTGATAACTAAGTTTACAAAAAGTTAAATGGCTCATCAATTTATGTGAGCACCATCGTAATGTGCTCGTCAATCAAATTGTATATATGGAGAATGTCTTACAAATGTCAACGGAAACAATTGAGCTCTAAATAAGCAGCGGCATAAATGGGCAGTGATAATAGTGGTGTAGCTAGTTATGATCTAAAACGAAACTGGCCAAGTTGAACGAAGCAGAAGGACAAGGAGTCGTTAGACCACTCTAAGTCTGACAATTAAAAAATGTGTTGAAAAGGCAACATCGCCTATCTACCGATCTCTTTAAACTTAGTGTCTGCTGCTACACAAGAGCCAAACTGGGTTGTCTTATACTTATGATAGACCCTTCTAAATGAAAACTTTTTCAAACCAACTATGAGAGAGACGATATAAAGTTAAAGGCCACGAGCACGTGGCTTTTAGAACTTTTTTCTTTGGACAGAACAAAATCCAACTCGTGTAAAACGTGCCCTTCTAGTATTTGTTGCAGAATATCTATGGCTTACACAAATGTTAATATCTCTGTTTTGTTTTTTTTATTACAAATTTGTTTAAGACAAATCCTCCACATATATATCGCAAATGTTTGTACATTTTGTTTACGAGTTATTTCTAAGTTTACTTTTTATTTCTCCATTCACGAGTAATGATTGTGTTTTTGTCTTTTATAAATAACGAGAATAAAGTATAAAAAAAAAAAGAAAATGTTTTACAACCGACTCGCGTCAAAAAGTCGCTCCAGAAAGGTGTGGAAAATACCAACACGTACGAGTATAACGAAAATAAAATAAATTCTAATTGAAAAGACGTATCGAAGGAGTTGTGCGTGGATAGTATGAATTTTTATTGTTTTTTTTTTAAAGAATTAAACTTAAATAACTTAGAATATACAAAGTTGGAGAAAATAAGCAACAGCTTGGGGTGTGAACGTGGGTGAAAAATGATGACGTTTCACCGGACCGTCGCTGCTGTTCGGTGTTAATACATTTGCGCGGGTGTGCTCTTTTGTGAGGTGTTCTCCTTGTCCTTGGAACTCGACTGCGAATGATGGTCGTTTTTTTCACTATTCGATATCGGCACCCGTTTGTAGATCTTCATGGTTGTATAACCGATTCTTACCCATTTCTCCTCCCACTGTCGAACTTTGTCGATCACCTGCATAACATTCTTGATGTCGTCTTTATTCATTGTCGTGGTGGTAGAAATTTTGACGAATTTTCAAAACAAAACTCTTGGGGCGGGAAAGTGATTTTTGATTTTATGGAGAAATGTTCACGATGCAGGTAATTTTGGAGCTACTGAGAGATCGTGCTACCTGAAGAGGCTTGTTGGTTGAGGCCCTATGAAAGTTTGACTTTCGTTCTTACATCATCGTAAATGTAAAACACGAAACCACATCTTCCCCTCTGGTTAAGCATTCGATCGTTTCTCATCATTTTATTGAATAAAATTGCGAACCAATTAAATATAAAACTTCTGATCTTCGTCCATACTTCGGAGAGTATGTTTGAATCTTTATACTGCTTTCCCTATTTCTGCTTCCGCAAGCATCTCTACTTACTGACAGTCGAAATTTACGATTGACCCACATAGGTCAGAAGATCACTTCATCACCTTGATCGCACTACGTCACAGATCTATTCAATTACAGGCAGGTTCAAAAATCTGGGATTCTTATAAATGTGTCTTGAAGAAGTTTACATTTCTGACTTTCCAGGAGTCGCCGAAATCAGACACAGTTCTTAAGAAATTTGTCTTTGGCCACGCCTACACTTGAGTACATCGAATCTTCGATGGGACGAATGCAATATTTCGAACTCGTGCGCAACTAAGTTCTCTGTTTCTCAATAGATGGCAGCAGCAGTAAATGCCGGTCGATTTTGACACATCCAAAACGTCATGAACCAAGTTTAGACATATGGTAAACTGTGATTTTGTTTTGACGTTATATACTTTTGGTTGTGTGAAAATGTCTGATTTTGTGGCGAATAATCGTCAGGGCAGCTCAAGCGCATCGAGAGCTCCAAAAAGTTTACCGAGATGCCGTCGAGTGACGAGTTTACCGTCACTTCAAAGACGGTGATTTCGATGTTGACGACCGTCCGCCTGAAGAAAGGCCAAAATCCTCCGAAGACGCTGAATTGAAGGCATTGCTCGATGAAGGTCCGTGCCAAATGAAAGAAGAGCTTGCTTCAGCATTTCCCAGCGATTGCATGCGTTGGGAATGACTCAAAAACAAGGGTCATGGGATTTGAAGCCATGTTGAGCGTTGTTTTTTCGCCTGTGAACAACTGCTCCAGCGGCAAACAAGGAAGGGTTTTCATCATCGTATCGTGATGGGTGATGAAAAATGGATTCATTACAGCAACTGAAAGAGAAGAAAGTCATGGGGACTGCCCGATCACGCTGCTATGTCGAGAATATTCACGCGAAGGTTATGCTGAATATTTGATGTGACCAGGTCGGTGTTATTTATTATAAACTGCTGAAACCCAACTAAACCATCACTGGTGAACGGTATCGACAGCGATTGAGGCGAGCACTGCAGAAAAAACGGCCACAATACGAGCAAATTCACGAAAAAGTGATTCTACAATGCTCGGGCTCACGTTGCCAAACCCGTTAAAACCTACCTGGAAGCGCTTAAATGGGAAGTCTTCCCCCACTCGAAATATTCCCCAGATCCCCGTCCCTAAAAAAGGCGAGTCTTTTCTCTCTTCCTCTTCCATGGTCATGGAAACGCTGATAAACCGTCAGCTCATGAAATATCTCGAAATGCGAAAACTTCTCAATGACCAATGACAACAGGTCCACTGGTGATTTGATGGCATGTCTCACCGTAAAGTGCAACCAAAACGTACAACAATCTGGCGAAAGCAAGATAGTTGCACTCGGTATTTCTAAGGCATTTGACAGAGTTTGGAATCAGGCTCTTTTGTTGAAAATGCGTGCATTTGGGAGCAGAGTCATCGCTCCCAATGGATTAGAAATTACCTTTCGTAACGTTCGATTTGAATGATTTCAAGTCTGATATCCAAAAAATACATGCTGGTGTGCCACAGGACTCCGTTCTGTCTCCGACACTCTTTTTAATTTTTATCAATGATCTCTTGTCTGCTACTTCTAATCCAATATATTCCTTTGCTGACAACAGTACTCTTTGCTTTTCATATTCGTTTCCGGACTTACGTTCCTGCTCTTCGGCTGTAGAACGGGAACGGCAGCGTATGTTAAGCTCATTAAATTCCGATATTAACAGCATAACCAATTGGGGAACTATCAATAGAGTGGAATTTAATGCTTCCAAAACTCAATGCGAAATGTGAATACCCAGCCATTGTCCATGAATGGCACTTACATCGTCGAAACTGAAAAAGTTTCTATTCTCGGCATGTGTGCCACTGACAACGTACGTTGGAATGACCACATATTCGATGTTGCCAAAAAATTCTGCGAAATGTCTAGGTTTCCTCAAGCAATGTAAGAAATATTTCACCCCCTCTGATCAGGCCTCAATCTATAAGGCATTTATCCATCCAAAAGTGGAGTACAAAATATATCTGCACCTGCTAGATAGGATTCAAAACCATGCGATAAAACTCGTAGGTGATGCTAATATCTCTCAGACAATGGACACCTTCAAAGACCGCCATGATGTCTCCTGCCTCACCTTGTTCTATCGATACTTCGACAACCAGTGCTCCATTGAAATTGCCAGTAGCATTCGGCCACTTCAAACCTTCAGTATACCTTCAAGCCCACTTTCGGACGTACTCTAAAATACCGTGACTCTTTCCTAAGCCGTACAACTCGTACAATGCCCTGCCGAGCTCTCTATTATCTGGTCGTTATAACGTGCAAACATTTAATAACAATGTACATCGGTACCTCACTTTTCTTCCTCCCTAAATTCCCTTCGACCGTGCTGTCCCTTGAGCACGCGCTAATTAAAAAACAAAAAAGATGGTTCAGCTTCTAAGAAGAAAGTGCGAGCACAATGAATTTTGCTGCCTTTCTTATCTTTTTCTACAGACATCGCCAGGTTCTAGCACTCAGAAGACTAATAGCCCAGCTCATTTCATGGTCCGACTATCACGAAATGCACTACTGACTTAGAAGAGTTTCATCAGCATTTAAGTTTTATTGTAATTGCTGAATTGATCCAGATGACATGATATAATTCTTGACGATGAACAACGCAATTTTTGTGGGTACCCCGAAATGATCGTCGCACATATGATGTTTGGTGATATCATATCTTTCCGATAGCGAACCGCTTACGATTAAAAAAATACATTCACCATCTGTTTAAACGACGGTGATAATATAATTGCAAATCCTTTCCTAAAATCAGTGTCGTGGTGAAGATCAAAATACCTTGTCACTTGTCCAATTCACGGCTAATGGATATTTTTAATGAAAGGTTTCACTGCAAGTAAATTAGTATGCATCCAGATCTTGTTAAAATGTCAGACTCACCAGGAGATGAAACATGTCATCATTAAAAGACTGCCAACTTAGCAGAACAAAAACGAATGACGCGCAATTCAAATCATATGATCTTAATGAGACACTGTCCTTTATACATTCACATTCTACACAATCTTCACCAAGAAACAAAGCCAAGGTTAAGCGTTGTTTGGAGCTACACTTCTATTTTCCCAGACACTCCTCAATTTATATTTGTTTTGACCCAAAAATGACTTGTCATCAATTGTTATCAACTGACAGCAATGATATAGCTTCCTATCTGCACAAGTACGCCATTGTTTTCGACATTTAAATGACTGTAAACATCTGATATATTACCGTCGTAAGAGTCAAATAGATGGCGCTTTATGCATCCACTTATTTCGAACAGCAGACATAAGAACACGAATGGAAGATTGTCAGGAATTTAGTAGAACTCTACGCGTGCCATACCTTAAGAATTATATTTTCTCATTCTTAAATGAGTTAATTAACTAATAGATCAGAACCTGACAGGGTTTACTCCAGTAAGCGTGTCATTTTTAATTTCAAAAACAAATAGCAGGTACTCATACTCTCCCCCGAAGGGGACCCCGTACAGACGGACATCATAATTTCAAAACAAGCTCCTAAAAGAATCGTTCGTGATCTTTAATTACAATTTGATGCGGGACAATTCTAATTCAACTCGTTCAACGGTTGGTTTCTTATTTTAGATCCAATTAAGAGTCACAAGCGAGAATACTTCATTAGCTATACATAAATTAATTTGATGAGTCAATTGAAAAGATCAGTTGGCGAATTGAAAGCGAAGAATGAGAAACCCGGTCGCCAAAATGTATCTAGTTCTAAAATGTAAAAGTAGTTTCGTTGGTAGTTCCATTGGAGAACAATGGGGAATACGTCCTGTTGTTGATCAAATTCAGAGGTTAAAGCTCTTGGGGGTGGCACACAAAGAGCCGCCGAAAATTCTAAAGTGGGTGAATCGGTATTGTTCAAATGTATTCAACCAAAGAGAAGGGCTATTCAGAGTTAAGAGACATATTATGGAAGCGAATTCATGGTCATTGATATGTAGACGCAACATGTTTATTTTATTGAATACTGGGAATAAAAAAAAATTGTTTCAAAATCCGCTGCCAATTGTCAGACTTATTTTGACAACTCGATTTCATATGTTTCCTGTCGGAGATAAAGGGGCAATTCGTTTCTGAGTGAGGTCAGTCAGGGAAAGTTCTGTCAGATGACTTGTTTTTATTTTGGATTAGGAGAGCCAGTCGAATGCAGCGCAATAGATTTTGGCACAAGCGGAAATCAGATTTCGCTATATCTGCTCTTGAGGGAATACGACAAGATCTGTTCAAAACGCTCTGAAGTTTGAGCCACCGGATGGTACCTGGGTTGGCAGCGGAAAAGAATAGGTGGATCTGCCCCATTTAACTGGCTGCATTTTTGCATTCCAACTCAAATTCACTCGCCTACAGATCAACCCAGACATGTAAATAAGCAAGAGCTTAAATGGGCAGTTTGCAACTTCAGTCCTTACAAGACACCAGAATCCAATATCCAACTCACAACGACAGAATGTGTTTTTAAGGATACCAGAGAAAGTCTGTTATGCATTCTTAAAGCCTCTCGGTACAATAACTAGTGTCCGGCCTAATCCAACCATGGTTTCTATAGCCAAAGCAGGAAAGCCAGTCAACAAGTCTCAATATTGGTCGTAGACCAATCAGTCTGTCGCTCTTCTTGCTTGATCTTTTCATCGTTGAATTGGCAATACGTAAGTCTTCTAACCCGTTGAAAAAAATCACTTTGTCTCTCAAGGAGTTCACAATGGTGTCGTTCTTTTATATCGAGGGAGCTTTCAACACCTTGTTAAATGCCCTCCTAAAATTGGACATTAACCTAGTCCTTGGTGTGCTGCTTAACAAATTACAGGACGCGGGATGTAGTAAGGCAGATTACCTAAGCGACGGTAAAAATCACAGTAAGTCAGTTTCCACCTGCACAGACGGCTCTTGGGCAGACGTAGGTTTTTCTTAAAGGACCTCTGCGTACACGAACAAACAGAAGTGTTAGTTATTCATCAGGCCGCTATTTGGCTAAATACCCCCGTCGAATATTGCCATACAAATAGACAGTCCAGTAGCACGAGATCAAGCTCTGTTGGGCTACAGGTCACTCGTATATTCCAAACGTCTGCATCACGGATGAACTGGGGTCGTGTGGAATAAATAGCAGGCACTTGACAACGTGGGGATCTGCGTATTGATTGATCGGGAAATTGCTGAGTATGCTATAACTTGAATTGGTCAAGTAGCGCAACAATCAAGTTCATAGCGAAGTGCTTGTCTTACCTTACTGCGGTGATCCCCGGTAACTGCACGAGTGAACCCTTGCTCAAGTAAGCTAAAATAACAAAGGCATGCTTGTCCAGTAGCATTATACTGGCCCACGTCATCATAGGGCTCACAACCCCATACGGAACAGATTAAAATATATGATGAACAAACTACTGACTTCGGATAAAAATGGACTCACTGTTGACGACCTTAGCAAACGATTAAAGGACAACGACATCCTGATCTTCAAGTGGAATCTTCAGACCTTTGACAGACCACGCGCAGCAGAATAATTAGCAGAGGCCCCTAACAGCTACCATGCAGAACGTGCGATGGGAGGGGTGACATATACGATGATGATTGCTGTAGGGAAAAGAATCAGCGCTTATTCGAACGCGGACTTGCCATATGCGGTAGATTTAGGCAAGAAGACTTGAGCTTCCGAAACGTGAGGGAGCGCCTTACGACAATCCGCATCGAGGCTAGATTCGCTAACAAAAGTCTAATATGCGGCCGTGCCCCAACGGAAGGCAATGACGATGATATCAAAGAATGTTTCAACGAGCTCCTCGGTAAGACATAAATATGCCCGAAGTATTATGTTAAAATAGGCGCCAAGATAGGAAAGAATGACATCTTTGGTGGGACATTAGGTAAGCACAGCCTTCACGACCGCACGTCTGGCAACGGATTAGGCTTACTAACTTTGCAGCCGGACGGAATATCACTATAGCAAGTACACAGTTTTCCCATCTCAATATACACAAGGGGATATGGTTGTCTCCGGATAATGACACACTCAATCAAATTGATCACATTGGGATAGACGTAAGGCATGCCACCAATATTCTGGGCAGCCAACATTGACTCGGATCACTACCTTGTACAAATGGGGATTTGAAATGCGCCACAACAAAGAAGAACTACTGTGAGAAGATACCACGTAGAAAAGCTGCAATCACAAGAGACCGCCAGAATCTTCGCTCAATACATATCCCGAAATCGCTCAACAATTCCTATGCCGGCAGCATCAACTATCAATGCTACCTACGTACTATCGGTGACGCAGAAGCTGGTGTGCTGGGTTTCACCCGACGACCACCATCAAGAAATCTCTGGCTTGATGAAGAATGCCGGTAGTTACACGCAGCTAAATAAGAAGCATACAAAGCGGCACTGCAAAGAAGGGCGGGAGCTGCTGGTGAGCTCTATCATCAGAAGAGACGAGAAAAACATCGGCTTCTCCAGAGGAAGAAAACAGAGCACGAGAAGCGATCGAAGATACTGTACTCGAGGAATAAAGTATATAAGTTTTACCAACAGGCAAAAAGAACGCGTCAAGGCAAGAAAACCGTACAGAAGCCTGTAGAGCTGAAGAAGGAACCCTTGTAGTAGAGTCACAGTCAGTGCTGACAATATTTAAAAAAAATTTCTGCAGACTGTATATCGGCGAAGAAGCCCTATAGGCAGAATAGACTATTCAATTTAGCCAAAATTTCCGTCCAGCTGACCAGAACGAAGTAAGGCTAGCAATATCTAAACTAAAATCCAGCAACCTGACGATTTACCGGCCAAGGTATTTAAGGCTGCTGAAAATGGCTTTGTGGTTCGCATACACAAACTCATTCCTCAGGTCTGGTCAGAAGAGTGCATGCCTGTTGAAAGAAATCTCAGTACCGCTTACCCGATCCACAAAAAAGGAAACCCCGTTCGCCAATTATAGACGTATAAGTCCGGTTAATATCGCATACAAGATCTTATCTGCCATATTGTATGAACGTCTGAAACCCTTCTTCACCAAGTCACAATCGATACCCACCATCTTTGCATCGATTTTAAGGCGATTTTCATCGATTTAGAGCCATGCCAAACTCGTCTGTCTGTGCAGAATGATGATTGAGAACGCCCGTTGCTCCGTCAAGATTGGTAACGCCTTAAGGGAGAATGTAAAATAAGGCGACACTTTGTCATATGACTTCTTTAAGATCATACTTGAAAGAATTGTGCGGAACTCACAAGCAAACACTGGATCCACAATCTTTCAAAAGTCTGTGCAACATTTCGACATTACGGTATTGAAACGGAGGCTGCCAAAATGGGTTTAGCGGTAATTAAGGACAAAGCCAAATATACGAGTATGCAGTCAACAAGAAGGGGCACACAACATCGACGAATTGAACCAAACGTCACAGTCAAAAGCCATGATTTCGAGGTAGGGAGGGACTTTGTATACCTCGGCTCTGCTATCAATTTTGCCAACACCTCAGCAGAAATAAAACGAAGGGCCGCTCTTTATATAATTAGGTAATTACGAGTAAGTAGTAAGGTCCTATCCCGAGCCACTAAGGAAACTCTTTATAATACTTGATCATCCTAGGCATGCTTTATGGCCCTGAAGCATGGACTCTATCGGAAGCGGAGGGATATGTTCTCAGTAGTTTCGATAAATATTCGCTCCCGTTTGCATTGGTGGGCTTTGAAGGAAAAGATTCAGCTACGAACAGTAGAGGAAAACATCACTTTGGGCGGCGCGCACAAGTACAAGGAGAGCTCAACCGACTTGCGAGTGCGCAACTGGGGCAGTTAGCTAAATACCGGACTAATTTGAGAGGCTTATTAGGCACCGCAGTAATATGAATCTGACACAAGTGATTGATACCTACGTCCATAACAGGCATATTTTTACGTGACAGAGCTTTTGATGGGATACGATTGCTTTAGTACAAATATAAACACGTAACTTCATTCTGTTAATCGCTGTCGGAAAATGCAGAATACGTGCCTTTTGAATGCTTGCATTATCAAAGTACAAAACTATAATTGAATTCAGTAAATTTGCGTAATCGGACTCTGCAATCTTCATTTAGATCGCGTACGTAATGCGATCTTGAGTGAAATAATGTGAACTGTGCCCATTTGAGACAATCTGTGTGATGCTACTCAAGGTTAGATAGGTCTTCTCGGAGAAGCACAAATTATCAAATGAAACTGAAGCTTGGGTCTCACGTCTTTTTTATGGTTTGTACCTTTTTGAGAGACGTGGAAGACTAGTTAGACAATTGTCCCTTCTGAATCAAACACTTCTCATCCATGTATCTCATCCTAATAGATAATGAGTTTGAATTTTATTTTTTTCTGTGTTTGAGTTGTGAATTGAATCAAGACTGGCGGTGAACTTAACTTAAGTTAACCATGACACCGTACAACCATCACAATCTAGCTCCTGTCAGGCTCTCCGTCGGACAAGGGAAAACCTCTCGGACATCTGAACATTTTCCAACACGTTTGCTTTATTGTTAAATCAGACCGGTTGTTGACGGTTTTCTTATTCTGGATAAGTCGATGTTCTTCTTGTCTCTTATGCTGATAGAGCTCAAGCGCAGCTTTTATCCGCATTCACACCTTGGCTGCAACAATGTGGTGATCCGAGTCAGTGTTGGCTCCTCGGAACGTTCAGTCGTCCAGAATATTGGGCATGCCTCCAGTCTATCACAAAATGTTTAATTTGATTTAGCGTTTGATGATCCGGAGAGCATCATATCCCCTTGTGTATATTGAGATGAGGAAAACGTGTGCTTGCTATAGTGATATTTCGTCCCTCAGCAATATAAATATATAGAACCAGTCTCCCTAAAATCGAGTACAATACTATTTTCGTGGGCACTATTTTTCAGTTCAGTTTCAGTCCAGAAAATTCTACAATACGCTAGATCCTTACATCGCGGCAGACCTTGAGAAAATTCAATATTCTCGAACCGATATACGACCACATATCTTTTTATCAGTTTCAATGTCACATTCGACAGTTGACAAACTACTCGTATATACGAGGGTTGTCTGGAAAGTTTCCGACCGAACAATGATACAACACATTTTTTCTCGAATTTTTTTTTTCTACATAGTCTCCTTGTAACTCTACACACATCTCTCTAACCCGCCCAAACAGTACTTGGCGTTTTTCTCTGCAAAATAATTGTTCACGAAGGTGATTGCCTCCTCATTTGACGAAAATCTCTGTCCTCCGAATGCGGTTTTTAGATGAGGGAACAAAAAGAAGTCACTTGGGGCTAGATCTGGTGAATAAGGCGGATGGTTAAGCAGTTCAAACCGTAATTCATGGATTTTCGCCATGGCAGCCGCTGAGGTGTGAGACGGCGCGTTGTCTTGGTGAAACAGGATTTTCGTTTTCTGCAAATGTGGCCGTTTTTCTGCAATTTCTGCCTTCAGCTTGGAAAAGTAATGATGCGCAGTATGCTCCTGTGATGGTTTTTCCTTTTTGAAGATAATCGATTAAGATAACTCCTTTACTATCCCAAAAAACAGTCGCCATCACTTTCCCAGCCGAAAAAACAGTTTTTGCTTTTTTTGGAGCCGGTTCGCCCTTTGCAGTCCACTTTTTTGACTGAATTTTTGTTTCGGGCGTATAATGGTGTATCCAAGTTTCATCTACAGTAATTAATCGGCGCCAAAACTCGGATTTATTGGGCCTAAACTGCGAAATGTTCATTCGAACACGTTTTTGGGCCAACGTAAGCAAACGCGGCACCCAACGCGCGGACAGCTTTCTAAACTTGATTTAATATGTAATAAACACGTTCTTTGGACATTGTCATAACCTCTATATCTCTCGCTTTAATTCGGCGGTCGTCTAACATCATTTGGTGAACTTTACCAATGTTATCGTCAGTGGTTGTAGTTTTTGGACGTCCCGAATGTTCATCATCTCCCAAGCTCTTACGGTCACGTTTAAATTCAGCTGCCCAAAATTTCACTGTGGTAAATGATGGTGCAGAGTCCCCATATACAGAGCCCAACTCATTTTTGATTTGTGTAGACGTATTGCCTTTCAAAAACGAGAGTTTAATAACAGCTCGATAATCAATTTTTTCCATTTTCACAAAAAAACACTCACATCGGCTCACTCAAACGACTGTCAACTAAAAACTGCGCGTCCTAAATGACTGAAACTTCGGTAAGTAATTATCAAAAGATGTACAACTAGCATTCACTAGCTTTTATTGACGAGTGCCGCTATCTTTACGTTGCGATCGGAAACTTTTAGACAACCCTCGTATGTAGAATCACATCATGAAACAAACGATTACTCTCACCAATCTCTGTTTTTTTGAGCCTAGAAGGCAATGCTAAACCAAAGCCTTCGCTCAGAAAGTCCTAAGCATACGTGTATAAGAACCTTCCCAGTCAAATCCTGCTTTATGTCGGAATTTTTCTAAATCGGAGGAGCAAAATCTTATGTGGCTCAATAAAAAAGATTTTGGAAAGATTTATATTCCGAAATGGTTATCACATGAGATAACCGTCTTTAGAGACGGGGATTCAAACAGAATCTATACAGTGACATCGACCTTCTCAAGAGTCTTCAAATACGACGACTAAGATAGCTACAACATGTAAAGCGAATGACCATCGACACGTAGAGTCTTTGAATCCAGCTCAGAAAGACAATGGAGAAGTGGAAGACACGGATTTATGTAGCCGCTCAACCAACTAGAGGTGATAAGTGTGAAACCGAACCATAACTTTGATATGGTATGGTATTCCTGTTATTTGATCTTCTAAGCATTAATGCAACGCGCAAATTGGTCATAGTGCCTTAAAGATGATATGCAAGGGTCTGGTATTCTACTTAGGGTAGATCACATTCAACATCTCTTCGAAGAAATATTATCGGAAAAACGACTCAAGGGCTTTACGTGAACTCTTGTTTGTGAAAACTCAATCTCACGGGATGTCCATACATGCCATCGCTCTGCTACCTTTCTGAGATAACAATGAGTTGGAAGCACAAGTTCCACCATTTGTATGAGTCGAGGCCAATCTAAAACCTCTTGATGATCTTAGGATCAGAGCACCCAACTTATTGCAACTCCACATCGGGTCGAAACCAATTGGAAAGCCCTTCCTGCGATTCTAGGTGTAAACCACAGCCATCATGATGCTCCCACTAGGGGGCCTACCTCTTCAAGTCAAGCCAGGACCGAAGTCGGGGGGTTCGTCACTCTCACGGCACCGTGATTTAACTCCTGGTATGGACTACCGATGGTCCTGCCACCAACGAGACCAGCAGCTTGTAACTGGTCAAATAGTATCAATCTTAAGAGGCGTTAAGTTCGGAAAGAACTTACAAGTTACAATGGAAGAAGCCTTGATAATTGAGCAGGGACTCATATTATCGGAAGTTCTCTGGTGCTCTGGTTTCGAATAGTGGTCGCCACGTAAATACATCTCATTGGTCTTCCACTTTATGTTTTCCAGGATGAAATCGCTTGCAACGGTGATGTCACCAATGCAGCATACTCCCACCTCCCAATAGTTATTTGGTCGGTTCACACTAACTACTAACATTTCCAGTAAGTCCTGTCCTCTGATGTTGATGAGTCTGTTGCCCCACTCCTTGGCCCTTGCATTTAAGTCACGTCTCTCTACAACCTCTAGGGCTCTCTCACTCTCCACTACTGATGAATCAAAATTGCAATTCATAATGACTACAATGGATCTCTGTTTACTTTGGAAATTGAAAAGATTGACGTGTGACAAGAAGTCAGTTCTACCTGACATTTTAACAATCCGAAACGTAAGTGCACCAAACATATGAAAAGCGATTAGCAAGCACAAACTGCCTTCATTTCACTTGTGTTGTGACTGTTGCGCAAAGAATTTAATATTTCCACCCAACACCGGTACCTTGTCGAAGTTATCTTGTAGTTACTTGGGCACCACCTTAATTTATGTTGAAAGCATTTCTACCAGCTATGTGCTCATACGAGTATGTACGTCGCAAACTAAAAAAACAAAAGTACTCAAATTCAGTTTCGCAAAAGAAATGTTCCTTCTTTGTGATTCTCACGTTTTTATGTGAGTCATACTCCGACTTAATTTATTCTCGTAGGTACATGAGTGGTAAAATTTCGTATTTTTTTTTGTTGGCTTATTGTAACTCTTCGAGACTTTACTATCATTCGAGGTTGTATTTGTGTTCACGATTGTGTACGAGTATAGATTTTTTCCTATTTGCTATTGGGTGACGAGTCTTTTCAATGTAAACGCTGCAGTTCTTCACTTATTTTGGATATTGTGGGGCCGTTTTCATGTTCCATTTGATAGGAAACAATACAAGAATGATTAAAATTGGGTTCACCTCAGGTAGATGCAGCAAAAAAAGCCCCAAATACCACGGAAAAAAGGTGACAACCCAACCCAAAGTGCTTGATTCATTAGAAGAAAACTCCACTGAGTTAATTGAATTTTCCCTCACTGTACATCAGTCACTGTTCGTGTATGAAAGCATTTTTGGAATTCCTTTTCATACAACAATCCCACAAATACACAAAAAGACACACCGTTATATGCGACTCAGCTACTTTATAAGTGTGTTTGTTCATGCGTAGGCAGAACGATATACTGCATACACACCCCTTAACCATTTATCCTTTAACTTTTTGTTCTATTTTTTTTTTCTTAAAAAAAAAAAAATATATAATAATAATAATCCTCTACCATGTATAATTATTTTCCTCTTTTTTTTGTCAATGCTTGGTAGAAAAATTTCTGCTCAGCTTAGTGTAAAGACAACAACAAGAAGAATAAGGGACAAGGATGAGAGGGCAAATATGCAAATCTGTGTGTAAATTACAACGGATTCATCGAGTTTAATGAGGAGAGAACCTTATGTTTACCCGCCCTCCTCAAAGTCATCCTGCTAGTCTAGGCCATATACTATACAATATATTGTAATATGTACATACATGCCTCCCCCATCGCCCACCTTGAACATTAGAGTGTTTCAAGGATAAACTCATGCTCATACTCGTACTGATACTGATACTCTGGATACTCTAGTACTCACATTGCTTCGTTGTTCGTTGTTGATGATGAAGAGGAGGGAGATCCTTCTTATTTTTATTTTTCAAATATTTTTTTCCTTTTTTTTTGTTGTTGTTTGCACTTCCTCTGTTGGTGTTCAAAAGAACGGAAGGAAGGAATCCAACAAACTAGAAGAACAATTACTATTTTGTATCTTTTATAGATATTTTCTTATAACTGTTGGATTTCCACTATTTCACTGCGACATTTTATTCACACAAACACAGAGAATTTAGTAGATTATGGCACTCCCGTTTGGATTTCTAGTAGAAAAAAAATATAAATAAAAAATAAAAAAGAATATCGACTTAAGGACAACGTATCGGCGACGTTAACTGCGTGTCCTTTAAGGGAATAACAAACGCAATACCAAACATATGGGCACCGAAAGATACGATTCCACCACACCAATACTCAATAGATACAAGATTATTCCAATTTTCGACACTCTCTCTTGCGAAATCGCTCTCCTTTTCGCGAAATTTTCGAGATTTGCTTGAGTCGATTTTGTTTGAATTTGAAATGCGAGTAGGCACTACGAAACACGATTCTGCGAATGCAACAATATCGAAAATCTATGTATCAAATAGGTGTTGATAGGCTTTTCAGATACTCACAATATTACACGAATACAAGGCCCAAAACGCTAGAAAAATTAAAAAAATAAATAAATCCGAAAATTATTGACAAACTCGAAGTCGTCTTGTCGGCGAAGGAGGAATAGAAGAACTGCCCAACACTAAATACAAAACCTAGACACCACGCATACACTGAGAGGGCAAAGTAGAAAATATGACAACGACAACACAAAACAACACGACACGACACGACACAACGACTTCGACGTTCAGAACAGAACAGAATAGGTTCTGCTTTCTGTTTTCTGATTCTGTTTCTCGAGTCTCTGTTACTCTGCTCTCTCTCTCTTTCTAAATTCTCCTACCATAGAGCTACATACATATGGATACGTATCGAGGGGACACAATCCATATCCACTGAGTTGCTGAGAGACAACAAAACAGAATAAACTACGAGCACTAACGAAGGAGAAAAGTATTCTTTTTCTCCTTGTTGTCTTTCTTTTTGGTAACAACAAATCGGGTTTTGTTCTTTCTATGGCACTTGCGCACGGGGGTCATACAGTAGATAATATTGTATCCATAAGATAGATTTGTATCTACGGCAATGGATTTTTCGATTTTTTCCGTTCTTTTACACAAGATGATGATGGCAAGGGTTTTGAAATTGTGCAGGTGTCTTTGCCACTTGTTTACAAAATTACGAACTAAATGGCGCAAACCGAAATAGAAATGACTTTTCTGAGATTACGAGTACATTTGGTCAGTCCTCTAAAGGGAGAAAAGTCTCTGTGTCGGAGGGTGTGGGTTTAAGTTTCACGATCACGACCAACGGGCGAATTCGCCATTTAAACTCGTTAAGGTCTAACACGTAACTGAAGTGGTTGTGGCTGTCAACCACACACATTCACGGTCATAATTCTGGTTGAAAACAACAGACTGACAGCAACAAAGACTGTTGATGAATCTATGATTACATTCGGAGTTGCCACTGCCAAAAAGGGCTCACCGAAGTTGCACGTGAAATAAAAAGGGGCCTTTTATTCAAAGTTACATACCACAGTGATCAAAAGTTCCCGATTTGAGTTTAGTTTTTTTTTTTTTTGTTGACTTAGTAAATCTGTTGTTGACATTCCCTCTAAATCTAGCGTCATAGCTTGACAATTGCAAAAGTTACGTAGCCAAGAGTACATCTATCTATGTGTGTGTTGGCGATTTTTTACAATTTTAGAAATGGATTTAAATTTGCAACAACGAACTTGTATTAAATTTTGCGTAAAAAACGGAAAATGGAAAAGTGCTTCGGCAACGTTTCTCTAAAGAAAACGGTCATTTACCAGTGGCACGAGCGGTTTGGTCGTGAGTCAATCGAAGATGATGAACGCAGTGGCAGACCATCGACATCGAAAACCGACGAAAACATTGATGGAGTAAAAGAAGTGTTGTCAATGACCGCAAATTAACCATCAGAGAGATAGCGGAAGACTTGAACATTGCCTACGGATCCGTCCAAGATATTTTGGTTAATGATTTTGGTTTCCGTCTTGCAGCAGCAAAGTTGGTGCCAAAAGACCTCGATTTCATGCAAAAAAGAGACCGTGTTGACGTCGCAAAAGAAATGATTTGCGAGGCTCAATCCGATCCCACATTGATCAAAAGGATCATTACCGGAGACGAGACGTGGGTTTATGAGTACGACACGCAATCCAGACATCAGGCAAGTGAATGACGTTCACCAAATGAGCCGACACCAAAAATACCACGTCGTTTTCAGTCAAAAAAGAAGGCAATGCACACGGTTTTCATGGATTACAACGTTGTGGTACATCATGATTTTTTGCCAGAAGGCCAGACAGTAAACAAAGAGTATTATTTGGGCGTTATGAGACGTTAGCGTGAAGCAATTCGCCGAAAGAGACCAGAATTGTGGGCAGAAAACTCGTGGATTTTGCACTATGATAACGCACCGTCGCACAGTGTCATCATTATTAGTAATTTTTTGACGAAAAATGCAACAAATACCATCCAGCAGTCACCGAATTCACCTGATTTGGCTCCCTGTGTTCATTCTTTCTGTTCAATCGAGTTAAAAAACCACAACGGGGAACGCGTTTCAGCAGCCGAGAAGAAATAATGAAAAAATCGCACGATTGACATACCGAAAACCGAATATAAAAAATGTTTCGAGGATTGGATCAAGCGCTGGCATAAGTGTGTTGCAGTCTGGAGCCTACGCCGTTTCTGGTGAATGTGTGCTCGTTGCCCGTATTAATCAGTACTGCGTCAAGTGACGATACTGCTTCTAGCAGAACCTCTCCTATCCTATTGGTCCGTATGCTGCCCCAATCAGTGGACCATGCATTGAAGCCACCAGCTATGATTGATGGAGTATGACCTCTAGCATCATCCACGAGCCTATCTAGCATTCTCTGGAATTCTTCCAGCGAATATACAACTATATATGTATATACCCCATTGACCTTCGCTCGGACGAACCCTATTCCCGGTGTCATCATTCTTTCTTCAAATGCGTAGTCTCAGCTCTCTTTGAGGCGTCCTCTGTCCAAACTTTATCATCGAGGTTCCTATACTGCTCGCTTACTACTGCCACATCAATCTTCACAGCTTGTGTCATAAGGTCCTGTGCCACTTCGCAGTGATTTAGGTTAAGTTGCAGCACTTTCATATTCTTCTGGTGGCGTGAACCCTATCGAAAGCGGATGGAGATATCATCAGTCATTTCGAGAGAAAAGTTGTTTAAAAAATATTCGGTCCCGTTCGCGTTGTCGGGTTTTGGAGGAGAAGATTCAACGACAAACTATACGATCTATAAAGCGACATTGACCCAGTCGAAAACTGAACATGAGTCACCTGAATGGCTAGAGCGAATGGACACTAATGCTCCGGCCCACAGAGTCTTCTAATCTAACCCGAAATGACATTACAGTGGAAGGGACCTCACCTTAATTGGCGCGCACAAGTAACTGGCAAGCCGTGGAGGCTTGTTAGTTGAGGCCCGTCACCCCGTCAACTATAAGATAATTCCCTGCTTCGAGATGTAGAAAGACGTTAGAAAGATGAGTGTAACGAATTGAAAGTAACGAGCCTTGAATCGAGAAAGAAGGAAGGTAAATATTGTATGTCTTGCGTAATGGGCTCGAATATCGTTAAGTGTCTACGAAAATAAGTCAATATGTTGTCTTGGCGCTATGGTTGGCGACAAGCGGCCTTGTAGTTTCTAAAGTGGAATCAAATGAGCTTTGTAATTTGAAACTAATATCATAGTTACAAAGCGCTTAATGAAATCACGTCGAGTTTTGGGTTTTTTTATCAGCCCGAGATAGCGCTGAGCCTCAACCAACAAGACTCTGAAGTTAACGTGTATGTATCTATTCATACAGCCTCCAGTTGTACACTGGTGGTGGAGCTCTCCATTCATTTTTGTGCTATATTATGAAGAAGTCTTCTCTGCATTCAGGCCGAGGCGTTGGTGCCCATTCCCTCTACATGTCATAGGTATTTTAAGGAAATATCCTTCTCCAAAGCTCACTTACGCAAATGAGATCAAAATCACTCGCAGTGATTTCTTGTGTTTACAACGGCCATTGATATCGGCATCCGCTTTCTGCATTATGAGCAGGACTGGGATGATGATGATTTTACATAATGTCTCCTTAGTGTTTCTTAACAAGGCCTTATTAGTCAGTTGCTTCTCTTCAATCAACAAAGGTAAAAGCGGACTGATATACGAACTGTGTCAGAATTGTAGCTGCCTGCATTTGCGTTTCATTCGATTTGCTGATGTTGTATGTGCTTTCTTGTTGACTTCATACACTTTCGCAACTTTTGCTGTTTTTGTTCCAATACTTACAACCGTACTAGAGGCAGGCCAATGGATATTATAGTTACTCTGGGAACATTTTGCCAGTCATTATGACTGCCTGTAACCTTAAATCTTTCTTTGAGATCAAAAATCTCAGTGAGAACGCTTCCGATCTTTTTGAAATAGTTCGCGTTTTTCCTCATCATTCTTAGTTCGTCTATTTAACACATGTAAATGCTGTCATGTACGGTTTTCAACTCAAAAAAGGAGAGATAAACATGGACTTCTTCAGGACTTCTTAAGTTTTCTCCAGGATCTAGCCTGGTGGAAATATTTGTTGAATTTTTGCATTTTTAAGAATCTTCCCAAGATCCTCCTATTTTCTGCATTACACTGTTCTCATGTGTTTGATTTTTTTTTTTTTTGAAGAAAAGCCTGTTCTTCTGTCTGATTTGGTTCGCGTAGCTTGCTGATCTTCA
Organism: Volucella bombylans; assembly: GCA_949129095.1. Taxonomy (NCBI): domain Eukaryota; kingdom Metazoa; phylum Arthropoda; class Insecta; order Diptera; family Syrphidae; genus Volucella; species Volucella bombylans. The sequence goes on along the minus strand of OX422140.1, from coordinate 354,250,706 downwards.
GCAATCACTCTGGTTGAGTAAAACTTAGCTTTAACAAGAGAATACCTGGAATCTTTGGACAATTGAAACACTGAGGAAGTATTGTACCAGATCGACATCGCAACTCAAAAACGATAGTTCAACCTAATATTTATACCCTCACTGACCTACACAACTAATTTAAACATGTCTTGCGGAATTGCCAATTGTGTAATCGATAACTGCAGTGCTGACTGGGTAGCTTGCAAGGGAAAGCCTTTCATGCCGTTTGTGTCGGGTTAAACAAAAGAAATACGCACTCGCGAAAAAGATCACGGACAAAATTTCGGTTATCGAAAGCAGTGTTAAAAGTGTTGAAGAGTTACGGAACTCAGTGCAGACCTCAGCCGAACTAATAAAATCCAAAGTAAAGTATATGGATTAACAAATTGCTGGTCTAATCGAGTTAGACTCCGGGAGATCCAGGAATGAAGAAACTCTCTTACGTCCTTAACTGGATAAAGTGTTAAGTGACATCAAAGCCATCTGTTCTACGCAAATTATATCCAACCAAAAAACTTACGAGTTGATAAGCTCTCTGCGTGACGACATTGACATTCATTTCCAGTCCTCGTCACGCAAACAACCATCTCCTAAACAATCTGATCCTATGCTCGAAGTTATCTTCGACAAAGTGAACGATGTCAGTGATGACCTTACTGCGACTCGATCCCTCGAATGCGATATTGAACGTCACATCGCAACAATAAACAACAAAATCGTTGACCCACCAAACTTCTCGCAGTCTTACCAGAATGTTCCCTATAATACATCGCTAATGGCTGAATTAATGGAATCTGAAGTGGATTCACGCTCATCCCCACATACAAGTCATCTGCGGACGGTTCAACCTACTGATTCCTGCGAATTTTCTTCCAACTTGATAATAACGAACACATCTATGTCAACACTTCCAATCGCTGCCCCAGGGAAGCTTATCAATCACTTCAACTCAAGTTGGACACCTTCCGAATGGCAGCGTAGACTTGATAAGCTTGCTTCGAAAAATCAATTGGTCACTACTCTTCTTATCAAAGGCGTCCCACCAAAAGCTGATGCTGATTGGATCTCGAATTTCTTCGTAAAGAAATATGGCATCACCATTAGCCACTGCAATTTACGTCCAACATCTTACCACAGAACTAAGCGCAACTTCAAGCTCAATATTCCGGCCAAATACGAATGGCTATTCCGTAATCCAGCCAGCAACGAGTTCAATCTTGGGAAGATGCGTGTCTGCAAATGGTTGGAAAATACGACTAAGAAGCAGGATAAAGTCAAGCAGTCCGTCTTACCTAAACCATCTATCAAGTTAGCAAGTAAATCCAATTTGCCAAGACCCACCTCCTTTTCTCAATTGTAATTTTAAGCCACCCACCCATACTCCAACTCCCTCTATTCAACCCCAAACCAATCCTCGACGTCAAAGTGTCTCTTTTGAATTAACACCTACGGCTCAAACTCCCAGCAATCAACCCCTAACACACACGCCTTTCCCTAATGATTTTCTAAATTTCGATCTCAAAACCGGAGCTAAATATCCCAGTTTCATTAGTTCCCATATAATAAATCCCTCATCGGAAAATGTGTCTAAAGCCCCTTCAATTACTGCTGCTTCGCCCCCAACATCTTCGTCCACTAGCCCCATTTTTGACCCCCTTCTGCCTCCCGCAGTTAAAATAACTCAACAAACTTTTGACACAACAGAATCTCGTTATGCACTTTCTAGGCTTAGAGAAAAAAAGACGTACGAGAATATACATCTACCTCTAGCGTATCTGCATGACAAATCCGACTCAGTTTGCTATGAGGGAACAACGAAAAGAAGTGTTATGGTCTCCACACAACAGGAAGGTCTCCCTACTGAATTTAAAAATCTGAGGAACTTATATATCAAGTTCCACGAGATTTTCAATATGTCCCCCCAAAAATTCTCAGACGACCTTGCTGATTTCGGTAACTATGTGCACTCAAAAAGGATCTCACACCTTCACTGGAGCAGAGCTGACAACGACAAAGTTTTTCGTCCCTAACGTGCTACCATTGCCAGTGTTCCAACCATCCACTCCCACGCGCTCTCGAAATAACCTTCCTCTTACCTACTACTATCAAAACGTAAGAGGACTGCGATCTAAAACCCGTGCTGTATTGCGCCAGTCTCACGCTCTCCCATTTGAGGTTTACGCCCTGACCGAAACTAATCTAATTCCCGATATAAAGAATCAGGAATTATTCCCCCCTAGTTTCAACGTTTTTCGGGACGACGATCTTACCCGTCCAAAAGATGATTCTCCTTGTCGAGGTGTCCTACTGGCCGTCCAAAATGACCTAACCTCTTCTCCAACTTCTTCTTGACTACGTTTCAATAAAGATAACACTCTCTTGCAGGTCCCTGTATGTTATGTGTTTTTACATCCTACCTGCACAACCTATCGAATGCTACCAACTTGTTATCGATGCAATTGATCAAATAATTAATCTATCTGATCCTCTCGATGATATCATCGTATTCGGCGATTTCAATCTACATCAATTGCACTGGACTCAATTAGAGGATAAATCTTTTTTTACCGCAAAACCCTAACTCGAGTAAAGAATGCCTCTTCTTGGATAAGCTTACAGACTCTAGTTTATGCCAAGATAGTGGGGTCTCCAACTATATGGGTAGGCAATTAGACCTCATTTTCACCACTGACCCCATAAACTCGTCTGTCTCGCTATGTCCCCTTTCACTATCGACCATTGATAACTTTCACCCTCCACTTCTTCTTTCTCTTTTCCACCACTCTCCTATCCAGCATTCCCCTTCTGCAGCTGCCTCTTCTTACGACTTACATAAAGAGAATTATTCAATTCTACGTCCCCTTTTCGCGCAAAAAAAAACTTTTCTACGAGCCCCCTGTGGTATAATCGTAAACTTCGCTCTTTACGTCACAAGAGAAACAAATTATGGGCAGTTTTCCTTCGATCCAATTCCTTTGCGGACTATTCCAACTAACTCGGGTTATGCCTGCAATTCGCGCAGCTTTATAACGTTCTCTACCAGCGATACCTTGATAGTGCGCAATCAAGGCTTATAAAAATAAAAAATCAGACGGTTTTCCTCCATCCCTCTCATACGAAAATATATCATCAACTGATCAGCATACCATAGCTAACTTTTTTGCTACTTTTTTTAAGCAATCTTTTGCCGATAATTCCTTCGTACCGGATCTCTCCTATTTCAAATACCTGCTTAATTTCCCCATTGGCCCCTCTATTTCTCAAAGTTTTGATCATACAGTGTTAGAAAATAAATTACAACAACTTAAAGATGAATATTTACCCGGTCCAGATGGCCTTCCATCTATATTTCTTAAAAAGTGTTCCTCAACACTCTCCCACACCCTTTCAAATCTCTTCCAGTTATCGCTCTCTCAAGGTGAATTTCCACAGATATGGAAGTCTTCTTTCATAACACCGATACACAAGAAGGGATTAAAGAGCGAAGTCAATAGCGCCCTATAGCTAAACTTTTACATATACCCAAACTCCTCCAAAGCATTTTGTACGAAGCCTTAAGCTTCTAGAGCAAATCTCTTATTTCCCCTAATCAACACGGATTTCTGAAAGGTAGATCAACTACCACTAACCTCGTCGAATTCGTGTCCTCTGTTCTCTCAGTCTTAGAAAGTGGTAAAGAAGTTGACGTTATAACAACTGATTTCAGTAAGGCTGTTCAAATTGTCCGTCCTGGGCTTTGAATCCATTTTGCTAAAATTGATATTTTCTTACCTGGATAATCGCTTTTATAGTGTTCGATTTAGGACTGCGCTATCGGCCCCTTTCTTGGCCACTTCAGGTGTTCCTCAAGGTAGTCACCTAGGTCCACTCCTCTTCATCCTAACTATTAACGACCTTCAAAGGCTCATTCAACACTCAACATTTTCTCTCTATGCTGACGATACCAAATTTTTTAAACCCATTTCCTCACAACAAGACCGCAGCCTCCTTCAAATAGATCTAAATAGTTTTTCCTTCTGGTGCATCAAGAACTGCTTAGAACTCAATGTCTCCAAATGTCAATCGATTACTTTCTCACGTGAATGCAAGAAGTCTCCTCAACGAATTTACCATATTCACGGCCAACCTATACCCCTTGTTGAATCTATCCGCGTCCTTGGCATATTATGCGACAGGCAGCTTAATTTCCGCTCGCATATTGATGAGATAATTGCTAAAGCAAACTCATCACTCGGCTTCGTTAAAAGATGGTCCAAAGAATTCTCAAACCCGTACGTGACCAGATCACTATACATCACTTACGTTCGTCTCCTTCTCGAGTACGCTAGTCAAGCGTGGTGTCCCTTTCAACGAATTCATATATCCCGTATTGAGCGTCGTTTTCTTCGATTTGCTCTTCGAGGTCTACCGTGGAATGATCCTCTAACCTGACCACCCTATCGAGACCGTCTCAAGCTCATTAACCTGAATACCCTTGAGGAACGAAGGGACGCAGCACACATTCTTTTCATTCACCGACTGCTCTCAGGCTCCGTCGATTGCACTAAGTTTGCTTATATATAAGCAGCTTGTTATAAGTGCTTAGTTTAGAGTATCTTCCGATAAGCCAATTCATTTCTCTTAGCCTGATTTCGAGCTCTTACATTTCTTTTTTACGTGTGATTTCCACTTCAGTTTTGCATCGAGGCTCATTCCCAAATATTTTGCCTCGTTTGCATACGGTATTTGTACCGAGTTGATGAATAAAGGTAAGTTGTTTATCTTTCTGTACGTGAAATTGACGTGTGTTGACTTAGTCTCGTTTAGCACGATTCGCCAGCTCTTCGTCCACTCAAATATTTTGTTCAGAGCTCGTTGAAGTTTTGCAGTCGAGGATTCAACTGTTTGTCCTGTGGCGAGGATCGCCGTGTCATCCGCGAACGTGGCTACCACAGTCTCTTCATCTAGAGGTATGTCTCTAGTGTACAGTAAGAATAGGTATGGCCCTAGGACGCTTCCTTGTGGAACGCCAGCTTGAATTTCCTTGAATTCAGAGTATTCAATCCCGAAACAGTCTATTTTCAAGATAAGATTCGAGTATTCTATTCATTTTTCTCGGTAAAATTTGTTGTAGCTTATAATTCAAGCCCTCGTGCCATACCTTGTCGAAGGCTTGCGATACATCGAGAAAAACGCTTGAACATATCTTTTTTCCCTCTAGCGCGTTTTCAATTACATTTATTACCCGATAGACCTGATCGATTGTGGAATGTTTGACCCTAAAGCCGAACTGGTGATCCGGCATCAATCGTCTTTCTTCAGTTATCGGTTTTACGAGTACACGTTTAAGCAGAAGAATTTCGAAAACTTTTGAGCGAAATGGGTCTGTATGATTTTTTGTTGTTTGGACTTTTCCCCGGTTTTGGAACCATAATGACTTCTGCGACTTTCCATTGGCTTGGAACGTATAAAAGTCTCATGGACGCATTTATAATGTGGAGGAGCTTGACTAATGCTTTTCGAGGTAGCTCCTTTAGAATTTCACTTGTAATCAAATCGTATCCTGGAGCGTTATTATTTTTTAGGTTTTTTATTGTTTGCGGTAGTTTGTTTTTATTGTAGACAGTGATACGAATTTTATATTGTAGTTGTCCGATCCTGTTCTGAGATTAAGTTCTTGGGCCAATTGACGTCCTTCGAACGGTTTGAATGTTTCTTCCAAGTGGTCGGCAAACAAATTCGCTTCTCTTTGTTTCCTTTTGCCCATTCGCCGTTGGCTGTTTTTATCGGTGGCAAGTGCATAACAGGTTTCTTAGTCGACTTCATGGCTTTCCAGAGCGAATAATTGGAACTCTTGTCCGCAGTCAAGCCTTCGAGGTAATTAGAAGTCTCGCGGTTCTTATATTCTTGCAGCATTTGCTTTAGCTTATTTGGTAGGCGGTCCAAATAGGATTTATGCAGGGGCGCACTTGATTGTTGCCATCTCCTCCGTGCTTTCCTTTTTTCTCGTAGGAGGCCTTCTATATCGGGCGCGTATATTTGTTTTCAGTGTTTTATTCCTCTTGTTCGAAAGGAAGTGTTGTTAGACGCAGCTCTTTGGATGTTTTCGACGAACTTGTTAACTTCGCCTTCTATTTGCAACGGCGTCATAAGTGGAACTCCTAAAGCAATATTTTCCTTGCAACCATCCCAGTTTGTTTCCTTATTCGTCAATCTGGTTGGTCTTTCGGTTTTTGCTATGCTCCTGCCGATTTTAAAGATTACTGGCGAGGGGCACCCCTTTTGTAATGAAAAAATCGACCAGGTCAGGTATTTTATTTGTGTCGGTGGGCCAGTAGGTTGGCTTGCCCATCGAAAAAAAGTCCAAGCCACGTTTCATTCTTGCTTGGTACAGTAGCCTGCCCTTCGTCGAAATGGATCTTGAACCCCAAAATGTATGCTTTGCGTTGAAATCACCACCGAGAATAAAGTTTGGCCCAAGTTAGTAAAAAAGGCGATCGAGGTTGTCGTCTGCCATCTTATATCTCGGAGGGAAATAACAAGATGTTATATTATAGTCTATATGATTTATGTTTACGGAAACTGAACTTATTTCATGGTTTTATCGATTCAAAACCGGTACCACGGAGCGGTAGTTGTAGCTTCGAGAATAAAACGAATTCACACGGGGCACCGGATCTGGTGAATACGTTGGTTGATCGATGGTATTTATTAAGCTTTTGGCCTAAAATTCGGTCACAATTGTGCCGCTCTATTTAGTGCCGAATTATTGTCGAATAAAATCCGTTGATTGTTCCCCCACAAACGCTTCAATACGGGCGAATAGTACTCTTTATTGGTCATCTAGCTTTCTGGGATGAATTCATGTTGCACTAAACCTCAAGAGAACATCATCATGACTTGAGCATCATCTTGACTTTTGACTGACTGTTGACTGGTTTGCATGTCAAACTCGTAGACCCATGTCTCGTAGTATATTAATTTAGGATCAGAACTGCAGCGATCCAGAATGTCTAAAGTGAACTGCTCCCGTTACTGCTTTTGAAGAAAATTCATCTCTTTTGGAGCATGCTGTGCGGTGAAGAGTCCCGTAGTCCCAAAATATCCACCAAAATCAAACGAACAGAGCCGTAAAAGTTGTTAAAGTCACGAGCTGTCTCTCTGGAATGAAGAATGTTGAGAACAATTTCATAGATGGAAGTGGTCGAAAGTCGTCCATAAAGAGGCATGCCTTCGATGATGTTTTTGATAAAACTGATTCACCATTCCTTTCCATTAGCAGCACAAAATGCAGGGCAAACTCCTTGTCCAACAATTTTATTCATTGTAAAAATCGTGAAGAGACTAGCTAAATCCGCTGCTGTAAACGAACTAATTGACCGATCGGCCTTATGTTTGGCATTTAGTTAGTGGAGTACAGTGCTACTAACTTTAGAAAATTAAAATTGAAAATTCCCTTTACTTTTGTTTTAGTTTCGCTTTAATTGCTGTCCAGATTCCTATTCAATAAATCACGTTTCGATGATGCAATGCCTGTCTACGAATTGGAGTTTGTAGCGAGTCTTTATTGGAAAGGATTTTTGAAGAACATTGCCAGTAGTGCATTACTGAAGCAATATTTCAATATATGTTTACATGCCGTTACAACTTCATTGACAGAATGTATGTACATATGTCAAAGCTGTTCACAATTCTTTTCGCGGCACATCTTAGCACTAACTGGATGACGATGTTGCTAGGTAGTTGTTCGACCTCTTCAAGATCGCATATTTTCTTTATCCAGAACCGAACGTCCTCTCTTTTTCGTCGTGCACTAGCTTCTTAATTTGATTCTTTGTTGGGTTGGGTTAAGATTACGTAGCTCAATCATACGCAGCAAATCGTTTCCTTTTTTCAAATCAAACCGAATTCACTTAATTACAATAATTAGAATTAAATGGATCCCATGTCCTATTTCCTCACTCACTCTTTGCTACCAGATTCTTAAAAAGGGGCCAACTCTAAGAATTTTATAGAAAAAAGGGGCAAACGAACATTAAGGTAACCCAGTGGCAGCGCTGTTTTCACTTCTAACTTGCTTTGGCAGGGGAGAGTGAGGAGCTTTCTTTTGGCCAAATGTTGAACTATGGTATTCCGTTCGTTTTGTTTTGCATTTTTCTTCTTGTTTCTCGTTTCTATCTCTCTTCTGTGTTTTTTTTTTGTAAAGAGAGGGAGTCAGTCTGGTTTTTGTCGTTGTTGCTGGCCTGTCATCTATCTATCCATGCCCAGTAGGAGCTAAACGCTAACGTCACAATACAATGCGCCTCATGTTGGTAAATCTGATCAGAGTTTGTTTTGAGAGCGAATGTACACATATCTACTACAAATTCCACATTTAGGGGGTGTGTATCTATGTATCAACCTACTATGGCTGTTCCCTTGACATGTGTGTTGTATTGAAGGAATGATGTGCCCATTGACATTCGTCAGACGTAGAAGGGCTTAGGATAGGATGTACGGTGTTCTCGTATCTATGGCATAGAGTAAGGTAGGTTAAGGGCGGAATGAGTAGAGGATAGCTAGAATCCAATGTGGGCCAGGAGTACAATTTTTAAGTACGTCTTCGTTTGAACGTCGAATGAACTCCTTAAAGCGTGTGCGCTTTCCATGTGTTAAGACGCTCGGTATTTGTATCGTAGGGTGTCTATTTGTAAGCGCAGATACAAGATAAAATTTGGTGTGTGGGCAGTGTTGAAAGAAGAATTCCAAAAAACTTTGATTTTATGCGCAGCAGAGACTGAAACAAATAAGATTCGAGTTTGAGCCTGTTTAAAAGGGATGAATAGAATGAAAGAATGTATCTGCAGACTGCGAGTACCTACCCCGTACTTATGTACATAACACAAATCTCTATGCATGTATAACCTATGTAAACGCAGAGAAATTAATTAAATAAGAGAAATTCCTTCCAACTATGATTGATGCTCGTAATATTGATTACATAGAGGGTCTAGTGTAGAACTTTACTACGAGCACAGCTATTTTTGAATGTACTATGTACCTACATACATATGTGCATGAGTACTCGTTCATTTCTTGAGTTGAATAGCGGTAAATAATTTCATTGCCGTTACTAGAGGAATTATCATAGATTCCTGACACTCTTCTGCTGATGAGTTTCCTGGGATTTCGTTTCTCTAGGCGAAGATAGAAAAACCAAAAGTACCACGGAACATAAAAAAGAGAGAGAGGTGATGCTTTCTTTTCTTTGAGACCCTAAACCGGGAAGAATGGCAATGACAATAGTGCTAATCATTGCCGCTACAATCCCGAGTGTAGCGCTGTCTTTTTCCAGCTGCCTCTAGTTGCGCACACGAAGTTGGTCGAGGTCCCCTTCCACTTGTATGGACCAGCAAAAACGAGGTCGTCCTATACTGTATGCTGGTGTCCACACTTTTAAGATGACCTAGCAATCTAAGCCGTTCACTGTTGAAAAGTCTCCTCCATTCTTCATTGCTGCAAACTGGACCGATACTTACCCGAATAACTTTTCTTTCGAAGTGCCCGAAAGCATTGTCATCCATTTTCGTCAGTGTCCAAGGTTCTAGGCCGTAAAGCAGGACTGAGGTGATCAGTGTCTTATATAATTTTTTTTTTGGTTACCCGAGAGAGGGCTTCGCCACTGATTTGGCTTCTAAGCCCAAAGAATGGTTCTTTACATAATTCCCGCGCTGGTGTCGTTGTCGAACTTGAAGTGGAGCGGAAGTAGATAGATACTTCCAAGTTGTAGCTGCCTAACGTGACATTTAGTTCTATGCGACGTACATAATTGTATGTATCTCTTTGTTGACAACAAATACTTGTTTTTCCCATCTTTGCCGTTTCAGCTTCAATAGTCGCAAACGCTCCATTGACAGCTCGATGTGTTCTTCCCATTATGTCAATGTCTTCTTCATATTCGAGTGAGTAAACAGATTTGTTTTTCTCATCTGATTGCATACTGCGCGTGCGAAGGAAAATTAGGGAGGAAAGAAAGAGAGGTACCAATCTACGTTGGTTTTAAATGTTTGAAGGTTATAATGACTAGCAAGTAAAGAGCTAGGCAGGGCATTCCATATGCGAGTTAAACGGCTTGGGGCAGAATCACGATATTTCAGAGTACGTCCGAAAATGAACTTGATGAGCATTCATAGCGAAACTGCTGGCAAGGCAGGAGACATTACGTCAATATTCAAAGGTGTCCATTGATTCTGTGATATTAGCATGAGCTATAAGTTTTATCGCACAGTTTTGAATCGTATGTAGCAGGTGCAGCGTGGTTTTAAGAGCACCTGACTAAATGTGAGCGTTTTACTGAGCCCTGGGGCACACCAGCATTTATTTTGTGAATATCAGACTTGAAACCATCCAAGACAACTTGAATTGAACGTTCTGAAAGGTAGTTTATAATCCATTGAAGAAGAGAGTCATCGATCCTAAATGAAGGTATTTTCGACAAAAGAGCCAGGTGCCAAAGTCTGTCAAATACCTTAGGATTATCAGGTGCATCTATCTTGCTTTCGATAGATTGATGTACGATTTAGATTCACTTTTTGGTGAGACATGCCATTAAGTCACTAGTAGACATTTTGCTACGAAGACCGTACTGCCAGTCATTAAGAAGTTTTCGTATTTCGAGATATTTCATGAGCTGATGGTTTATCTAACCTTGGAAAGAAGGGGCATAAGTGCAAAACTGTAGGAGCAGAGATTAGAAGATTCGCCTTTTTAGGGTTGGGCTGGACAAATGCTGTTTTCCATATAGTCAGAAAGAGTCATCAAGAGTAGGATTGATGAAAAAGTTTACACAGTTGTTTTTCCGGCGTGGAAGAACACCTCTTCAGAAAAAGAGGAGATATACCATCTGAACCAGCGAATTTACGTATGTTGAGATCTTTTATTGCTCTTGCAACTATAGGAGCACGACAGTGGATTCGAAGATTCTATTGAAGATTCGACGCACTCAAGTGTAGGCGGATACAAAACAGAATCTGGAAGTTGGGCCTGAAGTTGATTTGTGAGTTCCGCACAATTCTTTGAAGAACGATGTTTTCTGACATTTAAGGTCTCAGTTTTGTCAATACCGACCTTGAAGGAGAAGCGTCAGCTGGACAGGGACTAAAAACGACTCTGTACAGTTCGTCTCCATAGATGATGTCATATGCGGCTTTGAAATCGATGAAGAGGTGGTGTGTATCGATTTGGAACTGGAAGTCTGCTATAATATGAAAATTTGATCTATTGTGGACTTTCCTGACGTAAAACCTCGCTGAAAGGGGCCGGCTATACTGGTGACGAAGGCGTTCTCATAACACGGCAGACAAAAGTTATTGAGGAGATTTATTCCTCTGTAGTTAGCGTAGTCCAAGAAAGCTCCCTTATTTAGGATCGGACAAACAATACTGAGGTTCCATTCTTCGAGCATACTTCCGTCGATCCAGGTTTATAGAGTTCGGTTGGTGTATCCAATCGTCACCTTCTGCTTTACACAGCTCGGCAGTTAAGCCATAGAGTCTAGTACATAGCTTTGTTAGGCCGTGTTCGTCCTGATAGTGGAATGTTGTTCACCGTCTTTTCTGCAGGTACACTCTGTACATCCGTTGTTATGCTTTTCTGCATTCCTCATCGAACCAGTGGTTACTTTGGTGGAGCGGGTTAAGATCCAGTACATCAGAGGCGGTCTCTCTGATTGTTCTTTGGCAATGACGCCACTAGGATTCTACGTTCGATGCTCCGGCATCCGGCTTCGTCGAGGGATTAAGGGAAACTCGATCAGAAAAGGCCTTGGTGGTTTCTTGCGATTGCGGCCGTTCGACATTGAACTTCCTCACAATTGTTCGTTGGTTCGGGCATCCAAAACTCTGGAGGAATGCCTTACGTCGATCGCAATACGAGCAATTTGGTTGACAGTTTATTGGCTAGGCGTCAGCTAGGTCGCTTTATGGATAGCAAAGTGTGGAAACCGTATGCTTGTTGTTCTTATATTACGCCCCGCTGCAAATTTAACAAGCCTGTGACCGTATATGTAGGTGACCGCGTGATTAAAATTAAAATATAACTAATACCAGAAGTTATGAAATATTAAATCATTGAAATGTCCTCCACAGAAACGCTGGCATGAGTAGATGTTATCGGCGCAATATTGCATGACTTGTCCTCATTATTCGCTGATACTCCTGCAATTTCACGTTTAATTTTCGTATTCTAAACGCTTCTGTCTTATTGACATGGACCGGAGACTAGTGTAGGGTGTTAAATCGTTCAAAAGGGGGCGGCTATTTCTGGGAATAAGATGATCACCGAACTTCGTCTTCAATAAGTCGATTGTGTTCCAAGTCGCATCGTCCTGTTGGAATCACATATCTTCCAAGCCTTCCAGTTCGAACTTATCTCAAAAAACATTGATTAACATGGAATGATAGCGGACTCCATTGATTGTAACTGACGAGCCGGAATTATTTCGAAAGAGGTACGGCTCCGGCAAGAAGAACACACCAAACAGTCAATTCTTTCGTAAGATATGCAATGGGTGCTGTTGGTAATTGACCAAATACAGCAATTCTGTTCAGTAGCAACGCCATTTGATGAAGAAGTTGTTTCGTCACTGAGGATGATTTTTTGGTGAAAGTCCGGATCTTCCATCTTAGTAGAGCCTTATCAGCGAAGGTTCGACGCGTGCAATGGTCATTTGTTTTTAGCTCTTGGGTCATTACGATCTTATCCGGACGTATAGCCACGTCCTTTCACAAAAAACACTATCTTCGAGAGCTGACTAGCTTTTGAGAATGGCACTGAATCAATGGATTGCGGAATTGATTCACTGACTCGTATGCAGCCGAAATATTCTCTTCATTTCTGTCGTTTTCCTGTTTCACTGGGACGGCAACTTTGAAGAGTGAATAAGTCGTTTCGAACTTTTTCGGTAAACGCTCAATTGTTCGGTAATTGGAACGGCTTTTACGGCTGATAATTGGAGCCCATTACTGAACGCGAATGCTATTGAAGCGTACACCTTTCCATGTGTACTATACTCTGATATGGTTCTCCACATTTCGCTAAGAACAGCAAAATTTGCTCGATAACCCCAGCAGTAAATGTCAAGGCTTGGCGGTTGACTAAAATATGTAGCTAGTACTAGTAAATGTTTCGGTACACGGTTTTTGGCTAATAAAATGAAAACGAATGAATGCTTTCCAAAACTTTTTTTCCTATTTATTGGGTCAATCAATGGCTACAAATTGTGGAACAACTTATTCGAAACGGCCCTCATTTGCCTTCCAGCAAGGGTGAAGTCGGTCTGGTCATTCATCGATTGCTGTAGGCACCCCATGGTTAGGTTAGGTAACAGTGGCTGTTGGAGAGACCAACCCACTTAGGTCTATTGGCAAATTATGATGCCGTGTGAATCTGAGATCCTCCTACTCTTGGTATCAATTTGAGCTTATGATAAAGCGTAGAAGACTGTTAACGTCTATATTATATATATTACATATATTGTTTAGATCGCTTAAGTCATTGTAAAATAAAGTTCCTAATAAAGCAGAGTGCAGAGTAGGCGGAGGATTGCCTCCTCCTCTTATTTCCTATTTCGAACTCTAAAAGCTATTCAAATCCAGTTCTTTAGACATGTTGACACAAGAGTCCACCTAAGGTATGTTCTTCTAATAGCATCTAGCTTTAGTTCTGGCTCGCACATACCGATTGGTATACCGGTGTTAGCCTTTTCCGATAAAATAGGTAGAGTGGTTCCAATTTTTCATTAATTCCATGGACCTGGAATATCGTTGTGGCCCGGCACCCAACATAATTGGATGCTGAACTGCTCTGCCATCTCACTGAGAGATGATTGTCAACCACGGACGGTTTTAGAATATTGTGGGACTGAGTGTGGGGATTGGATAGCGGCCTAACTATCTGAAAAGTTGCGGATATCGTTCGCAGATATCACGTTTTTCTTCAGCCATTGCAGGAGTTCTTTAATCGCCAAAAATTTCTGCCTGGAGCCCGCTACAGTTACTTGGAAGGCAAAAGGAGATGCTTAAGTTAAGCCATCAGTCTGGATCCATGGATTGAGTTGTCGTCCATGAAAGCATCTTCCTCCCAGAAGGATCCAGAGATGATGCTTACATGAAAGTCTTTGTCAAACGGGTATAGTATAATCGATGTTCTCTGGAAGGATTTCTAGTGTATTAAGAATATTATGGCCAAATAGTTTATTTGTCTACTGTGTGGTCGCTTTAAGGCGAATAGCTGCGTTAGCAGAACTTGCCTGCTAAAAATATCAAGGAGTGTCAAGTGAAACAGAATATCCAGTGAGGCGGAGTGAGTAGTACGCAGGGCTCCGCTTATGCACAAACATACTGTTCTTTGGACTCTGCTCAGTTTGCTTCTCAGTTGACCGCATTGTCTAACGTACAGACAGTGGGTTATGAGAGGTTGAAGGCCCCATTTGTTCCCAATGGCTTTTTTGCAAGAGATAAAGCTACTGTAGCTTCCTTAAATCTTTCTTGAATATCAGGTTTCCAGTTTAGGTTCCTTTCAAAACTGATACCCAGATATGTTGTTGTATCGTAGAAGACAATACTGACACCATTGATAGATTTATATTTCCTGGAAAAGAGGACAAGATCAGTTTTATGGAGGTTTACTCCCAATCCACAGCGATCTGCCAAACGGGTTAATCTGTTAAAATTTAGCTGAAGGAGTTGCTTAATTATATTAATATGCTTACCTGAGACGGCTATAGCAACGCCATCCGCATAGGCAATCACCCAGTTACCACCGGCTTCCAGGTATATCAGCAGTTCAATAAGCACTAAGTTCTAAAGAAGGGGTGAAAGGACACCGCTTTGCGGCGTACCTCTGCTGACTTATCTTTTAGCAGAAGCCCCATCCAGTTTAGATATGATTATCCTGCTACATATTTAGCATAAGACTGATCAACTCCCCAAGTGAGTCGTCTACCTGCAGAGTTGACAGCGCATGTGTTGACTTTGTTAAAGGCGTCTTTCGGTCGAGAGTCGACGGCGAATGAGGTAAACCAACTACACAGCCAGCGAGCACGCCGCGCAGCTCCGTGAACTGTGGTTGTTTTATGTATGAAGATAAGGGTTGAAAACAGAAACCACAGACACATCTGCACGGCACCGCGCATGTTGCTCTTCGGCAATGCTGCCACTAAGAAAAAAATTTCCGTAGTAAATTTGTGTAGCAAAACTAAATAAGTTCACGATATGCAGTTTTTCATCAACAATAAAGAAAAAAAAAACGATTAATTCTTTATTAAAAATAAATAAATACTTCTTATGACATAAATAAATATTGGAGCAAACATGTACCAATAACATAAAAACCAGCTTCATATCACATACCGTTTCAGGCAAGTCTTTTTAGTCTTTTTCATTATAAAAGTAGAAAAATTAAATTTTTCTACATACAGATGTAATTAAAAAAAAATTAAAGATTTGACACCCATATTTCATTTCTTTTTGAAACTAAGCATTTTGTTTCTACTGTTTCAATTTTAAAAGAATTCGTCATTTTGTTTTTTATCAGGCGCTGCTGTGAGGAAGAACGAGAAGCTTTTTCATTAAATTTGAAAGCTTGAAAAACGACGGTTTGCCAAGACCATCTTTTGATTCACTTACTTCAACCCAGGAAAAATTAAAGAGGAGCGAAAACATTTTACAATGTGTTCGCTGCCAAAGGTTCGGGCACGCCGCGTCGAACTGCGAAATGCAGCCTCGATGCGTGAAGTGCGGAAAGAACCACAAGTCCGAGGAATGCGCTCTGGGTAAGGACGGAGCGTCTGAAAAAAGCCAACTCTCTTGTGCTTTATGTAGGAACACGGGGCACACCGCAAATTATCGGGGTTGTCCCAAATTCCAGTACATCAAAAGAATAAATCTGGCCCGGCAGCAGAAAGTGGAAGTGAAATGTCCACCCGTGCATTTTCAAACTCCAGCCGTTACTCCCCATGTTACCTACGCCCAAATGGCGGCAGGTAGGGGAAATACGGTACAGCAAGTGAAGGTTGCTTCTCAGGCCCCAGCGCCAAGAGCACCGGAACCAGTATCTGACATGCTAGCTATCTTGCTCTCTATCCAGGGGCAGATGGCTCAGCTACAACGTGGTTTGACTGAATAGACCGCGCGGGTGGATCAAGTACGTACGTGGCGGAGCAAACCCTGAAGGTCTTTGCTGTGAATGTGAATTCATTGATAAGGCTCGAACGAAGAGCCGCACTATTTAAGCTGCTCAAAGACCAAGCCCCTGATGTGCTTTTGGTTAGCGAAACTAAGCTTACCAAGAGACATAAAATGAGGCACAGAAGATACAAAATAGTACGGAGAAACCGACCCAACTCCAATCAGGGAGGTGGCGTTGCAATTTTCGTACGAAAAGGTATACATTTTAAAAGAGTATACAGTCGTGTAGTACGTAGGTTCCAGGTGCTGGAAGCATGCATCGTGTATATCCCTCTCCGTAGTGGAAAGCGGTTGTACATGGTGTCTGTGTATGCACCTAAGGCTACTCAATCCACCTTATTTATCTCAGAGCTCGAGACACTTTTTCAATTTCTGAGGCTGGAATTGGAAGACAACTATTATATTATCGGCGGAGATTTCAACGCCAAACATAATGATTGGGGAAATAATACACCAAATACTAGAGGGAACCTACTATTCAATTGGTGGGGTCAGCACAGTATAATGTATCGACACGGGCTTAAGGCGACGGGTCTTATTTGGATCTTCTGCTGTTCGACTTACGAATACAACTGACATGTACTAACCAACAAACTACAAACTGTCTACGCACTTTCGTGTATGACAGTGATCATTGCGGTCTCAGCACCGAAATAACGGTCCCCAACGAAATTGCGGAATTGGATGAGTTTGTTCAAAGGCATTCCTTCAATTACAGTAGGGTGCGTTGGACACACTTCACCAGATCACTGACTAGAGCACTCTCCTCGAATTCGCTCTACCCACCGTCCAACAGAAATCAGTCAAACGAGGAGATTGACAGTTATCTAAGACTAATGGACGAGACAGTTAAACGAACAATGGACAGAACAATACCTCGGTACCAACACACTGACGAAGAAGACCTATTCCGCAACGCAACTATTGACGCACTGCACCGACATAAAAGTCGACTGCTGTCAAGACTAAAAACCTTGTACAGACAGTTTACTGACAGACATAACCCGGAGATCATGACACTGAAGTCGTCGATTAAAAACCTCCAAACATTAATAAAGGAAAATTACAGAACATCTGTAAGTTTGTATTGGAACAATAAAATTCGGGCTGTAAACACCAGCAACCCGAATATGTTCCCGCAAATAAATAAAATATTTCGGAGAAAAAAATCAAAACGACCTTCAGTGTCTTAAAATCACCCGAACGACGAACAACGAACAAATACTGGTAACAGCGGGCATAGATTCAAATGAGGCTGTTGATGATGACAGCTTCTTTGTGATCGAGGATCCGCAGGAGCAGGTAGAGGCTATAGGAGCGACTTTCCAGGAAGTGTACAAGGCGAATGTTATCATTGGCCCGAACCACGATCTGGAAAATCGAGTCCTTGCGCACAATTTCTGCCTTCGAAATGAAATTGTGAATTGGTGATTCGAGAGCTCGGGTTTCACCCAGTTCAGTGACGAGAATATGGCAAATAATGTCATCACCAACGATAGGGTACTACCCCCGTTCATTTCGAAGGAAGAGCTCCAAACGATCTTCGAATCACTTAGAAGTAAGAAATCAGTGGGAACCGATGAAATACCGAACATTGTGCTTCGACATCTCCCTCTAGAAGCGGTGAACATTTATACCACCCTCTTTAATAATGCAATGAATAATGCACATTATCCAGCGCATTGGAAAACTGCGGTGGTACATCCCATCCCCAAAAGGGATAAAGGCACTTCCAGTCCGGCGAATCTCCGATCGATCAGTCTTCTTCCAAACATCAGTAAGGTTTTCGAGAGGGTGATCAATAGAGTCCTGACTAAGTGGGTTGAGGACAAACATATAGTTCCGGATAATCAATTCGGTTTCAAGGCGGGGCATGATATCATGCCTGCTGCGTCGAAACTGGTTTCTGATATCCAATGGAACAAAGGCAAGAACCAGTGCACTGGTGCCTGCCTGATTGACTTGGAGAAAGCCTTCGATACCGTATGGTTAGAAGGACTCTTTTTCAAGCTGGACAGGTTGGGCATTAGTAAACCACTTCTGTATATTCTCTTCGATATGCTCTCCAGTAGACAGTTCATCGTGAAGAATGGCGATGTGACTTCTGCTGGAACATTTAACATTAAAAACGGTCTGCAACAAGGTGCGGCAAATTCGCCGATCCTATTCAACATTTACACGAGTGATATCACTTCACCATGCCATATCGTACGCAGACGACATAATCGCGTACAGATCAGGTCCTAAGATTGAGGTCATTAATATACTTTTGCAGCGTGACTTCGACAAAATTAAGCGATATTGCGATGACTGGAAGTTGAAAATCAACTTTCAGAAGTCGGAAACCATTCTGTTTAGGACGCCTTTGTCTGGGGCCTCTAGGGATACCAGAAAGAATTGGCGAAAGTTCTCGATCGTGGGGCAGCACGGGCAGCCACTTGCTTGTCGAAATGTAGTCAGTAGCTAGATCAATTTCTGTATTGTAACAAACATATAGATGTTGCTTTGGCCAGAGCCAAAGGTGCTTTTGCCCTTACAAAGAAACTGTTTTATAACAGCCAACTCGATGCGAGGGTGAAGGTAATCTGCTACATGGCCCTTATCAGGCCTATGCTTGTATTTGGATGTCCCGTGTGGTTCAACGTGAGAGCAAGTTTATTGGAAAAGATTCGTGTGTTTGAGAGGGCTTGTCTTAGGACTTGTCTTCGCCTATACAGAACACCAGAGTGTCAGTACATAAAATTCTATCCTAATGAGGTCTTATACAATAGGGCAAACTTAATAAGAGTGGACAATTTCGTCATTAAGTTGACTCGAAGGCACGTTGCAAGAGCAATGACCTCATCGAACAACCTGATCTCTGGGGCTTACTACCCTAATTATATGTATCACGAGAGAGTTCGCTTTGACGGCTTTATTCCTCCAGAAGCGTTCCTCTATTTAGATAGCAAAGGTTTGATCCAGGACAGATTGGCGGTGCTGCTAATCTTCCATGTCGCTCGAACAGCTGCGGACAGGCGACTCAACTACGACAGAGACGTAGCACATGGCAGTGCGGAGCGTCTCCGGTTCAGTAGGTCGGTAGGGAGTCGCTACATGAAGGATGTCGCTTGGCAGCACCAACACTTTTGGTGGCTTGTAGAGGGGAGGAAGCTTCGTCGTCGAATTCCTCCATTGATAGCTAGCTTCATGTGAAGCAAGGTGGCCAGCCTAATTTTTTTAGCCATGGTCGGCTTACATAGTTTTAGGTAGGTTTAAGTTAGATTTTAAGAAAGAAATATAAAAAAGCAAAAAAATAAAAAATGAAAAAAAAACAGATATATATATATATACATATATGTATATATTATGTATATATGTAGTATGTATATATATTATATATATATATATATACACACGTATGGATTAGATGTAAGTAGGCTAAGTAGGTTAAGATTTAGTTTTTAAGTAGTTTATAGGTTTAGTTTTAATTTTTATAGATAAAAAAGTCCAGACACTAAGTTTTTTTAATTAAAATTCATTTTCTTAGTTTTAATAAATGCAAAAATAAAAATAAAATTAGACTGTAAGATTCGTCGAAAGACATAGTTTAAATGTTAGGTATAACTTAGAGTGCCCGCATAGGGCCAGTAAGTTAGAATAAGATTATTTGTAAGTTATTTAAGCTAATTTTTAAGCATTTTTTTGTCTAGCATGTAAGAGTAATTTAAGTATATAAATAAAAATGCATTTAAACTGAAACTTTCTTCAACCCAAAAATCAACGACATTAATCTTCTTAAATAAATAAATGCTTTGTTTCAAAAGTCGCCACTCAGAGTTTATATCTTCCCAATCAGATAGTGAGCCAGCCAGATTTGAAAATTCTTTTAATAAATTTAGTATACTCGGTACGTTTTCATCTTTCACGCATTCTGGATCCAAATAATTTAAAAATCTTAAATTATTATTTTTAAAATCAATTCGTTTTCGAATTTGACGACACAGTTCTACATAAAACTGAACTATGTACGAGTAGCTAGCACACAAGTGAAGAGAATGACATATACACCCCATGAAAAAAATGATCTACGCTTATTTTTCGTTTTAATAAGGCCAGCACCCCATTTATCTCCCCCTTCATAACGCTTGCGTTGTCTGTCGCAAGGCCTATGCAACTCTGCAATGGTATTCCGTACTGTGCCAGAAAGTCTATAATAGCTCTGCATCTGTCTGAATTAACTCTATTAAGCATAGAAAACTGTCTTCAATAGACTTCGTGGCATTGTCGAAATATCTAGCTGCTAAGGCCTTACAACAACTTACATCTGTTGTCTCCTCGACAATTAAAGAAAAACTATTCGTTTTTAGGTTGTTAATAACCTTTTGTTGTAATTTTTTCGCCAAAACATCTTTGATAATTTGCAAAGCCTTAGTTTTGCCGCAGCGAATCAATTGAATGGTCTTACATTCCGGAAAGTAAACCTTCAGCAGAGGAATAAAGTGGTCCATCAGTGCGATGGATAAAAAACAGGATAAAAAACATAACAATCGTGTGCTCTATTTGATTGAATTTGTCATTGAGCCGAATTTCCTCCGAATTTAGCAGTAATACATTTATTGCCTTTTCTTTCGCAATACTTTTTTGTATGCGCCGTGGATTGATTGTGGCGCCTCAGATGAGGCGTACAATTTGTCAAAGCCTTTAAGTACACTATGCACAATGGATTCCCGTCGTTTACATCGAGCCAGTCAAACTTTTGTTTCCATTCCGTCTTGAAGCCCCTGGAATAGGGAGTCCGGCTTGCCGAGGGTTCCTCGGGACGGCCCTGTTCGGCATCGCCACTTCTGTAAATTATTGTCGACACTACAGCTTAAGTCCGGATAAATTGATGCCGTGACGAGTTGCAAAGAAAACAAATTCTGGCAGCAAGCAAAAGGACAAAGATGTGCGTACATATAGATTTACTACACATACTCTGTATTGCGATTTGCGAACAAGAGGTATTCACCTTTCCATTGCAAATTGCATTTCCAGTCAAATTCAAACACATCAAAAGAAAGGCATACTGATACTACGAGTATACTGCTACTCTACTGCTTGTGTAGGGTACGGTAGAATAGTCAAATAAGTAGGTGTCGTGGAAGTGAAGTGATAGTGTAGTGAATAGTTTGAAAATATTGTAAAATTTTTGTGTGGGTACAAATGATAGAACTTATTCTTTTCAATACAAATCCCTTTATTCAGTACAGTTACAATTCACTATTTAATTGTTTCTCTCAGTACAATCCAATTTCTCATCCGCTTATACTTTTCTATTCTTTTACTTAAACCACTTAATCACTTCTCCTAATTAACACTTCAAATGTCACTTTAGAACTGATTTGCATACCTTGGGGATGCTGGTATTTATACTCGAATGCCATACTTCGAGAACATCCATCGTCCCATACGATTTCCAGTTTGCTAGAAAATTCGATTCCACTCTCCAGTCATCAATGGTCGAGACTGTGTTATTCAAGTATCGAAATCTTCTGGTCTTCGAGTATCGACATCTACTGCGCTGTAAATCTAGATGTCGCTGCTCACATTTAAGTGGTTATCACATTGCTCCCTCCCTGCAGTTGTTCGTCCCGAATAACTTCGTCATTCAGCATCCCGTTGAAATGACACATTCTATCCAAATGGACCACTTTCAATTTTCCTCGATCCCCACGCTGGATCCGGTAGACAACGTCATTAATGCGGGTTATCACCTTTTATGGTCCTGTCCTGTTGTAATTTTGGTGATTTGCCTTTCTTACGCTGAAGATTATACAGCCAGACCAGATCTCCTTCGTTGAAACCGGAAGATTTCGCCTTGATATCGTACCTAGTCTTCATGCAAATCCCTTTATTCAGTACAGTTACAATTCACTATTTAATTGTTTCTCTCAGTACAATCCAATTTCTCATCCGCTTATACTTTTCTATTCTTTTACTTAAACCACTTAATCACTTCTCCTAATTAACACTTCAAATGTCACTTTAGAACTGATTTGCATACCTTGGGGATGCTGGTATTTATACTCGAATGCCATACTTCGAGAACATCCATCGTCCCATACGATTTCCAGTTTGCTAGAAAATTCGATTCCACTCTCCAGTCATCAATGGTCGAGACTGTGTTATTCAAGTATCGAAATCTTCTGGTCTTCGAGTATCGACATCTACTGCGCTGTAAATCTAGATGTCGCTGCTCACATTTAAGTGGTTATCACATTGCTCCCTCCCTGCAGTTGTTCGTCCCGAATAACTTCGTCATTCAGCATCCCGTTGAAATGACACATTCTATCCAAATGGACCACTTTCAATTTTCCTCGATCCCCACGCTGGATCCGGTAGACAACGTCATTAATGCGGGTTATCACCTTTTATGGTCCTGTCCTGTTGTAATTTTGGTGATTTGCCTTTCTTACGCTGAAGATTATACAGCCAGACCAGATCTCCTTCGTTGAAACCGGAAGATTTCGCCTTGATATCGTACCTAGTCTTCATGCGGCTGCTTGCTAGCTTCATCTTTTCTCTGGTGTCTTCATGCAATTTACGAATCCTGCTGCGTAAGTCATTCACGTACTCGTTCACCTCTTTGGGCTCCGTCGGTGGGGATCCGAATTTTGCTTCACTTGGCAACCGAATCGTTTGACCAAATAAGATCTCGGATGGTGTGTGCCCTGTTGAGCTATGGACCGCGTTTCGGTAGGCCATTAAGAAGAGGGGTATGTGTCGATCCCAATCCCGCTGGCAGTTGCTGACAACCTTAGATAGATGCTCATTCAAGGTCCGATTGAATCGCTCGACCATTCCATCAGATTGAGGGTGTAGTGGCGTTGTCCTTGTCTTTCTTATTCCCAAATATTGGCACATTTCCTGGAAGACTTTTGATTCAAAGTTTCGCCCTTGATCAGAGTGCAGCTCCATTGGGACCCCAAATCTGCTCACCCAGTTGTTGACTATCTGTTCGGCTACGGTCTTAGCCTCTTGATTTGGGATGGCAAACACTTCCGGCCACTTACTGAAGTAATCCATGACTACGAGGGTATATCGGTTTCCATTAAAGGTTTCGGGAAACGGCCCAGCGATGTCGATGGCTATTCATTCGACAGGTGCTCCGACATTGTATTGTTGCATTTGTCCATGTGCCTTTACTTTTGGACCCTTGGTAGCCGCACATCTTATGCACTTTTTGCACCAATTCTCGACATCTTGTTTAGCGCTTAGCCAATAGAAACGTTGCCTTACCTTTTCCAACGTCTTGTTTATTCCCAAATGGCCTCCTGAGATTCCGTCATGTATTTCATGGAGTACTTGGTTGACTCTGGACCGTGGCACAATTAGCTGCATACGAGATGTTGTCCCATCTGCACTTTCCCATTTTCTCTTCAGTATGCCTTCAGAGTTTGGCTCCGATCTGATATCTGTTGCCAGCTTGGTCTTTCCTCGTGTTCTTTCCAGGCCAATATTGGTTTGATGTCATTGTCTGCCTGTTGGGAGGAACGGATTTCGTCTATACTCCAACCCTCTATTGGCTCAGTCCTGATCATTTGGATAGTTGCATGTTCTTTTGCTTCTTTACGATTGCAGTGTTCGCATTTTACTCCGCACGGTCGACGAGAGAGAGCATCAGCATTTGAGTGGAGTGTTCCCTTGCGGTGTGGTACTTCAAAGTCGTAGCCCTGCAACTGCTCGATCCATCTTGCAACCTGGCCTTCAGGGTTCTTAAATTGGAGTAGCCATTTCAGAGCTGCGTGGTCTGTCCGGAGAATAAACTTTTGTCCGTAGAGGTACTTATGGAAATGCTTCGTAGCCAGAATTAAAGCCAGAAGCTCGCGCCGGGTTACACAGTAGTTCCGTTCAGGTCTGGAGAGTACTTTGCTGTAATATGCGACCACTTTCTCTTGACCGTCATGAACTTGGGAGATCACAGCTCCGACCCCAACATTGCTAGCGTCTGCGTCCACGATGAACATTTTTCCGGGCGTGGGGTAACCCAAGATGGGGGCTTTGCACAGTTCTTGAAATGCTTTTTGGCATTCTCCAGACCACCTAAACTGTCGGCCTTTTTCTGTAAGTTGATGCAGGCTCTTTGTAATGCCAGCGAAATGCTTTACGAACCTTCTGTAATACGTGGCGAGTCCCAAGAAGCTTCTCAGTTGGTGTTTATCTTTTGGAGAAGGCCAACTTTTCACGGCTTCGATTTTGTCAGGATCCGTTCTTACTCCTTCCGCTGATATAATGTGACCCAGATATTTTACTTCCGGACGAAACAAGGCGCACTTTTCCGGGTTGAGCTTTAAATGAGCACTTCGTAGCCTCTCAAACACTTCTTTTAGATTTTTGCGGTGCTCCTCGAACGTCTTACCTATGACAATAACGTCGTCCAAATATACTAGGCAGGTTTTCCAGGTGAGTCCTTGCAATGTTCGTTCCATTAGTCGCTCGAAGGTGCCCGGAGCGTTGCACAGTCCAAACGGCATCACTGCAAACTGCCAAAGACCGCTTCCTGTAGTGAAGGCAGTTTTCTCACGATCCGCACGATTTATCTCTACCTGCCAGTAACCGCTCTTCAAGTCAATTGTTGAAAACCATTTCGCTCCAGAAAGCATATCCAAAGTGTCATCGATTCTCGGAAGTGGGTAGCTGTCCTTTTTAGTGACATCATTGAGACGTCGGTAGTCTACACAAAATCTCGTGCTGCCATCTTTCTTCTTCACGAGGACCACTGGAGATGCCCACGGACTTTGCGATTCTTCAATCACTCCCTCAGCTTTCATCTTCGACATCATTTCGGCAACTTCTGTTTGCTTTGCCAATGGAAGACGCCTTGCAGGTTGACGGATTGGTCGAGCGTCTCCGGTGTCAATGTGGTGTTGAACAATATGCGTACGTCCATATTCTCCGTCTTGTGTAGCAAATATATCAGCGTACTCACCGATTAGTTTTTCTGCCAGGATTCGCTGATCTTCGTCCAGATTACAGAGGCTGAGAATTTTGTTCTTGATTTTTATGCTCTGAACTGTTGTGACCAGTGTTGCACCCTGTTTTTCCGTTGTGGTCGATATAGCCTCAACAGGTACGCATTTTCCCACTATCTCCCCCTTTTTCACCTTTACACTGAATGTCTTTGGATTTAGAATCCTTACAGGGACCATGTTGTTCTTTGGCTCCACTAAGGTCTTTCCCACCATGAAGTCTCTTCTCTTTTCTGGCTCCATCAAATAGAATCGGTGGCTACCAGGACCACCTTCCACTTTTGCCCACAAAATTGCTTCTGACGAAGGCTCTAGACTCTGATTGCTGCAGATGACGACATTTGAGACTGAGGTATTCGCGTTTCCGTATATCATTGGTATCTCCATGTTTCCGTATTTCAGGGTTTGTGCCCGCAAGTCGACTACAAGTCCACGTTGTCTCATGAAGTCTGTACCAATGATGCACTCGTCACATATGTCAGCTACCAGAAACGCGTGAGTGAATGTTATTCCGGCCAATTGGATTTTTATGCGGACTTCACCATATACCTTAATCGTTGCTCCTATAGCTGTTCGCAAGCTGCAACTGCTAGTGTTATGCAGCCAAGACTTCTGCACAAGATTCCTCCTGATGATTGAGGCCGTGGCACCGGTGTCTATTGTTGCCATCCATTTTTCTTTTCCACTGACTACTTCTACTAGAAGGCTTTCGTTGCATCGTTTTGCCAGCGAGACTTGGATGATGGTCCTGGGGTCGTCGACTCCTGCTACCAACTTCTGCCCCGCGAAGTTGGTGCTTAAGCATTTCCCGACTGATGGCTTCGGGAAGGTTGACCGGCTTCTTGATAGCTGTTTCTGCGGGTTTCTTCCTCTATTTGCTTGTCACCACAGTGAGGGCAGTCTTTTCGTAGCACCGGTTCTTTACACTGCCTTTGAAGGTGTCCTATTTTATTGCAATTCCAGCAGCGCATTATTCGTCTATCCCGTCGAGTATCTCGTTCCTCGGCACTAATTCTTGTGCAGGAGCATTCGATAGATGTTACTTCCCTGACGAAATGTGTTCCCCTGGAAGCCTGATTGGCTGCTTCCATCGCCAGAGCGAAGGCAAGTGCTTCAGCAAGGGTTCTTTTCCGGCCATCCTTACTGCTGACTGTAGCTTCGAATCTGCAATTCCCCTGATAAATGCATCTTTTGCCATTTCGTCAATAATTTCCTGGCCTGCGGTGGGGTATGACAGATGTGCAAGTCTACTCACGTCTGCTTGGAGCTGCTGCAGGGTTTCTCCTCTTTGCTGCGTTCGGCTTTGCAATTGGACCTTGTAGACCTCCTGCATGTGGCTGCCCCAAACCGTTTCTCGATAGCCTGCACTAAAGTCACATAATCTTTATGCTTTTCGATGTCTACTGTTTGCAACAATTCTGCTGCAGGACCGTGCAAGGCCATTGTTAGGGCAAAACACTTTTCCTCATTATCCCAGTCGTTTGCACAGGCAGCCATTTCAAACTGCTTCTTATAAGTATACCATGAGGAGGCTTCAAATCTTTTCTCCTTGGACCACTTAAAGAACATTCTCGCAGTTTCTGTTTTCGCACTGTGTCGAGCTCTTTTGCCAGTTGCTGAACTTTGCTGTCCATTTGTTCGAATTTTTCGCCAACATTCTTCTCTATTCTTTCAAATTTGTTATCTATTTCTTCGAATTTTTGGTGTAGAACGTTATTTTGTTCTTCCAGTTTTTGTTCTAGACTATTCTTTTGTTCATCCAGCTTTTGTTCGAGGCTATTCTTTTGTTCTTCCAGATTTTTCTTTTGTTCGTCGAGACTGCTCTTCTGTTCGTCCATTTTTTGTTCCAGACTGTTCTTCCAGATTTTTCTTTTGTTCATCCATTCATATCACTGCCGGTACTTGTCTGTTCATCCTCGTCAACATCAAAGGAGTATGCATCAGGATCATGTCCCTCGTTGTTCAAAGCCTCCTGAAGTCGGAGCACCAGGTCACTTTTTCCTCCACTGGCGCTGAGGCTTCTCTTGTTCAACTCGGATTTGAGTTGGACGAGGGTCAACTGCAATAGTTTTCGACCCATTCTAGCTTTTTCAAATAGTCAGAAAACACTTTTTTTTTTCTATACACAATAAGTCCTATCCCACTTCTGACACCAATGTAAAATGTTTGTGTGGGTACAAATGATAGAACTTATTCTTTTCAATGCAAATCCCTTTATTCAGTACAGTTACAATTCACTATTTAATTGTTTCTCTCAGTACAATCCAATTTCTCAACCGCTTATACTTTTCTTATCTTTTACTTAAACCACTTAATCGCTTCTCCTAATTAACACTTCAAATTTCACTTTAGAACTGATTTGCATACCTTGGGGATGCTGGTATTTATACTCGAATGCCATACTTCGAGAACAATCTTCGCCATCCAGCGTCCCATACGACTTCCAGTTTGCTAGAAAATTCGATTCCACTCTCCAGTGATCAATGGTCGAGACTTTGTTATTCAAGTATCGAAATCTTCTGGTCTTCGAGTATCGACATCTTCTGCGCTGTAAATCTAGATGTCGCTGCACACATTTAAGTGGTTATCACAATATGTTTGTTTAATTTTTTATTTTTATTTGTGATGTGATTGTGACTACGGGAGTAAAAGCGCAGCAAAATTGGGTTATTAAGGGAGAGTGCGTAGCAGCGTATCAAATTTGACTTTTTTGAAAATCGAGTAGCAGTTTTGCTACGATTGTAGCAAAGTGGCACCACTGCTCGTCGGCTGTACTCACAATACAACACATACGGTCCCAAGAATTGACTTCGGTTTTATAATACTCGTACATTTTGTTCATACAAAATGTTGAGAACTTGAAGTTCGAAGTAAAAACTGGCAATTTCTTTCGGCGTGGAATATCTATGTAAACTATAGCATCTGTGCTAATGTGCTTCAATGAAATTATTGAAATAATAATAAAAAAAAATAATAATAATATAGTTCAATGTACTTCAAATGGCAGTCGGCAGCAGATGTTTTCGCACATACGCACATAAAATTTGCGCTGTGTCGAAATACAATTCGAGCTAGATAGTGCTTATTTAGTCATGTTCTAGATATTTCGCCTTTAAACAGTTGTTTAGTTTCTTGCTGTTTGCTCTTCTTCGGTAATGCTTTGTCTATGAATATGTTTTCACAGTTTTCTTATCAGTAAGCATTAAGAAGTTAAGTAAGCACAGTTATTTTTGTTTTTCTATACGCTAACAAAGGCCCTGTTAAATTGAACAGCTGTTTGGCATTTGTTTGTTTTTCTGGTTCTAGAACAATCTCTTCAATTGCTAGCCGGATCTTTTAAATATTTTTTAGGTCGGGTAGTTGCGTTATAAAGGGTTTTTCCAATAGGGACTTGACAACTTTGAATTTAATTTGTGAACGCACTCTTTCATCTAATTTTTTTTTTTCATTTCATTTATTCAACTTATATATTACTTACAAAGGAAGACTGAATAATCTTATACAATAATTTGTAAGCCCTTACATTAAAAAAGAAAAAAAAATTACAGAGAGAGATGGCAAAGTTAATATTAAAAATAAAAAATAAAAATAAAGTAAGAATTAAATATTATAAAACAGAAAAAGTAGTTAGAGAGTTGAAAAACATGTTCATATTATTTTGTGCATATTAGGTTGTAGCCAGTAGTGCGAGTAAGGACGACTTAAAGTTATATTCGTGCTTGTCATTCTTCTCAGGTCAATATGAAGAGAGTTCCAGAGCCGGACAACTTGAACAAAGAATTGACGCTCAGAAGTAAGACGATGGTATCTTGGTTGAACTAGCGAGAACGATCTATGCGATTGCAAGAACTGAAGTTTATTAAATAGGTAATCTGGCTCTCGAGTTTTTATAAGGTTATGCAAAAAACATAGCGATTTGTATTTTAGTAGGCTAGAGAAGGAGCAACCAGTTATTTGTTTAGAAAAGTGTGAGATATGATCGCGCTGCAGGATGTTGAAAATGTATCTTGCGATATTGTTGAAGACAATGTTAAGTTTTCTGAGACTACTATGGTCAGGCTTGCAAAAGATCTCGCATCCGAAAAGTAAAGTAGGTAATAGAAGAGTTTTTACTAAAATTAATTTAGTTTTCGTTGGTAGAAGATGTTGAGTAGCCCATAAAGTACGAAGCCCACTATAAACTTTGCCGATGATAGAATTAACGTGAGTATCCCAAGAGAGATTCGAATTAAAAATCACACCAAGGTTTTTAGCGGAGACAGCCCACTCTATGGGCACTTGATTGATGTGAACAAGCTGAAGGCCTGAGAGAAGATCAGGAGCTCTACGGTGTATGAAAATTACTTTATCAGCATTAAGTTGAAGGTCGTGTTTAATTGACCAGTGATAAATTCTGGCAAGATCTTCGTTTAGGAGGTCTATAGCAGAGTTTGTTTTTTCAGTGGGGCAGCTTATCATAAGTTGTACATCGTCAGCGTACATATGAATTTTGCAGTGTTTAACAATGTTTGGTAGATCGTTCACGTATAAGGAGAAAAGAGTGGGTCCCAGGATTGATACTTGTGGCAATCCACTATGTACACTTAAGAAATTCGAACTATTCTCACCAATGCAAACACACTGCTTTCTTCCACTTAAATAAGATAAGAAAGGTAGAAGTAGTGAATATAGTATTAAAGAGGTGAGTAAAGTGAGGAAGTAAATAAGGCAAAAGCAGTTTATAAACTTTGGGCTAAGACAGTCTAGACCAGTAGCATTGGATTTTACTGAGAGCAGTGCTTCAACAACATCTACTTCGGTGACTCTATTGAAGTAAAAGGCCCCTTCAGTGTCATTTTCAGTGCTATACTCTGGGGAAGCAGGGCTGCAAGAAGGATTACCACATGAGGAGATGAAGTTCAGGTTCAGCTGGTCACAGTTAACATCAGTGGGGACTACCATATTTTTCCTACCGATGCCTAGTTCGCGAAGATTCTTCCACATGTTCGTAGAGTTTCCCGGGGTAGATAGGTTGAACTTATGATTATAAAAAGCTTTTTTGGCAGATCTGATTTTCAAGACAAGTTTGTTGCGCAATAAACGATATTCATTTCGGAATTTATTAAGACGAAACATCATCCACTTTCGATAGGCAGTGTCACGTTGGACTATAAGTTTTTTAATGTAAGAGCTAAACCATTGAGGGGACTTAGATGTGCGTACTATTGCTTTTAGAGGGATGTTTTTCTCATATAGCTGTAACACATGTTGCTGTAGGAACATAACTTGGTGATCGACGGAGGGCATGTAGTAGATGCTATCCCAAAATATTCGGTTAACGTCGGAAAGCAGATTAGTATAATCTATATTATTATAATCACGGTAAAATCGTACCGGGGTGCTGCTAAATAGCTCTATGTTAAATGATAAGTATATCAAGTCATGCCTAGAAAACCCTGGGGCACCGATTTGGTCATAAAAGAGCATTTTAGAAATGTCACCAACAAAGCAAACGTCGAAGAGGGAACATGAGTCTTTCAAGTAGTGGGTGGGAATACTTGAGTTAACCGCTGTTAAATGAAGCGAATTCATATTTCCGATAAACGAGGCTGATTCAGACTTATTCAGTAGATTGCAATTCAGGTCACCGCAGATAACTATGTTTGAGGAAATACATGAAATAGCCTCAAGAACATCTAGCAATGGAGTAAAGCATAACTGTTTGTTTGGCCTATAGGCAACACCAAGTATTAACTTTCGAGCTCTACATGTAATTTCAACAAACAAATAGTCAATAGGACACCCCGGAGGTGATTCATGCACGACTTTACCCCTGAGTGGTTTTCGTAGGTATATAGCAACACCCCCACCAGTGCGACCATCTCGGTTGGCTTGAAACATTTCATAGCCATTAAGGGAACAGACTTCTTTTTGCACGTTGCTGTGCAGCCAGGTTTCTGATACACACACTGCGTCGAGACGAGTATTTCCAAAAGTATAGCGGAATTCGTCAATTTTGGGCAAGATGCTTTGTGCGTTAAGATGGCAGATGTGAATGCCATCGCTCTGAGCTCCAAGCACCCTTATCATGTTGTGGAGAGATCCATGCAAGTTGTCGGGATGGAACTGTCTTACCATATTATCGTTATCCAGGTTCATAATATAAAAACAGATAATTAGTATTTATAATAAATAAGGGAATGAAAAACACGAATATTTCTATGCAATAAAACAAATAGTAGTGTGGATTGACACGCCGCGCTCGTTAAAAAAAATTAACATGATTTTGGTAAGAAAACATATTGAAATTCATAAAATTAAATGTAAGGAAACTATGTAGGTAAAAAAGAATATACAAAGAAAAATAATAAAATAATAATAAGATAAAAAAAGATATTTAATTTTGAAGATGGCGGCAACTCTATAATTTGTTTAATTACTGTTGTTGTTGTTGCTGGCAATTGCTTTTAGGTCGTCGAAGCTTAGAATATGAAAGCTTTGGCCTTCTGATGAAAGCTTTACAAACACTGACCTACGATTTGAGTAAGCTGAGAAGAGTTGGGCTTTTCGCTTGAGACGTACAGCACTCTGAAGGAGAGCACGGTTAGCTCTAGTTAGATTCTCATTGAGATAGCATTTGGCACTGGAGTCAATACCGATATCACGAAGGCAGAGAGTTTTGCGCGTCTTTTTGCGATCATCAAACTGTCACTGTCAACTGATTCAGTAAACTCAACATTTTCATCATGGTAAAGTACACGAACGAGCAACGTCTGCAAATTATAAAAATTTTCTACCGAAATTCGGAGTCGGTGACTGCAACTTTAAGAGCGTTAACTCCAATTTTCGGTCGTAATTCTCGCCCTAGTAGAAAGGTAATAACAAGTCTAATGCAAAACTTTGAGTCTACATATTCGTTGTGTGATGTTGCCGTGTCAGTGAGACGACGGGTTGGTCGAAGTGTCGAAAATATCGCTGCCGTTCAGGCATCCGTAGCAAATGATCCAAATCAGTCAATTCCACGACGTTCTCAAGAATTGGGCATCGCTCAGACCACATTATGGCGTATTTTGCGTAAGGATCTTAGTTTACACCCATACAAGATCAAGCTGACTCAAGAATTGAAGCCAATGGACCATTTGAAGCGACGTACGTTCTCCGATTGGGTTTTGGAGAAGATGCGTCAAGATGATGAATTTTATCGCAAAATCATCTTCAGTGACGAAGCTCATTTTTGGCTCAAAGGGTTCGTCAATAAGCAAAATATGCGTTATTGGCCGGGTGAAAATCCACATGTGCTTCATAAATCACCACTTCATCCACAAAAAATAACTGTTTGGTGCGGTTTGCATGCCGGCGGCGTTATTGGGCCAAAAGGATGATGCCACAAGCCACACAGCATACGCTACAATCGATTTATTGAAGGGTAAGTATGGTGAGCGTGTTAGCTCAAGAAATGGGCCAGTCGATTGGCCGCCTCGTTTGTGCGATTTAACGCCGCTTGACTATTTTCTGTGGGGCTACGTTAAGTCATTGGTTTATGCTAACACGCTGACGACGTTGGAAGAGCTCAGAGCCAACATTGAACGCGAAATAGCGGCCGTTTCGGCCGAAATGTGTAGCCAAGTCGTTGAAAATTGGGTCCAACGAATCGACCGCTGCAAACGTGAAGTCGAGTTCCATTCATAAATGTTTTGATTGTACTTCAAGCCGATAATAAAGTTTTTGAAATATCTCAAATGGTTTGCGTTTTATAATGTAATTATAAAGTTGTCAAGTCCTTATTGGAAAACCCCATATTTTTTAGTATTAATTATATCACTTATCCTACGATATGCGAGCTCCAAGAAAGTTCGAGCTGCGAAAGCTACTCGAACCCAAGACCACAGTAGCTATCTCAGGTCCACCAGCCCTGAATGCAGAGCTTCACGCATCTAATATCTGAGGTGCTAGAGAGACATTAGAACAATCACAAGTTCGCCGCATTATATTTATTTGTTTATAAATAGAATTAGATTTAACAATATGTAACTTAAAAATTAAAAATTAAGAGTGGAAGAGTAAAAAAAGGGAGTTTCTAAGCGTGTTTTTGCTACAATCAAAATCGAAAAATTGATGACTGTAATTAGCCACGCGTAGCATTCGAGACATAGGCTCATTACGCCCATAATTCGTGCGATGAAATTTCAGGTGGAAGATGGCCACTGACCTCAGAGTACGCGGATTTGTGCTAAGGGAGATTGTTTGTAGAAGCAAAGGACAAATAATATTACCTGCTAAAAGCTGTTGTACAAATAGGGCAATACCAACTTTACTTCGTTTTTCAAGCAAATTCAAACGGTGCTCGTAAGGAGGTAGGTTGTATTTATCAGGTCAACGGATAACCTGCTTTGGATACCCCCAATTCGATACAAATTTGTGTCGTGACAGGGAGACCAGACCTGGCTGGAATATTCAAGAACTGGCCTTACAAATGCGCAGTATAAGGTTTTCGTGACGTATGGATTTGAGAATTCTTTGGGCCAGCGTTTCACATAACCGAGTGCAGAATTTTCTCTGCTGATAATACTATCAAAATGACTGCGAAAGTTAAGTTCACTGTTGAATAAAACACCCAAATCACGCAGAAAAGTAACAGATGTCTCATGTTTTTTTAACGTAAGTACCTGCCGTGTGGGCTTAAACTTACGGGATGCCCATACATCCATTGGAGCAAGGATACGCCTTGCCATCGCTCACAATGATATTCACTGTTTGATACCAATTCGGAACTGCGTTGCCGGCACAAGTTCCACCCTTGGTATGAGTCGAGGCCGACCTAAAACCTCTTACTGCTCTTAGGGTCGCAGCACCCAGCACTTATTGCAACTCCACATTGAGTCAACCAAGGAAAACCAAAGGAAAACCAAAGGAAGACTCTTTCCCGCGATTTTGGGTTTAAACCACAGCCACCATGACGCTCCCACAAGGGGGCCTACCTCTAACAAGTCAGGCCCGGACCAAGATCCGGGGGGCTCCTGACTCCCATGGTACCGTGATTTAAGTCCTGGTAGGGACTACCGGTGGTCCAGCCGCCAACAAGACCTATGACCGGCAGCTTGTGACTGATCAAATCGTAGCAACCTTCGGTAGCGTCGTCTGAAGATGTTTACGCGTTCGAAGAAATGATAAATACCGGAAACATAATTCAAAGCGGAACAGCTGAAGCCTGTATACAACAACTCGTCCGCATTCTCACTACTGCGTGCGATGCGATCCTAAGCTCCATAGTATAACACCATTCCCCCCGAAGTACATCTACTATGTACCATATCATTAGGGAGTCCAATTGGGAGGACATCCCAATAGTCACAGCGGATAAACTCATAAACGCATGCAGGAAGATAGACGACAGTAAAGCGCCCGGACCTGATGGCATACCAAATAAGGCACTAAAAGCAGCTATTTATAAGTGCCCAGACATTTTTATGGAAACAATTCAAAAATGTCTAGAAGAAGGAGTTTTCCCGGATGCTTGGAAACTACAACACCGAGTCCTGCTTCCAAAGGGAAACAAGCCACCTGGGGAACCATCCTCGTATCGTCCAATATGCCTTCTAGACACAATGGGAAAGATACTGGAACGGATAATATATGCTAGACTGCTCGCGGTAGCAGAAGAGAGAGGAGCACTATCAGACTTACAGTTTGGGTTTAGAAAATCGCGGTCTACTGTTCAAGCCGTAAAAACTGTGGTCGACATTGCGGCCGAAGCGATACAAGAGAAAGATGGCGGTATGGTACAAAGAAATACTGTTTAGTGGTGACTCTGGACATCAAAAATGCCTTTAACTCGGCAAACTGGGCGTTCATCAGAAAATCACTAGCCAGTATGAATACGCCATATTACTTACTGAGGATAGTAGAAAACTACTTTACCAACAGAAAACTGAGGTATGAAACTGACGAAGGGTTGAAATACTACAGCGTTTCAGCTGGGGTTCCACAAGGATCAGTACTCGGTCCACTCCTATGGAACATTATGTATTACGGAGTGCTAAGGCTTATGTTGCTGAGAGGAGTTCAAGTAATCGGATTTGCAGACGACATTGCCGTCGTTACGGTGGCAAAAGAAATAAAGGAGATAGAGTCAGCCACAAATGTAGCGATTATTCGCATCAAAGACTGGTTAGTATCCACCGGTCTAGAATTAGCGGACCATAAAACCAGTAGAAGAATTGTAGAATACGCCAATACACGGGTGGGACATCAAATAATCCGTTCGAAAGAATCAATCAAATACGTGGGAGTAATACTTGATACCAGATTTCAGTTCAAAGCACATGTAGAGTACTCCAGTAACAAGGCTTTACTGTTGCAAGGAGTACTTTCTAGAATACTACCAAACATTGGTGTACCTGGATATGCTAGGAGGACTCTCCTATCTAGAGTAGTCAGCTCAGTCCTCTTATACGCTGCTCTGGTCTGGGCGGGGGCACTCGCCATAAAAGCAAACAAGAGAAACCTGTTGTCCGCATACAGGCTCAGTGCATTAAGAGCGATCTGTGGATTTCGAACAATCTCGGATGAAGCAGCCTTCGTGATAGCAGGAATGGTTCCGATCGACATTCTCGCGGACGAGATTTTGAGAATTTATAATCCCAGGGCGACAAGATGCAGGTGAAATTGCAAGAATAAAAGGAGAAGAGCGAGCGGCTTCAGCAGCCCTCTGGCAAGACAGGTGGGATAATAGTACAAAAGGCAAATGGACCTACAAGTTGATCCCGAACATCGAGACCTGGACAATACGAGCACATGGGGATAACAACTACCACCTTACGCAGTTCCTATCTGGTCACGGCGGCTATCGCAAATACTTGCACCGATTCGGACACGATAGCTCCCCTTTGTGCCAAGAATGCTCAAACGAGGAGGAAGATACGGAGCACGCCATATTTCATTGCCGGCGTTTTTCGCAGTGGAGAATTAATCTACCCAGTCCAATACTACTCATAGACCAAATGTTGCAGTCGGAGGAAAATTGGATGGAAATCGGCACATTTGTAACAATTGTGCAAAATGAGCTAAGAAGAATAGAAAAAATTAGAAGAGCTGAAGAAGCAAATACAAGAAGAATAGCATGATCTGCTAACCAGCCCCGCGAAGTAATACCTAACGGCAGCCCCGCGGGGAGAGTGGTTGAAGGACGTAGTGGTGTGGATTAGTTGGTAGGCGCACTCCTGGCATCGAACATTCGGGTGTTGCGAATCGTGCATGTTGGTGGCAAGGGCTACCGCATCTATGAAGATTACCACATCCATTGGCGCAACCAAGAAAAAAAAACAACAACTACCAGATTGAAGCGAAGGTTCTTGACGTGATGAATGGGGTAGAGTCATCGTTATAAACAGATGGAGGAATTAAAGAGGGAGGAGAAGATTTACCGCTTGATAAGTCATTACTGGGAAGATCCCCAATTGAATTAGAGTTAGAACGTAAAACTTTCTTTTTCTGTGGAGGTTCCAATTGTAGCGTTGACTCCTGAACAGTTACGATAGATGCATGGGATGATTGCTGCTGGTATGGTGTTAATTCCAGTTTCTTGAGTGTTTGCTGTTTATGTCTCTGTTGTTTATGCTCTTTCTTTTTGTTTCAGAGGTTCTTGGTTATGGTGTGACAACAGCTGCCGCTCTTGTAATTGTTGAAGCTCTTTTTGTTGTTTTTTTAATCAAGTAGTATCACGTATCTCTTGACGCTGAGAGTCTTGAAGAGTCACAAGGACGACGTAATTTAAATGCTGAACGACAAACAGAGAGACGTGCTTTTATACGTAGGAAGTGGGAGGCTTTTAAAAACGCTGCACCTGATTATGTCCCATTAATTGACTATGTTAATCATTGATTAGTAATCTCAGGGAGAATGGATCCAAAATGTGGCATTGCAATGCGCTGAAATGGATAGAAAAAACAGTTGCACTGGTGACAAAATCTCACTTCAATCTCTAGGTCAGCCAAAGAAACTCCTAAAAACTCTACTTCCGTACGGCGGTAATGAATGAATGCATTTTTTAAACATAATTAGAAAGTGCAATTCATGCTTTCGGATGACTCCATTTGGTGTCGAGACAGAAATGACAATGCCAGGTTTTTCACCTACTTTTACGATCCAAAGTCCAATATATCAAATACAATCATCAGAATAAGTTGAAACCAATGAAGTGAACCGTAGGTGTCAAAATTTCCAAGACTTAGAAAAAGGAACTGTTTTGGAGTTTTAAAGAATGTTGCACAAAACTAATCGCCTTCGAACCACTTTAAAACCTGCTGTAGAGATAATGCCGGAGAAGATTACAAATTAGTGGCGCACTCGGATGGTACACCAAGTGGGAAACACGAGATCACCATTGATAAACGAAGTCGCAGCCATGGTTACAGGCGAACATTTCATCACTCGCGACACCGTTTTACATGCCCGTGTTGACAGATAAACTAAAGTGTTAGATACATTATTATGATGCGTTGCAATATTTATTATTGCCACGAAGGTTACCATTTTCAAATACCGCAATTCAACAGTATGACGGGCTACTTCCTGTCAAACAAAAAGTGTCATGTGCGGAGTTGTATGCATATCATATGATGATACGCGAAAATGATTTTAATATGATACTACGACTCAAGCAACTGGCTAATCGATATGCAACATATATAGGGTGACCAGATAAGAACGATACCTACGTTCATGCCATTATGTGTGGAAT
Source organism: Volucella bombylans (assembly GCA_949129095.1). Classification (NCBI taxonomy): domain Eukaryota; kingdom Metazoa; phylum Arthropoda; class Insecta; order Diptera; family Syrphidae; genus Volucella; species Volucella bombylans. The sequence continues at coordinate 354,212,772 of OX422140.1, read as the reverse complement.
AGCGCATCATTCAAATGGCCGCCTCGGCTTCGATGGCATTGCTTCAAGCGGTCGGCCCAATTTTTGATGACTCGGTCCAATATGTGCGACCTCATTCCGCCAATAACGTGTCGAATGTTGCGAAAGTGGTCGTCGAAAGTGGTTGGCTTGTTAGCGTAGACTAAGAACTTGACGCAGCCCCAGAGAAAATAATCGGGTGGTGTCAAATCGCATGATCGCAATTGATGAACGCTCGCCGTGAGATGACCCATTAGCCAAATTTCTCCTTCACAACTTCGAGCGTTGCATCGCTTGTGTAGTATGTAGCGACATATTGTTGGGACCACAGAAAGTCGGTTAACATCGCTCTGTATCTGAGATCATTAACAGTAACGGTGTCCCCTTCCTCATTTCGAAAGAAATAAGGCCAAATGATGCCGCCATGCCATAAACGGCACCAAACTGTCTGTATTTGTGGATGCATTAATGATTGGCCGAACACTTGTGGATTCGGTCCAATAATGGTAATTTTGGTTGTTGACATAGCCGCCGAGCTAAAAATGGTTGCTATCTGGTCACTCTATACTTATATAGGGTTTTCCAATAAGGATTTGACAACTTTTTTTTTAAATAAAACGCAAACCATTTGAGATATTTCAAAAACTTTATTATCGGCTCGAAGTACAATCAAAACATTTATGAATGGAACTCGACTTCACGTTTGCAGCGGTCGATTCGTTGGACCCAATTTCCAACGACTCGGCTACACATTTCGGCCGAAACGGCCGCTATTTCGTGTTCAATGTTGGCTCTGAGCTCTTCAAACGTCGTCAGCGTGTTGGCATAAACCAATGACTTAACGTAGTCCCACAGAAAATAGTCAAGCGGCGTTAAATCGCACGAACGAGGCGGCCAATCGACTGGCCGATTTCTTGAGATAACACGCTCACCATACTTACTCTTCAATAAATCGATTGTAGCGTGTGCTGTGTGGCCTGTGGCATCATCCTGTTGAAACCACATGTCGTCCAAGTCCATGTCTTCCAACTCGGGCCAAAAATAATCGGTGATCATGGCGCGATAACGCCGACCATTCACAGTAACGCGACGATCGTTATCGTCGACGAAAAAATATGGCCCAATAACGCCGCCGGCATGCAAACCGCACCAAACAGTTATTTTTTGTGGATAAAGTGGTGATTCATGAAGCACATGTGGATTTTCACCCGACCAATAACGCATATTTTGCTTATTGACGAACCCATTGAGCCCAAAATGAGCTTCGTCACTGAAGATGGTTTTGCGATGAAATTCATCATCTTGGCGCATCTTCTCCAGAACCCAATCGGAGAACGTACGTCGCTTCAAATGCTCCATCGGCTTCAATTCTTGAGTCAGCTTGATCTTGTATGGGTGTAAACCAAGATCCTTACGCAAAATACGCCATAATGTGGTCTGAGCGATGCCCAATTCTTGAGGACGCCGTGGAATTGACTGATTTGGATCGCCTGAACGGCAGCGATATTTTCGACCAACCCGTTGTCTCACTGACACGGCAACATCACACAACGAATATGTAGACTCAAATTTTTGCACTAAACTTGTTAAGGCCTGTCTACTAGGGCGAGAATTACGACCTAAAATTAGAGTTAACGCTCTTAAAGTTGCAGTCACCGTCTCCGAATTTACGAGTAGGTAGAACATTTTTATAATTTGCAGACGTTGCTTGTTCGTGTACTTTACCATGATGAAAATGTTGAGTTTTCTGAATAAATTGACAGTGACAGTTTGATGATTAGTGAAAGTGTGCGTTCACAAATTAAATTCAAATTTGTCAAGTCCCTATTGGAAAACCTTTTATATAAAAGTTGAAAACGAACGTTTTGCATTAAATCAAGCTAAGTTGAGAGCTGAGAATTATATTCATCTTTAAGATGCTGTGCCACATGATGTAAATGTAAAACGGAAACCCAAATCATTAACCAAAATGTCTTGAACGGATCCATAGGCAATGTTCACAGTCCTCCGCTATCTCTCTGATGGTTAGTTTGCGGTTATTGACCAACATTTCTTTTACTCCATCAATGTTTTCGATGTCGATGGTCTGCCACTGCGTTCATGATCTTCGATTGACTCCCGACCACTTTTCCAACATTTCCAACGTTCGCGCACCATTAAATCCGTTTTTTACGCAAAATTTAATACAAGTTCGTTGTTGTAACTTTAAATCCATTTCAAAAATTGTAAAAAATCGCCAACACACACAGAGATAGATGTACTCTTGGCTACGTAACTTTTGCAAATGTCAAGCTATGATGCTAAGATTTAGAGGGAATGTCAACAACAGATTTACCAACTTAATAAAAAAAAACAGAACTCAAATCGGAACAATGGGAGCGCCACACGGTGGTTATTCCATTTTTCCATTTTTACTTACCATTACCATTATTACTTTTTGATCAAGGTGGTATATACTCGTAGGGTGACCCGATAAGAACGATAGCTACATTCATTCCATTATGTGTGGAATAGCACATCATTGAAATGGCCGCCTCGGCTTCAGTGGCATTGCTTCAAGCGGTAGGCCCGATTTTTGATGACTCGGTCGGCTAAACAATTACGTAGCGACCATTAGTAGATTGCGGATAAATCCTCATTCAACCTGCAAACAAGATCCTCAACTAGACCAATAGGTCTGGATAAGTATATTTGCGCATCATCCGCATAGAAGTGAAGACCAGCGTTTGAGCAAACTTTGGGGAGGTCATTGTATATGCTTGTATATTCCTAATACGAGAGGATTTGTCACCATCCACAACCCTTTGACAGCGATTACTTAAGTAATTAGTTAGGAGACGCGCCGAACTTTCACTAAAACCAAAATAACTTCTTAGTTTCTCAGAAAGGATTGATTGACTGTGTCAAACGCTTTTGAAAAGTCAAGGAGACAAAGTATGGTATAGTGAGGAAGTCCAAGTCATAGCTGATCTTTATGTCATCGAGAATTTTAACCATAGCTGTAGAGCAGCTGTAGGACCGAAGCAAGTAGCTTATGATGGTTTGTATGACTTGAGATTTGCTTGGCAAGGACTTTTTCCAAAACTTTTAAAAGGCTAGGTAATATAGTGATTAGTCGAAAGTGTGCAGCCAAAGTCGGTTGAGGTTTTCTCGGGACAGAAATTACTTTAGCCAGCTTCCAACTAGACGGAAATGATGATGACGTAATGCAAAAATTAATTACGTGAGTAATTACACGACAATGACAACATTAACATTGACAACAGTAACACATTTGGCCGATCGGATACCAACAAAAATAGACTTGGAGAGCAGTTAGGTGCAAATCGGGTAGCATATGTGTTAACAACAGCTAACGCGGAACTTGCAGCTAAATCTAAGAGTTGGTGAGATCTACTGTCATATTTGAAAAGGTCAGCGTTAAAATCACCGCATTTAGATAATTATGTGTTCCTAATATGGGGAGACTTCTTGGAGTACAGAGAACATAGGTTCAGGAGAGCAGCTCCGGTAACTCAGTAACATCAGTAGCTTCTGCAAGGAAATGCTAAGTAGCATTAGCCTCGAATATTACAATAAAGAGCTTATCCACTACCTATTGCACTCGTGATTCTATCGTTCCGAACCATTCTGTACCCCAGAATATATACAGGGGATCTTCCAAATCTGCTTCTCTTAAATTAGGCCTTAGCCATGTTTCTTAGCTGATCCGTCAAGGCCGTTAACCAAAAGGTTCTAGACAAAGTGACACGCTGTTATGTGACTTCTTTAACATCGTACTTGAAATATAATAATTGTACGGAATTCATAAGCAAACACTGTGAATTCGTCCAAAATCTGTGCAACTACTAGGGTACGCCAATGATGTTGACATAATTAGGAGAACTAAGCGGGGCTGTCACCAGTGCGTTCGCTGGTATTGAAACGGAAGCTGCCAAAATGGGTTTAGAGGTAAATGAGGGTAAAACCAAGCATATGCTGTCAACAAGAAGGAACACGAACGAATTACACAGAACGTCACAGTCGACAGCTATAGTTTCAAGGTAGTAAGGGACTTTGTCTACCTTGGTTCTGCTATAAATTCTGCCAATAACACCTTAGCAGAAATAAAACCAAGAATTACTCTTGTCAATCGCTGTTTCCTTGGGCTCAGAAGGCAATTGAGTAGTAAGGCCCTATCACGAAAAATTAAGGAAGCTCTATATAAAACCTTGATCATCCCAGTCCTACTTTATGGCGCTGAAACATGGACTCTATCTAAAGCGAATGGAGATGTCCTCAGTCGTTTCGAAAAATATTCGGTTCCGTTTGTGTTGACGGCCTTTGGAGAAGAAGATCCAACGGCGAATTATACGAATCATACATCGATCTAGTCAGAAAACGGCCCGCAGAGTCTTTGAGTCTAACCCGGATGAACAACGCAGCAGAGGAAGACACCGGTCTAACTGGAGAGGCTTGTTAGTTAAGGCCCAGGTTCACCCCGAACTGTAGCGCCACATAAGTAAGTAAGTAAGTTAGGGTAAGATTCTGTCTACCTCAGATCAATGTTCGACTCCATTTGTTGCACATATGTACGAGATAATACCAATTCTGTTTAATAGGTCACATGCTGGGACATTACAAAAAGCGGATGAGGTTATTGAACGTTTTGAACGCAATATTCTTTGACAGAATAGTCTCGTTAACGTCGGTCTGGTTTGGAGGAAGATGTACAATAACAAATTCTACTCCGGGGCTTTCTCAAATATGCAGGGTTCTGCTTCAGACGCACTGATGTGTGCATAACATTTGGTACAACACGCATTGCAGTTTGACTCTGGTCCTATGAAATGACACCAATACGAAATTCACTTTCCCTGTTCCCAGAATCTGCGCCACGAAAAGAACATACAATAGTCGGCTCTTCGTGGACGCCTCCGAAACCGATTTAGAATGCCGCGCTGGTGTCATTTGGAAGACGACAACGTTAGATTTCACCCCTTGTTAGGAAAACAAGTCCTGATTACAACAAACTACATTGCGAAAACTTGGTGAGGGAGAAGAAGCATCTGGATCTCTAGTGTCTGTCGCTTAAGTCCTTGCTGAACCCTCTCACAATTTCACGGGAAATGAAATCGCGAATGAATTCGATAGACTTAGAGGAAACTTTTTCATAGAACTTAACAGTTGGGCTTCATGTGAACATAACTGTCATAACTCTCCAGGTTGCCGACAGACTAAAATATACTTCCTTACGCCTCTAAGAGTTCAGCCTGCTGTCATAGCATCCGGCCACCCTTGCAGTCATGGATGCTGGTACTGTTGACCCTTTATCACTGAAGCGATTTCGCATTTTTTTTTTTACAAAAGACAGAAATTTCAGTAAAAGAACATACAAGAAGTACTATAGACTAATTTTTTGTTCGAGTGTTCTGTTCCGACAGAAAAAAAAAGTACTAGCTAGGTGTGGCACGCCTAAGTGGAAGGCGACCTTATCCATCCTAAAGTGCACAGCTTGACTTTGTCTTCTCCAGTCTTTTGGCTGCAGAACGGCTGAACGATTTTTGAACATCAGATCAGCGACGATTCTACGACTGTTTACAATTCAAATTCTTCGAAACTGGACGCTTTAAGACCGTCATTGTACCTTCCGTAAAACCCTGAATTTTGTGTTCTTACTGATGGATGCGCTATCAACTTGCAATTAAATAAATTATGACAAACGCTTCGTCACAGCTTCGTCACCAATTCCTTAGATGGTCTGCTTAATTTGGCTCACCAATACTCTTCGAACACGTACCTACAAATCAGAGTTTGATATCTCTCTAAACACGACTTGCCACGCTCCAATTATTTTGACTAAATATCATGACAGAAGAGCGACCGATAGAGAGACTACACTCGTATCTGACCTCTGCAAGTCCACCACGTCACGACACTCTTATCTAACATCGTGTACTTCCGATTTTGTTTGTGCATGTAGCACATGCAACAAAAAGAATACTCTTAGCGCCTACCAGCCACACATTTCCTATCAACAAAAAGTCTTCTCCTCAGGTCAGTTACCCAAAGATTCCGATTGCCGCTGGAGCCAATCCCACACTAAGCACTAAGCCCACCTCTTTCACTTGAAAGAAAATACCAAACAACTCCATTTCAAATTGAGCTCCGTCTTTATTTGAAAGAAAAAGAAATCTTCATCAGCAACATGCGTGAGTGTTCTAGAAAACGTTTGTGTTTCAAATTTCAGTACTAATGCCTTAAAAATTAATCTCGGAGCGCAGAGATAGCAATCCAAATGCACCAATGCATTCATCAGCTTACTCTATCAAACAGCGAGGCATCTCCAGAGTCTGTCCGCCTCCTTAAGATACAAAATTAAACTAAAAGAACCGACGAAAATAATAAATTACAACTCCGTGTGAGGGTACTCTGCCTCCTTCTCTTTAGGAACTATGTAGAGTCCCTCTGCCGTTGTCCACCGTGTACCGTGCTGGGGATTACCGAAACCGACAATCTCCATTTGACCGGAAATCGGCCGTCCAAATGTACGCCCGGACATTCCCAAGTAAATCGACGTGTCGGTGTGTCTTAGTCTCACTGGGGAATCCCGAAGCCAGCCATCTCCACTGCAGATAACCTCCCAATGATCTCCAGTATCACCTACACCGTCAACTCCGTAGCAGGAAACCTCCTGCTCACCTGACAGAGGTGATGAGAACATATGCGAGTGCAGATTCTTCTTTGTCGTCAAATGCTCCAGTCGAATGGTATCGCCGCATTTGATCGGCTCTCCACGTTCACAGAATTTCCCAGTTGCCGCTTTGACATTCCAATGGCTGCCGACGTCTTCTTTGATCTCTATACCAGTCACCGATTGTTGTCCTGATCCGGAGCCGTATTTCACATCGTGCGAGTGCAGTCGAGCGTGGTAGTCGGCGTTGAGAAGCTTCACAATGGATCCACATGTGACGTATTGAGTTTTTGCACCTAAACGGGGACGTAAACAGAGATTATTTGTGGCAATCCGGATGGCAAAAGGGGCGGATGGCCAATCAGAGTAGGCCACATACATAACAAGTGGACGGGGTGTAATTTCAACTTACCATCAATGGAATAGATGTTAAGCAGGAAACTAAATGCAAGAGTGAGTTTATTTAATGCTAACTTTGGTTTCATTTTGAAGCTTTTCGCTGAATACTTGTGATTTGTGGCAAATTGATAATTGTGAGAAAAAGCTGATACTCGCAAGGCAAGAGACACGACAACTTACAAATGTCAAAGTGACTTTTTCAGTGACAGATCATTGAAATGTCGTCGTCATGGTGTGGTGACATAACTGTGGTGAAAGTCGTGTACAGTCATGTTTGAAAATATGAAGAGATTGTGGAACTGTGTATTTAAAAGTAAATAGTAAATTCAATAAAATTGCGAAGAGCTGCTAGCGCAGGGCTTTTACTAATTTCTTTTAGTTCTTTTAAAACAAATCTTCAATTTTGATGAAATTGTAATGAGTTTTCATTTGAAAAGAACATTAAGATGCTGTTGGAAACTACTAAAGATGAAAGGCTGATAAAATATGTGGAACATAGCGAACGCACATATATATGTATGCTGACAATGATCATGATCTTTGAAGAGAAGTTGCCATGAAGTGGCTTTCCGTCGTGCATTTACCACAAAAATTTAGTTTTATGGACAGCGACCTAAACAACCAAGAAATCGTGCTACGATAATGACTGCGACCGGCCGAGGAGATTATAATGCACGCATACTCGTATATACAGCGTGTCCTATAATTCGTCAACGCTAATTTGGGAAATGACTCCTGGGCATATTCTAAGAAAAAAAATCGTTCTACATAAGGGTCTATCTCCAATGTTGACATCATTTATCGAGGATTTAAGAAAAGGCTTACTTTGGTGTACCCTGACCCATGTCAACGGAAATTACTCTGTTAATAATAATGGTAGAACTTCGTTGATATCTTGTTTGATTGTTTAGATATCCAATTTCAAGCTAATTTTAGACTTTGAGCTCACTTTTCTCCAGAAAATGCCTAATTAACATAATGTTTTACTATTTTTTAATAATTACACGCTGGGAATGGGCGATAATGTGGATATCGCCTGCACAGCCCAGCAGCTGGATGGATTTGTTAAATATAGTGCCTTCAGTGTTTACGCCGGCCTTTCGCCCTATCTGCTCTAGCACAAGATTAAGGAAATCACACGAGATCGCGGCTCCTTGCCGAAAACCGTTACATATTTGGAATAATTCGAAGGTTTTGTTTCCAAGCTGTACGGTGCATTGCGAATTCTCTGGCTGGGCGTGATACAACCGGATCAGTTTTTTCGGGATCCCGAATTTGGACATCGTGTTATATAATTCAGCAAGATGAATGCTGTCGCATTCGGCTTTGAAGTCGATGAAGAGATGGTGAGTATCGACTTGAAACTCGTTGCCGGGTCCGAAGCCACACTGGTGGTGATGATGACGGTAATCTGTCCAAGCCGAGGCCTTATTGTTCTTCAGCTTTTTAATGGCTCTGCCGACATCATCTAGTATGGGTGGGAGAACTACTTCATCGACTGGAGTTGAGTTTTCTTCATACCATACCGCTCTACCCTGGCCATGACCATCAAGAAGCTGTTGGAAATGCTGCTTAAATACATCCACAATTCTATGCGGGTCGATGACAGGTTTACCCTCAGTGTTACGAACGGCCTGAGTTCCAGGTCTATAGCCACTTTACGCATCGAGAAAGTCCGGACATCGGACATCAAGCGTCCGATAGCGTGAAATTGGTGCAAAATTTGGTCACCATGACGATCGATTATGACGATCGTAAAATGGTCGTAAAATGTTCGAAGTGCGCGAAAAATATTTTTCACTGAGCACGAATTTTGATAACAAAATTCAATAATTTGCGAGAGTTGTTCGGGTAAAGTATATGCCGTCAATAAGAAGCGACAGCCAACGTCAATGAATCGGCTAGAATTCCACAATCGACAGCTACAGGCTGTTTGATAACATCGTACACGACAAAAATTAATGAAGAACTTATAACAATAAAAAAATCAATTGTATTGGTTTATTTTGTTTATTTACTTGAATGCTTTTCAATTAATATATTGTCCACTCTCCTCTATTATCAATAATTACTTGGAGTCTTCGAGGCATGCTTTCTACTAATCTTATAGCATAATCTTGAGGCAAAGATCTCCATAAAACTCGTATTTTTCGTGGTAATTGTTTGACCGTCGAGATCTTCTTTCCTTGGAGTTTTAGCATCATGGATTTGCATCCGGCGACTGTGATGGCCAATCTAAAACATCGACGTCATTTTCTTGTTTCCACGTACTGCACAAACGACTGCGATGTTTCGGGTCATTATCTTCTTGCAGTAACCAATTCTCATTCCTTCATTTAAACCACCTTTGGGCAGATGGTAATAAAGCCTTCTTATAAATTTTAAACATGTTGGGTGCGTTTAAGTTATTTGTAAACATGAACAAATTGCCAAATCCTTGTTTTGAGAAGCATCCCCAAACGTGCACCTTTGCCGGGTGTTTGACGGTCCTCTGGATTAATTTATTGGATTGTGTACACCAGGTATGAGTGATAGGAGACCATGCCCAAAAAGAAGCTTCATCCGAAAAAATAACGTTGTTCCAATCTCTGTCCAAATTCTCCTTGGCCCAACTGACTCGTTTTTTTGACAGTAGTGGTTTATTTATTGTGCTCCGAAATTTTACATTATTGGCTAGTAAACGTCTTCATATCGTATCACAATACACATTTAGACCCTTTTACGTAAAATCCCTTGTCCTCCACGTAACGATAGAAGAGGATTTTTTTCAAACACGCGTAGAATCATTTTGTCCTGCTTTTTTGTTGTTTTTGGAGTAGGCCCACGATCCGGCAAATCATCCACATTTTTAACTTGGGAATAACGGTGCACCCACTTGCTAACAAATGCTTTTGACTTTTTCATGTATTTAGCAGCTGCTCCGTATGATATTTTCGGTCCTTTTGGATGCGTGCACAAGAATACTGCTTCATAACGTGATGTAAACGCGACACTCATTTTAAAATACTTCCGTCTCTGACAAAAATTGAGCACTCTTTAAATTTTTTTATCCAAAGCATCTTAGCAGAAGTATTTTTTTATCTGCTAATGCAAATGCCACTTCCAAACCGGTTTTCATAAACGAGTTTTGCCGTATAAGATCTTATTAAACGGACTGTATACGAGTATCTTTGAGGGAGTAAGAGAGTTTATCTACCTCGGTTCTGCTATCACATCTGAAAACAACATCTCTTCAAAAATCAAACGAAGAATAACGCTTGCCAATCACTGTTTCTTTGGGCTGAGAAGGTAACTGTGTAGTAATGCCCTCTCGCGAACAACCAAGAAAACTCTACACAAGATGGCGCAAAATTAATCATCCAATTTTGTTTTTGATTTAGATTTTGAGAGATGGAAATCTTTATTTGGATCTTTATAATTGTTTCTGTTAAGTGGAAAAGATGATATCCGCCAAGTGGCTGCCGCCAGTCTTGATACACATTTCTGCCCGTCTTATCGCATTTTCCATGCCTTTCAGCAAGATTTCCGGTGATAACTGTTCGAATTCCTGTCGAATATTCTCATTGAAGGCTGCAATTGTCTGAGGCCGTTGGCATAAACCCGCGACTTCAAGTAGCCCCAACGAAAGACATCTGGGATCTTACTGGCCAAGCCAATATCCTTCACAATATCCATTGTGGCTCGTGCTGTGTGTTTGGTTGCACCGTCTTTGCCAAGCCACATGTTAAGCTAAGCCCCGCTCATCCAATTCCGGCAGTAAGAAGTCGTTTATCATGGCCCTGTAGCGTTCGCCAGTAACAGTGACCATATTGCCGATAGCGTCGTCAAAAAAATACGGCCCAATCACTCCTTGCCGCACCACACAGTGACTTTGAGTGGATGTAATACTCTTCGTGCATCACACGCAGATTTTCAGTGCCCCAGAAACGAAGATTTTGATTATTGACGTAACCGCTTAAGTGGAAATGCGCCTCGTCGCTCATTATGATTTTTGACACAAAATCGTTCTCTTCGTTGTTGAGATTGAGGATGGCTTTACAGTAATTCACTCGCGACTGACGGCCAGGAGGCATTAACTGATGCACTGTTTACACTTTGTACGGGAACACGTGCAAGTCTTTCACTAAAATTCGCTGTATGATCTGTCTGGTGATGCCCAATTGAGTGACCCGTCGTCTGGTTGATATTTCTTCATTTTCAGTGACATCGGCAGCCACAGCTGCGATAGTCTCGGCCGAACGACCAGTCCGGTGGCGGCCACGTCCTGCATGGTCTCCTGTGGTTCCACTCTGTTCGAGTCGAATAGCTAAGCGCCGGAATGTTTGCCCAGTTTTCGCGACACGATTAGGAAATCGACGTCGAAATTCACGCTGCGCTAACACTGACACTGCGGTCAAAACCATCGACACAATTATTCCCCGCTCTTGCGGAGTATAGCTCTCCATTGCTTGTCTGTTTGTATACTGCAGCTGTCTAGTTCACATATGTCAAATATGATTGACGTACGACGCCATTTTCAAAAACTCTGGCATTTTTGCTTCTGATTTTCTGCACAATAGTTATTGATCCCAGCATTACAATATTACCTCAGGAGTTAAGAAAAACGTGGGCTTTCTGTGGTTATGTTTAGTGTCGTCAGAAAGGCGATTAGCTACGTACAAGTCGGTTTTGGGACTTTGCAAAGAGGCAATTCTTCCTAGATGTAAAAAATTTAAAAAACTAATTTGTATCCTCATGCTTAGGGCATATGGAAGGCATAGTTTCCTCAAGAAAACCTTTTTTTTTTGGTGCAATCTCCCTTTTCTTCTGTGAAAGTATGGTCACATATACGGCTCCTGTTTGCTAATTTAACCTTGAAACGGATTGTCAGAAGAAGTTCACTCACGTGTCACGTGTTACTCTGCTGTCGAGGGTAAATCTGAATTCTTCATTGCAGCAAGGGACTTGATAGTACATTTAAGTATTACCTGCTCTACCCATCCTAGAAAGCTCTTATGCCTTTTCAATGCAGTCTAGAGCATCGCTAGACTTGTACGGTTGTACGTTAGTTCTACGTGAAGATCAGAAAATAGCCGTTGTATTCTTACCCATGGTCATTGAATACGTCCCTTTCCGAAGCTCTTTTGTTTATAAACAATGGACCAGATTCTTTGTTTGACCCACTGGGTGAAAGAGGGATTTCACATTTGGTGAGTTCTTATGATGCCATTCAGAAGCATCCTTTCGTTTCAGGGCTATATATTCGTAATCCACTTCGATCTGCAAACCATGAAAGGTTCTTCTGTCGAAACTAGTGCATGGTCGCACAATTAAAGGTTTCATGACGTGACCCATAGAGACATCTTGGAAACGGAACGCTGACTTTTGTCTTCATAACATAGAAATTAAAACAGAAGCGCTGCGTTTAGATTTCTATTACATATACTCGGAGATTTTCCTAGTTTTATAGCGCTTCAAAATTACCGACTTTATCCATTCATATTACCTTCGTCTGCGGATGTATTGGCTTCTGGGGGCTAACTATATTTACTGAATTTCAGGCAATATGACAAACACCCACGGTTAGTACTCCAAACCAGATTGCACCATATTCTGAACTTGCTATCGCAAATTAACAACCACTGTTGTCAATTAAAGTTACAACCTTTTAATTTTGCTCTTATGCTGGTCCTAAAAGTGACATCTTGCCTTCATCTCATTGATGGCTCGAACCCAAACTCGATATTTGCGCTCAGAGCTATGTGTGTATGTCCACTGGCGATCGCAAAGTTATACATATTCTCTCTGAAAAACAAATGCAAAATCTGGTAGGCACCCAAACGCATAACCTTTCTATGAAGCCACTGTTAACCTAGCTCAATCTCTGACCGCATCGTTTGCTTATCAATTTGATCTTCAATTTGTGAATAGAAGAACCTCAGTTCCCTAGCATCATTGCCGTCTTATCAGTGCTTCATTCTGTTGCTTTCTTTTGACTGTATTTTGTCGTCGGAGTAATCTCAACACGTCCATTACCTCTAACACTTCTGCATCTCCAATCTTAGACCTTATACTTTTCCCCACTGTAAAGCTTACTAAGCAATTGCAGAATTTGTCAAAATATTCGCCGGTACCTCGCTTATTTGCATGATAAGGCTGACTCTAGCTGCATCGATGGCACAACTTGAACAAATATTATAGTTTCAATCCAACAGCAAGGACTACCTACCGACCCTAAGAAGCTTTGACAAATTTTTGTGAATTTTCATAAAAACTTCAACATCTCCCCACACAGATGTTGCTAACGACCTCTCCTCATATGCCTCCCATGATATTTGATATCAAAGATTCAGAACTGTTTGCGCCAGAATTCAGACTGCTTCGTGATAACGGACGTGAGAATGATGATTCTTCTATAGGCCTAGGGGTTCTCCTGGAAATTCACTATTGTTCTGAACCTTAACTCGTTAAAAAGTTAGTGACAGCTGAATTCGAATTTATTTGTTGTTGATTTCTAGTCAACTACTCATCATCTTACTTGATTTTCGTTAACTGAAAAAATGAGTGTCTTTCGGCCGAAGTTGGGATTCGAACGCCGAACCTTCCGATTTGGAAGCCAGTCCACTACCATTTGAGCCACGGCCACCGACTCGGTTGACTACCTTTTTGACATTGTTGACCCCAGTGACGATATCATAGTTCTTGGCGATTTTAATCTCCCTCATCTCCCGTGGACTCAGTCGGACAATGAATCTTATCTCTTTGCCTCAAATGCTGTTTCAGATAAGGAAATCCTCTTTACTGACTGCCTTGCCAACTCAGGCCTTTTTCAAATGCATGTACTGTATGTTGTATTTCTAACACCATGGGTACGCAATTAGGCCCGTCTTTACGTCTGATGCTATAAATTGTATTGCCCGTGAGAGTGAATTTTTTCTTTCCAAATTAGATTGTCTACATCGTCCCCTGCTTGTTGCTTTCTCAAATATGACATCAACAGTTCTGTTACCCGCGCAGAAACTTCCTTCCACTTCTATCCAGATCTATCTTGGCATCGAACCCACATGGATTTCTTGAAGGCAGATCAACCACTACCAACCTTACCCTAGAGCAAGGGAAAGAAATGGATGTGATTACAGCAGACTTTAGCAAGGCTTTTAATAAAACCGCTTATACGTTATTTTCCAACTCAATGCACCTGGTTTTCAACCTGAGCTGATTTCTTGGTTAAAATCATACTTGGAAGAACGCTATTACCTTGTCCATATTCGCTCTCGTGTGTCTAAATCAATTAAAGCCATAATTCGGGTGTTCCACAAGGCAATCACCTTGGTCCATTAATTTTCATTTTGACAATTAATATCTGTCTAGGGTGATGATCTCTAGACGAATTTCCAAATTTTCTGATTTTCAAACTCTACAAGACGATCTCTGTTTGGTTTTCAATATGGTGCCAAAAAAAACTTCCTTGAGCTCAACATAAAGAAATGCCAAGCCATTTCATACACCTGACCAAACTTACTACATATCAACCCAAGCTGCAGCTTTGGTCACTTCAATGCATTACTTGGGCGTTATCTATGATACTGAATTAATTCCATAATTAGTAGAACTAACTCTGCCCTTGGTTCGTTGAACGATGGTCCCAAGAGTTCTCGGACCACTACGTCACAAAATCCCTGTACATCACCTTTGTTAGACCACTCTTCGAATATGCCAGCCAGGTATGGTTACCTTACTATGAAAACAAACCATATTCTACGTATCGAAGCTGTCCAAAGCAGATTCCTAAGATTCACTCTGCGCGGGCTCCCATTGCGCTGACCACTATATCTTTCTGCCCTATGATGACCGACTCAAATTGCTAGGTCTACTATCTCTGGAAAAACGCAGAAACTCTTAATCGGCATCATCGACTGTACCTCAATAAGGTCTGTTCCTCCCTTTCGTCTAAACAACCACCGAATGGCATATGATTTTAAAGAACCACCTCGTATGCTACGAACACTATTTCCCATGTGTTCGATTTCCATTGAAGCAGAAGTACCCTCAAAAACACCCTCAATCCCGACCCTGATCTTCCCTGTCTATTAGTCTCAGTTTTAGCTTAAGAGCAGTTTGTACTAAAGTCAATATAGTCGTCCGGGGTCAACCCGAGCCTGTTAAATACAGCATCTGAGCCCAGGTGGAAGTATTGAAATTGTCCACACTCGCTCATCCATCTTATCTCTTCCTACGATTTATACAAAAATCTATTTTCAAAATCCCAGATGTTTTCTTGTCCGAATTCTATCCTCTTCAGTCCTAGGCACCATTCCTTAAATTCCGCAGATCAAGCGCTCTGACGTTGGCTTTAGTTTGGAAATAGCTGTTCGCGATAGCTCTTTCTAACAAGAAATGAAGTGCATCCTAGTGAACCTGCTCCTAATATGTATTTTCATTGTAGGATTCTTTAAGAATTCGTGCGCAGAAAATGTATGTTGGTCATATTTTGGCTGAAGTTTCTGTGACAAGTCATGATTTCCGTAAAGGTTTTACACACCAGGTTTTTGCAGATTACGTTTTATCTGTTACAAAATTGCCAGCAGTCTCATTGTCCATTATGTCCTTAAGACCACGAACTCAGCAGAGCTGGAAAATTTGCTGCGAGCGTAAATTCTTAAAGAGGAAGTAATTGCTTTCATGATTAGCTGGCTCTAAGGTTGCCATTATTCTACAACACTGATCGCTTTCGTTACCATCAGAAGCTGATAGTACAAGGTGGCGCAAAATTAATCATCCAATTTTTTTTGAATTACTTCTTTACTAAATAAAAAATAATTGTTTTGAGTGATGGAAATCCTTATTTGGACCTTTATAATTGTTTCTGTCAAGTGAAAAAGATGATATCCGCAAAGTAGCTGCCAGCAGTGTTGATACATATTTGTGCCCGTTTTACCGCATTTTCCATGACTTTCCGCAAGATTTCCGGTGATAACTGTCCGCATTCCCGTCGAATATTCTCCTTAAGGGCTGCGATTGTCTGAGACTTGTTAGCATAAACCCGCGACTTCAAGTAGCCCCAAAGAAAGAAGTCTGGGATCCAGGAAACGCTTCCTTTACAAAATCCATTGTGGCTCGTGCTGTGTCTTGTTGAAACCACATGTTCACCAAGCCCCGCTTATCAAATTTCGGCAGTAAGAAGTCGTTTATCATGGCTCCGTAGCGTTCGCCAGTAACAGTGACCGTATTGCCGATGGCGTCCTCAAAAAAATACGGCCCAATCACTCCTCCCGCATAAGTGCCGCACCACACAGTGACTTTGAGTAGATGTAATGGCTCTTCGTGCATCACACGCGGATTTGCTTATTGACGTAACCGCTTAAGTGGAAATGCGTCTCGTCGCTCATGATGATTTTCGACACAAAATCGTCCTCTTCGTTGTTCAGATTGAGGATGGCTTTACAGTAGGAAGGCGACTGACAGTCAGGAGGCATTAACTGATACACTGTTTGCACTTTGTATGGGAACATGTGTAAGTGTTTCACTAAAATTCGCTGTAGGGTCCGTCCGGTGATGCCCAATTACGTGGACGGTCGACTGGTTCATGTTTCTTCGTTCTCACCGACATCGGCAGTGACAGCCGCGATATTCTCCGCCAAACGAGCAGTCCGTTGGCTGCCACGCACTACATGGTCTCCTGTGGTTCCACTCTGTTCGAGTCGAGTTGCAGTTGGCATGACACGATTAGGAAATCGACGTCGAAATTCACGCAGCGCTAACACCACCGACCGATTATTGGTCAAAAACATCGACACAATTATTCCACGCTCTTGCCAAGTATAGCGCTCCATTACTTGTCTGTTTGTATACTGCAGCTGTCTAGTTCACAAATGTCAAATATGATTGACGTACGACGCCATTTTCAAAAATTATACCATCTTCCGATAGGGTGATTAATTTTGCGCCACCTTGTATAAGACCCTTGTAATCCCAGTTCAGCTCTATGGTTCCGAAGCATGGATCCTATCTAAAGCGGATGAGAGAAAAATTCTTCGTATGCGTTGACTGGTTCTGGAGGAGACGATTCAATGATGAACTCTACGATCTATACAGCGACATCGACCTGGTGAAAAAACTGCGCCTTGGGGGTTTCAGATGTATTGAACACCAACGCTCCAGCCCGCAGAATCTTCGACTCTAATCCGGAAGGACAATGAAGTAGAGAAAGGCCTCGCCTTAAGTGGCACGCGCAAGTGGAAGGGCATCTCAACTAACTTGGAGTGCGCAACTGTAGGCAGTTAGCCAAGACCGTGCTAATTGGAGAGGCTTATTGGTTGAGGCCCAGGTCAATTCCCGGACTGTAGAGCGGCCTAAGTAAGTAACAATCCTTACCAGACTAGACCTGGTGATGGTGATGGACAATCATATGTTTATCCTTTTAACTAGCGCCAAGGTACAACTCCTGTCCACGACAATACAATTACGACATCTGTCAAAAGATGCGTAAAATTCCTTTTGGGAAAATGAAGTCCACCTAATAAAAGAACTTTATTATACCTCCATTTGTGTTTCTCTGCGATGGTGCATATATACAAATGTATATCGAAACCTTCTTCTGACTGACCGCTCGTTCGTTTTAGCTGTTCTTTCTAGACAAGATTGATGGTATGCAGTTGGCTACCAACATCTCTTACTCTTCTAGGAACTGTCTTTAAACAGTGCAATTAAAACTTCATCAAAGTATATAAAATATTGCTTTACTTTTATTGGCTATCCAAAACTAAAAAAAAAAAATTTCACAAAATATCAGCGGTTTTGAGTAAGAAATATAAATTTAAGTACAAGCATTCTCCTGAACAGAGAGTACAATTAAAAAATTGGCGTATTGCGTTCTGAAATATCATTAAGCAGTATTTTGTTGCGCATAGGTTACAAAATAGTTCAGATTGTACATTCGAAAACTATTTCAATTTATTTTTATATATTTTGTTTGTTTTTTTATTTTTTAATTATTAACAAACGGCAGTAGTTGTTATTCTGTCTGTCTAATCTCGCATTTAGGCAGTGTAATTGGCTTAAAAAAAATTACTTTCTTTCCCTCCAATATTCGAGTATTGAGTATATTTACAGATTTCTTCTTCCTTTCCTTTTTTTTACATAAATTTCTTTTTAATTTGTTTTTTTTAAATATAAAATAAGTCAACCAAAATAATAATAAAAATAAAAATAAACAAAAAAACAATTAAATTAAACACAAAACACAAAAATAATCGACGGAATATCTCAAAAAAATATTCGAAATTCTAAAGATACATTTTGTTGTTGTCATTGTCGGTCGGTGTTGTTTAGAAAGTTTTTACTCTAAACAATTACAATTTGAATTTTGTTTATAATCTTCCTGTAGTGTTATTATTGCCCCATGAAACTTGGGGATTGCGTGTCGTTAATCTCAATGAATTTCCGTCTTCTTCTTCTAGAACATGTTCGTAGCCTTGATTGACAGCGCCACCATTTGATCCGTAGATTTGCTAAGAATTAGAATTGATCAGAAATATTTGTTATTTGTGTGAGGGGGGAAAGCAAATCCTTTGTTACCTCGCCTGGACCGCCGTTTACGTTGAAGACATCCTTTATACTGATTCCAGCATTGGATGTGCGAGCACTACGGTTTGGTACTCCACCATTGTTTAACTGAAAAGAAAACACGAATAAATAAAGTGAGAAATCTAAACACTTCCCTTAAAATACGAGTACTTAGTAAAGGAAAGATGAAGAGTTCTAAAAAATGATTCTATTCGTACATGAAAATGCTATGCCCGATAGAAGGCCTTTAGGCATCGGAAGTCGACTAAGTGGTTAGGTGTTGGTCGATACGGTAGGCACTAACTGATGTACACTTGTAACCACTGCGGCTACACATCAATTGTGCTGATTTTATCCGCTCGTGGTGGAGGAGAACGGATTTGTGGTAGGGAGAGGTGCTAGATGTCAGTGACTGTAGGGTTTGAACTGATTTTAGTTAGTTTGCGCCATAGGAGGTGTGGTGGGTTGGTAGATAGAAGAGACGAGGGGTACGTAGATTACGAGGGTTAGTGTAGAGGAACATAGACTTGAGGAGGAACGCGCATTCAACGTGACCTGAAAGGAGTCGATGAATGAAGGGAAAGTCGGCTGCATCTCTGCGTTCCTCAAGGGTGTTTAAGTTAATAAGGTTGAGACGGTTTCGATAGGGGGGCAGAATAAAAGGATCGCCCCAGGGCATACCACGAAGAGCAAATCGAAGAAAACGGCGCTGGATGCTTTCGATTCTCTAGGTATGAACACGATGATATGGGGACCACGCTTGACTGGCGTACTTTAGGAGGGGGCGAACAAAGGTAATATAGAGAGATTGAACGGAGGAAATAGTTTGGTTGTGGAGAAGGTAGAGTCGGGAAGGAGGTTGGTGCCACTTATGTGAAAAGGTGATGGACTGGTATTTGGGGATATTAAGTTTCAAACAATTTTTGAAGCACCAGATCGAAAAACTATCAAGGTCCCCCCCTTGATGGAGGAAGGAGTCATGGGGAGAGGAAATGTTTTTGAAAAATTTGGATCGTAGGCGTAAAGGTAGACAGATGAGCATTTGATGATCCTATCGAGATCATTTATGGTTAATATAAAAAGAAGGGGACCGAGATGGCTACCTTGTGGAACTCCAGAGGTGGTCAAAAATGGAGCTGAGTAGGCTGAACACTGTAAAAACGGTTTTCGAGATAAGAGGATTCCCATTTTAATAGTATGGGTTCAAAGCCGAGGACAGACAATTTGAAGAGTATTAATCGACGAGAGATTTTATCGGAGGCCTTGCTAAAATCGGTTGTAACTACATCGACTTCGTTACCATTCTCTACGGCAGAGAGGGCAAAGAATACGAATTCAACGAGATTTGTGGTGGGTGACCTACCCTTCAGGAAGCCACGTTGTCTAGGGGAAATAAGTGATTTGCATTAGAGCTTCATACAAAATACTTTGCAAGAGTTTGGGTATATGGGAGACTTTAGCGATTGGACGATAGTTTGTTATTCCGTTCTTTGATCCTTTTTTGTGAATCGGGGTTATGAAGAAGGTTTTCCAAGCCTGAGGAAACTCTTCTTGTGAAAGGGATGGAAGAAAGAGATTAGAAAGGGCAAGGGAAAGAGAGGAAGAACACTTTTTAAGAAATATGGCAGGGAGGCCATTTGGACCGGGTGTGAATTCGTCATTGAGTTGGTGTAATTTATATTCGATATAAGACGGGTCCAAAATATGAGAGAGAAGTGGGCCATTGGAGAAGTTCGGTAGGTAACTAAAATAGGATGGATCTGATACAAAGGAGTCGTTGGTGAAGGATTGTTTAAAGAGGTTGGCAAATATGTTGGCAATGGTGAGTGGATCGGTTGATGACTTGTTGTTGAAAGAGTGGAAAGGAGGGTAACCATAGGACTTTCTGTTGTAATTAACAAATTGGAAAAAGGACTAGGGTCGTTTATAAAGTTGATCTGCGCATAAGGTGGCGCTGGTAAAGGGAATCGTAAAGTTCGGTGAAGTGAAGATAAGCACCACGATAGTTGGAATAGTCGGGAAAGGATCTGGTACGAAGGAAAACATCTTTATGAAAGTCGTAGGACGAGAGAGTTGCGGGTGGAGTGGACTGGGCAGACGAGTTATGAAAGAACGAGAGAAGAAGGGGAAGGTGGTAGTTATCAATTGTTGAGGGAGATAGGGGACAAAGTGAGACTGAGCAGTTACTTGAATCTGTTGTGAAAATAAGGTCTAATTGCCTTCCCATATAGTTGGATATACCACTGACTTGGCATAGACTTGAGTCGGTTAGCCATCTAAGAAGATACATTCCTGAGCTGAGCTGGCACTTGAAGCGATGAAAACCGACTGATCATCTGATGGAGTCCATAGTAGCTGAGGAAGATTAAAATCGCCGAAAATATCGTCAATAGAATCAGACAGGTTAGTTAAATGGTCGATAGCATCGATAATAAATTGGTAAGATCAAAGGGATGATTCAAGCGTGACAGATATTTAATATGAGCTGCTGCAATGCCTATTGGACTTGAAGTCAGAGCGCTGAAGTTGAGACAGTGTTGGAAGAGCCCTTAATAAGCCAACGGATATTTTCATCCTCGAAGTGGAATACCGGCTCTGGGCGGACTTACTGTCGAGAACACTTCTAGATGTAAAGGGGTTGATGACGTTCGGATCTGCGCATGGAATAATTGGATTTTAAATACGCTATTGAAGCCGAATAACAAGCGGATGCTGCAAGGTATGTAATGTGTAACCGCCATCCTAGAAGTATGATTGCAGGATTCTGGTAAAAAGACAATAGAAATCTGTGTCAAACTCGAATACTGCGGCGATTGCAGCCTAAGTCAATAAGTCTTTGGTTCTCAACATATGAACACTAATTTTCCAATACAAACCTCGTTTGCGCGCATGCCCACACAGAATAGAAAGTCAATACCAAAGGCAGTTCTACGAGCTCAGTGCTCTAGATATGATGCAAATCTTGTCGTAGGAAGTTATTGTTGAAACGTATAGCCTTGGCGACACCACCCACCGGATTAAGACTTATGGACTTTGTGACGAGGCGAAATATTGTCGTAGTTAGTACCCAGTTCCCGTACCTTTACGTTAAGAAGAAAAACAAGAGAGCCAGAGTCAGAGTTTTAACCGATCGCGGGTCTCTAAATTTTTCAATAGGTCTCATGCCGCCATTATCTAGAAGTGAAGACCAGTGGCAGCACTGCAAAGATTCTGTGCCTCATGTATTGGATTTCTGTTGTCTACCACGGCCAGATAAATAAAAAGTGCATAGAGCGTTGCCGCATACAAGAACCAGAGTTGTAAGCGATCCCTACGAGGTGAAAAGATGAGTTGGAAACCGTCATCCCAATAAGAAAACAATGGAGCATGAGAAGCGTGTGGTTGAGCAATATTACCAAAGGGTAAAATGAAAATTCCAAGGCTACTAGGCCAGAGGCCTAGAGGCCAAAGATGAAGGGAAACTGTAAGTATAACCGCAGTTGGCGCTGAGGATATGGAAGAGGGTCATTGCTGAAGACTGCGACATTTAATCTGATCGATGATTACCAATAATTTATCCTACAATCCTAACGGTCCATCATCAATCTGTTAAAATCAATGAAAGTTCACTTTCAAAGGTCACTCATAAGCAGAATACTCGTATGTTCGAATGACAGCATGACCGATTATTGAAACCTTAGCATTGTTTGCCCGATTCTCAAGAAAGGTGGCTCTTTAAACTACGCCATATATGGAGATATTCGCACTCCTCAGATTTGCTTATAACATCGTATCAGCCCAAATTGTTTTGTCAACATCCTTATTGATCCATATTAGAGTGGCTGTAGGCCGTAGAGCAAATTTTCATGATGAATGGAGGGCAACATATAACGACGAACTTTACAGGCTGTATAGGGAAATCGATCTGGTCAAAAGAGTCCTAAAGCAACGACTACGTTGGCTAGGACATATAGCGCAGATAAACACCGATCCGGTTCGAGGGATCTTGGACGGCACAGTGGAGGTAGATTTCGGAAGAAAGGGAACTCAACCAACTGCATAAGCGGAGTCATGTGGCATAACATCGAGGTGAATCTTTTATGTTGAAATCTTTTCATATCTTCAAAGCCATTGTCGAATTTGGGCTGCTAGGCCAATCAAAAGAGTAAACATTTGCATAACATGGTGTAGGGCTTGGAATTTTTCCTAATTAATCTGAATTTGCGCAGCGAAAACCTTGGGAAGCAATGTTCGTTAGGAAAACAGGTGAATCTGTAGATAACTCGTTTAAGCTTTCAAATCTGGAATCTGTACTCACAAGGACTTCATCAGGGACATCATTCGAAATGATGTTAAGCCATGGCTTGTGATGGTAAGTGTCAACTCCTGAACATGTAATTTTGGACATTTAATTGTATTGCCAAAAAAAGTAATTCCTACTGATATGGACAAAGCTGCTTAATCTGAATAGTTACGTGACGCCTGAAAATAAGTTCTCATGTTACCCTTCAAAAACTTAAGCTGGATAAAGGTCTCACTCCTACAGAATCCACCACCGCGTAAGGATAGGTTATACCAACTGTAATGATAATTCTAGCTTTCCTTTGTATAGAAGGAACAATCATTTGAATCATTTGAATTTCCTTTCTCAGATCCTATCGATCTCAGGATTGCTGTTTTGAGTCATTGACAACTTTTGTTTGTTTTTAAAAGGCATTGATCGCATTAGATTGTGAATAAACCTAAACTTCTACTTACCGTGCTGTTAGTTGTTGTGATGCCATATTCATTCTTCGCGCCCAGTGTTTGCATTGCTGACTTTCTTCTCTCGGCCATGACTGAATTCTTTCGGACTTCCAAGGCTCGAATGGTCTCCCTTCGCATTGTCATTCTTCGCGTCAGAATTGGAGTAGCTATATCGTAAAAAAATTCGAAAGTTTCGTGAATGAATATCGTTTATCGAACTCATCGTAATCATCAAGCTAATTAGTCTCATTGAACTGTTCAAACTTATCAGATTTGTTGAGTTTGACAATATTGTAGGCTTATTACATTAAAACTTGTCGTGCTTATCAAGGCTTTTAAATTATCAACTTCATGAAACTGATAGGGCTTAGGAAATTCTTAGAGCTTGTCAAACATTATAAGCTCATTTCTCTTATTCGTGTTCGCTAAACTGGTTAATGTTATTGAGTTTGTTTACGCTCAAATTGCTCATCGAGCAAATAGAGCTTGTTGAATCAATCGAGCTAATTAAAAGAATTAATCTCATTGAACTCATAGAGCTCGCTAGATTTATTAAGCCCTCGAAGCGTTGTAGGCTCATTAAATTTGTTTAAATTGAACTCATCAAGGTCTTTAGACTTCACACTCTTCATCTTATTGTTGACAGATTCGTCGATTTCGTTAAATTTGTAGAGATTGTTGAATTCATGAAGGTTTTTCCACCGAACTCATCGAGCAAATTGACCTCGTTCAGATTAATTGTGCTCACAGATCTGATAAGCTAATCGATGTTGTTATCGTCATCAAACTCTCGAAACGAGCCTCATCGAGCTTGTAAAATTTACAGAGCTCATCAAACTGTAACAGCTTATCAGTCTTATGAAGATTGTTGAACTTGTCGAGATTGTCGATAAGACGCCAAGCTCATCAAACTCGTATTCAATTTGATGAATTACAACGGTTGAACACTTACCTGGATTATTCTCATCAGCTGTCAATTTGAGGAAGCGCTTTTTAAACGCAACATCCAAAGTACCAATTTGACGTCTTGGTTGTCGGGCTTTTTCAAGATTTTGAATAGTTCTTCTCCGTGCAATACGATCGGGACCACTACCGGAGTCATTATCGTAGTCCCCGTCTATGCCTTGCAGTCTTTGTAGATTCTTTACTATCTCCACAGCATGCTACAATTTTAACAGATATTCTCAAACTGTAAGAGTATACATATGCAGAACACCTTCAACTTACCTTATCTATAAGAGCATCCTGTGATAGATCTTCAGATTTCTTTTTGCACCAATTCAGCTCCGTAGAAGCCAGGATATGCGAAATAGTTCCAAAACGATGGAACAACATGGCAGTGAATTGTATCACCAAAATCAACGCGAAGAAGAACACAAACACAAGACCAATGGGTTCCAGTTGAAGGTATTCTTTCGATATATGAACCTGCCGATGGGGGGTAATTTAAAAAAGGATTAGAATAAGGCTTAGTTAGTGGATTAGACGTTTAGTCATGGTTAGTGACGTAACATCGAATTTATTAAGAATTAGTTTGGATACCAAGAAAGTAGGTTCCGTTACACATTTTGAAGATTATCTAATAATTTATGTGCAATGTGTGTGTTTAAAATTTTTTACTTTTTTTTTTTTTTTTGATTTGATTGATTGGTGGGGTGTGTTAGAAACATCAACACGAAAGGATGCATACGCTTTTGGATTTTGTTTGGTTTCGTTTTTGAAGAAAGAGAATGATGAGGAAGGGGTTGTTTTGAATTGATTTTTTCTTTTATCGAAATGTGACGTGCTTGCTGTAAGCAGGACGAATTGCTTTTCGTTTTTGCTGGCACCATTTATTTTTTTTTTTTTTTGAAGAAATAGAAAATGAATTGCACTGGTGCTATGTATACATACTTGGGACTGTGAATGGAGTTCTGCTTTTTTGTTTTGTTTATTTTAGAACGACGATGGTAAAGGGTGAAGAGTTTACATTAAACTATTAAATTGCCTAATAAAACGTTTGATTTAAACTTTCAACTAAAATATGCTTGAATATGTGCGTTAGTTTGCATAGTTTGTATAATATATTTGATTAAATAAGCTTCGCTACATTTGTGATAGAGTAAACCCGTGTAGATAAGTGTGTTTGAGTATTTAGCTATCTAAAGTTTGTAGCTAACTAACTGTGATAATTTAAAAAATAAAAAAATCCTGTCATATACATAGGCATAATCAATCGGAATAAACTAATCGCTTTCTGTAGTTCTGAGGTTCACATTTAAATATTAACATTGTACCTGGTATTCTAAACTAAACAATTGACTTATTTTCTTAAATACAACTTTGGTTGCTGAATTCTTAATATTTAACTTTATTAAAAAAAATCTTAAAGAAATTCTTGACCTGGGTATTTTCTCAGTCTTTTAACTTTAATCTCATTTGGAACCATACCTGCTATCACAGGCAAGCTCGGATAATAAATGTTGAAACTGATATGTTGTCGATGCTAATTAACGTCATTAATAGGCAACATACTTTCTCTTTGCTGCCATTTCCTGGCATCCTTTTAAGACGAAACTACGAAACATCTCCTATAGCCTCCAATATTCGACACTTTTTGTAAAGGGTTTTCCAATAGGGACTTGACAACTTTGAATTTAATTTGTGAACGCACTCTTTCACTAATCATCAAACTGTCACTGTCAATTTATTCAGTAAACTCAACATTTTCATCATGGTAAAGTACACGAACGAGCGACGTCTGCAAATTATAAAAATTTTCTACCGAAATTCGGAGTGGGTGACTGCAACTTTAAGAGCGTTAACTCCAATTTTTGGTCGTAATTCTCGACCTAGTAGACAGGCAATAACAAGTTTAGTGCAAAAATTTGAGTCTACATATTCGTTGTGTGATGTGATGTGTGTGAAGTGTCGAAAATATCGCTGCCGTTCAGGCGTCCGTAGCAAATACCCCGGGCTGTACTCAAACCCCTTGAGCGCGCGCTGATTATAAAAATAAAATCCACTGCGTTCTGAAGAATTGGGCATCGCTCAGACCACATTATGGCGTATTTTGCGTAAGGATCTTGGTTTACACCCATACAAGATCAAGCTGACTCAAGAATTGAAGCCGATGGACCATTTGAAGCGTTTTCCGATTGGGTTCTGGAGAAGATGCGCCAAGATGATGAAATTCATAGCAAAATCATCTTCAGTGACGAAGCTCATTTTTGGCTCAATGGGTTCGTCAATAAGCAAAATATGCGTTATTGGTCGGGTGAAAATCCACACGTGCTTCATGAATCACTACTTCATCCACTAAAAATAACTGTTTGGTGCGGTTTGCATGCCGGCGGCGTTATTGGGCCATATTTTTTCGTCGACGATAACGATCGTCACGTTACTGTGAATGGTCAGCGTTATCGCGCCATGATCACCGATTACTTTTCGCCCGAATTGTACTTGGACGACATGTGGTTTCAACGGGATGATGCCACAAGCCACACAGCACACGCTACAATCGATTTATTGAAGAGTAAGTACGGTGAGTGTGTTATCTCAAGAAATGGGCTAGTCGATTTGCCGCCTCGTTCGTGCGATTTAACGCGGCTTGACTATTTTCTGTGGGGCTACGTTAAGTCATTGGTTTATGCCAACACGCCGACGACGTTGGAAGAGCTCAGAGCCAACATTGAACGCAAAAAGCGGCCGTTTCGGCCGAAATGTGTGGCCGCGTCGTTGAAAATTGGGTCCAACAAATCGACCGCTACAAACGTGCCCGCTGTGGCCATATGAACGAAGACGAGTTCCATTCATAAATGTTTTGACTGTACTTCAAGCCGATAATAAAGTTTTTGAAATGTCTCAAATGGTTTGCGTTTTATTTAAAAAAAAAGAGTTGTCAAGTCCTTATTGGAAAACCCTATAGTAAAGGCTGATGCTTTTATATGTACTTTTCCAGTGGGGATTCCATGAGAAGATCACGCATGCGTCGTGTCACCCTGATATGGTATTTTTGTTCACTATTGTTGGACATTTCATCATGGAAAAACTTAGCTTGGCAAAGCGTCTACAAATTATTCAGCTATATTACGAAAATGGGAGTTCTACGAGGAATGTGCTTCGTGTGCTTAGAGCAACTTCTGGTCCACATAACCGGTATACCGGTTATATCATCAAAATCGCTATGCCATCGAAAAGTTTGAAATCAAATTAGACCACATTTAGCAAATATAGCGCAGATAGCGGAGAATCTACGCGATGACCGTGATGAATCGATTGGGTGCCGTTCTCAACAGCTTGGCTTATCGTATGCAGCAATTTGGCGTATTTTACATGCGGATCTTGGTTTAACAGCATACAAAATTCAATTCGTACAAGAAGTGAAGCCGGCCAACCTTCCGAATGGTCACCGTTTCAATCGTCGGGATCTTGCAAAGCTTTAGGAAGATTCACTGTTTTCAACCAAATTTTGTACAGCGATGGAGCCCATTTCTGGCTGAATGGCTACGTCCATAAGTAAAATAGCAGAATTTGGGAAGCGGAGAAACCCGTAGAGGTTCAAGAGCTGTCATTACGTCCAGACAAAATAACAGTTTGGTGTGGCTTATGAGCTGATGGAATCATCGGTCCGTATTTCTTCAAAACTGACGCCGGCCGGAACTTAACTGTGAATGCCGCGCCATGATAACAGACTATTTACTGCCTGAAATGGAAGCCCTTGATCTCGACGGTTCCAACAAGATGGCGCCACTTGCCACATAGTCCGTGAAACCATGGCTTTATTGCAAGAACGGTCCGGTGAACAGTTAATTTCACGCCGCCTAGATCATGTGACGTTACACCTCTAGACTTCTTCATTTGGGGCTACGTAAAGTCCAAAGTCTATATGGATAAGCCGGCTACGCTTGAGGAATTGGAGGCCAAAATTACTTGAGTCATTGGCCAAACACCACTCGTAATACTCGAACGTAAGGGTTACCCAATAAAAGTTTATTTTGTTATTTTTTTTATTTTTGAAAAAAACTACCTCTAAAAGAATCACCCTTCATTTATAGAGATAAGTTATTTGGATTAATATCTAGTTCTGGCATTACTACCAAACTCTTTAGAATGTGTAGAATGACAAAGATCATAACTACCCTCACCGAGACCTTCGATTTCAAAAAAGAGTCGCGGCAAGGTTTTACGCTGTCATGTGACTTCTATAATATCATGTCTTGAGAAAATTGTGTGATATTGATATCATTAGCAGATTGCAGCGAGCAGTCACTGTTGCGTTCACAAGCTTAGGTACAGGAGCAGCAAAAATGGGTTTAATCGTGAATAAGGAGGATCCAAGCACAAGCACATACTGTGAACGAAAAGGGAATGCTTAGCATAGTCAAATCGAAGTGAACATCGCAATGAATAGCTATTAGGTAGTTGAGGTAGTCAGCGACTTGTCTATCACTTGCTATCAGAAAATGAACAGTTACATCTGCCATTGTATTAAGCAAGCAGGTAAAACTGCTCCTACTTGGTTGAAAGAAGTCTTCTCAAAGATCCAACCGACTCAGTTTTCAGGGGAGCATATGCTTAATTGAAAAATTACATCAGCTCAACACATAGTTATACAAACCTAGGACAGTCGAGTATGATAACTGGTAACTCGAAATTGGGAGCTATTGTACTGAATGAAGAAGATTTCAGTGACCAGTATAATTTATGGTAAATTCGGGGATTCAATTTGTCAGTCAACGTCTTCCAAAAACTGTGTGGGTAAGCATACCACCGGTATTTTTGATGTCCGAACGTTCCGAGCAGCCAACATTAACTCGAATCACCACCTTATTGCAGCCAAAATGCGAATGCGGATCTTCCATGCGCCACAACAAAGAAGAACTATAGTGGGAAGATATAACGTAGAAAAGCTGCAATCGCAATAGACAGCCAGAATCTTCGCCGAACGCATGTCCCGAAATCTGTCAATAACTCCTATGCCACCAGCATCAAGTACCCAAGGACAAGGGCAAAGCTGCCAACGTGCCATCAGATACGCCGGAACTGATGTAATGGATTTTCCCCAAGCACCACCAAGAATCGTCCAAAGCGGCGCTGCAACAAAGTATGAGAGCTGCTCGAGAGCTCTACGAGCCGAAGATACAAGAAGAACATCGGCTTCTCCAGAAGAGAAAATAAGAGCACGATCGGTGATATTGAATTGTATTGCAGGAATAACGTACAGAAGTTTCACCGACAGGTAAAAAGAATGTGTCAACGCAAAAAACCTTGTACAGAAGCCTGTAGAGGTGAAGAAGGAAACCTTGTAATATACTCACATTCGGTGCTGAGAGTATGGAGCAACTTTTTCTGCAGACAACATAACGACGATGAAGCCCAACAACCCGCCATCAGGCAGAATAGACCATTCAACTTAGGCGATGATAGCCAAGATTTCCGTCCACATGACCAGAACGAAGTAGAGATAGCAATATCTAAGTTGAAATTCAACAAAGTAGCTGGACCAGACGGCTTATCGCAAGAGGTATTCAAAGCCGCTGGAAATGGCTTTCTGGATCACATACACCAACTCATTTCTCAGATCTGGTCAGAAAAGTGTCCGCCTGATTGCCCGATTCACAAAAAATCTGGTAAAATTCTCGCCAACAACCGGATTGGTCTCTATCAGTACGGCTTCAGGCCAGGAAAGTCCACAATCAAACAAATCTTCACACTGCGGCAGATCCCGAAAAAAAATCGAGAAGTCCAAATCGATAAGCACCATCTTTTCATCGTTTTTAAGACCGCATACGACAGTATTTATAGAGGCGAGCAATATAGAGCCATGTCTAGAGTTGGCATCCCTGTCAAGCTCGTCCGTCTAATAGAATGACGTCTGAGAACGCTCGCTGAGAGAATTCTGTGGAACTCACAAGCGAACACTGGAGTCACAATCTTTCAAGAGACTGCAACTACTAGCGTACGCCGATGATATCTATATAATTGGTTGAGCACACCGCGCTGCCACCGGTACGTTCGCTATTATTGAAACGGAAACTGCTAAAATGGGTTTAGCGGTAAATGAGGCGAAAACCAAGTATATACTGTCGTCGAGAAGGGACACACAACATCGATGAATTGGACAAAACGTCATAGTCGACAGCCATGACTTCGAGGTAATAGGGGACTTGTCTACTCGTACCTAGGCTATAAATTCTGGCAACAACACCTCAGCAGAAATAAAACGAAGAATCATTCTTACGAATCGCTGTTTCTTTGGGCTAAGAAGGCAATTGAGTAGCAAAGCCTTATCCCTAACAACTATGGAAACTCTATATAAGACCTTGATCATCACAGTCGTATTTTATGGCGCTGAAGCATGGACTCTTTCGAAAGTGGATGGTGACATTTTCAGTCATTTCGAAAAATATTCGAGCCCGTTTGCCTTGACGGGCTTTAGAGGAGAGTATATAAAGACGAAGTATACGAGCAGTACAGCGGCACCAACCTAGTCAGAGAATTGCTCGTCAGTCTCTTGAGACGGCTAGGATATGTAGAGCGAATGGACGCCAATACTTCCGCCCGCAGAGTCTTCAAATCTAATCAAGAGGAACAGCGCATATGAACACTTTCTCACACATATACGATTTGGGTTGGCGTTTTATATGCCTGAACTTTCAGTACTCTGGCTGGTGTAAATACGAGGGTTGTCTGAAAACGTAAAGATAGCGGCACTCGTCAATAAAAGCTAGTGAATGCTAGTTGTGCATCTTTTGACTGTTGCTTATCGAAGTTTCAGTCATTTTGAAGGCGTAGTTTTTATTTGACAATCGTTTGAGTGAGTCGATGTGAGAGTTTTTTGTGAAAATGGAAAAAATTGAGTATCGAGCTGTTATTAAATTCTTGTTTTTGAAAGGCAATACGCCTACGCAAATCGGTTGTCTAACACCATTTGGTGAACTTCAGCAATGTTATCGTCACGTCACGTCACGCCGAATTAAAGTAAGAGAGATAGTAGAGGTTATGAAAATGTCCAAAGAACGTGTTTGTTACATATTAAATCAAGTTCTAGGCATGAGAAAGCTGTCCGTGCGAGTTTGCTTACCTTAGACCAAAAACGTGTTCGTATGAACATTTCCAACGCTCTGTTGGCGCAGTTTAGGCAATAAATCTGAGTTTTAGCGCCGATTAATTACTGTAGATGAAACTTGGATACACCATTATACCCCCGAAACAAAAATTCTGTCAATATAACATCTGTTAAACAAATAAAGCCCTATAATAAAAATTCGTTATTTTCAAAAGGCCTTCCATATATCACTTTTAAACCGAGCTGACATATTTGCTAGTTCTTTAACATTTATATGATTGAAAAGCATCTTGAATAGAATTGCGACAGAAGAGCGTCTCCCCATCAATCAAATTTATTCTAAAAATTCGAACGAATAGAAAATTAAGTTATTCAAACAACGCGTCAACGCAATATGAGTACAAACGAAACTTTAGTCGCTCCAAGCGAACGTGTCGTGTGAGATCCGGAACTGTCAATTCGGTGTCGATCGCAACAGTTTTAGCCTTTGTCTTGATCAAAAAGTTCCCGTAATAACCCACACGGTGGTGGGTGGTGCGCTCCCATTGTTCCGATTTCTATTTTTTTTTGTTAAGTTGGTAAATCTGTTGTTGACATTCCCTCTAAATCTCAGCATCATTGCTTGACATTTGCAAAAGTTACATAGCCAAGAGAACATCTATTTTGGCGATTTTTTACAATTTTAGAAATGGATTTAAAGTTGCAACAACGAACTTGTATTAAATTTTGCGTAAAAAACGGATTTAATGGTGCGCGAACGTTGGAAATGTTGGAAAAGTGTTTCGGCAACGATTCTCTAAAGAAAACGGTAGTTTACCAGTGGCACGACCGTTTCAAAAGTGGTCGTGAGTCAATCGAAGATGATGAACGTATTGGCAGACTATCGACATCGAAAACCGACGATAACATTGATGGAGTAAAAGAAATGTTGGTCAATAACCGCAACTTAACCATCAGAGAGATAGCGGAGGACTTTAACACTGCCTATGGATCGGTCCAAGACATTTTGGTTAATAATTTGGGTTTCCGTCGTGTAGCAGCAAAGTTGGTGCCAAAAGACCTCAATTTCATGCAAAAAAGATACCGTTTTGACGTCGCAAAAGAGATGATTTGCGAGGCTGAATCCGATCCCACATTCATCAAAAGGATCATTGCTGGAGACGAGACGTGGGTTTATGAGTACGACACGCAATCCAGACATCAGGCAAGTGAATGGCGTTCACCAAATGAGCCGAGACCAAAAAAACCACGTCGTTTTCAGTAAAAAAAAGGCAATGCTCACGGTTTTCATGGATTACAACGGTGTAGTGCATCATGAATTTTTGCCAGAAGGCCAGATAGTAAACAAAGAGTATTATTTGGGCGCTATGAAACGTTTGCGTGAAGCAATTCGCCGAAAGAGACCAGAATTGTGGGCAGAAAACTCGTGGATTTTGCACATGATGCACCGTCTCACAGGGTCATCATTATTCGTAATTTTTTGACGAAAAATGCAAGAAATACCATCCAACAGCCACAGAATTCATCTGGTTTGGCCCCCTGTGACTTCTTTTTGTTCAATCGAGTTAAAAAATCACTACGGGGAACGCGTTTCAGCAGTCGAGAGGAAGTAATGGAAAAATCGCAGGAAGCACTGATGGGCATACCGAAAACCGAATATAAAAAATGTTTCGAGGATTGGATCAAGCGCTGGCATAAGTGTGTTGCAGTCGATGGGGATTGCTTTGAAAGGGACAATATAGATTTAGATGAATCAACTTGTATTTTTAATTTTCTGAATGAATTCCGTGAACTTTTTGATTAAAGTGCTATTTTTGAGAAAAGATCTCAACTTTCGTCCGTATAAAATCCATGTGGTGTTAGAACTAAGCCACGTAATCATATCTGGCGACCGCAGATCGCGGATTCTGCTCTTGATTCGATTTTGATTGAAAAATCATATCTAGTGACGAGGCTCACTTTTGGTTCAATGCGTATTAAACACTCAATAAACTGTCATTGCTGGAGTGAATTAAATCCAGACGAGACTCATTTAGATTCAATTACACCCACAAAAGTGGACTGTTTGGTGTTGTCCTCACGTTGATGGCCTTTTTTCATAAATGGGGCCAGCGTTCAAATAACATTTATCGGTCAACGTGATCGGTGATCGAAAATATGAACAAGATTGATCCGTGTTCTTAGTATGATGGCGATATATCAAATCATCAACTTACTGAAGGCAAATTCCAGCATTACGTCACGAAATGGACCGGCAAATTGGTCAGCTAGGTCTTCTGATTTCACGCCACTTGAATACTTCTTGTGGGGCTACGTGAAGTTTTTGATGTATGCTGACAAACCGCAAATTTTTAAGCCTTGGAAGCCAATATTACGCGCTGCAAAACATAACAATAGCTAAACCTTACTACGACTTATGTTTAAAGTATTATAAAAATAAATTTTTAATTGGAATACACATATTCTATTTTCTAGAATAGCCCTTGTAATATTTGTCTATAGAAATGTAAATCTAAATTTTTGTAAAAATGTGTAGAAACTCATTTCTTGAATTTGGCTTAAAATTTATATCACAAAAAAAAAAAATTGGCGAATTACTACAGATTCTATTGACAACCAAAAGCATAATGAAGTGGTACGAGTACTAAGATACATAGGTGAATATTCCTAAAATGCGACTACATACTTCAAAGTTATCCTACGATGACTGAAACGGATTACAACATAGTGACTTCTAAATTCTAGACACAAACATAAGAGTACACCTTAATGTATTGTAATTACTGGTAATTTGTAATCCAAAACTCTGTGCACGACTACATTGATTAGATTTATAAAAAGCAGTAAAAAAAATAATAGTCAAAGGAAAAAAAATTAAAAAAATACATATTGTCAATAAATGGCAAAAGAAACTTGTGGCAAAATAAGCTTAGAACGTAGATGTAGATTTAGATCGTTCTAATTGTGTTTTCTGTCCCGTTGTTACGATTGTTGCTTAAGCAAGCACTGTATCTTTTCTCGTTGTTTAATTTTCTTTTAATTTAAATCAGAATTTAGGATTTTGAAAAACAAAAAAAATCGTTAGTTAATGAGTGGGTGTATGTACATTAAGTGCTCTCCTGGTAAAATGTTAGTCAAAAGTGTACTTTCTGGTAAGAACAAATCGATTTTCAAGGAAAAGGAAATCTAATTTAATACCGAATTGATTTGAACTTTGTCGATTTTAAACAATTAAATAAAGAAGTTGAATAAATTTTTAAGAATTATGAATTTTTGGGCATTTTTCTTGAGAGTACACTAATGACCGACACTTTTTGTGAGATTTAAATAGACATTTGACAGATTGGACTTAGCTAATGCAGATACAGAGCGGTTTTTGTTTTTTTTCGTTTTTCCGTTGAATTATACCGAAAGATATGTCATGCAGGTGCAGGACAGCTTGATACCTACATCAGTTAAGCCCAACAATATACAACAGCAACATTCACTAAAAAAAACAAAACAAAAAATATAAATAAAATAAAACTGATGTATGAATCGAAAGGTAAAACCTGATGAAACCAACTGGGGTGGTTAAGAACAACTGATACCGTCGTTAGAACAAACTACATAAACTGAACTACAAATATTGTAAGTAAATGTGACAAATGATGAATAATAAATAATGAGTGGATGATGGATGAAGAAGTTTTATTTTGTTTGACATTTTAGCAACACAGTTTCAATTTTTATAAATGAAAATTTGAATATTTTTTTTTTCTCTATTGTTGTGGTTTTGGTGGGAAAAACGGGAGGGAACCCATTTTTTAAGGACCCCTTTCACCACATTAATTTTACCCATGAGAATAGGGTGTACAAAGTTAATAGTTATGTGGAAAATACATACACAGAAAAAATGGACGGGGGTAATTTGGTGATATAACAAAAAACACAAAAAAAAAATTATAAGAAAACGAAAAAATTAAAAAAAAAAGAAAAAACATAAAAAATGTTTAGAAAACAAAATGCAACAATTAATGCAAAAATTGTAAATTTTTTGTTATTTTGTAAAAACCTCAGATGTCTCTTCGATATAGGTAATGTTTGTTTTGACGCCAAGCGGCCATTCGATGTGCAATTTATCTTTGTTGAGTTGCAACAAGAACACGATCAAGACAAATAATGCGTTGAACATGAAAAATGCAAAGACCGACTTGTTGCGCAGCTCGATCAAATCGTTTGCAATCCGTTTCTTTGTTTTTTGTTTTGTCAATTCATTGTCAGTTTTCGTTTGAATGTTTTACATTTTTGTTTAACACATTTTTTGATGTTTTTTTTTTTGTTTGTTTATAATCCCATTCGTCCGAATATTTGATTTTTATGATTTCGATTTTGTTTGTTGAATTGTTTTACATTTTTTATTAAAATGTTCACAATTTGTATTTTTTTTTTTATGTCAAAAATTAGTTTTTGACAGTTTACGTCACATCACATTACAACACAAAGCATTTTAATTAAATTTTTTTTTATTTGAATTTTTTGTTTTTATTTAATAATTAAATTTTATGATGAAATTTTGTATTTTGTGTATTTTTGCCAAAAATAGTCGATTCATCAAAAAAGAAATAAAAAAAGAGAAAAACAAATTTTTGTGGTTAGTATGGTTGGAATTTAGGGATATCCAGAGATGTCGGCAGTGGTGTAGAACCTTGACGATATCACGAAGATCCCTTTTAAAAATTACCTCTTGCGTTGATTCGTCATATGTAATATTTGTACGAACACCAAAAGGCCACTTAACATGTATGTTATCCTTGTTCAGTTGCAGCAAGAATACAATTAATACGAAGAGTGCATTTATCATGAAAAACGCAAATACTG
The DNA here is from genome assembly GCA_949129095.1 of Volucella bombylans. NCBI lineage: Eukaryota > Metazoa > Arthropoda > Insecta > Diptera > Syrphidae > Volucella > Volucella bombylans. The sequence continues at coordinate 354,176,524 of OX422140.1, read as the reverse complement.
ATGAGTTACGTAATTCTTTGAGATCAGATGCGATTCTGGCCTAAAAAAATTAACAGTCAAAAGATGTTGAACGCTATGTAAGTTTTCATTTGAGTTGATGATGATTTTTGAGAGTTGTGGGTTATGTTGAAGATCTTAATTGAAGGCGGAAGATGAAAATTCACAAAATAACCTAACATAATGCAGAAGGAACTACAATAGATTGTCGATCATATCAATGCGATTCCAGGCTGGACTGTACGACAAGAGCAAGTCCTTTGGGAGCTAGACGACAAGATATTTACTGATTTTACGTCACTGACGGATCATTGACATTAGAGACGGTCCGGAGTGTTTACATGTGGCTTTACTGGTGAAAGAAGAATGAGAAGGAAGCAATATTTGAAATTGATGCCCATGTATTGTAGTACGATATCATCATCAATACTGATCATGCGGATACCTTAATTCTTAGAATGTTGTGAATATTGACTTCTCCTAAAACGAGTTTGTGGGAAAAGTAATCTAAAATCACCAGAATCAGATTTCAAACGTTCTGCAACAGTTATGCACATAGGAGTATCTGACAGCTTTAAACTTTACCAAATACACTATTTTGGTTGCGACAAAAACGGGGAATCGCAAGAGAATTCTAAATATGGGTCAGAATAAGGCCTTGGGGTTGAGAATAAATCAGTTTGGCAGATGTGACTCAGTTTTCCTAGGACACCTATAAAAGCTCTGAATATATACCTCCTAATCATGACTCTGAAAAACTTTTACCATTAGAGGGCGGATGCGAACACTAACAGTCAACAAAAGATTAGCCTGTATTCTTATGGCTACACTATCATATGAAAACAAGGGTTTAGGGATCGGCATATCCTCGGAGGAGATAAAAATGTTCATGTAAATCCGAATCGAAATATTGTTATACAAGGTGGATCAAAATTAATCACCCTATCGGCAGATGGCATAATTTTTGCAAATTGCGTCGTTATGTCAATTATATTTGACATTTGTGAACTATACATCTGCAGTATATAAACAGACAACCAATGGAGCGCTATACTCCGCAAGAGCGTGGAATAATTCAGTCGATGTTTTTGACCAATAATCGGTCGGTGGTGTTAGCGCTGCGTGAATCTCGACGTCGAGTTCCTAATCGTTTCCCGCCAACTCCGCAAACATTCCGGCGCTTAGCTACTCGACTCGAACAGAGTGGAACTACAGAAGACCATGCAGGACGTGGCCGCCACTGGACTGGTCGTTCGGCCGAGACTATCGCACCTGTGTCAGCCGATGTCGTTGAGAACGAAGAAACATCAACCAGACGACGGGTCACGCAATTGTCATCACCAGACGGACACCGAATTTTAGTGAAAGACTTACACAAGTTCCCGTACAAAGTGCAAACAGTGCATCAACGAAGAGGACGATTTTGTGTCGAAAATCATCATAGCGGCGAGACGCATTTCCACTTAAGCGGTTACGTCAATAAACAAATCCGCGTGTGATGCACGAAGAGCCATTACATCCACTCAAAGTCACTGTGTGGTGCGGCACTTATGCGGGAGGAGTGATTGGGCCGTATTTTTTTGAGGACGCCATCGGCAATACGGTCACTGTTACTGGCGAACGCTACGGAGCCATGATAAACGACTTCTTACTGCCGAAATTTGATAAGCGGGGCTTGGTGAACATGTGGTTTCAACAAGACACAGCACGAGCCACAATGGATTTTGTAAAGGAAGCGTTTCCTGGTCACGTAATCTGCCGTTTTGGCGATTTGGCATGACCAGCAAGGTCATTACGGAAATCATGACTTGTCACAGAAACTTCAGCCAAAATATGACCAACATACATTTTCTGCGCACGAATTCTTAAAGAATCCTACAATGAAAATACATATTAGGAGCAGGTTCACTAGGATGCATTTCATTTCTTGTTAGAAAGAGCTATCGCGAACAGCTATTTCCAAACTAAAGCCAACGTCAAGCGTTTGATCTGCGGAATTTAAGGAATGGTGCCTATGACTGAAGAGTATAGAATTCGGACAAGAAAACATCTGGGATTTTGAAAATAGATCTTTGTATAAATCGTAGGAAGAGATAAGATGGATGAGCGAGTGTGGACAATTTGAATACTTCCACCTGGGCTCAGATGCTGTATTTAACAGGCTCGGATTGACCCCGGACGACTATATTGAGTTTAGTACAAACTGCTCTTAAGCTAAAACTAAGACTAATAGACAGGGAAGATCAGGGTCGGGATTGAGGGTGTTTTTGAGGGTACTTCTGCTGCAATGGAAATCGAACACATGGGAAGTAGTGTTCGTAGCATACGAGGTGGTTCTTTAAAATCATATGCCATTCGGTGGTTGTTTGGACGAAAGGGAGGAACAGACCTTATTGAGGTACAGTCGATGATGCCGATTAAGAGTTTCTGCGTTTTTCCAGAGATAGTAGACCTAGCAATTTGAGTCGGTCATCATAGGGCAGAAAGATATAGTGGTCAGCCCAATGGGAGCCCGCGCAGAGTGAATCGTAGGAATCTGCGTTGGACAGCTTCGATACGTAGAATATGGTTTGTTTTCATAGTAAGGTAACCATACCTGGCTGGCATATTCGAAGAGTGGTCTAACAAAGGTGATGTACAGGGATTTTGTGACGTAGTGGTCCGAGAACTCTTGGGACCATCGTTCAACGAACCAAGGGCAGAGTTAGTTCTACTAATTATGGAATTAATTGAGTTCAGTATCATAGATAACGCCCAAGTAATGCATTGAAGTGACCAAAGCTACAGCTTGGGTTGATATGTAGTAAGTTTGTTCAGGCGTATGAAATGGCTTGGCATTTCTTTATGTTGAGCTCAAGGAAGTTTTGTTGGCACCATATTGAGAACCAAACAGAGATCGTCTTGTAGAGTTTGAAAATCAGAAAATTTGGAAATTCGTCTAGAGATCATCACCCTAGACAGATATTAATTTCAAAATGAAAATTAATGGACCAAGGTGACTGCCTTGTGGAACACCCGAATCATGGCTTTAATTGATTTAGACACACGAGAGCGAATATGGACAAGGTAATAGCGTTCTTCCAAGTATGATTTGAACCAAGAAATCAGCTCAGGTTGAAAACCAGGTGCATTGAGTTGGAAAATAACGTATAAGCGGTTTTATTAAAAGCCTTGCTAAAGTCTGCTGTAATCACATCCATTTCTTTCCCTTGCTCTAGGGTAAGGTTGGTAGTGGTTGATCTGCCTTCAAGAAATCCATGTGGGTTCGATGCCAAGATAGATCTGGATAGAAGTGGAAGGAAGTTTCTGCGCGGGTAACAGAACTGTTGATGTCATATTTGAGAAAGCAACAAGCAGGGGACGATGTAGACAATCTAATTTGAAAAGAAAAAAATTCACACTCACGGGCAATACAATTTATAGCATCAGACGTAAAGACGGGCCTAATTGCGTACCCATGGTGTTAAAAATACAACATAGAGTACATGCATTTGAAAAAGGCCTGAGTTGGAAAGGCAGTCAGTAAAGAGGATTTCCTTATCTGAAACAGCATTTGAGGCAAAGAGATAAGATTCATTGTCCGACTGAGTCCACGGGAGATGAGGGAGATTAAAATCGCCAAGAACAATGATATCGTCACTGGGGTCAACAATGTCAAAAAGGTAGTCAACCGAGTCGGTGGCCGTGGCTCAAATGGTAGTGGACTGGCTTCCAAATCGGAACGTTCGGCGTTCGAATCGCAACTTCGGCCGAAAGACACTCATTTTTTCAGTTAACGAAAATCAAGTAAGATGAGTAGTTGACTAGAAATCAACAACCAATAAATTCGAATTCAGCTGTCACTAACTTTTTAACGAGTTAAGGGTCAAAACACTTGTGAATTTCCAGGAGAACGCCTAGGCCTATAGAAGAATCATCATTCTCACGTCCGTTATCACGAAACAGTCTGAATTCTGGCGCAAACAGTTCTGAATCTTTGATATCAAATATCATGGGAGGCATATGAGGAGAGGTCGTTAGCAACATCTGTGTGGGGAGATGTTGAAGTTTTTATGAAAATTCACAAAAATTTGTCAAAGCTCCTTAGGGTCGGTAGGTAGTCCTTGCTGTTGGATTGAAACTATAATATTTGTTCAAGTTGTGCCATCGATGCAGCTAGAGTCGGCCTTATCATGCAAATAAGCGAGGTACCGGCGAATATTTAGACAAATTCTGCAATCTCTTAAACCAATATCGGCTAGTTGCTTAGTAAGCTTTACAGTGGGGAAAAGTATAAGGTCTAAGATTGGAGATGCAGAAGTGTTAGAGGTAATGGACGTGTTGAGATTACACCGACGACAAAATACAGTCAAAAGAAAGCAACAGAATGAAGCACTGATAAGACGGCAATGATGCTAGGGAACTGAGGTTCTTCTATTCACAAATTGAAGATCAAATTGATAAGCAAACGATGCGGTCAGAGATTGAGCTAGGTTAACAGTGGCTTCATAGAAAGGTTATACGTTTGGGTGCCTACCAGATTTTGCATTTGTTTTTCAGAGAGAATATGTATAACTTTGCGATCGCCAGTGGACATACACACATAGCTCTGAGCGCAAATATCGAGTTTGGGTTCGAGCCATCAATGAGATGAAGGCAAGATATCACTTTTAGGACCAGCATAAGAGCAAAATTAAAAGGTTCTAACTTTAATTGACAACAGTGGTTGTTAACTTGCGATAGCAAGTTCAGAATATGGTGCAATCTGGTTTGGAGTACTAACCGTGGGTGTTTGTCATATTGCCTGAAATTCAGTAAATATAGTTAGCCCCCAGAAGCCAATACATACGCAGACGAAGGTAATATGAATGGATAAAGTCGGTAATTTTGAAGCGCTATAAAACTAGGAAAATCTCCGAGTATATGTAATAGAAATCTAAACGCAGCGCTTTTGTTTTCATTTCTATGTTATGAAGACAAAAGTCAGCGTTCCGTTTCCAAGATGTCTCTATGGGTCACGTCATGAAACCTTTAACTGTGCGACCATGCACTAGTTTCGACAGAAGAACCTTTCATGGTTTGCAGATCGAAGTGGATTACGAATATATAGCCCTGAAACGAAAGGATGCTTCTGAATGGCATCATAAGAACTCACCAAATGTGAAATCCCTCTTTCACCCAGTGGGTCAAACAAAGGATCTGGTCCATTGTTTGTAAACAAAAGAGCTTCGGAAAGGGACGTATTCAACGACCATGGGTGAGAATACAACGCCTATTTCCTGATCTTCACGTAGAACTAACGTACAACCGGAAAATTAGCGATGCTCTAGACTGCATTGAAAAGGCATAAGAGCTTTCTAGGATGGGTAGAGCAGGTAATACTTAAATGTACTATCAAGTCCCTTGCTGCAATGAAGAATTCAGATTTACCCTCGACAGCAGAGTAACACGTGACACGTGAGTGAACTTCTTCTGACAATCCGTTTCAAGGTTAAATTAGCAAACAGGAGCCGTATATGTGACCATACTTTCACAGAAGAAAAGGGAGATTGCACCAAAAAAAAAAGGTTTTCTTGAGGAAACTATGCCTTCCATATGCCCTAAGCATGAGGATACAAATTAGTTTTTTAAATTTTTTACATCTGGCAAGAATTGCCTCTTTGCAAAGTCCCAAAACCGACTTGTGCGTAGCTAATCGCCTTTCTGACGACACTAAACATAACCACAGAAAGCCCACGTTTTTCTTAACTCCTGAGGTAATATTGTAATGCTGGGATCAATAAATATTGTGCAGAAAATCAGAAGCAAAAATGCCGGAGTTTGTCAAAATCCACATACTACCACCATTACTTCGATGAAGAATACCAATTGTCGAATGTCTATAAAGGGGTTCTGCAGGGAACTAACGGAAATGGCCAGGGGCTCCACGAGAAGTAGGTAAGAATCACACAGATTTCTCCAAAAGAAGATAGAGACCCAGAAGCGCCTAATCGGAAATATTGAGTAACAAGGTCATGTCAGTAAAAAGACCGTGTGGGAGTAGTAAATTCTTTCAAAGAAATCTGTAGAAATGTAAAAAGGAAATCTTGTGAAAGATTCATAGTTGATGCTAATATAGATACAAAACTTCTACGGCAATGAAGACCAATATTTGTCCTTAATCATGCCTCGAGTAAGTCCAAGTACCATGTGCCCTGCTAAAAACGAAAGAGACTGCCTACTCTAAACAAACATTGAAAGTCTAAGTCTCAACATTGCCGATCTAATCACGAACTTCCATAACTATATAAATCGTCGCCTTAAGAGAAGGTCAACTCTGTTTGGGCCCTAAGGAGGACTAACTATTAGTGACAATATGGTTACTACCGACGTTACACTATCAAAGTGATCTTAATAATTGTATTTGTCCAGTCAATAAGTCAAAAGTCTCTTGATCAAGGAGAGCTCTTCATCTTAGTACTAAGTTTAGCTGGTATCTATTCATAGTTCCACCCTTTTCCAACTCTCCACCATCAACAACAAAAAGAATTCACTGCAATCTTTGCACGCAAACTGAACAAAATACCTCGTTCAACCTGAAAATAGAACACAAAAACTGTTTGAAACATGACATTTAGTGTACTCTACCTGTTCCACAGGATCATTATCAATAGGATAAAGATATTGATCAATTAAATCCTTCCAAAATTGAATTTCAGAACTAGACAAGAAATCGACTTCGCCTTTTCTTAGTTCGGGATCCTCAATCCAGAACGGATTTGTTAGGAAATCACGTTCCTGATGAGGTTCACCAGATGTTTCGGATTCAGAATTTTCTGATTCATCACCGGATTTCTCAGCAACTGATGTTAGTAGGTGATGATCTTTCGAACTTCCCGAAGTGGTACGTCGTCGATGATGTTGCGGATGAGGATCCAATGTATTTTCAAGAGATTCCACTTTCTTCTGAATGGTATCCAATGAATCAGCGATAGTTTTTAATTGAGCTTGTTCATCGCTCGTTTTGCCATGGGTACATAGGATACATCTAAACAAACCAGCTAGGGAGATTTCCATTGAACCTTCCTCATCGTTATTGTCTCCGATTCCACCTTGTAGGAAACCAAGGACACTTTTCTGTTTGACACGTTTAACAGCCTCTTCGGCTGCCTTCTTGTCAGCTTCCATTTCTTTTTTAGTTTTCTTTGCGACGACTTCACGAGTACCCCATGAGACGACATTCAGATTGATCACTGAGTAGAGGATCAAGAGAAGGTACATAGATGGAATGGATAGAAGATAAATCAGACCAGCCGTGATACACCAAAACTCCTGCGGATGCAAGCACGCCGCTATGAAAAACGACCCCGTCATGGATATCAAGAAAATCGCCGATGGACTGCCGATACCATCCTCACCTAACTGCAATGCAGTACCAACGATGACAGCCATCATAATTAAAGCATACGCCGTAGATAACACCTGCGCCACAAAGAGTTGTATATTAGCTTTGCAAGTGAAACACACAAACATGAAGGCGAGAATCGGAATGATGTTGTAGTGGAAGGATGTCCAATTGTCAATACGGAAGGCTGCTACAAAAGCACCCACCAACATAAGAAAGATCGTACCGGGACCCAAGATAGTGCCACCCATCAACATCATTTGGTAGAAAATATACAGCAGTGATATGTTGTCGTTGATTTTGATCGTGCGTTTATAATCGCCCAACAAGTCCATAATGTTGGCAATGGTTGAGGGTACCCAACGACGACGTTGATTGTAAAACTCGTTGAAACCTTCAGGGCAATGAGTGTAGGCGTCCGATGCAGCTGAATACTCTACACGATATCCTCGCTGCAACAACAATGTACACAGCCAACGATCTTCTCCCTGATCGTATTGCACATAATGTCTGGCTTCATCGGATCGTGTCGTGTACTTTTTCATCACATTATCGTCCATCAGACCTTTGCCACGGAAAAGTGAAAAGCACCCAGGACTACAGAGTACACAGCCGATCATGTGTTCGGTGGCCTTTTGCAGCCAATGGCCGATAGCATATTCGAACATTTGATACCACACCATAGGACCTGATCCGATTGGATGAATACGTCCGCATGCAGCTCCCAGATTTTTGTTCTTTTTCATCAAATCGACTAGAAGAGTCACAGCATTCGGTTGGAAGTCAATATCTCCGTCAAGGGTAAGTAGGTAAGTATTTTCGGCGACAACGTCTTTTCGATCTACGGAAATTGGCAGTTCCATGAGTCTGTGACCGAGCAGGTAGTACATGTACATCACTTGTGACCAACGCTTACGATGACGAATACGATCTTTGTCCTTCAAGTGAGCGATCATCTTAGTTTTGCCGGGAAGTGTCCATACTAAACGGCCTCCATAAGGTGTTGGGTATTTCTTCGGTGGACGTAGGCGAATTGTAGTCTGATGGATGTCAGAGGCAGCCTCATCGATCGTTGTCACTAGAAGTTTGACGAAACGATTTACCTGGATGTCATCGTCACTGTGATCGGAGATTTCAAATGCGTCATCGAAGAAGATGTGTGCTAGAAGGAGAACATAAAACATGGAGTAAGGAATAAAGTGATAAGCGAAGTACTTACTTTCGAATTCATAGTAATCCGGATCGACGATGCGCAGATATTTCTGCGCTACTCGTCGAGCACACTGATCCTCGTCCAAACGTATAATACTCTTTAAGAACTCCATCATCTCGTCCTTGGTCTCGTGCCACATAGTTGCGCAGGCGTAAATCCTTGTAATATGATCCGAACTCTTGATGCTAGGTTTTTGAGTAGTTGATCCGTCGGTGTGAACAGAAATCGTCTCATAGTACTCATCACCTTTCTCTTTCTCAATTTGTTCGAGGTCCTATGGAAGAAAATTTATTTTCAGAACTCATATTAGGCATTGATCGAACTTACCTCGGTTTTAACATCTGCTTGATCATCACGACGTCTATTCATTGCCATTGACTGATCAATCAACAATGCCGAGTACATCGGAGATACAAAGAGTTTCTCAGTTGTTGCCAAACGTTCACATTTTGGTGTCCAAATATGAAGTGATATCCAAGTTTGACTGAGCAGCCATAGAATCCAAGCCCATGCCATTTGCCTTGTTATGAAATCATTGAATCTAAAGTTCTGAGGGCTCTCGAAGAACAAATAATCCGGGATTGTTCCATGGAAGAAGCATGGATCATCAATTCTTATGCCACATGCAGCTATCAGCATAGAAACCGCTATTGGGACAGTCAAACTCACCGGGAACGCATAACTGAATCCTTGGATAAGAATCTTGCATGCAAACTTGCCAAAAATATAACAGAAGTAAGCTCCAAAGACCTGAATCAGGAGGACATATATCACGGTGTAGTGTGCTGCATCAATGTCAATGCTATCGATTTGGGAAGCCTCTAAGAAATCTGGTAAGCTACTCGTCACTGATGTAGCTAGCTCGTCCACTGCTATCTTATGTGGTCCAAATGCTTCGCTTGACATTGCAAATAAATTCACAGGATCATCACCTCGCAGCCAGTAGATTAACATTGCAGAGCAAACAAATAGCGCAATCTTCCAAATTGAAAAGAACATATGATTGAAGTATCTGGTGTATCTTAATTCCTCCTTGGCACGGCCCATAGCCCGAATCAGGCTAAATGGTGACTGTATAGAAACGAAATTCTCCCACCAACCGCATGAAGTCATAAAGCACGACACCGGAATCACCCACAGAACGGCTCTATTCTCCAACAACGGCCATACAACAAATCCGGTAACTTGAGCAGCAATAGCAGCTATATCAACTAACGCCTTGACAGCACGTTGACCTTCCTTTGATGAACGTGATAGGAGTCCTAATATACCCGGAACTAGACACAGACAATTTGTAAGCATAGCTCCTTGAATGGCATCGATTTCGGGCAGCACAACAAACATCAGCAATGCCGTTCCAAAGGTACTGAGACTTTCCATCAGAGTTTGAAATAGAAAATGACCTGTCTTCGGGACTTTGAAGGTCTTGAAGAAACATATGCGAGCGGCTCGAATCAGAGCACCAATTTCGGGTATCGCATAGGCGATTATCAAAGCCCATATCCATGCTATCCGTTCTTCTTCGGGGAGTTTTACTGCAAAGGTTTTATCACGACCCTAGGGGAGGTAGACCGTACGAGTAAAGTAAGCAGGACTTTGGGAATATTGGGAATATTTTGGTTGTATGGTACTTACAAGGTCCTTATTGCAATATATGATTTTCTTATCTCTACGTATTTGTGATGTCATAAATAGAACACAGCCCTTAGCTAGAACACCCCCGCACAATACAATTATAAAAGTTATTAAATATGCAAATACTTTTAGTATTTTAACTGTTATTTCTAAGCAAGCCTGGTTGGCAGTCGAACCACTGTCCACTTTAAGTGGTGGATCTCGGAAGACATCCCAGCCTTTTGTTTCTTGAATTGTTCGTTGGCTAAAAATAAAAGAAAAAAAGTACAAAGACTTGGTTAAGTAATCTGTTGATTTCGGAAACATATGACTAAAAGCAGGACTTGTTTGGTTTCGGTGCGATTTCGGTTCTCTGTATCAAAAGTACGAGTAAGTGGCCCAATGTAACACAAAAGCAAGAACTGGTGATGTAGTGGAAGAAAGTGAAAGCATCGTCGCATACCAAATGTGTCTTAAGATGGTCAAGACTCTACGTGCCAATGAGTTAGAGAGTTCCTCGCTTGTTTCGAAACAGGGGCTTATTTGAATTTTCACCGATATGCACCTGTGATTGAATAGACAACTGAATCTCTAAGAAATACTAAGAATGCGGAAGACACACCATAGACATGCCTCGATAGATCTTAGAAGGTACAGAACCTCCCTTCATATGAAGGGAGATGATCTTCCAGTTATTTCGGCCGTGAAAAGGCCTTTGCATCAGAGCGCATTGTGAAGCTCGGCAAAAGAGCTTTATTTTACGACATCCTGTGGTGGCATCTGAATTTATTTATATCTGAATTCAATAACTGCGAATAAAAGTTTTCTTGTGGATGGTTTTCTGATGGACTTTGGCTATACCAAACATTGGCAACAATCGGAGTCTTCATCGTAGAGACCATCTTTAACACACATCTGCCTTGAAACGGCAGGTTCCTACAAATTGAAAATATGTTTGTTAGGTACATGATGAGCAAAATTAGGTGGTGAGTACCTTTTGTCAACCGAAAACACTGTCCTTCCCTACTATAGTGAGGATGCAGACAAATTCTATGGTCAACTACGTCACGCCTGCATATGCAGACGACACTGGCATAATGGGAAGAATACATCGAGATATCAATGGAGCATGTGGTTCAACTATTGAAGCGGTAAATATGGGTTTAACGGTCAATCAAGGATAAGGAGTATATGCTGCCAACAAAGAGGGACACAACAGTAACAACCTTGAGGTAGTAACAGTCTTTATCTAACTCGGCTCCGTTATCAATTTCGACAATGACACCAGTCATTTCAGTATTGCGTTATGGCACAGAAGCTGGCACACTGACGAAAGCGTGTTGAAATGCTCTCGGGCGCTTTGAGAGAAATTGCCGACCTCATCAGAAAAGCTCGGATAACCCAACTTAGATGGTTAGGTCATCTTGAGCGCAATGATATCAGAATCCCATATCAGTAGAGTACAGAAAGAGCTCAAGAAGCAGCTGGCAAAAGACTGCGCTAGCTGGAGAGACACTAGCTGAATCAAACTTGGCAACATACGACATTGGATCGCATGAAACCGACAGAGCTAAGAATCTAAATTGTCTTCGTACTACGTCTGTTAAAACCAGCAGGGACAGCATATTATAATTACTACACTCAGGTACAGTACCGACAATTTGCTGGTCCTAGATATTCAGGGACTACGAGTATATCAGCTTAGGAGCAGATCACCCAGTTATGGACCGTTGATCTGCGAACATTTTTTCACCCGCATATCAGAAATAAATCTACAAAAGGCAGAGAAATCAGAGCACACAGCATAGTAGACACCTGGACACGAAATAATGAGCACTCTCCACCAAAGTTGGACTAGTTGCAGCTCTGCAGTAAAGAGTTCTAAAGTTGAAGCCAGAACCCTGTGAAAATAAAGAAAGTAGGGTAGCCACTAAGAGGTGTTAACCTGATGATAGTCAGTGTTATAACCGTTTCTACACATCAATTGTGCTTATTTTACCATCAAGTGCTAACTATCGGGTGATGGTCGATGTCCATTCGGACTCGACTTACCAAACTTATGAGAGCGAGTGCTGACCAGCAGACAAAAATAGTAGCACTATAAACGGGACAGCGGGTGAATTCCCTAGATGGAACCAAGGGTGAAGTAAATTTCCGGACTACTCCGACATATTTGGAGCTCAGGTCGGTAAGGATTTCCGTGACAGAGTCTGGGTCTTGGAAAAGAGATGGTGGCGGATGAGACCATAACGACAGAGTTCACATCCCCAGCGGGTTACTGGGTCCGGTCTAACCAACCAATCGTCCTAGGAGTATCTATAATGGAACTGGTCCTCCAGGTTTGGGGTTGTATCCCCGGGGTTACTGCCAAGCCTTGGAAAAAAAACTAAGTTACGAAGCGAAACGACTTTCGGATCTGCACGTGGAAGATTGGGTCACTTATTAGGCCACGTTCAGCCGTACAACTAGCGGAGTCCCTGGAGTACTGCAATAAAGATGATACCGCCATCCAAGAAATGCGATGGGATAGACCAGAAGAAGCAGAACCTATTTGGATGCGGATTTGTTATTAGAGGCAGACTCAGGCAAGGAGTTGAGTTTCCGGCATGATAACGAACAGTTCGTAACAGTCCGTACTGATGCGAAATTTGTCAACATAAGCCTTATATGCCCGCATGCACCCACAGAGCAGAGGAGATGACCACACCAAAGATAGCTTCTCTGAGCTCTTGGAGAAGTTTCACGAGCAGTACACTAGCTATGATATTAGAATAGCCATCGGAGACGTTAATGCAATGCTAGTAAGAGAGGGCACCTCTAGCAGTACTGTCAGAAAGTATATCCTACACGACAACACCTCCGATAATGGATTCAGGCTAATCGACTTTGCAGTGGGCCGAAACATTGTCGTAGTAGTACGCGGTTCCCGCATCTCGATATTCACAAGAGGACTTGGAGAACTCCTGATCAATAAACCATCAAGCAAATTGACCAACATCGACTTGTGGTTATCCCTAACATCGTAAAGGCAAGCTAATGCTGTGAAAAAGTTCGACATCGGACGGCTGCAATCGCGAGATATCGCCAAATTCTTTTCCGATCGAGTCTCTCTTAATCTCTTAAGAGGTCCTGTGCCGCCAGCATCAATTATCGAAGGCCAGTGACAACATTACCAAAAAGCCATCAGAGATACCGCCTCTGATGTGCTGAGTTTCACTTGGCCACCACAACGAAATCCCTGGTTTGAACACGAGTGCCGCCAAGCAAGAGCCATACAAAGCGGCATTGCATAGAAAGACAAGAGCTGCTCACAAGCTCTACGAGCAAAAGAGGAGAGACGAACAACGGCTTTTCAGGAGAAAAAGGTGCATAAGCAGTGCGCGATTGAGGAATTTGATAGATGCTGCTACAGGAATGAGATCCATTTAGGAATATTTGGATCATCTTGAGGATTAAGTATATAGTATGTCACCTAGCTGTACTATCGAGAGTTTCGAAAAAATCTAGGACAGGCTTATCGCTGACGCTGATAATGCGTTAATGTCTAGGTTGGAAGGAGAATACATCGACCACCTATATACTGGTGGACTGAAATCGCTAACTTACCAACTTTCCCGGACTCCGGAAGCAAAAACCCGACTAAAAAAAGCGATTATGTAAGTCTAGTAAGCTTTAAAAATTTTTGCGAACAACTTGATCACGATGTACGGGGTAAGGCTTATCAAATTGTATTAATGTCGCTGAAGGGCCTCGTAGGCCATTGCCAACATGTTCGATAATGTTGCAATCCTATTTTCCCGTCAACAAAGTAGAGTACTGGTTGGCCAAATTAATCAGGAGAGTAACCCCATACCTATGATTACACACGAACAAATGCTCAAATCATGTATAAAGGTGCGAGAAAAATAGTCCCCGAGACTGGATGGTGTTCCAAAAGAAGCTTTAAAGATCGCTTTTAAACCACGACCGCATGTCTCCACGATGTCATTTTTCCTGATCATCGGAAACGACCAACGGCTATTGTCTTGCCAATGGGGAAAGGGAACTCAAATGATTCTTCGTTCTGTCGCACTATTTACTTGCGTGCTTGACAAGGTCGGAAAGATTCTTGAGTGAATCATTTTCGATTGACTCTTGAAAGGATTTAAAACAGCAGGAGGTTTATCGGAACATGAAAACGATTTTCGCAAGTAACTGTCAACAGTGGGTCCAATAAATGCGATAATAACTAGAGCCCGAAACGCAGTACTGCGCCACCATAACCCTGGACGTGAAGAACGCATTTAACTCGGTGAATTGGGAACGGATTGTGGGCAGTATTTATAGAATAGAAATACCGAACTATCTAAAATGGTAATGAGCTAGAATATTTTTTGAATAGATTCCTCCTCTAGAATAGTCAAATTTAAAGAGTACGAAGTTACTAGCTGTGTGCCACAAGGCACAGTCTTAGGCCCTCTACTATACTTGAGAGTTGCCAGTGCGTTTCAAACTGTTTCACATGATGCTATACTCGTCGTATCTTCAATGGTTCCTGTCGACTTACTTGCTAACGAAATAGTAGACTCAAACGCGATTGAGTCCAAAATGGCCGGGTAAGCGAATAAAACCTGACAACATGTTTAAAATAAAGATGGACACATCGTCTTATACCTACCAAGGATCGATGTATGGATTAATCGGAATCACGGCAAGTGATTTATTCTATTTAACTCAGTTTTCAACGGGACAGGGCTGTTTAAACGCAAACATGAAAACATCCCAAACTGTCCATTGTCCATTTCCATATTGTGAAACTGTCTCGAAAAATGCGGAACTCGTGTTTTTTCATTGTCTTCGGTACGAAACCGAGAGGACGGTCTTACGGGAACAATTTAAAGAGTGGCCCACTCGCAATATGCTTCAAAACTACAACAACTGGACTTTTGTTAGTAATATAGCAGCGCATATGCTCAGTGACCTTAGACAATTAGAGCATCAACGTGAAGAAAACAGGCAAAATAGTCGAATCGTAAAGAATGAGCTTAGTCTTCAAGCGGATTCATGCGAAATACCTAATGCCACGGGGGATACATACCGGTCTGTTCAGGTGGATGTGGTTTTAGCCGGTAAGAGTCCGGCACTACCGATGATTGCCTCTGAGCGTCTTGCGACTTCGTCATTTGAAGTTTGAATCTGAATCGCAATCACAAATGTTTCGAAAACTGTGTTTTGAGACATTGTCTTCGTATTTTGAGCTTCATTCACCACTTCTAGGGATTGCCAGATTTCCTAAATGACTCCCAACGGGTACTATGATCCCTGTGACATTGTCAAAAACATTGAGCACTATATACGATAATTTCCAGTTTCTGTAAGTAAACTTAAAGCCAATAACTCCTACAATTTACCACCACTTATGCTTTGAGAGCTACAACCACCTCCTACATCATTGTTGCTGTTCTTGCTATTTATAGGACACCAACGATACTAAATAAGTCATTATTTTCCACTAACGTCTACCATTCATCTTCGAGGTAATAAACCATAATTTATTTGGCCTGACACCAGGCAGACCTTAAGGTGTCTCTTGCATAGAAAATGTATTGTAGACTCGAACTTACCTTCCACCATAAATTTCTTGTGTTAATGGTGTACTCTCATCGTCTGTGAAATTGTCATCACTGTCGCCAGTCCCTGGCGGAGCCAAAGGGCGATGCCTTATGGCAGACATCTCCCACGGCAAACCAAATACGTCAGGGGTTTAGAAAAAACGCTCTGCAAATAAAAAAACGAAAACAGTATAAGAAGAAAACATGTTAAAAACAAACGTCAAAGCAAATAGATAAATCAGGGTAGATACGCGCGACGCCACAAGCGCCATGCCACATGCTACATGAAACAATCTATTTCAATTACAAGTATCTATAGCAAAAGTGAAATTAAAACTAAGCTACCAGCCATTGGATCTTAAATAAGCTCTCCTCCCGCAACTCTGGCAGTTAAAAATATACGAGCACCTAGAGTAGCTGCTGTTGGCCTTTGCTGGATGGTGCATGCATGCATCTCCTAGTTCCATGTGTTGGATGGGATTGGAGGCAAACCAACCAAGTGGATGAGAAGCGCTGCAATTAAAGATACACGGGGAATGAGAAATATGTTAATGGTCGACTGGATCACTAGCACTGCTCCAGCCGACCTCGAGATCTCAATTTCAGAAAATAAATTGACCTGTACACTAGCGAAGCAGCCATCAACTGTCAGTCTACCCCTCCGAATGTTCAATGTTCTCCCTCCAAACGTATCTGAACACCGAGACAATGGTCAGGGTCGAATGGACACAAAGTAGAAACGTTTTTGTATCCCTTTTCAAGGACAACATCTTTATGGCGGCGCATGCCAGTGCCAGTTCGCAGTTATTTGTACTTTATTGCGCCATCAAGGACATTTATATAAATCGTGAGCAGACATTACGTACATGTGTGTATACATGGAATGTTACAGGAAGTGATGTGAACTTGAATCAAGTTAATTTTCTATTTTGCTTTTGTTGCCAAAACTTTATGGACGGCAAAAGCATAAAACCATTCCACATAAAGTTATGTTAATGGCTGTAGCCTGCGCTGGGATTTTAACATAATTCGATGAAGCGAGTGTAGGATGACGATGTGTGCGAAAGCAAGAAAAGAGAAAACACTTCAATAGGAGATAGTGGCATGATCAACTGTAATGGAGAAAAAAACGGCTCACAGATATTCGTTTGCTGGTTAGTTGCGAATTACGAATAGAGTAGACATTAATATGCAAACTCAAAACACAGGAGGACACGTAAGGAGTCCTCAAAGTTGACAGAATGTCAAAATATTAGAGGAAAGTATGACGCAAGAATAAATGACCAGCATAAGGTGATATTGGTACATACGAGTAGTGACAACGAAAGTCGCAGAAAACGGCAGAAACAGAAAATGGAAAAGGCAATAGAGTGCAGAAGGCTACACATAGAGAAGATCAGAAAGTCAGACGATAATGAAAGGGAAATAGACACCAAAAGTGACAGTGAAAGAGCACAATAATGATAGAAGGCAACAATGATTAGAATAAGAGAAGATAAATAGAGTAGAAGTTGAAAGTAAAAGTCGGAAAAAGAAGATGTTCCATGGTCAGACGAGTTTAAAAATATCATCTCTTTAGCTTATGAACGAACAAAAATAAATGGACAATTACGCCACGATGAAGCATTGAGCTACGTCATGGAGAAATAGTATCTGCACCTACAAAATTCGGAACTTACAGTGCGGGGTGGACTGAGAATCAACCAACAAGCGTCTACAGCCAGTTGGATCTTTAGCCAGCTGCTTCCAGTTTCGCACGCTCAGTTGATTGAGGTCCCCTTCCTCTTGCATGCACCACCTGAGTTCCAGTCTTCCTCTACTGCTCTATTGCTCGGAGGCGAATTTAAAGACTCTTTGTACCGAAACATTGGTGTCCATCCAGTCGTTGGACTTTCACTCTTCTGGCAAAATCGACGTCGCTGTATAGCCCGTACAGTTCGTCGTTGTATTTCCTCCTCCAATCACCGTCTATGCAGACGGGACTGAAATTTACCCGAAGAATTTTCCTCTCAAAGCAGCCAAGGGCACCCGCATCAATTTTTGTCAAAGTTCATGTCTCTGTGCCATATTGCAGGATTGAGATTATTAGGGTCTTGTATAGGGTCACTTTTGTTGTTCGAGAGAGGGCTTTGCTAGTCAATTGCCTTCTTAGCCCGAAGAAGAATCGAGTTATACTTCGTTTGATCTCAGCATTGATGTCGTCGTCTGAATTGATAGCGGAGCCTAGGTAGCCAAAGTCCTTAACTACTTCAAAGTTATATCTGTCGAGCGTGACGTTCTGTTCGAAACGTCGGTATTGGGTGTACTTTCTTGTTGACAGCATATACTTGGTCTTGCCCTCATTGTCTGTGAAACCCATCTTCGTTGCATCAGCCTTAATACTACGAAAGCGTCACTGGCATCACGCTGCTTTCTTCGGATTATGTCAATATGATCGAGTAATTGGACGGACTTTTGAAAGATTGTCCCTCTTGTGTTGGGGCATGAGTTTTGCACTATTCTTTCAAGAATGATGTAAACAAGTCGCATGACAGCGCGATCCATGTTTAAATCCTTTTTTGACATCAAAGGTCTCGGTGAATTTACCGATCTTGATGGAGCAGCGTGCATTCTCCATTGTCATCCTGCACAAACGGACGAGTTTGACAAAGATTCCAAAACAAGACATTGCTCTGAACAGCTCGTCTCTAGAGATGTAGTCATACGCCGCTGCCGCTTTAAAATCGATGAATAGGTGGTGTGCATCGGTTAGAAGCTTTTTTTTTCAAGATCTGCCGTGGTGTGAATTATTAGTCGATGGTGGATTTTCCTGGCCTAGTGCCACCCTGATATGGACCAATCAGGTGGTTGGCGAACGGCTACAGGCGTTCACAGAATATGGCCGATAGGATCTTGTAGGCGATGTTAAGAGGACTCAAGACTCTGTAGTTGGCCCAGTTCAGATGATCTTTTTCTTGTTAGTTCACCAGCCCTTTTATTCCCCAGCATACAAACGTGTGTACGAGAACCCTGCAGAATTTTAAGCTGTGCTGAGCAGCAACAAGGTTAAATTCTATTTCCAATCCGAAAGCCACTTTTATTTCCGATTTGCTCTCAATAAAAAGGAAAGAGTGTGGTAGGGCCATTATTTTAACTATTTGAGGAACAATTATTACTGCCAGAATTTGGACTTGAAAAACGCTGCTACAAGCAGGAAGTTTAAAGTGGATACTCCGATAACTTCGGAGTAGAATTCTGCTCGAGATTGTGTACCCTCCGTGTAGAGTCATTATAATTTTTTCCAACAGCAAGAAGTGGCCCACCCCCAAGCATGTACTAAGTTAAATTCGCGTCTACAGAGAGGGTACAAGGAAGAGACCTTTTGATTACGTCGATAACGAATATGTCATCGACGTATTTAAGCATTTCCACAAATTTATACATCTACACTTGCCTTTAACAGTCATTATTAAATTCAGCGCACCCAATAAGCTGAGATGCAATTACTACGAAAACTGAATGGAAATATATTTACACACATACTAGGTGGCGCAAAAAATCATCACCCTATCGGAAGATGCTATAATTTTCAAATGCCAATTCTACTTTGACATGTGTGAAGTAAACAGATACAAAATACACGCCAACAAGACATGAATACTCTTAAAGAAGCCATCCTCAATCTCGACTATGAGGGAGACAACTTTTCATCGAAAATCGATGGCCCGTTTCCATTTCTGTGGATATGTAAATAAGCAAAATTATCGCTTCTGGGGCACCGAAAGTTCGCGTATAATCCACGAAGAGCCATTATAGCTGCTCAAAGTTACTGAATGGCGTGCTGTTTACGCTCGAGGTGTCATCGGGCCTTATTTTTTCGAACACAACACGGGCCAATTGACTACAGCACTACAGAGCTGTGCTCAACGACTTTCTCCTTGCTCTATTGGATGAATTGGGACTGGAGAATATGTGGCTCCAATATGAGGAACGGCGCATACTTCACGAGCCACAATCGAAATTCTGAGGGCTGCATTTCCGGGTCGCCTAATGTCTCCACAGCAGTATGGAATGGTAAAAATATATCAAACTAGTTTAGATCTGACATGGGAGTTCTTAATCTTTTTGTATGACCTGTCATCATGGCTCCATGGAGGATTATATCGTATTTAACGGCTTGAACATAAAAGTACTGATGTTTCGGACCACATTTTCTTGCTGGCTGAAACTCGAGATATGATCCAAATAATGGTCAACAAACTACACCTCTACTGCGCCACATGGAATCTATAAGTTAACACCAGTAGGTCTAAAATAATGATCTCCCAGTATGGAACAGGGCCTTATGCAAGAAGAGAAAAATGGTTTTTCGGAAGCTGAATTTCAAGAAGCATTTACAGTGGAAAATAAAATGAATCTAAAACAGCCATCAACTACAACTGGAAAGGTATCTTAGGACCTTCAAGTATAAAATACAAACTATTCCAAGCGGTAGCAGGATCTATTATGTGCAGGTGTCGGGTATTGTCCAGCATGAAGAGGTTGAAAAGCTTTTATGATATTTCGTAAAGAAAATATTCAGACTACCGGAATGCTGGACCTAGAAACTGAGGTACTGTCGCTGCATATGTTTACAATTAGAATCAATTTCAGTTACATCTCGAAGGTTATGGCATTTCCAAATCACAGGATCGCCAACATTGTACCAACGCATTTTTTACGGCACACAGTCAGTGGCTCATTTTGACCATTTTGATTGCAAAATTCATAAATCTTAAACGATTGTAGGTATCGTGACAGTTTTTTCTTCTGCTGAAGGCAATTCCCAGGGCTATGAAGGTAGTGAGTTGTGAGAAAGATGTTTCTCAGCGTGTTTCAGAATCTTCTGCTGAAATAGCACTTTCTCATCTCAGGGGATAAACATAATATTTTACTTTAAAAATATTCAAAAGCCCATGATTGAAGTAATAGCAGGGTATCTAAAAGCTAATCCGAGCAAAACAGTGCTGAATTAAAGTAAACGAACCATTTTTTAAAGGTTTTTGTTTTTAGGTTTATCAAAGGAACATTTTTTTTATTTTGTGACACATCAGGGTACATAATAAAATATATCAGTGATTCATTTCAAGTCAAACATTTCTGGAGAGAGTATTGTGCTTTGAGACTTTGTTCGCTTCTGACAAGCCTTAATGAACAAGTGAATGGGTCCGATGAGGGTGCAATCATGTGAGAAAGGTCTTCATACTGGCGTATCCTTGAAATCTTCCACGTATTTTGATACCTATATTCGTTGCAGTCTTTATTTTTGGATTCCTGAGCTTCTTCTCCTAGTGGCAACGATTGATACTCGATTATACGAGTATTTTGACTGTGAGTCAGCATTTTATGAAGAGTAGGTGTGAGTTGCTTCCCGGGATCTTTGTGCTGTTTTCTTGACATACTCCCCAAACTTGACAGTGTTAAACTTTTCCCTACAATGCAAAACATTAAGTTTTACTTCAGGCCTCGTTATTACCTCTCTATTGATCCCAGTTATAGCTATTGTCTCAATAATATATCCTCAAAGTACATATTTCCATTTTTGGTACATATTTATAAGTCCTTATTTTGGTCTATCCGATTTCATCTCGAAAATGCCTTTGGATCTCTTTTTTCCTTATTTTTCCCCCTCCTTGGTTCCAACAGATTCATCAGTATTCTTTCCCACTTGTCGAAGTGTATATAAAGGGTGTTCTTTTTAGAGGGATACAAATTCAATATGCAATAAAACACTTGAAGATAATGTTAATGTCTATGATATTAACTTTATTTAATACATAATTTTATGCCATTAGTTAATATGAATATAATATCGGGAATATGCGCGCACGGCTAGCTCGAATGAAGCGCAATCATGAAGTCCAACTTTACCGAGCAACTGGAGCCGGATATCAGCAAAAAAACGGCAAATGTTGACTTCCAAATTGTGCAACGTCTCTGGTTTATCGGCATAGAATAGTGACTTCACATACCCCCAAAGAAAGTGATCTAAAAGTGTGAGATCACAGGATCGTGGAAGCCAGTTCACAGCTCCATTACGCGAAATTATGCGTTCAGCAAATGTTTCCGCAATAAATATATGGTGTAGCGTGCCGTTTGGCATGTTGCGCCATCTTGTTGAAACCAAAGCTCTGTCACGTCGTGAATGCCATCCAACTGAGGAACGAAGAAGTCAGAGATCATGGCACTCTCCATTGACGGTAACATTCTGGCCGGCATCGTCCTTAAAGAAATATGGGTCGATGATTCCACCAGCCCATAAAGCACACCAAATAGTGAGTTTAATGGTTGTAAGGACGTCTCGAAGGCTTCTGGGTTTTCTCCACTCCAAATTCGGCAATTTTGCTTGTTTACATATCCATTTATAAGGCCCATACCCGAGACAGACACGTCGCTACAGACCAATATATTTTGTTGTAGTGCACATGTCTCCACAGACCGTCTGTGTCGTGTGTATTCATGTCGCCTGTTTGCAACAACCGTCTGCGTGAATTCACAGACCAGCGGGAAAGTTCATATCGTAAATATGAACAGAAACACCGATAGAAAATTTTTGATCGACCGGAAGACCACGATGAAACGATGCAAATTAATGTTTGTGCATGTGATTGTCTGCACCGTGTGTGGCGAAGGGGTGTTTGCACAGAATTACGGTTTGCAGCGACGTGTTTGTGCATGTATGGGCCCTATTAACCAATAATGGACCTTATCGGAGAATAAAATATTGCGTTGAAAATGAGGATCAAGCTGAATCATGTTTTCGGCCCATTCACCGAATCTACGACGCGTATAATAGTCACGCGGTTTCAATTTTTACACAAGCTGGATCTTTTAAGCTTTTAAGCCAAGATCTTTCCATAAAATCTTCCACAAAGTGGATGCTCCAATTGCTGTGCTCCTCAACACTGCGCTCCACAACGGCAATAACTTCTTCTGTTCCCGTTCTTTGTCGTCTTTGGAGATGCGTATTATCCACTAGAGTGTACGTGGTGCGAACACGATTCGATGTCATTCGATGTCCCGAATAACTTGCTCAGATGGACGATTTGGCGAACCGAACCATGGTTTTCAAAATAAGTTTCCACAATTTACTCGGGTTGTTAATCTATTCGTCGTAAGATGGCAAAACGTACTAACCACAAATCAACTTTCAACTGTCAAATGGACAATCTGTAGAAACAGTGTTACCAGTTTAAATCCCAAATCTCTAAAAAAA
Organism: Volucella bombylans; assembly: GCA_949129095.1. NCBI lineage: Eukaryota > Metazoa > Arthropoda > Insecta > Diptera > Syrphidae > Volucella > Volucella bombylans. Next base: position 354,153,512 of record OX422140.1, on the reverse strand, counting down.
AAAAACACCATTTACAAGTTTCAAAATTCCATGCACCCGATTTTTCCATGTATTCATATTCATATTCCATATTCGTAGTTAAGTTCGTCATCATTTGATTCATCTGGATTGTTGAAGTTTGTTTTGTGTTATTTTGCATATGGGACATGACCATGTTAAATTTGTATCTGTCATTGTGTTTCATTCAGCACTTTTCCTTTTCCGTCAATCAGAAAGTTAAAAAGAACTCGTAGTTGACAGCTATCCCTATTTCGTCATGAACTTTACATACAGTGGGGTAAAAATTAGCAATTTGACTTTTAATATCGTTGACTGTACTTTTTATGAGTTGTCCAGTTCCTTTGCATATTGGAACATTATGGGTCGGTCCAATGTTCATCATTTGAGCTGTTAAGCCTCAGTGGAACAACTGAGACCGTAAACCTGCTTCCATCTGCTTCATCATCTGGTGTATTAATATTTTGCTTGTAGGCACATTGACCGGATGATCCATCACAGCCTTACATACTTTGTAGTGGAAGTGCCTTGCAGTATGATCCATCATATTTTGAAGTTTCACTCTAGTTGATTTCGCAATTTCCTGAAACTGCCTCTTTTTGGCAACTGTTACAATTCTATAGGATGGAAGAACATCTACGTTGTGTTTTCTCCGGAAACTTCTCAAAATCTTATATTTTCCTTTTGACAGACACAAATCCATAAACAAAGCCAATGCATTATCACTATTATACTTGATAGGATCCTTTTGTGGAGTAGAAATGCTTTCTTTTATATTCAACTTTTGACTCGCAGTGAACGTGTGATAGAGACTTCCTTGGATGCATCAGCTTTCATCTTTTCATGCTCCGTATTATATTTTATTGCTAAGGCACTAGAAAAATCTTCAGTGGTCATGGTTTCGGTAGTATTTATTAGGTTTTGTTATTTTATGAACGTCAAGCATTCAGTTATTCATTTTCTTGACCTTCTTCTTGATGACTTTGATGTATGAATCGGTATCGTAATCCCTAAATTGGTATCGTATGATAATATTTTGGAACAAAACCAATAACGATTTACAAGAAAAATGAAAATTGGGTTTGAGTTTATAATTTTGCACAGCGCTAAGACAGAAACAAAAATTCAATTTGCCTGACCTCTCCAAATGAGGACCTTGCATCAAAAGGGGGGCAAGTCCAAATTTAACTTTTTGTGGGAAATCAAAAAAAACTCTTTGAAAAATTAATTACTACACGAATGCCTTAAAACTATATGCTATTTAAAAATAAGCATATTTTTACATTATTTTAGTCATGTTTCAAATTTAATGACCAATATTAGTAATTACTGCGATTGTTTAAAGTTTGGATATGGACCTCATTTGCACCAAAATGTAATAAATTTGTTTTCATTTTTTTGAATCAGGTATAATAAAACACATACAAGTTAGTTATTTAGTATATTTCGAACTATCAATCAATACTTGGATACTTGAACAATATAAAAAAAAGAAAAACAGATAATTCACAAAGAAAATTACAAATTTATAGGTAGTTCATGTTAGCACTAGGCATTCGAAAAATTTACCAAATGTAAGAAATGCAAAGGATAGTAAATAAAAAAACAAAGATCATCCGAAGAGAAAATTCAAAATTTAAAGGTTATCTTCAGCTTGATCATCGTCATCTTCACTAGAAAAGTCATCATTTGGTCCAACAGTTTCACTTTTGAGAGCATTGTACTCGTAGAAGTATAGTTTATTCGGTGGAACATAGTTATTAACGAGTTGCATCACGTCTTTGTATTTAGCCATTTTTAAAAGCAAAGTGTGAGCGTACATCGGTTCCGGAGGCAAAACAGGCAGGTTGGCTTGAACATTCCTCATTATAGGAAAATATTCGAATAAAGGCATCCCAGTTGATGAACTGACTGCAACAGTTTCAATGTGGTCTTTACTATATTCAAAAATGCGATATTGTGATATTTTAAATCGAATCTTTTCTTTATTTATAATGACTTTTTTGAAATGACTTTCGTAATGTTTACTGAAGTTAAGAATCATATTTTGGTCGACATTTACAACTTTAAAGTTTTTAGAAGCTTGCATAATGTATTCGCCATATTCAGTAGTAGTAAAAACATAATCTTTCTTTCTATTGAACTTCTCTATTACACCAAAACACCGATCACAAGGCAAAAAACTATGGCCTGGTTCAGGAAAGCGATGAGTAATCTTTTCAAAGGACGAATTTCTCAAAAGAATATACAGGTATTGAACTAAAGTTCCATTCTTATTCTGTGCTGCTGCATTATCTGAGAATAAGTACAGTGTTTTGACTGTGCTCGGTAATATGTTATTTATGTAGTGATTTATGAAAGATATTACTTCGTTTGGTGATTTACGAGCTGTGGTTTCATCATATAAATAAAAATGAGCGACGCCTGTTTTTGCTGAATGAATACAAAAATTATATACCCAAAGTTGACGTTTATAAAACGCTTCACCAGTTGGAATTTTAGGCAATGGCAGGTTCTGCTGATAATCAAAAGTTAATACCTCGCATTCATTACTTGATAAAGAAAGTTTACTTTTCTCTTTTAAATCAACAAAAAAATGTCTCAGCTTTGGATTGGTGTATCATTTTTTCGGTCTCTATATGTTGGATTTCTTCGCTATCTAATGTCTTATCTTTTAATTTGTTATCCAGCATGTCGCACCTTTTACATGTATCTGAGCGAGGTGACCCAAAGCTGTAATTAAAATTTTGTTTAAAGTACCTGTAGTAAAAATCAAATGAAACTATTGGCTTAGCAGATTTTTTGAGATCAGGTTCATACAGTTTTAAGAATAAATCGTGCATCTTTTTTATGTTCAACTCAGGGGACAGGAAATAACGAGAGCTTTTATTTCTGCTGTAATGTGATTCACGTCGTGGGAAACTTCTTATGTGAGAATCAACTTTCGTAGTCCACTTACTTGAAATACGGTTTGATCTTTTTTTATGTTTCCCACGCTGCGACATAGCAACCGTAGTTATATTAGGGTCGCGATACTGTTTAGATATATTATCTACACGTTTTTTCGATATCCCATGGAGAGATGCAAATCCATTTCTGCAAACTTGGACATGTTCAGTACCTAATTTTATATAATATTTATGTGAACAACTTCGGTTTTTTCCTGCACTAGTTTTTGACCGTTGTCTTTTAACATTGGTAGTTTTGATTAAACCTCCTGAATATACATTTTGCATATTAGCATCTCCCAAACCGTTAAAACCTTTCAATATTGTATTTCTTTTTTCTTCATTAATTTTTAAAAAACACTTATATTTCTTGCAAAAGCAATCTGATCCAGTTTTTCTTTGTCCTATTACTTGCCCTTTATAATTAATATAACTCTTTCCAGTAGCAATGGACTCCTTGATAATATTCCGTTTCCATTCTGAATTATTTACGGATTTCCTTTTTTTACAAGTTGTAGCACTGCTTGTTGATGGGCCTGGATTATTTATATTAGATTCATTCATACCTTCATCAACATCCTCGTGGGATAGTTCATCACTACTTGCACTTGATTTGTTGTTAGGAGGCACATAGTTATCAGACGAACCACAGCTAAACTCGAACTCGGATTCACTATTATTTGGTTCAAAGTAACTCATCTAACAAAATAAAAGCATATCCAACATTAACTGAAGTAAAAAGTCTGAGAAATATATTAAAAATTACCTTATCTACAGAGATCACAATAAAATTTTACAAAATAACTCGACAAAAATAAGTCCACCTGGTTCCAACTGCAAACGTGTACTGACTTGATGCAAATGACGCAATATTTTTGTTTGTTTCAATAAGGAGGCAAATCCGGACCTGCCCCCTTTTAGCACCAAACGCGCTAGAGTGGCAGATACATTTTTTGCCATAATAAGCCTATTTTAATTCGCAACTGTCTCAGTTATGCACCAAAATATTGCTTTTATTTTTGTTCAAATTTTAAGTGAAAAAAGCCGTTAGCCTAAAAAAGTGGACTTGCCCCCTTTTTGCTGCAAGGTCCTCAAATCAAATCTCTCTAGGGATGCAGGTTGACACACTTGCGTTTTTACGTACATAAATATTTACAAATAAAGGGTTTTCCAATAGTGGCTTGACAACTTTGAATTTAATTTGTGAACGCACTCTTTCACTAATCATCAAACTGTCATTGTCAATTTATTCAGTAAACTCAACATTTTCATCATGGTAAATTACACGAACGAGCAAAGTCTGCAAATTATAAAAATTTTCTACCGAAATTCGGAGTCGGTGACTGCAACTTTAAGAGCGTTAACTCCAATTTTCGGTTGTAATTCTCGCCCTAGTAGACAGGCAATAACAAGTTTAGTGCAAAAATTTGAGTCTACATATTCGTTATGTGATGTCGCCGTGTCAGTGAGACAACGGGTTGGTAGAAGTGTCGAAAATATCGCTGCCGTTCATGCGTCCGTAGCAAACGATCCAAATCAGTTAATTCCACGGCTTTCTCAAGAATTGGGCATCGCTCAGACCACATTATGGCGTATCTTGTGTAAGGATCTTGGTTTACACCCATACAAGATCAAACTGACTCAAGAATTGAAGCCGATGGACTATTTGAAGAGACGTACGTTCTCCGATTGGGTTCTGGAGAAGATGCGCCAAGATGATGAATTTCATTGCAAAATCATCTTCAGTGACGAAGCTCAGTTTTGGCTCAATGGGTTCGTCAATAAGCAGAATATGCGTTATTGGTCAGGTGAAAATCCACATGTGCTTATGAATCACCACTTCACCACAAAAAATAACTGTTTGGTGCGGTTTGCATGCCGGCGGCGTTATTGGGCCATATTCTTTCGTCGACGATAACGATTGTCACGTTACTGTGAATGGTCAGCGTTATCGCGCCATAATCACGACGTTGGAAGAGTTCAGAGACAACATTGAACGCGAAATAGCGGCCGTTTCGGCCGAAATGTGTGGCCGCGTCGTTGAAAATTGGGTCCAATAAATCGACCGCTACAAACGTGCCCGCTGTGGCCATATGAACGAAGACGAGTTCCATTCATAAATGTTTTGATTGTACTTCGAGCCGATAATAAAGTTTTCGAAATATCTCAAATGGTTTGCGTTTTATTTTAAAAAAAAAGGTGTCAAGCCCTTATTGGAAAACCCTATACCTTGTCAGTATTATTTACAAAAAAACACATCTAAAAGGGTACTGGAGGAACTGGTGAAATGGGTAGGAACTTGACCATTGACTGGTTGTAGGTCAAATGATTACATATATTGGGTTAAGCGATCTTCATCCAACAAGTTACTATTGAAGTCGCCACAAATAATTACATTAGTTCAGCAGGTCGACTTCAACTATTTCATAAATAGGCATCGAATCAATATTTCGATTTGGCCTATACACCACCCCTAAAAAAATACTCCTATCACGGCGTATAATGTGTACAAAAAAAATACTGAATAGTGTATCCTTTCGGCGAACGACATTTTCGATTACAAAACAAACCATTTCTAACATAAATTGCTACTCCACCACCAGTACGATCACTTCTATCAGCTCGAAAAGGACTATAACTATGGAAGTGCACAATATTCACTTTGCGGAGGAAGATACGTCACCCTGTAGGAACAAATTTCAGTTATTTTGGGTTAAGATAGAGTAAAGCACGTTCAGTACGTTTGCAGAACGGGCACAATAAGGTCAAACGAGAAGCATGTTTTCAACACAAGATAGAAGAGAACAACTACTTTCATGATGACTACTGCATAGTCCGCTTTCACACGTCGCAAGTGTGTAATGCGCATGTTCTGGTTATTTTCTTTTGAGTTGTCATTCAGTGATGCGCGCAACTCTACATGAAGACTTTCCCCTTCTTTGAGTTTGCATGTTATTTGACAGTTCTCTTTCATTTCATCTTTGGCGCTCAGTCTTTTATAATTGAAAATGAGCCCCCTTGTTAATTCTTTGGTCCATTTCAGTTCATCCGCCATACTGAAATGTTGTGCTCGTAACACAGCGAAAGAAGTAATGAAGCAAATGCGAAAAAGAAAGAAGAAGGAGAAAAAGAAATGTCAAAAACTTGCAATGAAATTGCTACCCACATGCAGTGGGAATTTGCTTAATTGGGTATTTTTTGTTTCATTATTTCTCTCTTTTGCTTTCATTTGAATCTTTCGAAACTTGCGATGTATGAAAGCGGACATAGATACCATTTCTACTATTTTTAAGGTGAGCTTCTTCCATTGAATTATATGCAACCAAAGAACGAGGGATGATACCTCGCATTTCCTAGGATTATGTCCAACTCTTAAAGCGATTAGACGTGTTCATTGGAGAAAAAAACCGTTTATCGCTTCATGAAATGCAAGGTATACTGAATGAACAGTATTGGCCCGTACTGGTCAGCTACATTAAAACTGCTTATCGTACGCAAATCGTTAATTAAGATTTGTAAATTCTTTAAAATTATGTCCGCATTGAATCTTAAGCTTCAGCTAGCAAACTTATTTATTGTAATTACTTTCCTCTTTTCGGGTTGACGGCAAAAGCCAAAATGTTAAATTGTAAAAGAATTATACCTCTTCAGTCGTCGTTGCAAAAATGATGTCAAAATTTTTGAAAAGTCGCACAACAGAACTTGAGCTTTCCGAAGTTCTGCTTTATCATTGAGTATGTCATTGAGGTTAACAGAAACTTTGATGAAAGTAGCGAAAGTCTGAGATAATCATTCTCTGGAACTGGTAATTAGGTAAGCTGTTCACTCCTTTGCGGACTTCTTATGCTTTAAAACTGAGTGAGAAAAGTCGTTGGCTTCATGTGCTTACATTAAAACACAGAACATATCATGAGCATAGTGTGTAAAGACAGAAATGTCAATGTTTAAGGGTGACAGCTGTCAAACAAAATAATTCCTGCAAGATTTAACTCAAGTTGGAAGTGCAGTCATCGACTTGTTGTCAAGTTAATTATACAAATGGCGGCCTTATTGGAATTTTTAAGAATACCTAAGAAATTTGAGGAAATTCACAACATTGTGAGGCCACATAAGATTCAGATTCACTTTCAAAACCATCTCTACTACCATCTCTAAAGCTCGAAGCACTATTCATACCACAATCATGTAGATGTTAAGCCTTGTGCTAGATTTCTGTAGTAGTTCTAAGCAGCAGACCGAGGATTCTTAAATTACACACTACTTCCCCTTTCCACTTCTCCGGTTTAATCCAAGACTTCTACTACACTCGTATTGTTTGCCCTCTAAAAGTCTAAACACAGCAAAAGACCTCACTTAATACCACACAAAGTTTCATTGTATCCGTATCTTTCGTATCGTATTGTACGAGTACATATCTCAATGCTCCCTATTTCAATCTAATCAGAGATGTGCGTTTGGTGTTTACCATATACGAGTACATAATCTCTCTATACCGTGTGAGAATCTGTTAAGTATCTACAATACAATCCCAGCCACTTAAGATACACTTCACTTAACTCAACTCTGAAGATTAAAGCTGCACCGGCGCGTTTGAAAGTGAAAGAGAAAATATGTTACACATCATACGAGTATCTCTGACAAGATACAAGAATAGGTTAGGAGGTCAGTGAATCTTCATATTACGGTCATTCTGATTGAATACGTACACAAATATGAAAGCGAAGACGAATCCCAGTCCGAATATGGATTTGAGTAGCTGTTTTAAATTCATTAATTAGCACTTTGAGCAGCCAAAGTTTGGTAATAATCACATCACTGGCAATGTTGTCAAGTTAAACAAGAAAATCCACTCACCAAAAATTGGGTCCCACGAAAACAACTCCAAATTACTAATTTAACTTACGAAACACACCAAAGTGCGAGTATCCAAGTGCATTTCCAAAGCACTCTTGCACCAAAACTATTGTACAAACGTTAAGGCTATACGAAGTCAAAATGAAATGTATTTACTTGTATCTATCTGGAGTATTGACCAACAGCCGTTGACTAGTTTCTTGAATACGATAAACCAGATCGGAATGGCTTGTTGTTCGGTTGGAATTCGTTCCATGGTATGGTTTTGCCCTGCCCTGATAGGTGGATTACCTTGAGACAACAACGGTAACCAGATTCAGAATCTAGACATCTGCGTATTTCTTTACAAGTACATTTGTATATCTGAGGAACTACAGTTGAAAAGAAGTTGATTTTCTTGTTAGCCGATCTTGTACTCGTATCTATTCATATGAAAATGTTCAAGTCAGATTATACCTACTTTGTGCGAAAAATTGCCGATCAAGTGTTAACCGATCGACACGTTTCACTTTCAAAGCTGATTTGGGTATCAGTAGTGGGAACTGCCCTCACCAGTTTTCAATGTACACTTTGAGGGAGAGCAACTTAAATAATAATTAATGATCAATTTAGGTATTTACATATTTCTTAAGCAATCTAAATCGATTCAATATTATGTCGATAGATACGAGTACGAGTGTCAAAAGTGAATAAAGTATGCCAGGTGGCCCTATTCTGTCAGCGACAAAGTTGAAAGGTTCTCCTGTATTTCTTTTTAAAAATGTCAACGTTGGGATAGATGCACTGGTTTATTTGACTTACCGTCAATTAATATCTGATCAAAAGGAAACAAGAAAAACGTGACTTGGAATTCGTTAAATCACGAAGAAAAAAACAAAAAATACTCCGACACGAATTGTGACATGAAGAAGATTAGACATCGTGGCTAGGCGTTTCTATGTCTACTCGTTTACAATTGGAGACGCGCGTTTACAATTCTTAGACCTTCCTGGGATTGGTGTCTTGAATTGAATCAAATAAAATTGCAAATGCTAAACGTGTAGATACTCGTACGTTGTGTTGGCTGTGAGAATATTCTGGTCGCTCTATTTGTTTCTTAGTCGTAGAGAATGGCGAGGGAGTGATTTCATCACAGCTATTTCAATTCACTTTAACGGTCATAAAGTTGGATTTCAATGGATTTCAGGTAATTCTTAAGAAGGCGAATTGTCATCAAATTTAGATCATCACGTAGAGGTATTATATAAGGCGCAAGGAGAATGTTATAAAATTAAAAGCGGTTTTGTCGTAAAATATAAAGCACTCTTGAACAAGCTTCTTGCGCAATGGTTCAAACGTCATGGAAAATAATAATATGTATCAACAATAAAGTTCGACTCAAAAACAACTTCAATGTAATCGAAGAACAGCATATGTTATCTATGCCCCAAACTTTCAAAAGCAGGGAGAACGAGAAAGTACAGTGTGACTCAGAAACAGAATTCTGTAATTTTTCAAGGCGTTCGCTGTGATTAGTTTATACTATTCTGAACCACATGGCTCTATTCCAGTCTCCTTACTAAAAGGAAAGGGAGATTCTACAGCCGGGCATAAATGTCCATCCATGACATCTCTAAGATCTAGTCTAATTCAGAAGATATATTAGGTAATTCGAGGCATTGATTTTGAAACCTAGAAACTGGCGATAATCGGCTCGGCTACAGCCTATACAACAGCAAGTCTTAGATCAATTGATTTACCTACCGGTGGGTTATCACTTTAGATAATATATTCACAAAGGAACCTTTGTATAACCTGGAATAGCACATTATTCAAATGGCCGCTGGCAGTGCTTCAAGCGGTCGGTCCAATTTTTGATGACTCGGTCCAAATAGTGCGGCGTTATTTCGGCAATAGCGTGTCGAAAGTTGGCTTCGAGCTCAGACACGGGTCTTATTAGGATCTTATGCTGTTGGACTCACGAATGCAACCGACGTGCACTAAACCGCAAACTACAAACTGTCTACGCACTTTCGTGTATGACAGTGACCATTGCTGTCTCAGCACCGAAATAACTGTTCCCAACCTACCGTCCATCAGAAATCTGTCAAACGAGGAGGCTGACAGGTATCTAAGACTAATAGACGAGACAATATAACGAGCAATGGACAAAATGATAATTCGGTACCAACACACTGACGATGAAGACTTATTCCGCAACGCAATTATTAACTGCACCGACATAAAAGTAGACTGCTGTCAAGACTAACAACTTTGTACAGACAGTTTACTGACAGACCTAACCCGGAGCTAATGTCGTCGATTAAAAACTTCCAAACATTAATAAAGGAAAATTACAGAAATTCTGTAACCAGCAAGCCGAATATTTTCCAGCAAATACGAGTAAAGAAATAATCAGAACGATCTTCCATGTCTTAAAATCGCCCGAACGACGAACAACGAACAAATACTGGTAACAGCGGGCATAGATTCAAATGAGGCTGTTGATGATGACAGCTTCTTTGTGATCGAGGATCCGCAGGAGAAAGTAGAGGTTATAGGAGCGACTTTCTAGGAAGTGTAAAAGGCGAATGATATCATTGGCTTGAACCACGATCTGGAAAGTCAAGTCTTTGTGCACAATTTCTACTTTTGAAATAAAATTGATTCGAGAGCTCGGGCTTCACCCAGTTCAGTGACGAGAATATGGAAAATAATGTCATCACCAACGAAAGGGTACTACCACCGTTCATTTCGAAGGAAGAACTCCAAACTATCTTGGAATCACTTAGAAGTAAGAAATCAATGGGAACCGATGAATGGTAACACTTAGCTCATGTCTGATTTGACAGATAATTAATTTTATCCTTCCGCTCAACGAATATGGTTGTGTATACGCTTGAACAACGCTGGGCAATATTGCGACATTACTTTGAAAATCATGGTAATGTTGCAGAATGTGTGCGAAAATTGCGTACGGATTTTGGAAGAAGAGAAGCACCGTCAGCTCCGTATGTTCGTTATCTTGTGAAAAAAGTGAAAGAAACTGGCATCCTCATCGATATACCAAAGCGTGAAAAGCCAACAACAGTGCGTACACCCGAGAATATTGCTGCTGTGGCAGAAAGTGTGCGTGAAGCGCCATCAACATCAATTCACCGTCGTTCTCAACAATTGAACATTTCGGAGACATCATTGAGACGAATTTTGCATAAAGACCTTGCTATGACGCCATACAAAGTCCAATTGGTTCAGGAGTTGAAGCCAACTGACCATCCAATGCATTTTCGCTTCGCTAAGTGGGCCTGCGATCGACTTAGAGAAGATGCCGATTTTGCCAAAAAAAATCATCTTTTCAGATGAAGCTCGTTTTGATCTTGGCGGATATGTAAACAAGCAAAATTGTCACATTTGGGGCACAGAAAACCCGCACGCATACATTGAAAAGCCGATACACCCAAAACGAGTCACTGTTTGGTACGGATTTTGGTCCAGAGGCATAATTGGGCCATTTTTCTTCGAAAATGAGCAAGGTGTGGCCGTTACAGTCAATGGCGATCGTTATCGGGCCAGGTTGAACGAATTTTTGTTCACAAAAATTTAAGACGAGGATATTGGCAACATTTGGTTTCAACAGGACAGCGCTACGTGCCACACAGCCGAAGGTACACTCGATGTTTTGCGCCCTGTTTTTGAAGATCGCATTATCAGCCGCAGAGCTGATGTCGTTTGGCCACCTCGGAGCTGCGATTTGACACCGTTGGACTATTATTTGTGGGGTACCGTAAAAGATAAGTGTTACGCCGACAAGCCAGAGACAATTGACGCTTTAAAGGACAATATTCGTGAAGCCATTGGTGAAATACAGCTGCACACAATCGATAATGTGCTTATAAATTGGACCGATCGTGTAGGCTACTGCATGGCCAGCCGAGGCAGCCATTTGAATGAAGTTATTTTCCATTATTAACCGGAAGGATAAAACTAATTATCTGTCGAATCAGACATGAGCTAAGTATTACCATTCACGAAATAAGCACTAGTTGAAAAAAAAAATGTTAGATGGCAGACTCTTTAGAAGCGGTGGACATTTATACCACCCTGTTTAATAATGCAATGAATATTGCACATTATCCAGCGCATTGGAAAACTACGGTGGTACATCCCATCCCCAAAAGGGATAAAGACGCTTCCAATCCGGCGAATCTCCGATCGATCAGTCTTCTTCCAAACATCAGTAAGGTGTTCGAAAAGGTGATCAATAGAGTCCTGACTAAGTGGGTTGAGGACAAACATATAGTTCCGGATAATCAATTCGGTTTCAAGGCGGGGCATGATATCATTCATGCTGCATCTAAACTGGTTTCTGATATTCTGATAGGTTCACTTCACCATGCCATAGCGTACGCAGACGACATAATCGCGTACAGATCAGGTCCAAAGATTGAGGTCATTAATATGCTTTTGCAACGTGACTTCGACAAAATTAAGCGATATTGCGAGGACTGGAAGTTGAAAATCAACTTTCAGAATTAGGAAACCATTCTGTTTAGGACGCCTTTGTCTGGGGCCTCTAGGGATACCAGAAAGAATTGGCGAAAGTTCTCTATCGTAGGCAGCCACTTGCTTGTCGAAATGTAGTCAGATCCCTTGGGATCTGGCTAGATCAATTTCTGTATTTTAACAAACATATAGATGTTACTCTGGCCAGAGCCAAAGGTGCTTTTGCCCTTACAAAGAGACAACAGTTTTGCACGATTACTTGTGAGGTATGGGGTTTAGCATTGTCATGCAAAAAGTTCGGACCGTGCCTGTTGATCAACGCAGGTTGCTTTTCACTTAATTTGGCTTTTATCGTTTCTCCTGGTTGAAGAAATGAAAAGTGGATTGGTCCTTTCGATGTCCACCAAATTGTCACCATAACCTTTTTTGGGTGAAGAACGGGCTTGGGGGTGTGTTTTAGTTTTTCATCTGCATCCAACCACTGACCAAATCTTTAACGATTATCATACAGTATCCACTTTTCATCAAAGGTGATTTCTTAATGTAAGCGATGCCCAAATTTCAAGGCGCCCTAGTTTTTGGGATTCGTTCAGTTTATGGAGTACCCACTTATCGAGTTTCTTTACCTTTCCTATGAGAGAAAGGTGTAGACTTATTGTCATTGGGGATACTCCCATGCCTTGTGCAATCTCCTGCACAGAGTTCCGGCTTCCACGTGGTTCATTTTCAAGCTGAAATCTCTCGAATGAAACTTTCCAAACCAACGTCTTATAGTTCGTTCGTTTATCACTACATCCTCAAATGCGTCGTTAAATTCGTGAAGGAAGAAGGTTCGAATTTGAACTGCCGGGAGCATGGTAAATAATTCCTAGAAAAGAAATAACGGTACTTGTAATGAACCCTAAAATTCTCAGACGTCAAGCCGCGTACCAATTTATTTTATAAAAAAGAAAATTTAACGTTCTGGCACAAATGTTCACTCGAGAACTTCTTATTTCCGACTGAGCGAAAATCGGACATTTTATTTATGTTTAATAATTTGTGCACTTTCGGCAAGCCTAAAACGATGCAGTATGAAATGGCAAATCTTAGTGAATATTTTGACAGCTGGATGTCATTGGTAACTTTGACAATTGGAAAAACAATTATTGCTGTCTGGTCACCCGTTATATATCTTTCTAAATGTTATGCGTTTCTATTTGCAACCATGACATTTTGCAATCTTTTTAGTAAAAATTAAATAAAATAAACAAATTTACAAACATTGACAGAGTAACAACTTATTTTGAATTAAGCGGGCCACACACGACAAACTTGTTGGACAAATCGATTTGAGTTTGAATGCGTTTTTGTGGTGAGTGGCGCTGCTGACAAACGGATCGCAAGTTTGCGACAGATTTCGAAATTTTGCAATCGGTTTGCAAACATGTTGGGCGTGATATTCACGTATGGTTGAAAAATGACAAGAGTGAGTAAAAATTTCATAGAAGTGTTCATAGAAATATCAAAAAATTGATAAAGATGCAGCTATTGACTATGTAGAAAAGAAAGTGAATTGTTTACGGACGGCATATAGATGCGAATCGGCTAAGGTGTAACAGGCAAGTCAAAAACTTCTTACCAACCCTTCCCACCAAACAAGAAAAACAAAGCCAACAACTGTCACATGTGTAAGGAGAACGTTGAAACAGAAGAGCATATCCTTTGCCAGTGTAACGGCTTAAACAGAAGATAGGCAACATGGGTGAGTTCTAACTTGAGGAAACCACAATAGGCTTAACCTCCCCGCTTAATCTAATCTAATCTAACGAGTGTGTTTTTTTTGCAGGTATAGAACTTCCAGTAGCTGTCAAACCAGCTATCACTCTGGGCCTCTGTTTCGGCGATGATTTCCTCGTTTGACGAGAAGAGCTTTCCGCCAAGCCATTTTTTCATGCTTGGAAAGAAAAAGAAATCACATGGGGCCAAATCTGGTGAATAGGATGGGTGAGGCAGCAATTCGTAGTGTGATTCGACCAGTTTTGCTGTGGCAATTGCGGACGAGTGAGCAGGTGCGTTGTCATGGTGAAATAGGACCAAGGATTGGAATCGTTCCAATAAATCAGCATAGTACTGCCCCGTGATTGTCCTTCCTTTCTCCAAATAATCGGTGAAGATGATGCCTTGCGAATTCCAAAAAAACGGTGGCCATGACTTTTCCGGCCGCCTTCTTTTCTGGTGTGTAGTGATGGATCCATGTTTCTCCGAAGTTGTCATGCGATTTCGTTTCCGCTCCACTGTTAGCAAACCCGGCACCCATCTCGCTGATAGCCTTCTCATGCCCAATTTTTCGTGTAGGATATTTTGTATGCGTTCAATTGAGATGTGTACAATGTCAGCAATTTCTGTGACCTTCATCAGACGATCTGCTAACACGATATCATGGATTATATTAACCATATACTCCGTAGTCACCTCAATCGGACGACCTTCATCAAAAACGGATGTTCGGCCACGCTTGAATTCATGAAACCAATATTTGATGGTAGTCATCGAAGGTGCATGGTCTTTATAAACGGCATTCAACTTCACTTTGATTTCCTCACACGTCTTCCCATCCAAAAAAATAAATCGAATCACTGATCGATATTGCTCTTTCTCCATGATTGCAAATAAGCACGAGCTTGATGACTTTCAACAGTTGTCAAAACAAAACTACTCGATAGATCTGTCTGAAATTTTGACAGTCATCGTTGTAAAAATGGCGCTATATGATGGCATACACATTTTTTATCAGTGGTGCCATCTGTCTGTAAACACGGGTACTTATCATAAAGCCCTCGTTCAGTATACTTTGACAAAATTACCTGCAAGGACTTACCATATACCCGAACAATGTATAGAAATCGTGGACATGTTTTTTTTTTTTGCAAAATTCGCATTCTGTGCGCCAAACTTATAGAGCACTTCGCCCAATTTACGGTGCTTATAATCGTCCATCTGAGCAGCCTATTCGCAATACTACATACTCGTATGTATCGATTATAAATCTAGATAATATTCATCCAAAACGAGCTCATACTATGAGTACCGAAGAAGCCATCACCTCTGTAGGGGTGAGTGTTAACGAGGACCCAATTTTATCGATTCGACGCCGATCCACTACGTGCAAGATTTTAAGAAAATGGACAATGGACCATCGTTTGCATCGTACGTTCGGTGAATGGGAAATAGAAGTTGAATCGATTTTTTTACCATCTTCAGTGATCATCTGGCTTAATGGGTATGTCAACAGGCAAAATTGCCGTCTTTGGAGTCAGCACAATCCTCACGAGACTCTCGAGGCCGGAGGCATAATAGGCCCATTTTTTTCAAATCTGAAGATGGAACCAACATTACCGTCAATGGCGAGCGCTACAGGCAAATGATTCGCGATTTTTTAATTCTCTGTGTCAATAACAATCGCCTAAGAGGTACAGCAGGATGGCGCAACATGTCATACAGCCGGTCAAACCATCACTTTATTGGGACAAACATTTGGTGATGAATCATCTCAAGAAATTGAGCTGTCAATTGGCCGCTCCAGTCATGTGAGTCATGTGATTTGACTCCTTTGGAATGCTTTTTGTAGGGGTATGTCAACTCACTCTACAACTTAAAAATTATTGCCAAAATAAGGCCGGATCTGCTGTAAAGAGTTTTGCAAAACTGGACCAATTGGATGTCTGTCATAAGACGCAGCCGCGGTGGCCATATGCTCGAAATTGTTATCAAACACTAAATATCATAAAATTTGCGAGCTGATAAAGTGGAAATATTCGTTTCATTCATTATTCTGTGCTTTATTTTTAGTAACATTACTATACCTCTAAAAAAAAAGATCCGATAGATACTAATGCTTCGCCTTTCGTCTCTTTCGTGTCAGAAATCTTTGTCGTTCCGTTCTTTGGCTGCATGTGATCGTAAGGCAAGGGCCATTGCAATCTATCACTTAAAATTTTCTCAACATATTTTGTCAGAGACAACGGGGCCCGGACGTGAAAGCCAGAACATCCATATTGGAAGAGGGATTTGAGTATATTAAGACGGAATCAAGACATTTCACTGTGTATAGATCCGGATATCGTCAAAGGAATTCGCTTATCGCAATAGCCTAAGTACGGTCAAAGAGAACTCAAAATATTCTACTTTCTGCGTATGGTACATTACAAGCATTTAATTTGCTGAGGGCATTGTCCGTATGTCTTTTCCAGCAGCTCGTATGCTCGTATGCTCGTATTATACCATCACCATCGCCCTTCTAGGATAACATTTAGCTTTGCTTTTAGACCGTCCACACATTTTTCTTTTTATATTAAGTTGACTGTCCTGACTATAGACGTTAAGGTTATTCCCATCAGGGGAAATCTTCCGCCGAAACGTCTTCTGAGAAACTCTTGCCAAATTTATGAGGCTCGAATGTTGAATTCCACATAGACAATTGGATTCATAATATTATGCAGGTGTCAGATATAATTTAAAACATAGAGAAATCTCTATGCAGCTTCTTACTTCAAACTTTCTCATTGCTTGCCTTAGTTCAAGACTTTGGCTGCCGTATTTGGAATCTATGTATAGTGGGAGTATGTCATAAAACGAATGATTCACTCGGAAAAAAACTCAGATTAAGTCAAAAATAAATTGTCACAAAACTAAGCACACTGTCAAGCTTTTTTGTTGCTGATACTCGTACTATGTATATCCCACACACCAAGCAAATTAAATTGTAATCTATCTAATCATGTCATCTTTTAGGTACATTTGTACATGCGTACGGATAGTAATTTATGCTGTGATTTTCTCTGAAATTCAGTGTGTTCTCGAGTAGTGTGGTCTTCTAAAATGTAAATGGATTCTTCACGTCAAATTAATGGATTGTATGGACACATGGATTTGAACAAAGAGAAAACCTGCCTCCCTGAAGACATAAAATTACAATTTATGATCTTGGCTTGATATCTAAATTGTAAAACAAGTTCTTGTTCCGAGAATTTACAGAATTTACTTTCCATAAGTAGAAGGAATGCTATGCTTTTATGTGTTAATGTGGTTTTGAAATCTAATTAGGGTAAGCTAGCTTGGAGAACTATGTTGCTCTTGACCAAAAGAGGAATGTAGATGTTTCACTTTTGTTTTTACGGAACATAAACAGAAGGGATTCTCATAGCTGAGCTATCTTTATCGAGCAGTGATATTGCAGAAGTCTCTGAAAATTAAAAGCTCGAACTACAAACAAATCTGCAGTGGATACCTTAGGTTCCTAATTTTGGTGGGAGTAGCACGTATTTTCGTTCTTTAATCAGGGAAAGTGAGTTACACAACTTTCATATATTACCTTTCAGTCTATTTTACTCAAAATACTTCAGCGGATAAGAGACGTGATTGTCGGCAGTTATCTGTTTATATCGGGACTTGAGAGCCAGATCGGTAGATTGGTGGTTGGCCGTGGCTCAAATGGTAGTATACGGTTAGCGGTTCAATACCAGCCGTAACCGAAAGACATTTTTTCAGGCAACCATCAAGTCAATTTACATAAATAATTTAGTCTCCCCATTAAATGTTGGATGCCATCCATGGAGCAAAATAACCACTGAGCCTAAATATCTTTCTCTCTCTTTCTATCCAATTTTCCGAAAAACTTAAGACGTGCTCCGGCATTTTAAGAGCAGTCATATACCCTCTTGAGTTGCAAGTTCTTAAAAAAAAAAAAATTGCGCTCCATAGGGTAGCATTCAAAGGAATCCACCATTGTCCTTGATATCGAAGCTGAATCAGTAAGCGCTTCCTATCTTTAAATTAAAATAAAACAAAGTGTGTGTGAGGTGTCATCGAAATTTTTTATTCGTTTGAAAGGCGTATCGATGCCATTATGTATGGAATGGGTGGCGCGCATCTGAAATGCCCAATTTTCCATGACTCTTATGCGCCAGAGTCTGAATTTCAGGCTGAATTTGGCCGATGGTATGGGTTATGTTGGCTTTGAGGGCCGCTCTGGTATGTGACTTATTCGCATGGACCTGCGACTTCAGAAAACTGCATAAGAAACATTCTAACGGGGTCAAATCGCACGATCTCGGTGGCTAGCTCACATCACCTCCACGTGAGAAGACCACGCTCTCGAATCGCTGTGAAGAATTTTCAATGCGGCGTGAGCTGTGTGGCATGTGCCGCCGTCCTGTTGAAACCACATGTCGTTGGTGTCCATATCATCCAATTCAGACCAAATTAAGTTAGTAATCATCGACCTATAGCGCTCGCCGTTCACGGTGATTGCCTGGACAACGTCGTTCTCAAAGTAATATGGACCGATGACGCCGCCAGCTCACACCAAACAGATACATTGGACGCTCTTGGATCACATGTGGATTGGTATCGTCCCAAATTCATCCAGAAATGGATGAATTTTCGATGAAAATTAGGATCAGTTTCCAACTGCTCCAGAGCCCATTCAGCGAACACACATCATTGTCTATGGTCGTTTACCTTTAGCTCTTGGGTCAGTTGAATTTTGTACGGGTGCAGTCCCAAGTCA
Organism: Volucella bombylans; assembly: GCA_949129095.1. Lineage (NCBI taxonomy): Eukaryota > Metazoa > Arthropoda > Insecta > Diptera > Syrphidae > Volucella > Volucella bombylans. The sequence continues at coordinate 354,134,681 of OX422140.1, read as the reverse complement.
CAACGCAAAAGGCCGAGTTCTTGTGAGCGACATCGACTACCTCGGATTCTCCTGAACACTCTCACGGACAGCGGCGATGTTGAGTTTCGTCAACGTACAGGTGTTGGTTTATCGTTTACTGAACCAGTGGACTCAAATTTATCCACCACACTGCGAATAGTCCTCCCGGTAGGATGATTATGGCGTGCGGAACGTTGTCCGAACAGATCACCCATTTTGATAAAACAATTTTATCATTGGCACGTGTTGGTGAACGCTATATCCATCCATAGTAATTTGGCAAAACAGACTGAATAAATGACAGCCAATTTGACAGATGTGGCTTCAAAAACTATAGCCGCTAACAACTGTCAAAGTTCGGAAGTCCCTACTGGAAGACCCTGTATATAAAAGCAAAGACCTTAGCTGAACAACGATTATTGCACTGATGCTTGAATGGGGTTAAATCAACTCGACTTTGTGGAAAGAAGTTTCCAGAAAAAAGCTATGCCGAGGAAATACATTGCGTAGGGTTCGCTCTTCATCACCATGCTAGACTTGCCAAAAACCGATCATATGATTCCAACACTGGTCTTTTACAGAAGATTTTCTATGAGAAATCCTGACAGGAATGGTTGGACAAACAGACAAAGTATTCAACGTACAGAAATTCTAAAATGGATGGAGTTCACTGTGAAACCCAAGAAGTTAAGCGCTCCATCTCGGAACAAGTATTATTACAATAAAAATATTGTCCCGGGAAGCAAATTTAGATATTAGTGGCAGCAGAGTGATTTTATAGTGGCTACCGGGGCAGAAACATATCCAAGGAAACGAAAGAGCTGATGAGTTGAAGAGAAAGGTGTCCCTGTACCATAATTCACAGTCCCTGCCCTCTGTTAAAGTTCCAATAAGTGTGTATCATTGAGGCTGATGTCAGCGGTCAAGTAATGTACGCTGCTAGAATAGATCAGATTCTAAAATAAAACTTAGTCATCTTAACGTGCTAGTCTTCTCTAGTATTATTCCAGAACATTGTGTTTTCGGAGCTCTTGTTAAACGCCTGGGTATATACCACGACAATTTCTGCAACTCTAGAAAGTCATTTTTGTTGCTAAGCTAGAGGACGTACGCAAGATTGAGTTAAGGAGCATTCCAAGACTCACATCAGTATCTGGGTGGTTCTTATGTAGCGGTCCCTTTTCATAGGTTCACAGGAGAAGTCCTATCTTTCGACGCTCGGCAGGTCTATGTGAGCAGTTACTCCCAGTCATTTATAATCATATATCTTAAGAAATTAAGAAAGTTTTTCATTTGGTGTTCCTACAACCCAAATTCTCTTCTTGTTCGCTTCTACAGGCCCCAAGGAGAAATTGATGAAAATTCCAAGTTAGCTCGAGAATGCAAAAAATCACTGAACGCAATCGGAAGGCTGAATTCTGTCTAGGTTCCAGGTCAAAATGGGATCAAATGAAATGAATTCGTCGATGAACTTGCCAGACAATGCTCAGAGGAGGATTTTTCAAGTTCCAAACCTAGGTCCTCGGTTAAGACTTCCACTGACAGTTGGATTTCATATGAGCACCACTACAGATGGCATAACTCCTTAGGTTGCAGATCAAATGAATACTTCCCGAAGTATCTAAGAGGTCAGAAGACCTTCCTGTTGCAGATACTCTTGAGCAAAGAGAATCGAGCACCAAGATATCCAGTATTCTGCTGATCAAAACCAGGAACAGGAAGAGGATTTGAAATCTCAGAACAGAGAGACATTTTCGGTCAGGTATCACTGCATATCAAATTCAAAAATTTACCAATATTACCACACCAGAGACTGTGTGATCGATTGATCGGGAAACTGCTAAGTGTCTTATAACTTGGATTATACCAGCAACGTAACAATCAAGTTCGTAGCTAAGTGTTTGCCTTACCTCCCAGTGGAGGTCCATGGTAACTGAATGAGTAAACAAATCCTTACTCATGCAGGCTAAAATGGCATGGGCATGCATATAGGTAGATTTAGGAAAGAGATCTTGAGCTTCCGACTTCGCTAACATAAATCTAATATGCGCTCATTCCCATACGGAAGACAAGGATGGCGCCACCCAAGGATATTTCTACGAGCTCCTCGACAAGACATACTCGTACATGTGAGCATTGTCCGAAGTATGATGTATGCATGATGAACTACTGTGAGAAGATATGTATAACGTAGAAAAGCTGCAATCGCAGGAGACCCCCTCAACAACTCCTATGTCGCCAGCATCGGGTACCGAAGACCACTGGCAACGCAGCCAACGTACTTTCAGAGACGTCAGAAGTGATGTGCTGGGTTCCACCCGATCACAATCAAGAAATCCCTGTTTTGCGTATAAAGCGGCAACAAAGTACGAGAGGTGCTCATGAGCTCTACGACCAAATCTTCACACCGTTACAGATCCTGGAAAAAACTCAACCAGTCCAAATCGACACCATCCTTTCATCCATTTTAAGACCTCATATGACAGCATTTATAGAGACGAGCTGCATATAGCAATGTTTGCTTTTGGCATCCATTCCAAACTCGTCCATCTGTGCATCTTGCTCTCACTCTTGCGGATCATTGTTTCTTTGGGTTAAGAAGGCAATTGAAAAAAGAAGAAGACTCTATATAAGACCTTGATCACGCCAGTCCTACTTTATGGCACATGAAAATATCCTCAGACGTTTCGAGAGAAAAATCCGTTGAAAAATATTTGGTTCCATTTGCGTTGACGGACTTTGGAGGAGAAGATTTAACGACAAACTATTCGAGATATACAGCGACATCGATCTATTCAGAAAACAGCGTCAGTCGCCTGAGATGGCTAGAACATTTAGAGTGAATGGACACCAATGCTCCGACACGCAGAGTCTTCGAATATAACATGGAAGGGCAACGCAGTAAAGAAAGATCTCATCTTAGGTGGCGCCCACAAGCAGAAAGGGACCTCAAGCGACTTTTAGTGCGTACCTGGAGGCAGTTAGCTGAAACCGGGGTAATTGGAAATGCTACTTAGTTGGGGCCCAGGTTCACCATATGCGCTGAGTACAAATATTTTAAGGGTACACAAATCCTTTGAGCGCGTGCTAATTATAAAAAAAAAATATGTTGCCTAGGAGCAACAGGAAAGGTCAGATAAGACATTGTGCTGCAGACTTAATGAACCTCAGGCTTGTCCTCTTCAAACGTAAAGGGCTGCAAGCACCTTTTATGTCTGCCCTGAATAGCATTTCAGTCTTTTGCATGGAAATATGGCTCACTTGGCCCATCTAGCGCTACCTTAGATTGATTTGATATATTTCCTCAGTCGCTTATCTATAGTGAGTGCACGTAAATTATAACATGTAGGACACGTGTATAAAGAAGATTAAAAACGATGATCAATTAAACGCTGCGAAAGAAAGAAATTTGGAGAACTGCTTGCTTTTTAACGTAATTCTTCCAAAAAGTCTCGAAATAGCGCGAATAGCTCCATCCTAAAATACACTTGTGAAGTCCCAATACTTTAATATATGATGGTAAGTCCTGAATCATGGCATTCCACAAAACAGGGCGAGATATCTGATAGAGATAAAAGAAGAAGAGGAGGGCAATTTTATCACCGTCAGCAATGGCTGTCAAAACCTACAGACAAGCTTATTCTTCGAACGTTATCTCCAAAACGTCAAGCACTTGTGTATCTACCTTCTATTATCCGAGTACCCCCAAAATTTCTAGCGCCCATCTAGCGCTACCTTAGATTGATTTGATATATTTCCTCAGTCGCTTATCTATAGTGAGTGCACGTAAATTATAACATGTAGGACACGTGTATAAAGAAGATTAAAAACGATGATCAATTAAACGCTGCGAAAGAAAGAAATTTGGAGAACTGCTTGCTTTTTAACGTAATTCTTCCAAAAAGTCTCGAAATAGCGTGAATAGCTCCATCCTAAAATACACTTGTGAAGTCCCAATACTTTAATATATGATGGTAAGTCCTGAATCATGGCATTCCACAAAACAGGGCGAGATATCTGATAGAGATAAAAGAAGAAGAGGAGGGCAATTTTATCACCGTCAGCAATGGCTGTCAAAACCTACAGACAAGCTTATTCTTCGAACGTTATCTCCAAAACGTCAAGCACTTGTGTATCTACCTTCTATTATCCGAGTACCCCCAAAATTTCAAACTTCATCAGACGTTAGTAACTATACGAGTATATATTTTGCAGCCTCTACTTGGTAATGCTTCTTTCTTCTTCTTTTTTTTCCTGATGTCACAGCACACAGATATATAGTATGACAGTGACATCTGACACCGATTCATCTGACAGAAATTCATTAGTGTTCGACTTAGAGTGACTTGTCGATAAATCACAAACCATGAGGCTTCTCACAGCCTCATAATTGTACACAAGCATTTATACTTTTACCCAGGCGAAGGTGTCATCGCCGTCATGTACAATACATTGTACATCCATCAGATCGACAACATCTAATTTCCCTTATTGGCTAACGGTAAATGAATCACCTTCCAGTGTTCATTGCACACATTAAACCATCATGTCAGTCTGGTGTTACATCGCAAAAATAAACAACCTGTCACATCTCAAGTTGCCTAAAAACACACGTCGCCAGTAGAATCAAGTTTTTGACCGGTCTTTCGCACAGCATATCTTGACATTTAGCTTTTAAATTTTAATTCGTTTTTAATTATTTCCTTCTACAGAATTTTATGTATTTCATCATGTTGCATACTTAAATCAATTTTATGATTTAAACAAGAAAAAACCACAAAACGTCTTTCCATTTCCTGATAAAACAGAGAAAAAAAACCATTAGTACCAATATTTACCAAAATTCACATTTGATTTGACAGTTGAAGACATCTTGACACTCTTTGCATCTGGAAACGTCAACTCAGCTGATTTTAGATATTAATAATTGTCATTTTGTTGAATTATTTATGAAATATAGTTTCATCTCTCAGCAATTTCCGTCGAATCTTCGAATTGTCGAAATCGAATCGAAAGTGAATAAACGTCAATGGCGACTGAGACGGAGATGTTTGTTTGTTCGATTGTTAGATACCTATACTTGACCGCTTGACATTTGAGTGAGAATATTTTCGCATAAGAGACGGGATTTTTTCTTTTGTTTATGAGATTTATTATTTTTTTTTTTTTTATTCTGAAAATACCATCTGGAATTGGTTATGAAGAATGTGAGTCACGAAGACTGGTACGTACAATTAAAATGGCATTTAGGAGATTTCCTTTGTTTTGCTTCGCATTGCGGATTAAGATTTTATCTTGAAGTACGAGTAATAATAGGATTGCAATTCGAATACGTCATAGGTCAGTTGTCTTGGCTGAATAGCCACAAACAATTTTGCTGACAGTGTATTTTGAAGTGTCAGTTGCAGTTGTGAAATAAGTTTGGACTGTCAATTAATCGGTTTTTTATGAGACCTCCTACTTCAATTATTGCACGCTTTTCATGTTCTTCGATTCCGTCAATTGTACATCTTGGTTCTCAAAAGTGACTTTCGGTCTTCTTTCTTAGAATCAGAACTGAGGACTGGAATTTCAAGACAGACTTAGTCGGAAGGTTGTTGTCTGTACGCTCTAGGTGTCCAGATTGTGTATGCAAACACGACGCCTTAGCCTTTTGCACTTCATCAGATGTCTAACTAAGTAAAGGGTGTTTATTTAACAGGCATTTTAAACTAGTGTCATTTTTGAAGTTCAATTTTTTTTGTTTTTATAATCTAATAAGTCTTACAATGGGAAGATTTGAACCGGAAAATATGTTACCAAATCCTGGCGTAGTATTCCCAAACTTCTCGCAATTCGTCAATTTTATAGACCAAACAATCGCCTTCCAGAAAGAGCTAATCCTCGTGTTGTAGGTAACTTTCGAATTAAGCAATAACGAACCCAGTGCGTTTCGGTGGAAATATCGAAGCAGTTGAGGCCGGTGATAATGGAGACGAGGCATGCACAGGGTTTTGGAATTGGTCCGTTGAGAAATTAAAACATTTTACAAAAGAAAATGCAATCCTTATTCCTTGCAAGATCCAATTGATGTAAAAATTGATGACTTTGTGGCCTTACAACAAATAACAAGATTATACAGGATTGTATGACAAAATTGCGTTCAGCGATGATACAATCTTTTGGATCAACATCAATAATCAGATTGTCATATCCACAAAAATGTATTATATGGTATGATTTCTTGGCATCACTGTGCCTTATTTCATTAAATGTGAGGCAAGAGCTCGCATAACAGTCAATGGTGACTTGTTTCCAAATACACGTAACAGGGATGTTTACGATATGTGATTCCAGCATACTTTTACCTAGGATTTATTGAAATAAAAGTTTGATGAGAGAGTGATTTTAAGATTGCCACCCGTAAATTGGCCATTAAGATCTTGCGCTTTAACACCGCTCTATTAGTTTCTTTGAGAGGGCGTGCAATCACCCTCAGCAACGATTGAAGCTTTGAAATACAGTATACAGCGAGATGCCACAGATAATCGAAGAAGTGGTTAAAAATGCGACAGACAGATGATTTATAATTGCTAGTAGCGAAGTTCATATGCCCCAAATCGTCTTTAAATGTTAAATGCTCTTTCAGAATTGACAATAGTCTTACGCACTATCTATTATAGGACAGGATTTCAGAAATAACATTCGTCTTCGTCTATAATCGGGACAAGTCGAATTATAGGCAGAAATGTCGAGTTTTGAACCAAATAAGCGCCATTTGCGGGAACCATTACTTCTTCAATTTGAAGAAAACTGCTGCTGAGGCACATCGATTGCTTGTAAACGCATAAAGAAAGGCTGCTTTAAGTGAAAGAATGTGTCGTGAGTGGTTTCAGAAGTTTGAGGACGATGATTTTGACGTCTCTGACAGAGTCAGTAGCGGAAGTCTGAACGTGTACGAAGACAGGTAACTGAAAACTATATTGGGTGAAAATTCGTGCCAAACGCAACAAAGACTTACAGTTACTGAAGAAGCATCATTTAAGGCATTGGGAATGGTTCAAAAACAAGGAAATTGGTTTCTATATGAACTGAAGCCAAGCAACGTTGAACGCCGATTTTTTGCATGTGAAATGCTGCTTGTCAGGCATAAACGGGAGATTTTTTCGAATGGATCCACTAATCCAGAGACGAAGAAATCATGGGTATCACCTGACCACGCTTCAACATCGACAGCCATGCAGAATATTCATGGCAAAAAGCTCATGCTGTGTATTTGGTGGGATTAGTTTTGTGTGGGCCATTATGACTTGCTCAAACCAAACGAAACCATGACTGTGGCACTCTACCGTACAGAATTGATGAGATTGAGTCGAGGACTCAAGGAAAGACATTCCCATTTCTACTGTAGACGCTATTCGGCCACATATGGCACGACTGGAAATTCTTTCACCACCCACGATATTCACCAGATATTGCTCATTCGGATTTTCGCTTAATTCAATCGATGGCGCATAGCCTGTCCGAGCAGCGCTTCACGTCTTATGAAGAAACCAAAACTTGGGTTGATTCGTGGATAGCCTCAAAAGATGAAGCGTTTTTCTGCCGCGGTGTATATTCTCATGTGTATATTCTCATGTATATGTATATATTCTCAGAAAAATGGGAAAAAGTAGTGGCTAACGATGGTCAATACCCGAATAAAATACATTGTACCGTTTTTTCAAAATAAATACCTAATTTTTGATTAAAAAAACGTATTTGTAGATCTAATATATTTTCAAATTCAACAGAACACCACCAAAAGCTTTCCAGATTTGAATGGATCGCTGGACCACTTGCTGTTTGGGCTATCACTCTATAGAACTGCATAATATATAGGGTGATGGCAATGATAGTTTTTTTTCAATTATTATGTTCTAGCAGCTGTTAACACAAAGCTGTCAAAATATTTAGTAAGATTTGCCATTTCATCATGCATCGTTATACACTTGCCAAACATGCGGAAATTTTTAAAAAATGTTATCGAAATTACGGCTCAGTTGTGAATTTTGTCGTGAGGTCAGTCATCATCATGGCTTCAGTGTGCAGTTTGAGTACACACTTTTGGATCTTAAGTCACCAGCTAGATAGAGATTAGTGCGAAATGAAATATCGAAGAAGACCCAGAAATGTCGATTCGGCTTATTTTGTGGTTGGAATTGGGACTACATCCATATAAGATTCTGCTGACGTAAAAATTGAAGACAGACGACTATAGACAACGCCGTGTGTTCACTAATTGAGGCCTGGAAATGACCGGAGATATGGATTTTGGCCAAAAAATCATCAAGCAAAATTGGCATTATTGGAGCGAACACAATCCATAAGTGTTCGGCCAAGCATCAATGCTTCCACAAAGATTGACTGTTTGGTGCTGTTTATGACATGGCAGCATCATCGGACCTTATTTCACTCGAAATGAGGATGAAGTCACCGTTACCGCCAATGTTAACCGACTTTCTGTGGGCAGAGCTCGACAACATCGATACGTCCGAGCTGTGCTTCTAACAAGCCGGTGCTACATACATACATACAAGCTCGAAGTTGTGAAGGAGAAATTTGACGACTGGGTCATCTCACGGCAAGTGTTCATCAATTGGCTGCCGCGATTTGCGACCACTCGATCATTTTCTCTCAGGCTATGTCAAGTCCTTAGTCTGCGCTAACAAGCCAACCACGTTGGACGAGCTAGAGGGCAACATTTGACACGCTATTGCCGGAATAACGCCGCACAAATTGGACCGAGTCATCAAAAATTGGACCGACCGCTTGAAGCACTGCCACCGAAGTCGAGGCGGTCATTTGAATGATGTGCCTTCCACACATAATGTCATGAAGGTAACTTTAAAATAAAGCCAGAATCAATTTTATATCTCACACCGTTGTTACTTTATTTTAAAAAAAATTCCTATCGTTCTTATCTGGTCACCCTTTATAAGGTGTTTCATACTACTGCAAAATTAATGAATAGGTAGCATGTGTCGGTTTGACTTAATATTGAGCGGTGATTATCACAGTTTCGGCATCTAAATTTTAATCAACTCCTAAGGATGGTTGCTTCTTTCTAAAACAAAAAATAATGCCGGCATAGAAAACTTTACACATAAAGGAACCTACAACTGATCCGTGTGGTACCCCATCGTTACCAGTCTTTCACCATAGTAAACCTACAGTTTGTAGATATACTGGTATAGAGCAAGAATATTTTTGTAATTTGACATTTGCTAAAATCATATCGGTCTTTCGCTTCATTATCATTATCCAAGGTAGTAGAAATTATTGTCATCATCATCTAGGTGAAACGTTATCGTTTCTTTCACACAGTCTGCAGAAGTATATATTTCTTGCAATTCTTCTTCTGTCTGGACTGCTTTACGAGTATATGTTCATCATCTTTCCGAAAATCTTTTGATTCGGAAAGTTTTAGTTGTTGAATTCGTAGCTTTTTCCTTCTGTGCTATATTGCTCTGTTCACCTCCGGAATCACTGTATGAATTTTCGGTGATCATCAACAAATCTAGAGTTTCACTGGTAGTTTGCTGGCCATATCTTCTGCTCTTGGTACATACTCGTACAGTTTTGGTTTAGACAGACTCGATCAGAAATGATTCCTCCTGTGTCTTGAGTATTTTGGCGTGGTCCTTGTACCTTGGCTATAGCAAGATATATTTCTTGTGACGTTCTTTCATCAATCACAATATAAACAATTTGGTTGACAGCTTTTTGATCAGAAGACTATCAGGTCCACTTGTATATTTAAACCATTTCATTCCGCTGGGAAAAAAGAGCAAAATTGTAAGAGCTTGTGGGAAAGGCTTCGAGAAAAATATACCAAGACTGACTTTACTAATTGCAGTAGCAGGCTTTCCTTTAAGGTCGTCATACAAAACTCTTCACACCAGGAAACCTAGGACTATCCTTCTATTCTACTGTTTCAATGGTTCGTAGCCCCTGACTAGAAAATCTGTATTAACTTTAACAGCTTAATACTCGTAGAAGCAAATACTTCAATATTGTCATACATTTGGAGAATTAGGGTTAACCCTTGAGGTAGAGGTACCACTTGGAGTTATTTGATAACTCTGGAATCTGTCCTTACCATTAGCTTTTTTGAAGATCCTTACTTCGCAGGGATAAGCTTTGGCATACCGAGGAGGACGACGCTATCAACTCCTAGAGTAAGGTGATAGCGCAACAAGTTTCTGTATGAAATCTGCACTATCGACAGGTCGAAATGAAGAAGTCATAAAACTAAAAATTGTGCAAGAAAGAATGTTTTTATTAAGGATGCTCGTGGAGACAATTTTGGTTAGATAGAACTAGTTGATGAACGTTATACGAGTATATGTGTTCGGAGCAGAGATTCATACAAGCTATACCATATCCATTCACAGAAAGGACAGAAAAAGGACTCTATCGAGGAAATTTCTTTCTCTATAAGTTATCCGAGAAATCTATGAGCTATATCCTGAACGCTATTGTAAAATTGTCCCTAATATTCTTAATTTCTGAAGCCGCGAGTTGGTTGTATTGCATTACTATCGAGTTGCAGCCAAGATTCGAATGCGGATATCATCCAAAATGACTCATCAGCAATTAAGTTCTGCAATAAAGTTTCACATCACTTCGGTAATAGGGTACCCATAGCGTATTTCTTTACGAGTTCTACAGCAGCTAGTGGAAGCATAGAAGGCTATTGGCAATGATGCTTACAATCTTTAGAATACCCTACAACTGGTTTTCCGCATTTGAAAAAAAACCATCAATGAAAAATGTTGGCATTTCAATGCTTAGGCTTAAAGCGGTGCTCCTAAAAGCACGCCGCTAGACCGATGATTGGACGGATCAACCGGAAGAACACAGTATTCTCCAAACGATCGAGCATGTCAAGAGATGCTACTTCAAAAACATTGTATGAAGAGTCTAAAATAGACTAAACTGGCCGTATCAAGAGAGCAAGTCAATAAAAATGAAGACAGAGCGCATATAAGATATATTGACACATTATATTCAAGTTTAGACAAAAAAGCCCGCAAGTCCTGATGGTTAAACGCTGACATATTTAAAGTAACTACAGTTGGTCGATTGTGCCAATAAACAACAACTTATTTCTTAAATTTTGTCAGATAAGCGTACTCCAGTTGAATAGAATCTCTGCTCCTTAAATCGTTTGCCCAATATGCAAAAAAAGAGATCCTCTTAGAGAGTCCGAGTAGCACTTGGCAATCGTAGCTTTTTCGTGCTTAATTGGTAACGGCACATTTAATTACATTTTCTAAAAATCAATAAGATCTAACGAATGTAAGACGTTAATCATCTAAATCCTGGCTTACGGCGCTGAAGATTGGCAGTGTCGAAAGCAGAAGAGGGAGGATATTATCGGCTTCGAGGGAAGGATTCATTGAGAGATTTTCGTTACAATTTGCGTTGTTAGCATTTAGAAATGGGCATCATGGAGTATGGAGCGCCAAAAACTCAAAGACGCCTAGTCGGACGTGTTAGGGAGGACGCTAAGAGATGTAAGGCAGTCGTTGGAATAGACCCTGATGGTCAGCAGAGTGGAAGAAATTTCAAACGCCTTGAAGAGCACAACTGGTATTCATAAGAGGTAGGGTCGTTCTAATTGAAGACCTCATTTTCGGGAATATCTTTCTAGCCCAGTTTTTTTTGCTCTTAGAAATGTTGAATTCTGAAATCTTTTTCGAAATAATCCGGCTTAAGAACTGGTCATTAAAATTGTCCGTAGATAATTAAAATGAGAGACATCAAACGACAGAGTCTTAAACAATTATTTTACACAACATTCCTTTGCGCAAACCACCTAGTACCTGTTTGACAGCTAACTCATTATTCATTACCTTCAAGAACACACTTACGGATAGAGTATGTGTAAATTTGTCTCCTTAAGTACTTTGTGACAATTTTCTCGAAGCCATTAACCTGGTAATGTTACTTAATTTATAATTAAGGAGTGCCACTTGACAATAGATTCTGAGCTGGCACATTACTCGAATGAGTACTTGAACTCGTATTCATACGAGTGCTCATGCTCTTAGATCACCTCCGCTGATTTAATGTTGATAATCCAGTTCATGTCAGAGTATCTAGCGCATGTCATAGCCTCAAGGCTTTATTGGCGATAGCGTCCATATATTTTCAGAGCATGATCTTTAAAAAAATTAAATTCTAAGTGGACACTCCTTAAATTCGACAATCCGAGAGTTCCGGAAGCACAGCCAAATATGGCACCCACTACTGCAGACCATTAATCCTTTGCGCCTACTTGAAAATCGTATTTGCAATTCAGTTTAGACATTTCTTCAAGTATCGGCAATGACTAAACATTTCAAGTGGCACTCTGCCTGATATTATTCGGTTTTCTTTTGATAATAATTTCTCTCTTTCTCTCCAGTTCCCGTAAGGGAAACAAAGAAATCCTTCTTGGGAATACCGTTGTATAATGACATATGGTATGCAAAATGCAACGCGGTTGATGAGTTGACTCATTGTGGTTGCGAATGGCGTCCACGTCAAGGCGCCGGAATGCCAAATTGCATTGATTGTATCACATCTTGTCAGACATTCACTTAAAGACGAATGAGACGAAGGAGAATATGAATAAATTTGGCATACACATCATTAAAATTCGATATGTGAGTGGGAGTTGAGGATGGAACATTGTTTTATCTATTAAATCAGGAAAGGTGTAAGCCTGTTCCCGCGCTTGTCAAAACTAATGAATTCGTTTTAAATGTGACAAATTTATACCAGTTGCAAACAGATCTATATGTTTGTTCGTTTGATTCAAATGTCACTCCCTGTCAAACATGACAGCTATGCTTAATTTTCTAGTTTGATGAACGAGCTGATCAAATTGTATATATATGTAGAAGCAATAGTAACAGGAAATATCGATCTAATTTCACTACGAAATGTCATTATAGAAAAAGAAAAGACACAGTTGAAACTCTAGCTTACTCGTAGATGCACTTATTTCAACTCTTACTTTCTTTACGATTGGTTTTCCCTTTCGGCCTATAAACGTCAACCACAATTGTCAGCTAGATTGTGGTTATTTTATTCTTGTGAATGAGAGGAAAATGAAAGCATTGACAACTGTATTCAAATATATCATAGTATAGTGCTTGATGTGTAAACAAAAGCGACGATCATGAGACAAAGAGATGAAAAACAATAGAAACTGTTATGTTATGTATTCATGCGACTACATACAGTACTGAGCAGCATGAACCAATAAGGTGAACATGTCAGATTTCTTTTTTTTTTTATGAAATTTTTATATGCATGAACCTTTAATACGAGTTCGAAAGGTTGACACACAATGACGACAAACTGACAGTTTGTTTTGTGTCATTATTCATAGGCGCATAGAAAATTTGTTGTAAACATAAAGTGACAGTTTTAACAGTTGTAATGTCAATGAATGACAAGTTTTTGTTTTTAGTTGCTTGAGCTATCATTTTGGTGGTGATTGCTGCAATTCTGGAAGATGTAACACAGCTTTTATCTTCGAATTTCATGGATCCGTTATTTGTATGTCATTTATGTCATTTTTCGACGTTTGTGAGGCTTACAGCAAAGCTGGATTTATACGATCGTAGAACTGGGTTTGACATCGTTCATGTGTCTGTAGAATGGAACCACAAACCTTGGATTCAGGAAATAGCAGAAGAATTCATTTAATATTCATTGTTCTCATGAGAAGTCGAAAGAATGGATTAGACTTTCCCGCAGAGCCAAGACAAGAATCAAAACAAACCACATAACAACGATATATCAGTTAAAGACTGAAAAAGACTGAAATCCTCAGTTGCGAGCAAAGAATTTTTGAATGAATTACGGTGTCCTGAAAATTGAAATAAGGCACACTCTTTTCGGCAAGAATATATTTTATTTTTCAGCATCCATTTTCCAATTTGTTGATGCCCTCCAAAGAATACGATTTCTCGAGGCCCTCAAAGTAAGCGTTTGTTTCATCCGTGACCTCTTCGTTTGACCCAAATCTCTTACCGCCGAGCCATTACTTCATGTTTGGAAACAGGAAATAGTCGCAGGGGGATAAATCTTGAGAATAAGCTGGTCTCATCCAGCAATTTGTAACCTAATTCATGCAATTTTGCCATTGGGACTGCGGACTTGTGCGCCGGTGCGTTATTCTGGTGGAAAAGAATTTTTTTTCGTCGCCAAATGCTTGAAATCGGTGTCGAATCGATCTCACAGCTCTGCATAATAGGCGCCATTGATAGTTGTATCCTTTTCAAGGTAATCGATGTGAATGACACCGCGCGGATTAAAAAAAAACTGACATAATGACCTTGTTAGTCGACTGATGCAAGTCCACTGCCTTGACTGTTCCTTGACTGCATTGCGATGAATCCATGTTTCGTCCACGATTACGAAACGGCGCGAAACCTCGTTCGGGTTGTCATTGAACATTGCCAAACACTCCTCTGAATTTGTCAAACGATTCCGTTTGTTGTCAATTGTGAGCAAACGCGGCGCCCATCTGGTGGATAGCTTTTGCATTTCCAAATATTTTTGTAAAACTGAAATCATTGATCCATGTGATAAGCTGTAGCCTCTTCACGTTCGCGCACCTTCCCTTGCCGATCGTTTAATATCTTACCGTGGATTTTATCGATCATTTCTGGTGTGGTTGTCTCAATTGGGCGACCAGAAAGCTGAGCGTTACCTCTGCTCGTACGACCGCACCAAAATTGAGTAAACCAGTGGCGGATGGTTCCAATCGATGGTGAACAGTCCCCATAATACGAGTACTTTTCAAGTGTCTACTGAGCAAACGAGATTCACTTTTTTCCATTTTTACGAAAATTATCTTAGGCGTCTGTGTCAAGTAGCTGTCATAACAAAACTATTTGATAGATCTGTTTGAAAATTTGGGTGCGTCCTTTCGATGGATATTTCTTGACAAGCAAAATGTTGGATTTAAGGTGGGAACGCCATCTGTTTTAATTTTCAGGGAGTTATTGACCCACCCTCGTAATGAAAATCAATGCACTGTCAGGTCTTGTGAAACCAGCCGCTTCTAACTCACCTTTATTGGATTATAACCCATGTGGAAGATATATGTGATACATAAACTAGCACAGCTCATGCCCAGCTCTTCAAGTTAGCATTAGATGCTCTGCATAGCATTTAAAAAAAAAACAACAAAAAAAACTTAACACTCAAGACTACGAGTATTCTTAACGTGCTTAATATGCCTGAGCATGTGTTAAGTTTTTTAAGAGGCAGGACAGATGATTGCCACGGCCATGGCTACCGACGATAACATCATCATCATGTGGCTCAGATTTCAAGGCTACGCACGAGACCGGACAGGAGCAGTTTAGATGAGGACCAGGAAGCTGAACATGCTAGAGTATGATAACAGTGGTCACCACGAACTGCTGTATGACTGCCTTATAATTAATTAACGCTGATCGTATGCTGAATCTGACTGTGTATACATAACTGAATACCCAAACCAATGAAAGGGCATCCGAGTTAGCTTTAGTTCACATATAAAAAAAATATATAAGGGATTTCTTGCTGACCTTACTGGCGAAAAGATACTTTTGGAAGTCTAGCAAGAGCTCCTCAGGAGGAGAATACTCGGCGGATAAAATTCATCCAATGTAAACAATGGTAATGTCTTTAAATGGATGTCATATTCTGTAAAGAATTGCTACATTTTGGAAGCAGATTTGTGAACTTTTCCAATATTTCGCCAGGGAATTGGGATAGTTGTGGCGGCGGATAAATACATATAGTCAACGGCAGCGTTTTCTCTAATGGAGTTACAAACACCGATCTACCCTGCAATTAAAATCACAAACTGGAACTCAAAATTCTCGAAAAGTACGTACTTAAGTTGCATTGTAAAACATTAAGAGCTCATTTGAGGTACTCCGAAGAGAATTGCCTTGCTTGAGATCATTTAGATCCAGTAAATTGTAACTGCCTAGGGAATGCATACTAATGAAGGTAATTTCACAGGAAGCATGCAACAGAATACTCTTCCTCTTCATGCCTGCAGCTCCTCAGGATCAGGCATGATCCAAATAAATATAGATGTCCTAATGTGTCAATCTCTGACCGACCTTTTAGAAAATGTGTTTGGCGTTGGTCATAGTGGCTTAACGTTGTCAAGCTACTTACTACGAGTATTTGCGATTTTTGCGGACATTGGACGAAACCTACATAGCCTGTCAGGAATACAATACTCCCAGTTACTTAAACAAGACTCGTAAAATATGTGGGAAATACATCTTTGGTGAGAAGTGCAGTCCCTTCAAAACGCAAATGGTTAACAGATTCTGTCTCATAGAATTCGAAGGTACACGTAACAAGTAGCAAAAAAACAGACCACTTAGAAGCTTCGCAAAATTTAGGTATTAAAAGGGTTTCGGCCATGGATAAATTTTATTTTCCACGCCCGTGTCCTGATGAGCACTTGAGACTGAACTTCCCCACATGTAACAGTCCTAATCAAACAATGAATATTGAAACGATAGACATACAAGGAAGGGTCGAAACAACTCTAGGCAACCAACCTTACTTACTTTACTCAAGTCTGGGGTGGACCTGACCCTCATCCAACAAGTCTCTCCAGCCTTCTACCGCCCCAGTACTTGAGAAAGCGCCACTGACTTCTTCCGATTATGTCAATATCATCGGCGTATGCGAGTAATTGGACGGACTTTTGAAAGACTGTGCCTCTTATGTGGGCACGTAAGTCTTGCAGTCTTCCTTCAAGAATGATCTTAAAGAAATCGCACCCTTTTTTGACATCAGAGGCCCCGGTTCTTTACTGACCTTGATAGAGCAGTGATGGAGCAGACATTGTTCCTTTGTGGTGTGTATCGATTTGGAGCTTTTGATATGTACCAATTTGGTTCAGGCGTTAACACCATACGGCAGATAGGATCTTGTAGGCGTGGTTAAGACTGATGCCTCTGTAGTTGGCGAATTCCAGAGGGTGTGCTGTTTTTAGGATCGGAGAAACAATGCAGAGGTTCCATTCATCGGGTATACTTCTGTCTGACCATATTTTGCAGATGAGTTAGTGTATGTTCCTTACCAAGCCATCGCATGCCGCTTTGAAGAGCTCGGCAGTCAGGCCGGCCATTCCCACAGATTTGTTGGAGTTGAGCTTGAATATGCCTATCTTCACTTCATCCAGGTCGGGTGGATGGAATTGTTGGTCTACAGCATTCAGGTTGAAAGGTTCACTCTGCCTGACAGCGGTATTTAGTTCGTCATCGCCGTTATACAGTCTACAGAAATGCTCTTTCCAAATCCACAGCATCGATTGCGACTCTATTACTTCTTTCCCTTGTTCTTCTCTACAGGATTCGGTTCGGCGTTCGGGCGCGTATCTAGTGCTCCTCCGTTTTCCTCCTGAGAAGCCGGTGTTCGTATCTCCTCTTCTGCTCGTAGAGCTCATGAGCTGTAATCTTTCTATGCAGCGCCGCTTTATATGCCTCTTAGTCAGCTCACGTCGTCAAACCAGGGTCTTCGTTGTAGTAGCCGAGTGAAACCCAGCACATTAGAGGCGGAATCTCTGATGGACATCAGAGATGTCTCTCTTCCTCACTTTGAGCTCGTAGAAGCTATCTTTGGTGTCGTCACTTTTATCCTCTGTGAGGCATCGGCACATATAAGTCTAACTTTAGCAAATTTAGCCTTAATACACTCGTTCACATGCCGGAATCCGCCTAAATCTGCCCCTAATCACAAATCCGCATTCAAATAGGCGCTGCGTTTGCCGTCGACAACAATCGCTGTAGTATATGTCGCAGTTTTTTGTCGGATTTTTGTCCGGCCGACTTCATTACTTCGATGGCGGTGACATTTGCTTTGCAGCAGTCTAGGGCACCCGCTAAGTATTCGGCTGTACGTGTTCTATCTTCAGATCCCTTGATATTTCGTTTATAGTGGTTGTCGACAGTAGATCCACCTGTATCCGAAGCTTGTTATGGCTTCGGTTTGTGCAGTTACTCCGGCGGCACAACCCACAAACTTACCGGCCTAAGCTCCAAATATGTCGGAGTAGATCGGATAAGGTCTTATTTGTTTATTCCGGGATTTTATTTCACCGTTGATTCCGTCTGGGGAATTGATCGGCAAACAAGCAGACCCACGAAAATCAAATGTATATTGAAAAGGCGCACAGAGGAATTTGACCTTAAAGGCACCGTAACAAAAACCTACAGAAGCTAGGTACAGAAGCAGCCTGCGAAAAAGGAAATATATCCCGCAGCTCAACAAAACGAAAAATTCCGTTCTAGGAGCTGTTAGCAAGCAACTGGCTTCAACTCCAGATAGTAGGCTCACTCATACACAGTGCATTGTATATATTATATGTCTAAACAACAAGTTCGATGGAAGCCCAGATTTGGTCAACAATAAAGGAGGCTCAAGAAGGGCTATCTTCTTTTCACAGACTTAAATGTCGAATCTCAGTACATTCATCGTTTGGAGCTCCACAATTATCAGTCTGACTTCGGAGTCCTGTAAAAGGTGATCTTGATATGCGACGCACTCGGTATCATATGCGGTTTCGAGTCTCATCAGGACTATTTTCGATGTGCCCCAAATACCAGTGATGAAATTCGCCATTGTGTTGCATTTTTATTTAATGCCGAAACAGATGGTGCTTGATGCAGGTGTTAAAGAGAAAAGTCACAGTCTTTAGCTCTAACTTCGTTTAGGAGGTCACTTACCCCCACCTTCAAACCACACTTTAGTGGATAAATGGGAAAGACTGACCATAGTTTACGGCTAAATTCAGTTTTCTTTTATTGAGCGGCACAATTGACCTTACTCGGAAGACCAATAGGTATATTGTTTTGACTATATTAACTGAATAGACGACGACACTTCAGCTAAAAGAATCCTTAAATATCAGCACACTGGTTCGATGCTTTAAGCAGATCGAATCCCAGGTTCATTGGTCTGAGTTGAATCCAAGAAGTCTAAAGAACGAGACTCAAGTCTTTTAAGACCTTTGAGACGGCGAGCAGTCTGTTGAGAAAGTAACTCATACAATGTACTTTCTTCAATTGTCATGAATAAGATCTTATAGGTTCAGTTCTTCCTACAAAATATTTGGTATGACAGACTGTGTAAACGGTCTACCAATTATTAGTATAGACATAGCTTAAGTCGATAATAAATACATAATTGTAGTTACGGCCGAATTACCAGTAGACAATAGAAATCCCCTTAACACGCTTCGGCTAATTGCTTGTACTAAGCAAACAGTGCTGCTTTACGAATAGAGTGCTTCTCTTTCCCAGTCAATGGAACGTTATCGTAACATAACTCAATTTGCAAACATGAGTTCATTGCACTTTCGAAAGTCTCAGTCTTATGCTGTCCAATTAAATTAGTAATAAGGCCGAAACCCAATAACATCTCATACTTCACACCTTTCAGCTGCACAATGCATGCAGTTGTTTGCTGTTTAAAGAAAATACCAACAACCAAACCGATTGGAGTCAGAACAATTTTTTCATGTTTTTTGCAAATTAAGCAACAGTTGACGGTTATTTGTATTCAGCACACCTTCCAATATCCCCTGTGTCTCCAATTTTATGCCCCAAAAGTTTGGAATCACTCACGAAACATAACTAACAAATCGAACAAGATACAAACGAGTACTGTGTCTTTTGCGGTGTTCCTTTGTAAGGATTATGTCATGGAGCAAGTTTATGGTTCTCAGGCTTTAGCTCGAACTCAGAAATGTTTGTGTACATTCGTTTTCCCTATGAACTCGTGAATGTATCTCAAATTTAAACCAAACATGCGCTGTAATACGAGTATCCACGTGCTGACTAGGTTTTCAGTGTTCTATGCTACCAACGAGGGTATAGAGAATATTTCTTCAGGCTGAAGGGTTGGCGAATGGGTGTAAATTTTGGGGGTGACTTTTTGATGGTAGAGTTTCCAACCCTTATTTTGTTGCATTTCCCAAATGCTAGATACTTACGTAACGGAAAATATTTATGTTGAGATGCAGGGTTGTGTGATTACAAGGACCGTGTGGCCTAATGGATAAGGCGTCGGACTTCGAATCCGAAGATTGCAGGTTCGAGTCCTGTCACGGTCGAAGGATTGTTCGTATCTTTTTTTGTAAGTTGTATCCTGTTTCGTGGTTTTGATCTTATTTTAAAACACTTTAACTGTTGCTTCGAATGAATACATTTTACGAGCTGATTCATTTCACATTAATTCGCCATTAACACCGCACAAATGGGAATTTTATCTTTTTATCTTAATGATGGCCAGTCTCCATTCAAAAGTGACTACAAAGAAGGAAATAATATTCTTGTAAGAAATTAATTTAATTCCAAAGCTGATAAGTTTTATGTTTATAGGATGTGGCGCTAACGCGAATTGTCTAAAAAAAGTAAGGCATTTCTCAAATTTAGTGTTTTGGCGGAGATGAATAGCTTTCAGATTAGATTTAGCTAAATAAAAAATACGTTGAACCTACCATAGGGTTCAACGACTTTCGATTTTTTGAAGGCTTTCATGGACAATACTTTGCAATCAGATATTCCCCCGGTTTAACTGAAATATTTAGCTTACTATCCAATTTGTGAGTTCAACTTTTACTTCATCTAGCTTACCAAACTTCAACACAATGTGATCCTTGTTCCAATAAGCAGCTCGCATTCCTGTGCTGAAAATTCCATCTCCGTAAGCAAATTGTCCACTACGGCTTTATTTAGAGAAGCCCCAAACTGCAACCAGCAATTCGACCTTGTGTTGTCTGATTCCATACGAAAAGTTGTATCTTCATACTGAAATTGTTATTACGGACAACTTCAACATACACATTCCGGTGGCTTCGACATTCTGGACAAACAACTCCCAAAACACGGTGTTCTGAGATCTTTGCTGCAGAAAACAACTTAACGCATCTTGTCAATGAGCCCACGTTGATACCAGACGTTGATAGTCATACCGCCAACACCCTGTACTTGTTTTTAACTTCCCACCGTGATAAGTAAACTACTGATGTTCTTTCCCCTCTAGGCTCGTCAGACCATTGTGTTATATCAGCTAATTTCTCGTACACCAACCACGCAGCTAGAGAAAATATTCTTAGAAGAACCGTATGGCAATACAAGAAAGCCAAGACTTAACCTTCTTTAGGAATTTTAACTTTTCGTTATGTCGTTATGGATGCTGTTGCTGACATGATCACAGACACTCTTCTCTTGGGATAAGATCATTTATCCCTCATCGGACGAAGGGTATCAAATAAAAAGAAAAGGCGTGGTAAGACTCGAGCTATAAAGAGACACTCAGAGGAAAGCCGAAAAAATTCGAACGAGCCAGGAATGACTGCAAAGGTCTTTCTTAAGCATGTTAAATGTGACCAAAAACTGATTCAAAAAATACTACACTGTCCCGAAAGTAGTAAAAATCGTCAAATATATTAGAAATTCTGCCTTCTTCTTTTCTCTTTGCATAACGCCGATCTGCTTGCTGCACACTTTGAGGCCAGTTCAACACTTTCAAATTGTGTTTTGTCCCCAACTACACTTGACTGCTTCGAATCTTCAAAGCCACGAATCCACAGCTTTTTCATCAATCCCACTCTTTAGGACTCTTTCCGAGCAGATGGAAGACAGCAGGGGCCATTGCACTTACGTCCCTTCTTTCCAAGATCATGGAAACGCTGATGAGCCGTCAGCTCATAGAATATCTCGAAACGCGAAAACCTCTGGTGATTTGATGGCATGTCTCACCGAAAAGTGGGACCAAAGCGTACATCAATCTGACGAAAACAAGATAGTTGCACTTGATATTTGTAAGGCATTTGACAGAGTTTGGCATCAGACTCTTTTGTCGAAAATGCGTGCATTTCGGATCGATTGCACCCTTCTTCAAGGATTAGAAACTATATTTCGGAACGTTCAATTCAAGATGTCTTGGTTGGTTTCAACTCCGATATTCACAAAATAAATGCTGGTGTGCCTCAGGTATCCGTTCTGCCACCGAAACTCTTTTTCTAATTTTCATCAATGATCTCTTGTCTGCTACTTCTATTCCAATATATTCCTTTGCTAATGACAGTGATCGTTGCTTTTCTTATTCGTTCCCGGATTCACGTCCCTGCTTTTCGGCTGTAGAACGGGAACGTCCAGCTTATGTTAAGCTCATTAAATTCTGATATTAGCAGCATAACCAATTGGGGAACTATCAACAGAGTGGAATTTAATCTTTCCAAATCACAATGCTGTCTGCTGTCGTTAAAGCGAAATTCAAACACCCAGCCGTTATTCATGAAAGGTACTTGCATGGTCGAAACCGAAAAACTTCCCATTCTCGGTATGTGTGGCAGTGACAACTTACGTTGGAATGATCACATATTCGATGTCGTCAAACGTGCGAAATATCTATGTTTCCCCAAGCAATGTTAGAAATATTTTACCCCCTCTGATCTGGCCTCAATATATAAGGCAATCATCTGGCGAAATTGGATTACAATGCCCACATCTGGTCAAGTACTCCTAAAACTTCATTGCAGTTGCTAAAAAGATTGCAAAACCGTGCGATAAAACTTCTATGTGATTTTAAAATCAATTAGACAAAGGACCTAATCGAACCCCGACGTAATGCCTCCTGTTTCACTTTATTTTATCGCTGTTTCCATCACCAGTAGCATTCCGCCCCTTCAAACTTTTTACCGTCTTGCTATGAATACGCATCAGTACACCCTCAAGTCCACTTACGTACTCAAAATATCGTGATTCGTTCCTAAGCCATGGAAGCTTATGGAATGCCTTGCCGAGCTCTTAATTTCCTGCTTGTTATAACGACTATCTCCCGAGGAGTGAGCTAACATTTAAGGGTATAATAACCGAATGAATTAAGAATTTGAAACCTCGGCGGCGCGGCGATCCAAACTTTTCTCCATTTGCTTCCTATTGACAAGCGCGATACACAGAGAGACACTAGCCAAAGAAACGAACTAAATGTAAGACATATCAGTTTACATTGCGCCCTCCGCCAATAAAAAAAAAAACTTAAAAATGCTTTAACTCTGGACCCGCTGTACTATTTGCTGAGGATAGTGACAAACTATTTCAACCACAGAAAGCTGAGGTTCAATTCGGATAAAGGCGTAGAATACTACAAAGTCACTGTGGGGGTCACTGTTACGGGACATAATGTATGACGGAGTCTTATGAGTAACGATAATTGGATCCGCCGACGACATTGTCGTCGTGACAGTAGCGAAACAGTTTCACGAAGTGGAATCAGCCACAATTGAAACAGTCGCTCAGATAAAAGATTGGCTTATCTCCACCAGATTGGAGCTGGCCAAATTTCAGATCGGTAACCAAACCGTCACGTCCAAAGAACCAATTAAGTACCTTGGCGTTATGTTTGACAATAAACTGCGGTCCAAAAAGCACATGCGAAAAGCCTCGAAAGTACAGGCAGCTCTGTGGCGAATATTGCCTAATATCGGTGGAGCTGGGTCCGCCCCAGTCTGGATAGAAGCACTAAGAACGAAGGAGTCGAAAAGGGGACTCTGCGCGCTAAGCTCTATTAGTGGTTTTCGAACCATCTCAGATGAAGCCGTCTTTGTTATTGCTTGAATGATCCCCATTGACACCCTTTGAGACGAGACGCTCAAAATATACAATACAATACATCAAGGCGCTTAATGAAGAAAAGTCGACGTCAATAACTATTTAGCAAGCCCGTTGAACTAATATAGCAAAATGTAGATGGAAGTTTAAATTAATACCGACAATCCAAGACTGGATAACTCGAAGACACGGGGCCTGTAACTACCGCCTAACGCAGTTCCTAACTGTTTACACCGCTTCGTGCACGATAGCTCACCTTTTTTCCCAGACTACACAAATCAGGATGAAGATGCAGATCATGCAATAATCGATTGTATACCCTTTCTCAGATGGGGAACTGACGTACCAAACCCACTCTTTGCTGGAGCATTATTTTCAATCCGCTCAATGTGGCCGAGTCAGTGTAGTCGACGTGTTTTAGCTGTTTGGACTACATTCACGTCTTGATAGAGTTGAGATAGAGTCTCATAGAATTCGCGGTTGTTACCCGTGTACTGGAACAAATATTCGAAGAATTTTTCTCTCGAAAGTGTTTGATGTCATAGAGTAGAACTGACAGGATCAATGTTTTGTAGAGCATGCATTTGGTCTTCCAATTTAGGAGTTTTGAATTCTTGTTTCACCAAACCGAGATAGCAGCGCTTTCCTAGGGTAAGTCTTTGCTGAATCTCCACTCGCCAATGAAAAGATAGTAAGTCTCGACTTGAACTTCGATGATAATTTTCAGTATTTACCTTAGTGTGATTTGCCGAAGTGTCGACTGTCGATCTGCCGGGCTGAAAGCCAAACTCGTACTTGCCGATTAGTATGTGCCAGAAAGGCTTGAGTTCTTACAAGACAGAGGATCGCCTTGGGACATATAGAGCTGATGGTTCTGGCATCGGGCATGGCTTCATCCATCCACAAGTGGTTGATAATTTAATGCATGCATTCTACCATAACATCGGCTCCATGTTTGAAAAGCTCCGCTGGTAGACCATCACAGACAATCGCCTTGTAGTTCTTCAGATTTTTTGTAGCTGAGCTAACTGCTACGTAGCCCTTGTAACTCCCAATGTACCGAAAGGAGAGCCCATTTAAATTTTGGAAAGAAAGAAAGAAGCTAATGTTCATGTCTATCATATTAGCTTTATTTAATAGAAAATGTTATGCCATGTTCAAACATGATATCGAGCATATGCATTCCACGGCTAGCTCGAATGAAGCGCAATTGTGAAGTTCAATTTTCGACAACTTTGTCGAGAAACTGGGGCCGTATATCAGCAATAATATGGCGAATGCTGACTTCCAAATCATTCAGCGTCTCTGGTTTATCGGCATAGACTAGTGACTTCACATACCCCCAAAGAAAGTAATCTAAAAGTGTGAGATCACAGGTTCGTGGAGGTCAGTTCACAGGTCCATTACGAGAAATTATGCGCTTAGCAAATGTTACCCGCAATAAATGGATGGTGTCGCGCGCCGTGTGGCATGTTGAGCCATCTTGTTGAAACCAAAGCTGTGTCACGTCAATTCCATTCAACTGAGGAACGAAGAAGTCAAAAATCATGTTTCTAACATATAGCGCTTTCTATTGACGGTAGCATTCTGACCGGCATCGTCCTTAAAGAAATATGGGCCGATGATTCCACCGGTTGTAAGTGCGTCTCGATAAAGACTTCTGGGTTTTCTCCACTACAAATGCGGCAATTTTGTTTGTTTACATATCCATTTAACCAAGAATGGGCCTCATCGGAAAACAAAAGTTGGCGTTGAAAATGAGGATCAAGTTCAAAAATGTTTTCGGCCCATTCACCGAACCTACGACGCGTACTCGTATAATGCTCACGCGGCTTTAACTCTTGCACAAGCTGGATCTTGTAAGCTTTTAAGCCAAGATATTTCCATAAAACCCTCCATAAGGTGGATGGGCATAGTTCCAATAGCTGTGCACGATGGCGAATCGACTCATTCGGATTCTCCTCAACACTGCGCTCCACAACGGCAGTAACTTCTTCTGTTCGCACTGTTTGTCGTCTTTGGGGATGCGTATTAGCCACTAGAGTATACGTGGTGCGAAAACGATTCATCGTTCAGATGGACGATTATGTCGACCGTGAAATGGACGTAGCGCACGATAAGTTTAGCGAACCGAACCATGGTTTTCGAAATACGAGGGGCGTTCAACATATTCTCGGTATCGGTGTGAAGCTGTGGTTGTATATATAAATTGACTTATTTATCAAGTAATACTATTATTTTAGTGCATTCATGTAAAATTTCATATAAATGTGATTATTAATTCGCGTTTTACCTCTAGTTGAACAGAATCATAATGGCAACTGAGACGATGATGGTGAAAATTGAGCATCGCGCTGTAATTAAATTTCTCACTAAGCAAGGAAAAAGTCAAAAAACTATTCATGAAGAGATGGTGGCTGTTTACCAGGGTTCCGCACCTTCATTATCAACTGTGCAAAAGTGGTCAAGTGAGTTCAAGAGAGGCAGAAAGAGCATTGAAGACGACCCCCGCTCCGGCGCCCCGGCTGCTGATTGTACGGGAGAAAGCATCAAAGAAGTCGAAAAACTTGTTCTTGAGGATGCCCGAATAAAGGTGAAAATAATGGCAGAGATCACCAAGCTTTCAATTGGTACCATTCACACCATTCTTCATGACCATCTTAACCTTTCAAAGGTCAGTGCAAGGTGGGTGCCACGAATGCTCACAGCGCCTCAGAAAAAAGTGAGAATCGCATGCTGTAGAGAGCTTTTGGAGATGTGTAGTGAGAACGCGGACGGTGTTATGGATCGAATTGTTACTGGGGACGAAACATGGGTCCACCACTATGACCCTGAAAGCAAACAAGAGTCCATGCAGTGGCATAAAAAAGGAACAGACCCCCCCGAAGAAGTTCAAAGTCACTCCGTCTGCCTGGAAGCTCATGGCCACAGTTTTTTGGGACTCAAAGGGAATCTTGCTCATTGAGTACAAAAAAAAAGGTGAAACCATCAACGCCACATCCTACGCTTCCACCTTGCATAATTTGCGGGAGGAAATTAAAAAGAAAAGACGGGGTAAACTCGCAGCGGGTGTGTTGCTTCTTCATGACAACGCTCCTGTTCACACGGCGCGAGTTTCCAAGGCTGCTGCGCGAGATTGTGGTTTCGAAGAAATCCAACACCCACCCTATAGTCCAGACCTTGCCCCTAGTAATTAAGTCCTGTTTCCGGATTTGAAAAAATGTCTTCGTGGAAAAAGATTTTCGGATGATGAAGAACTCAAGTCGGCAATAAATGGGTATTTTGCAGAGAAAGAGGAAATTTATTTTTTTGAGGGTTTAAAAAAGCTTATCTCAAGATGTAACAAATGCATTGATGTTAGGGGAGATTATATTGAAAAATAAAAATAATTTAAATTGAATTCGCATTTTCCTTCATATCGATACCGAGATAATATTGAACGCCCCTCGTAAGTCTGTACAATTTGCACTCGTTGTTCTGGCGTTAATCTATTCATCGTAAGATGGCAAAATGTACTAACCACAAATCAACTTTGAGCTGTCACATTGACAATCTGTAGAAACAGTGTTGCCATCATCAGCTTGGCGCATCTTCTCCAGAACCCAATCGGAGAATGTACGTCGCTTCAAATGGTCCATCGGCTTCAAATCTCGAGCCAGCTTGATCTTGTGTGGGTGTAAGCCAAGATCCTTACGCAAAATACGCCATAATGTGGTCTGAGCGATGCCCAATTCTTGAGAATGCCCTGGAATTGACTGATTTGGATCGTTTGCTACGGACGCCTGAACGGCAGCGATATTTTCGACACTTCGACCAACCCGTTGTCTCACTGACACGGCAACATCACACAACGAATATGTAGACTCAAATTTTTGCACTAAACTTGTTATTGCCTGTCTACTAGGGCGAGAATTACGACCGAAAATTGGAGTTAACGCTCTTAAAGTTGCAGTCACCGACTCCGAATTTCGGTAGAAAATTTTTATAATTTTTGTACTTTACCATGGAAAACCGACAAGAAGTATTAGATATTACTCTTGTCTCCGACAGCATCACCCAAAGGCTAACAAACTGGATGGTATCGTCTGAACACTCCTTTTCAGACCATAGATACATCCAATTCAGTCTGAGTGATGCTCCCCCCCGCCAACCAGCTTTCCGGAACTACCGGAAAACTGATTGGACAAAATATAGAGGAATACTGTCGGAAACGATATCCTCTAAACTATCAAGTCCCCCGCGTGACACCAATGAGCTCGACATGAAAGTCAGGGAATTTACTCTGACTCTCAATAAGGCTATGGCCGCTTCCTGCCCTCTTATTCAACCAAGAGGCAAGAAAGCCACATTGGTGGACATCGGCACTGGGACTGCTCAGAAACACCTGCAGAAAACTTTTCAACGCAGCAAAAAGCACAAGAAAAGTGACCGACTGGGACTCATATAAAGAATCCCTCAAATTATACAAAAAATAACTGAGGAAGGCAAAGCGACAATCCTGGAGGTCATTCTGCGACAAAATTACAGAAACCTCTGAGGCATCGCGGCTAAGAAAAATCCTCTCCACAAATCCTATGATGCCCAGCTGTTTGAAAAAAACCGATGGCTCTTGGAAAACCTCAAGTGATGAATCACTCAACCTGCTTCTGGACACCCACTTTCCAGGTAGCTCCCAACTCGCGGCCAGTAGCAGCCCAAACAAGCCTACTGCAACCGTGACCAAAATTCATGGTCTGATTACGAGAGACAAACTGCTCTGGGCGCTGCATAGCTTCAAACCATACAAGTCTGCTGGTCTGGACAGTATTATACCTGCCGAGCTACAGAGGTCCTCAGATATTATTCTACCAGTGTTGGAAAATATTATAAGGAGCTGTGTAGAACTTATCCACATTCCACTGTTATGGAGAGAAGTGAATGTAGTATTCATTCCCAAAGCTGGAAAATGTTCTCATGTAGTCCCAAATTCCTCAGACCTATAAGTCTATCATCATTCCTTCTGAAAACTTTAGAACGACTGATTGATATCCATATTCGAGCTAAAGTTGATCCAAGACTTCTGTCTACGGCTCAACATGCCTACTGTAAAGGAAAGTCGGTGGAAACGGCTTTGCACTCTCTGACTAGCCATATCGAACGATCCCTACAATATAAGGAGTACACAATGGTTGCTTTCTTAGACATAGAGGGCGCCTTTAACAACGTCAACACATCCGCAATGATGACTGCGCTGTCAACTCTGCAGGTAGACGGCTCACTTGGGGAGCTGATTAATCTAATGCTAACAAGCAGGATAATCAACTCCAAACTGGGTGAGACTTCTACTAAAAGATATGTCAGTAGGGGTACGCCGCAAGGCGGTGTCCTCTCTCCCCTTCTCTGGAACTTAGTAGTTAACGAACTACTGATATACCTGGAAGCGGGTGGTAGCAGAGTGATTGCCTATGCGGATGACGTTGCCATAGCCGTCTCAGGAAAACATCTAAATACCATTAAAGAACTCCTCCAAGTAAATCTTAACACATTAACCTGCTGGGCAGATCGCTGCGGATTGGGAATAAACCCCCATAAAACTGATCTTGTCCTCTTTTCTAGGAAATATAAAATTCCAATCATAGACCCTCCTTCAATAAACGGTACCAGTTTAGCTTTCTCCGATACAGCAAAATATCTGGGTCTCATTTTTGACAGGAAACTAAACTGGAAACCTAACATTCAAGAAAGAGGCAATAAAGCTACAATAGCTTTATTCTCTTGCAAGAAAACCATTGGGAACAAATGGGGCCTTCAACCTCGCACAACCCACTGGCTATACATCTCGGTCATAAGACCGATACTTACTTACGGGGTGGTTGTCTGGTGGACGGCCTTGGAAAATGCAGTCAACCGCATTAAACTAAGCAGAGTCCAAAGAACAGCATGTCTATGCACAAACGGAGCCTTGCGGTCTACCCCCTCTGCGGCATTAGATATTCTGCTTCACTTGACACCCCTCGACATTTTTAGCAAGCAAGTAGCTGCGACTGCAGCTATTCGCCTTAAAGCGACTAAACAGTGGACAAATAATTCATTTGGCCACGCCAACATTCTTAATACATTAGGAATCCTCACAGAGAACACCGATTACACCATACCTGAACTTTGGTTTGACAAAAACTTCCATGTAAGCTTCCCCTCTAGATCATTCTGGGAGGAGGATGCTTTCATGGAGGACAAGTCAATCCATCTCTACACAGATGGATCTAAAACCGACAGCGGAGTTGGTGGCGGTGTTTTCTCAGATAAGCTAAATCTAAGCCTCTCTTTCCGCCTTCCAAATCACTGTAGCGTGTTCCAGGCAGAAATTTTGGCGATTAAAGAAGCTCTGTCCTGGCTGAAGAAAAACGTGATATCTGCAAATGATATCCGCATATTTTTGGATAGTCAGGCCGCCACTAAGTCCCTGGACTCGGTCTCATTGTGTTCTAAAATTGCCCTTGAATGCCGATCATCTCTCATGGAGATGGCAGAGCAGTTCAACATTCACCTCTGTTGGGTGCCGGGCCACAGAGACATTCCAGGGAACTGCAGAGCCGATGAACTCGCCAAAATTGGAACCACTCTACCTATCCTACCGGACAAAGGTAGTATAGGTATACCAATCGCTACGTGCAAACTAACACTAAAGCTAGATGCCAATAAAAGAACGGACCTTAGGTGGACTGCTGGACAAACATGTTTAGCGACCAAACAGATCTGGCCAATCTGAGTCGATCTAAGTGTCTGATCCTTTTAGATAGGAAACATCTCAGCGCCATAATAGGTGTCATTACCGGACACTGCCTCATAGGCAAGCACGCAAGAAGGCTTGGCGCTTTTACTAACGATTTTTGTAGAAGCTGCATGGACGAGGAAGAGGAGGAGACAATCCCCCACCTACTCTGCACATGCCCAGCTCTCTCTCAGAGAAGGAAGCTTCATCTAGGAGCTTTCTTCTACAACGACCTAAACGATCTAGAAAAAATAGACGTTAACAGTCTCCTACGCTTTATTATAAACTCAAACTGGTTCCAGTAGTAAGAAGATCATAGATCCACGTGGCATCACAATGGGCCAATAGGGCTAAGTGGGTTGGTATTTCCAACAGCCACTCTTACCTAACCTAACCTATGATGAAAATGTTGAATTTACTGAATGAATTGACAGTGACAGTTTGATGATTAGTGAAAGAGTTCGTTCACAAATTAAATTCAAAGTTGTCAAGTCCCTATTGGAAAACCCTTTAGAAGAAGCTCTACGGTTATTGTAGCAAAATTTACCAGTTTAGAAGGATGAGCTCTATTATTCTGTAAATATTCTAAATCTATTAAAATGTTGACATAAAACTTCATTAGAATGCAGATTGCTGATTCTGGAAAAATGAATTTTGTGCCGGCAGTCGTGCCATGGCACCCATATCCAAGCCAAATTTGTAAGGTGGGTACTGCGCAAAGTGTGAAAATTAGCTGCCGATAAATAAATAAGCAAACAGCAGTCTCTTCCCACTTGGATTAAACATCTTTTGGTGCATCTGGAATTTTACCAATTGATGATCTCTAAACTACAATATTCATTTATTGTAGTTTACCGCATAATTTTATTAAAACAGAAAATACTTAGAGCATTACCTATATCTACTCGTAGACACCTTTCCGTTTTGTATGCAAATTTAATTATCAAGAAATGTTTGTTAAGAGCGGAATGTATAGGGAGATACACCCTTTCAATAGAATTTCTAATCACAAATGATTTTGCACAAATAAAAAAAAAAATTTCACTGAACCGAATCGCATCTAATGAATTCTTAATTAAAAAGTGAAACTATCTATTTGTATCTTCCCAAAGCAGTAGTTTCCTGTTTGATTCTTCGAAATCACTTAAGAGGTTAATCTGGCTACAGGTCTAGAGTTTCTCTTTTAAATTGTAATCTCAATTCAATTTTTTTTTTTTTTTTTTTTGAGATGGATCTTACAGACTGAATTTGGCCTAGACCTCGTCAGATACATAGTTTAAAAATGCCAAACTTGCAGATCAAACTGGTTTCCGAGGAAACGCTAATGAAATTCCAAGAACTGGTGTGTTTTTTCTTCATAAAATGCCTTGACGCATCCAAGTGAGTTTTGTAAATTTTATAGATAGTCATCCACAGATATGTAAAATGTTTCCCAGTGATTCACAGATACGAGTATGATTACAAGTACCTGCCACCTGGAATCTACCTTTTCTGAGTGTTAAGATTGAAATGCCACAAAAATTTGTATCTGACATTGTCGAGGGTGAGAACTAATTTAATTGAGTCATGGAAAACGCTATGATGATGTTAATGAAGAGATGACCCTGAACGATTATGATTCGGTTTTTTAAAGCCTGATCCCGTAGATCCGGTGTCAGGTTTTTTATTCGTCGTTAAGCATGGCTCTACTTATACCCGTATGTATTGCCAAGCTCGTTTAATGTGAAACCTTTTTCTACAGCTTGACATCGTTTAGAGTTTTTGCTTCTTCAATTTGTGCCTGCGATATAAAAATTTAAATTTTATGAATTAATAATTGCAGACACTCGGAACAGATGTCACCTTGAAATAGAAGATTGAATTCTGTCGAAATCCCATTAGCGGTTTGCTGACTTTTAAAATTTCGTTGACTGTGCAGAAGTTTTGAAAATCGGTCAGATGACGCAACAATTGGAAATGGTTTGTGAAAGTTACGTCAGAACTCGAACAAAGAAATATTTACAATTCCTGGGAAATGATAAGTGAGTGGCAGGCATCTCTATTTGCAGAAGAACTAAATGGGAGCATAGTTCAGAGCTACAACGAATCATGTTTGAATTGCTATTTTTAATCGAGTTAATTTCCTTGAAATTTTTTTGCGTATTTCCTGTCTTGAGAGAAGATGGCTTGCCCGCCCAGTTATCCGGGCAGTTGGATGGTTTCAGGATTTTAAATCCTAAATTGTTTGGAAACTGGACAACTTGCCTGAATATGCTTGAAAGATCTATCTAACCGTAAGTACGAGGGTTGTGTGAAAAGTTTCCGACCGCAATGTGAATGCTAGTTGTACATCTTTTGACAGTTACTTACCGAAGTTTCAGTCATTTTGGACGCGCAGTTTTTAGTTGACAGTCGTTTGAGTGAGTCGATGTGAGAGTTTTTTGTGAAAATGGAAAAAATTGAGTATCGAGCTGTTATTAAATTCTTGTTTTTGATAGGCAATACGCCTACGCAAATCTTAAATGAGTCGGACTCTGTGTATGGGGACTCTGCGCCCTCATTTACCACAGTGAAATTTTGTCCAGCTGAATTTAAACGTGGCCGTCAGAGCTTAGGAGATGATGAACGACGGTAACATTGCTAAAGTTCACCAAATAGTGTTATACAACGGCCGAATTAAAGTGAGAGAGATATTAGAGGTTATGAAAATGTCCAAAGAACGTTTTTGTTACATATTAAATCAAGTTCTAGGCATGAGAAAGCTGTCCGCGCGAGTTTGCTTACCTTAGACCAAAAACGTGTTCGAATGAACGTTTCAAACGCTCTGTTGGCACAGTTTAGGCGCAATAAATCCGAGTTTTGGCGCCGATTAATTACTGTAGATGAAACTTGGATACACCATTATACGCCCGAAACAAAAATTCAGTCAAAACAGTGGACTGCAAAGGGCGAGCCGGCTCCAAGAAAAGGAAAAACTGTTTTTTTTTCGGCTGGGAAAGTGATGGCGATCGTTTTTTGGGATAGTAAAGGAGTTATCTTAATCGATTATCTTCAAAAAGGAGAAACGATTACAAGAGCATACTACGCAAGTTGCGGAAAAACGGCCACATTTGTAGAAAAAGAAAATCGTGTTTCACCAAGACAACGCGCCGTCTCACACCTCAGGGGTTACCTTGGCGAAAATCCATGAATTACGGCTTAAACTGCTTGACCGTCCACCTTATTCACCAGATCTAGCCCCAAGCGACTTTTTTTGTTCACTCATCTAAGAACTGCTCTCGGAGGACAGAGATTTTCGTCAAATGATCACCTTCGTGAACAATTATTTTTCAGAGAAAAACGCCAAGTACTATTTGGACGGGTTAGATAGATGGGAGCCTGGGAGAAGTGTATAGAGTTACAAGGAGACTATGTAGAAAAATAAGGAAAAAATTGAGAAAAAATTTCTTGTATCATAGTTCGGTCGGAAGCTTTTCAGACAACCCTCGTACATCCACTTCTTAGACACTCATCGATTCACAGAAACATGCTCCTTCGTATGGTGTGGCAATTGAGAGATTCTTGGCCCTTGTCTTATAATATTCTTCTATAGAGGTAGAAGACCGCTAAGATGAAGCGAAACAAAAACATTAATTAACAAAGATTTACAGATTGTGGTTGATATTGACGGTCACACTCCAAGTGCCGCATCAATAGAGTATGCGAGAAACAAATAGCTTTCATGTTGCCGTGGATATTGTATGTCTAGTTTCGTTGGCATCTACAAAGTGGTCTAGGCCACTTAGATTCGCTGTCACTGTCGTTTGGAATACTAAAGTTTAAAACACTCTCCAATAAATTGTGCAGTATCCCAGCAATGTTCTTATTTGATTTTCATTTAGCGCTAGCAAAGAATAAAACGGTAGACATAACAACAGTCAATGAACCCTTCGCCATCACTATTTCGTACCTCATGGCCAAGCATTCTCATAACATGTTCAACTAAATTGTTGATATTCCCCACACTGGTGATAGGATACCGCAATACAATATCACCTTTTGGTATTAAGTTGCCTTCATGTCCTTATTCAAGAGATTTGTCGATATACTCATATTGCAGTGTATAGTAGCAATATTTCTCACTATGCTCTGAAACCTGACCGTCCTGGAGTAATAATGAATCCTACGCCGTGTTCACGTATCCTTCTAGTTGGCTTCCCAGAGTAGAATAAGGTAGTCATCCTTAAATTTGAGCGGAACTCGTCACCGTTGAACCACATTATGTCCCTCACCCCCAAATGATCCTTATCCAGTTAGATTTGTGTGGAGGTTATCTTCCAAAAACAGATAGTTGCCCGATTTCTATTGCTAAGGGTCGTCATATAATCAAAAATTATCCTAGGTACAGCTAGAGATTTAACAGTAATATTGTTGTTACTCGTAGATTACATTTTCGAAACAATTACCACGATGTGCCGAAATCTTTCGACTTTAGCCGTCGCTTTGAGCACGCGTCAGTAGCGTTCAACCCGCTTATTCAGTTCAGCGTTAAACGAGCGTTAGTAAGCCTTAACACCGCAAGAGCACTGCATTTTTATTAGCAGCGTCATCTCTACATGAAAGCGCAATGTAAAATTTAGAACAAATCATCGGTGCATATATATCGAGGCGCCCATGCAACGCGCACTCTCAAAAAAATCACGTCTTAAGCGTTTAACGCAGTTGCATGTGTACACTTACTCGAAACTTTTTGCCACCTGTCAACATATTTCAAGCACTCCAAGTGTCTGACATCTACTGGCGGCTCTAGTATGACGCAGCCAAGTTAGGAATGCGAATATTTACAGTAGCAATTAATAAAATTGCTGCAATGAATTATGGATGCATCGGAAATCAGCCAACGCCAGATAGCGCAGACAATTTTGATTAACGATTATTACTAAATCTCTCCGGAATTTCTACAGCAAATATTGTTATCATGGGACTATCAAAAGGTGTCATCACCATGTCGCCACTGATATAATAGGTTTCACAAGAATAGGTTTCCGAAGGTATTCGGTTTCAATTTGGTGGAGGAAATTGAAAAACGAACCTTCTGAACTGTACAATGGCATCAACCAACAAATAATATCTGTTCATTGACTATAGCAGATGACGATGTTGCGTGGATGGATATCACCTCACACAAATAGAAAACAGCTTTAATCATTGGGAACTACACAACTGAACGTCAGTACCTTACGACTGTCAAACTACAAGGGCGAACTGTATAGACGCTTGGAATTAAATGGTTGGGTGTTGTAGAAATAGGGTAGGTGCTGAGAGGTGTCAATTTGGCGATGCTCAGTGTTGTAACTGTCTCTACATATCAATTGTGATTTATTTTAACTCCAAGTGGTAACCATCGGGTACTGGTCGATGTCGACTTGCCAAACTTATAAGCGGGAGTGTTGACCAGGAGACAGTCAACACGACGTCGGACGAATTCCTTAAACGGAATCAACAGTGGCACTAAAGCTTCAAATGGAAGCAATAAAAAAACTTTTTCTCTGATGCTCAATGATTTTTGAAGTTCAGACTGATAAGGACTGTCAAGAATAAGTCGGGTTCTTGGAAAAGAGATGGCGGCGAATGAGCCCTAAAAAAGTCAACGGGAGCGCTCACATCCCAGAAGTAGGTTATTGTCGGTACAACCCGCCCCTCGTCCTAGGGGTTTTCACAACCCAGAGATACTAGCCTCGGATGAAAAGATTACAACCCAGAATATTCACGGAATACGAATAGAGAGTATGCAGCTGAGGTGTACGTACACTGTAGAGCCCCGATGCTGCTCAAAAACTTGAATCCGTCGTCATGAGGTAGAGGGCAGATATTACCGCGATTTAGGAGGTATGACGGATAGGACTTAGTATGCAAAAAAGGAAAAATTGCGACATTTATTACAGCCACGAAAGAATGCACGTGTTAGGACGCATATTCGTCGTGGGAGATCGGCTATGGTCAATGATAATTGACTGTTAACCTATAAGCGATCACCTGGCTGCGATCGGCATCACGACATCATTCAAAAACATCAGACTAATGTGTACCGATGAAGCTGAAGACTCTATCAAGGAGGAGTTCTACAACCTCCTGGATTTTGTCGATAAGGTAAACATTTTCGGCGCATTAGTCGGAAAGCACAGCCTCCACGACACGACAACAGGCAACGGCTTCCGCCTAATCGATTTTGTAGCAGCTCGTAGTACGGTATACGAACCCAGGGGGCCCCGCCCAATTATCAAGGCTTCGCCCATCAATGACGTTGTCTAATAATGAACGGGGGCAGAGCAAAGTACTGGTTTTATCGTAAACATCTTCAGATGATGCTACCGAAAGTTTGATCAGTTACAAGTTTCCGGTCATAGGTCTTGTTGGCGGCTGGACCACCGGTACTCGGTAATCCCTAAGTATGGGAGTCAGGAACCCTCCGGATCTCGTTCCGGGCCCCCTTGTGGGAGCGTCATGGTGGCTGTGGTTTAAACCCAAAATCGGGAAGGGTCTTCCTGTTGGTTTGACCCAATGTAGAGTTGCAATAAGTACTAGGTGCTGTGATCCTAAGATCAGTAAGAGGTTTTAGGTCGGCCTCGACTCATACCAAGGGTGGAACTTGTGGCTCCAACACAGTTCCGAATTGGTATCAATGGAATGACGGATGTATGGGCATCCCATAAACTTAAGTCTACGCGACAAGTGTTTACGTTAGAAACCAAAAACTATATACGAATCGACACAGAAACCTGTCGCACTCCGGATGGTCGAACAGCCAACCAAATCGATCATGTCACTCAGTAGACATACTAAATGTGCAAACATTCAAAGGGGCAAATGTTGACGCTGACCAGTTTCTTGTTACGGCCAAATTCAGAGCTCGACTATCCAAGGACAAAAAGCTGCTATCAGCCCAGAAAAACAAATTCAACATTGGAAGGCTAAGGAAGACTGGAGTAGCCGGAGACTATAGAGACCGTCTGAGCGAGACACTCCCCGCTGTGCATTCACCGTCTACAAACGTCAACTATCTATGGAACCAGTATCGAGACATCATCAAAGAGGTAGCCCAAACCACCGTAAGCTACCAGCCACCACCGGAAAGAAATCCTTGATATGATAATGAATGCGTACGCATGCACCGCAAAACAATGTATGGTATCCCATAAGATCTTGTGTAAAATGAAAAGGGCCAATAATGCGGTATTCTAGCTCAAGGATATCGAAGAGTCCACCGATAGAAACTACAACCGGATATTTTTCAGCAAAGCTAAGTGACTGGCAGCTAGTTTCAATCCCATAATGCAGGCTCTTCGAAACAGTGAAGGGAGTCTAGTCACCGTAATGTAGATGTATTTAAGAAGCACTCCCAGCAGCAACTTAGGGCAAGAAGAGAACCTACATCCAGTCAATGCAGAAGCCATTGAAGAGGTTGGCTCAGCTATCAAAACGCTGAAGAACAACAAGGGCGCCGGCTCTGATGATCTACCAGCAGAGCTTTCCAAACAGGGCGGTGATGTTTTGGTAGGGTGAATGCAGCTATTATGACTGGAAAAGCTATATCTACAAGAAAGGCTATCCTATGTCTTGTAAGAACTATCGAGGCACATCCCTACTAAATGTAGCATATAAGATCCTATCTAATGTACTGTGTGAACGTCCCAAGGCCGTCTGCAACACACTAACCGGCACGTTCCAGTGTGGTTCCGGTCCGGCAGATCGACAATCGACCAAATTTTCACACTAAGGCAAATCCTGGGAAAAACCATCGAATTTCAACTCGAGACTTCAAAGCCGCATATGACAACATTTATCGTTGTTTATCCAGCCGAATTCGGCATCCGAGCAAAACTGATACAGCAATGTCGCATGACGCTGAAAAGCACGCGCTGTAATGTGCAATTTGAGAAAAGGTCCTCCGAACTATTCCATACCTGTACCGGAGATGCATTATCATGCGAGCTCGGCAATTTAGCGCTGGAACAGATAGTGCGCAGGGCAGGTGTTAACACGGTATTTATTATTTTCAACAAATCTGTCCAGCTGCTGTGATACGCAGACGATATTGACATCATCGGTCGCTGCCAGCACGCCGACATATAGGTCTTTACGACAATCGAAGAACAGGCGAAACGAGTTGGCCTAAAAGTAAATGAGGACAACACCAAGTACATGTTGTCAATAAAGAAAGAAGCATCTGTCCGCCGCCTGGGACAAAACTTCACTATTGACAACAGTAACTTCGAAGTGATTAAGGAGTTCACTTACCTCGAAGTAAACATCAGCTCCCCGAATGACACCCTAGTTTAGTTTCGGCAAAGACATGCAATATGAATCCGCTGCTACTTCGGCTGGACGAAACAAGTTGTTTCAAAACTCCTCAATCAGAGGACGAAATGCATGCTATATAAACATATTCTAAGGAGCCGAGTGCTGGGCGATAAGCAGGACAGGTATTAAACACTTTCGAGGGAAAAATTCTTCGTCAAATATTTGGTCCTGCCCTTCTCGCGCGAATGGAGGGGAAGATACAACCGTGAACCCTATGTAGTCCGAAAAGTTCAAATACGTCGACTACACTGGATCGACCACATGAAGTGAATGAATAGTGGAAAGGGGCTAGTCGAATCACAGCCCACAGGTTCGAGGCGACAAGGAAGACCGAACCTCCGTTTTAAAGACCAAGTCAGCGCTTGGTCCAGACCACTGGAAGCAGAGTCCCCGGGATCGACAGTGGAAGGCTGCTGAGCCTCAGGCAGAGAATTTTCATGGCTCGGAAGCCCGTTAAGTCAGTAAGCAAACTTAATTAATAGTTCTCTCTGGTGTAGAAGGAAATAATTTGAAAAGAGTCAAATCAATCAGGCTGCCTTCGAACTGTAAGATCTACAAAGACACAAGATCACTGCGCAGATTGCTTATATCGAGTATCTTAATGGATCCTCCTTGCTTGAGGAGCTTAAGTGGTTGGTAAATAATTTAGATTCATTTAAAACCTCAGGACCAGCTGGTATTTTACCTTCTCAGGTGACCCTTATATGACAATACTGCTTGGTATTTGTGCAGTACATAATATGAATACTAAGGAGTGTAGGATTGACTACACATTCTCTCCATTCTCTTCAGCAGGAAGAAAGTCAGACCGACTAAAGCTGTAAGCAAGTAAGTTCTCAGTTTTCTAAATTTTCTACTTTTACTCTGAGATACCTAAATATGGGTTTTTTTCAGCATAACTGGATATACCATCTGCCCCAAGAGACAACAATTAAAGGCTCGTTTGTTACCACAACCACAAGATACCAGCTACGGTGGGTTGAGTCACTCAGGTCACTTACAGCTTCAGTGCTGGTTGTGACTGAACTAATCAAATTGCTTGGGAAGTGAGTTTGAAGGATGTGACAGAGAGTCTCTGCCTTCAACTCAGTAAAAATCCCATCAGGTTTTCTTAAGTTTTCTACTCTGGTTAATGTGGCCCATTTGAGGACTTGACCAGTGGTTTCATTGAGTGTTTCGATCTTTTCTTAAAAAATCTGTATGGAAGGCGCTCCTTGAAAACCGAATAAACCCTTTTTCGGCTTCGATTTGTAAAGATCCCAGTGTTCCTCCAGATCACTAATCGTTGGTTCACGCGATCTGCAAGAATTTTTTCCTATCAGGGCATTTCATTCACGAGAGTACTGTTCCGAAAATTTTAATCTTTTACCGTGTTCTGAGAGTTTCAATGGATTTGGCGACCATCCAGATTCCAGCCTTTGCTGGTTTCAGCACAAGTTTCATCCATGATTTTCATCCATGAAATTAATGACATGCCTCTTCGGCTGGACCTGCAATTTCTTAGCGGGTTCCTTTGCCTTTTAGCCGGTAGGTCCCGAAGCCCATGTGGACTTTTCGGTATCCCGGTTCAAGTCGTCAATAGATAGGCTTGTTCTAAAATGTCGCACCCTAAGAAGTGACTGCTACATGAACTGCACAGACTCGTCCCATATTGGCGAATATTATGCCGAATCATTACCTTTTCGTGACATGAGTGACTATTTCTTCCATGAAATGCAATTGGTCTTCCAAGTGATATTGTGACCTATCTCTCGTTAGTAACAGCACACTGAAACTAGGCTGGCCTTAGTCATTTTCACTTTTCCACACTAATCAACCAACCAAGGTATGATGAATAGTCAATTCACTTTTGCTTGGATGGTTTTACTCGTAAGAGCAGTGATTAATCGTCGCCTAACCCTGGTATTGTTAGGTTGTCTTGAATACACAGAAACTTTAGCAAACATATAAAGGAAGGAAGCCATAACTAAAATCGAATGCCTTAACACATGAATACATTACAGAAAATATGCAACCCAGGATAGAAACAAATCAGAGACTTCGACACGGATAAACTATACTCATTCGAATCAAGTAAAGGCTGTTCAGCATTCTGTCCTTCGAACTGCTACAACAAGTTTTTCCACTTCTTCTGAACAAAGAGCCACAAAATGCCAACTATAACCATTAACCACGTCACATGCACTTAGCTCCAACCTACGGCTCAACATGTAAACACCTCCCCAATCATTGTACGAGTTCAAAAGTAGTGCAATCAATTTGACGCGTGGGCATGGTACGAATAAATAGTTTATACTCACAACTTAACAACTGGCCATTTAATTTGTATCTCCTTGAACAAGATTTCGCAACAGGCTTACAAATACCAGTATCCCATTCAAGACCCCACCCAAGAACTCAGCTTCGGCTCCAGTTACGCTATCGTGCGAAATAGAAAGTAAACGACTCTTTTAAAAAGTACAATATCTACGGCCGCCGCCGTGCCGTTGGTCTCATATTTCAGCGTTTTAATCCGGTTATTGTGTACAATTATAAGAAGGCCTCCCTTCTCCTTTGGGTGTTTCATAGATAAAGATAAATCAATCGTCAGACTGTCAAAGCCCCGATTTTGCGAAATCCGAACAAGTGGGAAAAAAAAAAGGGAAACTCATTTCGTAACCGTCGCCGCTCTGACCTGTCGGTTATTTACAATGTTGCATCCGTTTTGTATCTATAATACGTACGAGTGTGAATATAAGTATTCGTATCTAATCCATCTCTGGGTATTCTGCCATAAAAATACCACGTCTGATGGAAACTTTAATAGAGTTTAACCTTTTAACCACCAGAATATGAATCACAGTTCTGTTCACATAGGCTGTAATACTCGTAGTTAACCAACGCACCGGGGTACTCGTATTGGGGGTACCGAAGAAGTACCGGAGCAATCGAAACTCGCTTTGAATACACAATGAGCTAGGGTATCCCGGCATGGTGTGCTTCTCATTTTTATTTTATTTTTATGGCTCCCAGCCACAAATTCAGAGGGAGGCGTGTTCGTTTGATATTCGGAAAAAGGTCATAACCTTAGAAATTCTTAGCCTTTTCCTAGCTGTCGACTTCGTGGCAATAGATTACGAGTATGTATCTATGAGTATTGTATCCAGTACGCAGTTTGAGGATTGAAGTGTACGAATATACAAATATTCGTAGTGTTGCATTATACGAGTCAATCATGCAGAAAATTTTGAGGCAGGGAGAGAACAAACAGATAGCTTAAGTGCGTTTTGCATGTAAGAAACTAGTTCATCTCAAGAACAATGGTGTGCTACGGTACTACAAGCATTGTATCTTACAACGCAACATAAAGATCAACTCAATCGCAATGCATTCTAATTCGCTGTAACATAAACAAAGCCGCACTGAGTAACAATATCTAAGGCCCCCTTTTACCTGTTCAAACACCCCCCCTAAACCTGGTGTACTTATGGTTAATCAAATAGTGAACAGTATAATCAAGTTTTCTAAGTAGATACATAGGTACGAGCACTCTAACTTCATACAAACTGTAGAGGGACCGAGGAGGTACATTTAACACATTTGTTGGGGTAATAACGTTTATACATTCAGAGGCTTAGATTGATGGTATTCGTAGCTGACAGTGGGGTATGGTACTCGTATGATACTTGTTCAAAGAATTGCGGAACTTGCGAATGTTGAAAATGGTAATTTTTCGCAGACAACTCGTTGGTGATATTTCTTTGTACGAGTATCTATTATACGTACGTGCCTTGTACGGGGAATACGCCTCCATATGTTAATCACTTCTCAGGTGGGATACAATTGATTGGAGTAATTGACATTGCCGATGACGTTTGGGTATTTAATTTTTTTTTTCTAAAATATTTCCTAAGAGAGCTGTTGAAGGACTTGACAAGTTGGATATGATGTGAACACAGATGAGTCTTACTGAAATTGTATGAGCCTGAGAAAATATTTTCTAAAATTCATTACTGACTCTGTCATCTAAACCATATATCATGCAGATAGAAGGGTTGATGGTTTCTTACGGTTTTGTGAAGATGAGCTTGTGCTCTATCACTTTATCTTGATGAATTAAGGGGCGATATCTTGAGTAACAGAATCAATTGCATAGTTGGATTGGCTTACTTTGCAGTGATGACGAAATTTTGAAAACTCAGCAATAGTAAGTTCGAAACTCGAGTCACCATCGAGTACCATATAACCCAGATATGTACAGCTGCTTGAACCAGAAAGCCTGGTGCAATATAGACACCTCAATCTTGAAAAATTCTAGACGGGGATGACGATGACATTAGAGGTCGATTCAGCGGTAGCCTAAGTTGAGGTACTAAGTCATATTGAGAGCTAAAGTCTTGGCATCTAGACAGAATGCAGAAAGCCAGATTGTAATGGGAGAACTCTTAGTGAACCAACGGCAGCGGTCTTGTAATAGAGTACAAGATACGGGTTACTGGAAGGTCTTATTAGATAACAAGCGCCGTCTTCAGATGTGGACTATTATTTCTCGCTATATTTGTGAGTTCATAATTATGAGCCAAGGACAATAGAAAGACAAATTAACAAAAGAGTAGAAATAGATGCCATAGAAAAGAGTGTGCACTACAAAGAGTACACCATTGCTGCCATCCTAGATATCGAAGGAGCATTTAGCAATGTAAACACCTGGAACATGGACAAGCTCCATGTAGAAATAATGAGAGCACAAAGGATTGAGAATATGTTAAAGAGCAGAATCATTAATTCAGAATTTGAGCGAAGCACAGACAAGAAAACGGTTGCAAGTGGAATTCCACAAGGAGGAATGATCTCTTCTGTGGCTTCTTGTTATAAATGACATCCTTACAAGTTGTTAAAGCGACGACATAGTCATTCTGGTGGAAGGAAAATACCTTCAAACAATCAGCGAAGTAATTCAGTCAGACTTTAACACACTCGCAATATGGACAACACAAAATGATTTACGCATGAATCCATCAAAATCCGAACAAGTGTTGTTCACAAGAAAAAGCCAGAAATTTTCCTAGAATCAACGGTGCTAGGATACAACTTTCATCCGAAGCTAAATGCCTTTCAATCATCCTAGACAGCAACCTTAATTGGAAGCGTGGCATCGACGAAAGAATCAAAAATGCAGTAGGAAAATTCTGTCCATTCTAAGGAACCTTGGGTTGGGGACTAAGACCATGTAAGTAGGCCATTCTTATCTAATGTGCTCTGAGAGTTA
This sequence comes from Volucella bombylans, assembly GCA_949129095.1. Classification (NCBI taxonomy): domain Eukaryota; kingdom Metazoa; phylum Arthropoda; class Insecta; order Diptera; family Syrphidae; genus Volucella; species Volucella bombylans. The sequence goes on along the minus strand of OX422140.1, from coordinate 354,090,700 downwards.
TCTGAAAATACTCACACAAGTTCTAAATACTTGCGGTTGTCGCAGTAACAGAAGTGTGAAGGTTTGCTCCTTAAGCAGCACCAGACATAATGCTTAACGTCCTCCCTTCAGACGAATTGCTTGAATGCACAAGCTCGATCAGACTAAAACAATCAGGCCTATGGACGCATCGCAATTTAGGACATGGGTCATAATACAGGAGTACGAGACGATGTGTAGTGACTGTATCGTGCCAAGCGTGGACTTTGATAAGAGTTTCTCCACACTATTTCCTAGTAGACAAGACTATCTTTCTGCCAACAGTGGAAAACTGCAGCTCTACTGTGAAATGGTGCAGATCCAGAGATCCTTCAAGATTTCGGTCGAATGTAGTATACTTCGGGCAGAAATATTTGCCATTCGTAAAGCTGCACAGGCTATACTACTCATGGACCTCGATCCCTCAGAGATCTATATCTTTATAGACAATCAAACAACCATAAAAACTTTGGAAAGTGAAATGCAAACATGTCGTCAAAATCTAAGTAGAGTCTGCGAATCTCACCGAGTGTATATCTGCTAGTTACCTGGATATACAAGAGGAAATGGAAAAAGGAAATGAGAAAGCGAATGAGCAAGAGAGGGTGCCACTCTGCACAGAAGTTATACATACAACGACATAAATATACCAGTTGAAAACCTGAAAGACAAAATATAACTTATAGTCATAGAATAATTCAATAAATCATATATCTCCAGGAGTGGCTGGGTAATCTCAAGCTGCCTACGGGCAAACCTCGGCAGCGTGAGAACACGTACACTGCTCGGACTCAACAATAAATGCATCCGTATCGGTACAGGTGTCCTAAATGGTCATTGCCTCATTGGTAGGATGGCCAGCAGAATAGGAGCCTCTTCTTAAGATTATTGTATAAGTTGTAGGAACGAAGAGGAAATAGAGACTATCACAGCCTGGCTGTGCGACTGCCCTAACTTCCAAATCAAAACTGATAGATCTCATTAGATTTGTTAAAAGCTCTGGCTCGTTTTCAGCCAGCACAAGCTAGGTAGTTGGGTCCTACCTAGAAGAATAATATAATACTCTAACAAAATCAACAGGGAATCACAATAGACTTCTATGTCCCATAGGGACTAACACATCCCTTATTACCTAACCTAACCGTTCAAGAATAACGAAAAGCATGCTGAGGGGACAGAAGCCATCAATACATCGGATTGTAGCCATAATAAGATATAATGCAGACACTAAAGGTTCAATGCACAAAGTTTATTCAAGTTACGTTTAGATTCTCTCCCAGAAGTGGTATCTCCAAAAGATACTGGTCCGATGAAGACTTACCTAAAAATCATGAAATAAAACAGCATAAGCTACATCTCTAAGAAGACCTACAAATCTAGGTAAAAACCAGATAAAGAACAGGTCAACCAAGAAAGTCTATAAGAAGACATCACATCCTATCCATATGCCAATAGTTGGCTCACAGTTGGCACAGATTATTTATCCAGTGCAACATAGTACATCAGGACTGAGATGTCACATCCAATATAAGGTTACCATAATGCACGTGACGCATCTTATGACAAAAGCAAGTCGAACAGTCCTTAAAATTCTTTGTCATCCCGGCAAAAGACTGCTGTCTCTCTATCACATGCCATAACACAAACTCGAAAAAGGCAACGACATGAATCAAGCCCTTGGCCTCTACCTTTCACATCGTTAGGTAAATTTGAATAAACCATCTCAGATACTCTTAACCTATTCTGACTGGGGTTAAGAAGGTCTTAGGCCTGACAAGAAGATCGTAAAGAGCAGTTAACTTGACTTCAGGGCGAATATCATATGCAACAGGGCTCTCATCAGGCAAACATACATAGATTCAGGATGACGAACAGGACTGAAAATTTCCTGAATAAAGACATTTGGGGGCACTTAACAATAGCGATGACTAGTGACAAGAATTTTATCCTCGGGACTTGTCACTCAAACGAAAACAACAATGAAGGTTAGTTTAAACAGGGTTGAATTTGTCTTCAAATGGCAAAAATCTAATCGATTTCCCTGCAAAAGCCAAGACGGCCTTTGAAGTCCGTGCCATCTATTTCCTCAAGGTTTTCGAAAAAGTATTTCCCTAACAATTTCCTTCGACTACGCGATATTGCCTCGCATTCACACAGTATGACTGTTATGTCCTCAACAGTTTGCAAATCACCGTAGAATCTGCAAATATCCGCATCTGACAATTTGAGTCTCTTTGCGTGCTGCCGCAGGAGACAGATTCCTATTAATGTCCTAAGCTTATCCCTGTTTAATTTTATTAACTTCCTAGATCCTTTGCCATCAAAAAGAGGCCAGAGACCCTTAGATACCCTGTGTCCTTCAGGACTTGACCTGGTAGTCTTTGCGATTTTTTTTTTTCGATAGTGCTCCTCGCTATGCAAAGGGGTGGTTTGTGGGTGGTTTTCGTGCAAGCTCGTCCGCTTGTTCATTTCCTTTAATACCGCAGTGTCCTGGCATCCGGCACAGTCATACACGGTTCTTACTGCATACTGCCTTGAGCACAGTGAGACAGCCTCTGACTGTATCAGAGTTGACGTTGGTTGATTCCATTATCTTGAGTGTGGCCTGGCTATAGATGTATTGTAGACAGCGACATCTCTTTTCGATACTGATCTCATCTGACATTAGCTCAGCCGCCCTGAGGACAACCAGAACCTCTGATTATAAGGCACTGCTTGCGTTCGGTAGTCTTATAGACACTTTTACTTCTGGGTTTTCTGAGAAGATACCAGAACGTGTTCCTTCCTCTGTTTACGAGCCATCTGCGAAAATTGCAATTTCATTTGGCCTAATTATTGCATTTGTTTGCCAGTCCTCCCTCTCTGGATATATTAGCTTTGTTCAGTGAGGCTGTTTCCGACTGTTCCGAACAGAAAAGTACAAACTTCCCGGTTCAGTGAGAAAAATTTCTGTCCGAATCTGTTCTGCTCTGTGTTCAGTGATGCACCTAATTTCGAAGTAGAACACAATTGTGAAAAATGTCAAAATCAGCTGTGCTGTACTTTCCTGTTCTCATTTGATTTGATTTTTCACAAATCTGTGCTGTTCTGTTCTATTTTCCCCACCCAACAAAGCTATTATATCATACGGGATGTCGAAGTCGACCAAGGAAGGAATTTCATCCGTTAGAATGAAGGAAGAGTGCAAGTATGTTGAACAAATAAACGTCAACACTCCGCTCCAATATGTCTTCGTATTTATAGCAGGGAGACAGAGAAGCAGGGTAAGACTTAACTGCAAGAGATTTCAATTAACTGCTTAACTCGAACCGGTGAGAGCAAGAATCCGCCAAAAAGGCAGCATTTTTTGATGAGGCCAGCACCACTATGAGATTAGGGAGGACTTCGTTGGAAGATTTACCCAGAGCATGATTTTATTGCTAAATGCAAGCACAAATCGTGTTTGCAATAAATTGTCGGTTTGGAAAAGTGAGAAGAAGTCTTTTACAGGACAGTGGAAAGATGTTTGCTTCTATTAGGCAGAAACGAAAAAATCCCTTATAATAAATTTAGAAACCTGGGGCCGAATTACCGCAATCGATATCGTGTGAGTGAGTAGGACTCGTGATCGATTAACCTCAATGGGATGATGGCACTTTAAAGCTCACGTATCGAATGAAAATAAAAATGTACTAGAGAAATTCTACTACAACTCACAAAGTGACGTTTCTCCGGTTGATATAAAAGATGGAAAAATATGAAGTGAAATTGAAGTATAAATAATGGATCTATTTTTTTATTTGTCATCGGATTCCGACGATGAATATCGCGAACGCATTGAGTTCCGTCGCTTAAGGGATAGGAGCAATCCGTTCTCATTGCCAGATGCTGCGTAAGAATTAAAAAGAAGAATTGAAACGTAAACAACATTTCTATTTTGCAGATTTAACAAAAGATTTAGAGAAAATAGCTATGCATTGAACCACATTTTGCAAAGCCTCGAATTCAGAGGACGTGCCGTATGTACGACGCACTATAACGAGTGCTGTCATCTCAAATTTCGATAGGGAATGCTCGATTACGACAGCGGTAATGACAAATCATCACATTTCGTTCGATGACGAGTTATTTTGCCTAATTCCTAAGGAGCACATGCGAAGCATCTCATGCAGTTATTTAGATTGATGTTCAATGGAATTTAATACTGCGCAGCATAGCTAGGTTTTAAAGTAGAGTAAGTTAGGGTAATATGGAATACATCTGTTTTTCCGTAGTCACATCCTATGTTACTGAAAATTTTAAGCAATCTAGTACTCAATTTCAAATAGCTGTCAAACTGACAACAGAAAAAATTCAAAAGTAAAATTCGTTGCAACCATAACTTTTTGAGGCGTGAACTTTTTATTTGAAAAAAACATATTAGTTTCCTTCGATCGAAGTAAAACGGTGTAGATCGTAAACAGTGTAATTGTAAATATTTACGTCTGTTGCTGGTTGTCTGATACTCGTAAAATTCATAAACAGAAGGTGACTTTTAACTTCATCTCTGAAAAGAGTAAAATGTTGGCAATATGGAATACAAAGGTATAGGTTAAATGGAATAGTATTCCATATTATCAGCATTTTCCTTTTCTGACGGCAAAAACTAAAACTCAAATTTTTTATGCAAACAATGGAAACCAGAGGACATGGAACAGGCCATTAAATGTGTGCGTTCGAAGCAAATGGGTTATCTTATAGCTTCAAAAGCACTCAATGTTCTCCGCGGGACGCTGTTTAGATTCTCCACTTCTGCGAAAACTCAAACCGAATCATCATACATCCATCCTGGAAAAAAACCCATCTTCACAATTGAAATAGAGTCTGAGCCTGTTAAATATGTCAAAGAGATGGAATCGCGTTACTTTGGGCAAACAAAATGAGATGTCAGGTCTCTGGCTTTTCAATTGGCAATGACGAATAATATTCCAAACAAATTTTCGATTTTAAAGCAATGTGCTGGACGTGATTGGCTCAAAGGCTTTTTAAAAAGGCATGGACAAGAGCTCTCAATCCGGAAACCGACAGACACTGGGTTTAATAGAACAAATGTATATCTTTTTTTTTAGGCTTCTAAGATCGTATAACGATCGGTATAATATTTCGCCATACCATTCAAGGGAAAAACAGCAGATTGGTATTTTGACATCTGCTGAAAGGGGATCCCTTGTAATGCTGGTAATAGCTATAAGTGCCAGTGGACAATTCGTGCCGCAACTCTTCGTCTTTCCTAGGAAGAACGAAAATGTCAAATTAATGAAGAATGCTCCACCTGGGTCAATCGATGCATTTCATCCTTCGGGATGGATTCAACTTAATCTTTTTACAAAATGGTTTCAGCATTTCGTTAAAAAAGTAAAACCGTCAGAGGATTTACCAGTGTTATTAATTTTAGATGGTCATTTTAGTCACACTCGGAATATTCGGGATTATTTAGAATTTTTTCTATTTGCTCTTAATTAAAATAATTTAATTCCTCTTTAAAATTGGAGACACCATCGCACTTCATTTCAATAAATAAGGGTTACAATTCGTCGAAAAGGAACAGGAAGCATCTACGGCAAAAAGCTCCACAAAAGAAGACACGAAAAAAAGCCGAGAGGAAGAAAATGAGTTCCAACAACACAAGCAGCAGCAGAAAAGAAAACGATCGAACTAAGCTGATTCAGGAATAATGTCAAACACTGCTGACTCAGATGCTTCGCGATGAGGACAACAAATATTGCGTTGATTGTGATGCAAAAGGTCCCCGCTGGGCGTCGTGGAATCTCGGCGTTTTTCTTTGTATTCGCTGTGCTGGAATTCATCGCAACCTCGGTGTGCATATATCTTGAGTTAAATCTGTCAACCTTGACACATGGACACCGGAACAAGTGATCTCACTTCAACAAATGGGTAATTCACTTGCTCGTGCTGTATACGAAGCCCAATTACCAGACGGTTTTCGTCACTGACAGCACGCGAATGGGTACCCCCATCTCCACCTAAGGTTGATTGGGCCAAAGAAATCGACGAAGAACTGGTGAGGCAAAAACGTAAGAAGAAAGCAGCTCAAGCGGGTTCAGCTTTGGGCAGTGGAATTGTCGGTGGTAGTAGCAGTAGTAGCATCAGTGATAGGAAGTCAAATTCTTCGACAATTAAAACACCATTACCTGCCCCATTGCCAAAGCCGAAACCTTCGAATAGCCCTAAATCGCATCGAATAAGTGAATCTTCTGCAATCAACTCGAATCACAATAATTCCCTTGGTGCGGTGAGTTCTGATCTCTTGGGATTGGCATCGCCCACTAATCCAGTGTCAGCGGGCTAGTGAGCTTAAATAATGATGCGCATAGCGACACATTCAGTGGTTTCCTCAGTGCTGCACCAGTTGCAGCTGGTAGTACACATAATTCCTCGTTGGGCAATAATGAGTCGTCTGCGACTGGTGCTAATGCTGGTGCTGGTGGTGGTATTGGTGGGGAGCAACAAATTCCTTAGCCAAGGAAGAAAATTGACCAAGGACAGCATACTTGCACTATACGGGACGGCTCCATCAAATAATCCTCAATCAAATCTCGGACAATTCAACAGCAATCCAATGGGCGGTGCCTTTAACTATAAACCATTCCCAGCGTTACTTGTCAATACAAATTCGAATGCCGGTGGCACACCACCGAACTCGGCAAGTATGTACAATGCCCCTGTTATGACTGCGCCAGCAGCGTTTACCTCACCAGCTGACGGTGGAATGCCTTATCATCCGCAAATGATGGGCGTTCAATCGACTGGTTTTGCTCAGTTCCCGCCAATGCAGTCGACCTATCCCGCAGCAATGGGCAGTGGCGGTGCTCCGGGAATGATCACAGCTTTTGGTGCAGCACTAAGTACCGGTGGTAGTGGTGGTGGTATCATGGCAACCGGACAGGGTCTAATGCAAATTAATCCCGCTCTTAATCAAGGACTTATGGGCATGCAAATGAATGGACTAATGCCAATGGTGCAGTCAACAGCAACGGCAGCTACCTCCAACCTGAGTCAACAATTCGGTAATCTTAACATTGGTAATGTTTGGCAATAAAAATCAAATACTACCATCAACCCATCCTCATCTATACCTCTTACATTTCTTCCCTATCTCACAACTCCAACTCCACCAATATCACAAACACCATCACCACAACCACCATAACCTCCGCCACCTCTACCCACTGCAACTGAAACCCATGTCCCTTTAGGATATCTTCGTTGAAAATTGTGATTTTTATCTTCTTCCCATAAGTCAGTTGTGTGTTTATTTTCCATGTGCAATTTGATTTTGGTTCTCTTCTGTGTCTCGGCATTTATCTTACCAAAAAAAAAAAAAATTCCTTCTTCTCGTCTATCTTTCCACCGTGTATGTGTGCGCTTATAGACTCTCTTTCGGTAAGTCCCTGCTCATTTTTCGTTACACAAATGATTGATGTCTAGTTAGGTGTGCTTAAGAATCTAATTTTAAAAACGGCAAACCGTCACATATCCCTCCACTGGCTAAGCAAATGCTAAATTAATCGTATTCGTATTATTCGTATTCCGGACCTCCCCCGTTATGGCACAACACGTCACGGTTAATCTGATTGAATTGTATAAGAGAAACATTTAATGTTAGGGTCTCGCGTTGTTGAATTTATTTTCTAAATAAAATAAAATAAAAAGAAAACGATAAACTTAAATACTTAACGAAGAAGTGGACGTCAATGGTAAACATTAGATGGACAGAGGAAAGTAATAATTAATAAAACAAAATAAACAAAAAAGTATGAACGTATGTATTAGTTATAAAGCAAATATATTTGATTATTATTATAATAAATGAAAATTGAGAAATGTATTATGAATTTGAACATGAAATAAAACATTGGTGTGATTGAAATCGCAAAAGCAAATTTTGTGATCATAATTTGGCTTCCACCTCACCCAACCCAAAAGATGCGGCTTCTTGATAGATTTTTTATGGCGCCTTTAAAATATTTCTACAGTGAGGCCATTCGCTTGTTTTTATGTGAACAGGGCCGAAAAGTCACGCTATATGAACTTGCAGAACTATTCTCCAAAGCGTATTTAAGGTGTCAAACAGCAGAAATAGCTGTTAATGGGCTTAAATGTACAGGCATTTATCCTTTTGATCCACATATTTTTACTGACGCTGATTTTATTGATGTTGGAGAAGGTGATGTGCCGGTTGTTCATCAAGGGAAATAAACCGTTGATAGTAATCCTCGAAGTTCACCAAGAACCTCGAAATCAAATTTGAATCATACGATTTCTCCTTGAGACATAGCCCCACCAGTTGCTTTAAATCAGAAGAAATCAAATAGGGGAAGAAAAATCACACCAAAGCGGCTGTTATATCTGAAACAGCTTACAAAAACGGCCTCAACAAACAAAACATTTCAAAAACAAGGAAAACTTATGCCAAAAAAATGTTTAAAACAATAAAAAAAAGTAGTGTTGAAAAGGAAAAAGAAGCTGATATGTTATCATCTACTTCAAAAGCATGTCGCAAAAAGCAGCCCAAATGCAAAAGGGATTCGTCAAACGATTCATCAAGTGGTTCTTCTGTAAGATTTGTGACTGATGACAAAAATTGCGTAAACTGCAATGTCTGTGACGAATCCTACCCTGATTGCCTTTTATGGGACAATGCAGCATGTGGTCACATTTTTTTTTTTATAATGAGCGCGCGCTCAAGGGGTTTGAGTACCCTTAAGGTGATTGTACACAGCGCGGGCAAAGGAAATTTAGGGAGGAAGAAAAGAGAGGTACCGATGTACATTGTTTTTAAATGTTTGCAAGTTATAACGACCAGGAAATACAGAGATCGGCAGGGCATTCCATAAGCGAGTTGTACGGCTTAGGAACGAATCACGATATTTTAGAGTACGTCCGAAAATGGGCTTGAGGGTATACTGATGAGCATTCATAGCGAGACGGGTGTTACGGTTGAAAGTTTGAATGGGCGGAATGCTACTGACGATTTCAGTGAAGCACTGGTGGTGGAAGTAGCGATAAGAAGTACATAAGAAGTGTTTCAAAGCATTATACCTTTGTAAATATTGTGAAAGTTCATTTATATAATTCAAACTTTATATGTATCTAAGAAAATAAATCTACAAAAAATAAAAATTCGGTGTTTGGTAATATGGAATATGCAATATAACACGCACATTTTGTTGAGCTAAGATATTTGACCTTTTTTACGTAAAAAATCTTACTATGACTGAAAAAAGGTAAGTTTTTATATTGTGGCACTTTTAGCGTAGGTACCTGAATACATATTAGCTTTTTTGAAATGTTTGACGGGAATTTTGGTCCAAAAATGTAAGCGTAACTTCAAAATAAAAAAGCTGTATTCTAAATTACCCTAACTTACTCTACTAAAATATATAAACATTTCTTGCTTGTTTATGTACAATATTACAGTTTAAACAATGTAGATACTTCTTGAAGCAGCAGCATCGTTTGTCAATATAACCTTAATTTTAAGGTCAGCTAAAGACCATTATCCACGTAATTGTGCCAAAGCTGAAAGTCGTTTGCAGATACATTAATAATTAATTAACTACCTGGCTTGACAATTAATCTCTACAGAATTCACTGTCTAACTATTGGTGGAAAACGAACTATTACTCTGTGATTAATTAGCGATTGAAATAAGTGAAATAATTGCATCATCTACCTCTAATTATCGATTCCAAGCCACGTGAGAGTGGTTAAATTTCATACTAATGTCAAAATGGTTACTTTCGAATAGTGATTTCCTGTAAGAAGGTATGTCTTCTTGCGAATTTTTTTGGTCTTCTCCCTAGAGACAATAGTGCCCAGTGTTATGAACTTCATTAGAGTAATTACAGAGACGACTTTATTTCAAGACTTTATTAAGTAGACTCCCTATGCTAATACAAATGGTTGCTTAACTTAACCTCGAGCATTCGTAATATGTATATGTGACATCGTGTACATATCCCTAAATACTTGATAACGTATTATACATTCACAACACCCAGAAGTCCGATTGATTCATCAAATATCTACTATCCCTGCTACCTCAAAGAGAATACCAAGAATGAACGCATCTGCCGCTTATTATGATGGACAAATGTCCACAACTGTTGTAAGCAATTCCTCCTCGAATACGAGTTCCCAATCTGCAACCGACGACGCGACGTTTGTATGGAATTGCTTCTACAATCCTGTAGGATTGGATCTTCGGTGGGCAAAAATCACCTGAAGATCATTATCAAAATCCAATTGCAAGGACCAGTTCTGGTATGAATTTTCATTGCATATTAGAAGATTAACTGACTTAGAAGAATAAAAAATCGTCAGGCCTCAATTCTGGTATTATCCTTTTGTTTTGTTTCTAAGAACAATTGATGCGAAAAAGTCGCAAGATCTCGGATATTTGTTAGGCTTTACATCGACCCTTTCTCTTATTGCTCCAAAAGCGTTCTCAGCAGCTTAACTTATACAATTTCGTGGCCAAGATTTGGTAACTGAACTCATTGAGTATTGTGATTCCAATATTTTCTTAAAAAATAGCAAGAACAATGTAAGAGGTTAGTATATTCTAAACTTCACAACACGTTCCGAATTCACAATGGTTAGCTGATAGTTATAATAAATATGAGACCATAGATATGCACAAGGACATCGTATTTTGAATCGGACGTGAATCCACGACTTTTCTGAAAAACAGGAATACAAAAAATATTGATATTTCCTAACGAGTAACTTGATAAGGAAACGCTATTTCTTCAACTTTACAAACAGTCTCAGTATCAGAATCTTAGAAGCAATAAGAACATAACCCCTAGCCGCGGAGGAAATCATGCTATGTCTTAATTCACTAAATTCCTGGCTTTTAGAATTTGTTTTTATTGGCCAATTGCGGCGGCACTGCGACCTAAAAGATCTTTTGTATCACAAAATCAGTATTAAGAAGCCAAGAAAGGCTCAACTCTTTTGATGAAATTGAGAATCCCTCTGTTGAAGATTATGAGCATTTCCCCAGGGATTGAAATTTCTGTAACGAAGTGTTGTCTCCATAAAGCAGTGTCCTTGTCTTCCATTCAATGACGGCATTCAGTTTTCGGAATGAAACCTATTTTGTGTAGGTAGTATCTAGTGTAGCAGTGCCCTGTTAGAAACCCGACCACTCTTCTGATATCATCCCTTTTGAGTTGTAGGGGTTCTTTTGGTTTCTCGTGGAAGTGTTTGATGGCACTTTTAGCCTGTCGAATCACTGGGATGCTTTCCCAAAGGGATATACACATTTTGTTCTCTCAACTCTTTATTGTTAAGTTAATTGCTGAATTTGGAATATTACAGACGGACTCAGAGCTGATAAAAGAATCAGCCGAACCGTTTCTAGCCAGTTCGTCGGCTATTTCATTTGCGACAATACTTTTATGATTTATAGAAGGCGCCCACCAAAGTTGTACAGTGCTCTTGTGGGAGAGATCTTGTAGTGTATTGAAGCAGTTCATGACTGATTTAGAGTCAATGATATTAGAGCCTAATGCTTATACGAGTAGAAGATGGGATTGGCGCACCACACCGGTCTCCATCTTTGATCCATTCGTATACCACTTAATACTTTAAGGTTTGAGGTTAGATTGTTGTAGTTCCATGCTTTTCGGCTTGGCATTACTATATTGAACCTTCTGCCCAAGCACAGGCTTTTACCATTACTTTTGACAAGGAATCCACTATTGGAATTCTGGACTGAATTGGATGCAAGAGTTAATTTGTTACCTGTGACAAAAAACAAGTTTCCAAGTTGGCAGACGAGTCCACTGCGATAAATTACAACCAACCGTTCCTCTAGAATAAGCTAAGACTGTAGAGTTTTCTAGACAGCGATCAGTGCTTTTATTCAACTTACAAAAGCTATTATGGAGAAGAATATTATAGGTAAGATAGTGTGCTCAGATGGCCAGGCAACTGTTAAGGCTTTGGATTCCGCAGTAATAAGTTCAAGGCTAATACTCGGAAGTAAGTGTAGAAAAAATCTTAATGAGACGTCCACAATATAACTAAATTGCAGGCATCCCAGGAATTGAAAGAGCTGACTAATTCCTAAAGAAAGGATCTACACAGCCCGTTTTCTACATCCTCTTCTCTGTTAGTATTCATCGTATTCCATCATACAGTGGTCGAACAAGGATTTTTTTTCGAAATAGAGCACTTAAACCAAGAACTAGTCCATTGTACTCCTTGTAAGTTCCTTTTAATGGAATCTTTCAGTTTTTCGAAGAAAGATGAGTAAGCGCTTCAGTGATTAAGTCCCTACAGTACCAGCATCCACCAACGTTGAGTACCTGCAGTCTGATGTGAGCATAAGTCTGAGGTACAGCTCCGCGGTGTTGTCATCACTTTCACAGCAAATGTCCCAGGATGTTGTATCACTTATGTCCAGCACATTTAAGTTTCTTAGCAAAAGTGCAGTGCTTCTACATGACACCAGTAAACATCCTACAGTCTTTCCTACTGACTTCTAAGAGACTTCGAGAAGCACTCGTATTCATTTGATCTACCGGTAACGTATAGAGTGACGCCATCTGCAGTTGTGCTCATCGAGGACGCAGGCAGACCTAACGTAGGTCCTAGTGCTGAAAAACTCATCTGAGCCTTACTAGCAGCTTCATCTGCGATTTCATTTCCAGTGATCCCATTGCGTCCTGAGACCCAGATAAGACCAGTCTTCCAAATGAATTCAGTGACGACTTTCATTTTCTAACTAGCTTGCAAGTTCTATAAGCGCAGCTTGATTGTCGTTACAGATGCAAATACTTCCTCTTCTAGACCGCTTCTTTACAATATCATGCGTTGCCACCAGGGCTGAGTATATTGTCATGAAATTGTCGTCCTCCACAAACACACCAGCGTCGCATCAGTTTTGGAGCCATCCGTGAAGACCCTATTACATCGCTTGCCTGACTCAGATTCTGGCCGAAACCAGTCTTGGTGGTCACAGGGAAAGTCGATTTCGTATTCTTTCTGTAGCAGGAGTTCTGGTGCCATTGCGTCAGATGACATGTCCATCATACCAGAGTCAAGAGACAGCCGGCAAGGTTATTAGAGCTCCGGTGCCTGTTGTACCAAAGACTTGTTTTTTAAAAGGAAGATGGCATTGAGAGCGCAGCCCATGATATGAATATTAAGGATATGGGTCAGATAAGGCTATAACACTACGTCTATTCTACAATTCGCCAAGTAAAATGCTTCTAAATCAGCGGTCTCTCTAAAAGTTCCAGGCTAAATCCTAATATAGATACAATTAAGCTAAACCCTGAGCGAAGATTGAGACCGAGCACAGACCTGTCTGACCTGGCCTATACTCAATATTCATCTCTATGGTAATGAGATCAATGTCAGCTCACAGTAATCTGATCGAGAGTCTGTGTGATGATAAAGTCATAAAATATGTTCCAAGTCATCTGGTAACAATAGGTTATGCCCAGCTAAGTTGCAAACAAATATATGTACTCCAGTCGTTTGCCACTCTAAAAAAGTTTCAGTAACAAGAAAGAGTTACCACTATCTGCTGAAGAGCATAGACAAAATAATTGAGGTTCATCAACGTATCCTTTATTCATGATCTTCGTTGAAGGCCCTGCAAAACTGCATTTTAAAATATAGGTATAGCCGGCACAATTTATGGCGCGTTTGACTAGAAAATGCATTCTTCTGGCCATGTTTCAGACACAGAGGGTGCTTACAGTGGCTTGTACGCTCCTAAAAGGAGGAGACAAGAACATTGGCTTCTTCAGAGAAAAAGGAATGGGCATTAGCAGCAAGCAACTGAGGTGTTATTTCAAGAAAAGCGTTCGAAAATCTCAATAAAAAGTAAAAAGCACGTGTCAAGTCGACAAGATAGAGACGATTGAAACTCTACTGTGAGCAGAATGAACGATTCAAGCTGGACGATGACAGATTTCCATCAATCTCTCTAAAAATGAAGTTAGCTCAAGCTAACAAGGCAGCTGGACATGACAGCTTAATTGTCAAGCTATTCAAGGCAGCCGGAAATGATTTCCTAAAAGAGCGTATACCCCAACTCAAATTTGGTCGGAGACGTCATTCTTCTTAACATCACGTACAAGATCTTGCCTGGCGTATTATGTGAACATCTGAATAGGCCCCTATCAGCCCGGCAAGTCCACAATTGACCAAATATTTACACTACCGCACGGCACCTCTACGAAAACCAGAGAAGTCCAAATCGACAGCATTTATAAAGAGCCATGTCTAACTTTGCTATTTGTGCCAAAACTGACAGATTTTACAGAACGACTATGGAGAATGCTCTCTGTTTCTGATTTTTGATGTCAAAAAGCCCTGCATTCTAACTTCTTCAACACCATTGTTCAGAAAATTGTGCGAAACTCGCAACACCAGAAGGACAATTTTCCCAAAGTCTGTGTAACTTCTTGCTGTTAACATTGTCATTATTGGAAGAGTACAGAAATCAGTCACTAGTTGCAAGTTTGTTGGGAACATAATTCGCAGAAATGAATTTGGCTGTAAACAAGGGCAAAACCACGAATATGCTGTCAACAAGAAAGTCACAACATCGACGAATTGAACAGAACGTTACAACAGACATCTATAACTTTCAGGGAGTCCACTTTGGCAATGCTAATAACTCTGATAATGACACCTCGTCAGATATCAGAAGAATAGTTCTATTTGCCAATTAGTGTTTCTTTGGTCTAAGATGGCAATCAAGACTTGTCGCTTGACACTGGAAAGACTCTGTATAAGAGTCTTATCATCACAGACCTGATCTATAGCGCAGAAGTAAAGATATCCTTGGTCATTTTGAACGCCAGAGCCTTCGGATTCTTGGGGCTTTGGTAGAGAAAATATAATCTTTGGAGCAACAACACCGACCTTATCAGAAAAGTATGCATCCGTCCCCTGAGTCCCATTAGAACGTGTAGAGCAAATGGATATTTATGTTCCAGCCAAAAAATCCTCAAATTCTACCCGGAGGGACAATGCCATAGAGGAAGACCTCTCTCTAGGTGGAGCACACAAGTAGATGGGACTATCAACTATCTTGAAGTGCGCAGTTGGGTAACACCTTGCTAACAGGAGAGGGTTATTGGTTAAGTCCCAGGTCAGGCCCGAATCATTAGTTTTGTAATAGACAAAATGGATATTGACTGCGTGTTTTATGAATCTATTTTGGCAGAGGTAGATAGAGGCAAGCCACACGGTACGAACTTAATTCTTCCTAAACTTTTTCGTTGGCTCTCTGCTTAAGGGTCTGGACAATTCGTATTTATTGTCTTTCGGGTCATGATAAAATAGGGGTCAAATCTTCTCAGAGCTTGACGTTTTCACTTCAAACTGCAAAACAAACTGATTGAATTCGTTCTAGGAGGTTTGAACTTATGTCCTTATAACGACACTAAGTGATGGAGGTATTAGCTTTGTTTGTAAACCCCATTGAACTTAAATTCTCGAGGTGAGAGGTAAAAGAAATGCCAGTTTCCTATCATAATAAGACAAAAAGATATGAGACAGTTTACCAAGAAGGGTCCCATGGATCTTCTTGGTTGTCTTAGGGGAATAAATTTTCAATTTATTTCTGGTCTCACTAGATTTCAAAGAACGGTGTGTGTCCGCAGCATCTTTCGGTATCATAGGCTGCAAAGCTTGAGCTATGTTTAGCAGCCAACTGCAAATAAGTAAGCAGGTATCATTTGAATTTCATAGGCTTTACCATTAACTATCGCGTATAGATAAGCCCCCTTGAACTCAGGTTGTTCCAAAACAAGAAGTCGCATTCCCGACAAGCCATTCGAAGCTCAATCATAGATCTGGCATTGGAGCCTCTGTGTATGGTTGGAAAGGGGCAGGGTTTGGTTTCATAAATACGACATCTACTTGGATGGAAACATGGGTAATCCTTATGGCAATGGGTGATATTGAGAAAAATGCATAGAAGGAGGGATGTATCTGTTTCTGTAAGAACAAAAAAGCTACGTCTAAGCCATTTCATTTTACCTTTCTCACATCCAAACCTTATAAGACCTTCGTGGGAATTGTTTGGAGGCCGATTTCACAGGGCCTTACCTAGAATCTAGGTTGAAACACGATCGTGGGAAATAGATGGCAATCTCATTAACTTTTAGACAAGGCATCTATCAATCAACAACAAAACACTTTACTTTTCTTCCGGTTATCAATGGAAAACAATTTACGAAAATGTTTAAGCCGAGCTGAAGTGGTTGAAGGCAGGCTACCTAATTTCCAAGTGAATACGTGTCTAGTCAAACGTGTTTTATCCAACTAATCCAAGCATTCAGTTGATATGAAGAAATCAACTTTAATTACTCAAGTTGCTAGGAAATTCTTTCCAGATTAGTTGACATAAATCCAACCGAATGACACACCGCTTAACAATACCAAGAATTGGAATACCAAGAATAGAACAGAGTACAAAGGGATAAGTATACAGTTATTCATATATTCCGGTTCATTAGTCAAAATCTTGACTGGAAATGGTTCCTGATCCTAGATCAACTTCAACATCTATTCAAAATAGAGAAAATAACTTAACTCATTCCAAAGCTCAGGTTACCTTTCACAACAGACCTCTGTCTGGTTTTTGCATTACAAAAACTTTTGTATGAAGAAAAAACTAATTGGAAAGGCGAACAACAGACACTCAATCAAAAGCCAATTAAATCAAAATCATATAGCATTGTTCGCATAGATTGTTCGCTTTGCTGCACCATACACATACCATACGAATACCATACCACACCATCAAAGGTAAACTATGGTAGGCACCACAAGAAACAGCAAAGGCAACAGTTCAGTTAGTACATACTATCTAAATACATTAAACAGCAACAAAAAGTGAAAGTAAAACCAGCCTGGCTTCACTACCTACCTAGCTGGTTGGCTAAATGTTGTTGATCCAATGATCACAACTCACTACCACCATCGGGTGGTAAGGCAATATGTAGGAACCAACTATATGTGTGGCAAAAATTATATAAGCTACCGTTCTCTCAATTCGAATCCAATTTTAACTTAAAGATAAAAAAAAAATAATCAAAAATACCAATTCCAACAACTTACCAGCTAAGGAAAAAAATTGATTAGCCGCTTTGTATCTGTTGTTATCCGAAAAATGCGTACTTCCAAAACTCGTACTGCTAACTACAAATTTCCTTGTGACTCGATGACATTCGCACAGAAATCCTCATACATCTAACTATGCAGTGAAGAATTGAAAGACCTCAACGATGGCTACAGCTACTGAAGATATATACTCGTACTTGGTGGCACGTTCTAGTTTTGCACTGCACAAATAAACCGTAGATAAACCATTAAATCGAGACTGAATTTATTTCATTTAAAATAATCATAAAAAAACAACAAAAACTCTGCAATAAAACCGTAAACATTCACACAGCTGAATACGTAATTACCAACCATCAACCATGAACGACTACCATATGTATGATGATGGTGGTAACTGGTGACAACTACGACAATAACCGACTACCACGACGACAATACCGAGTATCTATGGCGATCAGTTCTACTCCGTCCTATTTCGACTTGAATTTAGGTGCCAACATAAAGTCATAGATACGATTTTTTTTTTTTCAATTTATATACAAACAGGATATACCGTCTGTCATCTGAAAGACAATGCAAGTTGTCATACAAAACCAAAAAAAAAAAAAAAAAAAAAAAAAATTCGATTGAATCACTTTTTTTTTGGGGGAGAATCTGATGATGAACAAGTTTGTGTTAACGGTTCTTTTAGTGCGAGATACTCGTATTTAAAAGCAATTTAATTTGACGACGATGACACCAGCAATAACTTTCACACAACCGAAATGAAATGGAATTTTTAGCTTTCGCAACACACTTCTAATTTCACTTTAATTACAGCGCGCTCTACGAGATTCAGAATCGTTGACCAATTAATTAAATCCACACATTATCCACCTCCCATGTCAATCTAACATTTGTGGCACTTTTTTTTCACCACCCAAGACGTGGATTCATCTCAGCTCTAGATATTTCGTAGGAGTATTCGTATCTAAACAATTTTGCTTTGGAAAATCCGAAAGTATGACCGAAAAACAAAAAAAAAAACAAAATCACTCGAAAAGTGAGAGAGTGCTGATAGACACGGTGGCAAGAGAGGAGAGAAGGAAAAAATCGTCGTTATGATGTGGCGTCCTACCTCGGAGCTCCAATCGAGTTCGTTGTCTCTGGCCAACTGAATTGAAGTCTTTCGTTTTCGTCTTACGAATGAGAACTCTCACAACGACAACGACAACGACAACGCTGAGGATGGTAGCACGGCAACGAGGTCGTCTGGTTTTGGCTTTGGCTTTAGGTGAGTCTTTCTAGTTGGATGCCACATACGAGTACATACTCGTATACTGGTGCAGGTTTTTCAGGCCAATACAAGAGTCTGCCGTAGTCTCAGTGTGGCCACAACTAACTCAAGGGGGTTTTGCTTTGTTAAGCTTGTTCTTGTTTTCTTTCGTGTTTTCCTTTCCTCACCTTCGTCTTTACCATTCGGTTTCTTTACATTGTTGCTTCTTTAACTTTTTATTTCTTCTTCTGGTCTTCTGTTCTTCTGTTGTACTCCTGTGTGTTTTCTTTTTCTGTTTTGTTGTTTCTCTTCTTTCAGCTCTTTTAGCGCGGTGTCTCTGTTCGTTTAAACTATTGTTGATGAATGATTGTGTTACGTGAAGTAGACAGAAATTAGGAGGCTTTCACTGTACGAGTGAACGGTACCACTGGGTGTTGGACTAGACGAAATGGTCAAGTCTGGGCTTAGGCAAGTACATACTCGTATCTATACCTAGAAAGACGGATACATTGGTAATGAGTCTTTGAAGTTAATTAAGTTTACTTAGAGCAGCAGTCGGTAAGTACGACTATGACTGCCGAATGCAGAAGTAAGTTAAATATTTGTCTATGGCAGCGGTGACGACTACGAGTAAGTCGTTGTTTGGTTTTGCGGAAGGCGGCTAGGAAAAAATGAGTCCGAAGTGTGGCATGTGTTTACCTTTCGAATATCGGTATGTCCGTGTTGCAAATTTTTCTTTGTTAAGATTTAGTTCAAAATGCTATTGAGAAAAGTTGGTTGCAATCGTTGCTGCAACCAGGAACCAAAAGTAATTGAGCTAAAGACAAGAGAAGAAGAAGTTCAAAGATTTTATCCAGACAGTGGACAGTTGGAGAATGAGAGTGAATTGGGGCAATTGGTCAATTATGCCAAATGAAGGCAATGATAAAATAAAACGTATAAATTTTTAAAATGTGTTGTGACATACAGCAGCATGTGGTGTGAAGTATTGCAGTTACGAAAGAGAGTAAAAGACACTGATTTGAATCGTGAAAATTGAGGCAGTGTTTTCTATATAATTATCTTCTTAATGTTGAACATACACTCAATATTACATTTGCATTCCACATAGGGCGATAACATGAAAATGTTTGAAAGTTTTCCTGTAAATCTGATCCAGTTCGCATGTCAACTCTTTTGTTTTTTGGCCTCATAAATGAAATCGACGACGTTCTGATGGCGAACTGTTTTGTTAAGTATACAAGGTCTGGCAGAAGATACCTTTTGCTAAGTTAAATAGAAATAAATGGGTGAATTTGGAACCATTTGCAGTGAGGGCGGGGGGTTTTCGACTCTGCTGATACAATCGGTCGTACGTCCGCATTCTGGAGCTCAGCCATTCTCTACAGAGTACTATAGCATTACTACGCTCGCGCTGCTACATTTTGAAGTGGACCTGGGCCTCAACCACCAGCTGAGTAAGGATACTTATCGCTTGACAGTGGTATCCCTTAGGTATGGATTTGAAGACACTTTGGGTTGGTGCAGTGGTGCTAATTCTTTCAACATATCTTAGTGATATATATGCACATGCATATATCGAGGGTACCAGGATACTCAGATGTCCTGTTCTGCTGATGAATTAGCAGGTTCGGATCCCTAAACATATATTAGTACGCAATTTGACACATAACATATTCTTAAGAGCTCTCTCTCTCTAATGCCAGTCCTAAATGGACTAATTGGAGAAATGTGCGATACATGTTTGGGTATAAACTGCCGACAAGCATATACAGCTAAACAGGAAACGTAGGTAAGCATAAATTCAGCAAAGCAGCTGGACTTGATGGCTTACCGGCCGAGGTATTGAAAGCTGCTGGAAATGACTTTGAGAAGAGCATACACTTAATCCACAACTTATTTCTCAGATCTGGTCAGAAGAGTGTATGCCTGATGAATGGAATCTCAGTAACATTTGCCCGATCCACAAAAAGTAAGAGCCCCTCAACTGCGCCAACTATAGAGGCATAAGGCTCCTCAACATCGCATACATGTTGTGTGAAAGTGATTGGTCACAATCAGTGCGATTTCAGATTAGGAAAATCCACAATCGATCATATCTTCACATTCCGGAAAAACCTGGAAAAACTCGAAACGATATCCACCGTCTTTTCATCGCATATGACAGCACTTATAGAGACTAGCTCTATATAGAGTCATGTTTAGTTCTTCAGAATGACGATTGAGAACGCTCGCTGCTCTGTCAAAGTCGGTAATGACTTAATCGAGACGTCTGATGTAAAAAAAACTTTTAGACAAGGTGACCCGCTATCATGTGACTTCTTTAACATCATACTTGAAAGAATTGTGCGGAACTCACAAGCGAAAAATGGATGCACGATCTTTCAAAAGTCTATACGAGTACAAATACGCCGATGATATCGACATAATTGAGAGAAAACAGCGGTCTAATTTGGTGGGAGCTAACGCCCCCATTTATTTCGCTTAATCCAAGCTTAAACTAACTTAAAACTAGAACTTAAAACTAACAACATTTAGGGGTTAGGATGTAAGGCAATGGTGGAGGAGATCAAGTTTAAGACGAGAAGAGCTCAGGTAAAAATCAAAACGGAGGAGGTTTGAGTTGACCTTACGGAGCATGCGGGAGATTTTTTCGTTAGAGCCATAAGAGATGCGGTGGGTTGGAATATAGAAGAAACGAGGACAGCGCAAATTATGAGGGTTAATGTTGAAGGAAATAGAATTGTAAAGGGATGAATGAAGAGAATGTCAGCTACGTCTCTGCGTTTTTCCAGGGTAAGGGTTGCGAAATTCTTTAGACCATCGTTTGGTAAAACCGAGCGATGAGTTGGCTTTAAGGAATATCTCATAAATATGCGAACGGAAGTTTAACTCTCTATCGTATAATATTCAAAGGTCGCGAAGGGATTGAGAGGGAGATTTATTGGACTTACGGGACAAAGTCATAGATTGACATTTGGAGACATTAAGCTCAAAGCAATTTTTTAGACACCAAGTAGAAAACCTATCGATGTCTTCTTGAAAGAGAATAGAGTCTTGGGGTGAAGAAATAGTTTTGGAGAACTTAGTGTCTTCGGCTTCTACCGTGAGCATCGAACTTGTCGAGTTGTAGAGGCTGAGTAGGGTCAATGAATCTCGAGAAGAAATCTTCAGACGAGTTCTGAAAACAAAGGATGGGCCATCCAACAGCACATCTCTGAAGTCTTTCAATGAAGTCCTAAAGGACGCATTGGTGATCGCGGTGATCGATAGCAACGATACCGACGGTTCCATTACACCTGGACGTTGACACCTGGTCAAGCTAAGCTTTCGAGCAACTTCTTGCCCATCATGCGGGAAAACCCCGGACCACCTCATATTACAAGCGACACTGGCTGGCACCAAGGCCATGTCAAGCTCATCGCATGTCTCAACCAGAGATCTCTTGATCTCTTCACCAAAGGCATAGGTGGTTTAGGAGAGATTTGGCCAGGTGCAAAACTCGAGGCCGTTTCTAAGGAAGACATTCCTAGCAGACCTCGAACTCGTACCTGGATCCCAGCCGAACCCTCCTCCCCAGAAAGTATTCTGGAAATCATCAGGCTCAGTAACCCGACTCTTCCGACTCATGACTGGAAAGTCGCGAAACTGGAGGGACTAAGGGGCTCTTATAGATGCCCGTTAATCGTGATCAATAAGGAATCCCTTAATCCTCTGGCGCAGACGAAAGGTATGATTCGGTTCGGATTCGAGTCAATACATTTAAGGGTATACAAAAAGGATGAGCTGGATGCTGATAAGCAACCTCCTCCTCCTTTAATAACTGATAACACAACCTTGGATCTCGGAGCGTAGATATCCTTTCCAGAAATGGATAGCGACGACTCCAATTTGCCCAAGGTGACTATTAAGCTGTCGGTCTCCTCTTCTGATGACGAAGCAAAGAGAGGTCCTACACGATCAGAGGTAGAAGATGAGCTTTTGGGCACATCTTCAGAATCGGAGGACCTCAACAACACCGTGGTGGAGGCTACTCTGGAAAACTGTAGCAATGATACGGTTTCTCCAGATTAATCTCCACCACTGAAAAAAGGCCTCGGCAGCACTCATTCTGCGTCTTTCTAAAAACACAGTAGATATTATCCTAATCCAGGAACCATGGATTGCAGAAGGCATGGTTCGTGGACTTGGGACACCCGCATACGCTCCGCTCTGTCCAAGATACAGCTGCGACTGCAGCTATTCACCTTAAAGCAACTAAACAATGGACAAATAATTCATTTGGAAACGCCAGCATTCTTAATACTCGTACATTAGGAATCCTCACAAAGAACATCGATTACACAATATCTGAACTGTGGTCTGACAAAAACTTCCACGTTAGCTTCCCCTCTAGATTATTCTGGGAGGAAGATGCTTCCATGGAGGACAAGTCAATCCATCTCTACACAGATGGATCTAAAACCGATAGCGGAGCTGGTGGCGGTGTTTTCTCAGAGAAGCTAAATCTAAGCCTCTCTTTCCGTCTTCCAAGCATGTTCCAGGCGGAAATTTTGGCGATTGAAGAAGCTCTGTCCTGGCTGAAGAAAAACGTGATATCTGCAAAGGATATCCGCGTCTTTTCGCATAGTCACGCCGCCATCAAGTCCCTGGACTCGGTCTCATTATATTCTAAAACCACCCTTGAATGCCGATAATTTCTCATGGAAATGGCAGAGGAGTTCAACATTCACCTTTGTTGGGTGCCGGGCCATATAGACATTCCAGGGAACTGCAGAGCAGATGAACTCGCCAAAATTGGAACTACTCTATCTATTCTACCGGAAAAGGGTAGCATAGGAATACCTATCGCTACGTGCAAATTAACATTGAAGCTGAATGCCAATAAAAGAACAAACCTTAGGTGGACTACTGGGCAAACATGTCTAGCGACCAAACACATCTGGCCAAAGCTGGATCTAAATCGCTCTGAGTGTCTGATCCTTTTAAATAGGAAACATCTCAGTGCCACAATAAGTGTCATCACTGGACAGTGCCTCATAGGCAAGCACGCAAGAAGGCTCGGCGCTTTTACAAATGATTTCTGTAGAAGCTGCATGGACGGGGAAGAGGTGGAGACAATCCTCCACCTACTCTGTACATGTCCAGCTCTCTCCCAGAGAAAAAAGCTTCATCTAGGAGCTTTCTTCTACAACGACCTAAACGACCTAGAAAACATAGACGTTAACAGTCTCCTACGCTTCATTATAAGCTCAAACTGGTTCCATTAGTAAGAGGATCATAGATCCGCGTGGCATCACAATGGGCCAATAGGCCTAAGAGGGTTGGTATTCCCAACAGCAACTTTTACCTAACCTAACCTAACTTAGTGTCTTCGGCGTAAATGGATACGGAGCAGTGTTTGATAAACCTCTCAAGATCGTTTATAGTTAAAATGAAAAAGAGAGGACCTAGATGGCTGCCTTGTGGGATACTAGAAGTGGCTAAAAACGGCGTTGAGAAGGCCGACCTAAAGCGAACGCTATAATAACGGTTCTCCAGATAAGAAGATATCCATTTTAACAAAATGGGTCAAAACCGAAGGAAGACAATTAGAAAAGGATCAGTTAATGTGATATTTTATCAAAGGCCTGAGCGAAGTCTGTAACAATAACATCAATTTCGTTGCCATTTTCTAGCGCTGAAAGAGGATACGAATTCAACTAAGTTTGTAGTAGTTGATCTACCTTTTAGAAATCCATGCAGACTGTGTGATGTTAGTGACTTGCACTGAAAACTTAGAACTTCATATAAAAAACTTTCGAACATTTTAGGTATGTGAGAAAGTTTAGCAATAGAACGGTAGTTGGTTACTGCTTTTTTTGATCCCTTTTTGTGAACCGGGGTTATGAAAGAGGTCTTCCAAACTTGGGGGAATTCTCCTTGTGTGAAGAACAGATGAAATAGGGAGGAAAGTGGATGCGAAAAATTGGAGGCACATTTTTTGAGAAATATTGCTGGGAGCCTATCTAGCCCGGGTAAACATTCATCATTGAGATTTTGTAACTTTTCATTGAAAAGGGTGGGATCAAAAGATTGAGAGAGAGAGGGGCTAATGGAGAATTTTGAGAAGGTACTTAAAATATCATAAATCAGGCCAGGTACGAAGAAGTTCTCTGGAAATGATTATCTAAAAAAGGTTGCAAAATAGTTGGCAATAGAATGTCAGTCGGTAAATGATATATTATCGAACGAGTGGGAAGGGGTAACCATCAGATTTTCTTTCTTAATTGATAAGGTTAGTCTGCGCAATGCCAAGACATCGCTGACAGAGGCAATTATAGAGCTGGGTGAATTGCAGGTAAATTCCAAGACATTTGGAGTAGTCACAATAAGAATTGGTGCGAAGAAAACCTGCCCATAATTTGTTTCTTTTATTACGTAAAGAGCGAAGCCTTCTGTTGTACCATGGAGGGGAAATAGATGATGTTTTATGCCGTGAAAAGGGGACGTAGTGAGAAATGGAATTAAATATTTCACTGTAGAAAATGGAGACAGCATGAGATAAGAATAGGTTGGTAAAATCATAAGAAGATTTGCTAAGATGGATATTGATTTTGCCAAAATTAGCTTTATGG
Organism: Volucella bombylans; assembly: GCA_949129095.1. Lineage (NCBI taxonomy): Eukaryota > Metazoa > Arthropoda > Insecta > Diptera > Syrphidae > Volucella > Volucella bombylans. The sequence goes on along the minus strand of OX422140.1, from coordinate 354,065,665 downwards.
AAGTTGTAAGAAGAGATGCTAGTTGAAGAAGTGGACTGGGGTGGAGGGTTATGGAAAAATGATAGAAGAAGAGGGGGTGAAAGTTGTCGACAGTAGATAGGGTAATGGGACAGAACGTTACTGTGGAGTTAATGGAATCGCTAGTGAAAATAAGGTCTAGTTGCCTACCGATGGAGTTAGGGACGCCACTTACGCGGCATAGACTTGAGTCAGTAATGCTATCAATGAATAGACATTCTTTGGATGATGGTTTGACGCGGTAAAAAATAAGTGATATTCCGATGGAAGCCACTTCTGCAGGGGTAGATTAAAGTCACCAAAGATAGTCTATGGAATCACTTAGGTCAATTAGTTGGTCAATTGCTTTAATAGGAAGGATGTAGGATTCAATAGGTTGAGCTGGGAGAATGTAGCAACACATAACGCACAGGGACCTATTGGGAAGTGTTATTTTGATTGAAACAAAGTCAAGTTTAACAGAAGAAGAGATAGCGATGAGAGAAGAGTTGAGGTTATTGTGAATAGCAAGCAGGACATGGAGAATCAACTTTAGGGATGGCAGGATCATTAAACATTGGGAGAGAGTGATCATCATCTCGGAAAACGTTATAAGAAGATGGAAATAGCTCCTGGCTCTTTATGTCGGGGATCAGATTGGCTTCTGTAAGAGCATAGATGTCAAAAGAGAGGCCATGTGATTTAGACAAGACAGCACGTGTTTTAGAGCTCAAGCCTCTTACAATTTGGTAGTAAAATCTAAGAGGTAGTTTGTTGCGTGGAGGAGTAGGGGAGTGTAGATGAGATTTGCCTGCATCAAGCTAGGAACGACAAAATTTATCATGGTCAGCTCGGCTGCGCTGAAGGTGAGCTTTTTGGGAGGTGTGTCGAAGATTTCGTGGTACCTGTTGGATGGAGGCCATGACACTTGTTTTCTTTTTTCCTTCAAAGCAAACAGAGTCGGATTTATCGTAAAGATATGCGAGAAAGAGACGTATATTTTCGTATATTTTTTTATCCCTTAGCCTAGAGAGCGCGTAACGGCATTCCGTGGTGTCTATATTCTTTTGGGTCAATTTAACATTAGGGGGCGAAAGGGAATCAAAAATAGGGGCAGTTGCCCGTGAAACCGAGGGAGAAGGGGAGCTAAAGGCGGGATTGATAAAGTTTGGGTACTTGGGTCTTCTTCTAAGGTCAAAATTGGGAAAACAATTGTTAGTATTCGTGGGAGGGGTTGAGGGTGGTTGAGCAGTGACAGTACCACCGGTGCATTCGCTAGTATTGAAACGGAAGATGCCAACATTGGTTTAGCAGTAAATGAGGGCAAAACCAAGTATATGCTGTCAACAAGAAGAAACACACACATCGACGGCTTGGAGAGAATGTCACAGTCGACAACTATAATTTCGAGGTAGTAAGGGACTTTGTCAATCTCTCTGCCAACAACACTTCAGGAGAAATAAAATACAGAAATCCTCTTGTCAATCGTTGTTTCTTTGGGCTAAAAAGGCAATTGAGTAGTAAGGCCCTTCCTCAAAAAGCTAAGGAAACTCTATCATATATAAAACCTCGATCATCCCAGTCGTACCTTATTGCGCCGAAGCATGAACTCTATCGAAAAGGGATAAAGATATCCTCAGTCGTTTTGAAAGAAAAATTTTCGCAAAATATTCGATCCCGGGCTTTGGAGAAGTCATCGGAGTCATCGAATTTAACCCGGAGGGATGTAGTAGGTGGTTCGCACAGGTTGAAATGGACCTCAGCCGACTTGGAGTGTAGGCAATGGGCTCCGACTCACCCCGAACTGTATCGGCACCTAAGTATGATAAGTAAGTAGAGGATTCCTACCAAGAATAAGTTGTTTGTTGGTATGCCTTGTTCTTGCGAGTTATCATAAAAGAGGACTTGTTCTCCCTCGCGAATTCATGTGGCACATGCCATCCAGTTCGACGATTTTGAAATAATAGTTGATATTCCTTCCAATTTATGGAAGAATAACTTACGAGTATCACTTATCGATTTATTACGGTTCTCTGACAAACACTGATTGCCTGACCTCATCCACCACAATCAGCTGTCGAACTTTTCGATGTGTTGCCAGTTTTGTTCTGGAAATTTATACTATGGTAAGTAGTCTAACTTTCTTTTCAGAGGATGTCGCATTTTTAGCTGGGCTACTCCAGCTCAGCTTAAGAAGATTTATATTCAAATTAGTGCTTATTCCTTTGGAAGCCACCTTTCCAGGTGGAAAGTGCACAGCTACTAAAGGTGACATAGTTAGTTTTACTTTAGATAAGCCGATATTAGGGTAAACTACTTATTCACTTTTAGCTTCCGCTATGAACCTTGGATGATTTTTGACCCCGTAAACTTTGTGTATAAATAGTTCCGGGCTACGACATAGAGCCGATACATGCAAATCTCAGACTAAGTGGCAGAGCACCATTTTGGTGGGATTTACTCAATAAATCAATCGTGGCAATCCCGGAGAGGAAAATCGAAGTCATACAGAGGAGTAGAAATCATTCAAAATACAAATCCAAAATCGATATAAAGAGTACGCCATCTAACGTTTTTTTTTCAACTAGTGCTTATTTCGTGAATGGTAACACTTAGCTCGTGTCTGATTTAACAGATAATTAGTTTTATCCTTCCGGTTAATAATGGAAAATAATTTCATTCAAATGGCTGCCTCGGCTGGCCATGCAGTGGCCTACACGATCGGTGCAATTTTTAAGCACATTATCGATTGTGTGCAGCTGTATTTCACCAATGGCTTCACGAATATTGTCCTTTAAAGCGTCAATTGTCTCTGGCTTTGGCTTGTCGGCGTAACACTTATCTTTTACAGCACCCCACAAATAATAGTCCAACGGTGTCAAATCGCAGCTCCGAGGTGGCCAAACGACATCAGCTCTGTGGCTGATAATGCGATCTTCAAAAACAGGGCGCAAAACATCGAGTGTAGCTTCTGCTGTGTGGCACGTAGCGCCGTCCTGTTGAAACCAAATGTTGCCAATATCCTCCTCTTCAATTTTTGTGAACAAAAATTCGTTCAACATGGCCCGATAACGATCGCCATTGACTGTAACAGCCACTCCTTGCTCATTTTCGAAGAAAAATGGCCCAATTATGCCTCTGGACCAAAATCCGCACCAAACAGTGACTCGTTTTGGGTGTATCGGCTTTTCAATGTATGCGTGCGGGGTTTCTGTGCCCCAAATGCGACAATTTTGCTTGTTTACATACCCGCCAAGATCAAAATGAGCTTCATCTGAAAAGATGATTTTTTTGGCAAAATCGGTATCTTCTCTAAGTCGATCGCAGGCCCACTTAGCGCACCGAAAACGCATTGGATGGTCAGTTGGCTTCAACTCCTGAACCAATTGGACTTTGTATGGCGTCATACCAAGGTCTTTATGCAAAATTCGTCTCAATGATGTCTCCGAAATGTTCAATTGTTGAGAACGACGGTAAATTGATGTTGATGGCGCTTCACGCACACTTTCTGCCACAACAGCAATATTCTCGGGTGTACGCACTGTTTTTGGCTTTTCACGCTTTGGTTTATCGATGAGGATGCCAGTTTCTTTCACTTTTTTCACAAGATAACGAACTTACGGAACTGACGGTGCTTCTCTTCTTCCAAAATCCGTACGCAATTTTCGCACACATTCTGCAACATTACCATGATTTTCAAAGTAATGTCGCAATATTTCCCAGCGTTGTTCAAGCGTTTACACAACCATATTCGTTCAGCGGAAGAATAAAACTAATTATCTGTCAAATCAGATATGAGCTAAGTGTTACCATTCACGAAATAAGCACTAGTTGAAAAAAAAAAACCTTAGATTGCGGACCCTATAGTAGTACTCTACTAGCAGTCAGTGCTAAAAATAAAAATTGTTCACTTTGCAGATTCGGCAACGCACACCGATAGTACGAGCTAATGTTGATCCCCGCAAAGGAAAGATGTTTACTCTACTTTAAATGGTGCTACAGACCGGTGTGAACTTGGGACCCTATCAGCATGTGTCTCCAGCTCAATGGTAATGTAGTTACCTCTTGTAACTTACGAGTACACTGAGTTAGATGAGGGAAATTCTATTTCGCCGTACCTACGGGGTGGATTCAAAGACCTCTGAGCTGAAGCGCTGGTAAGTCCACAAGTCCCAGCTATGGTATTCGTTGTATTCGGATCCTTCTGACAAAGTCCATGTCCCTCTCAAAACAATTTAGGGCGATCTATTTATGACAAAATCCATTGTTCTGCACCATTAAGCAAGGCTGGGATCATTTGGTTATTAATAAGTAAAGTAGTTGCCCAAAATAACAGAGATTGCCCAAAGCTATTCTTTGTTTGGCTTCAGCGTTTCACTTAACTTAGCTCTACGATTGGAGGAGCACGAAGTTAAGATTGTCCTTGATGATTCTAACAGCAAGTAAGGAAAGAAATAAGGCACCAGCTTTGAAAACAGACTCAGACTAATCGACTTCTCGGCGGAGTGAACTTTTGTCACAACCACCATGTGTTCATAACATCCACAAAGGATTTGACAGTCCAGTGTTAAAAAAAAAATAATCAACCAAATTGATGACATTTGACGCCAGACGCAGCTTCAGTTCAATTCCATAAACCACCGGAAAATGGAATCTAAGCACCATTTGCCCAATCCTCAACAAGGAAGGGCTCTAAACTGTGCCAACTATAGAGGTACCAATCTTTTTAACACCGCGTGGAACATTTTATCCACCTTACTAGCTTGAAACCCTTTATCAACAATCTGTTTGGTCTTTATAAGTATTGTTTGAGGGCTGGTGAGTCCGTCTGGGTGGATCACCGCAAGTGAAGCGCTGTCATGTGATTTCTTCAACATTCTTAGAATACGAGTATCTCAAAAGTTGACGAAACTAAACTGACATTAAGGGTAGAAATCTGCGAGATGTCCCAGGAGCGGTCATTGAAAAAGAAAAAAATAACTAAGGAACGTGCTATCGACAAGAAGGGACACCCAACGCCAATGGAATAGGTAGCATTGCACAACAGACAACTGTAGCTTTAGCCATTATCTACTTGGAGTCTTCTGCAAATTTAAACAACGACACAGTCGAATAAATACTGCGAAAAATAACTGCAGCCACTGCTCGCTTCTTTTACTCCAAAAAGGTAAAGGAGAAACAAGCCCCGCTCATGAACAAGGGCAAAATCATTGTAAAGGGTGACCACATAAGAACGATACGAAAAACAATTTTATAAAATTGATTCTGGCTTTATTTTGAATCTACGTTCATGATATCATGTATGGAATAACACATCATTCAAATGGCCTCATCGGCTTCACTGGCAGTGCTTCAATCGGTCGGTGCAATTTTTGATGACTCGGTCCAATATATTCGGCGTTGTTCCGGCAATTGCGTGTCGAATGATGGCCTCGAGCTCATCCAAAATGGTTGGTTTGCTAACGTAGACTAAGGACTTGATGTAGCCCCTGAGAAAATCGCATGAACGCGGCTGCCAAATGATGAACGCCCGCCCTTAGATGACCCAGTTGCCAAATTTCTACTTCACAACTTCGAGCGTTGCGTCGCTTTTATGGCATGTAGCGCCATCTTGTTGGAACCGCAGCTCAAATATATCGATGTTGTCGAGGTTTGATTACAGAAAGTCGGTTGACAACGCTCTATACCTAAGATCATTGACAGTAACGGAGTCTCCTTCCTCATTTCGAAAGAAATAAAGTCCGATGATGCCGTCATGCCATATACAGTCAATCTTTGTAGATGCATTGATGCTTAGCCGAACACTTGTGGATTGTGTTCGCTCCAATAAGCTGGGCCTCGTCCGAGAAGATGATTTTTTGGCCAAAATCCGGATCTACGGCCAACATTTCCAGCGCCCAATTAGCAAACTCACGGCGTTTTCTATGGTCGTTCGGCTTCAATTCTTGTGTTAGCATAATCTTATACGGATGTAGTCCCCAAATAAGCCAGGTTAATTCTCTGGCGATGCTCAATTCAGCAGATCGGCTCCCTATAGACATTTCTGGGTCTTCTTGGATACTGGTCACTATGGCGGCTATGTTTTCTTCATTTCACACCAATCTCTGTCTGATTGGTGGCTTAAGATCCAAAACAGTGTACTCACGCTCAAACCTTTCCACGGTGCGGCGAATTACCTGCACACTACAGCCATAACGACGAAATTCACGTTGCAACTGAATTGGAGTTTCGATAAATTTTTTTAATAATTTCAGCACGTTCGGCGGACAGCTAGATGTCACTGGTAGCTTTGACAGCTGCTGAAACATAACAATTGGAAAAACGATCATTGCTATCTTGTCACCCGTTATAAGATCATTATCTGATCTATCAAAAGCAGAACAAAATGCCGTTGCTTGATTCGAGGAAAAAGTGTTTCGACTATTCCCAGTCTCGTCTTCATAAACAGAATTTAGAAAAGAAGATACAGCAATGAACTGTTTGGAGATATAATTTCTCCTGAGTTTAACTAGGTCTCTTGATCATTTAGGGTTAAGTATGGGCCATATAAGTCTATACTTACTTACATATATGGCGCTGGAGTTAGGTGAACCTGCGCCGTAACTAGCAAGCCTTCTCAGTTAGCCTGGTTTTTAGCTTACTGCCTCCAGTTGCGCACTCCAAATCAGTTGAGGTACCCTTCTACTTATGCTAGCTACTTAAGGTCAGGTCTTCTTCTACTTCGAATACTCTGCAGGCCAAAGCAATGGTGTCCGTTCGCTCTACATGTGCTATCCATTTCAGGCGATGATGAGCAATGTTCTCCGACTACACCGATGCCGCTGTACAGCTCATATAGTTCATCGTTGAATCTTCTCAGCAATCAACTCAACATGTCCTCATACACTTTCGATAGAGTCCATGCTTCTGCGCCATAAAGTAGGACTGGAGTGATCAATGTTTTATTTACAGTCTCCTTAGTTTTCCGGGATAGGGCCTTACTACTCAATCGCCTTCTTAGCCCAAAGAAACAGCGATTGGCAAGAGTGTTTTTTTCATTTTACTTCCGCTGAGGTGTTTTTGGCAGAATTTATAGCATAGCCAAAGTAGACAAAGTCCCTTACTACCGATCTATCCAACTCGTCGATGTTGTGTGTCCCTTCTTGTTAACAGCATTGGCAGCTTCCGTTTCAATACTAGCGAACGTACCGGTGGCAGCCCGGTGTGCTCTCCCAATTACGTCGATATCATCCGCGTGGTTGAACAGACTTTGGAAAGATCGTGCCTCCATTGTTTGCGCGCTTCTCGTGCTCTTTTTTCTTTCCGTCGCTTCTGTTCTTAGAACTCACGAACGGCTTTCATCCGTTATTGCGTTCATGATTTAGCTGCTTGTGCTTTCCGGCATTCCTCATCAAATCAGGAATTTATTTTTGGTGGTCGGGTGAAATCCAGTAAATCTGCTGCGGTGTCTCTGATGACACATTGGCAGCGTTGCCACTGGTCTACGGTACTTCACTTGGAGCTGTAGAGAGATTTCGGGATACCAACATTCTGGAGTTCTCTTCCGATTGCAGATTTTCGACTTTATATCTTCTCACAGCAGCTCTTCTTTGTTGTGGAGCTTGGGAGATCCACATTTGCACTTTGGCTGCAGCGTAGTGGTGATCTGAGTTAATGTTGCCTACCCGGAAGTTTCGGACGTCCATAATACTGGAATTGAGATGAGCAAGCACAAGGTTTGCTTGCTATAGTAATATTTCATCACGAGGTAAAGTCAATAAACTTAATTTTGTTGCCAGACGTGATGTCGTGTAGACGATGCTTACCAACTGTCGCATCAAAGATGTGCTCCTAGATCACTTCGTATTGGGATCATTTTGGGCAATATTCCGGGGATTCCTCATATGTCTTGTCGAGGAGCTCGTAGAAATATATAGTTGGGCGCATATTAGGTTTATGTTAGCTAAATTAGCCTTGATGCGAATTGTTATAAGACGCTCTGAGCTGTGTTTCTCTCCCCTATAGCAATTACCATAATACTGTATCATAGTTTTTCATCCCGCTTATGTCCAGCCCATTCCATTGCACTTCCTGGATGGTGGTGATATCTGCATTATAGCAGTCAAGGGCCTCTGCTAATTGCTCGTTTGTATATGGTCCTGTTAAGAGTCCAAAAATTACACGTGCGGATCCGAAGATCAACGACCTTAAAACACTTGCGAGGGTCGTCAACAGTAAGTCCATTTTTACCTGGGGTTCATTCCGTCTTTGATGAAGGCAGCAAGTCGACGCTTTTGGGCCGCTGTGAAGTACTCGTATTTCTGCTGAGGCTTGCTTACAACGGTACTTGATACTACAATACCTCGATGCTTGCTAAATTCAGTTCCTGAGCATCTGACCTGTCCGAGATTTTAGATATGGACCATGTCTCTTCTGTGTCCATCTCAGAAATTGATGAAAGGAGTTGAAATTCCTCAACTCACTCCGTTACCATTTTATGTGTGTCCCACGAGTGAGGCAAGAATGAAAAGTTCGCACCTACAGAGCTCCCAGTCGCCCGGTATCTCATACGCCCACGATGCATATTTTTTTCAGTTCCCTGCACCATTTATTCCTTTGCACGTATTCCAAAACACCATAACCGGGGAATATAGACTCTTTTTCCGTGGAGTTGTGAAAATTTTTACATGAATCTCCAGTCGAAAGTGGCTCGAAAGCTTCAAAAACAATTGTACTTCTGGCAAGGGACTTCAATAGGCTGAGTAAGTAACAGTCTTATAGATGTCAATCTGCTTGCGCTTTTTAATATTTAGGAATTTGCTCGCAATGTGATCAAAGCCAAAGACTGTCATTTGCGCCTAGTTTCACTAATTTTACGACGCTAACAGTCAAAACTGAAGCAAATTATAAATAGATTCTACCACATTCACAGAAATTATTGTATCATCTCTCGACTACTTCCTGTGAGCCTAGGTTTATGCTGAAAATCCAGCAACAATTGAAGCCTTGGACGCCAACTCTACTGATAATTTACGCGAACTATGGCCGAAAATGATGCGATTAGAGCCTTTTTTTTTGGGGGGGAAACGACGAATGAAATTGAAAAATACAGCTCTAAGTGTGTGAATGTCCAACCATCTGAAGGAGCCATCACTGATTCGAACCACTACCTCCTTACATGTGCGGGCGTGTTTTTAACTTTGTGGTCTGTCAAATTTTAGGATTAAAATATCTCTCAACCTCAAGTTACTCAAAGTTAATTCTACCGAAATTCAATGAAAAAATTTAAAAGCATTACGACTGTAGCAGCTTCTAGATGAGCAACTTCAACAACGAATTGGGGTATACTATACAGCGAGATCAACCAAGACATTATGTTCTAGTCAACGCCAAGTTCTTTATTACAATAGAAACAATATTCGTCTAGACTTTAATCGAAATACCAATCCCAATCATTTGGATCTACCATATTGGCACAGAGGCCTTTATAAACCGGATCCACTTCCTTGCATTTGGAGGCAACTGGCCCAGGTTTGTAAGTCGGAATTTCCATTATATTCGTCGAAGGATAATTACAAGTGAATATCACTTTAACTACCGGCTTCTTTTTGAGGCGTGGATTGACAGATTTAAGGAATGCACAACCAACTCGGTCGTTGCGATCCAACATCAGAGCTGTAAAATGTCCCGACTGGGGTCTGCATAAATCAAAAACCAAAGAAAATAACAACGTAAATGGAACAGTTACAGATGGTCAGTGTAACCTACTCAGTTAGTTTAAAACCATTTATAACATCCTTGTTGCAGTCGCTATGTTCCAAGAACCACATCTCCACGGCTTCGGTTATATAGTTCTCAACAGTTAAATTCGCGTTTGTAGTTTTGGCGTAGTAAATATTTTGTCCACTATACGGGAAGGCAGTAGTACTTCGGCATTCATCATGCTCAAAATAACAGGTCTTTGCGTTTAGCTCCGCCATGTGGGCTAGGCTTTCTTCCCATCTCTAAAATGGGAGAATTAGATTTGAACATAGACAACCTCAAAGGGCACTTACCAAGGCAGGCATTCTGACAGCTGGTTCATAAGGTTTCACCTTTCCCTCAGCCAACACATTCCGATATATATTGTGCAATCCTAATATAAGGGGTTGATGTTTGGTAAGATCCTCCAGCCAATAGACTCCAGTACAATCTTCTCCAAAAGACTGAAAAGAGAGAAGGCAAAATGTATAAGCGATCTTCGGGTAACTCATAACTTATACTCCATCGTTATTGCAAGCTATGTGCTTGCCTTGATCTGGACACCATTTTAAATCACAGTAGTCGATTATTTCGGTCCCAGATAGTAATACCACTTGGAAGCAGATCACCGAAACGAATTGCAGGAACATCGTCGAACGTTTGCGAATCATTTCCAACCCGAGCCAGTTTAAAGGTTTCAATTATGGAATGTAAAGACATGCCATTGTCATTTATAGACGGTGCACGATTTTCAATTAGTTCTACAGAACGACTACCACGTCAGGATTGAGGTAAAGGGATGGTTTTTAGGAAACACAAGCCCACATACAAATTGAGGAGGTAGATTGAAATTTGCACTGTCTACTATTAAACTCGGAATTTGTCATTTATGAATAATAGGCACCTCCAAGTTGTATGGATGGATTTAAGGGAAGACGGACTGGAGAACTGAAAACATTCAACCGGATCTAGTAAATTACACGATTACTGTAGGTATCTAGACGAAATATAGGTGTCATTAAAATTAATTAAAACTTGAATATCGTGACAATATTGTGTCGATAGATTTATGTCAAAAATAATTAAAGAATGAACGCTGAAATGTCGACAATGAACAAACGCTCGACAACACGGTCGATCAATAATTGACAATTTGTTTGTTAAACAACACATGACAAGTAGTAACTGACAGGCAGAACCGTTAACTTTTTTGGAAACCGTCAAAATAAATTACACCTTTGAGCGTGGAGCAGACGTTGTTGTTATGTTGTTAATTCCCGCTTCTACTGAACGTAGGTGGTTTGACTCATTCTTTGACACGGCGCATGGTGCGATCCACCAGCTGGTCAGCCTCCGACGAACTTGATATTGTATTCCAGTCGGCAGAAGGCGGCGCATCAGTCAGGGCTTCACGAAGTGCTTCCCGGTTGAGCCGCGCTACTTTCCAGCTGGTGGCGCATGCACGGAAAGCTTACCTTGGTCACGCACTGTTGTGTTGGTACTGCCCTCGGTCACGGGAAAATGATCCAGCTAGTCCTGGGTGAGCCTGGAGCTCCTAAGGTTTCCCTGTAGAATCTGCGCGATTTTCGGTGGGATGATCCTGTAGCAGCGGTCCGCTCTTGTTCTGGTTCGAATCCTATAATTCACCCAGCCTATTCTGAGGCTTTTTTTTCTGCGCACACTCAAGGGATTTGAGTACCCTTCAAATGCTTGCACATAGCGCGGGTGAAGAAAAATCAGGGAGGAAAGAAAGAAGGGTACCGATGAGCGCTGGTTTTAAATGTTTGAAGGTTATAATGAGGGTATACTGATGAGCATTCCGATGAGTGTTACGAAATGCTATGGAAATACCAGTAGAACAAAGTGAGACACGAGACATCTTGTTGGTATTCGAGGGTGTCCATTGGCTAAGTGATATTAGCATCACTTATGAGTTTTATAGCACGGTTTTGAATCCTATCTGTCAGGTGCTTTTTAGAAGCACTTGACCAGATGTGGGCATTGTACTCCAATTTCGGGCGGATAAATGCCTTAAATCTTGAGGCTAGATCAGAGGGGTGAAATATTTCTAACATCTCTTGAGGAAACCTAGATATTTCGAATCATTTTTGACGACATCGAATATGCGGTCATTCCAACGCAAGTTGTCATTGACACACATACCGAGAATGGGAAGTTTTTCGGTTTCGACGATGCAAGTACCATTCATGGACACCTGCTGGGTGGTCCCTCTAATTAAGAATATCCTCGGTGGATGTCAGAGCATCCACCTAGTCGACCTGGTTCCCCCTAACTGTAGCGGAGGACAGTTTGACGACCACTTCAGTGGGGATTCCTACTATTAAGCAGATCTTTCCTACAGTTTCCACCTTTTCCTTTGTCAACATGGCGTCGAGGTCTCGGATCTCCCAGGTAAGACGTGGGGTCAATGTGCTAACTATACCCATGTTGAACTCGACGGTTGCAGCGACCTTATTGCGACTATTCTGGGTAGTCCGATGAAGCTCCACCAGAATTCCACCCGCCCTCATCTCTCGCACCGCCTTGACGTGGACACACAGACTCTCCACGTGTACCTTCTTCATCAGTCCAAGGACTTCCGAATATTTCTTTCCCTAGTCTGGCAGAACAAGGATTGCCTCGGGTTTCGACATTGCCCGCGGGCGAAAAGTGCCCCACTTATTCGCTGCACACTTATGTCGGTACTTGCTAAAAGCGTAGTGTCTTGCCACGAAACCAGTAAGTTCACGGTCTTTCCTATTGAGGGACAGGAAAGGCGCCGACTTCTTAGAGGTCTCGAGAAGCACTCGTTTGGTCTGCGGCAACCTGTAGAGTCATGTCATCGTAAGTCGTGCTCATTTGAAACCCAACTGTAAATGGAAGCCTTAACCGAGGACGCAGGCAGACCTAACGCAGGTTAGGGTCTTGAAAAACTCTCCCAGCCAAGTTCATCGGAGATTTTATTTCACGTGGGGTCCTGGGACCTAAACAAGGCTGAATGATTTAAGCTCTCCGACTGCGTTCAATGAAGGTTTGTATTTTCAAAAAAGGCTTGGAAATCGTAAGTGGTTTCAATAAGGTTTTTAGTGCTGTTTGGCTGTCGCTACAAATGCTGCTAAGTCCTCGCTCCTTCAATTGGCCCTTCACCATATTTACGTGATTAGGATTGAGTATCACTCAGAAAGACCCCTAGCACCGCATCCTAAATCGGTTTTGGAGCCATCCGTAAAGACACGACTACATTACTTTCTTGGCCCAGATTTTGGTCTAAACCATTCCTGGGCGCAGGGAAGGTCGATTTCGTATTTTTTCCGTAAGACTAGGTCATCATAACTCCAATGCGCGTTGTACCTAAGACCACTTTTCTTTAAACGAAAGGTGGCTTTGAGAGTGCAGCCCATGATATGAATATGGTGGGTAGCGGGATTCATCATAGTAGAGACATACATTCTAGGGAAAGTCGCACATAGGCGATACAGACCGTTCTTTAGAGTCTGGTCAGCAGTGACTTATTTTCAATGAATCTTGTTTCACCAGATAACCGACGCATAGGATATTATTGCTCTTATCATAGCCGTGTAGACCAAGATAACCCCTCCCTGTGACAAATTCCATCTCCTCAGGCCACACAAAAAAAAATTGTTATCCAGGAAGACAACAAAATACTTAGCTTTGTTGGAGAAACGGATGGTAATGTCTTTAAGCACAAGATGACTTAAACAAGTCCACTTCTTCTTTCTCATAAACGAAACAACCTAAGTTTTGAGAGTATTAACTGAAAACCTATTTCTAGTGCACCAATCGTCGATGACGTCTTAGACTGCCTGGGCTTTAGATAACATAGAGAGGTACGATCCAGTAGACAGTGCAGCTGCAGCTGCATCTCCTGAATTTCCTTGAGTGAAACCGCTAGAACCGTTGAGAGCTAGTATACGCAATTAGGGACGGCTTTTACCCACAAAACTAGTAATTCATCTACTCCGTGTTATTTGGCCGAGTTAGACTTGTCTTCAAAAGTCCATGCGGATCTTGACTTGTCAAAGAGTCGCCTTGCTTGGTTGTTTACCGGTGTGCCACACTGTCTCCACAGAAGCAATGCAGTTGTTGCTTGGAGTGCCACCTCTTGATCTGGAAGTGATGCGTAGTGCTATTGCTTTCAAGATCAGAAAAGGTCTCCCTCTAAATGAGCGCGATTGGGTTTCCCCTGAAGAAGTGGATGGCCTATCCCTGAAGCAGCGTAAAACCTTGCTACACGCATGTGTTCTATCTAGATGGTAATCTAGATGGGATGCTAGCGAAAATAGCAGGGTTACTTACGGTTTTTTAAGCGATGTAAGGAATTTTAACCTTAGCCTGGGCTTTTTGTTGACCGGGCATGGCTCTCTTAATGCATTCTTGCATAATAGGGGGCTTAGCGAGGTTGCGAGCTGCTCATGTGAAGCTACTTATGAGGACTGGCTACATGTCCTATGTGAGTGTCCCAATTACGCTTTACGCATAAGGAACTTGCAGGCTATGGGCATCACCGTTAATGGTGAGACCTACAATGTCAGTGGAATTATCACTGATACCGTACGGTTCGAAAGAACCCGTAGTTTTGCAAAAGAAGTATTCAATAGAAGGCGCAGTAGGCAGCTAGCGGGAAGTTTGTAGACATTTTGTTCTGTTGCAAGGCCGCCAGTCCTGGGCAGTGAGGTGCCCAACTGGAAGTAACCTCAAGGTTACGAAGCTCGACCGGAAGCTATATTCTGGTACCACGGGAGGTCAGGAGCCCCCGGAACTATGGTTCCGGCCTGACCTAGGAGTTGGCTCCCTTGTGGGAGATTCGTGGTGGCTGTAGGTTTATACCCAAAATCGCGGGGAGTGCAGACCGAATGGAGCTTAGCATATGTTGTAGTTTGCTACGGCCTGTGCTGGACCATGGAATTGCTATGGAACCAACTGGTCTATTCGATGTGGAGTTGCATTGCAACCGGGTGTCATGACCCACAGAATGGCGGAGGTATTAGATAGGCCTCGACCCTTCACCAAAGGGGAAGTTCGTGCCTTACACACGACTTCGAATCCGGTACTGGTGGTAGTACTTGTACTACCCGAAGGGTGCTTACCAACGCATTGTTTTGATATCTTCTGCGAAGACGCACCGTAGGCTTAAGCCCTCGCGGCAGGTACCTACGTTAAACACAAGAGACATCTGTCCTCAAAGTAACCTTGTCGATAGCACCGTCTTGGTGCTTAAATAATCAAAATTATCAAAGCACACCAAAAACATTTACTGTTTGGTAGTCATCGGACTGTTCGGCAAGTTGCTTATAGTCCTTGTTAACCATTTTGTTTTTGGAGTAAATTGGAACTGGAAGGCTTGGAGGATACAGGACAACACTTAGTGATACAATCGACTTATTGAAGATAAAATTCGGTGATCGTCATATCGCCATAAATTGCTTTGTCAATTGTCCGCCCTGCTCATACGATTTAACACATTTGGACTAGTTTCGTGGCGGCTGCAATGATTTTTTAGTCAAACCGTAGATGAAGTGAAATCGATGCAATATCCGGAGAATTATGCGAAACAGTCATGGAAAATTGTATACAGAGCATCTGTTCATACAACCGTTCCGCACATTTGAATGATGTCATATTTCATAAACTCAATGTCATTGCTATCTTAAATACATTTCTTTTTATTTAAGAGAAACATTTTCATTATTTTCCAGTAAATAACTTACAAATTAACAATATTGTTTAACAGCACTAACTACAAGGGCTTTTGGCAACTACACCAATTCAAATCTCTAAATCCTACCTCAAAGCCAACCCTGGTATGGCAAACCTCAACAATTTCTACCATCACAACATTGCTGACAACAGAAGAACAGAAAAACTCCAACAATAAAAAGAAAAGAAACAGAAAAAAAACTTCTCCCACATTTGACGTCTTCATCTGTCAGTCGAAAACAAAAAATAGTCAGCAGGGCAAGGGAATTTTTTTTTTCGTCTTTTTCGGAAAAGAAAATGTTTCCAAATTTAATTCTCTTACAGAAATTCCCCCCACCAAATCGCCAATGAATACGATTTCTTAGTTTTTCCACTTTTATTCAATCAAATTCGCACGTGTACTTAGAAAAATCGCGTATCCACCACGGTCCCAGCAGTTGAATGGAAGTAAAGTCCAAAACCAGCAGGCTGACTGAAAACTGAAAGTCTACAGAGGTAAAAGGAAAAATTAGAAAAATTGAACAAAAAAAAAAATCAAATTGGAAACGCAACAATTTCGGAACTCGCCATACATCACACAAAAAATCGGATAAATCCTGCAGAGCAGAGCAGTGAGATAGAAATTTTCAAAAATATGCACCAGCGAGCGTACAAAGAAACACTGAAACGCAGCACCAGCAGCAGAAGCAGTAGCAGTAGCAGTAGTGTGTTAAGGAGCAGAAATTTCGTCTAATTGAATTTTTCGGTCGAGACCCTCTTTGGATAGAGTCTGAGATTCCGCTGATTGCAGTGAGAAAATTGGGTGCAAGCCACAGACGAAGGCAGACACAGAGAAGGCAGCAGAGAAAGAGAGAGAGATCAAGACATGGGCGGTTGCATTGGACTTCATAGTACGGACAACGAAACGGTCAGTGTGTCCTCAGCGAGTGTATCACGACCCCCGACAGGTAAGTCGAATCCTAGTTCTAGTCTTTAGTCGTCTCTAGTCTGAGTTTAAAGCGGAAGTGGCCAAATTTCGGAATAGCCTTGGTGTGGCTGGTGGAGTGAGGCCGACCTGGGCTAATTGTTTGTTGTGGTTAATTTTCGTTTCATTTCGTTTGTTTATCCATTCGCAGTGAAGACTTTGCCAGTGGGTACGGAAATAAGGTGTGATGTCATGTTAGGTTGTTGCTGTTGCTGATTTGTTTTGGTTTTGGTTATGAGGTGGTTTCTAGTTTGGCTGGGAGGCAACAGGGGTTCGGAGCGAACTTCGATTCAGTTAATGGATTGCATCTCGCGCAGTGGCAATCGACCTGTAATTTGGTCAACATGATTTTGGTGTTTAATTGACTTAGAGATGTCAAACGAGCGGGCATGATGCGTTTTTCGTTTTGTTGATTCGATGGCACGTATTATCGTGTCCTTTAGTCACGTTGTATCGGCAAATGAGTACACGTTGCAGTGCAAGTGTTTGCAATGTTTGAAGGATGATATCTGGTCGATATCATGCTCAGTGTTAGCATGATTTCCATTTTCGTTGACGTATTTTGGAGTGCTAATCACATGAGTGCAGGTTTATTAGCGTACCAAGTTTATGTGCTATTATCGTCATGTGATTGTGGAATTGCTTTTATTAGATCTACAACAACACGGCTTAGATTTTCATGTGTTGAGTGCTTCTCTCGATTAGCTTGATTAAATAGAGGGCTCTGGTTAATTTTTCGATCGTTGTGCTAAGTTTTTTAGCATATACGAGTGAGTATGTAGCGTATGCTAGCTCTGTGGTACTTATCAGGCTGTGTGAACTAGGTGAACGAGATTTGCAAGATAACACGGGCCAAGTGTATGCGTTTTTTACCTTGACAATCACTGTGGTCGTTTACAGTGGCGTCAGGGTTTCGTTGTTGTCCGATATGAGACCGGTTAAGGCAAATAGATCACAGATCTTGTGACGAATCTCACTCACTATATCAGTGCTAAGTACCTGCAACATGATGCGGGCGTAGTCTGGGCACTCGCAACGAAAATTATCTGTGGCGTAGTCATTATTCTGACACTTACACCTGACACACTTAGGTTCCTTGCAAACGCATAGTGCCCCGCTACAATCTTTTCTACTGAAGGTCAGTAGTAAAGTCTTGATCTCCTTAAAATGTCGGTAAGCATTCGTTTGATCTGCCGCTATCCTAGATAGCAGTTATGGCTACATGCCAATTGTTAATTGAGGTTCAAAGCGAGGGTGCAAGTAGTACTAAAGCAGACTTGGGCCTTGAGAAACTCCTCTCTGAGCATTGTTTAGCAAGTTTATTGGCGATGTCATTTCCCGTGAACCCATTGTAATCTGGGACCTAAACAAGACTGAAGACTAAAATCTTCAGAGCCAGCGTTCTACCATTAAATGAGCTCTGTAAGAAGCGAAATAAGTGAAAGTCTGATGGCGCACGGTCTTGGCTATACGTTGGATGTGGCGGAAATGCGCGATAACATCATTTAATTTCTGAAGCTTCTCACAGTAGACATCGGAATTTATCGTTTTGTTCTTTAGAAGTAGCTTGTGGAAGACTGGTCTCTTCTGATCCCACCAGATTGGAAGCTTCACCTTGTTTAGTTGGATGTCCGCCTTTGGTGGCGCTACAGTTCGGGGTGAACCTAGACATAAACTAACAAGCCACTCCATTTAGTTCAGTCTTGCACTCCAGTTGCGCATTTCAAGTCGCTTGAAGTCCTCTTCTACTTGTGCGAGCTACCTAAGGTAAGGTTTTCTTCTACTGAATTGTCCCTCTGATTTAGATTTGAAGAAGCCGGAGTATTGGTGTCTATTCGCTCTGTATGTCCTAGCCATCTCAGGTGCCTGGTGCGCAGTTTTCTGATTAGGTGGATGTCGCTGTACATCTCGTATAGTTCGTCTTTGACTCTTCTCCAAAGCCCCTCAACGCAAACATGATTGAATATTTGTTGAAGGATTTTTCTCTCGAAACGACTGAGGCCTATCTTCATCCGCTTTCGATAGAATCATGCTTCAGCGCCATAAATTAGGACTGGTATGATCAAAGTCTTAGATAGACTCTCCTGCCTTCATAGCCCAAAGAAACAGTGATTGGCATTGAAAGCCTAAAGAGATAACGAAGAGTGATTCTTCGTTTTATTTTTGCTGAGGGGTTGCAGAATTGATCGCAGAGCCAAGATAGACAGACAAAGCCTTCTTGCTCAGCATATGCTTTGATTTACCTCTCATTACTAGCGAACGCACTGGTGACCGCTCGCCGTTTTCTCAATTTTGTAGATATCATCGGCGTATGCTAGTAGTTGTACAATTCTTTCAAGTGTGATGTTAGAGAAATCACTTGAAAGCGTGTAACCTTGTATAAAACCTTTTTGACATCAAAGGTATCGGTTAAGTCGGCACCGGCTTTGACAGAGCAGCGAGCGTTCTCCATCGCCATTCTGTACACACGGATGAGGTGACATGGATGCTAAAACTAGACATAGTCCGTCTCTATAAATGCTCCCTTAAAATCGATTTAGATTTCTTAAGTTTTTGCCAGGATCTGCCGGAGTGTTAAGATTTTGTGGATTGTGATCTTTCTTGGCACTGATAGGGGGCAATCAGATTGCTGACGATGGGTTTTAGACGTTCACGAGATCTTTCATCCGATGTTATGGAGACTTATACCTCTATAATTGGCACAGTTGGAAGGGTCTCCTTTTTGTGGATCCGTGAGGAGATTCTGAGTTTCCATGCATCAGGCATACAATCTTCTGACCGGATCTGACCTGATCAGCAGCTTTGAATAGCTGGGCAGATAAGCCGTATATATATTGTTATACTTACTTGGTTTTAGTCAGGTGGAAAGAAGGTTTGCCTATCACCGTCAAAGTTGATTGGTCTATTCTGGCTGACGGCAGCGTGTTGGGCTTCTTCCCCGTTATACAGTCCGCAGAAAAATGTTTACCTTGTTCTCAGCACCGATTGTAACTCTACTACAAGCTTTCTTTCTTCATCTCTATAGGCTTCTGTACGGGCTTCTTGCCTTAACACGTTGTTTTAACCTTTTGATAAAACTTTCGTACGTTACTCCTGGAATACAACATCTGAATATCTTTAATCGCGTACTTCTCGTGCTTTTTTTTCTTCTGTTCGTAGAGTTCACGAGCGGCTCTCGTCCTTTGTTGCAGCGCCCCGCTTTATACACTTCTGGTTTAGCTACATGTGCTGGCTGGCATTCTTCATCAAACCAGGGATTTCTTTTTGGCGCCGCACATCAGCTGTGACGTCTGTGATGGCATGTTGGCAACGTTGCCACTGGTCTTCGGTGCTTGATGCTGGCGATTTCGGGATACGCGTTCGGCCAAGATTCTGGGTGTCTCTTGTCATTGCAACTTTTTCTATGTTGTGACACTTGGGAAACCCGCATTCGTACCTTGGCTGCAATAAGGTAGTGATCTGAGTCAAGGTTGGCTGCCTGGAATGTTCAGACGTCCAGAATTCTGGAGGTGCGTCTATCGCACTGTGATCAATGTCATTTAGCGTTTGATGATCTGGAGACCGCCATGTTCATTTTGTCATATTCGTCCCGCCGCAAAGTCAATATGCCAAAGTTCGTTGCCAGACGTTGTGTCGTGTAGGCTATGCTTATCAGCTGTCCCACCAAAATGTCCTGCTTTCCTATCCTGGTACGATTTTGGCATCATACTTCAGACGTTGAGGTAGCTCGATGATCGCTGCCACTAGATCTCTGGTATTAAACCCTGGAATGAGAAGATATTTAATTTGGAACTGATCAGTAAAGCAGCCCTCGAACTAAAATCTCCTCGGGTAAATTCTATTTTTCGCTCATTATTGTTGAGGCCAAATATCTAACCCTCAACAGCCCAAGGTTCTTGAAGTAGGAATAAGGAGATTTTTTCCTTTGCGCATCGTTGGTTAAAAGTGCACTACGCACCGTTAGTATGGTGCAGGTTTCCCTGCACAACCGTCCCAAAACAGGACGCGGGGTCCCGTATACGGTTTGGTTTGTTGTCGACTCTCCACCGTATGGGAACCTCACAAGTGAGTGGCCCATTAGCCTCACTTTCGCAGGACGAGTTACGTTTTACTCCTCAGTAGAGGTACAGGAACTCCATTTTTCGATATATTCGCAGCAGCTGGTTTTTCTGTTAATCGGCTAGTTGAGGGCAGCTCACATGCTTTATTACCCTCAACTGCAGCCGTATTAACAGTCTTATTTTGTAGTCTCTTAGACAGACAGTGGAGGTAGCTGGAGTTTTGTCTGAGCTTACCGAAACGGTTCGCTACAAGACCTTTTAGGTCGTTTAGCCGTTTCATCGCACTGTCATTTACAGCAAAGACCATGTGGACGGGTTATAGTCGTTTCGCTTTGACCAATTTCGGTAACCATCATTGTCCAACTAAACTGTGGTTCTAGCGAAGAATATGAACGACTGACAGGTTTTGCAAAAGTTGTTGATACGAGTATATGTAGGTAGCATAGGTGGAACTTCAATTTCTATTCCTTTACATGTCCAGGAGGGAAGAGGTAGTTGATTCTCCCCGTTGTATGGCCTAATTACTCGTAAATGAAGTAGCTTTCATTTGATCTTCTACAAAGCTGGGTCTTCGCCGTGGAGGGCTCGAAGTTTAAAAGTACTTTGTGTGAATATTTTTTAAAAAGTGTATCTTCAATGTTAGGCTTATGCTACATGGAACCGTAGACAGTGCAGCCCCTTCTGTAACAAGGCATAGCTATATCGAGCTTGTTACAACGATGTTCACCTTCTTTTAGAATGAGGAAAACAAGCATGATTTCCTTATTGGTGTTGCCCATACTCGTATACTGTTTGGTTGTCAGTCGATTTTTCTCACTTGTCTCCTTTGTTAAGGTGTTGACGTCGGCCGCATTCAATCAGTCGGTCAGAATACATATTTCAAAGTCAACTTCAGCGTTCTAAGTTGCTCTATGAATACATTAATGACCGCAAATAATTTTGCATAATTAAATGAGGAAACGATGTTCCCCTAATGATAGTTTGTGGAAATATAATTTTTCTAAATAGAAAGCTTTGACTTTAATGTGTCGACAATTTGCCTGATGAATCAATTTAGTTTGTCCTTGAGTTGGCGCATGACGTAGACGTAACCCCAAGCACGTACTCGCATTAAATAAAAGTACTTTCGCTGCTAAACAGTGAGGGTTCAGCTAAATGTCAGGCATTATAGCTATTCAAAGGTCAACCTGCATAAAGTGTCGTGAAGCCCTTCGACATTTTGAGGCCCACACAGGCATTTTGGCTTTTGTTTGCTATTTGACATCCTTTGACAGTATGTATTCTTACGATTGAATGGTAACATTCCTTACATGCTCCCATTCTCATACATCACAGTCGGGGGAAACCTAAATCAATTTGTCGGCAAACCCATTCATTAGCTGTAAATCCATGTGGATTTCAGTTTTACGATAACAGGTCAAAAGTGGGTTGAGCAATTTTGCAACTTAGTCATCAAACGTTTGCTTAGTATCAGACATTCGTGATTGCAAATGGTTTATAGGAAACACGCGAGAGTTAATGCATTCGAGAGTGCCCGATATCAATGATGTCGATACTTTGAATTTCCACATTAGATATGGTACCAATGAACAAACGACGAACGACGAACAACCTGGCATAAGAAAAAGACGCTTTAAATGGTTCAAGGTTGTATATTTTCGTTCGTTTTGCTGTCCATCTTCTTCTGTTAGATGGTTTTGCTTTATTTATTGTTCTTTTCAAAGATTGTATCTGATAGGTTTAATACTCTTTATCATTAGGCCTTGTTGCTATCGTTGGCTTACTTTCACACAACTAGTTACCGTGGCCAACCAGTCATATTTCTGGTTCTTCCCAATTTCTTGGTTTCCCTAGATGACTTCAGTGTTTTTGGAATTTGACCATAGTTCATATCATACTCGCATATCGGGTGACGGTACGAGTACGGTATACAGTCAAATAGACCGGCTTTTTCCAGAAATCACTTTGCGTTGGACGAACTTTTATTGTGATGGTCGAAGTTTAAGGGCGTTTCCACAATCGACATTTGGGAGCGATAAGAGGTCTTGAGTGAGGTCTGTAGTGCAGCGTTTGTTATTGTGTATATATTTTGACTCATTTTTCGGCTATCATGTGTCTGCCTGCTAGGAGTAACGCATTCAGGACTGTCGCATTCAGTGGCGATGTGTTCCTCAAATGGATTTCTTGAGATCTTGAGCCAAAGGTTATTGTAGTAATTGTCTCTAACTCGAGACAGTTGTGCGATATGGGGTGTTACTACACCCTGGTAACTATATTGGTATCATGTCATACCAACGGTTTACAAAAATTTTGCCTCAGTTCATTCCCCACGTGTTCTTAATCATATTCCGGCACTTTGACAACAAAAATAAGCCTGAAGTGTATTAACATCGACTGACTTCTGTATACGTGTATATGTTTTATGTTGTATACGTGTATGGCTTTATTAGAGAGAGTGAACATTGCCACTGGTTGTGGAATACGACTTCATTCATGTGGCTGCTTCGGCTGGCTTCGCAATTTGACTGTTTCTTCCTCTATTTGATAAATGACTCCGATGATATTTGCCTTAAGGGCTTGAATTGTTTATGGATTCTCCGCATAACATCGATATTTAAGAGCACCTTACAAAAAAAAGTCTAACAGGGTCAAGGCGGCCATTTGACATCGCCATGGTCGCTGATAATAAGATTACCGAACTTAGTGCGCAAAAGATCGAAAGATCGATTGCTTGGTGGGCTGTGTGACATAACGTGCCATCGTGCTGAAACCAATGATTCTCCAAGTCGTTGTCTTCAATTTCAGCCCACAAAAATTTGGCTGACCGAAATGGCGTCTCCAGCAGCATTTTCAGAATAAAATGAATCTACCACTCCAAAATCCGCACCAAATTACTATTCTCTGCGAATGCATTGGCTTCTCGACAATCACATGCCGGTTTTCCGTTTACCCCTGCGCCTCGTCAAAAATAAATGATTTTTCGACCAAATTCGACGTCCAATTCGAGCTGTTGTATGGCCCAAACTCATAAGCGATAACGAAGTTAATGGTCTTTTGTGAGGGAATAATCCGAGATCTTTGAGCAAAATTTTCATCAGGCTGGTGTGTGAAATGTTGAGTTGTTGAGATCGATGGTGAGCCCTGGATTGAGTCGAATACTCTCGGCCACAGCAGCCACATTGTCATGGGTACGTAAAGAGTCAGTCTCACGAACTTTTTGCACAAAATTGCGTACAGCAGAGTGCTTCATTTTGGCCAAAACTTCTTTTCAATAAACGCACTGTTTGAGCAACACAGCACTCACTTTTGAAATAATTTTGCAATATCTCTCAACGTTGTTCAATCGTAAAGCGATTCACTTCGTTCTGCGGAAGTATGATACTGACTGATAGTCAAGATTTCATACGGGGGAACAAGCTATCAGTCTGAAACATATGATCCAAAAAAAACTTGTATTTCAACCACCCGTTACTGTACATTCATACAATCATGCATATAAGCGCCATATGAATGAAAAGATAATAAAACGAAAGTACGCCAATGTGGTAGCGAAGGTATGTGTATGATCATTAGGCGAAGAATATTGATCTTTTCAGAAAGTAAATTACTCGAACTTGCAGGAGAAAGCATACAAAATGTATTGTTACTTACTTAAGGTGGCGCCACAGTCCGGGGTGGACCTGTTCGTTAACTAACAAGCGTCTCCCTCCAGCTCGATATTTAGCTAGGTGCCTCCAGTTTCGCACGCTAAATTGGTTGAAAACCCCTTCCACTTGCGTGCGCCACCTGAGTCCAGTTCTTCCTCTACTGCGCTGTCCCTTGGGGGCAGATTCGAACCTGAGCATTAGCGCCCATCCTCTCTGCATGACCCAGCCACCTCAGTCATTGGACTATGGCTAAGTCGGTGTCGCTGTACAACCCGTTCTTTATCTCCTCTTCCACTCACCGTCTATGCACACGGGACCGAAATTTACCCGTAGAATTTTTCTCTCAAATCAACCAAGACCACCCGCATCCATTTTTGATAAAGTTTATGGTCAGGACTGAGATTATTAGGGTCTTGTATAGGGTTACTTTTTTTGTTCGAGATAGGGCTTTGCTAGTCAGTTGCCTTCTTAGGCCAAAGAAGCAGCGACTGACATCGATTGATCTCTGCGCTGGTTTCGTTGTATGAATTTATAGCAGAACCTACCTAGCTACAAAGTCCCTAACTACCTCAAAGTTATATTTGTCGAGGGTGACCATCTGTCCGAGACGTCGGTATTTGGTGTCCTTTCTTGTTGACAGCATATAATTGGTCTTGCCTTCATTGACCGTCAAACACATCTTCGTCGCTACCGCCTCAATACTCGCGAAAGCGCTACTGACATCACGTTGCCTTCTTCCGATTATGTCAATATCATCGGCATATGCGAGTAAATGGATTGTGACTCTTGTGTTGACGAGTGAGTTTCGCACTATTCTCTCAAGAATGATGTTAAAGAAATCGCTTGATAGCTTTGTCTAAATTCGTTTTTGACATCAAAGGTCTCGATGAGTTCATTACCGGCCTTGATGGAGCAGCCTGCATTCTCCATCGCCATCCCGCACAAACATATGAGCTCGTGAGCAGCTCTAGTGTTTCTATGCAGCACCGCTTGTATGCCTCTTGCTTAGCTGCGTGTGTTTGCCAACATTCGTCATTAAACCATGGCTTTGGGGGTGGTGGCCGAGTGAAACCCAGCACATCAGAGTCGGCATCTCTAATCGCTTTCTGGCAACTTTGACACTGGATGCTGGGGGCATAGGACCTCTTAAAACGTTAAGGGAGACTCGATCGGAAAAGAATTTGGCGATCGTGACGGCGATTGTAGCCGTCCGACGTCGAACTTCCTCACAGTATTATCTTGTATTTGCGATATTCGGGATATCCGCAACTGTACCTCATCTACAACAAGGTAATGGTCCGAGTCGATTTTGGCTCCTTGCGTCGATCGCAAAGTGGAGAATCTGGTTGACGGTTGATTGATCAGAAGATCTCCAAGTCCCCTTATGAGTATCGAGATGTGCGAATCGCATGCTAGTTGCGACAATGTTTCGCCCTTTCGCAAAGTCAATGAGCCTGAATCCGTTATCGGCGGTGGTGTCGTGCAGGCTATACTTTCCGATAGTACTACCAAAGATGCCTTCTCTTATTAGCTTTAGCATCGTCAAGGACAATTTTAATGTCAAAGCTATGGTAATACTCGTAAGTCCTTTCCAAGAGCTCGTAGAAGCTATCTTTTCTCCTCTGCGGGGTATGCACACATATAAGGCTAATGTTGGCAAATGTACTCGTAGTTTTAATACGGATTGTTATGAGGCGCTCGTCCACATGCCGTAAACTCAAGTGTGCCTCTACGAGTAATAACAAATGCGTATTAGGCGGTGTCTCAGTTTTTATCCCCTTATTGTCCGGCCCTTCCCATACAAATTTTTGGATGGCGGTAATATCTGCTTTGTAGCAGTCCAGGGCCTCCGCTAGTGGTTACACGTGACCTATTAAGGGACCTAACATACCCCGTGCAGATCCGAAGTTCGTTGTCATTGTTTCGCGTGCAGGTGTTGTCAACAGTAGATCCGTCTGTATCCGAGGCCTGTTGTTGCTTCGTGACTTACGAGGGGCGTTCAATATATTCTCGGTATCGATATGAAGGAAAATGCGAATTCAATTTAAATTGTTTTTATTTTTCAATATAATCTCCCCTAACATCAATGCATTTGTTACATCTTGAGATAAGCTTTTTTAAACCCTCAAAAAAATAAATTTCCTATCACTAGGGGCAAGGTCTGGACTATAGAGTGGGTGTTGGATTTCTTCGAAACCACAATCTCGCGCAGCAGCCTTGGAAACTCGCGCCGTGTGAACAGGAGCGTTGCCATGAAGAAACACACCCGATGCGAGTTTACCCCGTCTTTTCTTTTTAATTTCCTCCCGCAAATTATGCAAAGTGGAAGCATAGGATGTGGCGTTGATGGTTTCACCTTTTTTTTGTACTCAATGAGCAAGATTCCCTTTGCGTCCCAAAAAACTGTGGCCATGATCTTCCCGGCAGACGGAGTGACTTTGAACTTCTTCGGGGGGTCTGTTCCTTTTTTATGCCACTGCATGGACTCTTGTTTGCTTTCAGGGTCATAGTGGTGGACCCATGTTTCGTCCCCAGTAACAATTCGATCCATAACACCGTCCGCGTTCTCACTACACATCTCCAAAAGCTCTCTACAGCATGCGTTTCTCACTTTTTTCTGAGGCGCTGTGAGCATTCGTGGCACCCACCTTGCACTGACCTTTGAAAGGTTAAGATGGTCATGAAGAATGGTGTGAATGGTACCAATTGAAAGCTTGGTGATCTCTGCCATAATTTTCACCTTTATTCGGGCATCCTCAAGAACAAGTTTTTCGACTTCTTTTATGCTTTCTCCCGTACAAGCAGTAGCCGGGTCGCCGGAGCGGGGGTCGCCTTCAATGCTCTCTCTGCCTCTCTTGAACTCACTTGACCACTTTTGCACAGTTGATAATGAAGGTGCGGAACCCTGGTAAACAGCCACCATCTCTTCATGAATAGTTTTTTGACTTTTTCCTTGCTTAGTGAGAAATTTAATTACAGCGCGATGCTCAATTTTCACCATCATCGTCTCAGTTGCCATTATGATTCTGTTCAACTAGAGATAAAACGCGAATTAATAATCACATTTATATGAAAGTTTACATGGATGCACTAAAATAATAGTATTACTTGATAAATAAGTCAATTTATATATACAACCACAGCTTCACACCGATACCGAGAATATGTTGAACGCCCCTCGTGTCTTTCTTTTCCATGGTCGGGCAGTTACTCCAGTGACACAACCCCCAACCTGGAAGGCTAGTTTCATTGTAGATACCCTTAGGACGAGAAGTCGGTTAGACCGGAGACAGTAACCCGTTCGAGGATGTGAGCCCTGCCGTTGGTCCGTTAAGGGCTCATTCGCCACCATCTCTTTTCCAAGACCCTGACTTAGTTTCGGAAATCTTTACCGGCCTGAGAGCCAAAGATGTCGGAGTAGCCCGCGCTTATAAGTTTAGCAAGTCGAGTCTGGATGGACGCAATATATGTGTAGAAACTACTACAACAGTGGGTGTCGCCAGGTTGACACCTCTCAGTGCCCACCATACCCAAAAAAAAAAGAGGAAATCTGAAGTGCAGCCATTCTGAATCATTGGTGCATCAACTCGACAGGTTTGTGCCATCACTTACAGACTTACCTATTTTGCTAGAATGACTTTTTCTTGCAGCAGGTTGAATACGAAACGACGGGTTACGATAGTCTTTTTGGCTTCTGTAACATTGCATGGAAACATTTTGTAGGGCCGATATACCAAAACAAAGCATATCTTCCAGACCTTCACACTAACAATGACACTATTTAGGAACACAAACTGTACAGCCGATCCAAATATCTTCAAAAACTTAGAAGGCCCTAACATTTTCTTGTGATTGCAGTCAAGCGTCGCCAATTTTCCTCAGAGAATTTGTTCGGTATTCATAAACCAGGTACAGAGTGGTTACACTTAATTTGGATTCCTCGAAACGTTTGGAAATCATTCTCGTTGACTGGTTTTGTATTTATTGATATTGAGGTGCGGTTAACACATGCCAATTCTGATTACATTTTATACCGCCGCAAAACCGATTAGTTCAAGTCATTTTCAGAGCTAGCATCTGACATGGTTTCCTTTCCAACTGTGTCGCCAAAAAACTCTCTTTTTCTAGCTTTCGTCACCCACAAAGACTCAAACCAGCATGCCTATACAAAAGGAAAAGGCACGAAAACGGCCCTACATGAAGTTGTCAGCACGACTGAAAAAAGTCTTCACGACATAGAGTACGCATTAGCAGTCTTCATTGACATTGAAGGAGCCTTGAACAATGTTACAATTTTCAGTATAAGTAGAAACTTAGGAAATGCCCTGCATTAACGAACCTGATAAACCTTCAATCCCACTCTCGGACGTACTCTGAAATATCGTGATTCGTTCCTAAGCCGTACAACTCCCTTATGGAATACCCTGCCGAGCTCTATATTTCCTATTCACAATAAGTTGCAAACATTCAATACCAATGTACGTAAGTATCTCTCTTTTTCTTCGCCCACTGTACCCTTAAGGGTACTCAATTCCCATAACTCACAGGAATACCAATGGAACACTATGTAACACTGTATTGAGGGTCACTACCTCAAGGGGCACCCCTAAAGGAGGAGTGATATCACCTTTTCTGTGGAGCCTAGTTGTTAACGAAATATTGTATACGGTGTTTGAACAAGAGGTGTGAGATTTTTGCGGAAGGTTGGCGTAGACCTCGCATACTCGGTTCTTATGGCCACCGGCAAGTTCCTCCCCACGATCAGTGAAATTTTAAACTATGCCCTTAGAATCCGCGGAGAATTGGCCAATCTTTGTGGGCTTGGAATCAACCCGTAAAAAATAGAGCTTGTTCTATTCACACACGAAAATTACCACAATTTGACTTATCTTCCATGGATAGGACAACCCTCCAACCGGCAACAGTGCTAAATATCTAGGTATTGTATTAGCAGCCGTATATTTGGGATAAAATTGGGACCTAAGACTGTCCTATGGATGTGCACGGCTATCGTCGGACCCATCTTTACCTACGGTAGCTTATTACGAGTATGTTGGCAATCCACAAACAAAACTAGCAACCTTAGGTTAATGACAACAGTATAGAGGATTGCATGTATAGGCACGACTCGTGCCATGAGAACAACAAAATATACTTGGTGTCTTGTCCCAAGAGATATACAAGGTGGCGCAAAATTAATCATCCAATTTTGTTTTTGAATCGTAAATAAAAAAAAATGATTTTGAGTGATGGAAGTCTTTATTTGGATCTTTACAATTGTTTCTGTTAAGTGGAAAAGATGATATCCGTCAAGTGACTGCCACCAGTGTTGATACCCATTTGTGCCCGTTTTATCGCATTTTCCATGACTCCGCAAGAATTCCGGTGATAATTGCCCGCATTCCTGTCGAATATTCTCTTTAAGGGCTGCGATTGTCTGTGACTTGTTAGCATAAACCCGTGACTTCAAGTAGCCCCAAAGAAAGAAGTCTGTAATGGTTAAATCGGACGATCTTGCTGGCCATGCCAAAACTGGAGATTACGCGACCAGGAAACGCTGGTCACAATATCCATTGTGACTCGTGCTGTGTGTGCTGTTGCACCCTCTTGTTGAAACCACATGTTCACCAAGCCCCGCTCATCCAATTCCGGCAGTAAAAAGGTCATTATCGTGGCCTTGTAGCGTTCGCCAGTAACAGTGACCGTATTGCCGATGGCGTCTTCAAAAAAATACGGCCCAATCACTCCCCCCGCGTGAACGCCGCACCATATAGTGGCTTTGAGTGGATGTAATGGCTCTTCGTGCATCACACGCGAATTTCCAGTGCCACGCCCTGCATGGTCTCCTGTGGTTCCACTCTGTTCGAGCCGAGTAGCTAAGCGGCGGAATGTTTGCCTAGTTGGCGCGACACGATTAGAAAATCGACGTCGAAATTCACGCTGCGCTACCACTGACACTATAGTCAAAAACATTGACACAATTATTCCACGCTCTTGCGGAGTATAGCGCTCCATTGCTTGTCTGTTTGTATACTGCAGCCGTCTAGTTCACAAATGTCAAATATGATCGACGTACGACGCCATTTGCAAAAATTATACCATCTTCCGATAGGGTGATTAATTTTGCGCCACCTTGTACATGCAAGAATCTGCAGCAAACAGCGCTCTTAGATTGAGTTATCTTAATGGGTGGAAACCAAACCCGAAGGGCCACTCTTCAATCGTTACAAGGGAACCGGGATTATGATCCAATACGGACTATATAATACCCCATCACAGCTTTGAAACACCATTCGCCTGCATTTTCCCAAGCAGAGAGAAATAGAACAGAAACCAAATTGTAGAAGACTCGATATCCATCTACATAGATGGATCAAAGATGAATATGGGAAACGGCGATGGGATCTTCTCCGATTAATTGGACCTACGATGGTAACGTCGCCTGCTATAGCAGAGGATATCCACGAGGATATTACTATATTTATTGATAGACTGGCTAAGGCCATCGCGGCAGTGGAGATTAAATCGAGGCTTGTGAAGTGCTGTCGTGAAGAGCTTAAGGGTCTCTGCGTTCCGCATAAGGAGCCCTTACCTCAAATGAATGGCATGCAATGAACATACAGACGAACTGATTCGAAAAGGATCTTCCCTAGAAAGTGAACTGGTAGGACAAACTATCAAACGTGCACTCACTCTGCACTTGAAATGCAATTGGAGCGAACTCTACAAATAAAAGCCAATGAACGGTGGAAAAATCGTTGAAGGCAATTACGGCCAATTCAGCAAATTTAGAACAAGTAATATTCTCTTGAAAAGCAGAGCTGAACTATCAATTATTGTTGGATTACTCACAGGCAATAATCTTCAGGGAGCTCATGTAATAAAGTTGCGCCTTACCGACGATGACTTTGGATAGCTTGTGGGAACATAGCCTCAGTAATTTGAGACAAAAAACTTTAGGAAGTTACTGATTCCACGACCTCTCAGAGCTGTCTGCTGCTTCACCTACATCTCTTTTCAAATTCGCGGATGCAAGAATTTTGCTTAGACCCGCTCAAGGACCAAACGAAAACTAACCGCATCAAATTCCCATCCCCTCCCATTTCACCCCACCAGAAAATTACAATCGATTTACACAGACCTGTGTGTGATAAGAGGTATAGAGTGGCTTCGACTCCAGATACATCATCACCGAGAACGACTTTAACGTTGTGTCCATATGTTTGGTCGAGGAGTTAGCAGAATTTTTCACAAAACTGTTCTATCGTCCTTGGAGGCATGACACATTTAAATGCAGATTGTAAACAGGCATTCACTCACACTTTTGCAGCTCAAGATTGTGTGTGTTTATGGTTAGATTCGAGTTATTGCTAAGATTCTTGCATTCCTTAGTTGCGTTGATGGTGCATCGTTGATATTTGTTCTAGAGCTGCTTTATTAAATATATTCCAAACCTACAAACGCCCTGACACACACACAATAACACAGGCCTTTGTTGTTTGGAGGTACGAGCATTTTATTATTCTTTAGTCCTCCGTGGATATAATCGTTAATAGACAATGAACAACCATTATTTGGAGACGGTCTCCCTAAAAAAAAAGCCCAAGTACGAGCGGCTTTCTAACAAAATACTGAATGGGATCATAATTTAAATGTACCGATTGTTTAATTATTTTTTTCAGCCAATTTTGTGGGTAAACAAAAATAGCTGTTCTATTTAAATCATCGCGTGAATACTAATGGAATTTCCCTGAGAATTCTCAACGTGTGGGTGGGGTGAACCACAGTACATTCTGTATGCAGGTTTTCACAAAGAGCTACCATTAGTGTTTTCAATTCCTTTGATGTCCCTGAACAATCTAAAATTAATTTTTAATCTGACGATAAATACATTTCAACGCACTTGGTAGAAAGCGATTTCAGCGCTCAGATAGACTTTTCGTACTCTCTAATCTCTTGCACCAATTTACATTAATATCTTGCTTTATAGTTCTTTTTTTTGTAGCTTTCCTGTACGAAGCTCTACACAGTGAGTTTCCACAGAAAGAATACAAAGGGTTTCAGAAGGCACCAGGCAAACCTTTTCCTTGATGATAGCAACGCTTTTAGTCAGATAGCAATGCAGGTTATACCGGAGGCAACTCTTGTTTAGTCGGAAGATGGATTGGCTTTGTGTGATACATGCACGTCTTGAAATAAATGCAAAACGTGGAAGTTGAAAGTACCATTGCATTGACAGACAGTCTATAATGCTCCAACAGACCTTGGTTCAATATATTTCTATTCCAATATAATTATCTTCGGCGATTTCACCTTGCCTCAGCTGAAATGGACTCCATCTGAAGACCTATCTTTTTTCTTCGCTTCTAATCTCATTTCTACTAAGGAACGCTCTTCTTAGAACGGTTAACAGACTCTAGTCTATGTCAAATCAGTGGCGTTTCCAACTAAAGGGCGTTTTTTCTTAAAGGTTTGGTTTTTAAACTGGCACCACTGTTTCTACAGATTGTCAATTTGACAATGAAAGTTGATTTGTGGTTAGTACGTTTTGCCATTTTACGATGAATAGATTAACGCCAGAACACCGCGTGCTAATTGTGCAAACTTATTTTGAAAACCATAGTTCGGTTCGCCAAACTTATCGTGCGCTAGGTCCATTTTACGGTCGACATAATCGTCCATCTGTAGATAAATAAAGGGTCCGCCATCTAACGTTTTTTTTTTTCAACTAGTGCGTGCTTATTTCGTGAATGGTAACACTTAGCTCATGTCTGATTTGACAGATAATTAGTTTTATCCTTCCGCTGAACGAATATGGTTGTGTATACGCTTGAACAACGCTGGGAAATATTGCCTGCGATCGACTTAGAGAAGATGCCGATTTTGCCAAAAAAATCATCTTTTCAGATGAAGCTCATTTTGATCTTGGCGGGTATGTAAACAAGCAAAATTGTCGCATTTGGGGCACAGAAAACCCGCACGCATACATTGAAAAGCCGATACACCCAAAACGAGTCACTGTTTGGTGCGGATTTTGGTCCAGAGGCATAATTGGGCCATTTTTCTTCGAAAATGAGCAAGGAGTGGCCGTTACAGTCAATGGCGATCGTTATCGGGCCATGTTGAACGAATTTTTGTTCACAAAAATTGAAGAGGAGGATATTGGCAACATTTGGTTTCAACAGGACGGCGCTACGTGCCACACAGCCGAAGCTACACTCGATGTTTTGCGCCCTGTTTTTGAAGATCGCATTATCAGCCACAGAGCTGATGTCGTTTGGCCACCTCGGAGCTGCGATTTGACACCGTTGGACTATTATTTGTGGGGTGCTGTAAAAGATAAGTGTTACGCCGGCAAGCCAAAGCCAGAGACAATTGACGCTTTAAAGGACAATATTCGTGAAGCCATTGGTGAAATACAGCTGCACACAATCGATAATGTGCTTAAAAATTGGACCCATCGTGTAGGCTACTGCATGCATGACCAGCCGAGGCAGCCATTTGAATGAAATTATTTTCCATTATTAACCGGAAGGATAAAACTAATTATCTGTCAAATCAGACATGAGCTATGTGTTACCATTCACGAAATAAGCACTAGTTGAAAAAAAAAAACGTTAGATGGCGGACCTTTTAATACGCATCCCCATAGACGACAAACAGTGCGAACAGAAGAAGTTATTGCCGATGTGAAGCGCAGTGTTGAGGAGAATCCGAATGAGTCGATTCTCTATCATGCACAACATGCACAATGCTATGCCCATCCACTTTATGGAAGATTTTACGAAAGGATCTTGGCTTAAAAGCTTATACGATCCAGCTTGCGCTGGAGTTGAAGCTGCGTGACCAGCTGGATCCTCATTTTCAACGCAAAATTTTGTTCTCCGATGAAGCCCATTTTTGGTTAAATATGGATACGAGTATGTATGTACTAGGTGGGGTGAAAAGTAACCTCCTTGGGAATGAAAAAAAATTTTTTTTAAATGTTTTTTTTTACAGTCCGCTTTTAGTTTGATACACTTATTCCAGCGATTTTCCAACTTCTTGATCCCGTTCGAAAAGTAATTTTCCGGAAGGTCTGCAAAATACTCCTCCGTGGCGTCGATGATATCCTCGTGTGAGCTGAATTTTTTATTGATGAGCAATCTTTTGAGGTTTGGGAAGAGATAATAGTCCGAAGGAGCCAAAATCGGGCGAATATGGTGGATGCGACAGCAATTGAAGCAGTAAGTCATTGATTTTAGCCGTGGTTGCGATGCTCTTGTGCGCCGGCGCATTGTCGTGCAAAAACAAAATTTTTTTTCGCTTCACGTAAGGCCGTTTTGCAGAGATTTCAACCTTCAATCGCTCCAATAATGCACATTAATACTCGCTGTTGATGGTTTTTCCTTTTTCGAGGTAGTCCACGAAGAGTATGCCATGACAATCCAAGAAAACCGACGCCATAACCTTTCCGACCCATCGAGCCTCCCTCGGCCGCTTCGGAGCAATCGTGCCGGCTTCAGTCCATTGCCGGGCATTGGTGTGTAATAGTGGATCCAAGTTTCATCAACAGTTACCAATCGACGCCAAAAGACCGCCCGATTCCGCATCAGCAAGTCCAAACACTCTTTCGAAGTGCTCTCGCGTTCGTGTTTTTGGTCAGGAGTGGCACCCAGCGGCAGGATAACTTTTTCATATGTAGAATATTGCCCAAAATATGGCGTCTGCGCTCAGTACTAATCTGTGTGGTATCTGCTAGCTCGCGCACCTTCACTTTCCGGTCAGCCAACACCAATTCATGTATTTTTTTGACATTGTCCTCTGTAACCGCATCAGAGGGCCTGCCGCTGCGGACTTGATCGGTAGTGGAGTTGCGGCCACCACGAAACTCTCGAAACCAATATTTGACGGTGTAATCTGACGGAGCATTAGCCCCATAATATTATCCAACTTTTCTGTTGTTTCCTTCGCCGTTTTGCCTCTCAAAAAATAATGGTTTATGAGAGAACGAAAATCGTTTTTGTCCATACTCAACATGATGCCAAACACGTCAACAACAATCAGCTGTCAAAACAAAACTAAATACAGTATCGCACTGAAATTTGACATGTCTGCCTAAATATGAACGGACTTCAAGGCACCATAACCTTTTTTGCAGTAGCAGCGCATTCTGGCGGTCAAGGAGGGTACTTTTCATCCCACCTAGTATTTGGAGTGGAGAAAACCCAAAAGCCTTTGTCAGGACAACCATTAAAACTCACTGTTTGGTGTGCTTTATGGGCTTGTGAAATCATCGGCCCATATTTCTTTAAGGATGATGCCGGCCAGAATGTTACCATCAGTGGGGAGCGTTATAGAAACATGATTTCTGACTTTTTCGTTCTTCGGTTGAATGGCATTGACGTGACAGAGCTTTGGTTTCAACAAGATGGCGCAACACGCCACACGGCGCGCTACACCATCTATTTATTACGGGAAACATATGTTGAACGCATAATTTCGCGTAATTGACCTGTGAACCGGCCTCCACGATCGTGTCATCTCACACCCTCAGATTACTTTCTTTGAGGGTATGTGAAGTCACTTGTCTATGCCGATAAACCAAAGACGTTGGACAATGTAGAAGTCAACATTCGCCATGTTATTGCTGATATACGGCCCTAATTGCTCGATAAAGTTGTCGAAAATTGGACTTCACGATTGCGCTTCATTCGAGATAGCTGCGGCACGCATATTTAAACACTAATGGCATAAAATTATCTATTAAATAAAGTTAATATCAGAGACGTGAACATTAGCTTCAAGTGTTTTATTTCATATTGAATTTGTATGCCTCTAAAAAAAACACCCTTTATATGGAAAGGCAATTGGACCTTATCTTCACAACTGATCCCATCAACTCCTCAGTATCGTGCTGTGTCATATCTCTTTCAACTATTGATAACTTTCATTCTTCACTTCTTTCATTTCATTTTTCCACAACTCTCCCCTCCAGTCGCCTTCCTCCGTAATTCTCTTTTCTTACAATTTTCACAAAGCTAATATTCGTAAAATGCCTATCTATCTTTCGAGTTTACCAATCTATATCTGGTCGATGCCCTCTACATTTTTTTACAGAGAAATATTCAAATTCATCTAAATGTGCAATATTCCCGCCATAAAACATCTTCTGCATCCCCTCCTTGGTATAATCGTAGACTCCGCTCTCTATGAAACAAAAGCAACAACTTATGGTAGGCATTCCTTCGCACCCACTCTTCTTGCGACTATTTAAATTATCTACAAAAATTCTCTCTATCAACGCTACGTGATTAGTAAGTACAAAAGCGCACACCAGTCTTATAAATGACCTCACGTCCTTTTTTCAATTTGTCAATTGCAAACGTAAGACCGATGACTACCCTTCCTTCCATCATTCCTACCATCACCAACTTTTTTGATATATTTTTTAAACAATCATTTGTCATCAACTCCTTCGAATCAGATCCCTCTTACTTCAATGACCTACCAAATTACTCCATTGGCCCCTTTCTTACTCAATATTTCGATCCTGCAGGTATTGAAGAAAAGTTACTAAATCTTAAAGATGCATTTCTACCTGGCCCGCCAGATGGTCTTATCGACGTTTTTCTTAAAAAATGCTTTTCCAACCTGTCTTTACCCCTTTCCCAACCTATTTCATCCATTCCTTTACCCAGGGAGAATTTCCCCAGGTTTGGAAAACCTCTTTTATAACCCCGATACACTAAAAGGGATTGAAGCGTAAAGACCCATTGCAAAACTCTCTCATATACCAAAACTCTTTGAATAAATTTTATATGAAGCATTAAACGTCAAATGCAAGCCTTTTATTTCGCCACGACAGCATGGTTTTCTAAAAGGCAGATCAACTACCACGAACCTAGTTGAATTCGTGTTTTCCACTAAAGCGTTTGATAAGATATCTCATCAATTGATCCTCTTCAAATTGTCTGCTCACGGCTTTGAGCCTCTTTTATTAAATTGGATTCCTTCTTACCTGATAAACCGTTTCGATCCGCACATTCCTGGGCTCATCTGGACTTCCACAAGGCAATCATCTTGGTCCTCTTCTCTTCATTCTTACTATTAACGATCTTGAGAGGGTCATTAAACACTTCTCTCTCACCCTTTACGCTGACGACGAAAAATTTTTTAAAACTATTTCTTCTCCCCATGACTCTGCCCTTCTTCAAGCAGACCTTGATCGGTTATCAATCTGGTGCCTCAAAAACTGCCTTGAAATCTATAACTATAGCCAAATTTTAATCTATAACCTTCTCATGCAACCCATCTCCTCCCTGACTTTATTTTCTCTATGGTCAACCAATGCCCCTGGTTCAGTGTTTTCAAGACCTTGGCATATTATTCGACTGTGAGCTTGATTTCCGTTCGCATATCGATAAGATGATCCTTAAAGCCAATTCATCGCTGGGATTTATTAAACGGTGACGCAATGAATTTTCCAACCCGTATGTAAACAGCTCTCTCTATGTTACCCTTATTTGCGTTCTGCTTGAGTATGTTTGGTGCCCGCTTTCATCGACTTCATATTTCCCGAATCGATTGTATTCAACGTCGATTCCTACGATTTTTTCTCTGTGGTCTGCCCTGGAACGACCCTTTAATCTTACCTCCCTATCAGGACCGCCTCAAACTTCTCAATATGCATTCGTTAGAAGAACGTAGGAATATTGCTGACATTCTTTTCATTCATCCACGGCACCCCATTTCAACTCAATTTCCTTCAACACCAACCCACGTAATCTACGTTGTCCTTGTCTGTTCTATCTACCGGTCCACCGCACTTCTTATGGTTTTAACGAACCAATCAACCAAGCACTCCTCTTCTCCAACAAGATCTCCTCCTTCATTCCCTTGGTTCCTAGCTGTTAAGTCTTCTTGTTAGTTTTTAAGTTAGATTCAGCTTGTGTTAAAATAAATAAATGGGAGCCTCAGCCCCCACCAATCCAGATCATTTAGCTGCGATGTAAGAGTGGGTCTACTACGTTTATTTTTCATCAGCAAAGCTGCACAATGTTATCAAAAATCATATCAATATCAGTCTCTTAGTTGGAATTCGTATATCCTCGATAGTCTTCCTTTGTGCAAAACTTGACACATCAGAACTTATCTCTTTAAATTTGCAGATTGTAAAAGAGGTGGTGAATCCGACATGTACATACTCATATAAGATGTCCATTTGAATGGTGGAACTAACTTGTCTTCGTTGCATTGGGAATGCCCATTGCTACGACCCATTTTCCCGTTCTGGTATTGGTCTCGACCTGCCGGCCTTTACCTGTCGAATTTAGCAGCAGGCCGAGTTGAAATAGCAACACCATAATGTTCTACTACTACTACGAATTTAAAGCTGCGATCGTCAAGGACTAGTCAGGATGTTGAAATAGAGATGGTGGCGGATGAACCCCCAAAGACCCAAAGAGGTCAACGACAGCTTTCTTTTGTGTTTTTTTTTTTTTTTTTAAACTTAACATTAAGTGTTAAGTTAAGTGTTAAGAGCCAGTGTTTTATTGGCTCTAGAATATCGGTTTCTTTTACCCAAGGGCCTGATCCTCCAGGATGGATCGTTATGTTTTGGGGTAACCAACGAACACGTAAAATCCCTACTGTTATCGAGTAACCAAGTGCTGCTGATAACGAGATACTCACTGTTGGCCCTGCAAAACGAAAAAAAAGAACTACGACGTTCGGATCTGCTTATAGTACTCGTATGTTCGGATTTTCAACAGGCTCCGTGCAGCGAGCATACAACTAAATAGAACAGAAGCAGCGTCTGTTCATAGTTTTTATGCAATTTGGATCAGGTGCCAAAGATTAGTGGCACTTTTGTCAAAAACCGTCGGAGATGCCGTAATTGCTGTGTTACCCTACAAATCATCTGGTTTGATGAAGAGTATATGAAAACAAATCAACTGCGCTGTGTAGAGCAAAGAGGTCGGCTCGTGCAAGAAAAGAACATAGCAAGGATATTAAGAAGTACAATCATTGCCTGTGTTAAGGATATATTAGGTTGTATACTAGCAAGATTTGATATTTAAACTACGAAAAAAATACTTAATGATTGCGCCTAATACTTAGCCAATAAAAGACTCGACCCTTTTTTTTTTCTATTATTTTATTGCGTTCACTTGTGGTCACAAAAGTGTATTGAATTTTTTTGCTGCTGCTGCTTCGACGAAACCTTCTTGCTTCCAGCTGATTGCGGTTGACATGATTCGCCTGGTCATTGACGCCTTTGATTGCGGATTTCCCAATTAAAAGAACAGCTGTCTATACCGCTCCATTGTTTCCGCCTGCGTCTAGTTTTGCATTGCTCTTGCCATCAGCCCTTGCATTAACCCATACATAAAGGCGCATCGCTCACCGATGCTTTGTGCATCGGTTTCCTTGGTCGAAACAATGCTTTTTTTTTGCTGTTTCCTATAAAACTTTGTGTGCTGTTTATATGCATTGGCCTCGTTTCTACTTTTCCTGATCGCCCAATTTGCTCGCTTGAACTGGGCTATGTTAGCGAAAGTCATTTTGCCGTCGGCAAATTGAGGATGAAAAAAAGCAATCCAGCGATTTGGATCTTCTGGCTCCATGTTGCGCTGCAACAAATGTCCAATTTTCACTCAGTTCGCAACAGAGATGGAAAACTCTACTAATACTTTTGCAAACCATTAAATCTCGCACCACCACATTGTACATCTCTGTAACCTGCCAGAATTTGCAAGTAAGTGACGATTTACAAGTAAAGTTACTAAATTGAGAGCGATTTGCACGTAAAGTTCAATACTCGTATGTCTGTGCAATGTGGATGACGTTTTTTGGGAGAGAAATTGACATTGATGACATTTCACAGGTATTCAGACAGGGTCACACAGATAGAGGCGATCAGTGGAAAGCGGGTTTTAGTTTGCCATCTATTGCCCAGTTTATCCGACAGCTCAATGTGCGTTGAAGCAATCCGCATTGGTTCAATACGCTCATAGAAACACCACTTCAAATCGCATTGAAATATTCAACACGCATACGTTCATTTCTGCTTATAGAACGCATTGAAAATTTGTAACCGCTTTGAAATATCATAAAGGGTTTTCCAATAGGGACTTGGCAACTTTGAATTTGATTTGTGAACGCACTCTTTCACTAATCATCAAATTGTCACTGTCAATTTATTCAGTAAACTCAACATTTTCATCATGGTAAAGTACACGAACGAGCAACGTCTGCAAATTATAAAAATTTTCTACCGAAATTCGGAGTCGGTGACTGCAACTTTAAGAACGTTAACTCCAATTTTCGGTCGTAATTCTCGCCCTAGTAGACAGGCAATAACATGTTTAGTGCAAAAATTTGAGTCTACATATTCGTTGTGTGATGTTGCCGTGCCAGTGAGACAACGGGTTGGTCGAAGTGTCTTCAGGAGTTCGTAGCAAACGATCCAAATCAGTCAATTCCACGGCGTTCTCAAGAATTGGGCATCGCTCAGACCACATTATGGCGTATTTTGCGTAAGGATCTTGGTTTACACCCATACAAGATCAAGCTGACTCAAGAATTGAAGCCGATGGACCATTTGAAGCGACGTACGTTCTCCGATTGAGTTCTGGATAAAATGCGCCAAGATGATGAATTTCATCGCAAAATCATCTTCAGTGACGAAGCTCATTTTTGGCTCAATGGGTTCGTCAATAAGCAAAATATGCGTTATTGGTAGGGTGAAAATCCACATGTGCTTCATGAATCACCACTTCATCCACAAAAAATAACTGTTTGATGCCGTTTGCATGCCGGCGGCGTTATTGGTCAGCGTTATCGCGCCATGATCACCGATTATTTTTGGCCCGAATTGGAAGATATGGACTTGGACGACATGTGGTTTCAACAGGATGTTGCCACAAGCCACACAGCACACGCTACAATCGATTTATTGAAGAGTAAGTATGGTGAGCGTGTTATCTCAAAAAATGGGCTAGTCGATTGGCCACCTCGTTCGTGCGATTTAACGCCGCCTGACTATTTTCTGTGGGGCTACGTTAAGTCATTGGTTTATGCCAACACGCCGACGACGTTGGAAGAGCTCAGAGCCAACATTGAACGCAAAATAGCGGCCGTTTCGGCCGAAATGTTTGGCCGCGTCGTTGAAAATTGGGTCCAACAAATCGACCGCTACAAACATGCCCGCTGTGGCCATATGAACGAAGACGAGTTCCATTCATAAATGTTTTGATTGTACTTCAAGCCGATAATAAAGTTTTTGAAATGTCTCAAATGGTTTGCGTTTTATTTAAAAAAAAAAAAGTTGTCAAGTCCTTATTGGAAAACTCGATATAAACCCCAGCATTTCTACGGGTATTGAACCAATGCGGATTGCTTCAGCGCACATTGAACTGTCGGATAAATTGGGTAGATGTTAGTTCATCTATGGTGCGCAATAAGAAGCTCTCGAGTAAACATCTGTAGCAGAAAGTGTCAAACGAGTGTTTGACGTGTGAGACTGTTAGGGTTCGTTGCAACTACAGTAATTTTTTTTTAGGAATTGTTTATCATGCTGCCGACGGCTCAAACTCGGATTCTCTTCCTTTATGAATTTAAACTGGGACATAATGCAGAGAAAAATATTAATAACGCATTTATGGATGTAGCGATAAACAAACGCAACATTCGACGTTGGTTTGCTAAGTTCCGTTCGGGATATCTTAGCCTCGAAAACGAACCACGTGGGAAACCAGAAACGGTAATTGACGACAATGTGTTAGAAGCAAGGTGACATTTGTCGGCGATTTGATGGGCTCCTATCTTGGTTTAACGTCCACGTAAGTCCACAATTGACCAAATATTCACTCTACTCAGATCATAGAGAAAAACCAGAAAAAAACACATCTTTGTCGATGTCAAGACCGTATATTGCAGTATCTATAGAAGCGAGATGCACAAAGATATCTCTATTTCTGGCATACTTGCAAAATTCACAGAATGCCGCTATAAAAGGTGCGCTATTCCACAAACGTCGGAAGCAATCTCATTTATCCTCTGATATCAAAAAGGGCTGGTCGTATTGAACGCTATATTCTTCAAGTGATATTTGATTCCGTTTGCGTTGACTAGTTTTGAAGAAGCAGACATAAAAGCAAGCCATACAGCGATGTCACCCAAGTCAGAAAAGTGCCCATTAGACCCCTAAAACGGTTAGGACTTGTCAAGCGATTGGATATAAACACTCTAGTACGTGTTCAGAGTGTTCAATTCTTACACGGAAGGACATGAGTGCCCAATTGAAAGGGGGCCTCAATCACATAAAGTGCGCAATTGGATGCAGTTGTTGAAAGACCACGGTAGAACGTAACTTGGTAACTTGCCATATTCAGCATTATTTCATCCGCTTTCAGTTGCTGTTATGTATCTTCTACGCTAAAATTGGATTCTCTAAATACCCGAAGACATTTTGGATTTATTTTCAAATGGCTGGGCGTATTAGTACGTTCGACATTTAAAACACCTGCTTTCCTACAAGTGCTGCTAGGCCTACATCTTTTCCCCCTTTCATTTCAAAGTCTAGACGAACAACACATAACACATAAACATTTGCATTTATTCATATGAATCGATCGATACCCGACTTGTCGCAATTACCATATGAATTCATAGTAATTATATTTCCAATATTTGTTATTTTCTCTTTCTCCTTCCAGCAGGACCAAATGTTGGCCCATCGCGTAAAAATCATCCCCTGTGCCATGAGACAATACGTTGGCGCTCCGATGTGCCTTTAACTGAGGGTCAACTGCGTTCAAAACGAGACGAATTCTGGGATACAGCGCCGGCTTTCGATGGTCGTAAAGAAATCTGGGACGCTCTTCGAGCGGCTACAACAGCAGCCGAAGGTTTAGATTTTCAATTAGCTCAAGCCATCCTCGACGGAGCGAATGTGTCCGTTCCAAATGGGTAAGTCCACAAATGAACTATTCACTATATTTAGAACTCCACAGTTGATTTGGGACAGATACGAGTAACTTATCGCTTAAATTGCTGGTTGATAGAAAATCGATTTCAGAGTGGTGTGCCACGGTTGCACGCTTTTGTTGTCTGTGTCGTCAAGCCAGCATGGTAACTTCAATAATAGAACCCATCGCCACACATTCTATTTATCGTGACCTGCTCCATCTAAAGGAATTCCAAGCACCACATCATCAATTAATCATCGTCAAAGAAGCGTCATAAATGAGAGCATTAATCGTCGAGAGTAGGTCACATAAAGACAATAAAAAATCAATATCCGCTCTTGGTGTTATTATACCTGGATGGAAGAAAGAAGAAAGCATTTCTCCCTCATTTTTTTGTGTAACAGGTGCTGTTTGACTGAAAAAGCCCAACAAGTGTGGAATCCAAGTGCTCAATTCCATTGTGGGTGTGATTGCCTCATTCGGGCCTAAACTATTGTTGGTGGTTACTTTAGAGAATGAGGCCGACTACCAAAAGGAACGGAAAAACTTTAAAGTTATCACGGATCAGTCTGAGTTAAATATGATTTCGATTTGGCAAATGGACAGGAAACTCCATATTTGCAACTGAAACTCAATAGAAGACAGAAATTTGCATCAGCATTTGCATAAAAATAGTTCCAGTCAATTCGGCATTGTTGTCAGGTGGTGGCAACATGAGCTACATGAGTTGCAACAGCACTAGCATTAGTACGAGCACGAGTATGAGCAAGTCTAGGACTGAAATGCATTTGAATTGGAAATTGATGAAGCAATACGAGGGAGTAACTCTCGTGCACTTGTGAAGAGTTTTTTGCTTAAAGTTGAAAACGTCTTCAACATATTCGTGCAATTGAAAAGTTTTTCAATTTTAGAACTGCAGAAGAATTCATATTTATTCACTGCAAAGTGATTTTATTCGATGCAGTCAGTGGCAGTTAAATGGAATAACACATCTACTCGTATACTTGAAAGGATGAAGGCTTGCAGGTGTCGTGGTAGTAGTTTTGTATCAAATTAAACTGATAGTCGAGCCGTTTCAACACTATCATCAGGTTGACAATGTTGTTGATTGGATTTTGATTTTAGCTTTCGTGAAAGGGTGCTGATATAGTGATGCATATCGGTCCAATGCAGGCATGCTTTTTATTTAATGGACCTCTGTTTGAATTTTGATGATACAACATTAAAATAGCAGTAATTCTTATTTACTGGATATATCGCCGAGTAGACCAAAGTTCATCATGCATATGAATTAGTAATTTACCTTGTAAGAGTACACTACTTCGGGTTGGGGTAGTGCACTTTCGATTAATTACTTGATAACGTAAAAAACGCTAATGCTCGAAGCA
Source organism: Volucella bombylans (assembly GCA_949129095.1). Taxonomy (NCBI): domain Eukaryota; kingdom Metazoa; phylum Arthropoda; class Insecta; order Diptera; family Syrphidae; genus Volucella; species Volucella bombylans. Next base: position 354,021,217 of record OX422140.1, on the reverse strand, counting down.
ACTAATAAATAACCTCACTGTTGACGACCCGGTAAATCGAAAAAAGGCAACGATGCAATCGCGACGATTAGTCGACACATGGAATGTTCAAATCTTCAATAGACCACGTCCAGCCAAATAACCCGCGCAGGCCCAGACAAATCACAACTGTGATTTGGTTGAAACGGCTGACCATTGGCCAAATATTCCGAATACGAGAGATCCTGGAGTTCCACACGACCTCCTTATCTATTTCACTTCCTCATTTAGCAGCACCAACAGAGACGTGCATACAAAGCTCAACCATTTTAAAGTTTAGTTTTAGTTTACCAAACACCGCTCTAACTAACTAAGGTTTGTAGCTTGTGGCCAGATCCAATCCGCCATGTACTCGTATAACTATCTAAGTAAGTAAGCAATATTCACCCAAAGATATATACTCGTAATTTCTAGTGAACTAACTCTTGAAATTTTATAGTCTTCCGTGGCACTGGAATAACTTTAAGGAAGAGTTTTGTGAAATTATCTGCATTCACTGCGCAGCACACCCAAACAGCATGCACATAAGAAGTGCTCATCCTGAGAAAAAATTCACCCGCTTACATAACTTTTGCTGTGTCCTCTATTAGGATGTTGTATCAATTATGCCCAGCACATTTAAGTGTTTCGTAAAAGTGTAGTGTCCCGTCACGACGCCAGTAAGTAGCCTGCAGTCTTTCATGCTGGGGGACAGCAGAACGGTCGCTGACCTCTTAGAGATGTCGGGAATCATTCGTTTGCCTGTAACCTGGGAAGTCATGCCATCTGCAGTTAAACTCATATGAAACTATACTGTTAACGGACCCCCTATCCGAGGACGTAGATTGGGGTCCTGAAAAACTCCCTTCTGAGTATTGCCTAGCCGGCGATTTCATTTCCCGTGATCCAGAGAAGAATCAGTGAATTTAACCTTCCGACGGCGTCCAGGGAGGTCTTGCATTCTTGAACTAGTCGTAAGAAGGTTCAGGAAGGCTTCGCTGTCGCTACAGATGCAAATGCTTCACAATATAGTTCGTTGTTATCAGGATAGCGTATATCTCCAATTAGAAGACCGACGCAAGTTTTGCGAACGAGGAATGAAATCTAACATTGTCATGCTCCAGAAAGACACCAGCGCCGGATCCTATACCAGTTTTGGAGCTATCCGTGAAGACCCGACTACATTCCTATCCTAGCTCAGATTCTAGCCGAAACCTATCTTGGGCACAGGGAAAGTCGATTTCGTATTTTTTTTCGCAGAACTTCTGGTGTCATTGCATCAGACGGCAGGTCATCAATGCTCCAGTGCGCGTTGTACTAAATACCTGGCATACTCGTATTCGAGAAGTGGCCTAACAAATGCGATCTACAGGGATTTTGTGACACAAGAGTTAGAGAACCCTTTGCATCATGGATTAACACACCCAAGCGCGGAATTAACTCTGTGGAAATTGAGTTCAGTATCACAGATAACGCTCAAGTCTTCCATTGAAGTGACCGGAGCTACAGCTTGTGTTGATATATAGTAAGTTCGGTCAGGAAGTATTGAACGCTTCCGGGAGTTTGAGATGGCTTGGCATTTCGCTATGTTGTGACACCATACTGAAAACCTATTGAGATCGTCTTGTAGAGATTGAGAATCAGAAAATTTGTCCAGAGATCATCGCTATAGACAGAAAAAATTAAAATAGTCAAAAATTAATGGACCAAGGTGGCTGCCTTGTGGCACACTCAAAGTAATTTTAGTTGGTTCAGACAGACGAAAATCGACTGGGTAATAGGATTTGAACTAAGAAATCAGCCCGGTGAAACCGCCGCTGGTTTTGTTTTCGTCGATGAGTTTGACCGTTACATGCGATTTCCCTACACTGGAAGCAGCACCGGTTTCATCTGGGCATCGTGCACGGGGAGATCCATCGACAGAGGGAGTGCCGGAAACTTTCTTCCTCTTGGCCCTGTTCGGGACAGAAAAGGGCGTAGTTTGAGATCCGAGAGGTTCGTCGGTCTCAGGGGATGTCACTGTATTTGCTCCACGTCTCCGTTCTGTTTCCCCTTCAACTGCCTCTAAGCGTCTAAGGACGCTAGTCCTTCAGAGTGTGTCTCTTCTGGAGCCCGTCTGGTCTGGTCTGGTCTACTCTAATGGAATTTAAGCGTAACAGGCTCCTGTACTCTCTCCATCGTTCCTCCTCAATCTACCGAACATATTTAAAAAGAGCTGCAAGAGTCATCGGAATCAAGTGATCCAGCAGCTTCTGGGTCAGAGCCTACATTGTCCTAAAATGGTATGTTGGTGAAAGCCTATAGAATCCGTGTCTCGGCCGTAAAAGTCCCTGTTTGAAAGACCAGCCCACTTAGGCCTATTGGCCCATTGTGATGCCACGTGGATCTTTGATCCTCCTACTCATAGAACTAATTTGAGCTTATGATAAAGCGTAGGAAACTGTTAACGTCTATATTCTTTAGATCCCTTAAGTCCTAGGTGAAGTTTTTTTCTTTTCGAGAGAGCTGGACCTGTACAGAGTAGGTGGACGTTTGTCTCTACCTCCTCCTTGCCCATGCGGCTTCTACAGAAATTGTTTTCAAAGACGCCAGGCCTAGATCAAACTCTTAGAGCGATTTAGACAACAAAGGTGAAGGTTGAACTATTCTCCCATCTCTCTAAAAGATGACCGGCATTCAAGGGCGCTTTTGGAATTTAATGAGACTGAGTCCAGGGACTTGATAGCGGCCTGAATATCCGAAAAGATGCGGATGTCCTTTGCAGATATCACGTTTTTCTTCAGCCAGGACAGAGCTTCTTTAATTGTGATTTGGAAGACGGAAAGAGGAGCTTATATTTAGCTTATCTGAGAAAATACCGCCACCATCGGTTTTAAATCCATCTGTGCAGAAATGGATTGACTTGTCCTCCATGAAAGCATCTTCCTTCCAGAAGGATCTAGAGGTGAAGCTTACATGGAAGTCTTTGTCAAACCAAAGTTCGGGTATGGTGTAATCGATGTTCTCTGTGAGGATTCCTAATATATTACGAATATTATCGTGGCCAAATAAATTATTTGTCCACTGTGTGGTCGCTTTAAATCGGATAGCTGCGGTAGCAGCTACTTGCCTGCTGAAGATATCGAGGGGTTTCAAGTGAAACAGAATATCCAGTGCCGCGGAGGGAGTAGAACGTAGGGCTCCGCTTATGAATAGATATGTTCTTTGGACTGCAGCCGTTTCCGCTGACTTTCCTTTACAGTAGGCATGTTGAGCCGTTGCCAAAAGTCATGAATCAATTTTAGATCGTATATGGATATCAATCAGTTGTTCTGGAGTTTTCGGAAGGAAATATGATAGACTTATAGGTCTGAGGTCCTTTGGGATAACATAAGAGCATTTTCCAACTTTAGGAATGGAAACAGCATTGATTTCTCTCCATGACAGTGGAATGTGGATCAGTTCTACACATCAGTTCTATTAGCTCATCATATATTTACTGTAAGAATAGACTGATTCATCACTTGAGGTTGTCCTCCAAGAGCCATCGGTTTTTTTCAAACAGGTATCATAGGATTTGTAGAGGATTTTTCTTAGCCCCGATGCTTCAGAGGTTTCTGCAATTTTGACACAGAATGATCTCCAGGATTGTCGCTGATAAACCGTCAGCTAATGAAATATATCGAAACACGAAAACTTCTCATGACCAGCAATACGGTTTTTGTAGCAACAAGTACACTGGTGATTTGATGGGATGTCAATCTGGCGAAAGCAAGATAGTTGCACTTGATATTTCTGAGGCATATGACAGAGTTTGGCATCAGGCTCTTTGGTCGAAAATGCATGCATTTGGGATGGACTACTATCTTCTTCAATGGATTAGAAATTATCTATCGGAACGTTCAATTCAAGTTGTCTTGGACGGTTTCAAATCCGATATTCACAAAATAAATGCTGGTGTGCCCCAGGTCTTTGTTCTGTCTCCGACACTCTTTTTAATTTTCATTAATGATCTCTTGTCTGCTACCTCTAATCCAACATATTCCTTTGCTGATGACATTACTCTCTGATTTTCATATTCGTTCCCAGACTTACGGCCCTGGTCTCCGGCTGTAGAACGTGAACGGCAAATTCCGATATTAACAGCAAAAATAACCACTAACAGAGTAGAATTGAATGCTTCCAAAACACAATGCTGTCTGCTGTCGTTAAAGCGAAATTCAAACACCCAGCCACTATCCATGAATGGCACTTGCATCGCCGAAACCGAAAAACTTTCCATTCTCTGTATGTGTGTCAGTGACAACTTACGTTGGAGTGACCACATATTCGGTGTCGTCAAAATCCTGCGAAATGTCTAGGTTTCCTCAAGCGATGTAAGAAATAGTTCACCCCCTCTGATCCGGCCTGAATATATAAGGCATTCATCCGCCCAAAATTAGAGTACAATGCCCACATCTGGTCAGGTGCTCCTAAAACATATCTGGACCTGGTAGATAGGATAAAACTCATAGGTGATACTTACATCAGACATAATGTCTTCTGTCTCACTTTGTTTTATCGCTATTTCCACCACCAGTGCTGCATTCTTCTCATTCAAACTTTCAACCGTAATACCCGTCTCGCTATGAATGCTCATCAGTCATTTTCGGACGTACTCCAAAATATCGTGATTCGTTGATAAGCCGTACAACTCGCTTATGGAATGCCCTGCCGATCTCTTATTTCCTGGTCGTTATAACTTGCAAACATATAAAAACAATGTACATCGGTACCTCTCTTTTCTTCCTCCCTATACTTCCTTCGCCCGTGCTGTGAACAAACATTTTAAGGGTACAAAAATCCCTTGAGCGTGCGCACATTATAAAAAAAAAAAAAAAACATGAGAGCAAAGTAAATATCTGTGGTGAAAAATCATCAGTTGTAAGACTACTCATCGCCCCACATCACTACTCAAACATCCTACTCTTAACTTTGACGGTTTCTTAATTGCAAACGTTGAATTAGCTCAGTGGGTCATAAGAAAACCTAGACCTAATATTGGTTGATTAACTATTACAGTCTTTAGAATAGAATCGAAATTAGTTTACTCAAAAAACCTTCAAAGTATGGTTATCCAAATTTAAAAAAAATCTTCATCTATAATTTCAGTTACCTCACAGAGTGTTACGATGAACTGGGTACACAATATAAAGTACCGATTTATTGTCTATCGTATCCCATCAACATAGTTAAAGAGGAAAACGGCCGGGATTCACCAGCAGAATTCTCAGAACCAGTGGACGGAGGCACAGAAGTTGTGCTAAAATTGCGCATATCCTCGACAATGTCCGACGTCAAACTCTCAGTATACTCAAAAGACATGATTGGTCAGTGCAAAAAGAAATTGCAGGTAAATAATTATATTCATTCTGACGAATTTCAATGTTAATATGATTTTATTATTCTTAGGCTGTTGAAGGAATTGATGCATGCTGCCAACGATGGTTCTACAGTGGCAAATTATTGGGCGACAAAGTCCCCGTTGAGGATTGCCACATACAAAACGGTTACGTGGTGCAAGTTATCGTTAATACAGAGCACTATAATCATGAGCCAATAACAAGTATACCTGTAGCTAGCTAGCCAAAAATCCCACAACCCACAACGCACATTCAAAATCAACAACAACAGCAATTACTAACATCTGCAACAGTAGTAGACGCATTACATCAACAGCAACAGCAAACGCAACAAAAAGCCTCGCTCTCAATCGATTGGCAATGTGTGCATAATGTTGTTCCTCAAACGACCGCAGTTCTGAGATAAATAAGCAAACCGACTCAAGTCTCTAAAATAGATTCTAAACCAGCAACGGGATTGATTTTGCATTGTTAACTTACAACATTAACAAACTCGTAACATGAAAAACAGAAAAAAAAACAAACAAAAAAAATTCAAAACCATATAACCATACTCGTATAATTGTTAAATAAAAATAATAATAAAGGCCCAGTGTAGCCGTGAATTCAACACATATGAAAAGATCTACTTCAACTTCAACTGATACCAACAAAAGGAAAAACAAAAAAACACGAAATTTCTTAGAAACCTAAGTATTTTGCTGAGTGTTCTTTGCATCAATCCACACCAGAGAAGTGAACACAACACTCAAACTCACTCACTATCAGTGTGTAGCAGTAATATTTGTTAAATCTATATTTACCTAGTTTGTCATTAAACAATTTTCGAGATTGCATTCGATTGCAATAAGCAATAGCTAAAATCCAGTTAGCACAGCATTTTAGTTGTAAAATGTATAAACAAAAATTTACAAAAAAAAAGAAGAAAAACTGCAGGACCTGCTCAAGCGCTGGAGCGCGACTTATTTACTTATTTTTTTTTTTGTATTTTAATTGTTTCTTTAATCTTAAACATAAACGCAAATCTATAAATTAATTCGTTTAGAGGAGTATTTTCATTTACACTTACTGTAGGGACCACCGCTAACGAACGGCTGGTACGTTTTGTTTATATTTTTTTTATATATATACATATATTCTATCTTTATTTTGAAATTCTATTCTAATCAAAAATTAAAGAAAACGTTATTTACTTACTAAACCCTTAAAAGAAATTAAAAAACAACAAAAAATCATGGACAAGGTTCTCTTTTCTCTTTATTTGTGTTTTTATATTTATCTTCCCTTGATTTCTTCACATCCATTTTTGTTACTCGATATTCGAGATTGATTGTAAATGTAGAATAAAATTACGAAAATATTAAGAGAACAAGATATATATACAAAAACAAGAAAAACAAAAAAATGCGATTTATTCAAAATGAGAAAAAAGATGAAAAAAAAACATTATTAAAAATTTTCTATATAAGAAGAGTTTTTGTGTTTTTTTTTTAACTAAAAGGCGGGACCTGCAAACATGCCAGAACGGAAGCTGTTGCTTTCTATGATCTCTTTTCATTTTTGCGGTGTCCGAACAGCTCAATGTACGATTATGTTTGCAGCGCAGTCGAAATTATATAAGTTGCTTAAAAATGGCGTGCGGTTTTTAATTGCCAAAAAGAAAAACAGTGGAAAATTGCAAAGGGGTATGAAATTATTTACTGCTTGCCGTTTACTTTTTGAAGATTTTTTCATGTAAATGTTGATCGCGACTACGTTTTAAAAGGTCCATACGGAGAGATCAATTTTGAATTGAATTTCGAGCATATTGGCTGGTATCTCGCTAACAACACGTGTAATGTTGCCTTCCAAGGCTGCAAAAACGAGAGATAAATTACTCACCGAACTCATTTCTTAATTGGTCCATCGATTGGCGTGCTGTCTGGAACTACACGTCGACCAGGTTCAGCTCGTGCATTTCGGGTAACAAAAAGTTCGAAATCATTGAACGATAGCCGGTGCCATTGACGGCAACGTTGTTCTCACGGTTATCTTTGAAAAAATACGGGCCAATGATTCCGTCGGACCATAAACCGCACCAAATAGTGCATTTTTCCGAGTGCATTAGCAGCTCTTCTATTGCCTGAGGTTGCTCATTGAACCAAATATGACAGTTTTGTCTACAAACATACTCATTCAATCAGAAATGAGCTTCGTCGCTCCAACTAATTTTTCGATAAAAATTCGGATATTCCTCCAGCTTTTATAAAGCCCACTCACCGAAAATTCGACGCTGTTGCAGGTCGTTCGGTTTCAGTTCTTGCACGAGTTGTGTTTTGTAAGGTTTTAGACCAAAATTTCATATTTTCAATTGCTGAGGAGGTGTTCTTCCTCGCTGGCAAAACCACTGCGTAAGCTTTTTCATCAACCCTACTCTTTAGGACTCTTTCCGAGCAGATGGAAACGCTGATAAACCGTCAACTAATGAAATATCTCGAAACGCGGAAACTTCTTAATGATCGACAGTGGTTTTCGTAACAACAGGTCCACTGATGATTTGATGGCATGTCTCACCGAAAAGTGGAACTAAAGCGTACATCAATCTGGCGAAAGCAAGATAGTTGCACTTGATATTTCCAAGGCATTTGACAGAGTTTGGCATCAAGCTCTTTTGTTGAAAATGCATGCATTTGGGATCGACGACTATCTTCTTCAATGGATTACAAATTACCTTTCGGAACGTTCAATTCAAGTTATCTTGGACGGTTTCAAGTCTGATATTCACAAAATAAATGCTGGTGTGCCCCAGGGCTTTGTTCTGTCCCCGACACTTTTAATTTTCATTAATGATCTCTTGTCTGCTACCTATAATCCAATATATTCCTTTGCTGATGACAGTACTCTCTGCTTTTCATATTCGTTCTCGGACTTACGGCCCTGCTCTTTGGCTGTAGAACGAGAACGGCAAATTCCGATATCAACAGCATAACCAATTGGCGAACTATCAACAAAGTGGAATTTAATGCTTCCAAAACACGATGTTGTCTGTTGTCGTTAAAGCGAAATTTAAGCACCCAGCCATTGTACATGAATGGCACTTGCATCGTCGAAGCCGAAAAACTTTCCATTCTCGGTATGTGGAAATGTCAATGACAACTTACGTTGGAATGACCACATATTTGATGTCGCAAACACTGCTGCGAAATGTCAAAGTTTCCTCAAGCGATGTAAAAAATATTTTACCCCCTCTGATGTGACCTCAATATATAAGGCATTCATCCGCCCAAAATTGGAGTACAACGCCCATATCTGGTCAGGTGCTCCTAAAACATTTCTGCACCTGCTGGATAGGATTCAAAACCGTGCGATAAAACTTATTGATGATACTAATATCAGTCAATCAATGGACACCCTCGAACATCGACGAAATGTCTCGTGTCTCACTTTGTTTTATCGCTATTTCCACCATCAGTGCTCCACTGAAATCGTCAGTAGCATTCCGCCCCTTCAAACTTTCAACCGTAACACCCGACTCGCTATGAATGCTCATCAGTATACCCTCAAGCCCACTCCAAAATATCGTGATTTTGGATATACATTTAAAAACAATGTACATCGGTACCTCTCTTTTCTTCCTCCCTAAATTTCCTTTGTCCGAGCTGTGTACAATCACTTTAAGGGTACACAAACTCCTTGAGCGCGCGCGCTTATTATAAAAAAACAAAAAAGAAAAAAATTGCTGCGAACGGCGACGAATGGACAAATCACGGTCGTCATTAGCACTGGCGGATACAGCAGCAATAGTTTCCTCTACGCATACAGGTATGTGGCTTGATGTCCAACATCGTGAAATTGGTGCGAAATTTGGTCACTATGGCTCGAATTGCTTGCTCAGTAGGTCGATTATGACGACCGTAAAATGGTGGAAGTGCGCGAAAAACATTTTTCACAGAGCTAACTGAGCATGTTTGTCTTTGACACATGTCACGAATCACGCGTGAGCTGTCAAAAATAGAACACTGAAAAATCAAACAACAACAAAATCACCCTTCACATACATGATATCTGTGGACCACACTCACATTGAATTGGTTAACCATCTGTGTCGATCTGCAGTTTTATTTCAGGTGGCATACAGCCCATGGTGGACGTAGGCCTCAACCAGCAGCTCTGGTCATTTAGCGCGGTCTTGCGATTCACCTAAGGCGGGGTCGTCTTCCTTTATTGAGCTGTCCCTCCGAAATGGACTCGAAAAGATTCGCGACGGGAGCGGTGATGGTTATCCACTTACTAGCCATCAGATTCTATATAGGCCATACGGTTCGTTTTTACATCTTTTCTGAATTTCGTTTGGACAGCTGGGACATAGATAAACTAATCTAGATGTCAAACACTACTAATACTTTTGCAGAACCTTGACTTTCGCACAGACACACTGTAAGTGAATTCCAACACTTTTACATCTCTATAACGTTGTCAAAATTTGCTAGAATGAGAGCAATTTACAAGTAAAATTGCTAGAATGAAAGCGATTTGCACGAGTGTGTGTAATGTGGATGACGTTTTTTTAACTAAAATGGGCGTGGTTATATAAAATGGGAGGGAAATCGCCATTGATGACAATTCTTACGTATTCACAGACAGTGTCACATGGATAGGGGCGATCAGTAGAAAACCGGTTTGGACTTTCCAATATCTGGAAAGTTTGACATCTAGGTTAGTTTATCTATGAGCTGGGAGCAAAAGCCACTGGAAAACTTTTCTCTCGAAGCAACTGCTTTATATAAAGCCTGTGCTTTTGCACGAGTATAATGCTTGCTCCATTAATTGTAAGATGTACTTGTTCCTCAGTTCCACTTTAAGTCTAAAGAAACAGTGATCAGCAAGAGTCATTTTGCGCTCATGGTGGCGTCGTTGTGTGATTTGATTTGGGGCCCGGGTCAACCCCAGACGGATTTATTAAAGCTTATTACAAGCATATTCTTAAGGGGTTACATACCTTCTCAACGTTAAAAAAATACATTTTTTTTTTCATTAATATTAATATTTATACTTTTAAGAATATTTTGCATTTTGAATTTTTGAAAAATTCGCATCCGTTCGAAAGATATTCTAATAAATGTGAGCGCTCCCGAGCGGTCGAGCGCTAGACAGGTATACGCAGTCTTTAGACGGGAGCCCCATGTATTCTCCGCCCTCTTGACCTAGCTGTCTAACGACCCAATTCAGGTAGAAAAATATTTTGTCGTTCATTCCACTGTGGTTTCCTATTCCTGCATATTGAAATTGTGATCCTCGTGATATTTTAATACGGCAAAATGTTGAAACGGCGAAGTAGTGATCGGAAAGGTGCCCGAAGTCAGCGGAATGTGTATCCGAAGAAAAAAAAACCTCCAACAAGACCAGATCAAATGGAAAGCGAAACAGCTTACATGAGTGCAGCGGCGAAAAAAATCGGTGCTAAAGCTATTGAAGTGTCGTTCGATCTGACATTTTCGTATTGTATTCTGCAGTTTGCTACTGTTTTCCTCGGGATCGCCGAATGTGTTGTTTGTAGGAAGTGCGGTGGTGATATTAAATTCTTGAAATCAAACATCCGTGGACTTGGATTTAAATTAAACGTTTTTTGCACAAAATGTGACGAAAATATAAATTCAATACCTTCGACGCCGGTAGTAAATATGGCTTATGAAATTAATAGGCGATTTACGTTTGCCATGCGTCTCCTTGGAAAAGGCCTAAGAGCGATGAAACTTTTCTGCGGCATCATGGATCTGCCATCATGTATCGCGCAAAAATCTTTCGATGCTGTTATGGACAATATTGAGGAAGCTACGACAGCCGTTGCTGTTGCATAAATGAAAGCCGCTGCTCAAGAGGAACTGCAAAATAGTCGTCAATGTGAGAAATTGCAATTATCCAATAACGCAATCATTGTATCCGGAGACGGTACATGGATGAAGAGAGGATTTTCTTCGCTGTTTGGTGTTGCAACTATCATCGGGCATTTTACAGGAAAAGTTATTGACTATCTGGTGAAGTCTGCGTATTGCAAGGAATGTGAGAGCCATGAAAAAATAAAGGGATCAGCAGAATATGAAGCGTGGTTCAATAATCACGAAGAGAATTGCTCTTCAAATCATAATGGTAGCTCTGGTAAAATGGAATGTGATGCTGTTGTAGAAATCTTCAAGAGATCAGAAGAGCTACATGGTGTAGTATATGAGTTTTACGTCGGAGATGGAGATTCAAAAACATTCTCAGCAATTCAGAAGAGTAAACCGTATGATGATCTACGAGTAGAAGTGAAAAAAAAGAATGCATTGGCCATGTGCAAAAACGCATGGGTACCAGACTTCGCCAAGTCGTAGCCGCCAATAAAAAACCAAAATCCGCAAACAAGGATCCTGAAGCATCCACCTCAAAGCACGAAAGTCTCAGTGGCCGTGGGAAATTGACTGGAAAATTAATAGACGAGCTGACAATTTATTATGGATTAGCTATCAGAAATAACATTGAATCTGTGGAAGATATGAAAAAAGCCATTTGGGCTACTTTCTATCATAAAATATCCACAGACGAAAAACCTGAGCACTCTTTCTGCCCTCCAGGCAACGATAGTTGGTGTGATTGGCAGAGGGCCTTAGTTGAAGGCTCATTAGATAGTTATTGTCATAAATCTCCGTTACCTGAGGTTGTTCAAAATGCTATCAGACCTATCTACGAAGCATTGAGTGACGATAATTTATTAGATAGATGCCACTAATGAGAGCCTCAATGCGAAGATTTGGATAATTGCCCCTAAAACTTCACCTGGCAGCAATAAAATCGTCAACATAGCAAGTAACATTGCAACGGCTACATTCAATGATGGGGCAGAATCATACCTGCGCATTTTAATATTACTTGGGGTTACGATTGGCAACGAAGCTTATCGTTACAGCATTGATGAGGATGCTAATCGACTCAAACTTGCTCGGATCCAGACAATGGAGGCAACAAAAGATGCCAGAACATCCCGACGATTGAGTAAACGGGTAGAAACATCGAATACGACAGAGAACTAAGGTTTACAATATGCAGCTGGAATGGCAGATTAAGCGTAAGTTGAAAAGAAAATTAAATTTCCCTTGTCGCTGTGATATCTCGAACAGTTTTTAATATTTTTTGATGCTTCCTTTTTTAAAATGTTCAAAAAACAATTCTCTATAGTCTGTCGAGCCATTTTTTTTTTGATTTTCCGTTAAATAATATTTTTTTCTAACGATAGAAGGGCAACATTTTGGCGCAAAAACTCATGTTTTTGTAAAACCGCCATAATTTCTGTAAAAAAAAAAAAAAAAATAGCTCGACAGACAGCGACAGTGAGACGCCGTTTCTTGGAGACCTAATTATTAAATTAAAAAAAAGGCACTATTGATAAAAAAAAAATCTATGGACTGTATTTTAGAGTTTAAGAATAAATAAACTATATGCACTTTACTTTTTTTATTTATCTTTATGGGAACCCTATTAAAAAAAATCCTGAAATTTCACTATTTTTCCGCGCTGAGAAGGTATGTAACCCCTTAAAACTAACAATTTCACTTGAAACTAGCAGTTAAAGAAAATTAGGACTTGAGGCATAGAAGGAAAAGAGAATGTTCTTGAGGGACAGTTTACTCAGGTGGTAGTAGAAGAGAGGCAGAATATCGTTAACTTCATGAATCATTCTAGACATTGGCTCTAGGTGTCCGTAATTCGTTTTGTGAAGATTGAGCTAGAAAAGTGGCAGAGGCCTAAAATTACGTGGGTTGGTGTAAAAAAGATGAGAGAAAATCAATATTACCAACTAAGATCTCATGGATAAAGAGAATAGCGGCAACAGTTCGGCGGATGGAAAGGAGTAGTAAATTTATAAGTTTCAGCAGATCAGTGTATGGTGGTAAGTTTTGGTTATCATCCCAGGGAAATCGACGTAAAACGAATCGTAAAAACCTGCGTTGAACAGTTTCTATGGGGAGGATGTGAGTTCTGTAGTAGGGTGACCAAACTTGGCTTACATATTCAAGAAGAGGCCTAACAAAGGTTATGTAGAGAGATTTAGTAACGTAAGGATTGGAAAACTTCTTAGACTTGATGAAGCCAAGGGCAGAGTTGGATTTTTTGTATCATGTTATCAATGTGAGAACTGAGATTGAATTCCTTTTCACAGCTAACACTTAAATCAACTCATTCACTAAGGGAACAGGTAGATTAAAGAGGTGAAGTAGGAAGGCGCTTACAGGTATAAGTTGTAGCCTGATACTTATTGTGACCAAGTACAAGATCTGTCTAGATCTTCTTGGAGTGGTAGACAGTCTTTCCTTAGACTCGTATGTCTAAAGATTTTCATATTATCCGCGTAAACAGGATATGCATGAATTTTCAATGATACAATCAACATCATTAATAGTCAGAATAAATATTAAGGGACTAAAGTACATACCTTGAGGGACACCAAAGGGAGGCTTTAATTGGGTCTGAAACCATGGACGTAAATAGAACATAGTAATGTTGTTCATATAAATAAGATTGAACCCACGTTATAAAGCTTATTTGGAGGCAAGAACCTTTAATTTTGGAAGGATATATCATGAGAAATTCTATCCAGGGCTGGAATCGGTGGCAATCACGTCAACTTTATTTCCAGATTCTAGTGCACATAAAGTGCTTGATACGAATTCCGTTAAGTTGGTGGTTGTAGGTCTACCTTTGAGAAATCCGTGCTGGTTTTGAGACGCAATAGATTTATATTGGACAGCATTATGTCATAAATAATGCTTTCAAAATGTTTTAGCAGGACAGTTTAGCAATTAGTCGATAGCTGGAAATATCGTCTTTGCGACCTTTTTTTATGTAGGGGGAAAAAATAATAAAAGCCCTTTACCAGGTGATAAAAACCTGAAAGGGAACTGTAAGGAATTGATTCCAAAGTTGTTTGGGGTCATTTCTTTAAGTAGGAAAAGTAAGAGTTCGGGTTCTTGGGTATGGATGGCGAACGGATGAAGAACGATCGTACGAGGACTTATTAAGAGAATTCTAAGATTATGGATAGTTATCTGATATACTTTTAGTGTTGATGAACTGACAGGATCGTTTGGGGGCGGAAATGAGTGTGTGGTCTATTCGCTTTAAGTAGCTGTCATAGAGAGATTGGCAGATCATAGGAAAGCATATTTGGCAGACTGAAATTGGCGTTAGTTTATCTATGGTTGTGACAGTCATTTGAAACAGACGCATACGACAATTATCGTAAAAATGAAATAAAGTGAATTTCGTGTGCTTAGTAAAAACAATTTTTTGAGCAAAATAAAAAACCAATACGCAAACCAAACAAAAGCTTGAAAATGATTATGATTATCTTCACCATCGATTGGAACCATCCACCACTGGTTTGCTCAATGTCGGTACGGTCGTACCAGCATAAGTGACGCCGAACGTTCTGGTTGCCCAATTTTACAACTTCAATGGAGTGCTTAGCGATGTTCAATCCCAATCCGAATGAGGTTTTACCCCGGTTAATAACCGTTGACGAAACATGGATTCATCGCAATACAACTTGGCCAAGGAACAGTCAAGACAGTAGACTTCTCCTGGCGAATCAAAGCCGAAGAAGCCCAAGATGCGTCTGTCGACCCGCGTATTACGCAGAGATGCTGGATCGATTCGACGCCGATTTGAAGCAAAAAGGACCGCATTTGGTGAGAAAAAGGGTTCCTTTCCACCAGAACAACGCACCGGCGTACAAGTCCGCAGTCGCAATGACGAAATTGTATGAATTAGGTTACAAATTGCTCTCTCATCCAGCTTATTCTTCAGATTTAGCTCCCTGCGACTATTTCCTGTTTCCAAACATGAAGAAATAGCTTGACGGTTTGGGTCGAATGAAGAAGTCATGAATGAAACAAATGCCGCTTTTGAGGGCCTCGAGATTATGTTGAAAAATAAAACTTTTTTTTTTCCGAAAAGAGTGTTCCTTATTTCAATTTTCGGGGACTTACTGACCCACCCTCGTATACAGGGTGTTCCGGATAATGTGTCGAAGACTTTAAGGGTAGAGTCCTTAACATATTTTAAGAAACGACGACGACTGTTGCTTTCACCTTTGGATGGCCACTAAGAATTCCCTTAGACTGTCCACGTTCTTAATTAATAAAGTTTTTTGGGCTAGATGTACAAAATATCACAGTTTTTTCTGATTTATCGTGGTTGGGTGTTGAACGATTAGGGTAGGCACTGAATGACGTCAATCTGTCGCTATTTAGTGCTGTAACTATGACTTCATATCAACTGCGGTTATTTGATCTCTACGTGGTAGCCACAGGATACTACAACATGAGGAAATGACTGAAACTTATAAAGAGGGCGTACAGCGAACGCGATTCACGCAACTGATCCATGGGTGGCATCAAAAGTACATGAGCTCTAGGTACTCGTACTTTAACGTATTTGGAGTTTAAGTCAATAAGGATTTTCAGGACTAGCTCGTGATGAAATAGAATGCAGTGGATGAAGGGCCAATGAAAGTTTTCATATCCGCGAAGCTCGAGACTGGCTTCTTTTGCACAACTGGTTCCAGAATAGATCTGATCGTTTAGACTAAGAATTGGAGGTAACTACCTGGCCATAAAAAACCCTGCCTTTTGGAGGTAACAAGGCAATCCTGAAAAACCAAAGACAACGATGTTCGCACCTGAATATGGGATGTTCGGTCGTTGAACAAGCCACATCAAATAGCAGTTGCACTACAAGCGTAAGCCCTGGACTACTAAAAGGTGATTCTTTTAGAGGCACCTACTTTTTTTCAAAAACAAAGACGATTCAAAAATTAAATTTTATGTGGTAATCTTTACTATCATATAAAAGAAAATAACTGTGACTAACATGGTTCATTCTGAAGTTCTAATTTTCAATGACGCGTTCGAGCATTACGAGTGGTGTTCGACCAATGACTCGAGTAATGTTGGCCTCCAATTCCTCAGTCGTAGCCGACTTATCCACATATACTTTGGCTTTTACGTAGCCTCAAAGGAAAAAGTCTAGAGTTGTGATGTCACGGCCAATTCACCAGTCCAAAGCGTGAAATTAACTGCTCACCGAATCGTTCTCTCAATAAAGCCATGGTTTCACCGGCTGTTGAACCCAAATATCGTTTAGACATTTCTTCAATTTCAGGCAGCAAATATTCCGCTATCAGCGCGGTAACGGACGCCACTGATAGTTACGTTCCGCGGGCCCGAGTTTTGAAGAAATGTTGACCGATGATGCGAATTGGGTTTCAAACTTCTTGACGGTCGGTGTAACGAATTGTGTTGTGCGTCCGGTAGGCCGATTATGTAGACCGTATAGACGCTTTAAGCGCACGAAACACATTCCTCGTAGAACGTTAATTTTCGCAATACAGCTGAATAATTTTTAGACGCTGTGCCGGCCTCAGTCATTCCATAATAAAATGTCAAACTGAACTGGACTCTTCTCAATAGAAATACTATATCAGTGTGATACGACGCTTGCGTTATCTGTCATCAAATCCCCACTGTAAAAAGCACCTCTAAAAGAATTAGCCTTTATAAAGCGTACATCGCAGCTATTTAGGAAGTGCTGTGAGATGGGCCAGACAAAATGAGACTAAAAGACTGTGGCATTCTCGTATATGTATAGTAGGAGCTGCTACAGAAAACCGAAGCAGCGTCTAGTTGTGTGCAGATTTGATGATGGTGCCGGACTAAGGTAAGAAGTCTTGAGTTCTCGGCACGTGAGCAAACGTCATTTTGCAATTCATACCAAAGTTTTATTTGTTATCGTCGGCTCGATATCTGCACTCACGTTCATACAGAATAAACAGACGTTTTTGAGCAATGTCCTAAGTATGACAAATTTAAACTTATTGCCATTAGTTAACAAACTTTATCAATATAATATCTTGAAACTTTACAGTAGATACACCACTAACTAAGGGATTGTTCACAATTAGAGTTGGAAAGTGTTAGGGATTCTTCTTAATAAGAAAGACAATGAGGTCTGAATTCAATGAGGTTTATTTCAAGACAGAACCGTGTATCAAATATAAGTGGTATAAAATACAAAAATGTGATTATATGAACAGTGCAGTATAACAATTCATTGTAATGTGGAATTGCCAAATGTACATTTCCATCACAACCCCTCTATTCTACATTACAATAAGCCAAGTTTATTGACCAATTAAATATGTTTCGTTTTCTTTAAATGTTTCGTCAGGATATCGGCCACCATCTCGTCCGTTGAAATGTATTTAAGTTCGATCTCATTTCTATTATAAACATCTCGAATAAAATGTACCTTTATATCGATATGCTTACTTCTGGCGTGAAAAACTGGATTTCGCACCAGCTGCTGCGCGCTCAAGTTGTCGCCATATAAAATTGTTGGTTTGGATACTAAAGTTTTAAATCCAATTTCATTAATAAGGTTACGGAGAAACACGATCTCCTTCGAAGCTGAGCAGAGTGCCATATATTCCGCCTCTGTACTACTAAGCGCTACTGTCGGTTGCTTTTTAGACTCCCAGGTCACCGGACTACCAGCCAAAATAAAAACATGCCCCGTAAATGACTTCCTATCATCGGCATTGCCACCCCAATCAGCATCAGCGTATCCATACAAATTTTGTCCGGTTTTTCTGTAAGTAATCTCATAGTTAATTGTATTAGAAAGATATCTAAGTAAATATTTTGCAGCTGTAAAATGCTCATCATGTGGATGTATATTATATTGAGATAATTTTATAACCGAATGGCAGATATCGGGGCGTGTAGTGCAACTTAAAAAATTCAACGACCCAATTAAGGACTGGTAAGCGGTTTTATCGACTTTGGAACAATTGTTGCAGCCATTACATTTCGTAAATTGTGTCCCTGGATCGATTGGTGTGCTGACCTTTCTACAATTTGTCATATTAAAATTTTTTAAAAGAGCTTTAATGAGTTGCTTTTGACTAATTTTAATCGCCCCGTTGGATCCATCTCTTTGAATTTCTATCCCAAGAAAATGAGTTAATGGTCCCTTATCGACAATTTTGAATTGGAGTCCTATTTGGTTCTTTGTTGATTTCATAACCCCTTCATCTTTACATGCAATTAAAATGTCATCAACATAGACAAGGACAATGACAATATTGCCATTCTTATGCATAACATATATGCAATTATCGTTGATGCTTTGATTGAAGCCCATCGTTTTTAAAATTCGATCCAATTTTTAATGCCACAATCTTCCTGATTGTTTCAGCCCATATAAGGCTTTCTGAAGCTTACAAACTTTTTCCGGATTCTTCTCATCTATGAATGCTGTAGGCTGATACATAAAAATATCTTCCTCCAATTCTCCGTTCAGGTACGCTGTAGTTACATCTATTTGGTGTATTAATAGCTCAAATTCGACTGCCAACGCAATCACTAAACGTATGTTTGAGTACCTTGCCACCGGAGAAAATGTTTCATGAAAATCGACGCCATACTTCTGCCCACAGCCCTTAGCTACCAGTCTGGCCTTGTAGCGTTCAATTTGGCCTTCCTTATTGCGTTTTATGTTAAAGACCCACATTGATTTAATCGCACGTCTATTTTTAGGCAAATCAACCAGTGTCCATGTGTGATTTCGGGAAAGAGAATCAAACTCTTCTCTCATAGCTTGTTTCCACTTATCAGCATCCTTACACTGAAAAGCTTCTTCTACTGTTGAAAGGACATCATTTTCATTTTCAGCAAAGCTGAGGAAATTAATTTCTTCCCTTCCTTTACCCTTTCCTCTATTGCCATCTACAACACAAACTCTTCCACTTCTTAATATTCTTTTAGGACTTACTGCGACAGATTTTTCCTCTTCTTCTTCTTCTTCTTCTTCCTTCATACCATCTTCACTTCCGCACTCATCTTGTTGATTTCCATGTACAATTGCAAATCTAGCAGGAACAGCAGCATCGTTTTCAACAGTACCTTCGAAAGGAACATCACAAGCTTCGGCAACAGCAACATCCAGATTTTCAGGTCGCACCGCATCTTCGAAAACTTCAGTCTCGGTCTCTGTAATAATTCTTGACTTTTCAGTTTCATTTTTAGGGGGTTCTGTAAGAAGATAGTTATCAAAATCTAAATCTTTAAGCTCGACACTCTCATCTCCTTCGAAAAACTTGACATCTCTGCTAATGTATACCTTACCGGTTTTGCGGTCGAATAGGCGATACGCTTTTGAATCACTTGCATACCCGATCATAACACATTCGATGCCTTTCGAGTTGAACTTGGAGTATCCTGGTCGTTTGTTTAACATGAATGCCTTACAGCCAACAATTTTCAGATGTGCCACATTTGGTCGATGTCCAGACCAAGCCTCAAATGGTGTAATATCCTTTAATGTTCTACATGGAGAACGATTTCTTAAATAAACGGCAGTGTTTACTGCCTCTGCCCAAAGGCTCTCAGGAAGTCCGGATCCAATTAATATACAGCGAGCCATTTCCACGATGGTCCTGTTAGCACGCTCTGCAACGCCATTTTGTTGAGGCGTGTAAGGTGCAGTTACCTGATGTCGAATTCCACAGGATTCTAAAAACTCTGTAAAGGATTTGTTCACGAATTCAGTGCCATTGTCATTCCTGAGCGTCTTGATTCGTCTCGAAGTATGGTTCTCAACCATTGCCTTAAACTTCTTAAAAATATCCAATGCTTCACTTTTTGCCCTTAAAAAATAAACAAAAGTTTTTCTTGAGTAATCATCAACGAACAATAAAAAGTAATTCGCTCCTCCAATAGACGTTTTCCCTATTGGGCCACATACATCAGTATGTACTAAATCCAATACACCTTTGCTTCTATTAAACCCACACTCATACGGCAGAGAACATATTTTGCCTTTCATGCAAACTTCGCATTGCAAATTTATACTTTTTATGTTACCTTTGAAACTAAGACCTCTTACCAAATTGTTCTTTATTAGGATACTCAAACTCTTCCCATTAAGGTGCCCATATCTCTTATGCCATGTGTTAATATCACTCTTACCTGATGGGCCATTTAAGCATGTGTACGCATTAATCTCATTCCTCTTTGTTTCACAAATAAACATATTTAGCAACTTTTTAGCAGAAAGTAATATTTTTCCCTCACAATTCAGGATTTTTGCACTATTTTTGCTGAAAATAATTTTGTTTGAATTGTCTGCAGCTTTTGAAATTGAAATAAAGTTCGATTTCAACGACGGAACGAAAAGAACATCTTTAAGAGTGACGATTCCATGTTTGGATTTTAATATAACCTCACCAATGCCATCAGAAAAAACATGTGCATCGTTGGCAAGTACGACTTGTTCAATGTGTGGTTGGAGACTGCTAAACGATTTCTTATTACAACATAGATGGCTTGTCGATCTGCTGTCAAAAATCCATGACTGGCTCGTTAGCTCTATAGCGCTTGCTACATTTACCAGAGCAAATGATGATGTTGTTGTTTTATTTCGATTTTTATCTCTACAATGTGCAGCCATGTGCCCATGACGATTGCAATTAAAACAAATTCCCTTAAAATTTTGATCGGACTTCGTACGCTGTGATTGTTGCTGGCTTTGCTGCTGGGGCTTATATTGTTTTCGATTTCTTACGAGCAACGCCTGTTCTGGAGCAAAATTGATCGATTGATTCCCTTCTCTCCTATGGCCTTCTTCTAGAAGCTTAATCTTAAGGTTCTCACAAGTGGGTAAAGTATCTCGTGCTTCGATAGCAAGAAGGAAATTTTCAAAGCTGTTAGGCAGACTAGAAAGCAAAATGATTGAAAGAAGTTCATCTTGTAGTTCAATACTTATCTCTTTTAATCTTTCGACGATTGATGAAAAATTATTAAGATGTGATAGTACTTGACTGTTTTCTGGCATTTTTAATTGTAGTAGTTGTTTAAAGAGGGTTACCTTTCTCGCCGGTCCTTGTGGCTGATGTGTTTTTTGTAGGATAGTCCACGCCTCGTTCGATGTCTTACAATGTTTTATATAATTAAGTTGAGATGGTTTCACACAGAGAAGAATGGTGGCCATTGCCTTCTCATCCTTTTTGATCCATTCTGCAAATTCTGTTTCTGGTTTTGATTCCAATCCGTTTACGTATTGCCACAATTCACTATGTATTAGCACGCTTTTGATTTGTAGTTTCCATGTCTCATAATTTTTTTCATCTAATTTTTCGATTTGGTACAATGAGGATGCCATTGCCAAAAATCACTTTATAAAACCAGTTATCTATATAAACTCTTAATCTGGGCCCATAACCTTTTGTTAGGAATTCTTCTTAATAAGAAAGACAATGAGGTCTGAATTCAATGAGGTTTATTTCAAGACAGAACCGTGTATCAAATATAAGTGGTATAAAATACAAAAATGTGATTATATGAACAGTGCAGTATAACAATTCATTGTAATGTGGAATTGCCAAATGTACATTTCCATCACATGTAGCGAAATAAGATCCGTACAAGACAACGTTGCGAAGAGAAACGAGAGCTGCTAACGCGTTCTTTAAGCAAAGGACACGGGAGGAAAATCTCAATTAAGGCCCTATAAAGCTCCATAGCTTTGATTTGGCAAGAAGACTACCCTAACTCATCTGGAAATTATTGTCGGATGAAAGTTTGTCCGGTGAATGGAATCCCAGCATCGCCCGCTTGATATTGAAGAAGGATGAAACTCTAAACTGCGGCGTTAACTGTTGAAGTTAAGAGGCTAAAATTCACTTTCTTCAAAGGCTAGGGCATCTTGAGCGAATGAACGGTAAATGAGGAAGTGGCTTTAGTCAGCACATGTAAAGAAGAGGATCTCAGCCAATTTAGCATCACCTAAAATTAGTACAATATGCAGTGACCCGTTAAGCTAGAAGCGGTGCCACTCAATGGAATGGACCTCAACCTGGGCTTCAATTACCAAGCCTCTCCAGCTATCACAATCTCTTATTCAGCGACGCCGATATAACCGTTGCTAGACTGGAGACTGCCAAAGGCTGGCATCGGCATATATTCGAAATGCTAGGTATTACTCTTGTCTCCGGCAATATCACTCAAATGATAACGAATTGGATGGTATCGTCTGAACACTCATTTTCAGACCACAGATACATCCATTTCAGCCTGATTGGCCATAATACGCAGGAATACTGTCAGAAACACTATCCTCTGAACTCTTAAGTAACCCGCGTGACACCAACGAACTTGACATGAAAGTCAAGGAATTCACCCTGGCTCTTAATCAGGCTATGGCTGCTTCTTGCCCTTTTATTCAACCTACAAGCAAGAAAAGGCCACACTGGTGGACATCAAAATTGGGACCACGCAAAAAGCACAAGAAATGTGACTCAATGCAAGGAATCCCTCAAATATATAAAAAAAGAACTGAAGAAGAAAATAGAGGAAAGCGACAATCCAGAAGGTCATTTTGTGACAAAATAACAGAAACCTCGGAGGCATCGCAGCTAAGACAAATCCTCTCTACATATCCTATGATGCCTAGCTGTTTGGAAAAAACCGGCTCTTGGACAACCTCAACTGATGAATAACTCAAGCTTCTACTGGACACCCACTTTCGAGGTATGTAGCTCCCAATTCGCGGCCAGTAGTTTGTTAACGACTCAACATGCCTACTGTAAAGGAAAGTCGGAGGAAACGGCTCTGCATTCATTGAGTAGCCACATCAAACGATACCTACAATATAGAGAGTACAGAATACTCACTTGCCTGGACATACAGGGTGCCTTTAACAACGTCAACATATCCGCAATCACGACTGCGCTGTCAGCTTTGTAGGTAACTAGATGACTCACTTGGGGAGATGATCAGTCTTTTGCTAAATAATAGCATAATCAACTCCAAACTGGAAGGCAATTCGGCTAAAGGATACGTCAGCAGAGGTACGCCACAACGCTGTGTCCTTTCACCCCTTCTCTGGAACTTAGTGATGATTTGCCTATGCCGATGACTGTGCTATAGCCAAGTCAGGTAAACGTCCTAATACCATTAAAGAATTCCTTCACCCTGATTGTAGATGCTGACTGTGGGTAATATGTGATGGAAGGAGTAAGAAAAATGTTGTTACTATTAAAAAAATACCGGTAGGCAACCACCCAAACAACGAGAAACAAAAAAAAAATCCTTAATTCCGTTACTTTTTCAATAGGAAACATCTCAATGCAATGAATAAAGCTTTGCCCACTTTTGCCTTTCGCGCGGTAACAGGTGTTTATAAAGTGTTATAGTGAAATAAAAATGAGATAATTATTTTTGGAAAATATGCCAGAGTATACTGTTGGTGAATATTTTTCAATTCAGAGCATTTTAACAATTTTAAAAATAAGTCACTATGAACCAAATGTGGTGGTTAGAGTTGAGCCGTTGAGCCGGACCTACATAGTTCCTGGAACTATGTCCGCTGTCGGAACTAGTTCCAATCTTTCCACATACTCCATCTAAACATGTTCCATAGTTCCGACACGTCCGATACTCCGATAGTTCACACACCAGAAGTTCGCTTCGCAAAATCTTTATTTTGTTCTGATTCATACAGCTGACTGTACACTCTACTGGACAGTACCGCGTGTACCTTATTCGTCTATTGCATTCTTATTCACATGCGTATATATTTTAGCGTTGACGTTGTCGGATGTGTTGATATTTTCGCAGTATTGCAACTGTTATGGAACTATCAATCTAACTAGAATGAAAATGGGATATTTTGTGCCTGCCTCTGCTGATGACACCCGTACATAAAAGTTCTTCAAAATTTCGTTATTGTTTTGTACTCATTTATTTAATTCATTTAAAAAATTAATTTTTGTTATTAATATAGGGTTTTCCAATAAGGACTTGACAATATTTTTTTTAAATAAAACGCAAACCATTTGAGATATTTCAAAAACTTTATTATCGGCTTAAAGTACAATCAAAACATTTGTGAATGGAACTCGACTTCGTTCATATGCCCACCGCGGGCACGTTTGCAGCGGTCGATTCGTTGGACCCAATTTTCAACGACTCGGCCACACATTTCGGCCGCAACGGCCGCTTTTCGCGTTCAATGTTGGCTCTGAGCCCTCAATAACGCCGCCGGCATGCAAACCGCACCAAACAGTTATTTTTTGTGGATGAAGTGGTGATTCATAAAGCACATGTGGATTTTCACCCGACCAATAACGCATATTTTGCTTATTGACGAACCCATTGAGCTTCGTCACTGAAGATGATTTTGCGACGAAATTCATCATCTTGGAGCATCTTCTCCAGGACCCAATCGGAGAATGCACATCGCTTCAAATGGTCTATCGGCTTCAATTCTTGAGTCAGCTCGATCTTGTATGGGTGTAAACCAAGTTTCTTATTCAAAATACGCCTTAATGTGGTCTGAGCGATGTCCAATTCTTGAGAACGCCGTGGAATTAACTGATTTGGATCGTTTGCTTTATGACAGCAATGAATGACAGCTTTATTTTCGACACTTCGACCAATACGTTTTCTCACTGATACGGCAACATCACACGACGATTATGTAGACTCAAATTTTTACACTAAACTTGTTATTGCCTGTCTACTAGGGCGAGAATTACGACCGAAAATTGGAGTTAACGCTCTTAAAGTTGCAGTCACCGACTCCGAATTTCGGAAGAAAATTTTTATAATTTGCAGACGTTGCTCGTTCGTGTACTTTACCATGATGAAAATGTTGAGTTTACTGAATAAATTGACAGTGACAGTTTGATGATTAGTGAAAGAGTGCGTTCACAAATTAAATTCAAAGCTGTCAAGTCCCTATTGGAAAACCCTTTATTTGTCATTCAATATTCAATCTGTTCAACTTCAACTTCGTAGTTCTGTGGACATGCATCATTCCATCTATCCGAACATGTCTGTGGAACTACTTAAACCCGCGGACATGGACCTCTTTCAATTCTGAAACGTTGTTGGAGCTAACTAGTTCCACCGTTCCATGTTCGTTCCGACAAAGGAAGGGCTTACCACAACTCTAGTGGTGGTACATTTTTTTTTGTAGTGACGAGCTATTTTTTTTTTATTTCTTGATAGTGCGACAAAGTGACATCGTGAAACTTTGAAGATTGGATTATTACCTTTAAAATAATGCCTAATTAAAGTGTCAAAACTGAGCGCAATATTCTTTTTTGTACAGGTATCTACCCGCCGTTTTCAGGGCGACCATTCCCTTTAGGTCAAAAAGTTTTTTGTTGTTCATTCAGAGTGAAAGTCTTTTTAAGTCATAAGTAATGTCGTAATGTCAGAAAAGTCAGTAGCCGTTCCGGATGAAGCTGCTCATAAAAAATGCCTCGAATACTGTAAAACATTTGTATCAGACCATTTCAAAAAGTATGAAGAAAAAAAAAGTCACCAGAACGAGTTTCAAAAGCTGAAGAGTTTTGACTTCAAAAAGAGTTCCTAATACCATTGCCTGAAATTCATGTGCCAACAACTGCTAGAAAAGAAAGACCGGGAAAGGAATTTCAAAATGTGGAAATAGAGTTAAAAAACGAAAAATTCAAAACCTTATGGAAAGATCGGCAGAAGAATTATCATTTGCTCTTGAGTCTAAATTTAGAATAGAAGGAAAGCGTTCTAAAGCCGAAGTCGTGAATTGTTATCAATTGTTCTCCTAAAACACTTAAAAATCCCGAAACTCCGAATACAATCAAGCCATATACACCTGAAGAAACCCTAGCCCTTGTAACCGATCTGAAATCGACAAAACATCAATGTAAGCAACTTCAAAAAAGCGCAAAAGAAAGAAATGCTAATATTTACCCAACCTACGATACTATTTTAGAAGTAAAACAAGAGTGTTACCCAACAAATAGTTTTTTGACTATAACCAAAATCTTATGTTAAGTTAAATTACAGCCATTACAACGTTTGTCTGCTGCACACCTTGAAACTTTTGAGAACTAGTTAGAAAACGATGATAATTTAGTATGTTCATGGAAATGGGGCTCTGATGGTAGTGGAGGGCACTCGCGTTATAGTTATAAGCAAAACTTTTTGGTAAATCCTGAGGCACGTGATACAGTTCTCTGAGATACTGCCGTCCATGTTGAGACAATAAAAAGAGAGTTCAACCGTATGGAATTGAAATGAATTGTCTAGAAGCCACAAGAGTAACCTTTAACAACAAAACTGTTTTAGTTAATCATAATTTGTTCAAAACAATGGTAGATGGCAAAACATGTAACGCTTTTATTGTTAACAGGGCTAGCTCAGTTTGCTATATATGCAAAGCATCTCCTAAGGACATGAACAATATTTAACTTTGCCTTCTGACACCACTGCCTATTCATACGGCTTACAAAGTCTTCATGCACACCTTAGGCTTATGGAAGTACTGCTGTATGTATCTTACAAAATTGAAAATGAAATGAACTTAGAACTGAATTCTGAAAATAAAAGGCGCAGACCCGAAACTGGTCAAACCTTTTTCAATTGTTTTAAATACTTCAGGTTTGAAAACTGATACCAATAAATTCCGTACTTACTGTTTGGATACAGCAACATTATTTGTTTCCCAAGATAATTGGTACAAAATGCCTGTAAGTGTCCACAAAATTCTATCACAATTCCTATCGGACAGCTTTCGGAAGATGTCTTAGAAGCCCTTCAAAAAGATTACGAAATTTTTCGAAGCGCGTTTTCATGAAAAATGTTCCAAATCGCAACAAATACTGATGTACTCCATACCATGTTGATATCTTCTGATACACAGATAAGCGAATTGCTACATCTTCCACCCCCTGAAGTCATGGAAATGATTTTAAACACATTTCCATTCAAATAGAATAACTAAGTCCAGCTAATGACCCTAAAACGACCACTGTGCGACGGTACCAATCACGGCATGTTGTTTCACTTAGAACAGCATCTTCGTAAACTTTTTGAAGCTCTCTATGCGCATCAGGGTTTCTCCCGAGAACATCTGTATGTGAATCTCTCATATCACACGAATGATTTTTGACGTCCCTTTATTGTACAATACCATCTTCATCAAAAGTTCCCGGGATAACCACCGTGTGGCGCTCCCATTGTTCCGATTTGAGTTCATTTTTTTTTTGTTAAGTTGGTACATCTGTTGTTGACATTCGCTCTAAATCTTAGCGTCATAGCTTGACATTTTCAAAAGTTACGTAGCCAAGAGTACATCTAACTTTGTGTGTGTTGGCGATTTTTTACAAATTTAGAAATGGATTTAAATTTTCAACAACGAACTTGTATTAAATTTTGCGTAAAACCGGATTTAATGGTGCGCGAACGTTGGAAATGTTGTAAAAGTGCTTCGGCAACGATTCTCTAAAGAAAACAGCACGAACGGTTCAAAAGTGGTCGTAAGTCAATCGAAGATGATGAACGCAGTGGCTGACCATTGACATCGAAAACCGACGAAAACATTGATGGAGTAAAAGAAATGTTAGTCAGTAACCGCAAATTAACCATCAGAGAGATAGCGGTGGACTTGAACATTGTCTATGGATCCGTCCAAGATATTTTGGTAAATTTTTTGGGTTTCCGTCGTGTAGCAGCAAGGTTGGTGCCAAAAGACATCAATTTCATCAAAAAAAGAGAGTGTTAAAGTCGCAAAAGAGATAATTTGCGAGGCTGAATCCGATCCCACATTCATCAAAAGGATCATTACTGGAGACGAGACGTGGGTTTATGAGTACGACATCAGGCAAGTGAATGACGTTCACCAAATGATCCGAGACCAAAAAAAAACACGTCGTTTTCAGTCAAAAAAGAAGGCAATGCTCACGGTTTTTATGGATTACAACGGTGTGGTGCATCATGAATTTTTGCCAGAAGGCCAGACAGAGTATTGTTTGGGCGTTATGAGACGTTTGTGTGAAGCAATTCGCTGAAAGAGACCATAGAAAACTCGTGGATTTTCCACCATGAAAAATGCAACAAATACCATCCAACAGGCACCGAATTCACCTAATTTGGCTCCCTGTGATTTCTTTCTGTTCAATCTAGTTAAAAAACCACTACGGGGAACGCGTTTCAGAAGCCAAAAGGAAGTAATGGAAAAATAGGAAACACTGATGGACATACCGAAAACCGAATATAAAAAATGTTTCGAGGATTGGATCAAGCGCTGGCATAAGTGTGTTGCAGTCGATGGGGATTACTTTGAAGGGGACAATATAGATTTAGACGAATAAACTTGTATTTTTAATTTTCTGAATAAATTCCGAGAACTTTTCGATCACTATAATTTGGTACTAAAGGGTTTTCCAATAGGGACTTGACAACTTTGAATTTATTTTGTGAACGCACTCTTTCACTAATCTTCAAACTGTCACTGTCAATTTATTCAGTAAACTCAACATTTTCATCGTGGTAAAGTACACGAACGAGCAACGTCTGCAAATTATAAAAAATTTCTACCGAAATTCGGAGTCGGTGACTGCAACTTTAAGAGCGTTAACTCCAATTTTCGGTCGTAATTCTCGCCCTAGTAGGCAGGCAATAACAAGTTTAGTGCAAAAATTTGAGTCTACATAATCGTCGTGTGATGTTGCCGTATCAGTGAGACAACGTATTGGTCGAAGTGTCGAAAATAAAGCTGTCATTCAGGCGTACGTAGCAAACGATCCAAATCAGTTAATTCCACGGTGTTCTCAAGAATTGGACATCGCTCAGACCACATTAAGGCGTATTTTGCATAAGGAACTTGGTTTACACCCATACAAGATCAAGCTGACTCAAGAATTGAAGCCGATGGACAACATGTGGAAATCCACATGTTCTTCATGAATCACCACCTCATCCACAAAAATTAACTGTTTGGTGCGGTTTGCATGCCGGCGGCGTTATTGGGCCATATTTTTTCGTCGACGATAACGATCGTCACGTTACTGTGAATGGTCAGCGTTATCGCGCCATGATCACCGATTATTTTTGGCCCGAATTGGAAGAGATGGACTTGGACGACATGTGGTTTCAACAAGATGATGCCACGAGCCACACTGCACACGCTACAATCGATTTATTGAAGAGTAAGTATGGTGAGCGTATTACCTCAAGAAATGGGCCAGCGGATTGGCAGCCTCGTTCGTGCGATTTAACGCCGCCTGAGTATTTTCTGTGGGGCTACGTTAAGTCATTGGTTTATGCCAACACGCCGATGACGTTGGAAGAGCTCAGAGCCAACATTGAACGCGAAATAGCGGCTGTTCTGGTCGAAATGTGTGGCCGAGTCGTTGATAATTGGGTCCAACGAATCGAGCGCTGCAAACTTGCCCGCGGTGGCCATATGAACGAAGTCGAGTTCCATTCATAAATGTTTTGATTGTACTTCAAGCCGATATTAAAGTTTTTGAAATATCTCAAATGGTTTGCGTTTTATTTAAAAAAAATTGTCAATTCCTTATTGGAAAACCCTATATAATTTTACAAAAGGAAAACTAAATAAATTCTTTGTATGAATTCTGTTTTTCGAGAGAAAATTAGGACCTGAAGTCCTTATAAAGAATTCGCTGAAATCTTGCCATTGATCCAGACAGCTGGAGCTAAAATGGAGATTTTATTGAACTTAGAAAGCTTTGGAAGATTTTGGCTTAAATACCTGTATAGCTTGCCAAATAACTCGTCACTTACTCCATCGCCCAAAAACTGAAAAATAAATGGAATAATGGAAACCTTCGAGTATTTAGTGCGTCAATCTTTTAACTGTCAGCGATTGGTCAAACTGATTTAGACACTAAAAGGTTCTTACAAAATAAACCGCCCCTTTCGATGTGAAATACGCCTTGCTAATGACTCAATTTTACCGACTCTCAATTTGGTATGTCACATTCAATATTTATCTGAAAACAGGGTTATTGACAAAATCTCATACTACACAACGTATGTAGGTAATTGGTAGTTAGCTTATTGAATTAATATGAGGGCAAACATTTGTTCACCAAACTGACTCACTTATGAGGACTTCTTTGAATGCAGCGCTACTGTGAGGAATTGGGTGCCAAGGTCGTGTCGATTTCAAAATCCATCATTTTTCGAATTTAAAATATGATTCCTTCAGAATCTGAGCAATGTCAACAGAGTGAGAAGTTTTTCGAATCCGCCCACTGTTTGGTAAAATTGGGTGATATATTGACACAACATGGACACACTCTGTAATTTACTATGAACACAGGCTTTCATTTATTTATACTTGCGTATGACAGGATTTTATTTATCTTTTGTCTGTTTCTATGGCTTGAGAAAAACTCCCTCGAACCTATTTGTAGAGTCCTGTTTAACCGTTTAATCAGTTTAAGATCAAACCTAGCGCGAGACTGGTCTGTGACGGAACTTAAAATATTGACATCTTGTAGTTGGTGGTACTTGTCTCACAAGAAAGGTAGATTTTTACATCTTTGTCAGTTTTCTGATTCACTTAAAAATTTTAAAACATTATCTTTATTTTACATTTGAACTTGTCTGTCAATTTTGAGATCGACGATTTTGTGGGCTCTGGCTTGTGACTTGGAAAGTTGTTGTGTACCCTATGGTGGTTGTTGGATCAAAGCCCGTTCCATACAAATCGACCGTGAATGTCGTCCGTCCACCTCCATTTTGGTGCATATATCCATGAGCAGACCTGGTTTATAAGAGTCACACGAGTATATGTATTGTATTTTCTGACAAGCCTTGTAATTCAATTGCATTCTTCGGTCAAGGAAACAGTGATTGGCGAGTATATCGTTTCTGATAATTTGTAAGCGAAGCCGTCTATTGTGACAGTTTGTCGATAATGTACGTCACTTTCTGATCGCATATCTTCAACTAGGACAGCCGTGATGTCATTTATGTTCAGTATTATTTGGCAAATTATGATGAATAGACTTACATCAGAAGAACGTTTCCGTATCACTCAAACTGATTTTGAGAATAGGTCTTCATTTCGCGAAACATTTATGTAGGTCTTGTACGTGATATAATAGAGACTGAAGCTTCCATACTCATCACAGTATGTCGTTCCGACAAATGTTTTATATTTGGTAACAATATGGACTTTCATCTCCGAAGAAGGGTTAAAATTGAAGACTCTGCAAGCCGGAGGTGTCCATTCGCACTCCTACATGTCCTACAGGGAACATGTAGTCGATTTCTCTGTATACCTCGTATAGTTTGTCGTTGAATCTTCTCCTCCAAAGCCCATCAATGCAAACGTTACTGAATATTTTTTGAAGGATTTTTCTCTTAAAAAGACTAATGATATCAGCCGTTTTCGAAAGGGTCCATGCTTCAACGCCATAAAGTAGGATTGGGATGATCAAAGTATGCTCGTATATAGAGTTTCAATAGTTTTTCGGAATAAGGCTTTTTTTCTCAATTGAGTGGTTCTTCGTTTTATTTCAGCCGAGATGTTGTTGGCAGAATTTATAGCAGAGCCAAGGAGGACGAAGTCCTTCAATACCTCGAAATTATATTTGTCGACTGTGACGTTTTGCCCCATACGTCGATGTTGAGCGTTCTTCTTGTTGACGGCATATACTTGGTTTTGCCCTTATTTACCGCTAAACCCATTTTGGCAGTTCCCGTTTCAATATTAGGGAACGCACCGGTGACAGCCCGATATGTTCTCCCATTGTGTCAATGTCATCGGCGTACGCTAGTAATTGCACAGACTTTCAAAAATTGCGCTTCCAGTGTTCGCTTGTGAGTTACGCACGATTCTTCCGAGTATAATGTTAAAGAAGTCACATGACGGCGCGTCACCTTGTCTAAGACCTTTTTTTACATCAAAGGCCTCTGTTAAGTCGTTGCCGAACTTGACGCAGCAGCGAGCTGCCGATATGCGGCCTCAAAATCGATGAAATGATGGTGAATATCGATTTGGACTTCTTGAGCTTCTGGCAGATGCCAGAGTGTGAAGATTTGGTCGATTATGGAACTTCCTAGTCTGGATTGGGGCCAATCAGGTTGTTGGTGAAGGGTTGCAGACGTTCACACAATATTGCAGATAAGATCTTGCATCCGATGTTGAGGAGACTTATGCCTCTATAGTTGGCACTGTTCTGACCGGATCTTAGAAATGAGTTGGGGCAAAATCATTCTCAAAAATCATTTTCAGCAGCTTTGAATACCTCGGCCGGTAAACCATCAAGTCCAGCTGCTTTGCTGATTTTCAGTTTAGATGGTTATAACGTTACTTTATTTTGGTCAGTTGGTAGTTTTGGCTATCATCGTCTGAATTGAATGGTCTATTCAGTCTGACAGTCTGGTCTATTTGGTGGCATGTCTTACGTCGAACGTAATGTGATCAATTTGTTTTAGCGTTCCATGATCCGGAGGCCGACATGTATCCATGTGTATATTGAGATTCGGAAACCGTGTACTTACTATAGAGATATTCTGTCCCGCTGCAAAGTCAATAAACCCAAGTCCCTTGTCAAACGTGGTGAGGTGAAAGTTATGCTTCATACCAATTATCCTACCAAATATGTCACGTAGAAATATTCTTTAGTGGCTTTGTCCTTGTCTTCAGTACGGGCATGGGCGCATATTAGGCTTATAATAGATAGACAGATAGATAGTTTGATTTATTTAAAAATAATAATAATAATATAATAACAATATAAAATCAGTTAGCATGGCATTGCCGTAGGGACCTTCTCCCTACACTTTAAAGCAATTTTGCAGTATCCATATAATTTAGTAACGTTTACTTCGTTGAGAAGGGATATCATTTCTTGTTCCGATAGGAAGTCTTTTCCAAAGAAACTTCTCCTTGTTTCCCTTAGAATTGGGCACTTGCCTGGAAAATGCATGGTATCTTCTCTTTCTTCCAAATTGCACATACTACAGAATATAGGAAGATCTTCTCTATGGGGGATATAATTGAGTTTTAGGAGTTCTCCGCGAAGTTTAAGTATTGTTGATATTTCGGGAATAGTATGGATGTCTTTGAAGTAGTTTTTATCGTCAAGATTGTAATTTAGTCGGCTATACGTACTGCGATGTAGTGATCCCGTCGCTTCTTCTACAAACTTCATTCTGGCCTGTTCATCAACTCTCGTTATCAGCTGGTATAGTGAGTTCTCCCAGTTCATGGTTTCCGCATTCACCTCTACACCACACCCGCGAGCCTTACTCTAGCCATTCTTCAAACCATGATATTTTGTTCTGAATAGCGTGTAAGGCCACTATCTTTGGAAGTCGCTTATCTGACATGTTGATAACCTTTAGTATGTAGTTTACCTGCAATTCAGCGTTTTAAGGAATAGCGGAGATAGGCCTGTTTCCAGCATGAGCATATAGTTCGAAGTCTTGTGGATGGATTTC
The DNA here is from genome assembly GCA_949129095.1 of Volucella bombylans. Taxonomy (NCBI): domain Eukaryota; kingdom Metazoa; phylum Arthropoda; class Insecta; order Diptera; family Syrphidae; genus Volucella; species Volucella bombylans. The sequence goes on along the minus strand of OX422140.1, from coordinate 353,987,511 downwards.
TTAGTGAAAAAACGTTCTAGTTTTTCAACTTCCTCATAAGGCTTATAACCCCATACTTGCGCCACGTAGAGCATTACTGCCTCCGATGCAGCTTCAAATACTTTGAATTTACTGCTGTACGTAATCTGTGGGTTGCTGAAACAGTTTTTCCACACTACATTGATGGCGGTTTTAGATTTCGTGAGTTGAGAAGATGTCTTTTCATACTAAGGCTACTTATTAAAAGGATTCCAAGATACCTGTATTCTACCACCTCTCTTTTTAAATATCATTATCTTGGATTTATCCAAATTCACGACCAGGCTCCATAGGCTGCAGTACTCATACAATTTGTTAATCATCAATTGCAAGAATTCCGGTGAGCTGGCCAACAGTACAATGTCGTCTGCGAACATGAGGGCCTCCGTCTGAAACCATTCTGAAAGCGTCTCGCCATTCCAAACAGCTGTCTTGGTATCTTCATATAGGTTTTGTAAAATACTTCCGAATTTTGATAACATTCCCATACTATATAACTTATAAAATAACGCGTTTCGGTTCACAGAATCGAAGGCCGCTTTGAAGTCCACAAAGAAGGCGTAGAGTTTTTTATTTCGTCTTATAAATAGATCTGCTAAGCTTTTCAATACGAAAATGTGGTCGACAGTTGAGTAGCCAGACCTAAAACCCGCCTGGAATTCTTTTAGGAGATTATTGGCCTCTATCCATGTGGCCAGCCGCTTCTGCAATATTGCTGCATAGATTTTGTAAGACGCATTTAAGAACGATATTCCCCGATAGTTAGCAAGATCCGATGTAACGCCCTTTTTGCGGATGGGGAAAACCAGAGCTTATTTAAACCATTGGGGCACTATCCCATGATATAATATGCTGTTGTATAAGCCAATGAGGTTGTCTTTCAGCCCATTTGTGCAATATTTAAAAAATCCAGTTGGTATAAGTACCATCCGACCCTGCAGCCTTTCTATCTTTCGGACCAAGCAGCGCACCCGTGAGCTCCTGATGAGATATAGGGTCATCTAGAATGTTGTTTTGTACATTGAAAACTAGGACCACCCACCGATGGGTTCAGTAACCTCTTGCAATGATCTAGGAGGATATAAGGGGTAAGACCTCTGTTGATCACCTATCTTCCTCCATTAAGGGATATTACAACACCCCAGTCTGCACGCCTCTCTTTCAGAGTAGTTTCGCCTACTTTGTCGGCAAACGTCTCTATACTCCTGATTCGTTCTTAGGTAAGCCTTTTTAAGAAAATCAGTGTTAAAGGCACGAAATAACTTAAGCCACGCAAACGACACTCGTCTTGCTTTCTGACAATTTTTACCGAACCACGGCTCTTTATTATATATAGCCTTGACGCTGTTGTCATGGGGCGCTCGCTCACGTGTTGTAGGCTCAGGACTAAGTCTTTTCACTTGGCAAATATGCATCCGAATAAGCGTTGTTTCTTTTCCCTATGGCAATTACCAAAGTATATATTACAGTTTTTCACCCTTCTTATTCCCGGTGCATCGCATCGCACTTCCTAGATGGCGGTGATATCTACGTGATAGCAGTCGAGGGCCTCCGCTAGTTACTTGGTTAAATGTCTGAACATTCCACATGCAGATTCTAAGGTCCTTTAAACGTTTGCAAGGGTCGTCAACTGTTGGTTCATCATATCTTTTTAATTTCTTCCGTATATAGTTGCGAGCCCTATGACGGCGTAGGTTAGTATTATACTACTGGCCGCTAATGGCCCTTGCCATTCTAGCCTCCATGAGTAAGGGTTTACCCATGCAATTACCAGGGACCACCACTGGGCAAGTACTCCACTATGAATTTGTTTGTTGCGCTGCTTGCGCAGTCCACGTTTTAGGGCCGTCAACAGTTTTCCGATCAAGCGACATGTAAGTCCAATGCATAAGGCAATTCATCGTGCAGAGTTTATTACCCTGTACGATTTGGAGTTTTCCGAAAATAACTAAGCAATCAATGGCTCCGGAATCGACAAAACTTCAGTCCGTAAGAAGGCACAAAGCTATGACTTTGACGTTGCTGTTTTTTTTTTGTGGGTAGGTGTGAAATCTTTATAGGCATTAGAAACCCAGTGCTTATAGTAGTGTGAGATTTTTACTCACTAAAAAACACCTCTCTTATAGACTACGACTGAGTTCACACTTAACAAGCAGTTCTTCTTTCGCGTTTCATTTCGCTTGAATAAGATATTTTGCAGGCGATTTTCTATTGAGCTATATCGAGAGGCTTAGTCCTTTTCAGACGGCGCAATAAATTTATCTAGTCAAGGATCTGTTGAACAGAAATATTCGTATGCCCTTGTAATCGATTATTGTGTTTTCGCGCAAACATTTTAATTTCGTTCTGGACGTTTTCGACTCCTAGGTCTCTCTGGATATCATCGTTGTTAATGTACCACAGTGCATTTGGAATGTCTGTAAGACGTTAACGCTACTAATTTTGGTACAACCCCAAAGCTGTATACCATATGTCCAGACCGGTTTTAACACTTGCTTGTATAACAGCGATTTGTTTTCTAAACTGATCTTAGAATACTTTCCAAGAAGCCAGTACATGTCTCTATACTTAATCTCAAGCTCTTCACATGTTTTCTTAACGTGTGCTCTCCATTGAAGTTTAGCGTCGAGTGTCACACCAAGATATTTGGCCTCGTTCGCGAAAGGAATTTGTACTGCGTTGATAAACACAGGTAGATTGTCAGTTTTCTTGAGAGTGAAGTTCACATGTAAAGACTTGCTTTCATTAAGCGCTATTCGCCAAGTCTTGGTCCAATTGTTAATCCGTGTAGGGACGCGTTGTAACTTATCAGTTGCTTCTTCGACGGTTTTAGCTGTTGCCAAAATGGCAAGTATCGTCCGTTTGCGGTATGTCGCGGGTAAAAAGCAAATATAGCAGAGAGCCAAGTACACTTCCTTGCGGCACCCCCGCCTTTATTGTCTTAAAATTGTCCGACAGAAGAGTCGGTCATCTAGGTATGAACTTAAAATATGAGACAATTGCTCGGGTAGGACTGGTTGAAGTTTATATTTCAGACTCTTCCAGATTAGCTTCCACTCAATTGTTCGTTCAATTACATCGGTTATTCGATGTACTTGGTCAACAATAGAGTGTTAGCTTCTAAAGCCAAATTGATGATCGGGCGAGTTGTGTCAATAATCGGTTTAAAACGATTAAGTAAGATTCGTTCGAAGACCTTCGATATAATCGGGAGGAGCGATATTGGTCTGTATGACTTTACTTCAGTCAGCGTTTTACCGGGTTTTGGAACCATAATAACTTCGGCAACTTTCCACTGATGCGGTACATGCTCTAGTCTTATGGTGGAATTTATAAAATAGAGCAGCTTTCGGTAGCGCTTTAAGTATCTCTCCCGTAATTAAGTCATATCTGGGGGTTTTATTGCGCTTAAGAGTGTGTATAACTTGTCTAAGTTCCCTAAGTGTAGCCTTTTCAATTGGAAGGTTCGTCGTCACGTCTAGCATATTGACATTCTCTGGAAGCACTTCCCCGTCGAATGGTTAGAACGTTTCTGCAAGATGGTCGGCGAAAACGTTAGATTTTTTTTTATATTCTTGCAGTCATCCTGGTTTCTTCTTATTGGCGCCACGTATATTTGGGGCTTTCGAAGACTTGTAACGGCTCTACATATGGAGTAATTTTGCCGCTGTGAGGCTTTCTAGGTAGTTTTTAAAACCTTGGTTATTGAAGTCCTTGATCGATTTTTTCAACAAGTTGCAGAGCCTATTAGAGGACGTTTTATCTTGTTAAGCCCGAGTTTCGTGCTACTTTTTCCGCGCTCTTCGTTTCTTCCTTATCATTTCCCTGATTTCCGGCGGGTATTTTATGCCGATACTGTTTGTTTGATTCGCGCAGAGTGTTATTCTAGGCCGCTTGCTGTATGACTTCAACAAACTGTTCAACTTCTTTGTCAAGTTGATACGGCGTTATAAGCGGTACTATTAACTCAGTAATTTGGACAACCTCTATTTGGAAATCTTCCCAGTGAGTTTTTTTGTTGGATAATCTGGGTGGTCTTTGTTTCTTAACCAAGGATTCGCACAATGAAAGGATAATTGGAGAATTACCGGAGGAAAGATCGAAGCTTTTTTCAACTTTAACTAGCGTTTACTCCGTTTCCGATAAAGAAGTCTATTAGATCGGGTATTTTGGCGACATCCGAGGGCCAGTACGTCGATCTGCCTGTTGAGTAAAATTGTCAACCACATTCCATGCCAGCCCTGTAGAGAGTTTTGCCAAAGTGCTAATAGACATGAAGACTCAAATTCACTTCGACATATCGCCCCACTCTGGTTCAATTACAACATCTCCTGACCATGGAGTAGCAAATGCAGTGCACACAAACAGACGCAGTATTCAATGTCTATATATAGAATATTGTATTCAATGGCAAATCGACTTGGATAAGTTAGCTGACATACATGGACATGGCGAGGAAAGCCACTATTTGACCAACGGCAGTAACATCTAATCAAGAATCAATCGAACGAATACCCATAGACTGTACTTACTTTCATTTACTTTTTGATTAATCTGGCGGTCGTTTGCCTCAACCAACATGCCTCCCCAGCCACACCGATCCCTAGCTAGCTGCCTTCAGTTATAAGCATCAAGGCGGTTGAGGGGTACTTACAATTGCGTGGGCAAGCTTAGGTAAGATTTGCCTATATGACCTTACCATCTTAATCATTAAGCTAAACATTCTGATCAGATTAACGTTGTAGTACGGCTGATATAGCTCTTTATTATATTTTCTACTCCACACTTTCTTCCAGTCTTGAGAGTGTTCATGGCTCTGTGTCATACAACAGGACAGAGATGAGAAAATTCTTGTGTTTCAACAGACACGAAAAGAATGACTTTATTTCAGTAGTCGGAAATAGAATGGTTGACATGACAAAATACATATATAATACAATGATTGACAGTAATTCAAAAAGTCTTAACTCCATGTTACATCCTAATTTATCTATGAATATTGCGTACATAATAGTCTCCCTCACTAATTTACTACTTGGCTTGATATCGCACAACTGGGTAACGTTTCCTCTTAGATCTTCTTATTTCTGGTTGCGGTTCCTCTGGTGACTGGGTTTCTTCGGTCACATTGGTAAATGAAACTGATTCTGGTGTAAGAACGGGAATGCTATCCGCTTTGCGTTCGGAAGCACTCTGACCCTCGGTTGAAATGTTAGCCGAGTCGTTAGAACTATCATTGAGAACTGAATTTGTAGTTGTATACGGTGGATCTTTACTTGCGGTTGGTTGGCTGTTCATGGGAAGAGATGTTGGAATATAATCTAAAGTATTACCTTCGACCAGAGTGGCTCCCATCTGATCAACATGTCTGCGGTAAGACATACCGTCGACATCCACCATATAGTGTAAGCGACCATCTCGCTGCCTAACTCTTCCAAATTTCCATTTGCACTCCTTGTTTTGGTAATATCGCACTTGAACTAGATCACCAATATTAAAAACACGTTTGCATTCTGGGATTGAAATGTTTTCTTCAAGGCTCGTGGCTCTAAGTAGATCTAGCCTTGTACGGAGATTGAACCTCAACATCATCTCTGCTGGACTTAACCCCGTCGTAGAAGATGGAGTTTTCCTATATTGGGCCAGCAAACGATGCAGCTTAGTATGTAGGTCCCCAGAATCGCTTATTGCAGAACGTAAGCCATTTTTAAGAATTTGAACAAAGCGCTCAGCTTGTCCATTAGTTGAAGGAAGGATGAGCTGGCGATGTAAGTTTGTGACAGATGTTATTTGATTTCAGGAAATCTTGGAATTCTTTTGATGTAAAGCTGCTTCCATTGTCTGATACCAATACAGTTGGGATGCCGAATCTTGAAAATGTTTCCCTCAAGGCACGAATGGTGTAAGAGCTCGTAATTTTATTCATCGGAAAAACCTCCAGCCACTTTGTCTTAGCATCAACCACAAGGAGGAAGTACTGATTCATAAATGGACCAGCAAAATCAACATGTAGGCGTTGCCACGGATAAGCAGGAATTTCCCACGGGTGTGCCGAAAATTTCGCTGGCTCCTTTAGAACTCTTGCACAATCTCGGCAGCTGCGCACTAACTCCTCAATGTCCCTGTCTATACCTGGCCAGTAGCAGTAACTTCTAGCTAGTGCCTTAATTTTTACGATTCCCACATGTGCAGTATGTAATTCACGTAGAACCTGTGAACGTAATGAAAAAGGAATTATTATTCGTATCCCTCGGTAAAGACATCCATTGTGTGACATCAATTCAGATTCCATATTTTTGTATGCAGTATCTTGTAAGCTTCTACCGTCTTTAAGCTGAAGCATTACTAAAGACAACTCTTGGTCACTTTTCATTGCCTTCAGAATACTAGTATTTGTAACCGGCTGATAAACCTCGTATGATTGAGTATTTGCCCTGTCTTCACAATTTAATGGATTTCTGGAAAGGAAATCGGCATTAGTATGTTGATTTGTATTTTTGTATTTAATTGTATATTTAAATCCACTAAGGAACTGTGCGTAATGTAATAATCTCTGTGCCGTAAGTAAAGGTAGGTTTTTTATAGGGCTGAAAATTGAAATTAAGGGCTTATTATCTGTTATGAGTGTGAATTCTCTTCCGTAACAATAGTTAAACAATTTATGCAGACCCCAATAAATCGCTGTGGCTTCCTTATCTAGCTGGCTATAATTTGATTCTGCTTTGCTAGTTTTAGTTTTATATGCATTTTATTTACTTAATCACTAACTCTTACATTCTAACAAAAAATGCTTAAATGCTAGCTTACAATTACTTAATAATCTTACACTAACTTACTGGCCAGACACAGGCACTCTAAGCTACTCTAAATTCTTATAACTATGTCTTTCGACTTCATTTACATTTTCTTAGAACTATTTATTTTGTATACTTAAAGCTAAGAAAAAAATTTGTTAACAAAACTTAGCATATGGACATAATTTTTTATTTTTAATAAAAACTTAGTATCTAACTTAAAATAAACCTTAGCCTACCTAAACTAAATGTACAATACACACATAAACACACATAGACGTTATACACAATCATATACATATATCAGTATACACCTTTGTATACACTGATATATGTATATGTTTCTTAAATGCTAACCTAAACCTATGTAAGCCGGCCATCGCTGTTTACAGAGAAAACAGATTGGTCAGCTCTGCCTCATTAGTGAGGCTGGTCCGTAATTGACGGAAACGACGACGAAACATCTTCTCCATCATTCAACCACCAGAAATGCTGGTGCTGCCGAACGACATCCCTCTTATCGCGATTCCCCACCGCCCTACTGAACCTGAGGCGATCCACACTGCCGTGTGCGACGTCTCTGTCGTAGTTGAGTCGCCTGTCCCCAGCTGTCCGAACGACATGGAAGATTAACGGCACCGCTGATCTATCCTGGATCAACCCTTTCTGATCTAGGTAGAGGAATGCTTCCGGTGGAACGGAGCCGTCAGAGCGCACACTCTCGTGGTAAAGGTAATTGGGGTAGTAAGCCCCAGATATCAGTTTATTCGTCGACGTCATTGCTCTTGCAATGTGCCTTCGAGTCAGCTTAATTACGAAGTTGTCCACTCGTATTAGGTTCGCCCTGTTGTAAAGGACCTCATTAGGATAAAATTTTTTGTACTCCGACTCTGGTGTTCTATACAAGCGAAGACAGGCCCTAAGGCAAGCCCTCTCAAACACCCGAATCTTTTCCATTAAGCTTGCTCGTACATTGAACCACACGGGACAACCAAATACCAGCATGGACCTGATAAGGGCCATGTAGCAGATTACCTTTACCCCCGCATCGAGTTGGCTGCTATAAAACAGTCTCTTTGTAAGGGCAAAAGCACCTTTAGCTCTGGCCAGAGCAGCATCTACATTTTTGCCAAAATATAGAAACTGATCTAGCTAGATTCCAAGGTATCTGACTACATTTCGACAGGCAAGAGGCTGTCCGTGTTGTCCAATAATCGAGAACTTTCTCCAATTTTTTCTGGTATCCCTTGAGGCTCTAGACAACGGCGTCCTAAAGAGAATGGTTTCCGACTTCTGAAAGTTGATTTTCAACTTACAGTCATCGCAAAATCGTCTTATCTTATCGAAGTCACGCTGCAAGAGAGTATTAATGACCTCGATTTTTGGACCTGTTCTGTACGCTATTAAATCGTCTGCGTACGCAATAGTATGGGGAAGTGAACCTATCAAGTCGCTTGTAAAAATGTTGAATAGGATCGGCGAATTGACCACGGCTTGCTGAAGACCATTTTTAATTTGAAATATTCCAACAGAAGTCACCTCACCATTCTTCACGATGAACTGTCTGTTAGTTAGCATATTATAAAGAATGTACAAGAGTGGTTTACTGATCCCCAGCCTAGTCAGCTTATAGAAAACACCCTCTAACCATACGGTGTCGAAGGCCTTCTCCAAGTCAACAAGGCAGGCACCAGTGCACTGTTTCTTGCATTTGTTCCATTGGATATCAGAAACCAGTTTAGACGCGGCATGTGAGATATCATGTCCCGCCTTAAAACCGAATTGATTATCCGGAACTATATGTTTGTCCTCAACCCACCTAGACAGAGCTCTATTGATTACCTTTTCAAAAACCTTACTGATATTCGGAAGGAGACTTATCGACCGGAGATTCGCCGGATTGGATATATCCTTCCCCTTTTTGGGGATAGGTTGAACCACCGCCGTTTTCCAATGCGCTGGATAATGTGCATTATTCATTGCATTATTAAACAGGGTGGTGTAAATGTCCACCGTTTCTAGAGGAAGATGTCGAAGCACGCTGTACGGAATACCATCGGTCCCTACTGATTTCTTAGCCCTGATTGTGTCGAAGATCTCTTGGAGTCCTGCCTTCGAAATGAACGGGGGTAGGCCACCCTCTCTGGCAATGACGTTATTTGCCATATTTTCGTCGCTAAACCGGGTGAAACCAGAGCCCTCGGATCGCCAGTTCCCTATTTCATTTCGAATGCAGAAGTCGTGCACCAAGACGCGATTGTCCAGGTCGTAATTAGGGCCAATGGTATCAGTGGCCTTGTATACTTCCTGGAAAGTGGCCCCTATGGCCTCAACCTTCTCCTGTGGATCCTCGATCACAAAAAAGTCGTCATCATCAGCGGCCTCATTTGGATCAATGCCTGCTGTTGTCAGTAACCGTTCGTTGTCTGTTGTCCGCGCTATTTTAAGACACTGAAGGTCGTTTTGATTTTTTCTCCGAAATAGTTTATTTATTTGCGGAAACATATTCGGGTTGCTGGTGTTTACAGCCCGAACCTTGTTATTCCAATACAAACTTACAGAAATTCTGTAATTCTCTTTTATTAGCGTTTGAATATTTTTAATCGACGACTTCAGTGTCCTAATCTCAGGGTCTTGTCGGTCAGTTAACTGTCTGTACAAGTTTTTGAGTCTTGTCAGAAGTCTACTTTTCTGTCGGTGCAGTGCGTCAATAGCAGGATTGCGGGACAGGTATTCGTTAGTCGTACGTCGATACCGCGGTATTGTAGTGTCCATAGTTTGTTTAATTGTCTCGTCCATTTGTTTTAGGTAATTGTCGATCTCCTCGTTTGACAAATTCCTATTGGACGGTGGGTGGATCGTGTTCGAGGAGAGCGCTCTAGTCAAGGTTGTGGAGAAGCGTGTCCATCGAGTCTTACTGTAGTTGTAAGAATATCTTTGGACAAACTCCTCCAATTCCGCAATTTCGTTGGGAACTGTAATTTCGGTGCTAAAACCGCAATGGTCGCTGTCATACACGAATGTGCGCAGACAGTTTAATGTTTGTAAATTCGTACCTGTCAGTCGTATACGTTCGTCGTACAGCAGTAGATCCAAATAAGACCCGCCTCTGGGAACCGACGGGTTATCTGTCGCTTTAAGACCGAGTCTGTACATGACATCGTGCTGACCCCACCAATCGAGTAGTAGGTTCCCTCTAGTATTTGGCAAATTATTTCCCCAATCTCTATGTCTAGCGTTGAAATCCCCGCCGATTATAAAATAATTCTCCCCCGAGAAGTCGAAAAAGCGTGTCGAGCTCTGTAATGAATAGGGTGGATTGTGAAGCCTCAGGTGCATAAACAGAGGCCAAGTACAGCCGCTTTCCACTGCGGAGCGGGATGTAAACGACGACTGCCTCCAACACCCGGAACCTGCGCAACACGCCCTTGTACACTCTGTGAAATTTTATACCCTCTTTAATGAAGATCGCGACACCGCCTCCACGTTTGGATCTGGGCCGGTTTCTTCTTCTAACAATATAATTATTGTACTCCAGTTTGTGCTTATCGGTTAGCTTTGTTTCGCTAGCGAAAAGCACATCAGGAGTTTGGTCTTGTAGCAATTTAAACATCGCGGCTCTTCGTTCGATCCTAATCAATGAATTCACATTCACCGCAAGGACCTTCAAAGTTTGCTCCACCATGTGCGTACCCATTACGACATGTGTTGCGTTAGGCCCGGCAGCAACGCGTAGATCTGGTCCACCCGCTTGGCCTGTTCTTGAACCTGCGAGCAAGATGGCTAGCATGTTGGGTGCAGCTTCTGTTGTTCTCGTCATCGGAGCCGGAGAAGCAACAGTCGCTTGCTGTACCGTAGCCCCCCTACCTGACGCCATTTGGGCGTAGGAAATTTGGGGCGTGACGGCTGGTGTTTGAAACCTCACAGGTGAACGTTTGACCTCCACCTTCTGCTGCCGAGCCAATTTTGCTTTTTTAATTTCGGTGAACTTAGGACAACCCCGATAGTTTGCGGTGTGTCCTACGTTCCCACATAATACGCACGAGAGCTGCGACCTATCGGATGCTCCGTCAACACCCAGAGCACACTCCTCGGAACTGTGGTTCTTTGCGCACTTCACGCATCGAGGCTGCATTTGGCAGTTCGACGCGGCGTGTCCGAACCTCTGGCAGCGAACGCATCGTATAACGCCTTCGCTCCTTTTTAGTTTTTCCCAGTGAACCACTGGGACATTGATACTCCTTAGACTATCCAGACGGCTTTCGGGACTGAGTTGCACCAGGAAGAACGGCAGACTCCGTTTCTCCCGCCTGGCTCTAGCTGTGGTAAACGGCTTTACCCCCACAAACTTGAGTCCTTCGCACTCCTTCTCTTTGAGCAGTGCCAAGATCCCCTCAGGATCAGAAGACGGTTCCAACCCCTTTAGCAGCATCGATTGCCGCTTTTCACATTTTGGTGTAAATGAGTAGTGCTCCGTCGTCGTTTCCTTTAGGAGCTCTTTCACTTTCGCGTAGCCCTCCACTGTATTACAGTGGATGGCATGGCGATCGTTCCCCAATCTCATAATTTTAAAATTATTACCAATGACCAACTTACACAGGTCCTTGGTTTCATTTACCTCTAGTTTATAGGTGTTTATAGGAGGCACCTTCTCCTTCTTCTTCTGCTGCTGCTGTTGTTGTTGCTGCTGCTGGTGTTGTTGTTGTTTTTGTTGTTGTTTTTGTGGTTGCTGTTGTTTTTGTTGATGCCGTTGTTGTGGCTGCTCTTGTTGTTGTTGCTGGTGTTTTTTCCGCTTTTGTTGGTGTTGTTGTTGGCTCTGCTTTGGAGCAAGTAGCGTCTGCTGTTGTTGCTGGGATAATTCTTCCTCTTCTCTCTTCCTTCTGACCATTTGCCTTTCTTTCATGGCCAGTATCCTTTGTTGCAGCATTTTGATGCTGCTACTTATGGCCATCATTTTTTCTTCTTCATCTTCCGTTTCGCTCTGTGCCAATGTAGCGAAACTGTTCCCTTCCCTCACTCCACCAAGCAGTTTTACAGTGGAAGTTGGTTGGGCGGGACGGTGAACTATGTTGGAGGATGGGCTAAGCTTCCTCCTTCTCTTAGCTGTGGGTATTTGGCTTGACCCGCTTGAAGCCTCGCCTGATAATAATTCAGCAGGTCCCGCTATTGACATAGCGGACCGCTCTCCACTATCCATTACGGGACTTTTTTTGTTTTTTTTTATTTTTTTTTTGTACACTTCTTTGTTAATATTTCAATAAAAATTGGAAATAAAAACTGTTGTCCGACGATGGGAATCGAACCCAGGCCTCGGGAACGTTACACTAGTTATAATATCGTCAGAGACTTTACCACCTCGGCTACCGAACACTTAAAATTTCACTGGCTAAAAGTATGCTACTTATTTTTCTGCCTTTTTAAGCCGAAACACAAAACACTTCTGCTCTCCGTGGAGGTGTATGAACGACTCGATTCTGCATTGCTTAAGCTTCTTGATGCAAACGCTATTGGTCTTTCCCCTCTTCCAGTCGAATGTGACAGAACTGCGGATAAGCCCAAAGGGAGATTTTCATCAAAAGGAATTAATACACTATCACTCATAAGTTCCCTCTTTAGGCTTTCAAATGTATGTTGGCAATCAGACGTCCACACGTATTGCTCCTTTTTCCTTAGAAGCTTGTAAAGAGGATGTAATTTTGTGGATAAATCTGGAATGAACTTGTGATAATAATTAACTAACCCGAGGAATTGGCGTAATTTAGTTAAGTCAGTTGGCCGTTGAACTTTCAAAATCGCTTCAATTTTCTCGGGTGTCTTATGTAATCCTTCTTTATATCGATGACATGGCCTAAATACGCTACTTTTTTTTCAAACAGCTTACACTTTGATTTGTTTAAATGCAGATTGTATTTGCGAAGTTTTTGCAGTAACGAGTTACATCTTTCAAAAGTTTCACTCAGGTTTCGACCCATCACAATTATGTCATCGAAGAAACAAACTGTACCTTCACAATCATTTAATATGGTATCCATAAATCGCTGCCATATATTCGGAGCAGTTTTGATACCGAACATAAGTCTATTTACTTTGTAAGGGCCTTTTATCGTGCTTATGGTTTGTAAAAGCGCACTTTCTTCTGTCATTTCGAGATGTAAATATGCTTTATACGAGCATATGTCAAATATACAATAGTACTCACCATATCTGAGTTTTTGGTACAATTCTTCGATCCTTGGGATAGGGTATCTGTCATTTATGATGTTGTTGTTCAGGGTGATCTTATAATCCGCACATAATCTAATTGATTTGTCCTGTTTTACAACCGGAACAATTGGTGTACCCCAATCAGAATGCGAAACCTTCTCCAAGATGCCATCCCTCTCCAATCGCTCAATCTCCGCTTCTATTAATGGGCGCAGAGCATATGGCGTTGGTCTTGGCTTAACAAATATTGGACTGGTTCCCTCACGTAGTTTTAAGACACCTTTAATTTCAGGAATGGTTCCAATCTTCTGTTCAAATACAGAGCCGTGTTCTTTATATATTTTCTTCTTCATCTGTGCAATATTTCCATCTGTAAATGTATCAACTTTATTAACCTTCAGTAAATTTAATGCATTAACCCATTCGCGTCCCATTAACGAATCGAATCGACCTTTCACTATGTATAAGTCACATGTGATTTCTTTCTTGACGCACTCAACCTGTACCACCGATTTGCCATACGCGGGAAAAATGTTATTGTTGTATGTCTTTAGCAAAACTTTCGTTGGTATGATTTTTGCATCCGGAAATTTGGCGGTGATTGTATCATAGTTCATAACCGAAATTGCTGCCCCGGTATCTAATTCCATATCGAAGGATTTGCCATTAATTTTGAGTGTAATAACGTACTTACCATCTAGGTTATGGGCACATTCTTGGTGGACACCTACTGAGTGCAAATTTTTGTTGGTACGAATAATTCTTAAAATATTTATTTCGAACAAGTTGTCGTCATCTTTATCATCACTTCTAATTACTTCTAATGTATTCGCATCTCTGTACGTTCCTCGCGTTTTTACAGCTCTCGATTTAATGCAGACTGACGTAGCATGACCGGTTCTCTTACAATTTTTGCAATACAAATTAGTTGCTCTGCATTTATTTGCCATGTGATTTGCTTTCCCACATCTAAAACAGATTGTGTTGTCTTTTTTTGACGGAGCACTAGTAGTTTTTTTTTTATTAGCATATGCGATGGATTTTCTCCGCGACCCCTCTTTTAATTGAACCTGGTGAATATGATGCATTGTGCGACTCTCAGTTTTTGATGCTTCCATGGCGAGCGCTATCTCCACCGTTTTATCTAAAGTGATATTAATTTCTCGCAAGAGTTTTTCTTTGATGTCTGAATCCCTTAATCCACGAATAAATTTTGAGCGCAAGTGTGTATTCAGTGTTGATTTTTTACATTCCCCACAAGCAAAATTACAGTAGGCGCTTAGTTTCTTTAATTCAGCTAAATAGTTTGAAATGGATTCTCCTTCGTGTTGTAATCGTAGTAAAAATTTATGTTGCTCCGTGATCTCATTAGGTTTCGGGCTCTGGTGGCTCTTAAGAACTGTAATTAACTCCGCGTATGTTTTTGTATTGGGGTCCTCTGGGGCTGTCAAGTTTAACAAAAGCTGGTAGTATTTGGCACCGATACAATTAATTAATACTTGCCGCTTTTTAGTAGAGTCCGCGATATTCCTTAGAACAAAATAATTTTCCAGTCGTTTTATGTAGTTAGGAAATGGCTCGTCATTCTCATTAAACTGATCAAATTGTAAATTAGGTGTAGTAGGTGTTGCTTGTAGGCGTTGAAGTGCATTAGTTAATGCGTGAATTATTTGTTGCGTAGATTCGGTCATTGTATGAATAGATTTTCCTTAACCTTTTTGTATCCTCGTCGCCACTGATAGATCCTTACTTGAATTAAGAAACCCACGTGTTTCAACAGACACGAAAAGAATGACTTTATTTCAGTAGTCGGAAATAGAATGGTTGACATGACAAAATACATATATAATACAATGATTGACAGTAATTCAAAAAGTCTTAACTCCATGTTACATCCTAATTTATCTATGAATATTGCGTACATAATAATTGTGTTCTTAATTAATTGGTACAGCGGTTAGCATTACTGGAGTTCAGTATAGGTTTTGACCAAGACGTTGGCATTGATTGTCCTTTTTTGACGACAGCACATATTTCATTCCGCTTTCGTTGCACATCAGACCCACTTTTGCTGCTTCTGCCTCAATGCTCACAAAAGCCCCATTGACATTTCTGACATTTTTGAAATACTCGTATTGCGCCTCTGTGGCTCTGGTATTGTCTTATGAGTTGCGCCCTGTCTGAAACACTTTTTAAGATCAAAAGATTCAGTGATGATCCATCCGACTTTGTCAGAGCAGCGGAACTTTAATATATCCTCAGTACCGATCGGGACTCTACTACTGAATTTCCTAGCTCATCTCTACATTTTCCTGTTCAAGTTTTGTTGTCTTGAAAAGTTGAACTTTTTTAACGTAAAACTTCCGAAAACAGAACATCCCGATTTCTCGAGCTTTTTCTCTTTTCTCTTATCTCCCTATGAAGCGTATAGGTGAGTTGTTTTGCCACATTTCAAGCATTTCAGAGAGGATACGCGACCGGCAATGATGCTGACAATTTTCTGTGATTAAGCCATTTAACGTAAAATCTTTTCACAGTGTTTCACTGTTGCATTGGCGTCTGAAATATCTGTAGACATACCTTGGCTGCGAGTTTAAATTAGCCACTTGGAATGTTATCTATACCAGAACAGTACTTGGTTTCGATCGCAGTATGCTTAGTTTGGTTTATGGTTTTATAATCGAGTGACTTTGTCAATATTGTGATGAAGAACCCGCATCTGGCTTTAATGATATCCCTTTCTTAGAGCGAAATGAATTAGCCTATGTGCATTTCCAAAAACTGTCGCGTGGAGATTATCAAAGAACTTCTCACTTCCCATTTTGAGATTTGAACACTGGGCATCAGGCTAACGTCACTCGCTCGTTGATTGTCTGAAACGTACAACCCGCAATCACCAGTTATTAACTGATTCATCCTATGCGAGTATGTATAATAAATTATATTCCCTGTCTCTATTTCAGATTGCAAAGTCAAAATGCTCATATCCGCAGGCCATTTCGAGGTCACGTAATTGGCCAGTGGAGACATTTTACTAAGCCAGATCATCAAAACCAGCCTTACGACCACCTACTTACCTTACACATTAGAGTACTTTTCTATTTTATGTACATGTAAGTATATGAAGATTTTCATGATGCTGTAACTCGTTAAAGTCAGTTACCCAGGTTCCCAATAACCCCAATCACTGTGCCCCACCCCAATAACAGACAAAGTCTTCAACCCACTTAATCTGAAAGATATGTATTTCCAACCTCATGGATTCCAAGTAAATCCGCTAAAACCCCTTTATTGCACTATGCACAATACCGTAAAGACAATTTCGAGGGATCTGTAAATTAGATGACGGCCATGGAAGTTGTGCTTTCCTGTAACCTAGAAACCAAAGACTGATTGATTTTTTTTTTCTACTCCCCGAATGCAATCATTCTAGTAATCCCATTCTAAGTCTGTCGATGGTTTTATCGATTTTCTTCGGATTCAATTCGAGAAGGAACCATTCAGCAGGAGTTTTTTTTTTGTCGTCATAGGATATACAAAAGTATGACTTACAGCAAACGCAATGTTCACTTGGGAAGAATGATTTTAAGATAATGGATTAGGTGATGCTTTGGAACTACAGCTGGAGAGGATCAAGTCGAAGATTCATATCGGTAGACAATAGAATTGGTGTTAGATAATGATACTCGTATGTTATGTAGAACATCGCAAATAATACAAACGCACATGAAGCTTTGAGAATCACGAAGAAGGAATATTTGTTTATATAACAATTTCGTTCATTTCATGGTCCTTTGGGATGCATTTAGTGATTTTCCTTCGAAACATTCATGCCACGACGTGAGATGTAAAACGTAATTGATATGGAATGAGGTCCATATTGAATATTTCATATCCTGAAACACGATAATCAAATTGTTATAAGCCAAACACTTCCTGTTCGGTAGGTGGCATAGAAGATAAGCCGAGTATGTCACCTCTCAAAACAGTTCGAATAGTGCCTCAGCTTGTTGAGGCAATGAACGTAAAATTCAAATTTCCCATAATTTTGCCATATTTCTGATGCCTACATGTTTAAGACTGACAGGTTAAAATGTTTGCACACAGCGCGGGCGAAGGAAACTCCGGGAGGAAGAAAATATAGGTACCAATGTACATTGGTCTTAAATGTTTGCAAGTTATCACGACCAGGAAATAGAGAGCTTGGCAGGCCATTTCATAAGCGGGTTGCACGGCTTAGGAACAAATCACGATATTTCAAAGCACGTCCGAAAGTTACTCGTAGCTTGAGGGTATACTGATGAGCATTCATAGCTAGACGGGTGTTACAGTTGAGGGTTTGAAGGAGCGGAATGTTATGTTTTAAGAGCACCTGACCAGACGTGCGTATTGTACTCCAATTTTGGGCGGAAGAATGCCTTATGTATTGAGGCCAGATGAGAGGAGGTGAAATATTTCTTACATCGCTGAAGAAGCCTAGACTTTTCGTAGCATTTATGGTCCATTTGTGGTCATTGTAGCGTACGTTTTCATTGACACACATACCGAGAATGGCAAATTTTTCAGTTTCAACGATGCATTATTATTTTGGAAGCATTAAATTCCACTCTGTTGATAGCTCCCCAATTGGTTATGTTGTTAATATCGGAATTTAAGGAGCTTGACATGCGGTGCCGTTCCCGTTCTTCAGCCGAAAAGCAAGGACGCGAATTCCGGAACAAATATGAAAAGTAGAGAGTACTGTCGTCAGCAAAGAAATATTTTGGACTAGCAGACAAGAGATCATTAATGAAAATTAAAAAGAGTGTCAGAGACAGAATGGAGCCCTGGGGGACACCAGCATTTATTTTGTGAACATCAGACTGGAAACCATCCAAGACAACTTGAATGGAACGTTCCGAAAGGTAATTTCTAATCTATTGAAAAAGATAGTCATGGACCCTGTAGGCAAAAGTAAAAGGTACATATAAAAATCATAAGAGATATTAGAAAGTACCCTGTGCAAAAAAAAAGCAGTTTTCGAACATTCAGCCAACGACATCTATTAACAAAACTAATAATATTCGGACCATCTGATCAGGTTATTGACTCGAAGCTCCCTTGCTATAAATAGAAGCAGAATGCAGTTTTTTGTTCGTTCTCTTCGATACCAAATAAAGATAACACAGCCTGTCAAAAGAAGTGTTTCTTTTGCGCCCACCTCCACCCTCTTTCTACAATTTCATAAATGGGATTCCGTAAATAGATCTACTGTACACTCAATTTAATACTGCGGTTCAATTCGAAGTCAATTTCGCGAGTGAAAATTTAATAGTGTCTGAGAAGTGTCTCTGTCCACTTCTGGATTCTTCGACGGTATCCAGACTCAAATGTATTCTCAGATCACTAAAATTTTCGGATAACGACTTTACCAGGTTGATCAACGAGTTTTCTTCAGACACCATAGAATAGTGTGCTGGCGACTGAACGCTACCGGATAACGACGTGCCTGATGAAGGTATTGAGGACGAGGAACAACTGAATGAGGAGATAGCAAAATTCCAATGAATCTGCAAGAAGAAAGAAGAAATTCGACAATTGAAATAGAAACTGCGAGAATTACAAATTGATGAAGGTCAATCTATTCCCAGGTCGACTCCAACTTACAACTTCAAAGACGTCGAGGAGTCGTTTTTTTTGTTTTTTTTTTTAAGAACTTAACACTCAAAGGGTATGACTACTCTTAACATGACCGAGCACGTGTTAAGTTTTTAGGAAAATCGATACCCGTTTTTTAGTGAAGATGACAACTTCTTCGTTAACCGCTGGAAGTTCACAGTTGGGCAGTTCGAGGAGTACTCAGAAGCTTTGGAACTGGACGACAGGAACAAATTCATCTTCGGTAAGCAGTTTCTCAAGAGAACAGCAAGACTTGGAGTTGGACTCAATTAAGAAACGCATTGAAGAACGAATTTAAAAAAAAAGTAACCACTTCAGGCGTTTACAATGAGCTGCGAAGACGGAAAAAGTTAAGCAACAAAACAATGCAACAGTACGTGCTTCATATGCAAGAAATTGTAACACATGGAACTCTCGAAGAGGAGGACGTAATCCAGTACATTATTAGAGGAATTCCTGATTCTGAGACGAATAAAAATATCCTATACAATGCTAACTGCCTTGTGGAGTTAAAAGAAGCGCTGCGGAAATATGAGAAACTAAAGAACAATCACCAGGAGCATAACACCGACAAATGGGGTGGCCGTGGTGTAGTGGTAGTAGCAAACGCTTCTCACTCGGAGAGTCCAGGTTCGAATCCTGCCCATGGCAAAATCAGTTTTTCATTGTATAATTGGAACTCAGACAAAAAAAATTCTGCGTGTGAAGGCATAACACTGACACGTAGATTTGGCTGTTATAAGAGTTTCAAGCAATGAAAAAAAAAACTGGGAATTATATCTCGAATCACTCTGAGTGAAGAAAAACTCTCCGTCCTATTCGGACTTCCACCCACCCCTGGAGAGCAAACATAGAAACCAAACACACCTGAGTTTCAAACCACTACAAAAAAAACAATTTTCCTTTCTCCTCCTTCTATCTTTCCGCCCGCGCCCTGGCAACAGTAAAAGGGTATCAACCCCTTAGGCGCGCGTAAATTATAAAAAAAAAAAAAAAAAAAAAAAAATTGACCAGATTAATTCCACTGTTTCTCAAAATCGTCGTAGTAATGCTCCAATCCCAGTAGTAACAAGAAGGAAATCACCTGCTTCAAGTATGGAAAATCTTGGCCACATATTCCCTAACTGCGACAACATAAATCGAGTCATGACACTAAAAAAAAATAAAAAAGTGAACACTTCTGCGGCTGCTGTAAGAAACGATGGGAACTTTTTGAAGGACACTTTGTTATCAGAAGCTGAAGATGGCCTGATGAACGATTTTGAGTGCTGTATTCGTTACAAATGCACACAATGTCGAGCTCGAGAAAATTTTAGATGATTTGTTGCAAAAAGATATAAAAATTCGTGAATCGAATTCACTCAACGCTTCGCCAATTGTAATTACTTGTTCAAAAGAAAAATAAAGATCTCCGACTGTGTGTAGATTTCAGAGAGCTGAACAAAATCACTTTACGTGATAGCTACCCTTTACCCCTCATAGAAGATCACCTTGATCGATTTTGGGATAAATTGTTTGTTACCACATTGGATCTTAAGAATGGCTTTCATCATGTACAATTGACAGATGAATCGATGAAGTTTAGTTCTTTTGTAACTCCGTTAGGGCAATTCGAATATAAGCGGATGCCAATTGGGCTTAAGAACGCCACCTTCGTTTTCGAAAGATTCATGTAGCATGTCAGCGGAAATCTTTTTTCAAAGGGTAATTTTGGATGGCATTCTCATTGCGACAAAATCCATTGAAGAACATCTTAATAGTAATAAATATCATAACTGATCATTCATTACACCTCAGGCTTGACAAATGTAGTTTTCTGCAAACCGAAATCGTCTATCTCGTATATAAAGTCACTAAAGGTGGTATCCGACCAAGTGACTGTAACTTAAACTCTACTAAGAATGTGCATAGCTTTCTGGGACTCTGTTCCTGTTTCCGAAAATTCATTAAAGGTTTTACGAATGTGGCTATACCACTTTATGACCTTTTGAAAAAGGACACGCCATTCATATTCGGTGTGAAGGAAATGGAAACTTTTTTTAAAATCTAAGCAGATGCTATACTCTCGTTCTAGCTTTATTCAGCCCTCATAACGCCACAGAACTGCATTGTGATGCAAGTTCGGTTGGCTACGGTGCAATTTGCATTCAGAAATAGGTCGATGGAAAATTCCACCCTGTATTTTTCTTTTCGTAACGAGCCACTGAAACGGGAAGCAAATATCATAGTGTAGCGGCCATGTAATTGTAGGTGGCGTAATTTAATAATTCGTGCTACTCTTGGCTAGAGGGCGCACAAGAAGAAAAAAGAAAAGAGAGAGAGGAAGGAGTTCAAGTCACGGATAGGAAAGATGGTCAGTTGACGATCAAGCATGAGGAAGGAAAGTTAACGATGTAAAAAGATGTAAATCAAGTTTAAAATAAATGGATTAACTGAAAGAATAAATGAACTAAGTCAATAAAGATTAAGTGTATCGTTTTAAATGGTTAGCAACCACATAGCTACATTGGTGACCCCGCACGTTTTAAAAAAAAAGCTGCATAGCTACAGTGATTTTGTTACATACCATAACCTCAAACTCACAGAACAGTAACAATCGAGCACATTACGCCATTTTTACGAGAAGCATACTTCAGCATCCAACTAAATCAATACCATCCTTCCTTATTCCTGCAAAAATCGATCGTTGCCAACTCGCCAATACAATAATCTTTGGATTTCTTCTAAGATTTACCGCCACGCGGCATTCAATCACAGCCAGAACCACATTTGACCGGACCAGATTGCGGCCTCTAATATTACATAACATCACACGTTATTATCATCATCATCACCTTTGATATCTGCATCATCACCTTTAATATTATTATCATCATCACCATCATCATCATCATCACCAACATCACCAACATCATCATCATTACCATCATAACCATCATCATCATCAGCATATCATCATCATCATCATCAGACCCATCAATCGTCATCATCATAAATCATCAAACAACATATAAAGGATCAATAAGTATATAACATATGTATAAATTATTTAGATTAGTTGTACATCCTTTTATTTTTACTATAAAACGTATTCATATATATTACTAAGCCACTTAAATTCATTTGTAAGACGAACGCCTTTCTTTCTCTCTCGCGTCACGCTCAATAATTCATAATGGTAGACGAACAGCCACCGCTGGCACAAAACCAATTCTTCCAGCCAGCACCAGAACCGACACTTGACATAGACCAACAGTCAGTTTCTCGGCGCATTGACTACGAAAACCCTTCGACAGTCCACGCAGTCGCAATAAAACTACCCGAATTTTGGACAAAAATGCCTGCTATCTGGTTTATCCAGGTAGAATCGCAATTCGCGATTAGGAACATCACCACCGAACTATCCAGATTTCACTACGTCGTCCAAGCTCTTCCACAGGACGTTGCTGCAAGTGTGTACGACGTTTTAATCCAAGATTCCCCTACCCCCTACTCTAATTTGAAAAAAGCTCTCATTGACCGCCATTCTATGAGCGAAGGCAAGCGTATAGAAGTACTTTTGTCAGGTGAAGAGATGGGTGATAAAAAACCATCCGAATTTTATCGCAGACTTCAAACTTTGGCTGGACAATCCACGATTGTGACAGAAAGTTTAATTTTCGAGCTGTGGAAGCGAAGACTTCCCACATTGGTCAGAGTTCCAATAAAGTCTAGCCCCAAAACAAGCATGGAACAACTTCTGGAAGTAGCTGATGATATATATGAAGTATACCAGCAGCAAAATACATCCACCTTCTCCATTGCGACCCATTCGGAAAAAACGATCAGTGAACTCACCTGCCTTAATCAAAATCTGCAATCACAAATAAACGATATTAAATCAATCCTCTCCGAATTGGATTTACAAAATCTTCGGTCGCGAAATCCATCTAGAATAAATCCTTCCACAAACTCTCAACGCAATAGATCTCGTTCTAGAAACAAAAACAATACAATCATTTGTTGGTACCACACTAAATGGGGACGGAATGCACAAAAATGCAGCAAACCGTGCAATTTCAACAATAACCCAAACTAGGCTCATTATGACGACAAATGACAGTAGTATTAGCAACTTGCAAAGCCGTCTCTTTGTCAATGACCCAATTTCAGGCATAACATTTTTGATAGATTCCGGTTCTGATGTCTCAGCTATCCCAGCATCCCAATTCGGGGCCCAGTATTCAAAACCTGACCAATTCATTTCTGCAGCCAATGGCTCGTCCATCAAAGTCTTTGGTACAAAATATCTTCGTACAAGTCTAGGGTTCAGACGCATATTTGACCACATCTTCTTAATCGCATCGGTCACTAAACCGATTATAGGTGCCGATTTTTTATGAAAAACCGGTCTCATTATAGCTGTAAAAAATTCAAAACTCGCTGACCCTCTTACGAACACAACGGTTATTGGTACACCATGTCAACAAGTCATGACTAGCCCACGATTCTTTGCCATAGAGCAGAAATACAATTCCATTCCAGTAAACTTCCCTTCCCTAATGGAACCACCAGATTTCAACTTTCCGGTCAAACACACTGTAGTACATCACATTATAACAAAAGGTCCACTGCTAAACTCTCGTCCGAGACGCTTAAACAACGCAAAGTTAAAAATAGCAAGGGATGAATTCAATTACATGCTACAGATGGGGATTTGTCAACCATCTTCATCACCATGTGCTTCTCCGCAACACATGGAATTAAAACGAGAAGCAAACGACTGGAGACCTTGCGGTGATTACTGTATGTTAAATGCAATCACAGTCCCCGACAGATACCCTCTTCCACATTTACATGATGTTACCACCATCCTTCACGGATGCACAGTTTTCTCGAAAATAGACCTCGTGCGTGCTTATCACCACATACCGATGGCCCAAGAAGACATCATCAAGACAGGGGTGACTACCCCCTTCGGGCTGTTCGAATTCACTCGTATGCCATTCGGGCTACGAAACGCAGCTCAAACATTTCAGCGGTTTATGCATCAGGTCATGAGGAACCTGGAGTTTGTATTCGTCTACGTGGACGACATCTTGGTTGCTAGCAAGTCGGAAGAATTGCATGAAAGCCATCTTAAATGCCTATTTCAACGGCTCTCGGATTTCGGCTTGCGCATCAAAGCCTCTAAATGCGTACTCGGTGCACCCACTTTACAGTTTTTAGGGTTTGAGATTTCAAAAAATGGAATTAAGCCTTCCCGTGAAAGGGGGCCCCCGCCCAATTATCAAGGCTTCGCCCTTTAATGACGTTGTCTAATAATGAACGGGGGCAGAGCAAAGTACTGGTCTTATCGTAAACATCTTCAGATGACGCTACCGAAGGTTGCTACGATTTGATCAGTCACAAGCTGCCGGTCATAGGTCTTGTTGGCGGCTGGACCACCGGTAGTCCCTACCAGGACTTAAATCACGGTACCATGGGAGTCAGGAGCCCCCCGGATCTCGGTCCGGGCCTGACTTGTTAGAGGTAGGCCCCCTTGTGGGAGCGTCATGGTGGCTGTGGTTTAAACCCAAAATCGCGGGTAAGAGTCTTCCTATGGTTTTCCTTTTGGTTTTCCTTGGTTTTCCTTTGGTTGACTAAATTTCCTTTGCCCGCGCTGTGTACAATCACCTTAAGGGTACTCAAACCCCTTGAGCGCGCGCTCATTATAAAAAAAAAAAAAAAAAAAAAAAAAAAAAAAAAAAATGTGGAGTTGCAATAAGTGCTGGGTGCTGCGACCCTAAGAGCAGTAAGAGGTTTTAGGTCGGCCTCGACTCATACCAAGGGTGGAACTTGTGCCGGCAACACAGTTCCGAATTGGTATCAAATAATGATTATCATTGTGAGCGATGGCAAGGCGTATCCTTGCTCCCATGGATGTATGGACATCCCGTAGGTTTAAGCCCACACGGCAGGTACTTACGTTAAAAAACAAGAGACATCTTCCCGTGAAAGGGTTGCGGCTATAGAAAAATTCCCCGAACCTAAAACTATCAAAAATGCACAACGTTTCATAGGAATGGTAAACTATTACCACCGTTTCATACCACACCTAGCAGGTACCTTTGCACCGATTTATGACCATCTGGCTCAACTCCCCAAAAATAAAACCAAATCAAAAGTTTTCACTTGGCCTTTAGAGTGCCAAAAAGCATTTGCAAAAGCTAAACAACAACTTGCTGAGGCAACACTCCTTGTTCACCCACAAGAAAATGCAAAACTTTGTATAACAACAGACGCGTCTAACACAGACATTGGAGCAGTAATCCAACAGCTGAAAGGAGACACATGGGAACCAATCGCGTTTTACAGCAAAAAGTTGTCCCCCACACAATCTCGATACTCTGCATTCGATAGAGAGTTACTTGCCATCTACATGTCAATTTAGCATTTTATGAATTTTGTTGAAGGCCAACATTTTTCGGTTCTTACGGACCACAAACCACTCACGACTGCGCTTACAACAAAAACTAAGCGTAGTCCGAGACAAGAACGGCACCTTGACTTTATAGCGCAATTCACTAACGACATAAGGTATGTCAAAGGGTCGCAGAACATCGTCGCTGACACCCTTTCTCGTCCTGAAGCCAATTCACTCCAAGTAATAGCCCCAAGAATCGAACAATTGGCTGAAGCCCAAGTCGCTGACGAAGAACTCGATCTACTTATTAGGCATCCGTTAGAAAACTCCAGAGTGAAACTTCAACTAGTGAAGATACCTGCTTCCGAAAAGACCTTGTGGTGTGAAACATCTACAGACAACAACAGACCCTATGTGCCGCGAAATGAACGAAAGCACTTGTTCGACGCAATTCATTCATTTGCACATCCGGGAGTTCGGGCCACACGAAAAAAAATCACCAGGATGTACTTCTGGCCCAAAATGAACCATGATATAAACTCATGGGCTAAAACTTGCGTTTCATGCCAGAAGGAAAAAGTACACAGACACATCAAAACGCCGTCTGACCAAATTAAAATCCCTGCGGGTAGGTTTCAGCATATCCATCTAGACATCGTCGGTCCCCTTCCGCCATCAAACGAGTACAAATATTTGCTCACAATCATTGACAGGTTTTCTAGGTGGCCAGAGGCCTACCCAATGCGGGATATTAGTGCGGAGACAATCGCCAAGACGTATTTAAATGAGCACGTTTCTAGATTCGGGGTACCAAATATCATAACAACTGACCAAGGTTCACAATTTGAGTCAAAGCTCTTTAAAGAAAATTACGTAAACAATTTGTTATTGAAAAAGCCGGAAAAACATTATCAGTCGCAATTGACAGAATCAAACCATTTAATGACATCGACAACTGTCAAGTAAATATTAGGTCGCTGTGCTGGAGGGGGGGTGATGTAGCGGCCATGTAATTGTAGGTGGCGTAATTTAATAATTCGTGCTACTCTTGGCTAGAGGGCGCGCAAGAAGAAAAAAGAAAAGAGAGAGAGGAAGGAGTTCAAGTCACGGATAGGAAAGATGGTCAGTTGACGATCAAGCGTGTGGAAGGAAAGTTAACGATGTAAAAAGATGTAAATTAAGTTTAAAATAAATGGATTAACTGAAAGAATAAATGGACTAAGTCAATAAAGATTAAGTGTATCGTTTTAAATGGTTAGCCACCACATAGCTACAAAAGCTATGAGTTAGAGACGCTTTCGATTATATACGCTCTTAAGAGGTTTAGAATTTATGTCATAGGCGTAACTTTTAAAATTGTAACTAACTGTCAGGCTTTAGCATTGACACTAGAGAAAAAGTCTTTAAATCCTCGCATTTCACGATGGACCTTGAAGTTGCAAAGCTTAGAATACTCGTATATCATTGAGCATAGAAAAGAGGATAGGATGTCACAAGTTGACGCTAAGTCGCTCATTTAATGTTTTATATGTAGAGGATGAGTCGTTTGAGTTTGTCTTGGCGGCTGCCCAGAAGCACGACCCTAAGATTTAGTCGATTGTATCTGAGTTAGAAAAGAGCGAAAGCCCCATTTATGAGATGATAGACGGTCTTATATACCGGAAGTGCAAAGGCAAGGTCAACTTTTACGTTTCATCAAATATGGAAACCGAAGTAATACGTACGCATCATGAAGCGATGTGTCACGTATGAAGGGAACTTGCATTCCATACCCAAAGGAAATGTTCCATTTCATACACTCCATATCGACCACCTTGGTGCCATGCCTGGTTCACAGTCACACGTTCTCCTAATAATTGATGCTTTCACTAAATTTATAAAACTTTAGCCTGTTAAGTCCCCCCAAAGTAGCGAACCGGTAAAGTGTTTGACATTTGATAATTATTCGCGGCCCGATCGCATTGTATCAGATCGTGGAACTTGTTTCACGTCAACGGAGTTCACCGACTTTCTACGCGAAAATAATATTCAACACATGAAAACTGCCACACGTACTCCTCAATCAAACGGACAGTTAGAACGTATAAATCGTATACTTGTGCCGATTTTGTCCAAAGAAGGCGATTCTAACACTACCTGTAATTGGGATAAGCACTTGGTTAAGGCAGGATTCGCGCTAAACAATACTATCAATAGGAGTACAGGTTTTACGCCAAGTGTTTTATTGTTTGGGGTACATCAGAAGGGAGAGCTTTGTTGATCAGGGTGGCCGAATTGTAGGCAAAAGTAAAAAGGACATATACAAATCATAAGAGATATTAGAAGCACCCTGTGCAAAAAAAACAGTTCTCGAACATTCAGCCAACGACATCTATTAAAAAAACTAATAATATTCGGACCATCTGATCAGGTTATTGACCCGATGTTCACTTTGCTATAAATAGAAGCAGAATGCAGATTTTTGTTTCTTCTCTTCGTTACCAAATAAAGATATCACCGCCTATCAAATGCTTTCGAAATATCAAGTGCAACTTTCTTGCCTTCACCTGATTGCTCTACTCTTTGCACTGCCGGTTATTGAGAAGTTTTCGTGTTTCGAAATATTTTATGAGATGACGGTTTATCAGCGTTTCCATGACCTTGGAAAGAAGGGACGTAAGTGCAATGGGTCTGTAGAACGAGAGTAAAGAAGATTCGCCTTTTTTAGGGACGAGCTGGACAAATGCTGTTTTCCATCTACTCGGAAAGAGTCCTAAAGAGTAGGATCGATGAAAAATCTTACGTAGTGGTTTTACCAGCGAGCAAAAGCACAATACTGATTATTAAAAAACTTGGATTCACTCGAAATGAGTGCCTTTTGCTATAACACGAGCTTCCAAACGGTGTGGCCATTGGACTATAGATGCACGTACAGTTTCCATGGAGATCGTTGACGCTGCTCTGGTTAATGCTGTTTTAAGGCTTTCCAAATTTCTGCGGGGAGTGCAGGCCATCTTCTCCAATTCTGACCACAAACCATAAACTAGTGGATTCAGATCTGGACTCCATGACGGCTAATCTTCTGCTGCTATAAAGCCAGGAATATTGACTCTGAGCATGGTTTTGGCTTTATGCTCTGGAGCAGAGTCCTGTTGTATGATCCATCTATATCAGTTGAAAAGAGCATTGGTCAAACCTTTCACAACACCCTCTAGCACATCTTCTTAGTAAACCTTTGCACCAGTTTCTAAGCCTTTTTCACAGAAATGGAGGGATGTGACGCCATGGTGAGAGACCCCCATTCAAACCATTGCGGAAGCGGGATGATGTCAACGTTGAAGTCTTGGAACAACTTTTTTCGCTTCCTTAGATGAAGTGACCTAAATTTTGTCATTTTGTTTGTTTTCATAGCCATTTTCCGCGCGCTACTGCAAAAGTCGCTTGCATCTTTACAGTCTAATTTTTTTTAGTTGAGGAGTTAGATTATGACCCGTTCACTGACGGTAAGCTTTCATATGCAGATCATCCCGAATCAGATTAGACATGGATGATATATCCAATTCCTTTGGCATGATATTCTGCTCTCCTAAGGGGATTTCTCCGAATTTGTTTACGCACTGCCTTTACTACTTATTTCCGCAAGGAGTTTTGAACGATAAGCGCTGGAAAGTGTGTAACAGAACTTATGGCAGAACTAGGTATTAAGTAGCAAGCGGAAGTGGAGACCAAGAACAATCTGGAAGTGTTGAGCTGATCGCAATGTGTGCAGCAAGCAGATTGACCTTGTCTAAAGCGCTGTCATGGAAGATGAGCTTTGGGATGGAGTATGAGGCAGAATTTCTAATTTTTTTGACGAACGACCAAAAGCTTTTACTGCCTTTGGGACATTGTGGTATTTTTTACCTCAGTTGTTGATCGTATTGGAATTTCGCAAGCTTAAGAAAGACGTTGCAGTCATTCCTGGCTCGTTTAAACCTTTTTCGGTTTTTTCTGTCGGGTTGGTCTTGAGGGATCGAAAAAACATTTCTCTAACCCAGACAACCTCTTTACAGCTCGATTCGTACCGATAACGGATGAAGCATCTCAGTCCAAGGGGAACAGTGTCTGTGATCATAACGACCATTTACAATTCCTAAAGAAGCTCCTAAGTATGCTCCAATTGACTTTCTCGTATTTTATTGTGAAATCCTTTATGGTGGCCAAGCACTCTAGGCTTAAGCGAATCACCGGTCACAAAATAACGTGGCGATTTCCCGGTCATCTGACTGTTTATCAGAGGGATCATATTGAAGAGATTACAAAGATACTATTAGAATGACAAAAACTAATGTGAATATTGTGCAAAAGAGGAATGCTGTTGCAAGATAGCCCACGAAACTTTGGCGATTGTGTATCGGTTAATCTCTAAAAAATCTATACGTCCCAACATTAAACCTAAAAAGGCAGTGGAAACACAGCCAAAAGGCCATCAGAAATGCTTCCCGTGGGCAATTACAGCAAAACGAAATGCATATGTGTGCTCAAGAGGCATCTTTATTAATGCTTGTTAATGCTACACTGGCATCCTGCTATGTTTTCCTTACGGTGATACCTGTACTGATTTGGAAAAGATTTTGCCGCTGATTTTGCTTTAGATATCAACTTGCTGAGGGTAGCGATCCTGTGGCTCAATAGATATGTCTCTCCAGCCACACTGAATTAGTTGAGATTCCATTTTAACCGCGTGCGCCACCAGGTGGTGGTGGTGACTTTATTTTTAAGATACGTTCATGCCATCATGTGGGGAATAACAAATCATTCAAATGGCCACATCGGCCCAACACTTGTGGATTGTGTTCGCTCCAATGGCAAATGGCAATTTTGCTTTTTTTTATCTCCAGTCAATATTTCCAACGCCCAATTACCGAACTGACGGCGTTGACTATGGTCATGGATGTAGGCCCAAATCCAACCGCAAAATTAGCCGTGGTAGACTCTCTCGCGATGCCCAATTCAGCTGACCGGCGCCCAATCGACATTTCTGGATTTTCTTCGATACTGGCCGCTACGGCGGCTATCTTTTCTTCATTTCGCAACAATCTCTGCCTCAACTTTTCCACAGACAAATTGCCTGCACATTCCATGATGACGACCGACAACACGACGAAATTTACGTTACGTATTTACAACTGAGCCGAATTTACTGTAGCGCCAACTAAGTAAGTAAGTAAGAGCCTTAAACTCGATAGAGTAGTCCGGATTATCCGAGTTTTATATGAGAAGACCGGCAATGCTGTCCAACTTGTACATTTCGCTGTTGAAACGTCTCCTCCATTTTCCATTGATGCAAACTTTTCATCCGCTTTCATCAGTGTCTAAGCTTGCACCTCAAAGCAGGACTGGAATGTCTTTTTGGTTGCTTAAGATAAAATTTGACTACTCAATGGCCTTCTAATCCCAAAGAAGCAGTTATCAGTAAGATTAATTCAGCGCATGATTTCCACGCTGATGGAGATAGATGACGTCCATTACAACCTTAAAGTGTTGGGCCAAGCATCAATCGTGACATTTTGCCCTAATCGTCGGTAGTGTGTGTCCCTCTTTGGTGACAACATATGCTTGGGTTTTCCTTCATAGGCCGCTAAAACAATCTTTGCCATTTCTGCTTCAATAGTCGCAAACACTGTATTGATAGCTCGCTGTATTCTTCCTATTATGTC
This sequence comes from Volucella bombylans, assembly GCA_949129095.1. NCBI lineage: Eukaryota > Metazoa > Arthropoda > Insecta > Diptera > Syrphidae > Volucella > Volucella bombylans. The sequence goes on along the minus strand of OX422140.1, from coordinate 353,956,774 downwards.
ACTGTCATGTGTATATGCGAGTAACTGAACCGTTACTTTTGCACTAAGGTCAACAACAACTAAGGTAGGTTTTTTTATCGAGAGATTGTGGATTTCGAGATACCGCAAAAATTTATTTGATATAACGTCGTTCTGTCCACTTGCGAAGTTAGTTGGCTCTCATCGACTAAGTATATTGTCTTGATCTCTCTTCCTCGATTACTCGCTTTCTTCTATTTTGGACCAAGGCTTTTGTATTTCCATCACCATTCTACTCTACATTTAGAACCAAAAGAAGATGCACACCGGTTTGTCCCCTTTATAGTAATGGCGGATGAAAAACATATAAAAAGGTCCCGAGACTGGCACATAGATGGCGACTCTAATAACATATTGTAGGGATACAACCAGCCCTCTACCAGCCAAACCATTAAACAGAGACTAAATCGAAATGTCACTTTTCTTTTTCTTTGTTTTTATCAACGCCTGCTCGTGTGTAACTGCGCACTTTTCTTCAAATCAATTTTTTGTAATTTTAAAGTGGAAATAAATATTACTTGTTTAATGTAAAAGAGTTTTTTTGTAATAAACATAAATCCCCATATTTGGTGACCCCTTCGTTAAATAAAATGGCAAGCGAGGACAAAAGCATTATCACACAAAAGGACAACAAGGAATCTGAATCAACGACTACAAGTTCCAACACGCACAAATCTGGTGAAACATGCGCAACCCAGCCAACTTTCAGTGCAGTCAACAGTATGGAACGGTTGAATATTCCCTGTTTTTGGACCAAAGAATCGGAGCTATGGTTGCAGAAGGTAATATCAGATTCTTCTAAATTTAGTGCTTTAGTTTCCAGACTCGAAGAAAACATCCTCACACTAGTGAAAGAAGAAGTCCTTAATCCGCCATCAAAGGACAAATACGAGCACCTCAAAAAAGCACTTCTCAATCGCTTCAGCGTCAGTCAAGAGCAAAAATTCCGCAAACTGGTGTCTGGATTGGCTCTTGGCGATCGCAAACCATCATTCCTGTTAGCGGAGATGCTGTCGCTTAACAACGGTGCCTTGGACTCAAACTATGTGCGCGCACTGTGGTTGGATCAACTCCCACGCGAATTGCGGATGAGTCTTGCAGCAGGCAAAAATCTAAGCAACTCTGAATTAGCATAACTGGCAGACGACGTTTTCATCAAATGTTTCATTATTTTCCAACAACTCAATGATGGCCGTCCAGTCGCAAGCACCACCAAACACCCAGGCACGTTTAGAAGAGAAAGTCAATAATCTCTCCCACCAAGTCGAACAGCTGCTGAAGGAACTAAAAATTTGCTAGCAACTTTCATCCTCGCAATATCGACAAAAGGCTGAAGGACAAATCTGTATGTTTTTACTATCAACGATTTGGATCGCAAGCTAGGAAGTGCACAACCCCGTGTCAATTCAAGCCGGAAAACTAAAACGCCTACCAGTACAGTCGGCCGTCACTGGTGGCTCAACATCTCGCCGACTCTTCCTTTACGACAATACAACTGGACAACGTTTTCTTGTTGACACGGGAGCTAACCTTTCAGTTGTTCCTGTGGAACGAAAAGACAGACAGCATCAGTCTTCAATCAAACTCTACGCCGCAAATGGGAGCTGTATCAACACATACGGTGAAAAAGCGCTCACCCTGGACTTAGGCTTAAGGAGACCCGTGCGTTGAGTATTTAATGTAGCTGATGTTCCATACGGAATTATTGGTGCGGACTTATTACACAATTACCGATTAATAGTCGACATCAAACAAGCTCGGGTAGAGGATGGCGAAACAAAACTTCATGTAAAAGGTAAGTTTTCTCCTACATCCATCCACGGAATTTCGCAACTTAGCAAAGACGAGGAGTATGTAGATCTTTTTCGAAAATTTCCCAACATCCTGGCAAATAACGCTCAGCAACCAAAAGCGTCACATGATGTCCGACATTACATCGAAACCACTGGCCCATCAGTTCATGAAAGAGCTCGCAGATTATTACCAGAACTGTTGAAAAAAGCCAAAGAAGAATTCCAGTTCATGCTAGACCAAGGATTTTGCCCCCCATCGAGTAGTCCTTGGGCTAGTCCTTTACACATGGTACCAAAGAAATCTGGCGACTGGAGACCATGCGGGGACTATCGCCGGCTAAATGCTCAAACCGTGCCCGACCGATACCCTATCGCAAACATTTACGACTATGACAAAAACCTCCATGGTAAAAGAGTATTTTCGAAGCTGGATTTAGCACGCGCATACCATCAAATCCCTGTAAACCCAGACGACATACCGAAGACAGCCGTGATAACTCCCTTCGGATTATTCGAATTTATGGTGATGCCCTTCGGACTTCGAAACTCAGCACAAACTTTTCAGCGGTTTATCCAAAAAGTACTCGACGGGCTGGATTTCGTCTATGATTACCTGGACGACCTACTTGTATCATCAACAAGCCACGAAGAGCATAGAAGGTATCTCACTGCTGTTTTTGAACGCCAGTTTGGTCTGACAATAAACAGGAAGAAGTGCATATTCGGAGTGAATGCCGTTGACTACCTCAGCTATCGGATATCTGCTGAAGGCTCGCAGCCACTCGAGGACAAGGTCGAAACGATCAAGTCATTTAAGGAGCCACAAACATTAGCCCAGCTCCGTCAATTCTTGGGCATGATCAATTTTTATCGAAGACATGTCAAGGATTCCGTTAACACCCAAGCTCCTTTGCACGAACTACTGAAGGACTCCCTCAAAAAAGACACCAGACCTGTACCTTGGACACCAAAAGCGAGAGCAGCCTTCGAAAAATGCAAGCAGGATCTGTCAGCCGCAGCACTTTTAGTACATCCTGCATATAACGCCAAACTTCGCTTAAAAACGGACGCCTCTGATAAAGCCGTAGGAGCAGTCTTAGAGCAACTGGACGAAGACGGATGAATGCCACTAGGTTTCTTTTCAAAAAAAACTTTCGCCTGCCGAAAAAAATATAGCGTGTACGATAAAGAGCTTACCGCCATTTACAAAGCAGTAAAATTCTTCCGACCATCCATAGAAGGACACAATTTTCTGATCCAGACCGACCACAAACCACTGGTACATGCTTTCAAACAAAGGTCCGATAAAGCAACCCACAGGCAAGTTCGTCAGCTTAACTTTATTAGCCAATATACCACAAACATCGAAGCAGTAAAAGGAATCAACAACGTCGTAGCAGACGCACTGTCACGATTTGATGCCTTAAAACCAACAGACACCACAGATGCTATCGACTTACCAGCACTGGCGCAAGCACAAACGAGCGACGAAGAACTGCAAAAGTTAATTGAGAACAACACAACATCGTTGAAAATCCAAAAACTCACCTTTGGAGCAGTAATTATACTGCGACGTATCTCAGAATGACATAAGACCGTTTGTACCAAAGTCATGCAGAAAAACTATTTTCAACAATTTTCACGGTTTTGCACATCCTGGAGCAAAAGCCACTTGCAAGCTGATATGCCAACGTTACGTCTGGCCATCGATGAACAGGGACATTACCAACTGGACGCGAAATTGCATTCCCTGTCAACGATCCAAAATCGGTAGACATATTCATACACAGCCAACAGCATTCTTGGAACCTGACCAGCGTTTCGACCACATACATATTGACATCGTTGGACCGCTACCAGGATCCCACGGATTTCAATATTATCTAACTATGGTCGACCGTTTCTCAAGATGGCCCGAGGCAATCCCAATGGTAAATATAACAGCCGAAAACGTCACTAAAATATTCTTCACGAACTGGATTGCTCGGTATGGATGCGGTTCACAATTTGAGTCAACATTGTTCAAGGCGATGACAAAACTAATTGGCAGCAAACGACTTCGAACAACTGCGTATCATCCCGCAGCAAATGGAATGGTGGAGAGGTGGCACAGAACTTTCAAGGCGGCAATCCGTTGTCATCAATCTTCAGAATGGACTGATATTCTTCCCGTTGTGCTTCTGGGTCTACGTACGTGCTATAAAGAAGATATAAAATCATCGACTGCCGAGTATCTCTATGGAATAACGCTACGCATACCTGGCGAATTCATCACAAGTGAAGATACACCTTCGAACCCAAATGCTTTTCTGGAGGAATTTCGAATTCACATGCGTAAATTGAGACCTGTTCCAGCGACTCATCACTCAAAATCAAAAACATTTTTCTACAAAGACATTTTCAGCTGCAGCCACATTTTTCTTCGTCAAGACGGAACAAAACAAGGACTGGATCAACCGTACTCAGGACCACATAAAATAATAGAACGCATTAATGACAACATTTTCAAAATTGATACCAACGGCAGAATCAGCAATGTAAATTTTGAAAGACTTAAGCCAGCTCATTTAGCTACAACAGATATACAGCAACACCACAGTCCACAGCAACCAACACTTTCAACATACTCATCTGCAACAAAAACTTATTTAAAACAAGATAAAAAGCAAATCAGTTTTATTACAAACCAAAACCAAGCAGTTTCTCGGAAGGGAGTATTGTAGGGATACAACCAGCCCTCTACCAGCCAAACCATTATGGAGAAAGATACTCTTAAAACTCAAGAATAGCTTGAGAAGTGCTATAAGGAATATGCTTCGTCGAAAGCAACCATTTAACGTTGGTTTGCTAAATTCAAACGCTGTCGTACAGGCGGCCAAATGAGGCTGTTTCGTTGGAAAATATCGAGCGAATCCATAATACTGTCTTGAATAGTCGTAAAGTGAAAGTACGTGAGATACTCGTAGCTGATATCGTTAAGATATCAATGGACCGTGTATATCATATTTTGCACGAGTATTGGGGTATGCGAAAGCCCTGTTTGAAGTGGATACAGTGTTTGGACGAAAAAAAACAAGATGTTGATGATTCAGAGCTCTGTTCGTAAACCTCAAAAAAATACTCGTCGGACAGAGATATGGCTCCAATGAACAGGTAATCGCCGAAACAAGAAAACCGAGGAAATCGAATGATTGTTTCACTCTTGAAGGAGACCGGGGGATGAATAAAGTCGAATTTTGCCAACAAATTGTATTTTTAAGATTTACGAGTTAGTTGTATACGTATGTTAGCGGGCCTTTTCGAGCCGCTTTTTACGTAAACAAACTGAAATTTCAGATTTCTTGCTGTGTTTGTGATGCAGCTGTTTTCAGGTTAATTCCTTAAGTGCTGTCCCTTCATTCTCACTTAGTCGATACCCTGGTAACCTACCAGGACCTCTTATTCCTAAACTAAGAGCCCCCATTTGCTTTACAAGAAATATTTCTAACCTAGAGAGTTCATATCAGCAGTGTGGCCTAGTTTTCTAAGCAATTTTCCGCCGAATTATATTTTAGATTGAAGACGTTCATCGGTTGACTGTTTAAGTCTATATCTTGAGCTAACACTTGCATAGACAGATCTATAATGAAGTAACAGCCGAAAATTTATTCCACCAAACTTCTTTAATTGATTGAAATTTGTTTCCCCGTTCCTCGTTTTTGCTTGACCCGCTACGGGATTCACGGTAATGTGCAAGGTTACAAGAATATTGGTATTTCACTCCATTAATCGACGACTTCAAATTTTACTTTCCAAAGATTGGACTCTGTTTTTGCGAAATTATAAAATAAAAAGTTTCGTGGATGGCGATATTTGATGAGGCTTTAAATTTAATGAAATGAAACGCAAGCGTGATCTTGTTTGTTCAAAAGATTACTTTAATGTGAGAGAGTGCACTTGACAGACGGAAGCAAGGCAAAAAAAAGCACAACTGAGTTTCAACCACTACAAAAACAATTTTCCTTTCTCCTCCTTCTATCTTTCCGCCCGCGCCCTGGCAACAGTGAATGGGTATCTAACCCCTTAGGCGCGCGTAAATTATAAAAAAAACAAAAAGAAGAAGCTCTTGTTTGATGGGTCTAGCGCGAAAATAGGTAATGCACTTGCGATATATCGATCGACATATTATTTTTCCGTGAACTGGCCAAAATGTCTGCCTAGCAATGCTTAATAATGTTTGTGGGCCAACATGATGGTTGACGATGTGAAGATATCGAAGGAAGATGTACGTAAAGGAGTGGTTCTTCGGCAGCAGTATTGGATGTTTGCTGTTGAAGTCCAGCGCTGAAAATTTTAAACGTCCACCAACTCTTATTATACCATCTTGATCGATAAAAGGTGCAAGTGATTGAATATGACTATTTTGTAGAAGTGCCCTTCCCCTCTCTAATGCAGTGATCTCTGCAGGAAATGCCGTTCTTTGTACTATTTTTACAATAGTTATGAGAGATACATTGATTTCATCAACTGTTAAGGGTCCTAAGATGCGTAAAACTTTATTCCTCTTCATGCAGTTGTTTTTAAGGCGCAAAATATATCCAACAACGTGTAAAAGGGACTTATAATTGTTATAGTATTTAATGTTAGTTATGAAAGAAGAATTAATATCTATAGTGCTATTGTGCAGAACTATTTTATTCCTTTTTCTTTCCAACTTATTTTCATCCTTTTCGAAATTAAATTTAAATGATGGCCAGTTTTTAGAAGGCAGTAATAAAAATTCTGGTCCATGAAACCAGAGACTTGAATCAATAAGATCTTGCGGATACGAACCTCGAGAAGGAATATCTGCAGGATTCCTTTTCGTCGGTATGTGTCGCCACTGGGAAAATGTAGAAATTTCTTGAATAATTGGAACCCTATTTGCAATAAATGTTGGCCAGTTGCATGATTCCTCCTTTATCCAGCTCAAAACTATTGTCGAATCCGTCGAAAATGTTATGCTTTCAATGTCAACAAAATGGTTTGAATCCGCTTAACAAGTTGTGCCATAATTACTGCACCGCAGAGTTCGAGTTTTGGTAGTGAACATTTTTTTGCAGGGGCAACTCTGGACTTGGCACACAGCAGATTAACCTTTATTTCATTTTTAAGGTTTACGGATCGAATATAAACGCATGACCCGTGTGCCCTTTCAGAACTATCTGAGAATGCATGTATTTCATGGCGAGCATCTGCTGAAAACGCATGACGATGTACTTCCAAATCGTTTAGTTTCTGTAATTGGTTACTAAAGTTAATCCACGGCTCTTTATATTCTTGCGGAAGAGGATCATCCCAATCTAACTTCAAGCACCACAATTGTTGCATAAATATTTTTGCCAGTACAATAACTGGGTTTATAAGACCCAGAGGATCAAAAAATTGCGCAATTTCGGACAAAACGGATCTTTTAGTAATTAGTTTGTGAAAACTATTGTTGACTTCAAATAAAAATCGATCTGAAGAAGGGTTCCAAATTATTCCTAAAGCCTTGATTGCATTGGAACTTCTGATTTTAAACAAGGTTTCCTGATCCTCTTGAGGTATGTTCTTTAACAAGTCAGGATGATTTCCACACCACTTCTTCAATTTAAATCCACCCTTTGACAAAATAGAGGATACCTGCTTTTGTAAAGCGATGGCTTGTTCTAAAGTATTTGCTCCAGATAATACATCGTCAACATAAAAGTCGGAGTTGATTGACTTAGAAGCCATGAGAAAATATGTGCCCTCGTCTATGGATAGCTGCTGTAGTGCTCGAGTGGAGAGAAATGCGGCCGGAGCAGTGCCATATGTAACCGTTGTAAGTTGATAGAGTTTAATAGGATCATTTATGTTCGATCTCCAAAGAATGCAGTGAAAACGTCGGTCATCTGGATGTAAGGACACCTGACGATACATTTTTGTGATGTCAGAGGTAAAAACATATGTGTAAAACCTGAATCTTAGTGTTATTGTAAAAAGATCGGGTTGAATAACAGGTCCTACCATCAAAATATCATTAAGAGACACACCAGTACTTGTCTTTGATGAAGCATCAAAGACCACCCGAAGCTTTGTGCTGGAGCTGGACATTTTAAAAACGCAGTGATGTGGTATTATGTAGTGAGGTTGATGAAAGTCGAAATATTCTATCCGTTCCATGTGCGATAGTTGAATAAACTCATCCATGAACTGGGTATATTCTAATTTAAGCTCTTTGTTTTTGAGAAACTTCCTTTCAAGACTTAAAAATCTTTTTAGCGCAATATCATAAGAACTTCCTAAGCTAAGCGAAGTTTTCCTAAAAGGTAGTCTCACTTGATATCTTCCAGAGCATAAGCGAGCAACGTTTGAGCAGAAATGTGACTTACATTCCCTTTCTTCCTTTGATACCTTTGCAACTGATGACTCAAAATTTTCAAGTTCAAAAAAAAGTCTTTAATGTATGATTGAGTAAAGTTTCATTATTAGGAATATCTGGAACCTTCAAAAGCTGACATTGGCTGATACATGTTGATGTAGAAGTTGTTGGCAACCTTCCAGCCACGACCCATCCCAGCAGCGTGTTAACAAGAGTAGGTAAACCTGGACCAAGTCTAATCTTTCCTACATCCAAAATGTCGTAAAAGATATCAGCTCCTATGAGCAAGTCAACTTGTTGTGGAAAATTGAAGTGCATATCTGATAACTGAATGTGACTTGGAATATTCCAGCCATCAACGTTTACCTTGATATCAGGCTGCATCCCAGTTATTTGAGTCATGACTAAAGTTTCTAGTGTTGTGGAAAATGAAGTAAACATAGATTTTATTACAACTGAGCATTTGTATTTTGAGCTGCCCGAAGTGTCATTTACACACATGAAATTTGTAGGTGCAAATCGTCGTTTGATACCGGCAATACGAACGATGCGTTCAGTCATGATATTGATCTGAGATCCACTATCTAATAAACCACGACAAGGAATGTATTGGTTGTTTGCGCCTATAAGGTAAACAATAGCTGTTCCTAATATGTTGTATTCTCCCGAGTTGTTATGAAGAGCATAAGTTTGATTTGATGCAGAGGAGGGTGCAGGTGCGTTGGTCAAGGTAATCTCATTGTTTGATGACAAGTTGCGGTTGGGTGTGAATTGGTTTGAAGTAAAAGAACTACCAAAAGCTGAAGAGGTGAGTGGTGTTTACTGCCACAGGTATGACAATTGCTCTTGGACGGACAGTCAGCTAGAGAGTGATTGCTAACCTTTAAGCAATTTGTACAGAGCTTAAGTGAAGTCACCTTATCTAATCTGTCTGCTACAGGCAAATTTAAGAAGGCGATGCATCGATAAATGAAATGACCTTGTTTATTACAGAAATGGCATGCATTTTTAACCGTAATAAATGACCTTGGTGGTTTTTGATTTTTAAGTAAGCTACCACTACTGATTTTGTTTGAACTAGGTACTACGGAATTTGAATTAATATTACCTTCGATAATTTGGCACCTTCTTTTCAAGAATGTCATCAGTTCGGCAAGCGTTGGTAGTCTGTCCACAGGTGATTCTTCATTCCATTTCAATGCTGTTTCTGGATCGAGTTTGGTGGTTATGATGCGCACTGTAAGGTCGTCCCAGCTGTCAACAGGTCGATTGATGTTTTTCAATCCTGTAAGGTGGTTGTTCATCTTATCCATTAGATTTCGAAGGTCTGCAGCATTTGCATGGGAAATTTTTGGATGTTGAAAAATATTTTTAATATGTTCTTTTCCGATAATTTTTTTTATTTTCAAAGCGTTCTTTTAATTTATCCAATATTACCTCGTAATTCTCTGCAACTATTTTCAAACCTGCTATCGGAGCTCTAGCCGTGGGGCTTAGCTTTGAAATCAAGTATCGTAGTTTAGCAAATTTTGTTAGGTTTTCGTTATTATGAACCAAACAAACAAATTCGTCATGCCAGCTTATCCACGTTGTCACATCGCCTGTAAACTCCTGAAGTTCAATTTTTGGAAGTTTAATAGAAGCATACCTTTCGTCCCGATCTGTTGATGAAGTATTGACCTTGTTTGAAGGGTTTTCCTGGGCATCCATCGTTGCAATGAGAACCTTTAGAGCTGAAGCGGCTAGATAATACATTTCCTCGTACGTTGACCGATTTGGCTTCGAGATTTCGTCAAAATCCTTTTCTTCGATTTTACCTTGCACACTTTTAAATGTTTCAAATGCTGAATCCAATGCTTCGGCACGAATATTCATCTCTGCAACCGATGTGGAATGTGGATCCGTCCGAACACGTGTCAGGTACTCCTCTATGCGCCATCCCACACAGAACGTCGAGCTTGAAGTGTTAGAAGCACTTTGTCCGGTTTCTTACCAGCAGCAGATTCAGCTTCATCCAAATTGGTCTTCTTTAATCGTAGCGCTATAGAGGATGAAGGCTCTTTTGTGGGCTTGGTGCCCGCATCACGCTCACAGTCTGACATTTCACATTTGGGCCTCCAAATGTTTTTGCGAAATTATAAAATAAAAAGTTTCGTGGATGGCGATATTTGATGAGGCTTTAAATTTAATGAAATGAAACGCAAGCGTGATCTTGTTTGTTCAAAAGATTACTTTAATGTGAGAGAGTGCACTTGACAGACGGAAGCAAGACAAAAAAAAGTTAACGAAGAAAAAGCAAATGACAGTGTTTGATTGGTTGAAAATAAACAAAACAGGGTATTCCATTGTTTTGGCAAATTAGTGTATAATTATTTCTTAACAGACTCTATGATCATGCCTTATACCAAGATGTGGTGCTTCTTCCTGTCGAAGTCGATAGGGCCGTCGATTTACTGCTTCAGCTTGGTTATTCCGCGTTTAGGTCTGTTGTTGTTCCATATTGCCAACTCTTTTTCTTTGATTTTCTATCAGAACAGATGAGTAAGCGTTTCAACGATAAAGTGCCTACAGTACCAGCACCCACCAATTCAAACACGAGTACCTGCAGCTTGATGCGGGCGTAAGGCGGACATTTACAGAGACAGTGCACCGCAGTGTCGTCATCACTTTCACTGTAGCACTTATGCCCATCATATTTAAGTGCTTAGAAAAAGTTGCCCCGCCACGACGACAGAAACCAACCTGCAGTCTTTCCTACTGAGGGACAGCAGAAAGGCCCATGAATTCCTAGAGACGTTCGAAAGCATTCTGCAGTTGTGTTCATATGAAGCCATAACCGAGAATGCTCGCAGATACAACGTAGTTTCGGGTCCCGAAAAACTGAGCCTTGCCTGGCAAGATCCAGTGCTTTAGCCACCGAGTGCATTCAGTGATGTCTTGTATTTTTGAACTAGCTTGGAAATCTGTCGCTACAGAATTGCGGTTGGGAGACAGACGAAGGAGTGAAATCTAAAGTTATCGTACTCCAGAAAGACACCAGCGCCGCATCCTATATCGGTTTTATAGCCATCCGACTACATTCCTTTTCTCGTTCAGATTCTGGCCGTAACCAGTATTGGGCATAGGAAAAGTTGATTTCGTATTTTTTTTGCAGCAGGCGTTCTCGTGTTATTGCATCAGGTGGTATGTCCATAAGACCAGAGTTCAAAGACAGTCGGCGGAAAAGTCATCAAAGCTCCATTGCATGTTGTGCCAAAGACCACTACTTTTTCAACGGAAGATGCCTTTGCGTGTGAGGCACATGTTATGAGTATCAAGGGGAGGGAGATTCATTAGTGTGTCTAGAGCGGAGTCAGGCGTGTTAGGGAAAGCCCCCATGCAGCCGAGACACACCGTTCTTTGGAGTCTTTCATGAGAGCTTATTCCACCAGACGACCGATGAATAAGATATGTAGATCCATAGATCCACAGGATTCTTTTCGTGCCGACGAGGATTCATGTCTTGCCTAGGGCTCATTTGCACTTCCAGAATAGCGACAGCAGCTTTGAGGCTCTCGGCGTAACATGTTTAGTCCGTAAAAGTTTGTTATCCAGGATGACACCAAAATTCTTAGCTTTTTTGAGGAATTGGATGATGACGCCTTTAGGTACTAGATGAGTCAGATCAGTTAGCTTCCTACTTTTCGTAAAGAGAACAACTTCAATTTTGAGAGGATTGACTGAATTCCCATTTCTAGTGGGCCAACCATCGATTACGTGTAGGGTTGTTTGCGCTTTAGATCAGAAAGAAAGACACGATCCAACAAACAGTACAGCTAAATCATCCATATATGCTTGTGCATAGACGTCTGAACTATTGAGCGCGTCAAGCAGTGAATCGACCAACATGCACTATAGCATTGGAGACAGAACCCCTGTTTATCCTCACCGCATGTTAAATCGCAGACAGAGGATGCATTCGCAAAACAATTTTATGCACACCGATCTAGACCATTCCCTCTATGCTCTTCAACTTGAAGGAAGCTCTTGGCAAGTACATAGACCTCCTTCCGATTTTCGGTATAAAGGTCACTCTCACTGTTCGCTAGGATTTCTGCATGTATGCCACTGCAAGGTAGTAGTGAAGATTCTCTTCATAGTTACCAGCAGCTGATGTATACTTCTTTGTAACATAACTGGGTATATGCCAGTCAACGTGAAGATATCAAAGGAAGCGACAACATGTTTAATAGCCACATTCACCACCTCAACCGATGAGATATACCAGCTACGGGGTGTTGGGTTTTTCTTTGGTTCTGATTAGGTTATCTATGAAGTGAGCCCAAAACAAAAGACGGAGAGTCTACTTTCGCTGCAGTGTAGGTGCCATCAGCCTGGTTGATCTTCCCCTTTTGAGTACTTTAATCAGACTGCTGGTTCCACTTTAAACTCTTTACAACCGGCACCCTTCGAAATCCGAACAAGCTTCCTATATTCCTCTTGGAAGACTCCAAGGTTTGAATAAGATGGTCCTTCATTTAGGCGAATCAAAATGTTATATAATAGGACACGTCATTTTTTTATATATATTTTTTTCTTTTATTTTTCATTTCAGTAACTATTCAAAATGTCACGGCCAACCGAACGATTCCTCCCTGTTCAAAAGTACCTCTTCTACTTCGTGTTCTCGCTGAAATTCCCCAGCATGTCAGATAAAACTCCAAAGCCTCTTATTTTGCTCTGGGAATGCCTTTCATGGATCTGCGTTTTCATGCCACTTCACATGACCGTTTGCATAATAAAGACAGTCTTCGACAGATTCTGGACAGAAGATATGATCACTTTATCACAAATTGGTATTGAAGCAGCTTGGTTCTTCTTCAGTTTTCTCGGTCTGTTGCACTATAAAAATCGCGAGAAAGATCTTGTCAAAATACTGGACGAGATTGAAGACGTATTTAAATGGAGATCACCCAGAGGTAGAAAAACACAAGGCCTACACATATCATGGAATATGGGAAAATATTTCCTTTTATTTTGCAGGAAAGACCTACGTCGACATGGAAAGAGTGCACAAACTTGCAAGGTATGCGTCGATCTTGTGGCAAATTGTTCCTACATCTACTATCATGTTTTCGATAATAAAACAATTATTTGCACATCCTATAAGTCTCCCGGTACCCTCATGGTATCCCATCAATCAGAATGTAGGTACAAAATGTGGGGATACTCCTTGTCCTGGCTAACCATGTCCAATATAAAATTCTCTAGAGTTCCTGGCAATTTTCTCTGGGATTCCTGTTGCAATCCTGGTCAAAAATGCTAATGGTATCTAGCTTTGCAAGTGGCAGTTCCTTCTATATATCATTTAGCATACTCTGTTGCGGACAGTTTAACATAATTCGATGCGGATTAAAGAATCTCATATACACGAGTGGGATTTATGAAAGGTATGTTGTTTATTGCCCGGAGAAGACTGCCATATTTTCAAGAGAATTGTTTCTTTTTTTTACCAGATTCCCACAAACTAAGCTCAACGAAGCCGTACATTCGGAACACGTGGCTGAATACGTACTCACCCATGAAATTGAGGAAACTCCTCCAATTCTGCCGGAAATTACCAACTGCGCAGTGGTGACAGACAGTCGCAATTTGTGTCCTGAAGAAATTATCAGACTCCGGGAAGCTCTCAAAAATTGTGTGAAACACCATCTTGCGATCGTGAAAGTTTGTGCACTTCTTGAAGATTATTTAAACATCTTTGCCTTTCTACGTGTCTCTGAGATGACGTTGCAAATTTGTTTTTTAGCTTTCGTGTACGCAAAAACGTCTGAGGTAAGTTGAGATAAGATTTTAGAGGAAGATTTTCTTAGAAAGACTTTTCGTTGCAGTTCATCCCTTTGCTTTTTATGTTACTGACATTTGTGGACCTTTTCCTGTTAACATATCCAGCAGAGCATATTCAGGCACAAAGTAACTCGGTTGGTAATTCACTCATGCTGGGCCCGTGGTATTTAATTTCGAAACACTTTTACAAGGACTTTATAATCATGATGGCATACTCTTTGCGTCCCATTCGGTTTACAGCCGGAAAGATTATGCAGTTGAATGCGGAACGATTTAGAGCGGTAAGTTGAAGTAAAGGGTCCACCATCTAACTTTTTTTTTCAACTAGTGCTTATTTCGTGAATGGTAACACTTAGCTCATGTCTGATTTGACAGATAATTAGTTTTATCCTTCCGCTGAACGAATATGATTGTGTATACTGACCATCCAATGCGTTTCCGCTTCGCTAAGTGGGCCTGCGATCGACTTAGAGCAGATGCCGATTTTGCCAAAAAAATCTTCATTTGGTTTCAACAGGACGGCTCTACGTGCCACACAGCCGAAGCTACACTCGATGTTTTGCGCCCTGCTTTTGAAGATCGCATCGGAGCTGCGATTTGACACCGTTGGACTATTATTTGTGGGGTACCGTAAAAGATAAGTGTTACGCCGACAAGCCAGAGACAATTGACGCTTTAAAGGACAATATTCGTGAAGCCATTGGTGAAATACAGCTGCACACAATCGATAATGTGCTTAAAAATTGGACCGATCGTGTAGGCTACTGCATGGCCAGCCGAGGCAGCCATTTGAATGAAATTATTTTCCATTATTAACCGGAAGGATAAAACTAATTATCTGTCAAATCAGACATGAGCTAAGTGTTACCAAAAGCACTAGTTGAAAAAAAAAAGTTAGATGGAGGACCCTTTAGTATTGTAAGTCAGACGAGTATATCGGAAACCGAATCGAAATATTTTCCTCAGGTGCCGAATTTCACAGGCTTCTTAAAATATATTTCCACCCCTATGTCCTATCTCACCGTGTTTGGTTATAGGTTCCCCATTCACCACCCTTGCTGGCGATCGTATGTGGTTTTGTGTAACAGCGATTTGTACTGCAGGGTAATGTCTTTCCCATCACTACTCTTGTGATGTCTTCAAGATCTTGATCCAGATAATTTGTAATGTAATCCGTAGGCACCGATTTCTGACTATTTGCAGCTTTCCTATAATGCCGGCAGAAGTTTTTGAAGTACCTCATCTACTCGTATAAGGCATCACGGCAATAACGTACAATAGTTTATAAAACAAAAAATTGAAAAAGCTAGTCTTCCCTGCAGTCTGAAAATGTAATATTCCATCAAAACAAATGCGATAATTACTTCATATTGCTAAATACAAAACTTAATATAATTATACGGTCCCTATAGGCTAGTGCCAGATTGCAGTATTGGTATAGCTTTTTAACTTCGATTTTGTTTAGCAGAGATATAACTTCGTTTTCCGTCAAAAAACTGGATTCCAAAGTGTTCCTTCTTATATCTCTTAAAATAGGAAACATCCCCATGAAGTGGATAATAATATCTTCTCTTTCATTCAAGTTGCACAAAGAGCACAAGATGGGTAAATCTTCTCTGTGAGGAATAAAATTTAGGTGTATTATCTCTCCCCGTAACCTAACCATCATTGCTATTTCATCGATGCTATTTTCATCTCGAAAATAATTTCTTTCTTCCAAGTTTTGGTTACGTTGGGAATATATTGCTCTGCGAATCGATTCGTTGGTGTTACTCAGAAATCTCTCTCTACACTTCAAATCCACTGATGATATAAAGTCTTCCAGCGAACACAGTCGAAACTATCTAGACATAGCAAATCCATGCCGCAGAGTCCGCCGCTAGATTCATCCGTTCAGCATACTTCATCATCTTAAGCACGTAATCAATTTGCAATCAATTCATACCCTTACGAATAAAGAGAGGTGACAATCCATATTTGTTTGTGCTGCGTAAAATAAAATTGATTCCGATACCGCCTTAAAAACCTGGAATTTGCTACTGTGTGCAATACTTTTATTACAAAAGCATCTATTCCACGATGCACTGATTTCATTCTTAGCCTTTGTCAGCTTCTCCTTCAGATGCTTCTCCATGCTTAAAATGTTTGTGAAATAAACTCCGATATATTTAAATTCCCTAACAATTTCTACGGCCTCACAATTAAAATATCATTTTTCATTTACAGAGTTTGTGGCTCCCCCGTTCTTAAAAATCATAATTTTCAATTTGTCCAAATTCACTATCAGATTGCAAAGCTCACAATATTGAGCAAGCCGGTTGATCATTAGCTGGAATGAATCAAGAGAAGACGCCAAGAACACGATGTCGTCTGCGAATAGCAGTGTGTTGATTATATGACCCGCGTATTCGATGCCACACGGTAAACAGCTTACGAGATCACCAATGAACAAAGAAAACAAGCTTGGGCTCACAGTACAACCTTGTCTGACGCCTGATTCAGATTTAAACCACTCATGCCTCTCTTCACTGTTCCAAACCGTCACCGCCATTGTGTCAATACATAAGTTTTGCATTACTCTGCCAAATTTTATTGACATACCAATGTTATAGAGCTTGTAGAACAGAGCCTGTCTATTATCCGCATCAAATGCTAATTTGAAGTCCACGAAAAACGCATATAGCTTCTTCATTTTGCTGAGAAATGAATCCGCAATACTTTTCAAAACAAAGATACCACCTTGATCAAAAAGTTCCAGCAACACACTTATTCCAGCACTTGATCCAATCCTCGAAACATTTTTTATATTCGGTTTTCGGTATGTCCATCAGTGCTTCCTGCGATTTTTCCATTACTTCTTCTCGGCTGCTGAAAAGCGTTCCCCGTAGTGGTTTTTTAACTTGATTGAACAGAAAGAAGTCACAGGGAGCCAAATCAGGTGAATTCGGTGCCTGTTGTATGGTATTTGTTGCATTTTTCGTCAAAAAATTATGAATAATGATGGCACTGTGCGACGATGCGTTATCATGGTGCAAAATCCACGAATATTTTAAGAAGGATATTCCTCTATAATTAGATAGTTCCGACAAACTATTGGGAAAATGATGGATTCTTTGAATTCTTACGTAAGTCTATCGACGAACCAGCTGCTTTTCCATCCTTAAGCTTAATGAATGCTTCAGTAACCGCTTGCTAAGTTATGACTGCATCCAACATTTCATTCGCGGAACCAGGGAGTGCGTAGTGAAAACTGATTCTTTCTTGTACTGGATTGAATAAATTCTTAAAATGCATTGCCAGAAGATTAGATCATAGTCCATGATGATCCAAGATCGGATAAGATGTTTTGATGGTTTCCTCTAACTGGATTAAGTTGCATACGTGTTGGCCTCGAAGAGATATGTCCAGCTCCTCTTGATACTCTCTTGCCTTAACCGGATTCCATTTAAGTTTAGCTAATAGCATCATAGGTCTGCTTGCATCCTATTCCAACGCCATCAGTCCAAAAGTCCAAAAGTGATCATTCCATCTTCCACCAACGAGACTATAATCTATTACCTAACTTTCATCGTGCTATAAATTCTTCAAATATTTCGAAATCACTGTCCCAATGATTGCAGTTAATGTACGTTGGGAGTAACCGAAAAGTCAGATTTAGGTATGTACTCGAAATTCACAGCCGATGTAAATCCTTCTTACACCCAAAAAAACATCATCCACTGGCTCTTCCTTTTGACTGTATTCTGTTGTCTCACGCTGTAAATGGTCGACCACGTCCCAATAATCGTGGCGAGTATATTTGAGAGGCTTTCTCGCCTCAGTAAACAAACATCTTTTTTGATAATTATAAAACGCTCTCCAGCGAAATCTGATTTACAACTAATAAATCTATTTTCAAAATTGATAGAATTATTTTCGGGTAAAAAATGTTCATATATCGTAGAAAAACAAATTCAAATTGATAGATATATGGTATTTATAAAAATCCACAAAAATATTATTATTTAACCCAGATACATTATAAGAAAGGATTTTATAGTTTAATAACTTAAAATGATTTGTTTTAACATTATCATTATTTAAACAAATTGAATTATGGCAATGCTTCCACCATTGGTACCACTGACATTGTGCGCTGTCAGTTCATTTGTGTCATTTGCAAGTACTTGCTGGATCAGTAACAAGTTTCCCACCCCTATAAAAATAATTTTTTTTTTCGTTTATTTGAAGAGTTTCGCCTCGTATTTGAACTTTTATGCCCTTGTTTCGTGAAATTAGCTTATTTAATTGCCTTCTGCGTTCTCTTTATGCAGCTGGGAATCCGTGTGGATAGAAGTACCAGTGTTCTGCAATTTGGATTTAGCTCGAAGCACACATTTTTAGTTTTTAGTTTTATATGCATTTTATTTTCTTAATCACTAACTCTTACATACTAACAAAAAATGCTTAAATGCTAGCTTACAATTACTTAACAATCTTATACTAACTTACTGGCCCCACACAGGCACTCTAAGCTACTCTGAATACTTATATCTATGTCTTTTGACTGCATTTATATTTTATTTATAAATACTTATTTTCTATACTTAAGGCTAAGAAAAAATTTGTTTTCAAAAACTTAGCATATGGACATTTTATTATTTTTTATAAAAGCTTAGTATCTAACTTAAAATAAACCTTAGCCTACCTAACCTAAATGCACAATACACACATAAACACACATAGTCATTATACACAATCATATCCGTATATCAGTATACACCTTTGTATACACTGATATATGTATATGTTTCTTAAATGCTAACCTAAACCTATGTAAGCTGGCCATCGCTATTCACAGAGCAAATAGATTGGTCAGCTCTGCCTCATTAGTGAGGCTGGTCCGTAATTGACGGAAATGACGACGAAACATCTTCCCCATCATTCAACCACCAGAAATGCTGGTGCTGCCGAACGACATCCCTCTTATCGCGATTCCCCACCGCCCTACTGAACCTGAGGCGATCCACACTGCCGTGTGCGACGTCTCTGAGTCGCCTGTCCCCAGCTGTCCGAGCGACATGGAAGATTAACGGCACCGCTGATCTATCCTGGATCAACCCTATCTGATCTAGGTAGAGGAATGCTTCTGGTGGAACGAAACCGTCAGAGCGCACACTCTCGTGGTAAAGGTAATTGGGGTAGTAAGCCCCAGATATCAGGTTATTCGTCGAGGTCATTGCTCTTGCAATGTGCCTTCGAGTCAGCTTAATTACGAAGTTGTCCACTCGTATTAGGTTCGCCCTGTTGTAAAGGGCCTCATTAGGATAAAATTTCTTGTACTCCGACTCTGGTGTTCTGTACAAGCGAAGACAAGCCCTAAGGCAAGCCCTCTCAAACACCCGAATCTTTTCCATTAAGCTTGCTCGTACATTGAACCACACGGGCCAACCAAATACCAGCATGGGCCTAATAAGGGCCATGTAGCAGATTACCTTTACCCTCGCATCGAGTTGGCTGCTATAAAACAGTCTCTTTGTAACGGCAAAAGCGCCTTTAGCTCTGGCCAGAGCAGCATCTACATTTTTGCCAAAATACAGAAACTGATCTAGCCAGATTCCAAGGTATCTGACTACATTTCGACAGGCAAGAGGCTGTCCGTGCTGTCCAATGATTGAGAACTTTCGCCAATTTTTTCTGGTATCCCTAGAGGCTCCAGACAACGGCGTCCTAAAGAGAATGGTTTCCGACTTCTGAAAGTTGATTTTCAACTTCCAGTCATCGCAAAATCGTCTTATCTTATCGAAGTCATGCTGTAAGAGAGTATTAATAACCTCGATTTTTGGACCTGTTCTGTACGCTACCAAATCGTCTGCGTACGCAATAGTATGGGGAAGTGAACCTATCAAGTCGCTTGTATAAATGTTAAATAGAATCGGCGAATTGACCGCGCCTTGCTGAAGACCATTTTTAATTTGAAATATTCCAACAGAAGTCACGTCACCATTTTTCACGATGAACTGTCTGTTGGTTAGCATATTAGAAAGAATGTACAAGAGTGGTTTACTGATCCCCAGCCTAGCCAGTTTATAGAAAAGACCCAAGTCAACAAGGCAAGCAAAAGTACATTGGTTTTTGCCTCTATTCCATTGGATATCGGACATCAGTTTAGACGCGGCATGTGAGATATCATGTCCCGCCTTAAAACCGAATTGATTATCCGGAACTATATGTTTGTCCTCGACCCACCTAGTCAGAGCTTTTCAAAAAGCCTTACTGATATTCGGACGGAGACTTATCGACCGGAGATTCGCCGGATTGGATATATCCTTCCCCTTTTTGGGGATAGGTTGAACCACCGCCGTTTTCCAATGCGCTGGATAATGTGCATTATTCATTGCATTATTAAACAGGGTGGTGTAAATGTCCACCGCTTCTAGAGGAAGATGTCGAAGCACGATGTTCGGAATACCATCGGTCCCCACTGATTTCTTAGCCCTGATTGTGTCGAAGATCTCACGGAGTTCTTTCCTCGAAATGAAAGGGGTAGGTCACCCTCTCTGGTAATAACATTATTTGCCATATTTTCGTCGCTAAACCGGGTGAAACCAGGGCCGTTGGATCGCCAATTCTCTATTTCATTTCGAATGTAGCAGTTGTACACCAAGACGCGATTCTCCAGGTCATAATTCGGGCCAATGATATCAGTGGCCTTGTATACTTCCTGGAAAGTCGCCCCTATGGTCTCAATCTTCTCCTGTGGATCCTCGATCACAAAGAAGTCGTCATCATCAGCGGCCTCATTTGGATCAATACCTGCTATTGTCAGTAACCGTTCGTTGTCTGTTGTCCGGGCTATTTTAAGACACTAAAGGTCGTTTTGATTTTTTCTCCGAAATAGTTTACTTATTTGCGGAAACATATTCGGGTTGCTGGGGTTTACAGCCCGAACCTTGTTGTTACAATATGAACTTACAGAAATTCTGTAATTCTCTTTTATTAGCGTTTGCATATTTTTAATCGACGACTTCAGTGTCCTAGTCTCCGGGTTTTGTCTGTCACTTAACTGTCTATACAAGTTTTTAAGTCTTGTCAGAAGTCTACTTTTCTGTCGGTGCAGTGCGTCAATAGTAGGATTGCGGAACAGGTCTTCGTTAGTTGTACGTCGATACCGCGGTATTGTAGTGTCCATAGTTTGTTTAATTGTCTCGTCCATCTGTTTTAGGTAATTGTCGATCTCCTCGTTTGACAAATTCCTATTGGACGGTGGGTGGAGCGTGTTCGAGGAGAGCGCTCTTTTCAAGGTTGCGGAGAAGCGCGTCCATCGAGTCTTACTGTAGTTGTAAGAATATCTTTGGACAAACTCCTCCAATTCCGCAATTTCGTTGGGAACTGTAATTTCGGTGCTAAAACCGCAATGGTCGCTGTCATACACGAATGTGCGCAGACTGTTTAGCGTTTGTAAATTCGTACCTGTCAGTCGTATACGTTCGTCGTACAGCAGTAGATCCAAATAAGACCCGCCTCTGGGAAACGACGGGTTATCCGTCGCTTTAAGACCGAGTCTGTACATGACATCGTGCTGACCCCACCAATCGAGTAGTAGGTTCCCTCTAGTATTTGGCAAATTATTTCCCCAATCGCTGTGTCTAGCGTTGAAATCCCCGCCGATTATAAAATAATTCTCCCCGATTCCAGCCTCAGAAGTCGAAAAAGCGTGTCGAGCTCTGTAATGAATATTGTGGATTGTGAAGCCCCAGGTGCATAAACAGAGGCCAAGTACAGCCGCTTTCCACTGCGAAGCGGAATGTAAATGACAACTGCCTCCAACACCCGGAACCTGCGCAACACTCCCTTGTACACTCTGTGAAATTTTATACCTTCCTTAATGAAGATCGCGACACCACCTCCACGTTTGGATCTGGGCCGGTTTCTTCTTCTAACAATATAATTATTGTACTCCAATTTATGCTTATCGGTTAGCTTGGTTTCGCTAGCGAAAAGCACATCAGGAGTTTGGTCTTGTAGCAATTTAAACATCGCGGCTCTTCGTTCGATCCTAATCAGTGAATTAACATTCACCGCAAGGACCTTCAAAGTTTGCTCCACCATGTGCGTACCCACTATGACATGTGTTGCGTTAAGCCCGGCAGCAGCGCGTAAATCTGGTCCACCCGCTTGGCCTGTTCTTGCACCTGCTTTTGCAGCTGAGCCATCTGCCCTTGGATTGCGAGCAAGATGGCTAGCATGTTAGGTGCAGCTTCCGTTGTTCTCGGCATTGGCGCCGGAGAAGCAACAGTCGCTTGCTGTACCGTAGCCCCCCTACCTGACGCCATTTGGGCGTAGGAAATTTGGGACGTGACGGCTGGTGTTTGAAATCTAAGAGGTGAACGTTTGACCTCCACCTTCTGCTGCCGAGCCAGTTTTGCTTTCTTAATGTTAGCGAACTTAGGACAACCCCGATAGTTTGCGGTGTGTCCCACGTTTCCACATAACACGCACGAGAGCTTCGATCTATCGGATGATCCGTCAACACCCAGAGCACACTCCTCGGAACTGTGGTTCTTAGCGCACTTCACGCATCGAGGCTGCATTTGGCAGTTCGACGCGGCGTGCCCGAAACTCTGGCAGCGAACGCATTGTATAACGCCTTCGCTCCTTTTTAATTTTTCCCAGTGAACCACCTGGTAGTCTAGGACATTGATACTCCTTAGACTATCCAGACGGCTTTCGGGACTGAGCTGCACCAGGAAGAACGGCAGACTCCGTTTCTCCCGCCTGGCTCTAGCTGTGGTAAATTGCTTTACCCCTACAAACTTGAGTCCCTCGCACTCCTTCTCTTTGAGCAGTGCCAGGATTTCCTCAGGATCAGAAGACGGTTCCAACCCGTTCAGCAGCATCGATTGCCGCTTTTCACACTTCAGGAGCTCTTTGACTTTCGCGTAGCCCTCCACTGTATTACAGTTGATGGCATGACGAACTTTCCCCAATCTCTTAATGTTACAATTGTTACCAATGACCAACTTACACAGGTCCTTGGTTGCACTCACCTCTAATTTATAGGTATCAATAGGAGGTACCTTCTCCTTCTTCTTCTGCTGTTGTTGTTTCTGCTGCTGCTGTTTTTTTTGCTGCAATTGTTGTTTCTGCTGCTGCTGGATTTGTTGTTGGGAGCTCGATACCACCGATTGCTCCCTCTGCCTGCGAGCTATTTGCCGTTGCTTAATAGCAAGCACTTCCTCTTCCAGCCTTTGTATGCTGCTGGTGATGTCGTTTATTTTCTCATCCTCATCCTCCGATTCGGATGCCTGGAGAGGCAAAGCTGTTACTGCCTCCCTCATACTGGACCTCATCAGAGATGTAGCTCAGCGCATCATCTGATTGTGTTTTGCGTTGTTGTGTTGTTTTATGTTTTTCATCGTCTAAAACGGCACTTATTTTTTTTTTTCGTTAAATTAGGAGGGGTTTTTAACCTCTTCCTCCTTTTCATGGCTTTCGCGACGGCACCGGCAAGAGAATTGTTGCCTTTATCAACCCCCATTATGGGAAGAGCGGAGCGCTCTCCACCATCCATCACGTGATTTGCTTAATTAGTCTTTATATTTGTTGTGTGGTTACTACACTTTGGGGAGAAAAAAAAAATTAATAAAATAAAAAAGTTCCAGGATTGGTCGGGGCTCGAACCCGTGTCCCACTATTCACTGAACGACGCCTTTAACCACACGGCTACCGAGTCAGCTAAGTAAATTTTAACTAATTCACAAGTTTTTTTTTTTTTTTTACTTTACGTAAAGCCGAAGCACGTCTGTTCTCTACGGAGATCTGCGAACGACTCTGACTCGAAGCACACATCCTAACATCATCATGGACAGCCATTTCTACAATAACATTTGCAGTTTTACTCCCGGAGCTTATTTGACGTGCTGCAGTTATTTTGAGCTGTCATTCGTTTGCATCGTTTGCAGGAGATCCAAGCAAATCGCTTTAGCTTTCTCAACCGTATTTTGAGGACTATCTGCAGGTTGCAAATGGATAACCAGATTCTTCTCATTGGCTTTTTGCCTCTCGAGCAAGAAACATCGAGACCCCATCTGTTGAAGCCGAGTTTCTAATTTTTTTTTTGCTTTGCTTCAAAGTAGAAATTTACGCGCTTACACGTTCCATGTCAGCCTTAGTCGCCATGTCTTTCAGCCAATACTGCAAGACTGCAGTACTTCGATCGAGAAAACCAACTGCCTTCTAATGGTTAGGTCCAGTCTTCGGTAGAGATAATACGAATGCATGAGGTAATCAGGCAGTGTGAACCTTTAGTATGGCGATGTTTCCGTTTATTAGAACTTCATTATCCGTTGACGTTATCAAAGTAGTCCAAGGACTACTTTCCAGCTTCAAAAACAATTTTCCAGAACGAATTTTGTTGTCACTCATACGTGCAGCACGTAATTTCTCTTCTTTTATTTCGCAATCGGATACAGGAGCCAACACAAACCTTCGTACAAGCCAATAAAAGGAATTCTTTACGGCCAGAGGATGCTAGCATCCAGAGAAGGACTGAGCCACTAAAAAGTTCAATATATTGCAGATGATCGGAACAAACTTTAATTACCAAAGTCCGAGGTACGTTTGACCCCCAACCAACACACCTTTCTAATTAGAATGATCTTTGTGCAAATTGCCTTTAAAAGATCCTGGTTGACTTGTCGCCACCACGGGCGAAATCTTTCTCAACTATGTTGTCTTTATGCGTAGAAATTGAATACATTTCAAACCGAAGCGCTTACATCTATTCGCTCTTCATTTCCTAGGCATATCCGGCGACAGCTCGGAGATTTCATTGTTATATCTCACCCCCCCAAAGCCAACACAAATGGGCCCAAGAATCTTGCATTTAAAACAGCGCAATGTATTTTCATCAACCTATGACCATAACTGAGAAGTCTTATAGTATTGCGTTAGAAGGTTTTGTTTCAATATGGCAATACTCAGGCAGCAGACAGTATATCTGACAGCTGACAGTATTGCTTGTCAAATCATCATGTATGCAAAAGTCACGTCTACAAATTGTTGAAATTGATTTCCCAAATCAGTAAAAAATCGTAAAAAAATATTTATTGGCCGCTACACCAAATTTACGATCAATAATCATCCTCATGACCGGCCAAGTGAGTCTGATTTTCGCAACACGACTGAAAAATGTTGTACTGCATTCACTGTTTTGGAGTCCAAGCCATTGACAAGAATGCGCAGAATGCACATGGATGAAAATATCGGCGGCATTGAGGCCAGTGTTAAGGAAGATCCTAATTCATAGAATAGTCATCGTGCAGAGGGATTTGCGCAGAAAAATCTTGGTTTCGGAGCTTACAACAGTCCTAAAATTGAAGCCAGATGTTCATCGTTTACGTCATGACTTCCGTAATTGGGGGCTTGGAAGTTGATCCACTTTTTGTCGTCAAATTTTGTTTAGTGATGAGGCTTACTTCTGTCTCAGTAGCTTTGTCGGATTCGAATTGAAGAAAATCTAAAGGTGGCTAGCAATACTCCTCAAAAAATGCAACGATTGGTACGGTTTATGGGCAGGCCGCATCGTCGGGCCGATTTTCTTTAAAAATAAAGATAATGGAAATGTTACAGTCAGTGGCGCCAAGTACTGAGCCATTATCAATGATTTTTTGCTTCCAAAAATGCGAGAGCATGATCTGCAGAACATATGGTTTTAACAGGATGGTGCCAGGGTGAAACCATCGAGTTATTGATGAAGAAAAGATTCGAAGACAACATTATCTCCAGGTAAACCAGGCCGGCTTCCAATATCGTGTGACTTGACGCTGCTGAGCTATTTTCGCGGGAGTCTTTGAAGTAGTTGGTCTATGCCGACAAGGCAAAAACGATTACAGCCTTGGAAGCCAGCATCCGGTATAACAGTCGTGAGGTACGGCCTCAAATGCTCGAAGAAGTGGTTGACAATTGGAACTCCAGGATGCAGTTCTTGAGATGTTTCTGTGGCGGCCGGAAGTTAGAGATCATTTTTCATCATTATTTCCAGAAAATTATGTTGTACCTCCGTTTTAGATTAGAAGAATCTGTGGGCTGGAGCATTGGTGTCCATTTGCTCTATATGTCCTACCCATCTCAGGCGACTGATACGCAATTTTCTGATTTGTCTGTGCTTCAGCGCCTTAAAGTGGGACTGGTATAATCAAGGCGATTGTTAAGAGTGGTTCTTCTTTTTGTCTGGACTGAGGTGTTCTTGGCAGAATTGACAGCAGAGCCAAGGTAGACAAGGTCACTTACTATCTCAAAGTTATAGCTGTCGACTTTTCTTCCAAATCGTCGATATTCTGTGTCCCTTCTTGTTGATAGGATATAAAGGATGTTCCAGTAAGACTGCCTGTTTTGAATTTTGCGCTTTTTTTTCTGGGGTCATGCATTGTTGTTTTACAGCTCACACATGCGAATATTAAGGTCTAATCATGGAGAATTGCATGAACGCACAGCGCATAGAAATTGTGAGAATCCACTACCAAAATGGTGAAATTTTTGCGGAATGTTAACGAGAATCGTTCCACCTTGATTCACCATCGCTCTCAGTAACTGTAATTTAAAGATTTGCATGCGTATGCTCGTAAGATTCAGTTGACACAACATTTGAAGACAGTAGACCATGCAAAGAAAATCATCTTCTCCCATGAGGCGCATTTCGAGCTATGGCTATGATGGCTATGTCAACAAACAGAATTGTGGAGTGGTTTAGCCGTTTTTCTTCGAAACCCCGGCAGTTAATCACCGTCAACGAAGTTCGTTACCGGCTTCTTCTGGCTTCAAATTGTGGAAATGCATCTCGAAGACATGCGGTTTCAACAGGACGGCGCAACCGGTGCTGTGAAATAACGCCGAATTTCAAATTTCGCAATGACAGAGTGAAATAACGTCAACCATTGCTTCTGAAATAAAGCCGAATTCAGAGTTTGAAGAAGGTGGCTCTAAACCTGGGTTTAGACGCTCACGCGACTTCGTCGCTCCGTAAAGAGAATGTCAACAACTGTCAGGCAGGTGATCGCTAATATTCAGTCTTACTTCACTTCTAAAAAGCGAAGCGGTGTCTTGCGCTTTTTCTACGTTATATCTTCTCCCAGTGGTTCTTCTTTGTTGTGGCGCTGATGATCCGAGTCAATGTTAGCTGCCTGGAGCGCCCGGATGTTCAGAATATTGGAGGCATGCCTTACGTCTATCGCAATGTTTCTTGATCCGGAGACCGCCATGTAGGGGACATTGCATGTGTACATACGAGATGGTGCAAAAGTAATGTAGTAATGTGAATGTGTCATAATTTTTAGCGAATTGCGCCAAGTATCACTGTGCTTTGACATTTATGTTGTTTACAGATAGGGAATTAGTTAACAACACGCAATGGAGCGATAGACACCTGAACAACGCGGAATTGTTGTTACTGCTAATTTGAATAATTTCCTGTCTATATTTTTTAATGCAGCGTGAATTTCGTTGTCGTTTTTCTCGTCGTACTACAGCATGCTGAGCGTCTCGTGCAAACTGGGTCCACTAGAGATGTCGCAAGAAGTGCCCGGCCCCGTATTGCTCGTTGGACCGAAAATATCACTGCTGTGGCCGAGGATGTCCGAAAGAGCCCAAAAACATCAACGATGCACACAATGTGGCAACAGCAGACGTTCGTTTCGTCGAATTTTGGTAAAAGATCTGAAGATGTTCACTTATAAGGTGCAAACCGTTCACTAATTGCTGCCTGCTGGCCGTTAGGTCAGGTTAACTTACTCCAATGCTCTGTTAAAGCTGGTGGAAAAAGAGAATGATTTCCACTTAAGTGGTTATGTTATGTGAATAGATATTCGGAACCTGAACAGTACCTTCACCCAGTGTTCTGAGCTGATAATTTCAGGCAAGAAATAATCGTGCAAATCAACCTTTCTTTGGTTGAACGCAAATTTGTACGACAAAAACAGAGAATTTCTGTCTCATTCTTGAGACTCACTTCTCAGGTAACTTTATCAGAAACAGCTCCTATTAACAAAACTGCTAGTGAGCTGAATGACAGTAGCTAGTACCTCTCAACGGTTGTGATGACAGATAGGGCCATCAAACATGCTTCCTTTGATGGCTTCAAGTTACTTGGCACCGAAAGCATATACCCAGTTTCGCTACAAAACCAGCTACTGGTAGCTCTTAAGAGAATCTTCATTACTAGCCTGATACTAGCATGCATACCGAAAGCCTGGTGAACAGTAAAAGTAGCCTTTATACTGAAAATTTGAAAATAGGACTATACGTTCGCCAAGAGTTTCAGACCTACATATAAGCCTGACTTCCTTCATGTTGAAGAGCATGGAGAGGATGGTCGAACTTCATGTGCACAAAACTGCTTGAACAATGCATCCTTTGTCTAAGATGCAACATGCTGACCAACGCTACTACCAGGAAATGCTAACTAAGGTTCGGTTCCTGAAATCATTTTTCTGAGACTTGCCTTGCAAATTTATCGGCGTAATCCTATTGTGACGTGGGACTCAAAAAAGTCTCAGTGAATTCAACCATCCGATTGCGTTCAGTAAAGTTTGGAATTTTTTAACGAGCTTGGAAGTTGCCAAAGGATTCAGCGAAATTTCTAGCATATCTTGGCTCTCTTGGAAAACCGGCGTAAGTTGTCATAGCAAGGAATGAAATCTAACGTTGCCGTTCTCCAGAAATCCATCTCTAAAGGTACAACTGCATTCATTTCCTGGCTCAAATTGGCGAGCGGGGAGGCCAATCGACCGGATCATTTCTCAAGATTACACGATTACCGAACTTCCCCTTCAATAGATAAATTTTGTGACCAGCTATGTAGCATGTAGCACGTGGCACCATCTTGTTGGAATCACATATCACTGATGTCAAGTTCATACAATTCTGGCCAAAAGTAATCTTCCAACATCGCACGATAGAGAACTGCATTGACCGTGACATGGCGATCACTTTCATCGACGAAAAAATACGGTCCTGTCACACCCCCGGCATGAAATCCACACCACACAGTCACTTATTGTATTCGTATTGGAGTCTCTTGAAGAACATGTGGGCTTGTTGCTGTTCAATAATTCATATTTTGCTTATTGACGAAGCCATTAAGCCAAAAATGAGCTAAGTCACTGAAGATGATTTTTTGATGAAATTCTGAATTTTCTTCAAACTTTTGCAGAGCCCAATCGGAGAAGTTTCGAGGCTTCAAATGATCAAGAGACTTCAGTTCTTGAGTTAATTTGGTCTGGTAAGGGTGTAGGCTAAGATCTTTATGCAAAATTCGCCTCAATGTGGACTGAGAGATTCTCAATTCCTGTGAACTGCGTGGAATCTACTGATTTGGCTCATTTTGAATTGAAGTACTTGCGGCTGCGGTATTTTCGGTACAACCGGTCCATTGTCTGGCTGGCAGTTTTGTTAATTTTTTTAAAGTCGGAATAGAGCACTCAGACAAAGTCCATTGTACTCTTTGTAAAGTTCATTTTTCAGTCTTACGAAGAAAGATGAGTAAGAGCTTCAGTGATAAGGTACCGATAGTACCAGCACCCATCATGTCACCGCCGAGTACTTGTGTCTGTGGCACGGATAATCAACATGAAATGCACGAAAGCCATTGCATCTCCAAGTGAATATTTGATGCAGCATTCCAGTGAACAATTGATTGGCCCTTGAGGACGCCGACTGCACGCACCACCGTAACCATCACTGGTGAGTGCTAGAGACAGATGTTAAACGAGTTTTTTCCGCAAAACGCTGAATTGGATCTCTAGCATTGTTGGTTCCAGCAGGACGGTGCAACCGCTCACACATCTCGGGCAACGATGGAGTCTTTAAATCACCAATTTCCAGGCCGTGTGATCTTCCGTTTTTTCTTTGGGGCTTTCTAAAATCTCGTGTTTACCCCACAAACCTTGCAAATCTTGTATACCAACATTAAAAAAAGAAATCACAAATTTGGAGCCAGATGTTTGGCGAGCAACAATTCAAAATGCCGTAAAACGAGTACAAATCTGCATCAACTCAGGAAGTGGTCATTTGACCGAGATCATTTCTTCAATTTAATTTCCTCAATTCTACAACTTCAAGTAAACTTTTCGTGAAAACAGAGCCAAATTTCTTTCATTTCTAACAAAATGGCGTTCAATTCACATTATGACATTACTTTTGTCTCACCTTGTAGAGATGATGAAACTGTGCGGTTTTTTGGTATTTCGTCCTAATTAGTACGATTTTAACGTCATATTCGGACATTGCTCATATGTATTGTCGGGGAGTTCGCTGAAATATTATTTGGTGGCGTCCTCGTACTTGTCTTTCATAGGGGCATGAGCGCATATTAAGTTTATGTTAACGAACTTAGCCTTGTTCTGCCATAAGACGCGCGCTTAAAACTTCCTGTCTAAGTATGCCGTGTATGGCAAATCCGTACCCGAATGATCTCAGTTTCTTTTCCCTATACATTGTATATTTTACACCCCCATTGTATCCGGCCCAGTCTATCACACTTCCTGGATGGCTGTGATATATGCAGTCAAGGGCCTATGCTACGATTGTTCGTAATTGTTCGTCTGTACGTGGCCTGTTAAGGGTTCGCACATTCAACGTGCAGATCGCAAAGTCGTTTTACATCAAACTTTTGAAAGGATCACCAATAGTAAATCTGTTTTTATCCCAGGCCATTAATTGGTTCGTCGCATCTTTCTAATGTCGTTCGTATAAGGTTGTGAGCCATATGACGGTCGAGCATAACCTTGCCATTTAATACTGCATGAGTGAAGGATTACTCGTGCAGATTTGAATATCGTTCTGTTAACAGTTGATATGTTTCTGTCCAAGGCTGTTGGTTGATTTTGCAACCTGAATGCTCGGGTCCTTTCTGGTACAATTGGTTGAGAGTTGCCGGATATTCAGTAATAATTAGCCCACTTTGGGGTATTAGAGATATCGTTGGCCCATCAAGGAATCTCCGCCACCATCTCGACGTGAACATTCTCATTCATGGAAAATGCCATTGATCTCACCTCCAAATACACTGAATAGGAAGTTCATACAAAATACCTCCCTGGTTTCGGTCAAATAAACCTATTCGCCGTACATCCGTCTCCTGGTTTTATGTCAGTCCCGAAAGGTATTGGTGTTGCAACCGGTGTCTAAAAGTGGTAAAATAGGCTTAGGTGATGTGTAGTTATAGCAGTACTGGATATTACTAGGTTGACCCCGGATAACAGATTTAAAATTAAACAAAAATTAATAATTTGCTAAGGCGTCCCACCGCTTCAGCTTTAAAAAGTTCAGATCTCTTGAGGTAATTTAAATGATATCACTTTTCGAACCTTAGGATGTAAGATTACTTTCGTTGGGCATGATTTTCCAGCAGTCTCTAGGTAAAATTCTGCTGTTGGTATAAGGTTGTTCATTTCAACATATATTACTCATCAACTCATGCACACTTCTCTTCTTACAGGTTATCACAACTGCCTTCTCTTACTACACGTTACTGTCAAGTTTTGATAATCCCAAATAATTGTCTAAAGGACCAGCATACGCAAGCAAAATTAAAGGACACTGCACGAATAATACTGCAATAGCAAGGCCGATTTTAGAGCGACTTGGAAGAAACAAGGTAGAATCCGCATGAAATCTGCTTGACAAGAGATGATTTTACTGAATTTAGCTAAATAAATTTGACAAACATATTTTATCAATTTAAAACGTTTTTTTTTTTAAGTTTGTGGCTCATATTACGGGGCTAGACCTGTTGACTACCAAAAAGCCATCAGAGATACCGACTCTGAAGGGCTGGATTTCACTCGACCATCACAACGCAACCCCTGGTTTAACTACGAGTCCCAGCAAGCAAGAGGCATACAAAGAGGTGCTGATAGAAAGACTAGATCTCGTGAGCAGCTCTAGAAGCAGAAGTTTTGTAGTAGTCGCCGTCAATGCTGAGGATTTAGAAAAAAACATTTCTGTAGACTGTATTACTGCGATGACGAACCAAATACCCCTATCAGGCAAAATAAACGTTTCAACTTGGACGATGTAGACCAGTATTTCCATCCATCCGACACAGATGAAGTGAAAATATCCATATCTAAGCTTAAGTTCAACAAAGGTGCTAGAGCGGACGGCCTGACTGCAGTGCCCTTCAAAGCGGCAGCCGATGAGTTAGTACGAGCATACACCATCTCATCTGTAAAATATGGTCGGACGAAAGTATAGCCTCTGAACTGCGCCAACTACACAGGTATCAATCCTCTTAACACAGCCTATAAGATCCTATCTGCCGTATTGTGTGAATGCATGTAGCCTCGTCAACCACCCGATTGATCCATTGCAGTGTGGAGCTTGGAGCTTCATCTGTAGAGTCGAGCTATTCAGAGCAATGCCTAGTTTTGATATCCCAGCCTAACTCCTCCGTGCGTACAGGATGACGATGCAGAATGCACGCTGCTCCATCAAGATCGGTAAAGAACTCACATAGACCTTTTATGTCAAAAAATGCGATGCGCTGTCGCCCGATTCCTTTAACATCATTATTGAGAGAATAGTGCGAAATTCATGCACCAACACAAGAAGCACAATCTTTCAAAAGTCCGTCCAATTACTCGTATACGCCGATTACATCGATATAATCGGAAGAAAACATCGTAATGTCAGCTGTGCTTTCGCGAATATTGAGGACAAAGATGGGTTTCACGATCAATGAGTGCAAGACTAAGTATATGCTGTCAACAAGAAAGGCACCCAATACCGACGTCTCGCACAGAACGTCACTGTGATCAAACTGAGATAAAACGAAGAATAACTCTTGCCAGTCGCTGCTTTTTGGGCTAAGAAGACAATTGCCTAGCAAAGCCCTGTCTCGAACAATAAAAGTGACCCTATATGCGACCCTAATAATCTCGGTCCTTCCATCCTTCCTATAGCGCAGAGGCATGGACTTTGTCAAACATGGATGAAGGTGCTGTTACCTGCTTTGAGAGGAAAATTCTTCGGGTGATTTTCGACATCGACCAGCCAGATAGTGTGCAGGTCCAATGACTGAGGAGGCGGGGTCACGTAGAACGGTTGGACACCAATGACACCGAAAAGTCTTTGAATACGATCCCGAGGGACAGCGCAGTAGAGGAAGACGGCGATGTAACCAATTTATTGTGAAATAGTTTTCTCAATAAATCTACCGTTGTATCGTAGTTTCCTTCAATGGATTTCTTGAATCTCTCCCATTTCTATGATATAATTTCACTGCATAGTTGAAGTGTAGCCTTAGAGTACCCAAAAATAAAGGCGGGCATCCTGTCTCTAGATGCAGTATAATTTGGGAGTACCACTCGGCAATTGGAAGATCCTTTTGAGGCAGTAATGGAGCCATTTTTCAGCAACTTCAAAGCAACAATAATTAATCTATTAATCGTCAACTGCATACCTTCTATTGCGTCGGCAAGAAAGACAATGTCATCCGCATACACAACTGCACGAATCTTTTTTCGGCTGAACTCAACTCCTCCACCTCTGCATCTGTAATGTCTTTGATGAATAAAATAATAAAAAAATGAAGTTTATTGATGTCCAGACATAAGTGATCTTAGCGATGTTACAATATTTCCGGACAAGCACATTAACGAGCCTGAAGCAAATTCTCTTCTTATCGGCTATGTTAGCACTTAACAATTAAGAAAAGCGATAGATACGGGTAACGGCATACGAATCAGACTTACGAAGACCGAATGTCTGCATAGCTGTTTTTCCGAAGAAGCAAACTCAACTCCTGACATCTATTTAGAAGGAGTCATCGTGTCTGAGTGCGAAAAATTGAAATACTGAGGGCCTGTTGTTAACACTCTGTGAAATTGTGAAGTTTGGTAAGACAGCGATCAGAGTAAATGGCAATAGTTACCCGAGGAATTTCAGATCAATGTAATCCGAAGGTCTCTACGCGTGGTTATCATAAAGTATCAAAATACAAGAGATAGCATGTTCTTAAAGAAGTGGACCTACGCAAAGAAGTGATTTCTTTTAAGCCCCTAGTATGTTAATTATGTCTATGTTCCTCATATTCTCGCTAATATGGGACCACTGCATGGTCCCTAGGATACAAGTAAAAGCCCGACAACTTTATTTTATCTCAAGATGTCCATCTTGTACTAATTATCTCTATCTCTAAATTTAGAAATATTGCTTCCTGAGAACTTTCCTTCCGGTAGTCGGGGAGGGTCTCAGTATTAGAATCCGATAGTTATCCGTATACGATAGGTAGAGAACATCAACAAAATTTGCCCTTCCTTTCCGAAGCGTTTCTTTGAATTTCGGAACAATTGTCTCTCTGGGAAGCAACAATAGCGGGAAAATTATTTGTGAAATCGAAAAATCACATAAGCAACTATGGGAGGACACGTGACGTTTTACTTAAGGAGCTCAGTTTGATTAAATCAGCTACAAAGGACTTAAATGAAAGGTCCGACTCTAAATATCAAGAACTAAGTACGTGGAAATGCAGTGAACTTTTCACATGTCGGCAGGTAGATTACCTGGACTTTATTCGTACCCTGCCATCAATTTCATTGATTGTCGTATTATATGCTGTGTCGCCGTCTGTCACAAATGACCTGACACTAATGTGTCATACAGGAACCATGGTGTGGAATAAGCTCATCTGTGGTTTCGCATGTTTAAGGGATTTCACACCACTTTATGACGAGCGATCGGAAAGGCCGAGAGCTTGTATTTATGCGCCGAACTCAGTCTCACGATTTAAACTTCTGCAATTTTGTAACCAAGATTTAGTAGCTGCAGACATAAGCTACAAAACGAATGGAGAATTTCTGCTTACCACCACCGGAGGCGGTAGAAGAATTCATTGTATATTAAGATTCCAGACAGATGGGACTTATCGTATGCTGCGGTGCTAATGCTCAGAACACTTTTTGGGGCAGTAGCAAATGCAACGTGAGAGGTAATCATCTACTAGCCAACTTTTGTTACGAGAGTAAGACAGCAAGTAATCGACTTAACCTTATCCAACAGGTATGCTAAGGAGCTTACTGGCTGGAAAGTACTATCAAAGATCTGCATGTCAGACTACAGGTACATTGAATTCAGAATCGGATGAGAGGCCTCGATCTTGTTAAAGAGGAGGAATCTGCATAAAACTAACTGTACACGATTTAAGGAGGAGCTCGACACGTACAATAGTGCTCCCCCTAAGCTCAGGATAAAACAATAGTTAGAGTAAGCTATTCAAAACATGAACGGTACCCTCACCAAGTGTTTCGAAATGGCATATTCAGCTATTAAACAACCCTGCAGATCGCCCGTTTCGTGGCAGAACGCAGACCAGAAAACCTCTAACAGGTCACTTAAGACTAATTTTGAGGAAAATTGGAGTCTTTCCTGATCAAAGCAAAATGATTTTAAGAGGTTTATTCGGACTTCGAAGAGCGCCTCTTACAAAATTTATTGCGAAAAGATCAAAACTATCGTTGAAACCAGTAGGCTGGTCAAAGTCCTCAAAAAAGGAAGACCAACCGGGCTGGAACCACTCAGAAAATCTGACAGTACCTATACTGAGTCGAAAGCAGAGACTCTTCGTCTCATGCTTGAGTCTCACTTCCCAGCTAACCTAATTGGAACCAGCTCACAACTAGCTCCTATCAACGAAGCCGGTAGTGAGCTGAGCAAACAACACGCCGTAGCTGGTATATCTCATCGGTTGTGGTAATCGAAGAGTCCATTAAACATGCTGTTACTTCCTTTGATGGCTTCAAGTCGCCTGGCACCGATGGTATTTACCCAGTTATGTTACAAAGAGGTATAGATCAGCTGCTGGCAACTGTGATGAGAATTTTCACTGCTAACTTGGCACTAGCATATACATACACCGAATAGCTGGCGAACAGAGAAAGTGGCTTTTATACGGAAAATCGGAAAGGAGGACGCTCGCCAAGACTTTCAGACCTATAAGTCTGACTACCTACATGCTAAAAAGCATCGAGAGAATGGTCGAGGTCCATGTGCGCAAAACCGCCTTGCGAATGCATCCTCTGTCGGCGATGTAACACGCCTATCAACGGGGAAGATCCTGCCAGAGTGCGCTTCAGAATCTGGTAGGCAGGGTGCTTTCGACAACACAACTTTTGATGGCATGTGTAACACGGCCAAACAACACGGCGAATACGAATCACTAATCTCGGAGATAAAAGCAATGCTGGTGAATAGGTGGTGCAAATGTGGCCAATATGTGATGGCGGGAGTAAACTGGGGTAGCCCGCAAGAAGGCGTTCTGTCTCCACTGCTATGATGCATGTTGGTCGACTCACTGCTCACCACGCTCAATAGTTCTGATGTCTACGCACAAGCATACGCAGGTGATGTAGCTGTACTGTCTGTTGGATCGTGCATAGCGACTGTCTGCTCTAAAACGCAGGCAGCCCTAGACGTGATAGGTGACTGGTGCACTAGTAATGGGCTTTCAGTCAATCCTCTCAAAACCTAGATTGTTCTCTTTATGAGAAGGAGGAAGCTGCCTGGTCTAACTCATCTAGTGCTTAAAGGCATCACTATCAATCCTCTAAACAAGATAAGCATGTGGGTGTCATCCTGGATAACAAACTTCTCTGGACTAAACATGTTACGTCGAAAATATCTAAGGCGCTGTCGATCTCCTGGCGGTTCAGAGGAGCTATCAGCAAGTCATGGGGCCTGTCACCGAGAGGGGTCCTTTGGATCTACACGTCTATAATAAAGCCAATTATGTTCTATGCGTCGGTTGTCTGGTGGAATAAGCTCTAGCAAAAATGCGTGATTGCTGCTTTTACCAGACTACAAAGAACGGTTTGTCTCGGATGCAAGGGGGCTTTCCCCAGCACTCCTGGCTCTGTTCTAGACGCATTGATGAATCTCCCTCCCCTTGATATTCATATCATGGGCTGAACTTTCAAAGCCATCTTCCGTTTAAAGAGAAGTGGTCTTTGGTACAATATGCCGTACAATATGCAATGACACCAGAACTCTTGTTCCGAAGAAAATATAAAATCGACTTTCTCTATACCTAGGACTTGTGTCGGGCAGAATCTGAGCCAGGAAAGGTATGCAGTCGGGTGTTCAGGATGTCTCCAAAACCAATGTACGCTGTGGCGCTGGTGTTTTTCTGCAGTACACTACGTGAAATTTCATTTCACGTTAGGAAAGCTTGCATCTGTGATCCAAGCGAAAATTTACGCAGTCCTGATGCCAGCGAACTATATTGCGGAGAACCGTTGGAGATGACGAAGCATTTGGATCTGTAGCGACAGCCAAGCTACACTTAGAGCCTTGCTGAACCTTCTTACGATTTCCAAGATAGTTCAAGAATGCAAGAGATCAAGAAACGCAATCGGAAGTCTAAATTCACCGTTTTCTGGGTCACAGGTCACATTAGAATCACGAGAAATGAAATTGCCAGGCATGGTTCAGAGGGGAGTTTTTCAGGACCCAAACCTACGTTGGGTCTGCCTACTCGGTTAATGTTTCCATTAACAGTTGGGTCTCATCTGAGCACAACTGTAGATGGTACAGCTCCCCGGGATGTAAACGAATGCAGACCTTTCGGCTGTCACTCGACAGGAAAACTGCAGGTTGCTTACTGGCGTCGTGACAGGGGATTACACTTTTGCAAAGGCATAAATGCTACAACATCCTGCGGTGCTTGTTGTGGAAGTGATGACGACACCACAGACTACAAGTACTCGGCGCTGACGTGGTGGGGGCTGATACTGTAGGCACCTTATCACTGAAGCATTTACTCATCTCTCATCGTAAGACTGAAAGATTTCATTAAAAGGATCTTTGCCTGAGTGCTCTGTTCCGACATAAAAAAAAAAACAAAAACAGAAATGTGTCAGCCATAAACAACTAACAAAAACTAAACATCAAACAGTCTGTAGTTTGCACTTCACTTTATAACAAAAATCATGACAGATGCCATCAGAAATTGATTAAATAAATTACGAGTAATCCTCCCTATTCGAATACTTAAATAATAAATTTATAAAAAGCAAAAATGCTTTTGAATAAATGAAACCAATCAAAACCGTTTAGCAATCAATTAAAAATCGATTACCAACTATGCACGCATTTATCCAGCTAATCCTTTAGCACAAATCATCAATTTATTCAACGGTCTCCATAGTTAAATGGGTTTTCTATAATCCCTTTCAAGTTCATGTCCTTTCAGTTGCATTGAGTGGATGCACCCCTTGCGCAGCAACGTGATATTTAATTCAAACACTTTATTGAAATTTCTGGGAACAAATTACTAGAAATATGTTCGTTAGTCCGATTAAACCTGATGGAGATCAATTAAAATGCAATTAATCGCAGGACATCCATACACAAATGCAATTGCAAGTAAAATTCTGTTCAGCAACGCACTACGCATTCGTGTGTAACAATAAAAAAGAATGAACTGCGTTGAAAACATAGAAAAAAACACTTTACTGTGGAAGAAATTTTTTAATAATTTACTGCGGGAAACTGATTTAGGAATGCTGCAAATGTCGATAGGAAATTAAGCCCTGAAATATAGAATAGACTAAGAGTACCTCGAATCCTCCAATTAATAGACCTCAACGCGATAAGCCCTAACTCGATAGGCGTCACAGCGTCAGAGCTTAAGGTGACACACGTCAACAAGATGTTAGGCAGGCGCCTTTAAGTCCCTTCTACATCCCGTCTACGCTGCCATAAACTACTCAGACCAAGTGCTCCATACGAGATTTAATACTGAGGTTTGACCGCAGCTTGTACATCGATCGATCTCGTCAATCGACCTTAACTCACTTGATGCTCTCCAGGCTATGATCTTTCAATATGATCAGAAGTGAAAAGCAATTATTTGCTAAATGCAGCTGTTGATTTGTTCGTCAGGGACTGGCATATTGAAAAGAAAATCCCAGTCATATCTTAGGTATATGAAACAGTGGTCCAACGATCTCCAAACTCTTGCTTGACTAGATCCCTCAAGATTAACTTCAGTCGCCCCCTGTATTCGAGATCTACGCTAACATGGAGCGCCCCTTACACTTACTTATATTTACTTGAATGGCTCTGCAGCCCAGGCTAGACGACTTAGGATGGTCTTTTGCCAGCTGCCTCCTCCACTTTTCACTCTGGGTTGCAGTCGAAAACTTTCGGAGCTAGAGTGCTGGTGCCCATATGTTTAAGCTGACCTAACCATATAACCCAGGTTATCAGAGCTTTTCCAACGAGGTCCGCATCACCGTACAACTATGTCAACGTTTTTAACGTGAACATCTGTCTCGGAGAGACTTAAGACAAGTTCTACCCTTCAAATCTTCTTCGCCGTATCCCAAAGAAACAGCGATTCGGAAGAGTGATTCTTCGTGTTATTTCTGCTGAGGTATTGCTGGTAGAATATATAACAGAGGCAAGGTAGTCAAAGTCCATTAACGGCTCGAAATTATAGCTGTTGACTGTGACATTCTGTCCAATGCATGGATGTTGAGTGTCTCTTCTTGCTTGTTGACAGCATACACATAGTTTTGCTCTAATTCACCGCTATACCCATTTTGGCAACGTCCGTTTTAATACTAGCGAACGCACCTGTGGCATACCGCTGGGTTCTCCCAATTTTTTTTTTTATAATTTGCGCGCACTCAAGGGATTTATGCACCCTTAAAATGTTTGCACACAGCGCGGGCGAAGGAAAATCAGGGAGGATGGAAAGAGTGGTACCGGTGAACACTGGTTTTAATTGTTTGAGGGTTATAATGACTAGGGAATAAAGAGCTAGGCAGGGCATTCCATAAGTTGTACGGCTTACAAAAGAATCACGATATTTTAGAGTACGTCCGAAAGTGGGATTGATGTGGGTATACTGATGACATTCATATGTTACGGTTGAAAGTTTGAATGGGCGGAATGCTACTGGTGATTTCTATGGAGCAATTGTGGTGGAAATAGCGTTAAAACAGAGTGAGACACAAGACATTACGTCGGTGTTCGAGGGTGGCCATTGTCTGAGTGATGTTAGTATCACAGTTTTATCGCATGCTCTTGAATCCCATCTAGTAGGTGCAGAGATGTTTTGGGCACACCTGACCAGATGTGGCCATTGTACTCCAATGCCTTATATATTAAGGCCAGATCAGAGGGGGTTAAGTATTTCTAACATCGCTTGAGGAAACCTAGACATTTCGCAGCATTTTTGACGACACCGAATATGTGGTCATTCCAACGTAAGTTGTCACTGACACACATACTGAGAATGGAAAGTTTATCGGTTTCGACGATGCAAGTGCCATTCATGGATAATGGCTGGGTGTTTAAATTTCGCTTTAACGACAGCAGACAGCATATTATATGTGTTTTGGAAGCATTAAATTCCACTCCGTTAGTGGTTCCCCAGTTAGTTATGCTGTTAATATCAGAATTCAATGAGCTTAAAATACGCTGGCGTTCACGTTCTACAGCCGAAGAGCAGGGACGTGAGTCAGGGAACGAATATGAAAAGCAGAGAGTACTGTCGTCAGCAAAGGAATATATTGTATTAGAAGTAGCAGACAAGAGATCGTTGATGAAAATTAAAAACAGTGTCGGGGACAGAACGGAGCCCTGGGGCACACCAGCATTTATTTTGTGGATATCAGACTTGAAACCATTCAAGACAACTTGAATTGAACGTTCCGAAAGGTAATTTTTAATCCATTGGAGAAGAGAGTCGTCGACCATTCACAGTAACGTGACGATCGTCATCGTCGACGATAAAATATGGCCCAATAACGCCGCCGGCATGCAAACCGCACGAAACAGTTATTTTTTGTGGATGAAGTGGTGATTCATGAAGCACATGTGGATTTTCACCCGACCAACAAAGCATATTTTGCTTATTGACGAACCCATTGAGCCAAAAATGAGCTTCGTCACTGAAGATGATTTTGCGATGAAATTCATCATCTTGGCGCATCTTCTCCAGAACCCAATCGGAGAACGTACGTCGCTTCAAATGGTCCATCGGCTTCAGTTCTTGAGTCAGCTTGATCTTGTATGGGTGTAAACCAAGATCCTTATGCAAAATACGCCATAATGTGGTCTGAGCGATGCCCAATTCTTGAGAACGCCGTGGAATTGACTGATTTGGATCGTCAGCTACGGACGCCTGAACGGCAGCGATATTTTCGACACTTCGACCAACCCGTTGTCTCACTGACACGGCAACATCACACAACGAATATATAGACTCAAATTTGTGCACTAAACTTCTTATTGCCTGTCCATAGGGCGAGAATTACGACCGAAAATTGGAGTTAACGCTTTTAAAGTTGCAGTCACCAACTCCGAATTTCGGTAGAAAATTTTTATAATTTGCAGACGTTGCTGGTTCGGGTACTTTACCATGATGAAAATGTTGAGTTTACTGAATAAATTGACAGTGACAGTTTGATGATTAGTGAAATAGTGCGTTCACAAATTAAATTCAAAGTTGTCAAGACCCTAGTGGAAAACCGTTAAGTATCTCGATAATGTAAATGTAAATGTAACCTGTACTCAACGTATTGCTCTATAATGATCAGTAAGATATATACGAATATGTGGTCGATGCAGCAGGATCCAGCGAGAAAGGTGACCTGTTCGACGTCAAGAGTTGAATCTAAATGTTCTCTGATTCGCTCCAGAATTATTCTAGCCATTATTTTGGCTACGGCTCGAAGAACCTCTCTACACTTCTCCAGTTTCCACACTCCATCAGGTTTCCCTTTTTTGGCAGCTGGATGATCATCCCTCTTTTCCACTCCTGCAGAAATTCTTCACTATCCCACACTCTGCACATGAGCGGCTATAGCAAATCAGCCGATGTATTTAACGCCGCTTGGTATAGTTCGGCAGGGATGCCATCAATATCCACTGCCTTCTTTCTCTTGAGGAACCTAATTGCTGCCATTATTTCGGTTTTACTGCGAGGCCCGATGCGAATGCGGGAATTTGTTGCTTCGGAAAACTCTTTCAAATTCGAGATCATAGCGCCATCGTCTAAGTGGTTTAAGACCGTAGAAAAATACTCTCTCCGTCTAGTGAGTTTTTCCTCATCCGAGATCAGTAGACCGAGATCTACACTTTCCACTGGATGTTGTTTGGAGCTCCGACCACCAGTGAGCACCTTGGTGATTTTGTAGACAGCGCTACTATCGGCCCTGCTTGCTGCTTCTTCCTCTTTTGAAGCCAGTGTGTCGATGTACCGACGTTTGTCAAGTCTTACACTACGCTGCACTTCCTACTTCTTCACACGATATTGGACTTCTACTTCGGTTCTCTCTACTACTAAGGCGGTTGCAATCAGAGCTCTGCTTGCTGTACGCTCATCGATCCGTCTCCAAGTTTCAGCCGAAAGCTATGTGCGATGACTTTTCTGCCGTTTACCGACATACCACCTTGATCAAAAAATCCCGGAATAACCACCGTGTGGCGCTCCCATTGTTTCGATTTGAGTTCTGTTTTTTTTTTTTGTTAAGTTGGTAAATCTGTTGTTGACATTCCCTCTAAATCTTAACTTCATAGCTTGACATTTGCAAAAGTGTTTCGGCAACGATTCTCTAAAGAAAACGGTCGTTTACCAGTGGCACGAGCGGTTCAAAAGTGGTCGCGAGTCAATCGAAGATGATGAACGCAGTGGCAGACCATCGACATCGAAAACCGACGAAAACATTGATGGAGTAAAAGAAATGTTAGTCAGTAACCGCAAATTAACCATCAGAGAGATAGCGGTGGACTTGAACATTGTCTATCGATCCGTCCAAGATATTTTGGTAAATTTTTTGGGTTTCCGTCTTGCAGCAGCAAAGTTGGTGCCAAAAGACCTCAATTTCATGCAAAAAAGAGACCGTGTTGACGTCGCAAAAGAGATAATTTGCGAGGCTGAATCCGATCCCACATTCATCAAAAGGATCATTACTGGAGACGAGACGTGGGTTTATGAGTACGACACACAATCCAGACATCAGGCAAGTGAATGATGTTCACCAAATGATCCGAGACCAAAAAAACCACTTCGTTTTCAGTCAAAAAAGAAGGCAATGCTCACGGTTTTTATGGATTACAACGGTGTAGTGCATCATGAATTTTTGCCATAAGGCCAGACAGTAAACAAAGAGTATTGTTTGGGCGTTATGAGACGTTTGTGTGAAGCAATTCGCCGAAAGAGACCACAATTGTGGGCAGAAAACTCGTGGATTTTGCACCATGAAAAATGCAACAAATACCATCCAACAGGCACCGAATTCACCTGATTTGGCTCCCTGTGACTTCTTTCTGTTCAATCGAGTTAAAAAAAAACCACTACGGGGAACGCGTTTCAGCAGCCGAGAGGAAGTAATGGAAAAATCGCACGAAGTACTGAGGGACATACCGAAAACCGAATATAAAAAATGTTTCGAGGATTGGATCAAGCGCTGGCATAAGTGTGTTGCAGTCGATGGGGATTACTTTGAAGGAGACAATATAGA
Source organism: Volucella bombylans (assembly GCA_949129095.1). NCBI lineage: Eukaryota > Metazoa > Arthropoda > Insecta > Diptera > Syrphidae > Volucella > Volucella bombylans. The sequence continues at coordinate 353,913,263 of OX422140.1, read as the reverse complement.
TTTAGACGAATAAACTTGTATTCTTAATTTTCTGAATAAATTCCGGGAACTGATCAAGGTGGTATGTAGGTGGTTGCCACAGTGGTCTCCCACGCTATTCTGAGCGCACGCTCATTGTAAAAAAAAAATAAAAAAATTACTCGTTGTGTTGAGCAAGTTTGAGCGGCTTCAGTTGACGGATGTAGTGTGATGGCGTATATGAGCTAACATAAGATGGTGGTTGCGTTCTTGCCCAATGTCTGATCACAATGTGATCTATCTGGTTGGATGTTCGCTGCCTGTCAGTTGAGACTCAGCTGATCTTGAGGCAGGTTCTATGCTTAAGAAGTTTACCCCAATGACTAGGCGATTTGTATTGCGGAAGTTCACGAACCGCTCACAGTTGTCATTCCGTTCTCCAAGGACGTGAACTCCCATCACGTGTTTAAGCACAGTATTGTCGCAACCTACCTTGGCATTGAAATCCTCCATCACCACTACGATATCAACATTAGGCATTTGATTGCGGGCGGCGCCTAATTGGCTGTAAAAATCGTCCTTATCATCCCCAGCCGCGTCTTCAGTTGGAGCATAATACTGTATGATGGTGACTTTTCTTACTCTACTCTGGAATCTAGCTGTCAAAATCCGGTCACTGTAAGGTTTCCAGGATATGAGGCTCGCGCAGCTGGAGTTAGCATCGATCCGACCTCCGAGCACTACCAGCTGGCTCGCCAGAATAGAGCATGACAGTGCTTTTTGTTGGGAACTGGTATTCCCCAATAACGAACATCACTCAGTCCCAGGATTTCGATATTATGTCGTGTTAACTCGCATTCCAGTTGGAGAAATCTGGCTTTATAAATCCCTACTTGGAGTGAGTCGAGGAGGGTCTTAACGTTCCAGTTGTCCTTATTCGATAGCCAAAGGTCGTCAACAAGTTATCCGTCCATATCCAAGGCGTTTGCTGCCGATTCGTAGCAGTAATCTTTTTTACGGTCATGGCTCGCTTGGCCACAAACCAACTTATTCTGCACCCATCCGCCATCCAAGATAAACATTTTCATGTTCAGCTCTTGGTTTTAGTATTCAAATTAATTACTTATATAAAGGGTCCGCCATCTAACGTTTTTTTTTCAACTAGTACTTATTTCGTGAATGGTAACACTTAGCTCATGTCTGAGTTGACAGATAATTATTTTTATCCTTCTGGTTCATAATGGAAAATAATTTCATTCAAATGGCTGCCTCGGCTGGCCATGCAGTAGCCTACACGATCGGTCAACTTTTTAAGCACATTATCGATTGTGTGCAGCTGTATTTCACCAATGGCTTCACGAATATTGTCCTTTAAAGCGTCAATTGTCTTTAGCTTGCCGGCGTAACACTTATCGTTTACAGCACCCCACAAATAATAGTCCAACGGTGTCAAATCGCAGCTCCGAGGTGGCCAAACGACATCAGCTCTGTGGCTGATAATGCGATCTTCAAAAACAGGGCGCAAAACATCGAGTGTAGCTTCGGCTGTGTGGCACGTAGCGCCGTCCTGTTGAAACCAAATGTTGCCAATATCCTCCTCTTCAATTTTTGTGAACAAAAATTCGTTCAACATGGCCCGATAACGATCGCCATTGACTGTAACGGCCACTCCTTGCTCATTTTCGAAGAAAAATGGCCCAATTATGCCTCTGGACCAAAATCCGCACCAAACAGTGACTTGTTTTGGGTGTATCAGCTTTTCAATGTATGCGTGCGGATTTTCTGTACCCCAAATACGACAATTTTGCTTGTTACATACCCGCCAAGATCAAAATGAGTTTCATCTGAAAAGATGATTTTTTTGGCAAAATCGGCATCTTCTCTAAGTCGATCGCAGGCCCACTTAGCGAAGCGAAAACGCATTGGATGGTCAGCTGGCTTCAACTCCTGAACTAATTGGACTTTGTATGGCGTCATACCAAGGTCTTTATGCAAAATTCGTCTCAATGATGTCTCCGAAATGTTCAATTGTTGAGAACGACGGTGAATTGATGTTGATGGCGCTTCACGCACACTTTCTGCCACAGCAGCAATATTCTCGGGTGTACACACTGTTTTTGGCTTTTCACGCTTTGGCTTATCGATGAGGATGCCAGTTTCTTTCACTTTTTTCACAAGATAACGAACATACGGAGCTGACGGTGCTGACGGTGCTTCTCTTCTTCCAAAATCCGTACGCAATTTTCGCACACATTCTGCAACATTACCATGATTTTCAAAGTAATGTCGCAATATTTCCCAGCGTTGTTCAAGCGTATACACAACCATATTCGTTCAGCGGAAGGATAAAACTAATTATCTGTCAAATCAGACATGAGCTAAGTGTTACCGTTCACGAAATAAGGTAACAATTGTATGGAATAAAAATAGCAATAACCTTTCAACAAATATTTGTGGTGCGTAGTGGTTTATAGTAATGGTAGGCATTAAATTGCTGCTTATGTGCAGCATATAGTCACTGCATCAGGGACTATAGGCAAAATGCCACTAAGGATGTAGAAGTTAGTCACAAAGAACAAAGTAAAAAATGCGTAGTGAATTTGCAAATAAAAAGGACTTCCACCCCATGCAAGAAAGAGTCTGTGTGTGACGGTCAACTCGATAACATCGTTCTCAAAGCAAATTTAAATAAAAATATATTGCAGTGATTATTTAAACTTTTTTCAAATGTAAGTTCTTCTAATTCTATTCCTTTTTCTTGAATCTGTAGAACACTTTCTATCTGAATATTAAGGACAAATAATTTAACTTGTATCGAGAATGAATTCGTATTTATCCACGAAATCGATGTAAATAGAATATTTTCGAAATATATCGACTCGGGAGATAAATGCAAATCAAAGAAAGGGCTCCCAATCTTCGGTTTCACATAGAAGGCCACTTGAGTTTCGAGAAGAATAAATGGAATTGCTTCATAATAAGTACAGATACATCGTTTTCCAAGTCATTCTCATACAAACGAATAATAACTTCTTTTCTTTTCTTAAATATTAAATATTAAAATTATGTTTGTCTTTCAAATGTTGTTGTCAATAGAAATGCTTGGTTTCCAACTGGAATCAAATACAAACCATTTGAGATACAAACTAACAAAAAATGGGATGAATGCATATCAGGCTGATATTGGCGAATTTAACCTTGATTCACATTGTTAAGTGTCGTTCACTTAATGAAAGTTAAGCATTTCTTGTTGACAAATCCACGGTAAAAGAGACGCTGCTTCTACCCTCTGTAGCAGTACCCGTTGTAAATGTCACAGTTCTTCATCACCCTTTTGTTGGGTCCATACCATAACACTTCCTTGGTGGCAGTTAATTTTACGTATGATAATAGCAGTCGAGGAATCCAGTAGTTAATCTGTTCAAAGCCCGGACATTATGTGTACACATCTGAACAGCGTTCTGCTATGTTTGTGTTGCAAGACTATCGACAGTAAATTCATTCTTATCTGAGGATAAATGTTGCCTCAAAACACAAGCATTTTTAGGCGATAGTGTAGTTGGCCGCCAACATAATTCCCCAAATTGTAGGGCAAGGGTCTTTCTTGAATACTTTGAGCAAAAGAGGACAGTGAACCGTTTTAGAGGGTATTGTGCATCCGTAACCATATTGCAATCAGCTCAAGAAAGGTAGATGTAGCTCATACTAGGAATTCACAATGATAGATGTTGGCACGAATTATTCCATCATATGTCCTACTTCTAAGATTCAGTCATTTCTGACACCTGTACCCGGTACCATGAAGAGGTGAAATAAGCTCAATTGCTTTGTAATCATAGTTACGAAAGTGTGCATTGCCTGGTTGACGTCGAGTGCCTACTCCAATTCACTGCTGACCTTTTCTACGTGGAGAAATTTTAAGAAAGACCATCACTTCTTCACTGGTCCCCAGAGGGGTCCAGTATTTTCGCCGGCCGTGGCCTAAAAAATATCAGTGAAGACCGAGATACTCGGAGAAGATTTAATTTAATTCGAAAGTCTTCCAAAATTATTGGTGACTATGACATCCTTGTACCTATGAATCCATGGGGGTATGCTGTCGAAGGAAAGTAGGGTCATAGGTGAGAGGAGAGAGGACGGGTAGCTTCGTGGTCGATTGCTTCTTCACTTGTGGCTTCACCTGGATATGGACCTTCAGGGTTATTAACTGGACCAGCCCATCATGATAAAGAAGGACCACTAAAACGTGGTCTATGGTACATCAATCCATTGAATTATTTTGGTGCTTACGAGTAGTCCATACTCTCTGGTGAAGATTTGGCTACATGTGCCACAAACCTTAATTGACATTAATTTCTGACTAAATTTTTTATCGAAAATTATCCTGCATATTTGCTACTTTTAGGGGTTCTTTTGTGTGTGAACAGCAGAGAACAAGTGCTCACTCCTCTAGTGGTGTACTTTTATCGGCAGATACTCCTAAGTCAATGCCAACAAGTCTCGCACTAATTTTCTTTTCATTACGCCTTTCTTAAGCGTGTGAAATTCCTATACGACCAACAACTGATGCAAAAAATACTGCAATGTCCCAAAGGCAGAAAAAATTGTTGGTCATTCGTCAAAACCATTAGAAATTCCGCCTCATCCTCCATCCCAACGCTCATTTACAATGACATTCCAGCTGTCAGCTCTTTGGATAAGGCCAATCTGCTTGCTGCACACTTTGCGGCCAGCTCAACACTCCCAGATTGTGCTTTGTCTCCGCCTACACTTGAGTGCGTCGAATCTTCAATGGGAGGAATCTACTTCCGCACTCGTATAGTAGCAAGAGTACATAAAGATGGTCCAGATGGAATATCTCCCCTTCTTCTGAAGAGGTGTTCTTCCTCGCTGGAAAAACCACCGCGTAAGCTTTTTCATCAATCCTACTCTTTAGAACTCTTCCCGAGCAGATGGAAAACAGACCCTTTGCACTTACGTCCCTTCCTTCCAAGGTCATGGAAACACTGATAAATCGCCAGCTCATAAAATATCTCGAAACACGAAAACGGTTCTCAACGGTTTTCGTAGCAATAGGTCCACTGGTGATTTGATGGCATGTCTCACCGAAAAGTGGAACCAAAGCGAACATCAATCTGGGGAAAGCAAGATAGTTGCACTTGATATTTCTAAGGCATGAGACAGAGTTCGGCATCAGGCTCTTTTGTCGAAAATGCGTGCATTTGGGATCGACGACTCTCTTCTACAATGGATTAGAAATTACCTTTCGGAACGTTCAATTCAAGTTGTTTTGGACGGTTTCAAGTCCGATATTCACAAAATAAATGCTGGTGTGCCCCAGGGCTCTGTTCTGTCCCCGACACTCTTTTTAATTTTCATTAATGATCTCTTGACTGCTACTTCTAATCCAATATATTCCTTTGCTAATGACAGTACTCTCTGCTTTTAATATTCGTTCCCGGACTCACGGCCCTGCTCTTCGGCTGTAGAACGAGAACGGCAGCGTATGCTAAACTCATTAATTTTCGATATCAACAGCATAAACAATTGGGGAACTATCAACAGAGTGGAATTTAATGCTTCCAAAAAACGATGTTGTCTGTACATGAATGGCACTTGCATAGTCGAAGCCGAAAAACTTTCCATTCTCGGTATGTGGAAATGTCAATGACAACTTACGTTGGAATGACCACATATTTGATGTCGCAAAAACTGCTGCGAAATGTCAAAGTTTCCTCAAGCGAAATGAAATGTATGAAATATTTTACACCTCTGATCTGGCCTCAATATAAATAAGGCATTCATCCGCTCAAAATTGGAATACAATGCCCACAACTTGTCACGTGCTCCTAAAACATCTCTGCACCTGCTAGATAGGATTCAAAACCGTACGATAAAACTTATTGATGATACTAATATCAGTCAATCAATTGACATCCTCGAACATCGACGTTATGTCTTCTGTCTCATTTTGTTTTATCGATATTTCCACCACCAGTACTCCGCTGAAATCGCCAGTAGCATTCCGCCCATTCAAACATTCAACCGTAACACCCGTCTCGCTATGAATGCTCATCAGTATACCCTCAAGCCCATTTTCGGACGTACTCCAAAATATCGTGATTCGTTCCTAAGCCGTACAACTCGCTTATAGAATGCCCTGCCGATCTCTGTATTTCCTGGTCGTTATAACTTGCAAACATTTAAAAACAATGTACATCGGTACCTCTCTTTTCTTCCTCCCTAAATTTCCTTTGCCCGCGCTGTGTACAATCACCTTAAGGGTACTCAAACCCCTTGGGCGCGGCTTCATTATAAAAAAAAAAAAAAAAAAAAAAATTAAGTAGATCCATAATCCCTGTAGTTGACTGGGTTTCTGCACATCACCCGGCAAATTATGATATTTTTTAGTGCTCCTTCTGTGTCTAGTGTGGCAAGCGGCTTTAAATTGTCTTTCTGCTCCTCTGCCGTTCACATAAGAATGTTAAATCGTAGAAATTTCGTTGTTGTTGAGTCGATTGCGAACAAACTACTATTACTACTACTAATACTAAATAAACTACTGCACCCGTCTTCAGATGCTATGATGGTAAAAATGCCGTGTAATTGCCGACCATGTTCATGCTGTATATATAGCGACACCGAATCGAAACAGATTCAAATACATTCCAATGTTTACTTCTCATCCTGATGAGTACATGGTCGATGTGATATCCCTTCTAGGCTCGCCGGACCACTGTGTCATATGAGTTAATTTCTCTCACACCAACTACACAGTTAGAGAAAATATTCCTAAAAAAACCGTATGGCAATACGAGAAAGCCAATTGGAGCGGACTTAACAGCTTTTTTTAGGAATTTTAACTTGTCGTTATGTTTCCTCGCCAATGACGTAGATGCCGCTGTTGATATCATCACAGGCACTATTGTCTTTGAACTGTGCTCATTTAATCCTCATGGGATAAAGAATATCAAACCAAAAGAAAAGGCGTGATGCGGCACCGTTTTCGCACTCTTGTAATAGCAAGAGTACTTAAAGCTCTTAACATTCACAAATTCTCGGCTCCAGATGGTATATCTAATCTTCTCCTGCACTTACGTCCTTTCTTTTAAAGGTTATGGAAAGCCCTCGGCTCACGAAATATCTCGCAACACGAAAACTTCTCAACGATTAGCAGTACGATTTTCGTAGCAACGGTTTCAAATCTGATATTCACAAATTAAATGCTGGTGTGCCCCAGGGCTCCGTTCTGTTTCCGACACTCTTTTTAATTTTCAACAATGATGCTAGAATTAGTTTAGATAAGAATGGCTGTTGGAAAAACAAACACATTTAAGCCTATTGTCCCATTGTAATGCCGCGTGGATGTTTTATCCCCCTACTCTTGGCGTAGGAGACCGTTAACGTCTATATTCTCCAGATCGCTTAATTGATTATAGAAGATACCTCCTAAGTGGAGTTTTCTTCTTTAGCAGAGAGCTGGGCATGTACAGAGTAGGTGCAGTATTCTCTCCTCCTCCTTCTAATCCATGCAACTTGCATGGTTGCCTATAATACAGGGTGCAGTAATGACACCTATTTAAGCCATGAGGTGTTTCCTATTTTGAAAGATCAAACTCTTAGAGCGATTCAGATCCAGCTCTGGCCAGATTTGTTGGTTGTTAGACATGTTGGCCTAACAGTCCATCTACGGTTTACTCTTTTGTTAGCATCCAACTTTAGTATTAGTGTGCACGTAGGGATTAGTATATCGATGCAACCCTTTTCCGGTAGAATAAGTAGAGTGGTTCCAATGTTGGCGAGTTCGTCAGCCCTGCAATTCCCTGAAAGGTGTCTGTGGCCCGGCACCCAACATAAGTGAAAGTTGTACTAATATCCCTAAGAGATGACTTGCATTCAAAGGCGGGTCTAGAATTTAATGGGACTGAGTCCAGGGACTTGATAGCGTCCTGACTATCCAAAAAGATGCGGATATCCTTTAATCTCCAAAATTTCCACCTGGAACACGCTACAGTGATTTGGAAGACAGAAGGAGAGGCTTAGATTTAGCTTATCTGAGAAAACACGGCCCACAACCCCGCTATCAGTCTTAGATCCATCTGTGTAAAAGTGGATTGATTTGTCTTCCGTGAAAGCATGCTTACATGAAAATCTTTGTTAAACCAATGTTAGAGCATAGTATAGTCGATGTTCTCTGGCAGGATTACTAGTATGTTTAGAATATTAGCGCGGCCAAATAATTTGTTTGTCCGATGTGTAGTTGTGTCATGGCTAGTTGCCTGCTGGAAATATCGTGGGGTGGCAAGTGAAACAGAATATCCGGTGTTGCGCAGGGCACTGCTTCTTCTAACCCAACATATTCCCTTGTTTATGACAGTACTCTCTGCTTTTTATATCGTTCCGGACTCACGTCCCTGCTTTTCGGCTGTAGAACAGGTACGACAGCGTACGTTAAGCTTATCAGATTTCGATAACAGCATATCTGATGATGGAACCATCAACAGAATTGAATTTAATGCTTCCTAAATACAATGCTGTCTGTTCTGCCTCTGCCCATGTCATCGTTGAAACTAAAAAACTTACTTACAAACTCTTACTATGAATGCTCATCAGTATACCCTCAAGCCCACTTTCGGACGCATTCTGAAATATCGTGATTCCTTCCTAAGCCGTACAACTCGCTTATGGAATGCCCTGCGGATCTCTTTATTTCCTAGTCATTATAACTTGCGAAACATTTATTACCAACGTGCATCGGTATCTCTCTTTCTTTTCTCGTTCGCCTATATTGTGATGGAGAATGTACACCTTCGCCTTCGACGAGTGGCACGCCATGCTTCGCGCTCATGCCCTAACACCTAAAGTGAACGTCGCCAAGAAACAATTCGAGTTGATCGTGACCGCCAACATTCATATTGAATTGAAATTAGTCAAATTCGTACAAAAAGCAGTTGGTCGGCGGCGGCCTTTGGGAGACTGCAAGAGCATCAACGTAACCACAATTGGCCTCTATTGAATATTGAATTTACCCCGGACATCTGACTCATAAAGTACGAGGATGATCACGAAGTAGATGCGTTGCCATGGATCGACACCAAATGAAGATCTAAATACAAAACGGAAAAAAACACAAGAATCAGACACTCAAATTTGGCAGTTGGTAAAAGATAGCCATACCCATTCATTACAAATAAGTTGAACGCTTCGTATGACCAAACATTATTTCCGATTGTTCCAGCTTCACAAAAAAGTCTGTACAAAGTACAGAAAGCAAAAGTAACCCTCATTCAAAGGGTAGCGCCCTCAAAGACAATTTATCAGCAACCTGAAGCAAAAATTCAGACGTCAACACGCAGCATAGCACTCATGACAGCCTCCTTCAAAATAGATCAACTGCACGACAAGTAGTTCCCCAGACACCCGAGGACGAGTCACTAATGCAAGGTGGGCCATAATGTGTTCTTTTTAATGTTTATTTGTGTATTCGAGTTTTTTTCCATCGTGTTTTGAAAATGATATCGCTTAAGTGGCCAAGTATTTGACTACATTTCAACAGGCAAGAGGCTGCCCGTGTTGTCCAATGATCGAGAACTTTCTTTCTGCTATCTCTAGAGGCCCTAGACAACGGCGTCCTAAAGAGAATAGTTTCCGACTTCTGAAAGTTGATTTTCAACTTCCAGTCATCGCAAATTAGTCTTATCTTATCGAAGTCACGCTACAAGAGAGTATTAATGACCTCGATTTTTGGACCTGTTCTGTTCTGAACCTATCAAGTCGCTTGTATAAATGTTGAATGGGATCGGCGAATTGACCGCACCTTTCTGAAGACCATTTTTAATTTGAAATATTCCAACAGAAGTCACATCACCATTCTTCACGATGAACTGTCTGTTGGTTAGCATATTAGAAAGAATGCACAACAGTGGTTTATTGATCCCCAGCCTAGCCAGCTTATAGAAAAGACCCAAGTCAACAAGGCAGGCACCAGTACATTGGTTACATTTGCCTCTATTCCATTGGATATCGGACACCAGTTTAGACGCGGCATGTGAGATATCATGTGCCGCCTTAAAACCGAATTGATTATCCGGAACTACTCGTATATGTTTGTCCTCAACCCACCTAGTCAGAGCTTTTCAAAAAGCCTTACTGATATTCGGACGGAGACTTATCGACCGGAGATTCGCCGGATTGGATATATCCTTCCCCTTTTTGGGGATAGGTTGAACCACCGCCGTTTTCCAATGCGCTGGATAATGTGCATTATTCATTGCATTATTAAACAGGGTGGTGTGAATGTCCACCGCTTCTAGAGGAAGATGTCGAAGCACGATGTTCGGAATACCATCGCTCCCCACTGATTTCTTATCCCTAATTGTGTCGAAGATCTCATGGAGTCCTTCCTTCGAAATGAACGGGGGTAGGTCACCCTCTCTGGCAATGACATTATTGGCCGTATTTTCGTCGGTGAACCGGGTGAAACCAGAGCCCTCGGATCGCCAGTTCCCTATTTCATTTCGAATGCAGAAGTCGTGCACCAAGACGCGATTGTCCAGGTCGCAATTAGGGCCAATGGTATCAGTGGCCTTGTATACTTCCTGGAAAGTCGCCCCTATGGTCTCAACCTTCTTCTGTGGATCCTCGATCACAAAGAAGTCGTCATCATCAGCGGCCTCATTTGGATCAATACCTGCTATTGTCAGTAACCGTTCGTTGTCTGTTGTCCGGGCTATTTCAAGAAGGTCGTTTTGATTTTTTCTCCGAAATAGTTTATTTATTTGCGGAAACATATTCGGGTTGCTGGTGTTTACAGCTCGAACCTTGTTGTTACAATATGAACTTACAGAAATTCTGTAATTCTCTTTTATTAACGTTTGCACATTTTTAATCGACGACTTCAGTGTCCTAATCTCCGGGTATTTTCTGTCAATTAACTGTCTATACAAGTTTTTGAGTCTTGTCAGAAGTCTACTTTTTTGTCGGTGCAGTGCGTCAATAGTACTCGTAGGATTGCGGAGCAGGTCTTCGTTAGTCGTACGTCGATACCGCGGTATTGTAGTGTCCATAGTTTGTTTAATTGTCTCGTCCATTTGTTTTAGGTAATTTTCGATCTCCTCGTTTGACAAGTTCCTATTCGACGGTGGGTGGAGCGTGTTCGAGGAGAGCGCTCTTTTCAAGGTTGCGGAGAAGCGTGCCTATCGAGTTTTACTATAGTTGTAAGAATATCTTTGCACCAGAGTTGCAAAAGCTTAAGTCATTTTTGGCTTAAATCTGTCTTTCATTCACAAGCCAATTGGTGGAATTTGAATTAAAAGAATTTTAATTCATAAGCTAGTCGGTGAATTATGAATTACACCAATTTCAATTCATAAGCTGGCTTTGATTCTATAATTTTAAACCAAAGTGATTCAAGAGCGCGGATTGTATATGTATGAGTTGTATATGTATGAGTAGCTGTGTATGCTTTATGCGTTAAATAAGCCAATTGAATTAGTAGCAATATTGATAAAATAATATGTTGAGCGAGGGCCAGTGGCTTATCGTGCCTCCTGCTCTTTCTCCTGTGAGCGTTTGCTAAAACCGTTAGAAAAAAAAGAACGTGAGTTGGTCAATTGATTAAAATAAGTCATTCACAAATCGATTGTTGAATACGTGACAAACATTAGTGATCAAAGTGCATACAGGTAATGGTAGTGCATAAAGCTAAATATTCAAGATCTATTAACATTTAAGAAAAAAGAGTTTATTTTTTTGTTTTTTGAAAATAATGTACCAGCTTTATATTCGTTTCATCTTTTGTTTCCAAATTAGTAGGTAAATATGTTCGTTCAATTGAGGGAAATATTAAAGGTATTAGAGAACCTAAGGTATGAGATCGATATAGATTACACGACGATTATACCTATATGGCAAGCACGAGGATACCAAGAACAATATAATGATTATGTTCTAAAATTAGAAGAAATAAAACAAGCCTTAAGAATTATGTTTTGTTATCATAACTCTGCATTCGATGTTCGCCGAATGCTTTTATTACAGCTTGGCATTTGCGATAATCTCATTTTTCTTTGTGAGAAGGTCATTCTTATATTTGAAGAATATACAGATTATGACACTGAAGACGAAGATGACATTATAGATGTTGGCTTGTAAGTAACTTCAATGTATTATCAGCAATGTAATATACATCATTTTCAGATATTTGTAGAAAACAGATGAAAAACAACCAGCGAGTAATTAACTAGGCTTTTGCTTATAAGGAAGAAGTGAAAACTTAATAGTTGAAATGTTTACTCAAAAATGCATATATATTTCTCTCGAATAAAAAATGAAAAATTTAAAAAAAAAATTTGTTTGTAAATTTAAGTTAGAAAAAATTTGAACCAGCTACATTAATGACTGGACTTTTACAAGGAAAGATGTGAAATTTACAGAATTCTTTAAAAAATTAATTTTTCTTAAAAGAAAAATTTATCACAAAATAAAAAATCTCAGCGTACAAACTATCTAATAACAATAAGGTATATAACACACAAAATAAAAATAAAATACAAAGCAAACTTTATATTAGTTAAAATTTTAGAGGTATTTATTTTGTATATCCTTATTTTTGGCGACTTTAATCTTCCTCAACTACAATGGACTCCATCAGATGATCAATCGTTTTTCATCGCTTCAAATGCCATCTCAGCTAAGGAATGTCTCTTCTTAGATCGCTTAACAGACTCAAGTCTATGCCAAGTCAGTGGTATATCCAATTTTATGGGCAGGCAATTAGACCTTATTTTCACAACAGATCCAATTAACTCCTCAGTCTCACTTTGTCCCCTATCTCTCTCAACAATCGATAACTACCATCCCCCCTTCTACTTTAATTTTTTCATAACTCTTCATTCCAGTCCACTCCCCCCACAACTCTCTCATCTCTCGACTTTCATAAAGCAAACTTTCACAAAATCAGTGAATATCTCAGCAGATCCCTCTTTAACTTTCACAACCTAAGTATAAATGATGCTTTATCCATTTTTTATAAAGAAATATTTAATTCTTTTTCCCTTTACGTTCCGTTTTCCCGCCTTAAAACATCATCTACTAGTCCTCCCTGGTATAATCGCAAGCTTCGTTCCTTACGAAATCAGAGAAATAAGTTATGGGCTGTTTTCCTGCGTACCAGATCCTTTACCGACTATTCCAACTATCTTGGTGCTTATCTTCATTTCACCGAACTTTACGATTCCCTTTACCAGCGCTACCTTAACAATGCGCAAGTCAACCTTATAAACCACCCTAAGTCCTTTTTCCAATTTGTTAACTACAAAAGAAAGTCCGATGGTTACCCTCCTTCCCTCTCTTTCAACAACAGGTCATCAACCGACCCACTCACCATTGCCAACCTATTTGCTACCTTTTTTAAGCAATCCTTCACCAACGACTCCTTTGTACCAGATCCATCCTATTTTAGTTACCTACTAAACTCTCCAATGGCCCACTTCTCTCTCATATTTTTGATCCGTCTTATATCGAACATAAATTACACCAACTCAATGACGAATTCACACCCGGCCCAGATGGCCTCCCTGCCATATTTCTTAAAAAATGTTCTTCCTCTCTTTCCCTTGCCCTTTCTAATCTCTTCCGTCTATCCCTTTCACAAGGAGAATTTCCTCAGGTTTGGAAAACCTCCTTCATAACCCCGATCCACAAGAAAGGATCAAAGAATGAAATAACCAACTATCGTCCCATCGCTAAACTCTCCCATATACCCAAACTCTTCGAAAGTATTTTGTATGAAGCTCTAAGCTTCCAATGCAAATCACTTATTTCTCCTAGACAACATGGCTTCCTAAAGGGTAGGTCAACCACCACAAATCTCGTTGATTCGTATCCTTTGCCCTCTCTGCCCTAGAAAATGGCAATGAAGTCGATGTAGTTGCAACCGATTTTAGCAAAGCCTTCGATAAAATCTCTCATCGGTTAATTATCTTTAAATTGTCTGCCCTCGGCTTTGAACCCATATTGTTAAAATGGATATCCTCTTACCTCGAAAACCGTTTTTACAGTGTTCGTTTTAGGTCAGCCCAGTCCGCTCCATTTTTGGCCACCTCTGGAGTTCCACAAGGCAGCCATCTCGGTCCCCTTCTTTTTATATTAACCATAAATGATCTCGATATGATCATCAAACACTCGTCTGTCTCCCTTTACGCCGACGATACCAAATTTTTCAAAACCATTTCCTCTCCCCATGACTCTTTCCTCCTTCAACAAGATCTTGATAGTTTCTCGATCTGGTGCCTCAAAAATTCTTTGGAACTTAACATCGCCAAATGCCAATCCATCACCTTCTCACATAAGCGGAACCAATCTCCTCCCCGACACTATCTTCTCCATAACCAACCTATCTCCTCCGTACAATCTCTTCGCGACCTCGGCATTTTGTGTGACAGCGAGCTCAACTTCCGTTTACATATGGATGAGATAATCCTCAAAGCCAACTCTGCACTAGGTTTTGTAAAACGGTGGTCCAAAGAATTCACCAACCCATACGTGACCAGGTCCCTCTATATTACCTTTGTTCGCCCCCTCCTAGAGTACGCCAGTCAAGTATGGTCCCCATATCATCGTGTTCATATCTCGAGAATTGAAGGCATTCAGCGCCGTTTTCTTCGATTTGCTCTCCGAGATATGCCCTGGGACGATCCTTTTAATCTGCCCCCCTATCAAAACCGTCTCAAACTTATCAACTTAAACACCCTTGAAGATCGCAGGGATGCTGCAGACTTTCTCTTCATTCATCGACTCCTTTCAGGTCACGTTGAACGCGCGTCCCTTCACAACTCCATTTTCCTCAACACTAACCCTCGTAATCTACGTACCCCTCGACTCTTCTATCTACCAACCCACCACACCTCCTATGGCGCGAACGAACCAATCTCCCGTATGCTACGTCAAATCAACTCAAACCCTACCGTCTTTGATTTCCACCGCACCACTCCCTACCTCAAATCCGTTCTCCTTCACCAATCCAACAAACCTTAGTTTTAAGTTTTAGTTTAAGTTTAATCTGTAAGTTATACTCGTAGCTTGTATTAAGCCGAATAAATGGGGGCGTTCGCCCCCACCAAAATTAAAAAATTAAAATTAAAATGAAATTAAATTTGTGAATTCGATTTACAAATTATTCTCATTTCAAAGTTTTTTTCCTTAATTCTGTTATTTTTTGGTGAATCCAGCATAGTGACGTGTGAAAATAATCTCTCCACCGGTGCGGATGACGGCAATGCGGTGTTATATTTTAAAAATAGAGACCTTACTAAAGGGTAGTCCTTTAAGTTTTCTAAATTGGAGCATTTTCTCACCAAAAACTTCCTGATCTCAGTCTCGTCACTTCCTTGTGGAATAAATGAGGTTATGATGCTGTTACTGCTCACATCGCCGAAATCAAAGAAGTCGTCATTGGTATCATTTCTTTGTAGCGTCTCCTCTCTACTGTTGTTTGTTAGGGATTGCAGAAGACTCTTCACTTTATCCTGTTTATCCATATCTAACAGATTTATCCACGCTATTTTGAATCGGGGGTGAGTCAATGCAGCTATTGCTGCAACTTCACCCCTATCGTTTATTTCGAAATAATCGTGGAAACGTGACAGTAAAGAATTCTTAAGTTTTTCAACAATGGGCGCACAAAATTTAAGCCCATTGTTAGTAAGAAGAGATTCCCATTTCCGCCTTATTGTGAGAAGAGTTGGTATAACATAGCCATAATGGCAATTGTCCTCCCCCTGCAAAATATCAATTGCCCTAGCTATATGCTTTGACCAGGTCAAGTAATCATCAATGTACTCGAAATCGCTTTCAATAAAGAGCGATATTTTGCTAGATAAGCTCGCAGGTTAGCAATTTATCTCTCAAATGGAATATTTGCTGTAAGCAATCATGAAGACTATTCCAGCGCGTTAATACAGGTTTTTTTAAGCTACATCCCAAGAATATTTGCAATTGCTCCCTGCTTTTTGGTGACCCCAAACATTTCCACAAAGCCTCACATTTTTTTATAACACTGGAGTGTATGGACTTTATTGCTGTGTTCTAAGTAATGGCCTTGTGTGCATCGGAGCTTGCAATTAAATTGAGAGTGTGGCTGGCAAATCGCAAATGATAGGAAAGGTGTAATTCAAGGGATTCATTTTCAGGAAGCAGATCGTTTTCTTCCTCTTCGACGTTTTCACCATCGGTAGTACATTGATGATCATGAAAACTTGATTCCACATGAGTTGGATATGAACATATGTCGTCTGAAAAAAAAATTTTTATATAACAAATAGAATACACTTAATAAAAGTTCTTTCTGGTTAATAATGGACTAAATTAATTTAAATAGCGACCGTTAAAAAATAATTTTATGCCTGACAGTTTCGAGTTGAAAAAAATGGAGCGTTACACGAACAAAGCGTTACGGTAGAACAAGGCTTCTTTGAAAAATTCACAAAATAACAGTTAAAAGAATAAAAAGTGTGTTTTTTAATTAATTCATATTTTGTGTTCATATCTGTAGGATGTGATCGCGCCATAAGAGAATTTCCTCCATAAGGGTTTTTCCACCGATAAGAGAAGGAGAGGGTAATAAACGGCGTCGGGACTAAAATTTTCGGCGAAAATTTATCTGTAGATGTTGATGAGCTCACGATGCAACAGATCACAGAAACGCTGAGAAAATACAGTTTAGTTTTAGTTTTAAATGCATTTTATTTTCTTAACACTAACTCTTACATTCTAACAAAAAATGCTTAAATGCTAGCTTACAATTACTTAACAATCTTATACTAACTTACTGGCCCCACACAGGCACTCTAAGCTACTCTGAATACTTATATCTATGTCTTTCGACTGCAGTTACATTTTATTTATAAATACTTATTTTCTATACTTAAAGCTAAGAAAAAATTTGTTTACAAAAACTTAGCATATGGACATTTATTTTTTATAAAAACTTAGTATCTAACTTAAAATAAACCTTAGCCTACCTAACCTAAATGCACAATACACACATAAACACACATGGACATTATACACAATCATACACATATATCAGTATACACCTTTGTATACACTGATATATGTATATGTTTCTTAAATGCTAACCTAAACCTATGTAAGCTGGCCATCGCTATTTACAGAGCAAATAGATTGGTCAGCTCTGCCTCATTAGTGAGGCTGTTCCGTAATTGACGGAAACGAAGACGAAACATCTTCTCCGTCATTCAACCACCAGAAATGCTGGTGCTGCCGAACGACATCCCTCTTATCGCGATTCCCCACCGCCCTACTGAACCTGAGGCGATCCACACTGCCGTGTGCGACGTCTCTGAGTCGCCTGTCCCCAGCTGTCCGAGCGACATGGAAGATTAACGGCACCGCTGATCTATCCTGGATCAACCCTATCTGATCTAGGTAGAGGAATGCTTCTGGTGGAACGAAACCGTCAGAGCGCACACTCTCGTGGTAAAGGTAATTGGGGTAGTAAGCCCCAGATATCAGGTTATTCGTCGAGGTCATTGCTCTTGCAATGTGCCTTCGAGTCAGCTTAATTACGAAGTTGTCCACTCGTATTAGGTTCGCCCTGTTGTAAAGGGCCTCATTAGGATAAAATTTCTTGTACTCCGACTCTGGTGTTCTGTACAAGCGAAGACAAGCCCTAAGGCAAGCCCTCTCAAACACCCGAATCTTTTCCATTAAGCTTGCTCGTACATTGAACCACACGGGCCAACCAAATACCAGCATGGGCCTAATAAGGGCCATGTAGCAGATTACCTTTACCCTCGCATCGAGTTGGCTGCTATAAAACAGTCTCTTTGTAACGGCAAAAGCGCCTTTAGCTCTGGCCAGAGCAGCATCTACATTTTTGCCAAAATACAGAAACTGATCTAGCCAGATTCCAAGGTATCTGACTACATTTCGACAGGCAAGAGGCTGTCCGTGCTGTCCAATGATTGAGAACTTTCGCCAATTTTTTCTGGTATCCCTAGAGGCTCCAGACAACGGCGTCCTAAAGAGAATGGTTTCCGACTTCTGAAAGTTGATTTTCAACTTCCAGTCATCGCAAAATCGTCTTATCTTATCGAAGTCATGCTGTAAGAGAGTATTAATAACCTCGATTTTTGGACCTGTTCTGTACGCTACCAAATCGTCTGCGTACGCAATAGTATGGGGAAGTGAACCTATCAAGTCGCTTGTATAAATGTTAAATAGGATCGGCGAATTTACCGCGCCTTGCTGAAGACCATTAATTTGAAATATTCCAACAGAAGTCACATCACCATTCTTCACGATGAACTGTCTGTTGGTTAGCATATTATAAAGAATGTACAAGAGTGGTTTACTGATCCCCAGCCTAGTCAGCTTATAGAAAAGACCCTCTAACCATACGGTGTCGAAGGCCTTCTCCAAGTCAACAAGGCAGGCACCAGTGCACTGTTTCTTGCCTTTGTTCCATTGGATATCAGAAACCAGTTTAGACGCGGCATGTGAGATATCATGTCCCGCCTTAAAACCGAATTGATTATCCGGAACTATATGTTTGTCCTCAACCCACCTAGACAGAGCTCTATTGATTACCTTTTCAAAAACCTTACTGATATTCGGAAGGAGACTTATCGACCGGAGATTCGCCGGATTGGATATATCCTTCCCCTTTTTGGGGATAGGTTGAACCACCGCGCTGGATAATGTGCATTATTCATTGCATTATTAAACAGGGTGGTGTAAATGTCCACCGCTTCTAGAGGAAGATGTCGAAGCACGATGTTCGGAATACCATCGGTCCCCACTGATTTCTTAGCCCTGATTGTGTCGAAGATCTCACGGAGTTCTTCCTTCGAAATGAACGGGGGTAGGTCACCCTCTCTGGTCATGACATTATTTGCCATATTTTAGTCGCTGAACCGGGTGAAACCAGAGCCCTCGGATCGCCAGTTCCCTATTTCATTTCGAATGCAGAAGTCGTGCCCCAAGACGCGACTGTCCAGGTCATAATTAGGGCCAATGATATCAATGGCCTTGTATACTTCCTGGAAAGTCGCCCCTATGGTCTCAACCTTCTCCTGCGGATCCTCGATCACAAAGAAGGCGTCATCATCAGCGGCCTCATTTGGATCAATGCCTGCTATTGTCAGTAACCGTTCGTTGTCTGTTGTCCGGGCTATTTTAAGACACTGAAGGTCGTTTTGATTTTTTCTCCGAAATAGTTTATTTATTTGCGGAAACATATTCGGGTTGCTGGTGTTTACAGTCCGAACCTTGTTGTTCCAATACAAACTTACAGAAATTCTGTAATTTTCTTTTATTAACTTCTGCACATTTTTGATCGACGACTTCAGCGTCCTAATCTCCGGATCTTGTCTGTCAGTTAACTGTCTGTACAAGTTTTTGAGTATTGACAGAAGTCTACTTTTCTGTCGGTGCAGTGCGTCAATAGTAGGATTGCGGAACAGGTATTCGTTAGTTGTACGTCGATACCGCGGTATTGTAGTGTCCATAGTTTGTTTAATTGTCTCGTCCATTTTTTTTAGGTAATTGTCGATCTCCTCGTTTGACAAATTCCTATTGGACGGTGGGTGGAGCGTGTTCGAGGAGAGCGCTCTGTTCAAGGTTGCGGAGAAGCGCGTCCATCGAGTCTTACTGTAGTTGTAAGAATATCTTTGGACAAACTCCTCCAATTCCGCAATTTCGTTGGGAACTGTAATTTCGGTGCTAAAACCGCAATGGTCGCTGTCATACACGAATGTGCGCAGACAGTTTAGCGTTTGTAAATTCGTACCTGTCAGTCGTATACGTTCGTCGTACAGCAGTAGATCCAAATAAGACCCGCCTCTGGGTTATCCGTCGCTTTAAGACCGAGTCTGTACATGACGTCGTGCTGACCCCACCAATCGAGTAGTAGGTTCCCTCTAGTATTTGGCAAATTATTTCCCCAATCTCTGTGTCTAGCGTTGAAATCCCCGCCGATTATAAAATAATTCTCCCCCGATTCCAGCCTCAGAAGTCGAAAAAGCGTGTCGAGCTCTGTAATGAATAGGGTGGATTGTGAACCCTCAGGTGCATAAACAGAGGCCAAGTACAGCCGCTTTCCACTGCGGAGCGGGATGTACACGACGACTGCCTCCAACACCCGGAACCTGCGCAACACGCCCTTGTACACTCTGTGAAATTTTATACCTTCTTTAATGAAGATTGCGACACCACCTCCACGTTTGGATCTGGGCCGGTTTCTTCTTCTAACGATATAATTATTGTACTCCAGTTTGTGCTTATCGGTTAGCTTAGTTTCGCTAGCGAAAAGCACATCAGGAGTTTGGTCTTGTAGCAATTTAAACATTGCGGCTCTTCGTTCAATCCTAATCAGTGAATTAACATTCACCGCAAGGACCTTCAAAGTTTGCTCCACCATGTGCGTACCCATTACGACATGTGTTGCGTTAGGCCCGGCAGCAGCGTGTAGATCTGGTCCACCCGCTTGGCCTGTTCTTGAACCTGCTTTTGCAGCTGAGCCATCTGCCCTTGGATTGCGAGCAAGATGGCTAGCATGTTAGGTGCAGCTTCCGTTGTTCTCGGCGTTGGCGCCGGAGAAGCAACAGTCGCTTGCTGTACCGTAGCCCCCCTACCAGACGCCATTTGGGCGTAGGAAATTTGGGACGTGACGGCTGGTGTTTGAAACCTGATAGGTGAACGTTTGACCTCCACCTTCTGCTGCCGAGCCAGTTTTGCTTTCTTAATGTCAGCGAACTTTCCACATAACACGCACGAGAGCTGCGACCTATCGGATGCTCCGTCAACACCCAGAGGACATTCTTCGGAACTGTGGTTCTTAGCGCACTTCACGCATCGAGGCTGCATTTGGCAGTTCGACGCGGCGTGCCCGAACCTCTGGCAGCGAACGCATTGTATAACGCCTTCGCTCCTTTTTAGTTTTTCCCAGTGAACCACCTGGTAGTCTAGGACATTGATACTCCTTAGACTATCCAGACGGCTTTCGGGACTGAGTTGCACCAGGAAGAACGGCAGACTCCGTTTCTCCCGCCTAGCTCTAGCTGTGGTGAATGGCTTTACCCCTACAAACTTGAGTCCTTCGCACTCCTTCTCTTTGAGCAGTGCCAAGATCCCCTCAGGATCAGAAGACGGTTCCAACCCCTTCAGCAGCATAGATTGCCGCTTTTCACACTTCGGTGTGAATGAGAAGTGCTCCGTCGTCGTTTTCCTCAGGAGCTCTTTCACTTTCGCGTAGCCCTCCACTGTATTACAGTGGATGGCATGGCGATCGTTCCCCAATCTCTTTATATTAAAATTATTCCCAATGACCAACTTACACAGGTCCTTGGTTTCATTTACCTCTAATTTATAGGTGTTGATAGGAGGCACCTTCTCCTTCTTCTTCTGTTGCTGCTGCTGCTGCTTCTGTTGTTGTTGTTGTTGTTGTTGTTGGTGTTGCTGCTGCTGCTGTTTTTTCAGCTGCTGTGGTTTCAGCTTTTGTTGTTTTTGCAGCTGTTGATGTTTCTGCTGCTGCTGTATTCTTTGCTGCAGTTGTTGCTTCTGCTGGTTTTGTTTTTGCTGCTGTTGTTGTTGTAGCTCTTGCTGTTGGGAGCTCTCTGCTTCTTGTTGCTCCCTCTGCCGGCGTGCAGTTTGCCGTTGCTTCATAGCAAGCATTTTTTGTTCCAGCTCTTGGATGCTGGTTTTTATATTATTGATTGCTTCATCTTCGTCTTCCGACTCAGATGAAGCTAGAGAGGCAAAGTTGTTATTGCCCCCCTCATACTGGACCGCAACTTTTTCGCCATCCAACTCACTTATTTTTTTTTTTTCTTAAATTAGGAGGGGTTCTCAACCCACTCCTTCTCTTGACGGCTTTCGCCATGGCACCAGCAACCGTATTGTTGCCTTTTATAAGTCCCGTTATGGGGAGAGCGGAACGCTCTCTATCACTCATCACGTGATTCTTTTTGCACTATCACTTGTTTATTTGTAATGGAAAATAAAAAGTAAAAAAAAAAAAAAAAAAAACCAAATGTCTTGGGCTGGGAATCGAACCGCGCCCCACCCAATTGTGACTCCGATTCCGCTACTACTGGGCTAACCGGGTCCCCACACAATATGTGTCTAAATAAAGATCTGATATATTTTCACTTGTCGAAAGAGAAAAGTCGAAACACATCCGCACTCTACAAAAGTCAGTGAACGACTGCTGAGAAAATACAGTTTATCGTTAAGTGGCAGTAAATCTGAATTGCGGGAAAGGCTAAGAAATTTTCTGTCAGGAAAAACAACCGATGAAGTGGACAACGACGACGACGACGATGAAGAGGAAGATGAAATTGATTCCATGACGGTAGCCGAACTCAAGGAGAAACTGCAAGATTTAAATTTAAAGAAGACAGGTAAGAAAGCTGAACTTCAGTCCAGATTACGTGCGGCTCTAACTCAAAACAACGTGGAAAGAGGAGCATCGATTGCTAGAGAAATAAACGACGATGACGATGACGATGACGACGATAAAAATGTTCCAGTTTCAACTCGCTCTGCTCGACAAAAACAATATTTCCATACATCGCCGCTCACATTTAAGGACGTAGAAGAAGCTCTGGAAATATTCTCCGGTGAAGGATCACAGAATGTACACCGCTGGATTACAAACTTTGAAGAGGCAGCAGAAATGTGCGCTTGGTCGGATGCACAAAAAGTAATTTATGCCAAAAGACTTCTCCGTGGATCGGCGAAACTTTTCATCACATATGAAAACGAGGAGGTAAGTTCATGGAATAGCATTAAAAGAAATCTTACTGCAGAATTTTCAGACAACATGAACAGCAAAGAAGTCCACAAACTATTGTCTAGCGTACGTAAAAGAAGCGAAGAAACGTACCAGGAATACATTTATCGTGTATTAGAAGTCGCTAGCCATGCCAACATGGAACTAGAATCAAAAATCCAATACATTGTAGATGGCATTCAAGACGATGACGCAAGTAAAGCAATTTTGTTTGGGGCGGAAACAATTAAAGAACTGCGAAAGAAATTCAAATTATATGAAGCATTTAAAAGTACGACTAAACCAAAATCCATAGACAAACATCGTCCAGTAAAGCAAACAAGCATTCAACAGATAACAAACCGATCGTCAACTGTTAAGAGATGTTTTAATTGCGGTACCGTGGCTTATCTGAGTAAAGACTGTCCAAACAAAGATAAGGGAACAAAATGCTTTGTGTGTAACAACTACGGGCATCGTGCTAAAGAATGTCAGGTAGCAAAGAAAAACTGTTCAGCGATATCGTCAGGAAGCCATAAAATTGTTAAAGAAGTGAAAATACATGGTAAAGTATACAACGCATTAATCGATTCGGGAAGTGATGTCCACCTCACAACTCCAACTATGTACATTCAATTGGGTTCGCCAAAACTCACAACGAAGCTGACAACATTCCAAGGAATTGGTTCCAAGCAAATGCAGACGCTTGGAAGTTTCAAAATAGAAGTCAACGTTGATAGCATTCCGATTGAGCTGGAAATTCATGTCGCTCCTGAAGGTATTATCCCTTATCAACTCGTTTTCGGTAGTGGTTTGACTTATGCTGTCGAAGTTCGTCTTAAGCAAGGCAAAGTAGAATGCGTAGAAATACAGCCTTCAGAAAAAGATTCTGTACAATCAAATGATGAAACTGATCATGTTCATAAAATATTCAACATCAATGTGTGTTCAGATAATACAGAGAGCGCATCTTTCGAGCACGTTCGAAACCCCATTCATCGAATACAACTCACCAATATGATATCTAATTACAGTGCACATAAAACAGAAGACACTGGCGTCAAGATGCGTATCATATTAAAATACGATGAACCTGTTTTTCAACGTTTCCGAAGACTTTCATTTGAACAACGCTTGCAGGTAAACGAAATTGTTGGAGAATGGACCAGGGAAGGAGTAATTTGTGCAAGTACGTCTGAATATGCAAGTCCGATTGTTTTGGTAAAAAAGAAGAATGGAAAAGAAAGACTTTGTGTGGACTACCGTCTACTCAACAAAAAAATTATTCGCGACAGATATCCATTACCCCTGATTGAGGACCAAATCGACCGTTTACAGTCCGCAAAAATATTCAGCACGTTAGATCTACGAAATGGATTTCATCATGTACCAGTGGAAGAAGACAGCATCAGATACACAGCTTTCATTACACCTGACGGCCACTACGAGTTTTTGAAGGTTCCGTTTGGATTGAGTAATTCACCTGCAGTTTTTCAGCGTCATATCAGAGCAGTATTCAATTCCCTAATTGCAGATGGTACAGTGCTACTGTATTTAGATGACATCATTATACCTGCAAATAATGAAGAGAATAACTTGGAGAAACTTCAGCGAGTTTTTGAAAAGGCAAGTAAAAATGGAATCGTTTTTAACTGGCAAAAGTGTTTTTTTCTCCACAGCTGTATAGAGTACTTGGGCTACGTAATAGAAGAGGGAAAGATAAGACCCTCCCAGAAGAAGACGCAGACTGTAGAAAACTTTCCAACGCCGACAAGTGTTCAAGCCGTTCACAGTTTTTACGGATTAGCCAGTTATTTCCGTAAATTTGTTCCAGGATTTGCGACAATTGCTCGACCCCTAAGCAATTTACTGAAAAATGACGTCAAGTTCGAGTTTGGTCCAGAACAAATGCAGGCATTCCAGCAGTTGAAGTTAATTCTGACGAACGCTCCAGTATTAAGAATATATCGCAGTGGAGCAGCAACCCAACTTCACACTGATGCTTCCAAACAAGGGCTAGGAGCTATTTTGCTACAAGAAGATTCTGAAGATAAATCGTTGCATCCAGTCTACTAAGCAAGTTGGACGACAACGCCAGCCGAAGAAAAGTACACTTCGTATGAGCTCGAGATCCTTGCTGTTGTGAAAGCCCTTAAAAAATTTCGCATTTATTTAATGGGTATTCCTTGTAAGATCGTTACAGACTGCCAAGCATTCGCTCTCACTATGGCTAAAGCAGATACTTATAAATCTACGAGTTGCACGTTGTGCACTAATGCTTGAAGAATTTCAATACACAATCGAACATCGACCAGGAACATCAATGCGTCATGTGGATGCTCTCAGTCGAAATCCCATATCTGTGTGTGTGATTGATAAGGCCATGGATTTCATATCAGTTCGTATACAAAGAGCGCAGGACGATGACCAGGAAATAAAAGACATTACAAAAAACGTACTGAAGGGAAAGATAAAAGATTTCGTTCTAAAGGGTAAGATACTTTATCCAATTTATGAAGGAAACATGTTACTTGTAGTGCCAAAATTGATGCAGTTCGAAGTAATAAGGCAAGCACACGAGCAAGGACATTTTGCTTGTAAAAAGACAGAGCATCTTATTCTTCAAGAGTTTTGGTTCCCTCAGATGCACGTTAAGGTTGACAGATTCATCAATGCGTGCATCAAATGTTTATTAGCGGAAAAGAAGAAGGGGAAAGCCGAAGGATTTTTGCATCCGATCGAAAAGGGTGATCGGCCTCTTGAAACGTATCATGTGGATCATTTCGCGCCGATGATGTGGACAAAAAAATGTTACAACCACATCTTTGCCGTCGTCGATTCGTTTTCGAAATTTACTTGGATGTATCCGACTAAATCAACTACAAGTGAAGAGGTTATTGTACGCTTAAGAAGTCAATCAGCTATTTTTGGTAATCCAAGACGTATCATTTCCGATCGAGGGTCAGCATTCCGATCAAAAGTTTTTGAAGAATACTGCCGTGGAGAAGGTATTGAACATTGTATGATCGTAACCGGAGTTCCTCGTGGTAATGGGCAAATTGAACGAGTGAACCGCACAATTATTCCGGTTTTAACAAAGTTGACTGCGGACAAGATCGATCACTGGTATAAATTTGTTCCGCGCGTACAACAGTATATCAACGCCTCTTATTCACGAAGTATCGACACGTCACCGTTCGAACTAATGATTGGACGAAAGATGCGTATTAAAGAAAATTTTTAATTAAAGGAAATCATTGATAAGGAAATCTCGCAACTCTACACTCAAGCACGAACGGAATTAAGATCGAAAGCACCCAAACAAATTCAGAAACTTCAGAAGGAAAATCAAAAAACGTTCAACAAAAACCGAAGAGAGTCAACTCAGTACCAAGTTGGAGATGTCGTCGCTATTCGTCGCACGCAGTTCGGACCTGATTTGAAGCTTAGTGGTAAGTTTTTAGGGCCATATGATCGTTATCTGGTGAACAAGATGGGTGAACATCAAGGACCTAATAATACGAGTACCTCTGCCGATAACATGAAGCTGTATTCGCAATTCCAATACCTCGAACCAGATGAAGACGGAATTGATAATTCTTTAGTAGAAGGCATCGAGGACGATGCTCAAGAGGATGGCCGATTGTAGGATGTGATCGCGCCATAAGAGAATTTCCTCCATAAGGGTTTTTCCACCAATAAGAAAAGGAGAGGGTAATAAACGGCGTCGGGACTAATTACATTCGACGAAAGACGATAAGGGTGAATAGGTCAGCGAGCAGAACGCAATAAAGTGTCCTTTTTCTTTGTTCTTTGTATCTTTTGTAAACTTGTATTTTTTGTGTGTTATTTCATTGAGTTATTAAAACTGGATTACTTGGTTTCTTACTTGGATTGTTTTTTTTTTTCCTATATATCGGTATGTCCAATATGTACGAGTACATAAGTATAAGTGGTTTTGAAATTTGTTTAAACAGAATCGATCGGAAAAAAAAATTAACTTAACTAATTATTTCATAACTAATTTTACCTTCCATAAAAGTTTCAAAACTATTTATTCCAAACTCTCTAAACGCCTTGATGAAATTTGAACCATTGTCTGTTACCGTTGCTGTGATTTTTTCCGTATTTAAGCCAAAATATTGTTGAATTTCAACAATTTTGTTAGCAATGTTAACAAAGTCATGGGTTCCGTACAATCGTTTGCAGGCCAGAGCCGCTGATTTCCGGGTTAAATCTTTTTCACTGAGCTGCAAATTACAATTTGTATTGCAGGGGGAGCAAAATTATGATTAATATACATATCTACACACATATAATACATTTATTGCATCTTTCAATTCTTACCCAATGTGCGGTCATTCCTAAAAACCTTTTCCTGGAACTTGTCCACACATCAACAGTCGTACAAACATATTTAGCTTCTTGCAAAGCTTTTCTAATATCGCCAATTAAATTTTCATAAACCTCAGTTAATTTTTTTCCAGCAGTATACCGAGTCAAGTGCCGAAGGGGTTGATTTCCATGTTTTATATCAAAGTCTTAAAAAAGCGAGAGGTGTCTAAAGTTTCTTAAGGTCGAAATTATTTATAGGAAGCCAGCCTCATTAACTTTATTAAGACTACAAAAAAATGAAATTTTCTTGGAAGTGCTACAAGTCTGAGTTCTGACAATAATGAAATCTTCATTTTCTTTCAAAATGAAAAGTGAGACTGGCTCCTTTACTATAAAGAAAGTAGTAAAAGAGTTTTAAGTGGTAATAATACTGTAGCTGTATATATACATACACATATTTTTGAAAACTCTAATTGAAAAAAAAAAATAATTTTTTGAAAAAATTGTAGTGGTATTTCTCCCCTTAAATGGAATTGTTTGAAATGACCTATGTTTTAGCACCCTCAAATGCAATTAGTGAGAGCAGGGTGTAGAGTTGTTTGCCCCACTTTAAACCTGGATAATTCAATTTGCGGGTGCCAATTTACATATCCCATAAAATATAAAAAGTAACTTTCTAATTTAAAGACGATTAAAATAATTAACATTTGCGATAATATATTGGTTTGCGAATATTGTAGTATTAGAAATTTATGATTACCATCAAATATTTGTCGAAACGCTGAATCTTCTACGACGCGCATGGGCAATTGATTTTTCAAAATGAAACGTAAAACGTTCTCTTCAAATTCGCTTTGAGAAAATTTGCATGTCACTCGTCGAATAATGCGACTTGATACGTCCAATCTTGCAATTTTCTCTGCCTTGTGTAGTTGTTATTCCTCAAATTTTTCATGGTGTTTTGTCTGTAAGTTTTGCAGATTAAAATTTAAAAGATTACGAAACTCTCCTCTGCGAATATGACCCTACCTTAAGGTGACGCAAGTAATTGGATGATACATTAAGACTGCCAGATATAGCCACTGAACAAGCATTACATTTTGCTATGATTTTGTTTTTTTTAACAGACTCCTTAGCATCAACTGTAAAAAATGTACCATCCAAGTAGCTTGTTTTTTGGCAACTTTTTAAAACATCCTGTTCTCGGAAACTTATGCTTCCTAAACTGCCACTACTAGTACTAGCAATAGCACCAAAAGAAGATTCCTCTTTGCCTTCAAATCCTTCATAACGAATGCGAATTGCCCCAAACATTTCACTTCCTACTGAATCTTGGTTTGTATCCATCATCTTTAATCTAATTCTATTCAAAACATTTAAAATATTGACGGTATGAACATAGTAATTAAGATTCCTGCTTCAGAGGTTGTTTATGTATATTTACGAAGGTTGTTTTATGCAAAAAGCAATAAAGTCTTTTCAATCTAAACATAATACTTAACAAGTTCTAATTTAAATTCAGGGGGTATCTCACACCTAGAGCCCAAAAACTAGAAGATTTTCCATGTTCAGTTTAAATTTCATTCTTGGCAACAAACAAACTAGCAAATCGATAATAATTAATAACTGAACCATCAATCAAAAATAGAAATATTAATAAATCTACTCAAACAACCTTCGCCAACTAATTTTTTCTTAAAATGCTCTAAAAAAACATAATAACAAACGAGCGAATCTGCAATACTCACCTTTTTCAATTCAATAACTTCTTTCAACAAAAAATTTTTTTTTTTCAATTCAATAACTTTTCTCACTTCAATTCCTTGTATGCACTTTGATCACTAATGTTTGTCACGTATTTAACAATCGGTTTGTGAATGACTTATTTTAATCAATTGACCAACTCACGTTCTTTTTTTTTCTAACGGTTTTAGCAAACGCTCACAGGAGAAAGAGGAGGAGGCACGATAAGCCACTGGCCCTCGCTCAACATATTATTTTATCAATATTGCTACTAATTCAATTGGCTTATATAACGCATAAAGCATACACAGCTACTCATACATATACAACTCATACATATACAATCCGCGCTCTTGAATCACTTTGGTTTAAAATTATAGAATCAAAGGCAGCTTATGAATTGAAATTGTTGTAATTCATAATTCACTAGCTAGCTCATGAATTAATTCTTTTCCAAATTATAAGTCAATTGTTAGCTTATGGCTTAGTGTTTTTTTAATTCCTAAACTCGCAACTCTGCTTGGGACAAACTCCTCCAATTCCGCAATTTCGTTGGGAACTATAATTTCGGTGCTAAAACCGCAATGGTTGCTGTCATACACGAATGTGCGCAGACAGTTTAGCGTTTGTAAATTCGTACCTATCACTCGTATACGTTCGTCGTACAGCAGTAGATCCAAATAAGACCCGCCTCAGGGAAACGACGGGTTAGCCGTCGCTTTAAGACCGAGTCTGTACATGACATCGTGCTGACCCCACCAATCGAGTAGTAGGTTCCCTTTAGTATTTGGCAAATTATTTCCCCAATCTCTGTGTTTGGCGTTAAAATCCCCGACGATTATAAAATAATTCTCCCCCGATTCCAATCGAAAAAGCGTGTCGAGCTCTGTAATGAATAAAGTGGATTGTGAAGCCAGAGGTGCATAAACAGAGGCCAAGTACAGCCGCTTTCCACTGCGGAGCGGGATGTACACGACGACTGGCTCCAACACCCGGAACCTGCGCAACACGCCCTTGTATACTCTGTGAAATTTTATACCTTCTTTAATGAAGATCGCGACACCACCTCCACGTTTGGATCTGGGCCGGTTTCTTCTTCTAACGATATAATTATTGTACTCCAGTTTGGGCTTATCGGTTAGCTTGGTTTCGCTAGCGAAAAGCACAACAGGAGTTTGGTCTTATAGCAATTTAAACATCGCGGCTCTTCGTTCAATCCTAATCAGTGAATTAACATTCACCGCAAGGACCTTCAAAGTTTGCTCCACCATGTGCGTACCCATTACGACAAGTGTTGCGTTAGGCCCGGCAGCAGCGAGTAGATCTGGTCCACCCGCTTGGCCCGTTCCTGTACCTGCTGTTGCAGCTGAGCCATCTGCCCTTGGATTGCGAGCAAGATGGCCAACATGTTAGGTGCAGCTTCCGTTGTTCTCGGCATTGGCTCCGGAGAAGCAACAGTCGCTTGCTGTACCGTAGCCCCCCTACCTGACGCCATTTGGGCATAGGAAATTTGGGACGTGACGGTTGGTGTTTGAAAAATAACCGATGAACGTTTGACCTCCACCTTCTGCTGCCCAGACAGTTTTGCTTTTTTAATGTCAGCGAACTTAGGACAACCCCGATAATTTGCGGTGTGTCCCACGTTCCCACATAACACTCACGAGAGCTGCGACCTATCGGATGCTCCGTCAACACCCAGAGCACACTCTTCGGAACTGTGGTTCTTAGCGCACTTCACGCATCGATTGCAGCTTTTCACACTTCGGCGTTAATGAGAAGTGCTCCGTCGTCATTTCCTTTAGGAGCTCTTTGACTTTCGCGTAGCCCTCCACAGTATTACAGTCGATGGTATGAGCGCGGGTACCACCATCTATCACGTTTGGATTGGTTTGATAACAACACTTTGAGGAGAAAACAAAAATAAATAGAAAAGTTCCAAGTTTGGCCTGGGCTCGAGAACCCGTGACCCACTATTCGATGACCGACGCCGCTAACCATTATCAACTAATTATCTTTAGGAGGAGGCTGATTCACTATTTTCTTTTTTTTTTTTTTAGTTTAGAAAAAGCTGAAACACGTATGTTCTCTGCGGAGATCTGCGAACGACTGTTCATAGACCAAGAGCCCACAGCAATTTTTAGGTGTGAGAGGTAACCAAAAAATAACCAGATGAGTTGAAAGCTGGTGTAAGCATTATGTTAAAAACAAAAGTCTTGCAGGACATGGTCGCGGCTTTAGTGAGTAATAGTGTGCTGAAAACTCATTTTTTTCCAAAATTGAGATAATTGATATAACCAGTGAATGCTAATTTCATTGTATAGTGTATTTTTATTTGATCACAGAAATGTTGGTCCAAGACGTTTCGAGTGTGGCAACGCTGTTGCCAGATCGTTTTAAAATTTAAAAAAAAAATGTTTTCTTAATATATGACATAACCAAGTATTAATCGATACTAAAGGTAGGAAAGCAATGCCTCATAAAAGATATGAAGGTCCAAGACCATTTGAACGTGGCATACACTCTGCCAGACTGTTTCGAAATTCTCAAAATATCAATTTTCGAAATAATTGTTATAACCAAAATTGGAGTATACCATAACATTAATAATACTCCCCCGATTACAAATTGGTGGGTCCAAGACCATTTGAACGTGGATTACGCTCTCCCAGATCATTTTAAGATTCTGAAAAAAATTGGTTTTCGAAATACGTACAACCAATCTTTATATTATCATTTTTGAAATAACGCGACCATATTACCAAACAAAAAATACACCAAAATATAGGCTAACGACACCTAAATGCGTATCTGTAAGTCAAAGATGATTCGGACCGGCTTTCCCAACAACAGACCAGCCTAAAAGTTTTCAACCAAAAAAAAAAGAACTATTTGTTATCTACAATATGAAAAGTCCGTATAATAGGAAACACTAAATAATTGGGAAAATGGACTGCTCACAGAAACTTTATCAGCAAACCGGAAGGAAATGTAACTATATCAAAACCGAGGCAGCGACGGGAGGGTTGTATTAAAATGCATATTTATGACTACAATCGAAGACAAATATCAGCTACGGCGAATTGTATTACTATGTTCACTCGCTTCCGTGATAGCAGCTGGTAATGAGCTTGCTTTGGTCGATTACCTGGGAAGTGATTCTCAAAACAAAGACAGTCCTGCTTTAGACTCAGTAGACCATATTTACCGTCAGATCATCTGAGTGTTTGCCTCTTTTGCGAAGTCTGACGAGCCAACTGGCTTTATCGAATATTTCGATCTCGTCGCAAAAATAGGAATAGCAATTCTAAGATGCGGATAAGGACCTCGATTTAATGATCTCGATAAAAGCTTTGTGTACGCCCATAGCAACCAGTCCTTGTTTGCCCGATTCTCCCCGTGAGAGAAGATTTTCGACTTTTCACGCGTGTGGGTATGATAAAATACTCGTTGTGTCAGCAGAATACGTACTGAATCACTTCATCTTTTCCGAGGAAGATAGACCGTAATTTTAAGCAAATTTTGGAAGCTAAGCATGATTTCCGAAAAGGGATTGATTGGATATAGTCCGTAAGTTGGGTTTCTTACACAGTTTGATCCGGGAATGATTTTAGTCAGTTTAGTTAGGACAACATTTTTTATTCAATTTTCAACACAGTACACTGCCCTCTATCTACAAATTTTTGACCGTTCGTTAAGCCTCTGGAAAGCTGTCGAAAAGTCTTTTTTCGGAAGGAGTATTTCACTGAATAGCCCATCCGTAATCAAATCGCTCTCCTTTCATAGTAGTGTTCAGCTAGAGGAATAGAAAAAAGTCGGTTGGGGTCTAGATTCGGCGTACATGATGGAAATTGATCGCAAAAATTGATTTGTTTTTCCAAAACTAGCTTACCAAGAACGACGAATACGCAGGAGTATTATCGTAAAGCAAGAACCAGTAGTCCTTGCGTTACAATTCCGGGCACACACGCTATATCCATCTATATATACCTATAATTATAGGTATGTTAGTATAAGTTATCACTTTCATCAGAAGAATCACAAGATGTACAAGTAAGCAGATCTCCCTCACTTTCAACAAGGCCGTCGTTATTTTTGACCAGCATTTGCTGCAGTGTATCCGGTGCTTCCTTGCCATCAAACCATTTAACTTGGAATAAATTTACTTACATGTTTCATAAGATGCTCTTACTGCCTTCGGGACAGCTGTGGAATTACTATAGCAGCCGGTATGATATCCGGTTAAAGCATCCACAGCATTTGGTAGAGCAATATCACTACATTTAAACCCACAAATTTTTCTAATATTTAGTATTTCAACACATTTTTCTGTGAAACATATCACTTTACCACTGTGTTTTGGGTTACCACTGTAGCCAAGAATGAACTTTGCACTTATATTTCAAGCACTCATTATTACACAGAGAAAACGAAAGTGTAACTAAGTAATCATCAGAATAAATTATGGACTTACTTGTCTACTTGTGATTTCATTAACTCATAACGGCAAGAACAGTAAAACGTGTTTTTTTTTTATTTTGTTTGTAACGTGAGCTAATGTTGTCTACGTGTTTGGGAGTTTGGATTGATAAGAAAAATCAAAGACACATTTTTCACGAAGATGTAAATTTAAGATCAATCTCTCCCTGATAATTTGGTCATAGTTGATTAATCTTATTATAATTGTTATTATTATTTATTTCCATTCATGACTTCGTGAAAGAGCAATAGTCATTCACATCTATACAGGCGTTTTCCTCGCATTCATAGTTCTCCCGATAAATCTCGCAAATATGCATTTTAATACAACCCTCCCATCGCTGCCTCGGTTTTGATATACTCGTAGTTACATTTCCTTCCGGTTTGCTGATAAAGTTTCTGTGAGCAGTCCATTTTCCCAATTATTTAGTGTTTCCTATTATACGGACTTTTCATATTGTAGATAACAAATAGTTCTTTTTTTTTTGGTTGAAAACTTTTAGGCTGGTCTGTTGTTGGGAAAGCCGGTCCGAATCATCTTTGACTTACAGATACGCATTTAGGTGTCGTTAGCCTATATTTTGGTGTATTTTTTGTTTGGTAATATGGTCGCGTTATTTCAAAAATGATAATATAAAGATTGGTTGTACGTATTTCGAAAACCAATTTTTTTCAGAATCTTAAAATGATCTGGGAGAGCGTAATCCACGTTCAAATGGTCTTGGACCCACCAATTTGTAATCGGGGGAGTATTATTAATGTTATGGTATACTCCGATTTTGGTTATAACAATTATTTCAAAAATTGATATTTTAAGAATTTCGAAACAGTCTGGGAGAGAGTATGCCACGTTCAAATGGTCTTGGACCTTCATATCTTTTATGAGGCATTGCTTCCCTACCTTTAGTATCGATTAATACTTGGTTATGTCATATATTAAGAAAACATTTTTTTTTAAATTTTAAAACGATCTGGCAACAGCGTTGCCACACTCGAAACGTCTTGGACCAACATTTCTGTGATCAAATAAAAATACACTATACAATGAAATTAGCATTCACTGGTTATATCAATTATCTCAATTTTGGAAAAAAATGAGTTTTCAGCACACTATTACTCACTAAAGCCGCGACCATGTCCTGCAAGACTTTTGTTTTTAACATAATGCTTACACCAGCTTTCAACTCATCTGGTTATTTTTTGGTTACCTCTCACACCTAAAAATTGCTGCGGGCTCTTAGACTATCAGGTTTATAGCGTCTCATTGCTTGTGCACATGAATTCTAATTCTGTTTGCTTCACAAATGTCAAAACCGAATTGACATTCGACGCCATTTGTAATATCTGTGCCACTTTCCGATAGGATCAT
This sequence comes from Volucella bombylans, assembly GCA_949129095.1. Taxonomy (NCBI): domain Eukaryota; kingdom Metazoa; phylum Arthropoda; class Insecta; order Diptera; family Syrphidae; genus Volucella; species Volucella bombylans. The sequence continues at coordinate 353,878,587 of OX422140.1, read as the reverse complement.
ACATTATGGACCACCTAGTAAACCAAGAGACCAACTCGAGTTGTAACCTTCGTCTTTCCCCTGTTCTATTGCGTGACCAAATTTTGATTTTTCCAAAACTATCTGTTTCCTTGCAGCATCTTTTCGAAACGATGTCACGTCCAACTGAAGGAATTCTCCTTGTCCAAAAGTACATCTTCTACTTTCTTTTCTCGCTGAAATTCCCCAATATGTCAGATAAAACTGCAAAGCCGCTGATCTTTCTCTGGGAATGCCTTTCATGGGTAACCGTTTTCCTGCCACTTCACATGACCATTTGCACCACAAAAACAGTCGTTGACAGATTCTGGACAGATAGTGTAATCACTTTGACGGAAATTGGCATTGAAGGAGCATGGTTTTTCTTTAGTTTTCTCGGCTTATTGTACTACAAAAATCGTGAACAAGATCTTGTCAACATGATGGATGGAATTGAAGTGGCTTTAAAATGGAGATCACCTAGAGGTAGAAACGCATTAAACCAAATTCATGAAATATGGAGATAACATATATTTTCGTTCATTTTAAAGGAAAGACCTATGTCGACATGGAAAGGATCTATAAATTTGCAAAGTATGCGTCAGTTTTGTGGCAAATTGCTCCTACATTTAGTGTCATCATTTCAATAGCTAAACCATTATTTGAAGATCCTATCAGATTGCCGATAATCTCATGGTATCCCATCAATCAGAATGTAGGTACAAAATTAGAGGATAATCCTCACTGACTAAGCATGTCCAATTCAAAATCCTCTAGAGTTCCAGGCAATTTATTCTGGGATTCATGTTGCAATCCTGGTCAAAAATTGTAATGGTGTCTAGCTTTGCAAGTGGCAGTTCCTTCTATATATCATTTAGCATACTCTGTTGCGGACAGTTTAACATACTTCGATGCGGATTCAAGAATCTCATATACACGAGTGGGATTTATGAAAGGTAAGTTGTTTATCGCCCAGAGAAGACCGCCGTATTTTCAACAGAATTGTTTTTTTGTTTTTTTAACAGATTCCCACAAACTAAGCTCAACGAATCCGTACATTCGGAACACGTAGCTGAATATGTACTCACCCATGAGATAGAAGAAATTCCTCCAATTCTACCGACTACCCGTTGCTCTCTGGAGACAAACAGCCGCGATTTGTGTCACGAAGAAGTTATGAGACTTCGAGAAGCTCTCAAGAACTGTGTCGAACATCATCTTGCAATCGTGAAAGTTTGTGCACTAGTCGAACATTTTCTAAATATCTTCTTTTTTCTACGTATCGCTGAGATAACGGTGCAAATAGGTTTCTTGGCTTTTATGTACGTAAATACGTCTGGAGTAAGTGAAGATGAGGTTTTAAGGAAGACTGTCATAAAACTACTTCTCATTTCAGTTCATCAATCTGCTTTTTATGTTACTGACATTTGTGGATCTCTTCCTGATAACATATCCAGCTGAGCATATTCATGCGCAAAGTACCACAGTTGGTACACCACTCATGCTGGGCCCATCGTATTTGCTTTCGAAATATCTCCGCCAGGACTATATCATAATTAGGGCATACTCTATGCGTCCGATTGGGTTTACAGCTGGAAAAATTATGAAGTTGGATTCGGAGCGATTCAGTGCGGTAAGCTGGTACATTAAATAATTTATTCGTAGAAGGCCTAACTGGTTTCGCGAACGCCGCCTCTAGCATGGTTGCACAATTTCCAGGTGTTGAGCACTTTAAACTGCCGTGGTTTGGTCTTTCATTTTTTAGCATTGCCTCTCAATAAGGACTTGTTCTTTCTTATTCGGTTGGTTATATGATACTCGTACCAGTCTCGCTTTCGGTAGATATATTTCATAGTTCTGAACGTGGCTAGTGTTTATAGTTTTGCCTTTAGTCCGAAGATATTTACTACTTTTTTGTGTGATAGCCGAAGATACAGCCTCAATCTAAATATTTGAATTTGTCACTTAGTACATCTACCAGCGAAGCACGTAGAAATAAGCGATCGAGCTAATGAAACGAGTAACGTTAAGAACTGCGCATACACTTGCATCAGAATCTCAAAATCAACATGCGGCAAGAATCGAAAGAGAACGTTCACGAGCCACTGAATATGCATTTCTCTGAAACTCCAACATGTAACATTTCAAAAGGATCATTGCCCGATAGCACATAAGAGATCGCTTGAAGCGCTTGATTGAATTTTGGTGGCGCTCTCATTTTATTATCTGACGACTTTCGACAAACCGTCGTGGTGTAATGGTGCTAGCAATCGCTTCTCATTCGGAGGGTCCAGGTTCGAATCCTGCCCATGGCAGTCAGTCTTTCATTTGTGTAATTGGAACTCAGACAGAAAGATTCTGCGTGTGAAGGCATAACACTGACACGTAGATTTGGCTGTTGTAGAGTTTCAAGCACAGAAAAAAATACTGTGAATTATACCTCGAATTACTCTGAGTGAAGAAAAAACTCTCCGTCCTATTCGGACTCCCACCCCTGGAGAGCGAATATCGAAACCAAACAAGGGTATCTAACCCTTGAGCGCGCGTAAATTATAAAAAAAAAAAAACAACATCTTCCAGTAAATCCTAAATCAACACCAACTGATGAGCTCAATGCTTGCCTCAAAGCATCTTTAGAGACTTGTGCAAATACTTACATTAAAGACCAATATGGGCAATGCGTCTGCAGCAACATTTTCAAAGCATCTGCTGAACATTGGTAAAGGAAATGTACCAGTTGATCCTGCCATAAAACCAATTTCATTTCCATTGAACTTTTGCATCTTTGTGCCATCCATCCATCGAATCAGAAAGCTTTTCCGCAAATTGTTGCCAATTATAAAAATCATAAATGGCTTTTGGCAGCAAAAAACGCCGACGTCAATGCAATAAATCACGCAATTCAAGAATGAATTGTTCCGCCGCACAAATTGTCACTCAAAGTCGGTGCAACAATTATTCTCTTACGGAACATTAATCCACCCCGATTGTGTAATGGAACCATAGATGAACTAACTTAGATGGCCTACTAATACTTTTGCAAATCCTTAAACATCGCACAGACTCACTGTAAGTGAATTACCAACTCATTGTAGATCTCTATGACCTGCCAGAATTTGCTGGAATGAGAGCGATTTGCAAGTAAAGTTCACTATGTGTGTGTAATGTGGATGCCGTTATTTGAGTAAAATAGCCGGGAGAAATTGACATTGATGACAATTCACACGTGCTCACAGACAAGGTCACACGGATAGAGGCGATCAGTGGAGAGCGGGTTTTGGTTTTCCAATATCTGAAAAGTTTGTTATCTATGCTTGTTCATCTATAAATTGAACAAGACGCGCTGTGAAGAAACTGATGCCAAATGGCATCGAGGCAACTATTCTCAATGAAACGTCGAAAGGAAAAGATGTGCTCATTCCAAATATTATCCAATAATTTGGATGTTTGCATATGGTTGAATTAATTGAGTTTTACGCTGTTATGATCACAGACACTATTCTCTTTGGAATGAGATCCTTTATCCCTCATCATGTTTCTTCGGTCTTATAAGTCTAACCCGATAGAGGAAAACCGAAAAAAGTTCAAGCGAGCCAGGAATGACCGCAACGTCTTTCTTAAGAGTGCGAAATTCAAATATGAGCAAAATCTGAGGCAAAAAATACTATAATATCCCAAAGATAGTTAAAACTTTGTCGAAAATGCGTGCATTTGGAATCCATAAACCTTCTCTTCAATGTTTTAATACATTTCGGAACGTTCAATTCAAGTTGGCTTGGATGGTTTCAATTTTGATATTCACAAAATAAATGCTTGTGTGCCTCAGGGCTCCGTTCAGTCTCCGACTCTCTTTTTAATTTTCATTAATGATCTCTTGCTCATTAAATTCCGATATAAACAGCATCGCCCATTGGAGAGCAATCAACAGAGTAGAATTTAATGCTTCCAAAACACAATGCTGTCTGCTTTTCCTAAAGCGGAATCCAAACACCCAGCCATTATCCTTGATTGGCAGTTGCATAGTTGAAACCGAAAAATTTCTGATTCTCGGTATATATGTCAATGGCAACCAACGTTGGGATAACCACATATTTGATGTTGCCGAAAATGCTGCGAAATGTCTAGGTTTCCTCAAACGATATGTAAGAAATACTTTCCCCCTCTGATTTGGGCTCAATATATAAGGCATTTATCCACCCAAAATTGGAGTACAATGCCCACATCTGGGCAGGTCTTCCTAAAACCTCTCTGCACCTACTAGATAGGAGTCAATACCATGCGAAAAGACTCATAGGTGACATCACTTAGTCAATTGTCACCCTCGAACACCGACGAAATGTCTCCTGCCTAACTTTGTGCTATCGCTATTTTCACCACCGGTGCGACACCGAAATTGCCAGTAGCACTCCTCTTCCTCAAACTTTTTGCTTCAAACGTAACACCTGCCTCGTATGAATACTCATCAGCCCACATTCGGAGGTACATTGAAATATCGTGATTCTTTCCTACGCCGTACATCGCGCTTATGGAATCCACTGCCGAGGTCTTTATTTCGTGGCTATTATAACCAGCAAACATTCAAAACGAACAACAACGTTCGGATTTGCAAGTGGAATGTTCGGATCCTTTACAGGTCACATGCTGCCGAACAATTAGCAGAGACCTTTGACTGCTATCACGCAGATTCCACCGCCATCCAACAAGTGCGATGGGGCCGGACATAAAGAAAATGAAAAACTGCGTTATAATTATAATATATTAAACTATGATTACTGCTATAGGGAAAAGAATCAGCGATTATTCGAGTGCGGATTTATCATATGCTGCAGAATTAGCAGGAAGCTTTGAGCATCCGAAATGGGGACGTCTTATGACTATCCACATCAAGGTCAAATTCTCAAACATAAGCCTAATACACGCCCGTGCCCCTACTGAAGCGAAAGACGACACCACCAAAGAATGTTTCTACGAACTTCTCGAAAAGACATATAAGCAATGTCCGCAATATGTCTTCGTACTGGGCAATTTTAAAGCTAGAACAGGAAAGGAGGACATCTTTCGTAGGACAGTTTGTAAACATAGTCTACACGACACCATGTCTGGCAACGAAATTAGGTTTATTGACTTGACCGCGGATCGAAATATCACTATAGCAAGCACACGGTTTCCGCATCTCAATATACACATAGAGACATGGCGGTCACCGGAACTTGAAACGCTGATTCAAATTGATATTGCGATAGACGTAACGTATGGAAAATGGAAAATGGTTTGCCAGGAGTTAATAATCGTTTCTCATCGTTGGTTTCGTTGGCAGAATTAACAGCGGAGCTAAGATTGGCAGTCTCTAACAACTCAAAGTTAAGCCCTTAAGAAATGACGTGTTCGCCTCGATTACAAAGTGAAATCTGGTTGACGGTTGATTGATAGGAAATGCATACAACATGTAGTGTTCTGGGTGTTCTGTTCGGGCAACGTTCCGCGCTCTTCGCCATTTTACGCTCGCCATAATCGTCCTACTGGGAGGATTATTCGCAGTATTGTGAATAAATTTGACTCCACTGGTTCAGTAAACAACATCCGTACGTCAACGAACGTACGTGAACAAACAAAATTGTCGAATTTGGAACGATACCAATCCACATGTGATCCAAAAACGTCCGATGCATACGGAAAAAGTCACTGTTTGATGTGGGTTTTGGGCTGGCGGTCATCGGTCCATATTTCTTTGAGAACGATTTTGCCCAGGCAATCACCGTCAACGGCGAGCGCTATAGGTGATGATGATTACTAACTTATTTTGGTCTGAATTGGATGATATGGACACCAACGACATGTGGTTTCAACAGGACGGCGGTACGTGCCACACAGCTCACGCCGCATTGGAAATTCTTCACGAGCGATTCGAGAGCGTGGGCTTCTCACGTGGATGTAATGTGAGCTGGCCATCGAGATCGTGCGATTTTTCCATGATGATAACATATTTGTAATGAGTTCACTCCCCTTATTTCGCAAAAAAATTTTCGCTACAAGGCAAATATCGTCCCAGGTGCTTTTATTCTTACCTTCTAAAATAGCGTCGAAAACATCATCATTTTGAGTCATTTTGAACATTTTTTTGCCCAGGTTTAAGTGACTGACGTTGAGGCCATACCTTTTTTTTAATCTCTTTTCTATCACGACTGTCCCATTCGCAAATAAAGCAACAAAATGTCCTAGTTGCCTAATTGTAGTCCAAGCAGTAGAGCTGCAACTTTCAAGTCTCCGCAAATTTGCCAGTGGTGTTCATAATAAATACTTAATCCGAAGTAAAATCGTTTCCATGTTTTCATAAAACGCTTTCATATGGACCGCGCGAACAATAGAATCGAAGATGAAATATTTCGGTTATGCAACAAAACAGTTTTTAGACTTAGTTTAGAGCAATCTATGAAAACTCTCCATCCGTTTTGTATATATATAATGTTAAGGGCTCCCATCAAACCATTCACATCTTCACAAAAAACTTTCAACCATTTCAAAATATTGCATGAACACTTTTTGCTTATGTGCCGAAAGATGTTATACTCACACCACTTTCGAAAAGGTTCTATTATTTGAGCCTCGAACCTAGAAGTTCTTCTTTGTTCTTTGGCAGTTCTATGTCGCTTAAAAGATCATTTAATTCAGCTTGGTCATCGCAAATGTTCGGACGCTTCGGGATTTAGTGAAGATTGATGTGGGGCAGAAGACGAGTAGTCGATGGTGTATTTAGATACGCTATGGCATTCTTATTTTTTTTGGAAACACCCTTGCTTTTTCTAAATAGCAGGAATAACAATCCGTTACGTGATTTGTTGATTCTCGCCACTGCATTGGCACTGCGAAACGAACGGAGTGGCCGTGGTGTAGTGGTAGTAGCAAACGCTTCTCACTCGGAGTGTCCAGGTTCGAATCCTGCCCATGGCAAGTCAGTTTTTCATTGTGTAATTGGAACTCAGACAGAAAAATTCTGCGTGTGAAGGCATAACACTGACACGTAGATTTAGCTGTTGTAGAGTTTCAAGCACAGAAAAGAAAAAATACTGTGATATACCTCGAATCACTCTGAGTGAAGAAAAACTCTCCGTCCTATTCGGACTCCCACCCCTGGAGAGCAAACATAGAAACCAAACACACCTGAGTTTCAAACCACTACAAAAAACAATTTTCCTTTCTCCTCCTTCTATCTTTCCGCCCGCGCCCTGGCAACAATAAAAGGGTATCTAACCCCTTAGGCGCGCGTAAATTATAAAAAAAAAAGATATTTTTTGCCACTCAGCCAATTTCTCAAACCTGCAGCACACAAATTACATAAGAAATGTGGAATACGGAGTAGTAAAAATATGCTCTTTTTATTGTTGATGATATGGAACACCTTTGTTTATTAAATACTAGGTGGTGCAAAAGTCATTTTTGCAAATGGCGTCAAATGTCAATTCTACTTTGACATTTTTGTAGTAAACAAATACAGAATACACGTCCACAATACATGAATCGCTATACTCCTAAAGAACGCGGAATAATTGTTACGATTTTTTTGCGGAATAATTCGTAGGTGCTGTTGACTCAGCGTGAGTTTCGGCGCAGATTTCCCTGTAATCCGACATCAATTGGGCAAAAACTACCAGATTTAGCCGATCGCCTATAAGAGTATGAGACAGCCGTTCTGCTGAGAATATCGCAGCTGTGGTTGACGATGTCGCAGATGGCCCCAAAGTATCGACCAGTTGACGTGCCACGCAATTAAGTATCAATCGGCGGTTTTACAGATAATTTTGGTGAAAGACTGTAAGATGTTCCCTTATAAAGTGCAGACAGTGCATCAGCTATTAGCTGTTGACTGCCAAGCGTGTGTAACCTACTCTCATTTCCTGGTCGCCTAATCTCTCGTTTTGGAGATTTGCAGTGGCCGGCAAGATTACCTGATTTAACCGTTCTAGACTTCTTTTTGTAAGGTTTTTTGAAGACACGAGTCTATGTCAACAAGTCTTAGACTCTTAAAACCCTCATAGAGAATATCCTTCAAGAATGCCTAGGACCTATCGCCGTAAGTTCTGTCAAGAGTGATGGAAAATGCCACAAATAGACCCCGTCAATTCCGGCGGCGGCCACTTTGCCGATATCATTTTCTCGACTTAATGGGAAAAAATTTAAGATATCAAATAAACATAATTCAAAAGCAAAACCAAAGTTTTTCATTAATAAAAAAAACTTACAGCCAAATAACATCGGGTGAAAACTTTTGTGCCACCTTGCATAACCTCGCCACAAATGTACCAAAATTTGTCAAGATTATTCATACTCGTACTTTTTCGAGACATTTTGCTTCTCATTTTTATCTGTTTTTTACTTAAACACTTACAATCACTTAGTATCACAAAGAAGAGCATTATAACACAATTTTTTTTGTACATTTGATGCTAATTAACTGAGTAAATTATACTACTCGTATTATCAAGTTAGATGGAGGGATTATCCTTCGGAAAAATTCAGGAATCGTAAAAACTTAAACTAATAAATGACTTTTACTTATAAACTCGCATTCAGCATGTATAGAGAAGCAAAAATTAGTTAAAATTACTTCGGATACTTTTCCACTGCTGATTAGTGTCATGAAGGCTTCAATTTATGTGCAGCTGCACCTGAAGTCCTGAAAGCCTTTCTTTGATTTCAGTGTGTCCTACCGAATACGGTGAATGCCTAACCAACGTAAACTAACTTTATATAACTGTCTTACATGTTTTCTTAATTATTTTACAAGATCTACTTATAGGTTATAACAACTGCCTTCTCCTACTATACCTTGCTGTCGAGTTTTGATGAAGGTACTCGTAAATAATCATCACACGAAAATGATTTAAATGGAAACTGCATAAAACACCTTTAATTTGATCGCAGCAACAAGAGGCTTGGAAGAAATAAAATAGGAAGCATATAAAGTCAGTTCAACAGGATACATATACATAGTTGATCTGCTGGACCTTGCTAGCACAAATTTGAAAACTTCTTAGCACAATAAAATGTTATTTGTATATCTTTTCAAATAAAATAAATAAATAAATAAATGTTTAGTTAATTATTTATCAATCATACGTCCAGCATTCAAAGAAAAAAAATTGTTAAGGAACTCTTCATCCTCTTCGATCCTTTGATAATGTCGCTTTTCAACACATAAACCGAGTCGACAACCGACAAGTGCACAAGTAAACTAGTGCACTCGCTAATTATCGTGTGCTGTACAAAAAAAAAACAAAAAAAACAAAACCGCGCGCGTGTGCAAAAAAACAAATTAATAAAAAAAAGTGCAGTGCAGTGGAAAAAAAAAAATCACACAGTGCGGGTATCAAATCTCTCCCGCTCCTGGTCGAAGTACTGTTGCTTGCACTCAATTATTGCCATTACTGCTGTATTTACCATACGGTACGGGCAGTGGCTGAGGGTATGTAACAACTGATGGATAGCGGGTTGTGAGTGAAAATTTTGTTGGTACACTATTTCATATTGTTGTAAGGGCATACCCCCTACAGCAATTTGATCCGGTAAATCACTGTCAGAATTTTTCACTTCGCAGCCTTGCTTAGCATCGTCAGTATTTGTGTTTTTTGTGTTTGTTGTAGATTATGACTAGGGAATTCAGGGTGGACATAGCCAATATACGCGTCCACGTCTGTAAGTATAGACCAGCTGTTTTGGCACTTAGTGAAACACAGGTAGATCCCGCCCAAACCTCTCAGATCATTCTGATCTGAAACTACCTGGCTGCGAACTAGTGCCATTATTCTTCTCTCACCGCGGTCTCGCCATTTATGTGCGTAGTGATGTAGCTTACCAAACTCCACCACAATGTGATCCATGTTCCAATCCGGAATTCAACTTCATGTGGTTAAAATTCCATCTCCGTAAGCAAATTATCCACTACTGCTTTATATACAAAAGCCCCAAACTGGACAGCAATTGGACTTTTAACGAGTTTGATGCGCTGTCTGACTCCATTGAAAGAATTGTATCCCTGTATCCTCATACTGAAATCGTTATTACGGGCGATTTCAATATACAGAATTCTGGGTGGCTTCAACATTCTGGACAGACAACACCCGAAGGACGGTGTCTTGAGATCTTCGCTGCGGAAAACAACTTCATGCAGCTTGTAAATGAGCCCACGCGAATAGCAGACGTTCATAGTCATACCGCCAACACCCTGGACTTGTTTTTAACTTCTCACCCTGATAAGTACACCGTTGATATGCTCTCCCCTCTAGGCTCGTCGGACCACTGTGTTATATCAGCTAATTTCTCGAATACTGACCACTCAGTTAGAGAAAAGATTCCTAAAAGAACAGTATGGCAATACCAGAAAGCCAACTGGAGCGGACTTAACAGCTTCTTTAGGAATTTTAACTGGTCATTATGTTTCCTCGATAACGACGTGGATTCTGCTACTGATATTATTACAGACACCATTCTCTTTGGAATGAGATCCTTTATTCCTCATCGGATAAAATGTATCAAACCAAAAGAAAAGACATGGTACGACTCGAGCTGTAAAGAGGCCGTCAGGGTTAGAGAAATATTTTTGTCGGTCCTTCAAGACCAACCCGACAGAGGAAAACCGAAAAAAGTTCAAACGAGCCAGAAATGACTGCAACGCCTTCCTTAAGCGAGTGAAATTCCAACACGACCAAAAACTGAGGCACAAAATAATGCAATGTCCCAAAGGCAGTAAACATTTTTGGTCGTTCGTCAAAAACATTAGAAATTCCGCTTCATCCTCCATCCCAACGCTCTTTTACAATGGCATTGCAGCTGTCGGCTCCGAAGGAGCCAAGGCCAATCTGTTTGCTGCATTGTGCTTTGTGTCCGCACACTGAGTGCGTTGAATCTTCAATGGGACGAATCTACTTTCGCAAGAGTACTTAAAGATCTCAACATACATAAATCCGCTGGTCCAGATGGTATATCTCCCCCTCTTCTGAAGAGGTGTTCTTCCACGCTGGCAAAAGCACTGCATAAGCTTTTTCATCAATCCTACTCTTTAGGACTCTTTCCGAGCAGATGGAAAACAGCATTTGTCCATCCCGTCCCTAAAAAAGGCGAATCATCTTCTCTCTCCTCCTACAGACCCATTGCACTTACGTCCCTTCTTTCCAAGGTCATGGAAACACTGATAAATCGTCAGCTCATGAAATATCTCGAAACACGAAAACTTCTCAATGACCGGCAGTACGGTTTTCGTAGCAACAGGTCCACTGATGATTTGATGGCATGCCTCGCCGAAAAGTGGAACCAAAGCGTACATCAATCTGGCGAAAGCAAAATAGTTGCACTTGATATTTCTAAGGCATTTGACAGAGGTGGCATCAGGCTCTTTTGTCGAAAATGCGTGCATTTGGGATCGACGACTCTCTTCTTCAATGGATTAGAAATTACCTTTCGGAACGTTCAATTCAAGTTGTTTTGGACGGTTTCAAGTGTGATATTCACAAAATAAATGCTGGTGTGCCCCAGGGCTCTGTTCTATCCCTGACACTCTTTTTAATTTTCATTAATGATCTCTTGTCTGCTACCTATAATCCAATATATTCCTTTGCTGATGACAGTACTCTCTGCTTTTCATATTCGTTCTCGGACTTACGGCCCTGCTCTTTGGCTGTAGAACGAGAACGGCAAATTCCGATATCAACAGCATAACCAATTGGCGAACTATCAACAGAGTGGAATTAAATGCTTCCAAAACATAATGCTGTCTGCTGTCGTTAAAGCGAAATTTAAACACCCAGCCATTATCCATGAATGGCACTTGCATCGTCGAAACCGATAAACTTTCCGTTCTCGGTATGTGTGTTCACGACAACTTACGTTGGAATGACCACATATTTGATGTCACCAAAAATACTGCGAAATGTCTAGGTTTCCTCAAGCGATGCAAGAAATATTTTACCCCCTCTGATCTGGCCTCAATATATAAGTACAACGCCCACATCTGCTCCTAAAACATCTCTGCACCTGCTAGATAGGATTCAAGACCGTGCGATAAAACTTATTTACGATACTAATACCAGTCAATCCATTGACACGCTCGAACACCGACGTAATATCTCCTGTCTCACTTTGTTTTATCGCTATTTCCACCACCAGTGCTCCACTGAAATCGCCAGTAGCATTCCGCCCATTCAAACTTTCAACCGTATCACCCGTCTCGCTATGAATGCTCATCAGTATACCCTCAAGCCCACTTTCGCACGTACTCTAAATATCGTGATTCGTTCCTAAGCCCTATAACTCGCTTATGGAATGCTCTGCCGATCTCTGTATTTCTTGGCCGTTATAACTTGCAAACATTTAAAAACAATGTACATCGGTACCTCTCGTTTCTTCCTCCTTTGCCCGCTCTGTGTACAATCCCCTTAAGGGTACTCAAACCCCTTGAGCGCGCGCTGATTATAAAAAAAAAAACAAGTGTCAGTGTCAGATCTTTGGACCCTAACCCTATCCTCAGTTGAAAGTTGTGTCACCTGGTAGATGCTTTGGAGCAGGCGTACTAGGCAATGGATCAGACCCTTTAAAGGTCTTCTTTTTTTTTGGTTAATCTGTCGATCAACTAGTCCGGACTTGGATCGCAGTAAAGGACTTCTTTTCTGGGAATTAGTCGTAACATGACATTTTGACGTGTCTTCTTGTCAAAATCCGTTGTAAGTCTAAAAGCTCTGTTTCAAAATTTCACAGTAGGTACATCTTATATTTCCATATAGAGACTGAATTCCATGGCGATCTCAGGAATTGGGCATACTACGAACAGCTCACTATTGAATTTTGATAAAGACTTGGGTCAAAAGCCTATAAGCTCCAATCAACAAAAACTTACATTTTCTAACAGGAATTGGTTGCTGAGAATGCACGAAATTGATCAAGAATTAAGACACAAAAAATAATTTTGAGCAATGTGCCACATTTCCATCTTAAAGGCTTTGTTAATAGAATGGTTATCGAGAAGCCTCTTTATTTGCAACGTCCTATTGTTTGGTGCAGTTTTTAAACCAGGGGTATCACTGAAGCCTGTTTCTTTGAAAATTAAGTGTTTGGGTCTGTAGCGACCACGAATGCCACTAGGAAAATGAAACTTCAGACTATAACTCACGAACGCATTACATTAAAACCTAACGAAGAGAAAACAGAACTCATCTTCCGTTATCTACTTGAACGAAGAAAGGAAAAAGCGGCAGTTAGTTTTTTGGCGGGTTCGGCGTCGGTTGGGCTTCTCCCCCAATCCAATAAATTGTTTTTAAAAAGTCTTTAAACGTTCTAAAATTTATAACTGTCCACAAGGCCATTGTCTGTAAAAGTCTTTAAATATTTAAAAGTTGTATTTGTCGTCTACATGAGCCCACACATCTCCCCCAAGATAATAAAAGACATCAGTTTGTGAAATCCTATAAGAATCGTGGTTTTACCATTTATAAAATTATCCATAAAGCTCGTGGCTCACAAGGTTATCTACAGGTCTGTTACCTTGAACCATGATCAATCAGTTTTTATGGCTGGAAGTTGAAGGTACGGATGTGAGCTACTCGTATAATTATTTCCAACAAGACGGCTTTAAGTGATACGCAAGTAGCAGAAACATTGTTATTTTGAGAAAAATATTTCCTGGCCGATTCACTGCACAAAGTGGTGAACAAAATTCGCAAGTGATCTAACATCGATTTCTTTCTTTATGGCTATGTAAAAGGGAAGCTTTATGCCACAGCTCCCCAGCCAGTTGAAGCACTCGATGAAATTAGACCGCAAATGTGTGAAGAATCTGCATGTGCAACAGAAGTTGTGGAGGTCATTTGGCTTACATTGCTTTCATTATTAACATCAAATCTTGTTTCATAAAGAAATGCGTGTTATCTTGAAAAATCGATACCTCTTATTGAAAAACCCTTTTACGACGATATTGATCATTTGATCTCAGCGCTGGTGTCGTTGTCTGAAGTTATATCTGTAGAGGGTAACGTGCTTCCCGAGACATCGGTGTTGGGTGTCCTTTCTGGTTGGCAGCATATACGAGTACATAGACTTGCCCTCATTGATTGTCGCTGCAATCTCCTCAATACCCACGTAAACGCCACTGAAATCACGCTGCTTTCTTCCGATTAGCTACGTCAATATGATCGGCGTATGCGAGTAATTAAACGGACTTTGGAAAGATTGTTTCTCTTGTGTTGGCGCGTAAGAAGACGAGCCAAATAACGACTCGAAACTCCAACAATCAACACTTTTTAATTCAATACCAGCCACTCTAAAAAAAAATTAAAAACGTAAAAAACACGTTTGTATGGCTACGGTATACGAGTATGCATGCGTTTGCATTCAATACTATTTACTATTTTCATTAGGTTAGGTTAGGTTAAAACAGGAGTATGATGGATATGCCATCGCACAGACACCAGGCACGAAAACGGGCATATCGTGATCCCTGTGGAACGAGTTGAATTTATCTTCAAATGGCAAAAACCTAAACAATCTGCCTAGAAACATTCAATTCCTTTGCAAAAGCCAAGAAGGCTGCTCTAGGTTTTCGAAAAAGTATTTCCCTAAAAATTTTCTTCGACTACGCGATATTTGATCGCATTCACACCCTATGTGTGTTATATCTTAACGGCTTGCAGTCAATATTACTATTACTGCCCTAAGTTTATCGCTGTTTAATTTTATTAACTCCCTAGATCTTTTGCCATCAAAAAGTGACCAGAGAACCTTGGATACCCTGTATCATTCAAGACTTGACCACCTTAGGTTGGCCGTCTTTGTGAGTTTTTCCTCGACAGTGCCCCTTACAATACAAAGGGATGGTTTGATGTTGGCAACCTCATTATTATCGAGTAGCCCACCTTTTCTTGCAAGCTCATCCGCATGTTCTTTTCTTCTTATACCGCAGTGTCCTGGCACACAGCACAGTCTCACCCGGTTCTGACTGAATAATATATTGAGCAATAGCCCCTGACTGTATCAGAGTTGATGTTGGTCGATTCCATTGCCTTGAGTGTGGCCTGGCTATCAATGCAAATAGCGATATCTCTTTCGGATACGGATCCCATCTGCATTAGTTCAGCCACCCTGAGGACAGCCAGAACCTCTGATTGGAAGACACTGCTTGCGTACGGTAGTCTTATAGACAGTCTTAGTTCTGGGTCTTCTGAGAACTAATTCAAGAGCAATAATAATTCAATAATTCAAGTAACCCAAATTAGTGAGTCGTATCGCACTGTTCACACCATGTTTTTTGATCTGTAAATCAAGCGGTGTTAGATGCAGAAAGGAGTCCAATGCTATGGAGGCCGTTCTTTGAACCGCAGCTAATTTTCCGTAAACCGTTTTCCTCTTTGTTGCTTTCCACCATACTAGTGCGCCATATGTAAATATGGGTCTTACCATCACCGTATATAGCCAATGCACCATAGCAGGATTTAAGCCACAAATTTTTCCTACTGTTCTTTTACAGATAAAAAGAGCATTATATGCCTTTTTGATTGTTTGCGCTCCGTTAAGATTCCAATTCAAATTTTTCATCCAGAATCACACACAGATACTTCACTCTGTCTGAGAGGGACATTTCCACTCCGTTGAGTTTTGGGAGTCTGCATTGCGGTATCTTATACTTTCTGATAAAAAGAACCAGTTCCGTTTTGGGAGGGTTGGCATTGAGACCACAGCTTTTTGCCCAAGTGCTGGTCATCTTCAGAGCAACCTCCATAATGTCGCCTAAAATATCCAAGTATTATCCCTGAATTATTAATAACCACGTCATCTGCGTATGTCGTGGCACTTATGCCCATTGTACTAAGCTTTTTAAGGATGCCATTGATAACTAGCACCCACAGGAATGGAGACATGACTCCCCCTTTAGGGGTTCACCTGGTTACGGACATTCTGACCGAGCTTTGCCCAATGGAACAGTTTATTTTCCTACTTGCAAGCATGTTGCAAACCCAGTTTGTAATGCCATGTTCAATGTTAGCGTCGACTAGAACATTTTTAATGGCGGTGCAATCCACGTTATCGAAGGCTCCTTAAATATCGACGAAGGCCACCATCGCAAACTCTCCGAAGTGTAGTCTCTTCTCTATTTTCCCCACCACTTCGTGCCCTGCACGGTTTCTACAGATTTTCCTTTCATGTATGCATGCTGTGACTCAATCCAAAAGCCATTACTGCATCTATTCCTAAGGTGAATCTCCAATAATCACTTCAGGGTTTTATTCATAAATGATGACAGACTTATTGGTGTGAAATCTTTTACTGTTATAAGCCCCTGTTTGCCAGCTTTAGGTATAAAAACCAACAACTCTGTTACCGCGATAGATTCGCAGTACTTCTGCCATGATGCCTTTTTGACTTTCTAACTAGGTACTTGAATTGTTTCTTACATTCGTAGTACTCCTTCCATGTACTGTCGCTTCTGAAAAGGTTTATAGAGTTTCCTTACCTCTATTCTTTTTAACCTATTCCACCATTTTGGTTGAGCCCTTTTAGGTGTTCTGTTAGCTGGACAAACTTCCTCGAACGCCATTGTTAGTGTCTTACTAATATTTTCTACCGCCTATCTAAGTTAACAATATTATCACATGTGATTGATTGGGCATCCAGGTGTATATTTACCACTTCTGTATACTTGACCTAATCAGTCTTCTAAACGATTTCTTTCAAAACTACATATCTTGGTCTGAAAGTTCACCTTGAAGCACCTCCATCGATAATCCGACATTGACGCTTCGTCAGCTACTCTCCATTCCCTTATTTCTAACCCTTTTGTATTTGTAAGATGATATCTAGCAATACCTGCATATTTTTCACCAAAAATTATGTGAATTCCCTCTATGGCAAATATTGAGGTTGGAAGATTTAATGAAATCATACGAACACTCAGCTCTTGGGTTAATATCGCCGCTTCCCTATTACGTATGATGGGCGTTTGCGTCACAGCCCAGCACCAGCATCCAATCTTCTGCCTTGCCGAGTCCTTTAGTTTCTCCGAGATTACTACCTCGGAGTCATAGCAGTGTTACCGCCGTCAGGTCTCCTGAGCTGTAATTATTCAAAAGAAATGCCTCTAGTTGGTTTTTGATAAAGATGCAAGTCCTGATCTTACCTTCTGCCTTATAGAACAACGCGTAATTTTTCAGCCTAAGACCCTGGATCTTGTTTTTCATCCAGTTATATATTCCACCAGACGAGCCGTTGTTGCCTTACTGTGGTGCAGGTTTATCTACAGCACTTCCATCATATTGTAAAATGTTTGTGTGGGTACAAATGATAGAACTTATTCTTTTCAATACAAATCCCTTTATTCAGTACAGTTACACTATTTAATTCTTTCTCTCAGTACAATTCAATTCCTCAACCACTTATACTTTTCTTATCTTTTACTTAAACCACTTAATCACTTCTCCTAATTAACACTTCAAATTACACTTTAGAACTCATTTGCATACCTTGGGGATGCTGGTATTTATACTCGAATGACATACTTCGAGAACAATCCTCGCCATCCAGCGTCCCATACAATATCCAATTTGCTAGAAAATTCGAATCCACTCTCCAGTCGAGACTTTGTTATTCCAATATCGAAATCTTCTGGTCTTCGACATTTTCTGCTAGATGGCGCTGCTCACATTTAAGTGGTTATCACATTGCTCCCTCCCTACAGTTGTTCGTCCCGAACAACTTCGTCATTCAGCATCCCGTTGAAATGACATATTCTATCCAAATGGACCACTTTCAATTTTCCTCGATTCCCACGCTGGATCCGGTAGACAACGTCATTAATGCGGGTTTTCACCTTGTATGGACCTTCCCAGTCCTGTTGCAATTTTGGAGATTTGCCTTTCTTACGCTGAGGATTATACAGCCAAACCAGATCTCCTTCGTTGAAACCGGAAGATTTCGCCTTGATATCGTACCTAGTTTTCATGCGGCTGATTGCTAGCTTCATCTTTTCTCTGGTGTCTTCATGCAATTTACGAATCCTGCTGCGTAAGTCATTCACGTACTCGTTCACCTCTTTGGGCTCCGTCGGTGGGGATCCGAATTTTGCTTCACTTGGCAACCGAATTGTTTGACCAAATAAGATCTCGGATGTTGTGTGCCCTGTTGAGCTATGGACCGCGTTTCGGTAGGCCATTAAGAAGAGGGGTATGTGTCGATCCCAATCCCGCTGGCAGTTGCTGACAACCTTAGATAGATGCTCATTCAAGGTCCAATTGAATCGCTCGACCATTCCATCAGATTGAGGGTGTAGTGGCGTTGTCCTTGTCTTTCTTATTCCCAAATATTGGCATATTTCCTGGAAGACTTTTGATTCAAAGTTTCGCCCTTGATCAGAGTGCAGCTCCATTGGGACCCCAAATCTGCTCACCCAGTTGTTGACTATCTGTTCGGCTACGGTCTTAGCCTCTTGATTTGAGCAATGGCAAACACTTCCGGCCACTTACTGAAGTAATCCATGACTACGAGAGTATATCGGTTTCCATTAAAGGTTTCGGGAAACGGCCCAGCGATGTCGATGGCTATTCGTTCGAAAGGTGCTCCGACATTGTATTGTTGCATTTGTCCATGTGGCTTTACTTTTGGACCCTTGGTAGTCGCACATCTTATGCACTTTTTGCACCAATTCTCGACATCTTGTTTAGCGCTTAGCCAATAGAAAAGTTCCCTTACCTTTTCCAACGTCTTGTTTACTCCCAAATGGCCTCCTGAGATTCCGTCATGTATTTCATGGAGCACTTGGTTGACTCTGGACCGTGGCACAATTAGCTGCATACGAGATGTTGTCCCATCTGCACTTTCCCATTTCCTCTTCAGCAATCCATCTTGCACAAAAAGCGAGTCCCACTGTGCCCAGTATGCCTTCAGAGTTTGGCTCCGATCTGATATCTGCTGCCAGCTTGGTCTTTCCTCGTCTTCCTTCCAGGCCAATATTGGTTCGATGTCATTGTCTGCCTGTTGGGAGGAACGGATTTCGTCTATACTCCAACCCACTATTGGCTCAGTCCTGATCGTTTGGATAGTTGCCTGTTGTTTCGCTTCTTTACCACTGACTACTTCTGCTGGGAGGCTTTCGTTGCATTGTTTTACCTGTGAGACTGGGATAATTAAGCTGGAGTCGACTCCTGCTACAGACTTCTGCCCCGCAAAGTAAGCATTTCCTAACTGATGGCTTCTGGAAATTTGACCGGTTTCTTGGTAGCCGTTTCTGTCGGTTTTTCTTTCTATTTGCCTGTAACCCCAGTGCAGGCAGCCTTCTCGTCGTACCGGTTCTTTACAATGCCCTTGCAAATGTCCTACTTTATCGCAGTTCCAGCAGCGCATCCTTCGTCTCTCCCGCGGGATATTTCGTTGCATGGTAGTTGGTCTTGAGCAGGAGCATTCACCAGATACTATTTCACTTACGAAATGCATT
Source organism: Volucella bombylans (assembly GCA_949129095.1). Lineage (NCBI taxonomy): Eukaryota > Metazoa > Arthropoda > Insecta > Diptera > Syrphidae > Volucella > Volucella bombylans. Next base: position 353,859,128 of record OX422140.1, on the reverse strand, counting down.
CCTTTGGAAGCCTGATTGGATGCTTCCATCGCCAGAGCGAAGGCAAGTGCTTCAGCAAGGGTTCTTTTCCCGACCATCCTTACTGCTGATTGTAACTTCAAATCTGCAATTCCCCTGATGAATGCGTCCTTTGCCATTTCGTCGATTATTTCTTGGCCTGCGGTGGGATATGACAAATGTGCCAGTCTACTCACGTCTGCTTGGAGCTGTTGCAGTGTTTCTCCTCGTTGCTACATACGGCCTTGCAATTGAACCTTGTAAACTCCTCGCATGTGGCTATACCCAAACCGTTTCTCGATAGCCTGCACTAAAACCATATAGTCTCTATTCTTTTCGATATCGATTGTTTGTAACAATTCTGCCGCAGGACCACGTAAGGCCATCGCTAGGGCAAAGCACTTTTCCTCATTGTCCCAGTCGTTTGCACAGGCAGCCATTTCAAACTGCTTCTTATAAGTAGACCATGAGGTCTGGCCATCGAATGAGGGAGGCTTCAACTCTTTTCTCCTTGGACCGCTTAAAGAACATTCTCGTAGTTTCTGTTTTCGCACTGTGTCGAGCTCTTTTGCCAGTTGCTGAACTTTGCTGTCCATTTCTTCGAATTTTTCGCCAACATTCTTCTCTATTGTATCAAATTTGTCATCAACGTTCTTCTCTATTCTTTCAAATTTGTCATCGATTTCTTCGAATTTTTGCTGGAGAATGTTCTTTTGTTCTTCCAGGTTATTCTTTTGTTCATCCATTTTCTGCTGAAGACCGTGCAGATTGTTGGTTTGTTCGTTGAATTTTTGTTCAATGCTGCTCTTCTGCTCGTCCATTTTTTGTTCCAGACTGTTCTTCTGTTTTTCCATATTTTTCTTTTGTTCGTCCATTTTTAACAAGAGGAGTTGCATCATCGCAGCCATGTCATTGCCGGTACTTGTCTGTTCATCCTCGTCAACATCAAAGGAATATGCATCAGGATCATGTCCCTCGTTGTTCAAAGCCTCCTGAAGTCGGAGCACGAGGTCAATTTTTCCTCCACTGGCGCTGAGGCTTCTCTTGTTCAACTCGGATTTGAGTTGGACGAGGGTCAACTGCAATAGTTTTCGACCCATTCTAGCTTTTTCAAATAGTCAGAAAACACTTCTTTTTTTTTTACACACAATAAGTCCTATCCCACTTCTGACACCAATGTAGAATGTTTGTGTGGGTACAAATGATAGAACTTATTCTTTTCAATACAAATCCCTTTATTCAGCACAGTTACACTATTTAATTCTTTCTCTCAGTACAATTCAATTTCTCAACCACTTATACTTTTCTTATCTTTTACTTAAACCACTTAATCACTTCTCCTAATTAACACTTCAAATTACACTTTAGAACTCATTTGCATACCTTGGGGATGCTGGTATTTATACTCGAATGACATACTTCGAGAACAATCCTCGCCATCCAGCGTCCCATACAATTTCCAATTTGCTAGAAAATTCGAATCCACTCTCCAGTCGAGACTTTGTTATTCCAATATCGAAATCTTCTGGTCTTCGACATTTTCTGCTAGATGTCGCTGCTCAGATTTAAGTGGTTATCACAATATGTTAAGAGACTACTGCCGTCTAGGTCCCTTCTTAAGGACTCTGCTTGTATCGGCTTTTGGTTCCCGATTCTTCACATGGAATAGTTCCAGGAACTTCTCAGGGTACTTGTAGAGACATGGAACCCATACTTTGTCAACGTGCATTTTAGCATGATGCCTTCCCAAGCGCCGCATACCTCCAAAACGAAGCGGCTGAGGAAGTCCACAGAAGGCTTATTTCTACAAGCCGTGGCCGTGGCTCAAGTGGTAGTATATTGGCTCCCCAATCGGATGGTTCGGGGTTCAATACCAGCCGTGATCGAATGACTTTTTTTTTCATTCAACAAAAATCACGTGAGATGCTACAACCTTGCGTCCACCTTCCCAACCAACGCCATCGAATTAAAGTTCCACATTCCCTGTGGTGGATAATTCCTTCAATACGTCGTTTTGCAACTTATCCTCGACGTTTTGCCACTAGTCGATTCTCGGACGTCTGCAAGATTCTAGTTCGTTTATCAGCAACATGAAGCTCGTCTTTCGGGTCACTTTGCTTACGCGGATGAAAGTACCAGCCTTCACCTTTTCCACATCGTTCGGCTCCAGGACATCGTCGGATTTGCCTCTCTTGCTGCTAAAACTTCCGTTTTTCCAGAGACGCCAGCCCTTCTTTTCATTTCGCCGCATAGAGGGTAGAGGGTGCCGGATCGGCTTCAACTCCCGCCTTTGCAGCAACATCTCCCTTGCTTGTTGAGTAAGCGATTGGTTGGCCAGGATGGCCTTCACCGGTGAAATCGCTCTCATTAGTGATTGTTTATACGAAATACTCACCCTTGCTAACTAGAAGCTTCACTTCTTCCAATGCCCCTACCAAGAGGGAAATGGATGACGTCGAGATTTCGCCTTCACTCACTTCTGACTCTTACTGAACAGTTATTGTCTGTTTTTGTAGTATTTTGTTTTTGTTTTTGATTTTCCATTTTAAATTAAATTTGGTTCCCACGAGTAAGGCCGGCAATAGGAGATCAGCCCAGCAAGCTTGCATCCGTCGGCTCGGCTTACTATATGCTCACACCACCACCCACCACTATAATCAGGTTTGGCAATTCTTAGCTCGCCACTCCTCAGCAGACCGTAATCGGTTGAGTCTGTGCGACTTAAGACTCCGCACCGGCGTCATTAAAGATGACGATCGCGTCAACTTAAACCTTGATTTTGTATAGTTTAATGTTAATAATTTAGGCCAACAATACTAAACATTGTTATCTTCCAAGTAAAGTGAGAAAATTATGTATATGTACATATATCAGCAACCTGCAGATAAGCCTTCCGCTTTGTGGGTACTCAAATGAATTTTGTTAAGTTACTAATTAATATACATATATGTAAAATAAAAAAATAAAAAATTATATTCCTAGAATTATTGGGGCACTGCAGCACCGCAAAGTCTGACGATAACAAACATGTTAACGCACTGGTAATTATGAAGGCATACTTGAGCTACCATAGGATTGTGGTCGCGTTCCATTCCAATACTGATTCTGCCCCTCTTTCGAAAGTAATTTAATCGGCTAATCACAATTTGTCCTGTCTGTGTTGATGTGCACTGCCTATCAGATAAGGTGCCGCTGTTCTTTTCCTAAGTCCATTATTCCAACAATCAGTCTCCAATGGTTAGGCGATTGGATTCTAAGAAATAAAGATATCGTCATTTTCACTGCCTGACTCATACTCGTATCCTTAGGTATTGTCAACATTTGCATTATATGGTTTTTATCTACAACCCTCGAGTTTCAGCAAATATTATTCCCACACACAACTGTTCCAATTTTACCTATAAATCAATTTTGAAATTCTACTCCTCATGTATTCGGCTGTCATTGTTTGTCACGGTTTATTTGACACCTGTCAGAAATAAATGTGTCATTTATGGGAAAAAAATGAAAGCATTAATTAAATCATAAATTTATCTATCAAAGAAATCATTCCTCTACGGATGTAACATATCTATTAATCGATAGTTAATTAGTAAAGAAGATTTTGAAATTAATCAAAACCATTTAAATATCAATTAAGACTCGATTACAATGGTGCACGCATTTTCTCGGTTGATTTCCTGAATTAAAGCCGGAATTTATTCAACAACTTCACCAGTCGAGTGGCCTATCTCTTATTGTTTTCAAATTCACATCCTTTCCTTGCGCATTGCATTTAATGAATCCACCCGAGAAAAAGATAAATAATTTAGGACCTTAATTGAAGTTTTTTTTAGCAAACTACTTCAAATAGGTTAATTTAATAAAACCAATTAGGGATCAATTAAAATGCGATTACTTGCAGGACATTCAAACACAAAATTAAAGCTTAGCTCGACAGCGCACTCCAAAAATCCATAAATATAGGAAACACTTAACTGTCAAAGATATTTTTAAACAATTTACTGCCTATTAAATTGCTTGAAATATCATAGTAAAACTAATTTATGAACGTTGCACATGTCGAAATAAAGTTGTTAACGATGACACATTTCAACTGAAAGGACTTTAAAGTGATAAACGCGAGGTCGATTGGTTTAAAGACATCAAGGGGTCAGGAGGTGTTAAAGTGTCAGATGTAAAAGGCGTCTTTCAGTACGTTTCTTATCCCAGTCACTCAGGCAGCTGCTTTGTCCTTAAAACGGGGGTTTGGTTTATTTTTTACTTAAAAAAGTGCACTAATTATGCTACAACGGGCTATCGTCAGGTATTTGGTTCCATTTAGCAGAGCTGGCGAGATTTATTCCTTTTTTTGACTACCTTGTTGTTACAGAAAGGCCTAAGAATCAACGTCGGTATAGTTTTTGAAGAGGTCCAGACTAGGCGATAAATGATTAAACAATATCCAGTTGACTGAATTATTATGTACTCAATCGCAATATCGGTAATCCACCCACAGACTCTAGGCATAGATCACTTTGAAGGACAACCGTCCAAGTGGCAATTGAAAAAAAGAGAAAATGTGGTGACGTCAGAAGTTCTACAACGTTTGGTATTGAACACACCTCTTCTCGCTGACAGCTAGGTGACAATCATCACTTTTCGACAAAAGAAAATTAACCTACCTATTGGAATTCCGCCAAACACATTTTCTGTTTTTCTTCTGGCCTTCTGCATTTACATTTTGTTTTATAAAATTAAGTTTAAATTGGAGGGTTAACTTTTTTAATTAGTAAAACCCAATAAGGACGTAAGGCAATTGCACGAGAAAATGTCGTCAAAGATGCGAGTGCAACTCTCAGAGCTGAAACTTCTCCTTTTTCTGCGGCCTCGAAGGTCTTATTTTGTATTATTATTATTTATATGAAACATATGGAAAATATTGACAGGGTTGCCCAATTATCGCATTTCCAAAATTATTACATTTGCGTTCTCCTAGACTTTAATTATGGCAATACGAGTATAATGGGAGATTCGCTAATAACGCGTGTAATGTTGTCTTCCAAGGCTGCAATTGACGCGTGTTTATCGGCATAGACCAGTGATTTGACGTATCTCCTTAAAAAATTAAAAAATAGTCTAAAGGCGTCAAATCGCACGATCTAACCATCTAATTCACCGGTCCAAGAGATCGATTGCTCATCGAACTCATTTCTCAATTGGTCCGTCGATTCTCGTGCTGTGTGGCATGTAGAGCACTCTTGCTGGAATCACATGTCGACCAGGTTCAGCTCGTGCATTTTGGGCAAAAAAAAAGTTCGAAATCATTGAACGATAGTGGGCGCCATTGACGGTAACGTTCTCGCGGCCATATTGGGAAAAATACGGGCCAATGATTCCGCCAGACCAAACTCTGTTTACCTTACAGCTATACACATCAATTTCATAACGTTATTTGTCCACATTCATACACTTTTAATAATATGTCACACATGAAAAGAAAAGAGTTTGTATTGTAAAATGTTTGTGTGGGTACAAATAATAGAACTTATTCTTTTCAATACAAATCCCTTTATTCAGCACAGTTACACTATTTAATTCTTTCTCTCAGTACAATTCAATTTCTCAACCACTTATACTTTTCTTATCTTTTACTTAAACCACTTAATCACTTCTCCTAATTAACACTTCAAATTACACTTTAGAACTCATTTGCATACCTTGGGGATGCTGGTATTTATACTCGAATGACATACTTCGAGAACAATCCTCGCCATCCAGCGTCCCATACAATTTCCAATTTGCTAGAAAATTCGATTCCACTCTCCAGTCGAGACTTTGTTATTCCAGTATCGAAATCTTCTGGTCTTCGAGTATCAACATTTTCTGCTAGATGTCGCTGCTCACATTTAAGTGGTTATCACAGTATTCTGGTCCAAATTCTTTCATAGTAACTACATACTGTGATAACCACTCAAATGTGAGCAGCGACATCTAGCAGAAAATGTCGAAACTCGAAGACTAGAAGATTTCGATACTGGATTAGCAAAGTCTCGACTGGAGAGAGGAATCGAATTTTCTAGCAGATTGGAAATTGTATGGGACGCTGGATGGCGACGATTGTTCTCGAAGTATGTCATTCGAGTATAAATACCAGCATCCCCAAGGTATGCAAATGAGTTCTAAAGTGTAATTTGAAGTGTTAATTAGGAGAAGTGATTAAGTGGTTTAAGTAAAATATAAGAAAAGTATAAGTGGTTGAGGAATTGAATTGTACTGAGAGAAAGAATTAAATAGTGAATTGTAACTGTACTGAATAAAGGGATTTGTATTGAAAAGAATAAGTTCTATTATTTGTACCCACACAAACATTCTACATTGGTGTCAGAAGTGGGATAGGACTTATTGTGTGTAAATAAAAAAAAAAAGTGTTTTCTGACTATTTGAAAAGGCTAGAATGGGTCGAAAACTATTGCAGTTGACCCTCGTCCAACTCAAATCCGAGTTAAACAAGAGAAGCCTCAGCGCCAGTGGAGGAAAAAGTGACCTGGTGCTCCGACTTCAGGAGGCTTTGAACAACGAGGGACATGATCCTGATGCATATTCCTTTGATGTTGACGAGGATGAACAGACAAGTACCGGCAATGACATGGCTGCAATGATGCAACTCCTCTTATTAAAAATGGACGAACAGAAGAACAGTCTCGACCAACAAAAGAAAAATCTGGAAGAACAAAAGAACATTCTCCAGCAAAAATTCGAAGAAATCGATGACAAATTTGAAAGAATAGAGAAGAACGTTGATGACAAATTTGATAGAATAGAGAAGAATGTTGGCGAAAAATTCGAGGAAATGGACAGCAAAGTTCAGCAACTGGCAAAAGAGCTCGACACAGTGCGAAAACAGAAACTGCGAGAATGTTCTTTAAGCGGTCCAAGGAGAAAAGAGTTGAAGCCTCCCTCATTCGATGGCCAGACCTCATGGTCTACCTATAAGAAGCAGTTTGAAATGGCTGCCTGTGCAAACGACCGGGACAATGAGGAAAAGTGCTTTGCCCTAACAATGGCCTTTCACGGTCCTGCAGCAGAATTATTGCAAACAGTAGACATCGAAAAGCATAAAGATTATGTGACTTTAGTGCAGGCTATCGAGAAACGGTTTGGGGACAGCCACATGCAGGAGGTCTACAAGGTCTAATTGCAAAGCCGAACACAGCAAAGAGGAGAAACACTGCAGCAGCTCCAAGCAGACGTGAGTAGACTCGCACATCTGTCATACCCCACCGCAGGCCAGGAAATTATCGACGAAATGGCAAAAGATGCATTTATCAGGGGAATTGCAGATTCGAAGCTACAGTCAGCAGTAAGGATGGCCGGGAAAAGAACCCTTGCTGAAGCACTTGCCTTCGCTCTGGCGATGGAAGCAGCCAATCAGGCTTCCAGGGGAACACATTTCGTCAGGGAAGTAGCATCTGTCGAATGCTCCTGCACAAGAATTAGTGCCGAGGAACGAGATACTCGATGGTCCTCGTGAAGAAGAAAGATGGCAGCACGAGATTTTGTGTAGACTACCGACGTCTCAATGATGTCACTAAAAAGGACAGCTACCCACTTCCGAGAATCGATGACACTTTGAATATGCTTTCTGGAGCGAAATGGTTTTCAACACTTGACTTGAAGAGCGGTTACTGGCAGGTAGAGATAAATCGTGCGGATCGTGAGAAAACTGCCTTCACTACAGGAAGCGGTCTTTGGCAGTTTGCAGTGATGCCGTTTGGACTGTGCAACGCTCCGGCCACCTTCGAGCGACTAATGGAACGAACATTGCAAGGACTCACCTGGAAAACCTGTCTAGTATATTTGGACGACGTTATCGTCATAGGTAAGACGTACGAGGAGCACCGCGAAAATCTAAAAGAAGTGTTTGAGAGGCTACGAAGTGCTCATTTAAAGCTCAACCCGGAAAAGTGCGCCTTGTTTCGTCCAGAAGTAAAATATCTGGGTCACATTATATCAGCGGAAGGAGTAAGAACGGATCCTGACAAAATCGAAGCCGTGAAAAGTTGGCCTTCTCCAAAAGATAAACACCAACTGAGAAGCTTCTTGGGACTCGCCACGTATTACAGAAGGTTTGTAAAGGATTTTGCTGGCATTGAAAAGAGCCTGCATCAACTTACAGAAAAAGGCCGACAGTTCAGGTGGTCTGGAGAATGCGAAAAATCATTTCAAGAACTGAAGCGACAGCTGTGCAAAGCCCCCATCTTGGGTTACCCCACGCCCGGAAAAATGTTCATCGTGGACGCAGACGCTAGCAATGTTGGGGCCGGAGCTGTGATCTCCCAAGTTCATGACGGTCAAGAGAAAGTGGTCGCATATTACAGTAAAGTACTCTCCAGACCTGAACGGAACTACTGTGTAACCCGGCGCGAGCTTCTGGCTTTAATTCTGGCTACGAAGCATTTCCATAAGTACCTCTACGGACAAAAGTTCATTCTCCGGACAGACCACGCAGCTCTGAAATGGCTACTCCAATTTAAGAACCCTGAAGGCCAAGTTGCAAGATGGATCGAGCAGTTGCAGGGCTACGACTTTGAAGTGCAACACCGCAAGGGAACACTCCACTCAAATGCTGATGCTCTCTCTCGTCGACCGTGCGGAGTAAAATGCGAACACTGCAATCGTAAAGAAGCGAAAGAACAGGCAACTATCCAAATGATCAGGACTGAGCCAATAGAGGGTTGGAGTATAGAAGAAAACCGTTCCTCCCAACAGGCAGACAATGACATCGAACCAATATTGGCCTGGAAGGAACACGAGGAAAGACCAAGCTGGCAGCAGATATCAGATCGGAGCCAAACTCTGAAGGCATACTGGGCACAGTGGGACTCGCTTTTTGTGCAAGATGGATTGCTGAAGAGAAAATGGGAATGTGCAGATGGGACAACATCTCGTATGCAGCTAATTGTGCCACGGTCCAGAGTCAACCAAGTACTCCATGAAATACATGACGGAATCTCAGGAGGCCATTTGGGAATAAACAAGACGCTGGAAAAGTTAAGGGAACGTTTCTATTGGATAAGCGCTAAACAAGATGTCGAGAATTGGTGCAAAAAGTGCATAAGATGTGCGGCTACCAAGGGTCCAAAAGTAAAGCCACATGGACAAATGCAACAATACAATGTCGGAGCACCTTTCGAACGAATAGCCATCGACATCGCTGGGCCGTTTCCGGAAACCTTTAATGGAAACCGATATACCCTCGTAGTCATGGATTACTTCAGTAAGTGGCCTGAAGTGTTTGCCATCCCAAATCAAGAGGCTAAGACCGTAGCCGAACAGATAGTCAACAACTGGGTGAACAGATTTGGGGTCCCAATTGAGCTGCACTCTGATCGAGGGCGAAACTTTGAATCAAAAGTCTTCCAGGAAATATGTCAATATTTGGGAATAAGAAAGACGAGGACAACGCCACTACACCCTCAATCTGATGGAATGGTCGAGCGATTCAATCGGACCTTGAATGAGCATCTATCTAAGGTTGTCAGCAACTGCCAGCGGGATTGGGATCGACACATACCCCTCTTCTTAATGGCCTACCGAAACGCGGTCCATAGCTCAACAGGGCACACAACATCCGAGATCTTATTTGGTCAAACAATTCGGTTGCCAAGTGAAGCAAAATTCGGATCCCCACCGACGCAGCCCAAAGAGGTGAACGAGTACGTGAATGACTTACGCAGCAGGATTCGTAAATTGCATGAAGACACCAGAGAAAAGATGAAGCTAGCAAGCAGCCGCATGAAGACTAGGTACGATATCAAGGCGAAATCTTCCGGTTTCAACGAAGGAGATCTGGTTTGGCTGTATAATCCTCAGCGTAAGAAAGGCAAATCACCAAAATTGCAACAGGACTGGGAAGGTCCATACAAGGTGATAACCCGCATTAATGACGTTGTCTACCGGATCCAGCGTGGGGATCGAGGAAAATTTAAAGTGGTCCATTTGGATAGAATGTGTCATTTCAACGGGAAGCTGAATGACGAAGTTGTTCGGGACGAACAACTGTAGGGAGGGAGCAATGTGATAACCACTCAAATGTGAACAGCGACATCTAGCAGAAAATGTCGAAACTCGAAGACTAGAAGATTTCGATACTGGATTAGCAAAGTCTCGACTGGAGAGTGGAATCGAATTTTCTAGCAAATTGGAAATTGTATGAGACGCTGGATGGCGACGATTGTTCTCGAAGTATGTCATTCGAGTATAAATACCAGCATCCCAAAGGTATGCAAGTGAGTTCTAAAGTGTAATTTGAAGTGTTAATTAGGAGAAGTGATTAAGTGGTTTAAGTAAAAGATAAGAAAAGTATAAGTGGTTGAGGAATTGAATTGTACTGAGAGAAAGAATTAAATAGTGAATTGTAACTGTACTGAATAAAGGGATTTGTATTGAAAAGAATAAGTTCTATTATTTGTACCCACACAAACATTCTACAATACGTTCAGTTGAAAGCAATCTCAAAAGAAACCCAAAATGCTTTTGGAATTATTTAAACACGAAAAGAAGAATTCCTAATGGCCTTCCAGCAACGATTCAGCTTGGTGTTAGGAAAACTATTGAACCTATGGCAATAGCAAATATGTTTAGGGATTATTTCCAAATTCAAACTTCAACAAACATCTGTCCTAATGAAAGATATTATGAGTCACTGCCGTCTATTATTGATTCTTCCTGTTTTTTATTCGATGTTGAAGAACTAGCGTCAGTAGCTGCTTAAACCTCCAAAACAAAGTCTGACATTTTGTAATGACTTAAACGGTCTAAAGAATATAGACATTAACCGTCTCCTACGCTTCATCATAAGCTCAAATTGGTTCCAAGTGTAGGAGGATCACAGATCCACTTGGCATCACAATGTGCCAATAGGCCTAAGTGGACTGGTCTCTCTAACAGCCACTGTTATCTACCTATGTCCTGCTTCCGCTTGTAGGTCCTAGGGCCACAACTACGTACGGTTCCTGGTAATGAGCTTCAGCTCTCTCCAACTATCCCCCAATTGCCGCAACTCGTCCTCAACTGTTCTGCCCCATGTATTTCTCTGCCGAACCTTTCGCCTTTTCGAAATCGAGGACCAATCAATTGCCACTTCCGTCGTGTGATGGTTGTGCCTATTCCGTTCCTAATCCGTTCTCTAGTAAAGATTTAAAGATACGGTTAGGTCAGAAAACCCTAAAGATGTTCCGTTGGCTCCTATTAACGAAAGTTTGTAGGTTTTTTGTGATAGCAGCGGCCACTTTCCAAGTGCTGCACCCATACATGAGCACGGATTCAACATTTGAACGAAACAGCCGTACCTTGATGTTTAAGCTGATTGTATTGATTTGCCATGGCATGAGCATCACTCCAAACTCAGACTTTGCTTTGCCGATTCGATTGACAATATCCTGTTCGGTTCCACCTTCGGTAAAGGAAATACTCCCCAGACATTGGAAACTCTCTACTCTCTCTACCGGTTGTCCAGTAATGCTGACTTGAGTTGATGCGTTAATACAGAAGTTGATGATATTGGTTTTTGGCAGTGTTAATCTGCAAACGATTACGACATTTGCCTCTCTTGCTAAGAATGCTATCATTTGGTGCAAATCTATAATACTGTGAAAGAGTAAACAAATGTCGGTGGAGTAGACTAGATGTCTGAGTGGAGATGTACGAGTACGAGTCCAACGAATTTCTTCGTTTGTAGTAGACAAGGCTGCAGGAAGCACATCGCTAATAAAATAAATATTGAAATAAAAAAAGTATCAGCGATAAAATGCAACCAAGTCGGACACCACTTTGGATCTCGAATTCCTCTGACATCTTTCATCTATGCAGAACATGACATTTAGACCCACCATGAGTTGCTTTGGTAATAGCCATTATAACATATCTCACCTGCGCAAGGAAAGTCAGATACATAAATGGACAGTAGATGAAGATGTGACCGATATTCAACGCATTGTTCAATAATGATCCGCAGGGTGCTGATGTGGTCGACACAAGAGAATCCAGATGGAAATCTGTTTGTTCGGCATCGAGTGTATCTTCCAAATGTTCCTTTATCAGCTCAATAACCAGTGGTACCAGTTTACACACTCCATTAGACTACCTTTCTTACGGAGCTTCACAATAATTCCTTCTTCCACATGTCGGGAAAACTGCGTCCCAAGCGCTCTCAACAAGAGGATTTAAGAGCTTCGCGCCTCGCAGAAATTCTGCGGAAATACCATCTAGTCCAATCGCTTTCTAGTTCACCAGTCCATTGATCGCGGTAGCGTTCTCACCTTTACTGAGAGGAGTGGAGGTGAGAGTTCGGAAAACTGTTGCTTCGTGCAGCTAAGTTTATTTTGAGTGCACATCGCTGGAGAATACACGCTTAAGGACCGTAGCCAAATGCTCCTTCCATCGCTTGAATTGATCCTCGTCTGAAACGAGTACGGAACATTTAAGCCTTTCACAGGGTGTTGACAATGACCATCTGTCAGATCTTTAATGATTCTGTAAACAGTTCTGCTATCACACCCGAGCATTAATATACAATAATTACGTTTGTCTCGTCATACGCTACGCTACAATTCTCTCATTTTATTTCGATACAGGGAGTCTAGCTCGTCCCCCTTACTGCTGGATTATCTTCAATACAAGCTTTAAGAGGCTTTCATTCTTCTAATCCACCTGCAGGCATCTTCGGTAACTCACGTGCTATGTGCCATCTACGAGGGGTGTTCAACATATTCTCGGTATCGGGGTGAATCTGTGGTTGTATATATAAATTGACTTATTTATCAAGTAATACTATTATTTTAGTGCATTTAGTGCGTTTTATCTCTAGTTAAACAGAATCATAATGGCAACTGAGACGATGATGGTGAAAATTGAGCATCGCGCTGTAATTAAATTTCTCACTAAGCAAGGAAAAAGTCAAAAAACTATTCATGAAGAGTCGAAAAACTTGTTCTTGAGGATGCCCGAATAAAGGTGAAAATTATGGCAGAGATCACCAAGCTTTCAATTGGTACCATTCACACCATTCTTCATGACCATCTTAACCTTTCAAAGGTCAGTGCAAGGTGGGTGCCACGAATGCTCACAGCGCCTCAGAAAAAAGTGAGAATCGCATGCTGTAGAGAGCTTTTGGAGATGTGTAGTGAGAACGCGGACGGTGTTATTGATCGAATTGTTACTGGGGACGAAACATGGGTCCACCACTATGACCCTGAAAGCAAATAAGAGTCCATGCAGTGGCATAAAAAGGAACAGACCGCCCGAAGAAGTTCAAAGTCACTCCGTCTGCCGGGAAACTCATGGCCACAGTTTTTTGGGACTCAAAGGGAATCTTGCTCATTGAGTACAAAAAAAAGGTGAAACCATCAACGCCACATCCTACGCTTCCACTTTGCATAATTTGCGGGAGGAAATTAAAAAGAAAAGACGGGGTAAACTCGCAGCGGGTGTGTTGGTTCTTCATGACAACGCTCCTGTTCACACGGCGCGAGTTTCCAAGGCTGCTGCGCGAGATTGTGGTTTCGAAGAAATCCAACACCCACCCTATAGTCCAGACCTTGCCCCTATTGATTATTTCCTGTTTCCGGATTTGAAAAAATGTCTTCGTGGAAAAAGATTTTCGGATGATGAAGAACTCAAGTCGGCAATAAATGGGTATTTTGCAGAGAAAGAGGAAATTTATTTTTTTGAGGGTTTTAAAAATCTTATCTCAAGATGTAACAAATGCATTGATGTTAGGGGAGATTATATTGAAAAATAAAAATAATTTAAATTAAATTCGCATTTTCCTTCATATCGATACCGAGAATATACTGAACGCCCCTCGTACCAACAATACTTAACAATCCAGATGTGAAAACATTTTTCACAGCGTTCCAATGTTCTTGGATGGCTGTCGGCAGAGAGCTGCTGATTACTTCCACTCCTAGCGAAAAGTCATCTCTTAATTGTTGGCTATGTGACCGGTCGATGTTATACCTATACATGTGTCAGCTCCTAGTCTGTTTCGGACGTCTATAAGACAACTTCAGAAACGTCGGCTGACGATTGCCTGTCTGTTGACATGCAGCTGACTTTGCGGCAGGTCTTGTGTACCTCCTATGATTAGGCGATTGATGTTGCAGATATCAACGAACCTTTCGGTTGCCAAGGGCGTACTTCTCGATCGTATGTCTGTGCCCTTCATTTTCATTGTCTACCTTTGCATAAGGATGACGATGTCTCCTCGAAGTTGGGCGTAATACTTTATGATCGTGACGCGCCGCACTCTAGTCCGTAATCTGGCCGACAATATCCTATCAGCATGTGGGTGCCAGGTGTTAAAAGCGGACCCACTCCGGATGCACATGGTCTACCTTAGGGCTTGCCTGAGTAGAGTAGCACAGTGTTATACGTTAGGGATTGATACTAGAGGTCTGCAATGAATGTCTTGGAAGCAGTTTCAAGACATTCACTTTGCTTTGGGTACAGTGCATAAGTGAACTCATATCTTGAAAAGTAAAATGAATACTTCCTTTAATACCCGATAAATATTTGAGTATTGCACCCATTTTGAACTAAACACTTAGTGCAGTGTACTCATAACAACGGGTGCTCACTAGAGGTCTGCATGAATACATTCACTTGCTGTCACCAAACGAGTGCAGTATTGCAGTGTACTCTATTCATTGTCATTATTTAACTCAGAGTAAAGTAAATTAGAGTATCACACCACGCAAAACAGTTACTGTACAATACTCGCTCTCTTAATACCAGCAAGAGTACCTTTCTCTCCCACGCTTTGAATGCTTCTTCTATTTTGTGGGTGCAAATTGGGTGCACTGTTATCTATGAGTAATACACTGAGTACACTGAATATACTGAATAAAGCGAGTAACTGAGTAAAACATTCAATCAAAAGTCGTGTATTGTTGGTTTCTGTTTGTGAAGATCACATTACGGAGCAAAAAGCAAATTTAAGAAATATACGAATATATCAAGAAGTTGAAAGTATCAAAAAATGGAAACTACTGATGTAAATTAATGTTTTTATTTTATAGAAAATTTTTGTTTTTACTAATGTTTGGTATTAAATTAGGAAATGACAAATGACTCCGATGTCTCAATGCCCAGCGTTAGTGGTTTGCTGAGCAATTCCGCCATTAAGGAAAAAATTATCAGAGGCGAATTTAAAATCAGCATCAAAAGAGGACGTAGTAAGGTATGGGATGCCTTTGGAACTGTCAAAAATGAAATTGGCGAAGAAATTCAAAATGTAGTTGCATGTAAAAATTGTTTTTCGATTCTGAAATTTAACACGAAAAGTACGTCGAATTTAGTAAAGCACAAATGCTATACAAACACAAAAGTAAAAACTGATGATAAGATACTGAAAACAGAAGTAGACATTGGAGACAAAAAGAAAGGTGTATTGTTGCTGTCAGCATGGACAATTGAAAACTGTAGACCATTTAACATACTAAGGGATAATGGTTTACGAAATTTTGCTGAGTTTTTAATATCCATCGGTGCGAAATATGGACAGAATGTTGACATTGACAAATTATTTCCTCACCCTACAACAGTTTCGCGTAGCATTCAAAATCTTTATAACAAATACTTTAAGCTTGTACAATCTGAGCTTATGAGCGTGAAAAATATTGGGTATGGACTAACTTCCGATCTTTGAACAGACAATTATTTGAGAACAACTTACTTGTCACTGACAATCCATTACGCCAAGGAAGGGAAATTAATTTCCAGGCTTCTTTTTGCTTAAAATCAATGAAGGGTGTGCAATGTACAGGTTATTTTTTCTAAAGTAATTTAAAGTTCAATCAGACATTCCATTAAATTTTCAGGTCAAAATATTTTATCGAAAATTATGTCAATTTTGAGTGAGTTTGAATGCAAGTTACATCACAAGACCATTATAGTGACAGACAGGGGGTCGAATATGATTGCAGCTTTTCGCGGATTAGATCATATTTATTGTGTTAACCATCTGTTGCACAATGTAATAGAAAAAAGTATAAAGGAAGTCCCTGAAATTGCTGAGATGTGTAATGTTTGTAGCAAATTAGTTAAATATTTTAAAAAGTCGGGTATTAATTGCAGTCTTCAAACGTCCTTAAAAAGTTATGTTTCCACGAGATTCAATACTATTTATTTTTTATTGCTTTCTATTGAAAAAAGTTGGATCGAAATCTCAAATATATTGCAGGAAAAAAATCAATTACAAAAAATAAGCAACGTAAATTTAAGCTACATTAGAGATTTAATTAAAATATTAAGCCCCTTTGAAAAAAGTTCAAAAGTTTTTGAAGGTGAAAAGTATCCTACTCTTCATCTTACAATCGTTCATATTCATCGCTTACAAAAATTATGTGTTGTCAGTTCCGAAGACTTAGAAGTAATAAAAAAATTCAAAATCAAAGTAAACATTTTTGGAAACCATTGTTATACAAAATTTGACATTAATTCATAGTATTGCTCTATTCCTTTTTCCTCCAACAAATAAATTAGTTCAATTTGATGAAGACAAAAAAATAAAAATAAAAGATGAATGCAAAAATTATATGCAAGTTTATACAAATGAAATATCGGAACCAGAATATGAAATTTTTGAACGTTTGTTAAATGAAGAGTCGGATTGTTTTGTTTCAGATGAAAATAAATACTTTGCAGATTTTTTGAAACCAGTGCAAGCCGTTAATTCCGATGATAGAATTAAAAACGAAATTATGGCATATGAAAATGTCAATGTAAATTTTCATGATAATTTTGATGTTTTGCAGTGGTGGCACCTGCATAAATTTGAATTTCCACTATTGTTCAAAGTAAGCTGCAAAATATTAGCTACACCGGCAACTAGTGCTGCATCTGAACGCATATTTTCCTCAGCTAGAATATTGATGTCAGAAAAACGTTGTCTTATTGGATCCGATCCAACTTTGGTAAACCAAATTATGTTTTTACACTCCAATATTAATAATATCGAAATCGAAAATGACCTGAAAGAATTTGTGCTAGAAATTGAATAAATATATGCAATTGATAAAATTGAAAATAAATTTAATAGTAAATTGTATTTACTAATACTAGTATATGTATTTCGTACAGCCTGTCTTAATCTATTGGCTTTCTTTATAACCATTACCTATTTCTCAGTCATTTAACAAAACTTACTTTAACTTAAAACAAAAGTAAATCAACGAATATTCAGTGCACTCAATGTACTCAGTGTAGTACTCACTTTTTTATGAATACCTTTGTGAATACCCGTTGTTTATGAGTACACGTCACTAAGTGTTTAGTATAGAATGGGTGCAGTACTCACAAACCAATTGGGTACTAAGCAATATATTCATTTTACTTTTCAAACAGTAAGTACCCTTTATGCATTGTACTTGAAGCAAAATGAATGTCTTGAAAAATAATGTATTGAGTGGAATCGAAGGCTTACGGATACTTTTGTTTTATCCTTCGATTATTCGATAAACTCTCATACTCCCGGAATGCAGTACCCTGGTGCATAAGTCCAAACAAACCATTGGCTCAGTATATTCTTAGCTTACTCTCTAGGAGCTCTGGCTCAACTAAACCTGAAACTGTTTAGAGTAATTCACCTGCAGATTTTCATTCCAAAACAATGAACACTGCCAGTTTAGGGGATGACACTTGTGCAGAACTTTTTGCCGTAGAGGAAGTAGGAAGAATATTTATCCGAGTCAAACATATAAACAGGTTTAACCAGGATTGACAGTATCTGAGGCCAGGCAAGATGTCTATAAGGGAAGTTTCGATTATATCAATCATCAACCTCAAACCCACTTCCTTGAATACTTTTCTTCATTCAAGAAATAGCATAGATTCATTCACCTTTGTTCGTGCTACGTACTTTCACCTTCATATTTATATAAATTCCCTATTGAAAACCAAAGCAATCTAGGAACTCGGTCATATTTCAAGTACAGCATCCGCAAACAGGTATGCTCGGTATTACCAACGAATCAAATACGTGTATATTTACCAAATCCTGTGTTGAATCCTTTTTTTTACTTCCGTTGGCAGCAGCCTTCCTTACAGACCCAGCAGATATAGGTAGAGGCAAAGATACATCTACAGATCCACATTCAACATGCAAATACCCAAGTGGATGATGATGACGATTTTGGGATCTCTACAAACAAAATGATTGGCATGGAAATGTGTTTTTTCTTTTCTCGAAATTGGTATTGAACTAGATACCAACTTTGGAGGGAGAGGATGATTGATTTTTTTGCTGTTTTCGATTCTCGTTGCCTTCTGACAAATTCAATCGTTTTGGAGACCCCTCATCCAAATTCGAATGATTTTTTTTGTCGTCGTCGTCATGGAGGTTGTGTATTGTGGGATATCTATTGTGTCTGTGAACGATTTGAATTAGAGCTGAAAGCAATCAACAAAGGCTTTGGCATTGTCAAAGCATATCTGATTTCGGATGAATTTAGGTTTTGGGGGTTTATTTTATAAAAAAAAAATCTATCCAATAGCAGTTCGTTGTACTGTACATATAGGGAGGTAAATGAAAAAGCAAACACCAGCCAATTTATTGCTTTTCCGGGATGGTAAGGATACAAGTATTGTTGGAACAAGGGAAAAGGAATTTCGTCCACAAAGGCAGCGGATGTGTTACATGGTCATCAGGTTGGCACATTTCACATAATCCTAGCTGACCTGTGGCAGTTGGTTAGCCTTTACTGTGGTTTGTAAGGTATATTGAAGCTTTTCCAGAATTACTTAGCTTTTCATTGCGTGGAGGCTTTATATGTGACCATAGAGACCATCTTGGAGACGGAAGGCAAGAATTAATTGACGTTTCCATAGCTCCTAAGCGGACAGCATATATCGGTGTAGGTAAGGGGGCGCTCAGTTACACTGCGAACATCGAATGCAAGCCGACCGCTATTTAAAGTCTAGTCTTCCTGTTGTGTCCAGACTCCACTCCATCGTGCTCTCTTGACTGCACATGGAACATAACTCTGCAGTTTACTTTATAAACCTTCACCCAGGTAGAGCAGTAGCCAATTGTAGCCAATTGCCTACAGCTTCTATAGCTCCTCTATTCCCTTCTCCCGTCGGTAGTACAAGGTTGCGCAAAATTAATCATCCAATTTTGTGATCTTGCGATCTTGCTGGACATGCCAAATCGCAAAAAAAAAAAGCCCCGCTCATCCAATTCCGGCAGTAAGAAGTCCTTTATCATGGCCCTGTATCATGGCGCTCGCCAGTAACAGTGACCGTATTGCCGATGGCGTCCTCAAAAAAATACGGCCCAATTACTCCCCCCGCGTGAACGCCGCACCGCACAGTGGCACCGCACAGTTACTGCCGTAACCGCTTAAGTGGAAATGCGCTTCGTCGCTCATTATGACATTGAGGATGGCTTTACAGTAATTCAGACGCGTCTGACGGTCAGGAGGCATTAACTGATGCACTGTTTAAACTTTGTACGGGAACATGTGTAAGTTTTTCAATAAAATTCGCTGTAGGGTCCGTCTGCCCAATTGCATAACCCATCATCAGGTTGATATTTTTTCGTTCTCACCGACATCGGCAGCCACAGCCGCTATATTCTCGACCGAACAACCAGTCCGGTGCGTGGCGGCCACGTCCTGCATGGTCCCCTGTGGTTCCACTGTGTTCGAGTCGAATAGGTAAGCGCCGGAATGTTTGCCCAGTTGGAGCGACACCATTAGGAAATCGATGTGGAAATTCACGCTGCGCTAACACCACCGACCGATTATTGGTCAAAAACATCGACACAATTATTTCACGCTCTTGCGGAGTATAGCGCTCCATTGCTTGTCTGTTTGTATACTGCAGCTGTCTAATTCACAAATGTCAAATATGATTGACGTAGGACGCCATTTGCCAAAATTATACCATCTTCCGATAGGGTGATTAATTTTGCGCCACCTTGTATATTAGTACAGTTCGTGAAGTGCTAACTTATTACTCAATTGCCTTCTTAGGCCTCGTTAAGATTGCTTTCGACCTTTACGGCAGGGATGCCAACTTTTTCGAGCATCTCGGGCGGTATAGCGATGATTTTGGCACGAATATTTGCCTTGAGCTGGTCTAAGACTTTGAGCTGGCGTCAATTTTGCTTTTCAAATAACTCCACAAAAAGAAGCCCGGAGTAGTTAAATCTAGATATCTGGGTGGCCAGTCAATATCGTCATTTTTTGACAACACACGTCCAGGAAATTTTGGTTGCAGAAACTGCATTGTTTGATTTGCAGTGTGGCATGGCGCACCGTCTTATTAAAACCAGTAACCCTCCAGACCTTTTTCACACATTTGTGGGCAGACAAAATGAACAACCGACATTGATTCCCATTGAATGTTTCGCCTTCTCTGAAGAAAAATGGCCCAATAATGGATTTGGCGGAAACGCCGGCCCAAACAGTCACTTTTTGGTCGTGCAATGTTGTTTCATGGATTTCGTGTGGATTCTCCGTTCCCCGAATGCGGCAATTTTGCTTGTTAACGCAGCCAGAGAGTATGAAATGGGCCTTGATGGTCATCAAAATTTCCTTCCAAAAATCCGGTTCAGTGTCAACCATTGGAGCGACTGTTTGGTCGTATTGTAAGCGACCTGGACGGTCTGTCGGCAATATTCTTTGAGTCAATTGCACCTTATACGGAAACAAATGCAAATCATCCTTCAAAATGTTCCGCAAGGTGGTTCCACTGACGCCAAAATGCTGAGCGCGGTGACGATACGACACAGTGGGTTCTCGGCAACACTCTTTCTTACCGCTTCAACCAGTTCATTGGAACGTCTTGGGCGTTGATGAACGGCATGTCGACGATATCCCAATGTTCTTTGCTCAACAAAATTCGACACCAACCTACGAATAATATCAAACGGTGCTTGAATTAATACAAATGAACGATTATTTTCAATGCACAGAGTCACCATTTCGGTGTGGAACGATTCATGATTAGAATTGAATTGAAAACTGAATTGACGTTTCAAATTCATGTCTACTCAAGTCAATTGGTTGATAAATGTAAAAGTTATTTAATTTTTACATACCGATGGTATCAGGTCGGAGGGGCTTTATGCACCAGCGCAAATCTAAACAATAAATAAGTCATCGTTTAGGCTTCATTTTGATCGGGTGGACAGAAATCTTGTCTTTCATGGCCACAGTTGAATGGTTCGCACTGCCCCCATTTTCCATCAAAATTCGCGGTTACGACTACGTTATGTGCATTTACTCCAGTTTTTGATCGCTGAAATTGTCCGGCTAAATCCCAATAGGTCTGTGCAAAAAAGGCAGTCGCTTTCTGATGGAAATGTACATTTGGCAATTCCACATTACAATGAATTGTTATACTGCACTGTTCATATAATCACATTTTTGTATTTTATACCACTTATATTTGATACACGGTTCTGTCTTGAAATAAACCTCATTGAATTCAGACCTCATTGTCTTTCTTATTAAGAAGAATCCCTAACAAAAGGTTATGGGCCCAGATTAAGAGTTTATATAGATAACTGGTTTTATAAAGTGATTTTTGGCAATGGCATCCTCATTGTACCAAATCGAAAAATTAGATGAAAAAAATTATGAGACATGGAAACTACAAATCAAAAGCGTGCTAATACATAGTGAATTGTGGCAATACGTAAACGGATTGGAATCAAAACCAGAAACAGAATTTGCAGAATGGATCAAAAAGGATGAGAAGGCAATGGCCACCATTCTTCTCTGTGTGAAACCATCTCAACTTAATTATATAAAACATTGTAAGACATCGAACGAGGCGTGGACTATCCTACAAAAAACACATCAGCCACAAGGACCGGCGAGAAAGGTAACCCTCTTTAAACAACTACTACAATTAAAAATGCCAGAAAACAGTCAAGTACTATCACATCTTAATAATTTTTCATCAATCGTCGAAAGATTAAAAGAGATAAGTATTGAACTACAAGATGAACTTCTTTCAATCATTTTGCTTTCTAGTCTGCCTAACAGCTTTGAAAATTTCCTTCTTGCTATCGAAGCACGAGATACTTTACCCACTTGTGAGAACCTTAAGATTAAGCTTCTAGAAGAAGGCCATAGGAGAGAAGGGAATCAATCGATCAATTTTGCTCCAGAACAGGCGTCGCTCGTAAGAAATCGAAAACAATATAAGCCCCAGCAGCAAAGCCAGCAACAATCACAGCGTACGAAGTCCGATCAAAATTTTAAGGGAATTTGTTTTAATTGCAATCGTCATGGGCACATGGCTGCACATTGTAGAGATTAAAATCGAAATAAAACAACAACATCATCATTTGCTCTGGTAAATGCAGCAAGCGCTATAGAGCTAACGAGCCAGTCATGGATTTTTGACAGTGGATCGACAAGCCATCTATGTTGTAATAAGAAATCGTTTAGCAGTCTCCAACCACACATTGAACAAGTCGTACTTGCCAACGATGCACATGTTTTTTCTGATGGCATTGGTGAGGTTATATTAAAATCCAAACATGGAATCGTCACTCTTAAAGATGTTCTTTTCGTTCCGTCGTTGAAATCGAACTTTATTTCAATTTCAAAAGCTGCAGACAATTCAAAAAAATTATTTTCAGCAAAAATAGTGCAAAAATCCTGAATTGTGAGGGAAAAATATTACTTTCTGCTAAAAAGTTGCTAAATATGTTTATTTGTGAAACAAAGAGGAATGAGATTAATGCGTACACATGCTTAAATGGCCCATCAGGTAAGAGTGATATTAACACATGGCATAAGAGATATGGGCACCTTAATGGGAAGAGTTTGAGTATCCTAATAAAGAACAATTTGGTAAGAGGTCTTAGTTTCAAAGGTAACATAAAAAGTATAAATTTGCAATGCGAAGTTTGCATGAAAGGCAAAATATGTTCTCTGCCGTATGAGTGTGGGTTTAATAGAAGCAAAGGTGTATTGGATTAAGTACATACTGATGTATGTGGCCCAATGAGGAAAACGTCTATTGGAGGAGCGAATTACTTTTTATTGTTCGTTGATGATTACTCAAGAAAAACTTTTGTTTATTTTTTAAGGGCAAAAAGTGAAGCATTGGATATTTTTAAGAAGTTTAAGGCAATGGTTGAGAACCATACTTCGAGACGAATCAAGACGCTCAGGAGTGACAATGGCACTGAATTCGTGAACAAATCCTTTACAGAGTTTTTAGAATCCTGTGGAATTCGACATCAGGTAACTGCACCTTACACGCCTCAACAAAATGGCGTTGCAGAGCGTGCTAACAGGACCATCGTGGAAATGGCTCGCTGTATATTAATTGGATCTGGACTTCCTGAGAGCCTTTGGGCAGAGGCAGTAAACACTGCCGTTTATTTAAGAAATCGTTCTCCATGTAGAACATTAAAGGATATTACACCATTTGAGGCTTGGTCTGGACATCGACCAAATGTGGCACATCTGAAAATTGTTGGCTGTAAGGCATTCATGTTAAACAAACGACCAGGATACTCCAAGTTCAACTCGAAAGGCATCGAATGTGTTATGATCGGGTATGCAAGTGATTCAAAAGCGTATCGCCTATTCGACCGCAAAACCGGTAAGGTATACATTAGCAGAGATGTCAAGTTTTTCGAAGGAGATGAGAGTGTCGAGCTTAAAGATTTAGATTTTGATAACTATCTTCTTACAGAACCCCCTAAAAATGAAACTGAAAAGTCAAGAATTATTACAGAGACCGAGACTGATGTTTTCTAAGATGCGGTGGGACCTGAAAATCTGGATGTTGCTGTTGCCGAAGCTTGTGATGTTCCTTTCGAAGGTACTGTTGAAAATGATGCTGCTGTTCCTGCTAGATTTGCAATTGTACATGGAAATCAACAAGATGAGTGCGGAAGTGAAGATGGTATGAAGGAAGAAGAAGAAGAAGAAGAGGAAAAATCTGTCGCAGTAAGTCCTAAAAGAATATTAAGAAGTGGAAGAGTTTGTGTTGTAGATGGCAATAGAGGAAAGGGTAAAGGAAGGGAAGCAATTAATTTCCTCAGCTTTGCTGAAAATGAAAATGATGTCCCTTCAACAGTAGAAGAAGCTTTTCAGTGTAAGGATGCTGATAAGTGGAAACAAGCTATGAGAGAAGAGTTTGATTCTCTTTCTCGAAATCACACATGGACACTGGTTGATTTGCCTAAAAATAGACGTGCGATTAAATCAATGTGGGTCTTTAACATAAAACGCAATAAGGAAGGCCAAATTGAACGCTACAAGGCCAGACTGGTAGCTAAGGGCTGTGGGCAGAAGTATGGCGTCGATTTTCATGAAACATTTTCTCCGGTGGCAAGGTACTCAAACATACGTTTAGTGATTGCGTTGGCAGTCGAATTTGAGCTATTAATACACCAAATAGATGTAACTACAGCGTACCTGAACGGAGAATTGGAGGAAGATATTTTTATGTATCAGCCTACAGCATTCATAGATGAGAAGAATCCGGAAAAAGTTTGTAAGCTTCAGAAAGCCTTATATGGGCTGAAACAATCAGGAAGATTGTGGCATCAAAAATTGGATCGAATTTTAAAAACGATGGGCGTCAATCAAAGCATCAACGATAATTGCATATATGTTATGCATAAGAATGGCAATACTGTCATTGTCCTTGTCTATGTTGATGACATTTTAATTGCATGTAAAGATGAAGGGGTTATGAAATCAACAAAAAACCAAATAGGACTCCAATTCAAAATTGTCGATAAGGGACCATTAACTCATTTTCTTGGGATAGAAATTCAAAGAGATGGATCCAACGGGGCGATTAAAATTAGTCAAAAGCAACTCATTAAAGCTCTTTTAAAAAATTTTAATATGACAAATTGTAGAAAGGTCAGCACACCAATCGATCCAGGGACACAATTTACGAAATGTACAGAGTACAGAGGCGGAATATATGGCACTCTGCTCAGCTTCGAAGGAGATCGTGTTTCTCCGTAACCTTATTAATGAAATTGGATTTAAAACTTTAGTATCCAAACCAACAATTTTATATGGCGACAACTTGAGCGCGCAGCAGCTGGTGCGAAATCCAGTTTTTCACGCCAGAAGTAAGCATATCGATATAAAGGTACATTTTATTCGAGATGTTTATAATAGAAATGAGATCGAACTTAAATACATTTCAACGGACGAGATGGTGGCCGATATCCTGACGAAACATTTAAAGAAAACGAAACATATTTAATTGGTCAATAAACTTGGCTTATTGTAATGTAGAATAGAGGGGTTGTGATGGAAATGTACATTTGGCAATTCCACATTACAATGAATTGTTATACTGCACTGTTCATATAATCACATTTTTGTATTTTATACCACTTATATTTGATACACGGTTCTGTCTTGAAATAAACCTCATTGAATTCAGACCTCATTGTCTTTCTTATTAAGAAGAATCCCTAACAACATGCGCTTGCAGTACTCTTCGTCAAACCATGGGTTTTGTTGTGGTGGCAGGGAAAAACCTAGCACATCAGATACGACTTATCTTGCGGCTTAGTGAAAATGTCGCCACTGATCTCTTGCGCTGGATGCTGGCCGCATAGAACATTGCGAACAGTTTCCGGAATGCCCTAACTATCAATGAGAATACATCAGATACACATTCTCGCTCTTACGCTACAAAGTGAGGCCAGCGACTAAAGGAATTGACTCAAAGACACTCTCTTAGTTTTATTTGGTAATTTTTATTTAAGAGTATAAAACAAAGTGCAAGTGGTGCGTAATACAACTTTTAGGTTATTTTTTGTTTTGGTTTAGAACCAAATTAGTGCCTTGCAGAATATGGAATGTATTTAAATGAAAATTTTTACGAATGCGCTGACAGAACACTTAACAAAAATAAGCGAACTTGACTTTGAGTATCAGATCACATAAACGTTGATCGCTATCGCTTAATCAATGTTCAATTGTCTAAATGTACCCTCTACACCAAACAGTTCATCAGCGGTCTTTGGTGCTCCTGGACGAAGGGATTCATCAGCCTTAGAGTTCTCCTGCTCCTTGAACCATGCTGTGTAATCGGCTAACTTCTTCTTCCATTGTTGATTGAAGTCGGTGATGCTGCCAATCTCACCACCATATTCATTTGGTAACAACTCCTTTGGAACAACTTTATACAGACTCTCCATGTTACTATGGAATGTGATGCGATTACGAATCTTCTCGGTTAGGAAAGGCTTTACAAAGTTCATGATGGTGTCCACTAACGGTGAAATATTGATCACGTGCACCTCTTTCACTTTAACTGGGTAAGCTTCTTGAACAGCTATAAGGAACTTCTTCACAACTGATGGCGAGAATTTGGCAAAGTTCGATGGTGTTGCCACGGCAGCATCCAAAATGAATATATCACCAGCGATGCCGACTTCCTCCTCAAGCAGACGGACATCACCGATCATCAGCGCAACCTTCATGGCATCGTTCACCTGACTTGGCTGGAAATCACAATCGATTGCTCGGATAAAGGTGATCCGACGGCCGTTTGGTGTCAGACCAGGCAGAGTTGGGCAGTGTCTAAAAGGAAATGGAGTCAGGGATATGACTTAATTCACATAAAGGGACACTTACACATAATCTAAGACGATGGATAAATTTTCCTTAGAAATATCCCGATCGGCGAAAAATTCTGGCACAGCATTCCTCATTGTGTAGTACATGTCCAGCTTGCGCTTAACCTTCTCCAAGCTGAATTTGCAGCCGCGTAAAAACGTCCGCAGACGTCCATCATCCATATCCTTTGGTAGATGAGGTTGAGTTTGAAGCCATTCACGAATGAGGCCGATGTCCCGCTCAATGTCTGCGGGATTCTCAGGTTCGCGGAGTTCTTCACGAATTGAGACGCGTTGAGCTGGAGTTGGCTGGATGAGCATCATCTGTAAAAAAAGAACACGAAGATACATTAAATTATGAAATGCAAACACAATCATATAAAAGTCACATAATCAGATTGCAAATCGTTGTGCCCGATGGAGAAGTGTCTGTGTGGATTGAGTTGAGGTTACCCAATGCACAGATAACCGGATAGACTTTCACTTTCATTTTCGCGTTAAAAGCCAGAGATCTTGCAAGTAACCGCAACAAACAACAACAGAAGGAGATGAAGAAGTGTTGTTGCATAAGTTGTTACTGTTACTGGAGAAAACTCAGAGACAAGAGTGGATGTGGGCTGCAAGAGTCAACCAAAGCCGGCTATGCAAAGTGCATTAAATTGAGTAGTGCTGGTGCTGGAGGACAGGGGTAGTCAGGTGGTACGTGGTAATGAATATTGAATTTTTCTTCTTTTCTTTCACAGCCTTGCCTGCTTGGACGGAAGTAAATGTTTGCTAACCCATTTGGAAGGCTGTATGTATGCGGAAGATCTTTATGAATTCAAAATTGATTAACAATGCTGTAAGATTGCTGATTGAAGCGCGATTATTCGCAAGGCGAAGATACTCGTTGTGGTTCTGTGTTAGTGCGTCAGTAGGTATGCCAAATGTCTCTAGATTTCAAGTTGATTGTCGAAGTGCCAGTGTCAAAAGCAGTGACTAATCATCATCTTCTTAAGTGTTGCGGGTAGTTAAATCATAATTCAACAACAATTCAACGTTTTAGGATCTCAACGACTCGATATTGGCGAACTTATGATACGGTCAACGTATAGCATCCAAAAAAGCCAAACAGCTATTAGACGACAGATTTATTGGTCTACGTCCTAAATTTGGACATAAAATCTTTACCACTGTGACCACTACTAAAGGTGTCAGAACTTCGAACAAAACCAAATCAACCAAATCAACTAGACTATTACGTCCGCAACAAAATGCAATGAACCGCAGAAGATTTTCCGATCATGTGGGCTTAAGGTGGCGCTGAATCTAGGCCTTAACCATCTATTCAGCTCGATCTTAGCCAGCTGCCTCCAGTTTCGGATGATTAGTTTGTTGAGGTCCCCTTCAACTTGCGTGCGCTACTTGAGTCTCGAAGACTATCCGCTCTACATGACTCAGCCATCTCAGTCCTTAGACCTTAACTCTTCTGGTTAAGTTGACGTCACTGTACAGTCCGAAGAAGACGGGACCAAAAATCACCGGAATGAATTTTCCTCTCAAAGCAGCCAAGAACACTCTCATACATTTTTGATTAAGTCCATCTCTCTGCACCATTCCGGCGTGTGTGATTGATTGAACAGTCTTCTGAAAGATTGTTCCTCTTTCCTTGGTGAGTGAGTTTTGCACTATTCTTTCAAGAATGATGTTAAAGAAATCGCATAATAGCTCATCGCCCTTTAACATTGAAGACCTTGGTGAGCTCTTTATCGATCTTGATGGAGCGGAGTGCATTCTCCATCATCATCCATCCGCAAACGGACGAGTTTGGCAGATATATCGAAATTAGATATTGCTCTGTATAGCCCGTCTCTATAGATGGTGTGGCTTTAGGATCCATCAAAAGTTGGTGTGTATTGATTGGAGCTCCAAGACCTAGCCAAAAGGAACCAGTCAAGTTGTTGACAAACGGCTTCATTCGGTTACACAATATGGCAGATAGGATCTTGTAGGCCATGTTAAGAAGACTGATGCCTCTATAATTGTTGCGGTCCAAAGGGTCTCCTTCCTAGAGAATCTGACAAATAATGCTGAGCTTCCATTCATCGGGCATACTTTCGTCCGACCATATTTTACAGAAGAATTGGTGTATGCTCCCTACCAACTCATCGGCTGCCGCTTTGAAGAGCTTTGTTGGACTTAAGCTTATATATGGCTCTCTTCACTTCATCCAGGTCGGGTGAACGGAATTGTTGGTCTATATTGAAGGTTGAAAGGCTCATTCTGCTTGACAGCAATATCTGGTTCGTCGTCGCTGTTATACAGTCAGAAATTCTCTTTCCAAGTCTTCAGCATCGACTCAGGCTCTACTACTACGTTCCCTTGTTCGTATCTAAAGGCTTCTCTTCGGGGTTTGTGTCCACAGCCTGGACTGGAGTAGCATCTCTCAATTTCTTCTACAGCGCTCTTTTTCTGCTTTCTCCTGAGAAGCCGGTGTACGTCTCTTCTTTCCTGCTAGTAGAGCATGTGCTCAGCTCTAGTCTTTCTTTTGCTTGGTCGTATATGCTTGATGGAATTCGTTGTCGAACTAGGGGTTTCCATTGTGGTGACCGAGTGAAACACAGCGTATCAGATGGCTTTTTGGCAGTGTTGCCACTTGTCTTCTATAGTTGAGCGTATAACTTCTTAAGGGATTAAGGCAGACTCGATCTATCTCAATGCTGCTCCTGCCAGGAGGGTCGAACTGCTCTTATAGAACTTCACGCATTGAATATATATATCTCCGATACTTTGTCAAATCGCATGATTGCGGCGGCTAATTGATGAAAGCTCGTCGTGAGATGACCAGTAGTCAAATTTCAAGAGTTGCGTCGCCTTGTTGGAACCACAGCTTGGATATATATCAATGTTGTCGAGCTTTGACCATAGAAAGTCGGTTAACAGTGTGTCTTCTTCCTCATTTCGAAAGAAATAAGGTCCGACGATGTCGCCATACCATAAACCGCACATAAACAGCCAATTTTTGTGGATGCACATCCTTTCGGAACGGATGGCCGAACATTTGTGGATTGCGTTCGCTCCAATAACGGCAATTTTGCTTGTGTCAACAAGTCGCTAAGCCAAAAATGAGCCTCGTCCGAGAAGATGATTTTTTAGCCAAAATTCGGTTGTCCGGCCAACATTTCCAGCACCCAATTAGCGAACTCACGGCGTTGTCTATGGTCGTCCGGCTTTAATTCTTGCCTCAGCACAATTTTATACGGATGTAGGCCCAAATCCAACCGCAAAATAAGCCGGGTGATGCCCAATTCAGCCGCCACGGCAACTATGTTTTCGCACCAATATCTGTTTGGTTGGTGGCTTAAGACCCAAAAGAGAGTACTCACGCTCAAACCTTTTCACGGTGCGAGGAAGCCATGATGACGACCGACCTCACAACGAAATTCAAGTATTTGACAGCTGAATGTCATTAGTAACTTTGACAGCTGCTGAAACATAACAATTAGAAAAACTATTGTACTCATATTATTGCTATCTGGCCACCCCAGAGGAACGCTATTAGTTGTTTTTCTGTGCTCAGATTATATTTACATGTAGTGTTTTTGAAATCAAGGAACAATATGATAGTGAATCAAATAAATGGTAAATCAAAGACTGGTGAGAGAGTGTAGCTTTGAGGAACTCAACAATGGACTGGTGATTACGTCGCATACAATATCGAGTAAAGGGGTAAACTGGCTTTGGATAAGCTTTGGCTTAGCAGATGCGGCCGGCCCTTCAAGGAAGGGTTTAACCAGTTGAGAATGTCGAGATAAAAAATTATCGAAACCAATCGGACATCCTAGAATCTCGGGGTTAGCGGTTGCTTATATGTACATCCCTGACGAGAGCAAAATAGTGAATATACGCTTATTTATGTGGCACTATGTAAATCGCTTTCCATCACTTAGTGGTTACAACTAGGAAAAGGAGCAATTCCTGTTATATTGATCAAGATGAATGGCCATCAAGCCTCCACCTGAGGGAAATCTGAAGAAATTTGAAAAGTGGTGTTGAACAAGAAGGCCTAAGGGCTAATTCAGTTTTAACATACACGTACCTTTGCGTTAAATATCGACTGCGGGATATCCACTCTAAGGAAGAAAAGCCTGACACTTTTGTGCTTCAACACTATTTGAGCAATCTTTCTCATTCATAACTATAGTATAAGCTGAATTTCGGATTGGAGCAGGGATTACTTTGTGGTGGAGTTTAGTTTCAATACTGTTGAAGTCACCGCAATTCGACTCTTTAGCACAATAAACTCGACGATACGCTACAAGATATCTTCTATGCTACATGTTCTGTCCTCTAAAAGTAGGTTGCTTAGTTTGGGTATTATTTTCGATTTTGTAGGTTTTTCATTGAATAGTTCATTTGTCTGGATGTTTGTTACTTTTCAGATCATTCCCAAGTTAGTTTAATTTTTTTGACTCCAGTGACAATGAAAGTTGGCATAAATTGCTTTCATAAAGTAGCCTAAGGTCACCACAATATTGTCCATCTATTTCTCTGGCATTTATTTCCATTTCGAAGCGCTACCTTTTCTGGTTGTAGCTCACTAAGTCGTAGTACAATCGACACTAATCCAGTTTTCTGGCGCAGATTTCAAAGCAAATCCCAAATAGTCATCGTGAGTGGATGTTCTCATAGGACCTTATAAGAGATTTGTGTGATCTTCAGCTGTTTCGAAATAAAACTTATGGAGAGGTGTAACCTATATGAAATCTTTGCCAAGAAATACCCTAACTTGAGACTCATTACTAAAAGTAACCTCACATTTATCAAGGGAACATGTAGTATATTTAGAATGGAGCTTGCTTGAGACACCGCTCGCAATCTTGTAGACCAGCTTTCTGTTATCAGCAATGAGCAGATCCTTAAACCTGGAATTCGGTTCAAACCTGGGGGTTGTGATTTGACTACAGGATTGCCATAGCCATAGCTTAGTTTGTCCACCGATTTCCTTCGAACAATGACTGCTGTATATTGCTCAAGGGTAAGTTCGAAGTTCGAGGTGCATATACCAGGCACAGGTCCTTTAGTTAAAGTAACTATGTGTGACTTGTGTTTCCTGGACAAAAAATTGGGAGTTTAAGAAAGTCGATATTATATCAGGTAACCTAAAAACCGTAACAAGTTACCTACAATTTAGGGTCAGGTAGTGTATAAGAACATAATCCCAGAATTCATTAATGAGTAAGTTTGGAGGATAGACGGACCATTAAAGGCTCACTAAAGTGCTACGAATCTCGAACCTGATATGAGTCAATTGCAACCAATACGAGGGTCAACTTGGATTGTGCGGGTATCACTTAATAACAAGACACCGGAATCTGGTATGCCGATTAGTTCACAAACAAACCATATTAATTGATAAGCTTCTCTTGAACCCTGTAAGGTCTTCTCGCAGTAAGGTAGTTTATACAATATTTACGTGCTTGTTATATTTTTTGCACGAAGTAAACTAATCTCGTTCAGAAAGTAGCTCTTGAAGGCCAGCTGTTCAATTAAAAATATGAGTCATCGAAGTTTACGGCTTACTTCAATAATCGATTGCGAAAATTCAAAGTCAGTAGACTCATAGATTATGGTAGGCACTCTTATTGACTGGAAGAATTGACAAGGCACCCCATTGTCCGTCTCAGAAATGTGTGATCTGGCGGTTTAAATATTTGCTTAAGCACCTTTTTATGGGCTTTTAATTCCAACTTTATCCAGCAAGTTCAGCTCGGGTCCATTAAATCCAGTTCTTAAGACTCTGTTGTTTGTCGTCAGACAAAAGAATCTTCCTCCTCCATACAAACAACAAGACAGGTTATTCATACTCGAGGAGAGGTCAAGAACGATCATATCATTTATGATCTGTCGATGGGAAGATACAAGTTTTGAAATGCATCAAAAGACGAAAAAGGCTAGGCTTGGCATCATCTAAAATCAAAAACCATAGCGTCTTCTTGTAGACGGTTCTCTTATGACCTCTATAAGTCTTGACTATGAGACACACCACATTACCATCAAGGGTTTCCTTTCACTTAGCTTACACTCCTCACTACCATTTCATTTTCACTGCGAATAGTAATACTGAGTAGAGCTTATTTTGGAACTACGTATGTCAACTGTACTTGGAAAACCGTAGTTGGAGACAACGCACGTTTTTTAGCCATAAATGTGTCACTACCACAAGTCGTGTCATTAAAATCGGAAGTTTATCTTCGCCACGTGACGTACGAGTACAGAGTTTCAGAAGCCTGCTATCATTTGTTTTGAGCGATGGTAGCTGGCAAATAAGCAGACAAAGAGAAAGAATGGCCTAGTAACAGTATTAATCTTAACGCAATCAGGAAGTCGTATAATGACGATAGTTGTCGAGTTTTAATTTAATCATGTGATCGCCGAATTCGGGAAAGAATTGTATAATTCGCAAGATTATTATTACTGGCGTGAGATACATACTAGTAAAAGATACAGTGACTAAACAATAATTTGTGGTCGGATTTGGTGGGATACAGTGAGGGTTGAGGAATTTTAGTCATTCTATTTGGCACGTGTGTCTGTGGAATTAGCATTGCTAATCGGAGTTCGAAGTTCCACGTTTAGTGATTTAATTTTTAATGATTAATGGTAGTGGCTCTTAATGGGTTAATGGCAGCTCTTCTACTCATGTTACTAGCTGCAGAATTTCGGATCGCTTTTGTTCAAGCGGTTCGACAGAAGGCTTAGAGGAATAACCCCTAAAGTCCAGGGCTATGCCCGGAATTTTGATCTCTATAATTCATTTAACAGCAATCTTACTGACTAGCTATGTAGACCCTTGCCAAGTTTTGGCAAGTCATTACTGACATCATCCAGAAGTTTGATGTCAAACAAGAATGTCAAAACTGCACAAGAGGCACAATCTTGAAAAAGTCCGTCCAATTAATCGCATTTGCCGTTGAAATCGACATAATCGGAAGAAAGCAGCGTGATGTCAATGGCGCTTTCGCGTGTGTGTGATTTAGGGCCGAATATGGGTTTAATGGTCAATAAGGGCAAGACCTAGTATATGCTGTCAATAAGAAAGGACACCTATCAGCGACGTCTCGGACAGAACATCACCTTCAACAAATATAACTTTGAAGTAGCTAAGGACTTTGTCCACATAGGCTCTGCTATCAATTCAGACAACGAAACTGAGATCAAACGAGAAATAACTCTTGCTAATCGCTGTTTCTTTGGACTAAGACTACCAAAGCCCCCTCTCGAACAACAAAAGTGAGCCTATATAAGGCCATAATAGTCGCAGTCCTGCTCTATGGAGCAGAGTCATGGACTTTATCAAAAATGGATGAGAGTGCTCTTGGTTGCAATGAGAGGAAAATTCTTCGGGCGATTATCGATCCCGTCTACATAGATGGTGAGTGGAGGAGGAAATACAACGACGAACTTTACAGTCTGTACAGCATTGACTTAACAAGAAGAGTGACGATCCAATGGACATGAATGCTCCAGTCCGAAAAGTCTTGGAATCTGCCCCCGAGGGATAGGGCAGTAGAAGAAGACTGCGATTCAAGTCACGCACGCAAGTGGATGGGACGTTAATCAACATAGTGTGCGAAACTGGGGGCAGCTAGCTAAAGATTGAGCTGTAAGGAGACGCTTGTTTTTTGGAACCCAGGTCCACACCGAGGTTAACTAGAGCCATTAACTCTGCCTTTAAATATTTAGATATTCATCAGAGATTTAAGTTTGGTACAGGCTAGTCTAGTCAACTAGTGAGTCAATGGATGCGCAACTCTCTGAAGTTGATTCCAAGACAACGCGAAGTTGTCATTAATAAGGCCATCTCCATCTTCACTTCCTGATCTAAAATTGCCAAAGCTGTTGTCTTCTCTGAAAACCACTGCCTACACCAATCCTTCAATATACACTACACACTATAACGTATTCTCATGCTAGTTTCCAAACTTTCGACAGGTCATTGCTTGGCTCAGAGTAAATTCAACACCCTTTACGGTTCAGATCCTTCACTTCTACCACCGTAAAATCATATTCAGTGTCTGTGAACGAGCTAACCAAAGAGCACAGAGTCATACTCTGCTGGGTTCCAGGATATTCGCCCACAAAAGATGACTGGGCCATAGGCTATACCTGAATCTCTAACAACAAATAGTGGGCAACTAGTTGACATTGGGGCAATGTTATGCACCAAATAGATAACAATTTTCACTCTCTCCACATTCGTGTCATATTGGGAGTAAGGCTGAGTAAGGTCAAAGATTCTCGAGAGTTTGTCAAAATGACTCCCATCCACAAATCACCTTTACATATTAACAGTTTTCTAGACCCTAGGCTGGATTTAAATTTATATGAATCGTGCCGAGGAGCTCCGCAGAAGCTAGACTTATATGAATACATTGGATTTCGATACAGATAGAGTTCAAAGAGTTCTTAAAAAAAAATAAAAAGCGTTCTCCTTTGAAACCGAATGGAAGTACGGCGATTATATTGTCAATCGGGACTGCTACTCTAACGCTGAGCAGTGGCAAGATTTTGGCTAATTATGTCACATCCCCTGCTACACAGACTACAAAGTGGAAATCACTCAAAAGACACGACGAGAAGATCGTTAAACCGGACGCTGATGATACCCTAAATTCAAGATCTTTGGAGATGTTCCATAGATCGAAAGAAGTGACGAGGTAAGGCACAAGCTGGATTAGTGAAAAATATTGCAAAGAAGGATCCGAAGTGAATCAGCACTGACTAAACGCCAAAGTGGCAAAGATCGTTCGAAACAGCCACTTACGTTTACAAAGGCCTAAGTTGCAAAACACTAGCCAACTCTAAAACCTCGCAACATTTCTCAAAGACCTTCTAGCGATGAGATAAGAATTGTGACCACGACATTGATGGCACGATCTTTTCGAAACCTTGCAAGTGATCGATTTTAGCTATCAGGCAGCTCTCAGACCATCATGCTCATCACCATTATCAACAGGGATAAACTTGAACGATCAAATCATTTGGTTGGCATTACAGCCAAATAAAGCTCGTCACGCTAGGGGAAGATTAGGTTGGGACGACGCTCCAGCTTGTTGCTAAGCCCACCGAGAACACTTTGGTTTCAGACAAATTTCCATAAAACACACCAAATTGTTAAACTGTGTAATTCTTCGCCTTCGACTTTGATCTGGAAGAGTATAAAGCTGGAAGAGCAGAAGGGTATTTATTTATGCGTCCTTGTTAGCGTCAAAAACGTGTCCCATGGTCTTTTGGAATCAGTCTGTATAGGCCAGTCTGTGTAGAATACAGGGTAGTACTTGACGGTCGATCATCTCTGGGGATAAAGGTAAACAGTTCGATAATAACCTGTGTTGTACGACGGAGAATTGGTGGATTCCAGGAAATTATGAAGCCGGTAGATTTGCCATAAATAGAAGGGATTCCTCAGGTATAACGATCGCTTTATACTCTTATTGAAACTATATGCCGTCGAAAGAACAAACTTTAGGTGAATAAGGGATTCGATTGAACAACACTGAACGCAAGCCGCTCTAAGTTTTCCTCTTTCCCAGTAGAAGACCCTAGAGTAAGTCTCCTCACTTTCTAAACATAAAAGCACGAGTGTTAGCAAAAAAAAACACCAAAACTCCTTCTAAAATATTTACTTAACCCTCCGAAGGAAAACGAGTAACAGATAAATTCACGCGATGGTTGCATCAACAGTCAGTGTAGCAGATGCTTCCTAATCAAAATATTGGAGCTAAGTTCCATAAGAATAATTTTTACATATTTAGGTGGCGGATGAATCCTAAATGGGTCAACAGCAGCCCATATAACCCCAAAGTGGATTACTATGCAAGAATAGCCCTGGCCTTTTGACCATGATGAACCTCCATGCGAATGGAATAAAGACAGAGAGTTTCGAATCTGCACACGAACAATTAACGGAGGCAATGCAGATTTTTATAACTGCCATTCAAGTAAAGCAATGTGAGAGGCATGGTAATAAGAGGATGAAAAACTGTGACAGTACTACTGTGCTTACTATAGAGAACAAGATGTGTAATTGGAGCTAAACTGAAGCAAAAACGATTTATTGAATAAATGAGCAGCACAGCATAGTTCCAATCCAGGCTAAATATGCCAACACAACCCTTGCATCTGCTCATGATCTCACACAGGATAACAACATCAATCATTGTCGTTGTACGCGTCCCTCACACTCAATATTCACATATTCATCAGACTGCAATTAACGAAGGTCTCTTTCCTAGTTAATGAATGTTCGAATGCTCCGTGGATCCGGTATTGATTCTAACCTCTACCTTGTTTTAGCCAAGGTACGGCTGCGGACATCCTACATTGCGAAGCCTAAAAAAATACAAT
This sequence comes from Volucella bombylans, assembly GCA_949129095.1. Classification (NCBI taxonomy): domain Eukaryota; kingdom Metazoa; phylum Arthropoda; class Insecta; order Diptera; family Syrphidae; genus Volucella; species Volucella bombylans. The sequence continues at coordinate 353,822,128 of OX422140.1, read as the reverse complement.
GTGAAATTTCGATGTATTGTTCGCTAGACATTTGACTGATCGAATCCCCGAGTCCTCGCTCAATTATCAAGGCTTCTTCCATGAATGAAATTCTCTAATGAAAATCGAGGGTAGAGCAAATACTGGTCTTACCGTAAAGGTTTTCTGAACTTAATGTCTCTGAAGGTTGCTATGATTTTACTAGTTACAAGCTGCCGGTCATAGGTAGTCCAAATCAGGACTTATATCACTGTACCGGTTCCACTCGACCACCACCAAGAAATCCTTCGTTTGATGAAAACTGCCGGCAAGCACGTGCAGGTAAATGAGAAGCGTAGGAAGTGGGTCTGCAGCGAAGGACGAGATCCGCTCGTAATCTCTAGGAGCAAAAGAGACAGAGGGAACACCGGCTTCTCTAGAAGATATAAAAAGAGTGAGGTTGTACTCCAGGAATAACGCACGGAAGTTTTACAGGCGGGTGAAAAGAACGTATCAAGGCAAGAAGATGGATGAAGAAGGAAACCTTGTAGTACAGTCACAGTCACAAAAAATTTTTCTGCAGACTGTATAACGACAATGAAGCCCAACATCCCGCTGTCAGGACCATTCAACTTAGACGATGTTAGCCAAAATTTCCGTCCGCCTGAACAACATGTGGTAAGGACAAGAATATCTAAGCATAAGCCCCATCAAGTTCTGGACCTGACCACTTAACGGCCAAGGTGTTCAGAGCTGCTGGGAGTGAATTTTTGGAGAGCATGCACCAACTCATTCAAATCTGGTCAGAAGAGTGTATGCCTTATGAATGGAATCTCAGTATTGTTTGGCCAATATACAAAAAAAAAGAACCCCTCAGCTGTGCCAGGTAAAGAGATATAAGTCTGCATAGCATCGAATCTCGTGAACATCTGAAACCCATCGTTATCAACCTGAATGCCCCCTATCTGTGCGGTTTCAAGCCAGAAAAGTTCAAAATCTACCAAATCTTCATACTCCGGCAGATCCTGGAAAAATCTTAAGAAGTCTAAATCGATACCCACCATCTTTTCGTCGATACTAAGGCCGCATATGACGGCATAGAGCCATGTTTAGTCTTGACATCCCTCCCAAAGTCATCCGTCTGTGGAGAATGACGAATAAAAACGCTCGCTACTCTGTCAAAGTAACGGTAATGACTTAATCGAGACCCTTGATGCCAAAAAAGGATTTAGATAAGGTGACGCTCTGTTATGTGATATGTTGAACTACATACTTCACACGAACACCGGAGGCACAATCTTCCAAAAGTTTGTGCAACTACTAGCTTACGCCGATGATATGGACATAACTGGGACACTTCAGTCACCTGTGCATTCGCTACAATTGTAAAGGAAGCTGCCAAAAGAATACAACTAATGTCATATCCAGAAAATCTAAGGAGACTCTGTATAAGACTTTGATCAATTATGGCGCTGAAGTATGCACTCTATTGAAAGCGGATAGAGATATTCTCAGTTGTTTCGATCGAAAAATCCTTCGAAAGATATTCGGTCCCATTTGCATCGATGAGCTTTGGAGGGGAAGATTCAACGACGACGAACTATAGGAGGTATACAGAGACATCGACCTAGTCAGAAACCTGCTAGTCAGCAAATGGACACCAATGCCCTGGCCCGCAAGGTCTTCGAATCAAACCCGGGGGGCAATGCAGCGGAAGATGGCTTGGTATGGAACATAACTCATTTACAAAACATTGCCAAACGACACTATGCCTATGATTGGAACAGCGTTGTTTGCGTGATGCTAAAGGAATCTGAGCCTTTACTCTGCAATAACTAGAGAAGTATAGTTCACCTTAACACCGTCCCATCTACTCCTGTGTGAGCACACAAAGCCTTTTGGAAGAAAAATCATTGGTCCATATCACGGCAGCCTAATACCAGGAAGGCCCACCATCCCACCTTCAGGATACCCAAATACTAGCGGAAGACCTACTAGTACTTTAGGACAATATACACCATCTTGTCCTAGGGACTTTAAGGTCGCCTATGATAACATTTAATAAAACGAGCTATATAGTGGCATCCTTGGCAATCTCCAATCTGGCAAGCTCCACCAAAGTCGATCGAACCATCATCAATGGACCTAACCGAAACATACGGCATCGACAAAGGGTGCTTTGACATCATTCTTGAGAAATTTGGATACAATTCACCTGCCAACATCAGAGAAACATTCTTTTAAAAGTCCGTTCAATTACTTGCATATGCCGGCTATAATGTGATATTCCTGATATCTTGTTCATGAAAGTGATGAACATAGGCCTACCGGAGAAGGACACTAAATAGAGATATCTTGGACTGAACAGAACCACTTGAAACTGATGATTCTATGTAAGACATAGCCCTACTATGCAGTCCTGCAGCATATGTTCTCAACCACGTAAAGGTGTTAAATTAAGAATTAGATTACCCCGACTTGGAGTGGGTTCCAGGAGACCTAATCAAATACAATAAGAAGATCTGGACTCTCCTGTCAGAAGCTTGTCTGAGGGCAAGTAAAATCTCATGGACATACGATAGAGCAGGGATGCTACCACCTTCAACAATAAAAAGGAAACACATTGAGATTGAATGTAACAACTTTTCTTTGTTTGGAAGGTTTCAGTGATGAGTGATGGGTGATGATGAGATGATTACTGATTCACATATTCTAATCTGAGCTTAATGCGTCTTAGGAGTGTACGAGTAATTATTGTCTGGCACAACTTGAAGTTATTTCCAACTGAGAAAGAAAGGCTCACCTTCATTTCATAGATGACAACATTATTGTACGATACTTCAACTTCAACGGAAGAGATATGACGCTTGAGAAGGTTTAGTATCCCTGCACTAACATCGCCGAAAACTTGTTTTCATTCGAGTGCAGACCGGAGAACTAGCGAACCATAAAAAATGGAAACAAAGGTATGTAGCGTAACAAAATTTTGAAGCAGAAATCGCGGCTTACTTCACAAGAGGATGTACTCTGTGAAAACACACTGTCATTTGGCAAATTATGTGAAAAAAGGAAATAAAGAAAACTCCTCAATCGTTTCTCCATTAAACCACATCGTTGGGGACTTATCATGATTCCTCGATTTTCCTCCTCCCGAAACGAACGACACCACTGGTCCTAGGCATGTGCAATAGCTGATTGTCCGGATTGTGGAAAATAACAATTTACCACGAAAATTAATGAAAGCTACGACCGCCAATGAGCCGCTTATACCCAAGATCTTTGGCGGATAAAAACTCATTAATTCGCACTCCGTAAGTACCACTTCCTCGCCACTTAGCGATGAGGAAATTGTCTTTTGTCGAAAGACCATGTGAATTGGGTTCCCCAATTGATATGCACAATTTTTATTTCTTTTTCTTATCATCTTTAACCTACCATCTATGCAAAAAATCAAAATGAAACCAAATATTCATTAATCCGTTCGAATAGGCAGACAGACGAGAAAGGAGGTCAAATTAACGTTACTCTGTGACCATAATCCAAGTTAATTGCAGGTGTATTGTATATGTATGCCTTAGACAATTATCTACCGTTACAATTTCACTTTTTCAACCGTAAAAAAAAAACAAATTTGAACAGAAATCCCAATGCGAAGTCACAACAGGTGAAAATATGAAATTTCGCTTAAACTAAAAACAAAAGAGTTGTCAAGCGAACTTGTTTGTTTCGCCAGCACTATCTCGGTGTATCCTTTGGATTTTCTGAAAATTTTTCACAATAAATCACTTGAATTTTGGTTCACTTACTTTGAGAGATTAGTTTTGTGTTTCGTTTAATCCAAAGGATGAGGTTAGATGGTAATCCACAAGTCGATTTGGGACTCACAAAATTTTCGGAAAAAAGAAGAAAAAAATTTCCTTCTTCAGCACACAATTTAGCACCGGAACTTGGTTTCCTGGTTGGTTTCTTTTGTGTTGAGTGGTAAAGATACTTTTAAGCTAAGCAACCTACTTGAAGTTGATTGAATTTGCAACTGAAGTATAGTAAACACAGACTGCCTTAATATATACGAAGAGAGTGATCGGAATAAAGAGATTCGGCGAGAGAGAAAGAGAGTGCGTACGTATATTCGTACTATGCGGAGGTTCAATTACGGATCACGCTATTAAGAAGTAAAAAAAAAATAAAATTTCTTCGCTTCCATTGGAACGAATTGCGCGCTGGATGGTTTAAAGTAGCCCTGGTTGGTTGGTTAGACGGTGGAGGGAGTTTATGTATTTTTTTTTTGGGAAAGGCGAAAAATTTCAAAGAAAAAACCGAAGCACAGAACTACTGAATGCTTCACTGAAGAAAGTAGCGGGATAAGTAAATAAAAATCTCAAAAAAAGAGAAAGAAACCAGGTACGTGTATCTTTTTTGGCATAGACCTTACTTGAACGCATGCACTTGGTCTGAACTTCAGTGATGACCTGTGAGTAGTACTTTCGTGGTTTTGGATTGCTTTTGTCACAAAAATTTGGCAAGAGAAGGTGACATTATAATTCTTTTTTTCATTTCATACATTTTGACTACGAAATACTTGATGTGGAGTAATTTATGTCAATGTGTCATGTCATGTGGTTACAGATGAAATACTGGTCTTGCCTTGTTTCAAGTCATATTGAAGAACATTTTCAGCTAACTCAAGGTGATTATGAAACAGAGGCTATTTGCATGAATAGATTTCAGATACATATACCAAAGGTTAATGAAGCGAAGACTGACTCAGTGGGTTACCACTGAAGCATCGCAAAATTTTAAAGACCTTCAGACAAAGAGACCGGTAGTCAACAGTGATCTGTTTTAACTCAGATGAAGGATGTGCGTGCAATGATTTATTTTTGAATGGGAAAATACAATAATTTTACTTTCAAACTTAAAGTGAGTCAAGTTTGATTGCTTAGATATGCAGAGTCTATAACTAGTCGCGAACAGATTGCATTTTAAGTGATAACTGTTTTAGAACTCTTCATAAATATTTATTATGCTTTCCGTTTTCTTAATTGGTCTTGGGAAAATATACTTTTGGATTGATAGTGAATGAAATACGACTAATTAAATTATCAGAAATAATACTCATAAATTATTTAAAGATGGTTGTGTTTTAAGGGAGATTCACCTGCACAAAGTTAGTGCTAGTAGCACGTTAATATGAACTTTGGATTCTCCTTCTAGACAAGTTGTAGAATCTATAATGATATATGGTGATGAAGCATGAGTCTTTTGGTTGCGTAATCATTTATATTTTAATTGGGAGGAGGAAACTAGAATTTCTCTGTTTGAAGTAGCATTCTGCGAGTGTTCTGCGACACAAAACGGAATCAGTTATGGTTTGGCATTGGCTTGATAATAGGAACATACGCCTCGAATACATATGGAAGAAATGTTCACGACCATCGGATAATGACACCGCACAGCAACTTGATTCTATGCTGTTAAGATCATAAAATCACAGAAATGGCAAAATAAGAAATAAGGATGCCGTGACGCTTTGAATAGGGAAGGCTTACAATGGTAACATGCTAAATGACGCACACTGCGGAGACCAGCTTTAAGAGTAAGTTAAAGCGGCCAATAATTGTGATAAAGCGGAAAACACCGGTACGGAATACGCGACCCTAAGAGTTAATTCCTCCATGCTGCAGAAATTGAAAGCAAATTTAACATAAGCCATTGCGTTCCGAAAATCATGCCATTGGAACTACTTCAAGATAACTCAGAAGACTTGGGGATGTACTGCCGCTATTTCATGCGTACACCACAATTTGTTTCCACATGGAGATCAAAAATTGGGACAAAACTTTAATCTAGTTGGCAACAATCAACTTAACACTGTTCAACAGATATGCTGAGGAGATTACTAGGTGGAAAGTACTATCGAAGACTTCCATGTCAGACCATGGGTACATCGAATTCAGAATCGGAGGCGAGGTTTCGGGTCTTGTTGAACAGTAAGAGTCAGCGAAAAACCAAACTGACAAGCCTTAAAAAGGGGCTCAGAAATCCATCGACGCTCCGCCAAGAATGAAACAAAAGGGAGAGGAAATTCTTCAAAACCTGAACGGTGCACTCATCGAATATTTTGAATTGAGGTGATGAGCTAGCAAAAATTCCTGCAGATTGACTGTTCCATGATGAAACGCAGACTTGCAACGGCTACGTAGGGAAGCTCGAAAATTTCTGAACAGGGCATCTGGAGGTAGACTGGAATATTGATTTGTTGCAGCAAAAAGATTATAAAAACATACTTCGCCTTACAACGACTTTTCCGAAAAGACAGTAAATCTCAGTGAAATCAGTAGGGTGGTCCCAGCTTCAGAATGGGCAAATTATTCAGATCGGAAACACACAGGAGTTCTGATGGCATCTCCACTGAGTCGAACGTCAGAACTCTCTAGCTCATGGGTATGTAATCGCTTCCCAGGGTATGTAATCTAGTCCTGCTCATAACTAGCTATTATCCCCGAACTTACAAGTGAGGTGAGTGACACACTACGCCGTCAAATACGCTGTAGCTAATTCTGACGGTGTATAAAAAAGGATAGACTAGCTAAGGGCAACTCTGCTGAAAATCTTCACTACTAGCTTGGGATTGGTATATATACCGAACCCCTGGGCAACAACCGAAAATCTGTAAGATAACTACACTCTCGCCAATAGTTTTAGATCTCTCAGTCTGACCTCTATCATTTTGAGGAGAATGGATTGTCCATCGGAGTTTATATCCGTAAAACTGTTTTGCGAATGGATCCTATGCCTAAGATGTGGTATGTCTACCAACGCGGTAGATTCTTCGAGACCACTTGAAACGATAGTCGAAAAAATGGATAGCAGCACCGTCGATACTGAGGGTGCTTTCAACAACGCAGCTTTTGACGGCATGTGTAACTTGGACAGCCAACTCCGGGCACACGAATCACTAGTGTTGTGGATAAGTGCAATGCTTACTGCGATCAATATATGATAATGAAGGTAAACAGGGGTTGCCCTCGGGACAGAGTCTCCATTACAATGGAGCATGTTAGTCGACTCACTGCTCAGCACACTAAATGGTTCAGAGGTCTACGCTCGGGCATATGCAGATGATGTAGTTGTAATGTCTGTTGGATTATGCTTAGCGACTGTCTGATATAAAGTTCAAGAAGCCCTTGACGTTATCAACGGCTGGTTCACTAACTATAGGCTTTCAGTAAATTTTCTCAAAATTTGGGTTGTTGTTTTTACGGGAAAGAGTAGGCTAATTGATATGATTTTGGGGCTTAAGAGTACCACCATCCATTTCTTCTCCTAGATAACAAACTTCGCTGGACTAAACATGCTGCGTTGGAACCCCCTGTCTCTGTCGGATTTCTGACAATGTAAAGGTGTTTCCGGCAAGACCTGCGACTTGTTTTCGAGTGGGCCCTATGATTAAAACCTTTTATATGCTTTGCGTCGGTTGTCTGATGAAACAGCTTTCCGGAAAGTACGTCGATTAGTTTCGGCTGTGGGGGGCTTTCGAAAAAATTGCAATGGAAATGAACTACGAGTATATTCTGAAGAATCGATGCGGGAAGCGATGTATCTGTGTCTGTCGCTAGAACCAAGCTGCACTTGAGGCTTTGCTGAATACTCTCACCACTTCCACTATAATTCGAGAATGTAGGTCTTCTTTGAAAGCAATCCGATGGCTGAATTCAATGAGTCTTTTTTGGACCCCAGATCACAATGGGATCACGGCAAAAGAAATTACAGTCTTTATAATCGGCGCGCGCTCAAGGGATTTAAGTATCCTTAAAACGTTTGTATACAGCGCGGGCGATGCAAAATTAGGGAGGAAGGAAAGTGGGATACTGATTTACGTTGGTCTTAAATGTTTGCAAGATATAATGACGAGGAAATAGAGAGCCCGACAAGGCATTCTATAAGAGAGTTGTACAGCTTAGGTTCCTAAGAATCACGATATCTTAGAGTACGCCCGAAAGTGGGCTTGAGGGTATACTGATGGGCATTCATAGCGAGACGACTATTATGTTTGAAGGTTTAAGAAGCATTGGTGGTGGAAATAGCGATAAAACAAAGTGAGACAGGAGACATTTCGGTGTTCGAGGGTGTCAACTGACTGACTGACCCAACAGAAAAATCAGCAAGCAAAAATGGTTTGATAACGAGTGCATGCTAGCTAGAGAGACGTCTTTTGCTTTTCTCATGTTATTAAGGACAAATTGTAATAACTCATTCAAATTTCTTTACGCCGCAGCAAACAAAAGCTTTAAAAACCTTTGTCATGCTTTGATCAACAGAATATTGAGTTACTAAATAGATCGAGATCATCAGCAGAGTTCTGGAAAGCCGCTAAAGTTGCAAACGGAAAAAGAAATGTTATCGCTTTAGGTCCACAAGCAGAACAGCTAAAAGAGCACTTTGAAACGATCCTCAATGCAGCACAAGTTCACCACCTTCTGGACGCGCCTCAGTGTAGCTGAAGTAAAAATTGTTATCGAAAACTCCAAGAAGAATAAGGCCCCAGGAAGCGGCGGTATTTCGCTTGAATATTATAAAAATTGGACACCTGAATTCCTTTCAGTGCTTACCCAGGAGTTCAACCGAATATTCCAAACTGCAGATGTTCCTGAATGTTTTCAAAATTCAATAATTTTCCCTTAACATAAGAAAGGGAACTACAAAAACCTGGCTAATTACCGAGGTACGAGTATATCGTTTTTGAATACTTCTACGAAGTTGTTCGCTGGTATGCTATTTGATAGAATTACACAGCGGGTAGAAAACGAGAAGATCCTACGCGAATTCCGGGCTGGTTTTAGGCAAAATTATTCCACTAAAGACCAAATTTTCGCACTAGTAAACATAGCGGAGATTTACAAGAGGAAACACAAAAAGCTATATGCATTTTTCGTTGATTTTCGTCCTGCCTTTGACTCTGTACCACGCGAAGCGCTTTTTTACAAGCTCTACAGATACGGCATCTCTACCAAAGTCGTCAAAGTATTGACAGCTATGAGGGGCATTCAATATATTCTCGGTATCGATATGAAGGAAAATGCGAATTCAATTTAAATTGTTTTTATTTTTCAATATAATCTCCCCTAACAACAATGCATTTGTTACATCTTGAGATAAGCTTTTTTAAACCCTCAAAAAAATAAATTTCCTCTTTCTCTGCAAAATACCCATTTATTGCCGACTTGAGTTCTTCATCATCCGAAAATCTTTTTCCACGAAGACATTTTTCCAAATCCGGAAACAGGAAATAGTCACTAGGGGCAAGGTCTGGACTATAGGGTGGGTGTTGGATTTCTTCGAAACCACAATCTCGCGCAGCAGCCTTGGAAACTCGCGCCGTGTGAACAGGAGCGTTGTCATGAAGAAGCAACACACCCGCTGCGAGTTTACCCCGTCTTTTCTTTTTAATTTCCTCCCGCAAATTATGCAAAGTGGAAGCATAGGATGTGGCGTTGATGGTTTCACCTTTTTTTTTGTACTCAATGAGCAAGATTCCCTTTGAGTCCTAAAAAACTGTGGCCATGAGCTTCCCGGCAGACGGAGTGACTTTGAACTTCTTCGGGGGGTCTGTTCCTTTTTTATGCCACTGCATGGACTCTTGTTTGCTTTCAGGGTCATAGTGGTGGACCCATGTTTCGTCCCCAGTAACAATTCGATCCATAACACCGCCGCGTTCTCACTACACATCTCCAAAAGCTCTCTACAGCATGCGATTCTCACTTTTTTCTGAGGCGCTGTGAGCATTCGTGGCACCCACCTTGCACTGACCTTTGAAAGGTTAAGATGGTCATGAAGAATGGTGTGAATGGTACCAATTGAAAGCTTGGTGATCTCTGCCATCATTTTCACCTTTATTCGGGCATCCTCAAGAACAAGTTTTTCGACTTCTTTGATGCTTTCTCCCGTACAAGCAGTAGCCGGGGCGCCGGAGCGAGGGTCGTCTTCAATGCTCTCTCTGCCTCTCTTGAACTCACTTGACCACTTTTGCAGAGTTAATAATGAAGGTGCGGAACCCTGGTAAACAGCCACCATCTCTTCATGAATAGTTTTTTGACTTTTTCCTTGCTTAGTGAGAAATTTAATTACAGCGCGATGCTCAATTTTCACCATCATCGTCTCAGTTGTCATTATGATTCTGTTTAACTAGAGATAAAACGCGAATTAATAATCACATTTATATGAAATTTTACATGAATGCACTAAAATAATAGTATTACTTGATAAATAAGTCAATTCATATAAACAACCACAGCTTCACCCCGATACCGATAATATGTTGAACGCCCCTCGTAGGTTAAATTCGCTAACATATTCCTGATATGCGCCAATGCCCTTACGGAAGACAAGGACGACGCCACCAAAGATTGCATCTGCGAGCTCTTGGATAAGACTTATGCTCAATGACCTAAGTGTGACGCTAAAATCTAAAAACTAGGCGATTTTAAAGCCATGACAAGAAAAGAGGACATTTGTGGTAGAACAATTGGTAAACATAGCGTACCCCAATGGACTTCACTTTGTGGCGGGACGAAATATCACTAGCAAGAACACAGTTTCCTCATCTTAATATACACAAGGGGACATGGCGGTCTCCAGATCATGAAACGCTAACTCAAATTGTTCACGCCGACACTGACACCGCCAGAATCACGAACGAGTATCACGAAATTTAACAACCACTCCTATGCCAGCAACATCAAGTACCGAAGATCAGCGGCAACTCTGGGTCTAACCCGACCTCCACAAGGAAATCCCCGATTTTATATAATTTATATATACAACCACAGCTTCACCCCGATACCGAGAATATCTTGAACGCCCCTCGTATGTATAGGGTTTTCCAATAAGGACTTGACAACTTTTTTTTTTAAATAAAACGCAAACCCTTTGAGAAAATTTCCAAAATTTTATTATCGGCTTGTAGTACAATCAAAATATTTATGAATGGAACTCGACTTCGTTCATATGGCCGATTCGTCGGACCCTATTTTCAACGATTCGGCCTCACATTTCGGCCGAAACGGCCGCTATTTCGCGTTCGATGTTGGCTTTGAGCTCTTCCAACGTCGTCGGCGTGTTGGCATAAACCAATGACTTAACGTAGCCCCACAGGAAATAGTCAAGCGGCGTTAAATCGCACGAACGAGGCGGCTAATCGACTGGCCCATTTCTTGAGATAACACGCTCAGCATACTTACTCTTCAATAAATCGATTGTAGCGTGGGCTGTGTGGCTTGTGGCACCATCCTGTTGAAACCACATATCGTCCAACTCCATATCTTCCAATTCGGGCCAAAAATAATAGGTGATCATGGCGCGATAATGCTGACCATTCACAGTAACGTGACGATCGTTATCGTCGACGAAAAAATATGGCCCAATAACGCCGCCGGCATGCAAACCGCACCCAACAGTTATTTTTTGTGGATGAAGTGGTGATTCATGAAGCACATGTGGATTTTCACCCGACCAATAACGCATATTTTGCTTATTGACGAACCCATTGAGCCCAAAATGAGCTTCGTTACTGAAGATAATTTTGCGATGAAATTCATCATCTTGGCGCATCTTTTCCAGAACCCAATCGGAGAATATACGTCGCTTCAAATGGTTCATCGGCTTCAATTCTTCAGTCAGCTTGATCTAGTAGGGGTGTAAACCAAGATTCTTATGCAAAATACGCCATAATGTGGTCTGAGCGAAGCCCAATTCTTGAGAACGCCGTGGAATTGACAGATTTGGATCGTTTGCTACGGACGCCTGAACGGCAGCGATATTTTCGACACTTCGACCAACCCGTTGTCTCACTGACACGGCAACGTCACACAACGAATATGTAGACTCAAATTTGTGCACTAAACTTGTTATTGCCTGTCTACTAGGGTGAGAATTACGACCGAAAATTGGAGTTAACGCTCTTAAAGTTGCAGTCACCGGACTCCGAATTTCGGTAGAAAATTTTTATAATTTGCAGACGTTGCTCGTTCGTGTACTTTACCGTGATGAAAATATTGAGTTTACTGAATAAATTGACAGTGACAGTTTAATGATTACTGAAAGAGTGCGTTTACAAATTAAATTCAAAGTTGTCAAGTCCCTATTGGAAAACCCTTTACAAAGACAACGTAGCATACGTCTAGGATGGAAGTAATCTTTCAGAGGAATTTAATACAGAAATGGGGGTGGAGCAAGGATGCGTGTTGAGTACGCTGTTATTCATTTTATATATAAATGACATAACAGATCACGTTAAAGGTGGGATCGAGATAAGTCAAACCGCACTACCAGCTCTTATGTTTGCAGACGACATCGTTTTTCTCGCAGATTCGGTGAACGCAATGCATCTAAACTTATCGAAGTCAAAGATGATGATATTTAGGGACGGCGGAGGCAGATACTCTCGCAAAGAAAAGTGGAAGTTACGAACAAGCATCTGGAAAGCAAACTAGCAGAAGCGAAAAGGGCAATTTGTTCAGTTTGGAGTTGTTGTATTAACAATAAAAGCATTAGCCATGGCTCGAAACAGAAAATATTCCGTGCTACTGCAGCATCTATCCTATTTTACGCTTCCCAAGTATGGGGATACCGTTCATTTGAAGCCTTCGAAAAATTTCTTCGCTCTTTCATCAGCCGAGTTTTTAGGTTGACAAGTAGCTCACCTAACTGCATGCTTCACCATGAGACTGGAGTAGCTCCACTACTTATGGATACCCTTAAACTCAACCTTAACTACAATATGGTTAGAGTCATGGAGATGAAGGAAGAAAGGATACCGAAGCATCTCAATGTGGCTTCAATCTCCTTGTTACACCAGATAAATAGCTAGACCCCCTAAAACATAAGTTCCACACATTACTGGAGAAAACAGGCCACAGAATTTACAAAGAATTTGTAAATGAAGCTCAGTCATCGCAATACAAGACTGTTATTCCAAATTGAATTATAATTTTCAGTCAGAAAGTACTGAAGAATTAAGAAACGCACAAGATAAGCATTATCTTCAAGGTAAGAGATAAGCTGATAAACTTAAACTACATGCCGCACCGCCCAGAACTTCCACTTTTGTGTAACCTCTGCAACCTCAAAGAACGAGAGGATGTATTCCACTTCGTTGCAATATGCCCCATCCTCAGAGAATTCGGATTCGACGATGCAAGTGCCATTCATGAATAGTGGCTGGGTGTTTGAATTTTGCTTTTTAACGACAGCAGACAGCATTTTGTTTTGGAAGCATTTACTTCCACTCTGTTTATTGTTCGCTGTTTATATGGTGATGCTATTTATATCAGAGCTTAATGAGTTTAGAGTACCCTGCCGTACTATCATCGATAAAGGAATATATTGGATTAGAAGTAGTAGACAAGAGGTTGTTGATGAAAATTAAAAAGAGTGTCGGAAACAGAACGGAGGCACACGAGCATTTATTTTCTGAATATCCGACTTGAAACCATCCAAGACAACTTGAGTTGAACCTTCTGTAATGTAATGGATTAGGACATTGGAAAGAAGAGTCGTCGATCCCAAAAGCACGCATTTTCAACAAAACAGCCAGATGCCAAACGTTTTGGTTCCACTCTCCGGTGAGACATGCCATTAGATCACCAGTGGGCCGGTTGCTACGAAAACTGTGCTGCTGGTCATTGAGAAGTTTTCGCGTTTCGAGATATTTCATGGGCTGACGGTTTATCAGCATTTCCATGACATTGGAAAGAAGGAACGTACATATGTGCAATAGGTCAGTATGAGGAAAGAGAAGAAGACTCGCCTTTTTTAGGGGACAATGCTGTTTTCTATCTGCTCGGAAAGAGTGCTAAACAGTAGAATTGATGAAAAAGCTTACGTAGCGGTTTTGCCAGCGAGGAAGAACACCTCTTCAGAAAGGAGATATACCATCTGGACCAGCCGATTAATGTATATTAAGTAGCAAGCGTAAGTGGAGACAAAGAACAATCTGGAAGTGTTGAGTTGGGCGCAAAGTGTGCAATGAGTGTTGGGATTGAGGATGAGGCAGAATTTCTAATGTTTTTGACGAACGAGGGACATTGTAGTATTTTTTGTCCCAGTTTTTGGTCGTATTTGAATTTCACCCGTTTAAGAAAGGCGTTGCGTTCATTCCTGGCTCGCTTGACCCTTTTTCAGTTTTCCTCTCTTGGTTTGGTCTTCTACAATAGGACTGAACAAATATTTCATCAGCATCCACGAGGAAAGATAACCACCAATTAAAATTCCTAAAGAAGCTATTAAGTCCGCTCTAATTGGCTTTCTCGTATTGTCGTATGGTTCTTTTAGGAATCTTGTCTCTAACTGTGTGGTCAGTTTACGAGAAATTAGCTGGCTGATATGATACAATGGTCTGACGAACCTATGAGGATAGCACATTGACCTTGTATTTCTCAGGGTGAGAAGCTAAAAACAAGTCCTGGGTGGGCTAAGTCCATGTGGGCTATTCACAAGCTGGGTCGAAGATCTCAACACACCGTCCTTCGGGTGTTGTCTGTCCAGAATGTCGAAGCCACCCAGACTTGTGTATATTGAAATCGCCCGTAATAACGATTTCAGTATGAGGATTCAGGGATACAATTCTTTGAATGGAGTCAGCCAGCGCATCGAACTCATTAAAGGTCGAATTGCTGTCAAGTTTGGGGCTTCTGTAAATCAACCAGTAGTGGGTAATTGAAGTTGAATTCCGGATTGGAACATGGATCGCATTGCTGTGTAGTTTGGTAAGCTACATCACTACTCACGTGAATGGCGAGACCTTCCCTTGAGGGAAGAATAATGACACTAGTTCGTAGCCAGGTAGCTTCGGATCAGAGTGATCTGAGAGCTGTGGTCGGGGATCTACCTGTGTTTCACTAAGTGTGCCAAAACAGCCGGCCTGTATTTGCAAACCTGGATGTAGGTGTTATGCCCTTATAACAACGCGCTATCCAAGCACTCAGTTATTGCCCGGACCATATGGCAAATACAGCAACAGCAGTAACCGATGAAATTGCTATGCAAGCACCCAAACCTGCAAGCGGACGAATAATAAGGCTTGGTCTGGAAATACATAGAAGGCTCTATACAACATCCTTATCATCTCAGTCCTGTTCCATGGCGCAGACTGATGGACGCTGGCGAAAATGGATGAATATTTCGTTGGTCGTTTTGAACCAAAGAGCGATATTTCCTTCCGTTTGCGTTGCCTTGAAAGATGGGGTGTAGCAGCAAACACTACGCGGTGTACAGCGACAGCGACCTTGTCAGAAAAGCGCATTAGTCGCCTTGGATGCTTAGGACATTTAAAGCGATTGGACACCAATACTCCAGCCCGCAGAGTGTTCGAAACTAATCCAGAGGGACATTGCAGTAGCGGAAGACCTCAAACCACTTGAAGTGCGCAACTAGAGGCAGTTAGCAAAGGATCGGGCTAATTGGAGTGTCTTGTTAGGCGACACCCAGGTCCACCCAAAACTGTAGCACTACCTAAGTAAATGAGTAAGTGAGCGGAACGTAGGGATTTCATTTTACTCTTTACATCTTTTGGATCTCTTCCAAACCTTCTCGCATTCCCCCCCCCCCCCCCAAGCCTTGCTTTTTAAATCTACTCGACTACGACTGCGTCTGTAGTTCGAGATGGTCGTTTTGCCGTTTTGCATGTACAAGTTAACTAAATTCAATTTGCGGAAATTGAAAGTCTACCATTTTTCTTATTTCGATCAACTTCTACACCTATAAGGTCAAAACACATGAATTTTCCTGTCGAAAGCTGCTTGGAAGTTTCAAATTTCAAAAGACATAGGGTTAGACTTGGATATCCAGGCATAAGTCAAGTCCACAAAATAGCAGTCCACATCGAACATATTGATGTCATGACTGAAGTCAAACTATATCTTGTGGAGACAGTATGTAATATACGAAAGGGACGATAGGGACCAGTTATTTGGTCACAGAGTGCAATTTGTCGTAACTCGATTGCTTTTTGCGTTAAGTCTTTGGTGATGGTATGCTGATGAATTGAGGCCTCGGAAGTCAATTATTAATGAGATAGAGCCCAAATATTCGAAAGAGTGCCCCGAAAACGAACGATCAGGGAAAAACGACCACAGAAATCGAGCTGACGACACAGCATACTAAACTAAGAGGAGGTGGATATTATGGCGCGACTACTTTGCAGTCTTTTGTGAACGAAAGATTCAGTCAAAATTAGAATTTTGCTTTACACGACGAGGGAAGAACTGGAGGTTTTGTGACTTCATCTACCGTTTCTGTGTTCAGTTTAGTCGCCATGTTAAGAAACCGATAGTGAAAATGTGTCATGCCAAATGTATCAGGTGTCATTTACACATACGACTTACGCAAAGTCTTACTCGTATCTGAAGACCTCAAGTTCCAGCAAAGTTACGAAGAATACGCCAAGGGAACATCAGAGCAAGACTCTAAAATGTAGTGCGAGTTTTTAGAAGTCGCGTTCTCATCCCGAAATGTTTAATTCCACTTACATATCATGAAGTTCAGTGGGTTGAAGCATATGAAGGATAGACAATTCTCTTCTACGAGAGTCCAAGTGGGACTTGTATAAAACTCTAAATGTGTCGAATCCTTTAAATGACTCTACTTGGATCGTACCACAACTTTTACAAGCAAGGAAGTAAGTAACGTGCAGTATGGTCTATTCAACGGGCTCTCTTTTCCAAGTGACACCATACCTTTAAATGGAATTAACGTGCACGCTACTAAATACAATAGTAACTTAAAACAGCTGAAATTTCCTAAAAAAATAAGTCTTAAACAGGTTCCATCTGCATGCGTACAACTGCTCGTAACACTACTTAGTAGTGGCAACAATGAAACATCAGATTATTAGTTATACCCTCTGTTAATTACCCGTTAACTAGAGCTCAGATTGTATAACAAAAGTAGCAAGTGCCTTAAAAGCCACTTAAAAGTTTCCCCACATCGCACACGTTGTACCCTCTGCAGACCTCCAAAACAGACACTAACTCGTCGGTTACAACTAAATTAGCTTTTTTCATAACAAATTTTGCACTTCCTTCGCAAGTCTTGAGTAGCAACTTGAGCAACACTTAATTAATAGCAACCTTACACGTAGTCATCCATTGGACATAAGTTGATCACATTGACGAGCCACTCTCCAAACCATGGCGCCTCTACGTAGACCTGAAGTCTCTACTTCACAAGCCCAGTCTTACCCCCGCCGCCGTCTGAGCAACAATAATTGCGAACGCATTTTACACTTGCACTTGTGGCTGCCTGTTGTGTCAATGAGTCAGATCCAGTCATGGATATCGACACACTCCGGCTACCATCCGTCATCAGATACATACACCATATCCATCTGTTCCAGGCTCAGGAAGCTTCGCACGAATTTCAGTGGTGTTGTCGTAGTTCAATTACCACCGTTGAGTGATTTCCTTCAAATCATCACTGTTACTCGTTTCTATAGATACTTTTCCTTCTTTAATTGCACGAGTACCACTGTCGGTCTGTCGATTGTAGACAAAGAGAAGCAGTAAAACGTATAAGAAAAAAAAGCGCATAATTGGGAGAAAGACTGGAGAGAAAGACGAAAGCAATTAAACGCGATCGAAAGAAATAAAACCTACGGACCGAAGTTTCACTGCTAGAAAAAGTAGTCGATTACTCATAGCGCACAGAACGCGCGATTTTTATGCACGAAAGTGGAAAAGCGGAATAATTAAACGGGAATTAATTTAATCTAAGTTACCCTTCCCACCGATATGGTCGGATCTACTCATAGTCAGCAGAAAGTCAGCAGAGTACTGTTATAAGTTGCACATACGAATACATGCCATATGAAGCATTGCCTGCCCACTTGGCACAGCTAACGAGATTATCTTCGTCTCTGATTGCAGGCGATATGGAAATAAAATAAATTTTTTAATTGAGATACTGTAACTATCAGATATGAAAAGACTTGGTGATGAGAAGGGAGGTAGTCGGTGCTTAATGAAATTATACTTTTCATGATTTCAGCTTAATGGAGTTCTTCTGTGAGGTATCGGTTCAATGGACTGTTCTTGGTTGTGTGCTGTATCAGTGATGTCTGATTTATGCAGATCGAATGGTCCAAGTATTTAAAGGAGTGCCACCACGAATTAGGTTAGGTCAGGTCTGAGGATCCACTGTACCACTGAATCTCAATTTCCATTCAACTAAAAGTGTAGACTGGAGGTTAGGCAGATACGAAACTATCAGAATTACTCCGAGGTCGAGCCAGTTGATGCTGACCCTCTCAGATATCCAGGATTATCAGAGAATAGTCATCACCCAGATGAAAATTTCGTGCCTGCCAATTAAGCGATGATCTGGAATTATGCCCACTAGGATTCTTAGATATGACCGTTTTACAGATTTGATGAATCTCTTGTTAGATTGTAGGTTTTGCCTGGTAATCACCTGCAATTTACCTCATTTATGCATCTAGTTTGAGCATAGGTTTACATGCAGAGAGTGGCATTGCTGTGTCAAGGGCTATGGCTATTTCTGCAGGTTTTTTGGCCTTACAATTCCCCCCAAAGTACCGAGCAAATATCGATTTTGAACAGTTTATCCATCTCATTAATAGCTAAGGGGACCAAACATTTTTCGAAGGATTTTTCCCTCGAAAAGGACCATGCTTCTACGCCATAAAGTAGGGCTGGGATGATCAAAGTTTTATATAGAGTCTCCTCAGTTTTTCGTGATAGGGCCTTACTACTCCAATGCCTTATTAGCCCAAAGAAACGGCGATTGGAAAGAGTGATTTGTCGTCTTATTGCTGTTGGTGTTGTTGACTGAATTTATCGCAGAACCAATGTGGACAAAGTCCCTTACCAGCTCGAAATTATAGCTGCCGACTGTGACATTCTATCGCCTCTTATTGACAGCATATGCTTGGTTTTGCCTACATTTACCGCTAAACCCATTTTGACAGTTTTCGTTCCAATTCTAGCGGACTCACAGATGAGCGACTGCTGTGTTCTCCCAATTATGTTGATATCATCGGCGTAGTTATGCATACTTTTGAAAGATTACGGCTCAAGTATTCCCTTGTGAGGTCGACACAATCCTTTCAAGTATGATATGATGTTAAAGAAGTCACATGATAGCACGTCACCTTATTTAAAATATTTTGGCACCAAAAGCCTCGCCTAAGTCGTTACCGACTTTGACGGAACAGCGAGCGTTATCAATCGTCAGTCTGCATAGATGAACGAGTTTGACGGGGATGCCAAATCTAGACATGGCTCTGTATAGCTCGTCTCTATAAATGCTGTCGTATGTGACCTTAAAATCGATAAAAAGATTGTGGATATCGATTTGGATTTCTTTTTCCAGGACCTGGCCAGTGGTTGGGATTTGGTCGATTGGGCACTTTCTTGGTCTAAAACCGCTCTAATAGAGGCCGCTGATACAGATAAGATCTTGTATGCGATGTTGAGGAGATTTATAACTCTATAGTTAGCGCATTTGTGGATGCTGAGATTCCATTCATCCGGCATACTCCCTTCTGACCAGATCTGAGAAATGAGTTGGTGCATGCTCTCCACAAAATCATTTTCAGCAGATTTGAATACCACGGCCGTTATTCAGTCTGCAAAAGAAAAATTTCCCATATTCACAGCACCGCCTTTGACTCTACTTAAAGCTCTCCTTCTTCATCACTACAGAGTTCTGTACGAGTGTTCTTGCCTTGATACGTTCTTTTTACCTGCTGTTCAAACTTACGTAGATTACTCCTGGAGTACAAACCCCCAACATCTTCAATCTAAGTCCTTATAAGATACATTTTTAGAATCCAATTGTCATAATAACTGTTAGCTTACAGCTTACATTATTGTCAAAAACATTAGAAATTCCGCCTCATCCTCCATCCCAACGCTCATTTACAATGACATTCAAGCTGTCAGCTCTTTGGACAAGGCCAATCTACTTGCTGCACACTTTGCGGCCAGCTCAACACTCCAAGATTGTGCTTTGTCCTCGCTTACACTTGAGTGCGTCGAATCTTCAATGGGACAAATCTACTTTCGCACTCGTGAGTAGCAAGAGTACTTGAAGATCTCAACATACATAAAGCCGCTGATCCAGATGGTATATCTCCTCTTCTTCTGAAGAGGTGTTCCTCCACGCTGGCAAAACCACTACGTAAGCTTTTTCATAAATCCTACTCTTTAGGACTCTTCCCAAGCAGATGGAAAACAGCATTTGTCCAGCCCGTCCCTAAAAAAGGCGAATCATCTTCTCTCTCCTCCTACAGACCCACTGCACTTACGTCCCTTCATTCCAAGGTCATGGAAACGCTGTCAGCTCATGAAATATCTCGAAACTCGAACACTTCTCAATGACCGGCAGTACGGTTTTCGTAGCAACAGGTCCACTGGTGATTTGATAGCATGTCTCACCGAAAAGTGGAACCAAAGCGTACCTCGATCTGGCGAAAGCAAGATAGTTGCACTTGATATTTCTAAGGCATTTGACAGAGTTTGGCATCAGGCTCTTTTGTCGAAAATGCGTGCATTTAGGATCGACGATTCTCTTCTTCAATGGATTAGAATTTACCTTTCGGAACGTTCAATTCAGGTTCTCTTGGACGGTTTCAAATCCGACATTCACAAAATAAATGCTGGTGTGCCCCAGGGCTCTGTTCTGTCTCCGACACTCTTTTTAATTTTCATTAATGATCTCTTGACTGCTACTTCTAATCCAATATATTCCTTTGTTGATGACAGTACTCTCTGCTTTTCATATTCGTTCCCGGTTTCACGGCCCTGCTCTTCGGCTGTAGAACGAGAACGGCAGCGTATGCTAAGCTCATTAAATTCCGATATCAACAGCATAACCAATTGGGGAACTATCAACAGAGTGGAATTTAATGCTTCCAAAACACAATGCTCTCTGCTGTCGTTAAGGCGAAATTTAAGCACCCAGCCATTATCCATGAATGGCACTTGCTTCGGCGAAACCGAAAAACTTTCTATTCTCGGTATGTGTGTCAATGACAACTTACGTTCGATTGAACAAATATTTGATGTCGCCAAAAATGCTACGAAATATCTAGGTATCCTGAAGCAACGTAAGAAATATTTTACCCCCTCTGATCTGGCCTCAATATATAAGGCATTCATCCGCCCAAAATTGGAGTACAACGCCCACATCTGGTCAGGTGCTCCTAAAACCTCTCTGCATCTGCTAGATAGTATTCAAAACCGTGCGATAAAACTTATTGACGATACTAATATCAGTCAATCAATTGACATCCTCGAACATCGACGTAATGTCTCGTGTGTCACTTTGTTATATCGCTATTTCCACCACAAGTGCTCCACTGAAATCGCCAGTAGCATTCCGCCCATTCAAACTTTCAACCGTAACACCCGTCTCACTGTAAATGCTCATCAGTATACCCTCAAGCCCATTTTCGGATGTACTCTAAAATATCGTGATTCGTTCCTAAGCCGTACAACTCGCTTATGGAATGCCCTGCCGATCTCTGTATTTCCTGGTCGTTATAACTTGCAAACATTTAAAAACAATGTACATCGGTACCTCACTTTTCTTCCTCCCTAAATTTCCTGTGCCCGCTCTCCTTTGAGCGCGCACTGATTATACAAAAAAAAACAAAAAAAAAAAAAAAACGGGTCAGATGTAAGCTACGAGTATCATACTATCTCCAGAAGAAACCACTCATGTTTCATTTGCCACTGTCCTGAAAAGTGGGCCCCCTCGTAAAACGTAAAAATCGGTGGCATAACAATTGGTCTTATCGTAACGGTTTTTAGATGACGTCACCGAAGGTTATTACGATTTGTCTAGTTACAATTCGTAACCTTTACAATCTAGTCAAAGGCCCTGTTGGTGGCTACCAGGACTTAAACCACGGTAGTCAGGAACCCCCCGGATCTGGGCCTAGGCGTGACTTGTTAGAGGTAGTCCCCCCGTGGGAGCGTATGCTATAAACCCAAAGTCGCGGGAATGGTCTTCCTGTTGGTTTGACCCAATGTAGAGTTGCAATAAGTATTGTTTGCTGTGACCCTAAGAACAGTAAGAGGTTTTAGGTCAGCCTTGACTCACACCAAGGGTGTGAGGACGGAGAGCTTTTTCTTCACTCAGAGTGGAAGGTTATAATTCGCAGTAATTTTTTGTGCTTGAAACTCTACAACAGCCAAATCTACGTGTCAGTGTTATGCCTTCACACGCAGAATTTTTCTGTCTGAGTTCGAATTACACAAATGAAATACTTGAAAGACTTGTTCATGGGCAGGATTCGAACCTTGACCCCTCCGGGTGAAAAGCGATTGCTAGAACCACTACACCACGGTCACCCCTAATACTCGGTATCGATATGAAGGAAAATGCGTATTCAATTTAAATTGTTTTTATTTTTCAATATAATCTCCCCTAACATCAATGCATTTGTTACATCTTGAGATAAGCTTTTTTAAATCCTCAAAAAAATAAATTTCCTCTTTCTCTGCAAAATACCCATTTATTGCCGACTTGAGTTCTTCATCATCCGAAAATCTTTTTCCACGAAGACATTTTTTCAAATCCGGAAACAGGAAATAATCACTAGGGGCAAGGTCTGGACTATAGAGTGGGTGTTGGATTTCTTCGAAACCACAATCTCGCGCAGCAGCCTTGGAAACTCGCGCCGTGTGAACAGGAGCGTTGTCATGAAGAAGCAACACACCCGCTGCGAGTTTACCCCGTCTTTTCTTTTTAATTTCCTCCCGCAAATTATGCAAAGTGGTAGCGTAGGATGTGGCGTTGATGGTTTCACCTTTTTTTTGTACTCAATGAGCAAGATTCCCTTTGAGTCCCAAATAACTGTGGCCATGAGCTTCCCGACAGACGGAGTGACTTTGAACTTCTTCGGGGGGTCTGTTCCTTTTTTATGCCACTGCATGGACTCTTGTTTGCTTTCAGGGTCATAGTGGTGGACCCATGTTTCGTCCCCAGTAACAATTCGATCCATAACACCGTCCGCGTTCTCATTACACATCTCCAAAGCTCTCTACAGCATGCGATTCTCACTTTTTTCTGAGGCGCTGTGAGCATTCGTGGCACCCACTTTGCACTGACCTTTGAAAGGTTAAGATGGTCATGAAGAATGGTGTGAATAGTACCAATTGAAAGCTTGGTGATCTCTGCCATCATTTTCACCTTTATTCGGGCATCCTCAAGAACAAGTTTTTCGACTTAATTGATGCTTTCTCCCGTACAAGCAGTAGCCGGGGGGGCGCCGGAGCGGGGGTCGTCTTCAATGCTCTCTCTGCCTTTCTTGAACTCACTTGACCACTTTTGCACAGTTGATAATGAAGGTGCGGAACCCTGGTAAACAGCCACCATCTCTTCATGAATAGTTTTTTGACTTTTTCCTTGCTTAGTGCGAAATTTAATTACAGCGCGATGCTCAATTTTCAATTTCAATTTTCCGAGAATATGTTGAACGCCCCTCGTAGATTTAGTTTTATTCAAAATGTCGTTGACAACCTGCCATTCTTTTTTAGAGTTATCAATATTATTAGCTAATATATGTATTACAATAAAAAGTGTCCCTTTTTATTTCCATTTTTAGCTCCTTACAGATCTTATCATAATACCGTTTTAGCCTCAAGTTACTTGGGTGTTTTTTAAAACCCTTATAAAGAAGTTTATTCTGTCTGCTTTTGTTGATTAGAGCACTAGTCATCCACTTCTTAAGGGGTTTCAATTTATTGCTCTTTATTATTTGTGTACTTGCTCGAAGTAAGTGCAATTGTAATTTATTAATTTGATTTTTGATTTTGCGGCCCGGGTCAATCCCGGACAGATTTATTAAGCTTATTGCAAGCAAACACATACTTAAAACTAACATTTTCACTTAAAAACTAAAGGGTGGGAGCGGTTAAAGAAAATAAGGACGTGAGGCATAGGTGGAAATAAGTATGTTCTTGAGGGAGAGTTTTCTGAGAGGTAGTCGAAGAGAGGCAGTACATCGTTAACTTCGAGAAGCAAACTAGACATTGGCTCCAGGTGCCCGTAATTCGTTCTGTGAAGATTGAGCCGGAAAAGTGGCACAGACCTAAGATTGCGGGGATTGGTATTAAAAGAAATAATTTGAAGTAAGGAAGGACAGTCGATATTACCTACTAAAATTTGATGAATAAAGAGAATGTCGGCAACTTTTCGGCGTATAGAAAGGGATTGTAAATTTATAAGTTTCAGCCGGTCAGTGTACGGTCTTACGTTTTGGCTATCATCCCAGGGAAGACCACGTAAAGCAAAGCGTAAAAACCTGCGTTGAACAGCTTCTATCCGGAGGATGTGAGTTCTGTAGTAGGGTGACCAAACTTGGCTGGCATATTCCAGAAGAGGCCTAACAAAGGTTATGTAAAGAGATTTGGTAACATAAGGATTGGAAAACTCCTTAGACCAGCGCTTGATAAAACCAAGGGCAGAGTTGGCTTTTTTTTATTATACTATCAATGTGAGAACGGAAATTGAGTTCCTTGTCGCAGATAACACCTAAATCACGCAACTCATTCACTAAGGGAACAGGCAGATTAAAGATTAGATAGCAACGAGGTGAAGTAGGGAGGCGTTTACGGGTATATGTTATAGCCTGACACTTATTGACGTTAAGCTCAAGAAAATTCTTCTGACACCAAGTACAAAACCTGTCTAGATCTTGCTGCAGAAGTAGGCTGTCAGAGGAAGATGATATATATCTAAATATTTTCATATCATCTGCGTAAACAGATATGTATGAATTTTTAATGATACAAACAACATCATTAATCGTCAGAATAAATAATATGGGACCAAGGTGGCTGCCTTGAGGGACACCAGAGGAGGCTTTAATTGGGTCAGAAACCGTGGACCTAAATAGAACATAGTAAAGTCGTTCACTTAAATAGGATTGAACCCAAGTTATAAAGTTTATCTGGAAACCAAGAGCCTTTAATTTTAGAAGGATTATATCATGAGAAATTCTATCAAAGGCTTTGCTGAAATCGGTGGCAATCACATCAACTTCGTTTCCAGATTCCAGTGCACATACAGTGCTTGATACGAATTCCGTTAAGTTGGTGGTCGTAGATCTGCCTTTGAAAAATCCGTGCTGGTTTGGGGAAACAATAGATTTACAATGGAAAAGCATTATGTCATAGATAATGCTCTCAAAAAGCTTAGGTATGCAGGACAACTTAGCAATTGGTCGATAGTTGGAAATATCGTCTTTTCTACCTTTTTTATGTAGGGGAATAATAAACGATCTTTTCCAGGTTGAGGGAAATAATCCCTGGGTGATAGAAAGCTGAAAGAGAGCTGTAAGAGGTTGGGCTAGATGCATTTGACATTTCTTTAAAAATATAGGGGGAAGATCATCAGGGCCAGCAGAATAATCATCTTTGAGTTTTATATTTTATCTCTAACTTGCTCTAAAGTTATAGACACCGATTCCAAAGTTGTTTGTGGGCAGCTGTTTAAGTAGGAAAAGTAAGAATGGTCTGGCTCTTGGGAATGGATGGCGAACGCTTGGCCAAAAAAGATTGCGAAGAGGTTTGCAATAATTTGGGGATCGCCCGAGGACCTATCAAGAAAATTTAGGGATGATGGATAGTTATCCGATTTGCTTTTAGTTTTGATGAACTGAAAGAATCTTTTGGGGTCGGAAATGAGTGTGTGGTCTATTCGGTTTAAATAGTTGTCATAGAGATTTTGGCAAAGCACAGTGAAATTTATTTAGGCAGACTGGTAGTAGAAGAAATCAGTGTCGGAACACGATTTTAAGTAAGCATACCAGAGCTTATTTCACTTGTTACGAAGAGATCGCAGCTCTTTATTATACCAGGGTGGTGACGATGAGGGATTCCTTTTGGGTAAAAAAGGCACAGATTGGGAGAGACATTTTAAAATTTCGGTATAAAAGGATGAAAGAGCATCGTTAACCGTAAGGTTAGGGTTATTGTAGAGAAAGTTAAAATTGACCATACTGAGGAGGTTGTTCAGTTTGGCGTAGTTAGCCCTATGAAAATTAAAACTGTAAGAATATTCATAGGAAACGGTATTAAAACCATTGTCATATGTCAGCCTAAGAGAAAGGGGAGGGTGGTAACTATCCAACTTAGAAAGCAGATGTTTACTTTCTAAAACGACGCAGCTATCTGTATCAGTGGCGAAGACTAGGTCGAGTTGTCTACCGATGTTATTGGTGACACCACTTAATTGATATAGACCAGCGTGAGCTAGGCAGTCGATGAAAAGATTCTCTTTATCAGAGGTAGGATTTGTTGCAGTATAGTAGCACTGATCAGTCTGAGTCCATAGAAGCTTAGGTAGATTAAAATCACCTAAAAAAATAACAACGTCATTGGGATCAGCAGCATTAAAAATGCAGTCGATTGCATCAACAGCTAGCTGGTAACCTTGAATTGGTTGAGAGGGGCGAATATAGCAGCAACAAATATATAGGTTGCGTTTGCAAATAGGAATTCTAGCGCAAACGAATTCGAAGAATGCAGTGGACGATTTTTTAAAGGGTCTAGACTCGAGACGAGACTGTATAGCTAGAAGTACACCACGGCCATATAAATTCTCCTCTTTATCTAGACCATCGTCACGGTGTAAATCGAAGTCTTGGGAAAATAATTCATTATTCTTAATATCAGGGGTGAGATTGGTTTCTGTGAGGGCAAAGATGTCGTATGGCAGAATCTGCGAATTAAGATATATAGCAGAAATCTTAGTTCGTAATCCTCTTACGTTTTGATAATACAGGGACAGATATTTGGGACGCTTCGGCAAAGAATTGAGTGGTGGGTTAGGAGCGATGGTAGTTTTTGAAACTAGACCGTGTTCTCTGGAGGTGTAGTATCCGTTTGGAGCTAACATGAGACGCGAAAGAAGAGAGATCATTAGCCACGTCATCAGGAGTCATATCTAACTGCTCATGAAAACGTATAAAAAGTTGCCGCAGATCATTATGATTAGTGGGGAGGCCTTCTTGCAGAATGGAAACCATTGCATTGGTTTTCGTTATACCGTCGATACAGACAGAGTCAGGCTTATCATGTAGGTAGGCAAGATATAAGCGAACATTATCATATAATCTGCGGTCTCTTAAACGAGAGAGAACATATCGGCCATCTTCCCCAGAATCGATAAGGTGCTTGGTTAACTTTGCCTTTGGAGGAAGAATGGGGTCTAAAAAAGAAGGTGGTGTGGTATTAGGGTGGGAGTCTAGCTTAGAACATGGGGAGGGATTTAAAATATGGGAGCGAATAAAGTTGGGGTATGCCGTTTTTGTATGAGGGGAATGAGAAGATGTTGGGTTTTGTAAATGACTGGGAGGAGGATCTAGATTGAAAGATAAGCGCTTAGGAATTGAGTTGGACGCGGTGGAAGAACGTTTAGTATATACGCGATTGGCAGTATGAATTTAAGGAGGAGTGAAGATAGGAAATGTCCCAACTTTAAAACTCCAATTTGCATCAGGAGTTTGTTTGTTAGGAGTTGGGTTTTTTTTGGAAGAGTTAGGCTTCGGTATAGGATTAGACTTAAAATTAACATTATTCTGTTTTTTAGATTTAGTGGATTTTGAGGTAAAGGTAATATCCTTGCGATGTTTGTTGTTTCCTCTATTCGGTTTAATTCTTTCCATAGTTAATCCACCCAGATTGATGACGTCGGAAGCAGGGTTGATAAACATCCATTCATATTTTGACGGGATGCTTACCTTGAATGTGTTGGTGGAGATCTTACCTCAGTTGCTGACATCTATTTTAAATTTAGATTTGAAGAGACTAGTTAGCCTGTTTCGATCGAGGAGAGTACCTCTTATTAAAAAGGCAACTGACTCAGCTTTGTTGAAATTGTTCAACTTTAATAAACAAATCAAAGGCCATAAATGGATTTTGCTCTCTGTAGACTTCATCCCAGAACTCAAAAATTAAAGCTGTCATGAGAGCCGAAAAATCAATTTTTGTAAAATTTTTAACTTCATATTGCTTCAATCTGGAGATCCGAAGGTCAAGTTGGATGGTGGTTAGGCAGTGGTCACTTATCTTGAGATCAAATATAGCTGATCTAAATTTAGAAGGATTATTTCGATGTAATCTAATAAAAATATGGTCCAAACAAGAGGTTGTATCCTAAACCCCACAAGTAGGAAGTGATATCAAACTATCAAGGCCAAAGGAAGACACAATCAATAGAAAATTATCAACTTCAACTGAGCTACTGCAAAGATCGATGTTAAAATCAGAAAGAAATAAAAAGAAAAAGAAAGTCAGAGAAATCATCCAGAAAGGCATTGACTGTACAATAATTAAATCTGTAAACCCCGACAAAACAGTATTGAGCGCCAGAAATCTCGCAACTTAAACTAAATTAATCGACACTATTTAGATTAAAACCATCAACGACAACGTTTGACGACAAATCGCTTCTATAGAACACTGCGACGCCACCAGCAGAATAAGAGTTATTACAGGCTGCTTTGAATGTAAAATTGGGTATGGAATAATGAGAAACTTCATCGTCAAATATCTATATTTCAGATAGAAAGATGAGATCCGGTAAGTGATCTAAGGATGCAAGGTGAGTTAAAAAAATATCAAAATTTTTACGCATACTACGGATATTTTGGTGAATTACAGAAAGACCTGAAAAAGACATTTTGTTTGGAGGATCTACGCAAAAACATGTAAAACATGTAAAACTATCAGAATTTAAGGAAGAAAATGTATCACTTGAATTATTATGAGAACTAATATATGCATTATTTGAATTCATATTAATCATAAGTTAAAATTATAAAAAGAATTTAATTTTCTATTCTACTAAAGTCCTCAAAACTAATTACTTTGATCACTTTATCTCCTCCTATTTTTCTGATGAGCACGGATGAGTTTCTTGTCCACACAAACTGACACTTATTGTCCAGTCTTAGCTGATTTGCCTTTTCAAGAAGAGATCTTGTGTACATAGTGAGGGAGTCGTTGATAAAAAACTTGCCGCCACCTCTTGCACCGCTGCCACTGCCGCTGCCACTATCACTGTTGTTGTTGCTGTAGATGCTAGCAGAAAGCTTGATTTTGTCCATACGCAATTTGCACATTATCTTCTCCTTGGTTGAAAGAGATGAGAAACGTACACACACAATATTGCCAGTGGTATTAGTTTTTGCCTTCGATTTTCTTGTATTCTTTATGTAGCAAGACTCAATCTCATCCGGCGCGATTTGCACACCAACACCAGAAATAATAAGCTTCATGACTCTTTCACGCGCATTTGCATTACTGACGCCAGGAATACCAACAATACCAATCCACTGCACACTGTTTCTCTCTTTGCTCTAGCAAATTCACTTTCACTTCCAAGGAAACGATCTTTTTGTTGAGAGATTCATTCTTATTTTCCAGAGTTTTGATTTTTAAGAGTGCATCGGTATTTACATAGGTGTTGCAATTTCATAAATTCAGCAAACAGTATCTAGAGAGTTATAGGCTTCTTAACAGACTCAGTTTCAGTTTTCAGTTTTCAGTTTTCAATGCATTTTATTTACTTAATCACTAACTCTTACATACGAGTACTAACAAAAAATGCTTAAATGCCAGCTTACAATTACTTAACAATCTTATACTAACTTACTGGCCCCACACAGGCACTCTAAGTTAATCTAAATTCTTATAACTATGTCTTTCGACTTCATTTACATTTTATTTATAAATGTTTATTTTGTATACTTAGGGCTAAGAAAAAATTGATAACAAAAAACTTAGCCTATGGATGTAATTTCTTATTTTTTATAAAAGCTTAGTATCTAAATTACAATAAACCTTAGCCTACCTAACCTAAATGCACAATAAACACATAAACACACATAGACGTTATACACAATCATATACATATATCAGTATACACCTTTGTATACACTGATATATGTATATGTTTCTTAAATGCTAACCTAAACCTATGTAAGCTGGCCACCGCTATTCACAGAGCAAATAAATTGGTCAGCTCTACCTCATTAGTGAGGCTGCTCCGTAATTGACGGAAACGACGACGAAACATCTTACCCATCATTCAACCACCAGAAATGCTGGTGCTGCCGAACGACATCCCTCTTATCGCGATTCCCCACAGCCCTTCTGAACCTGAGGCGATCCACACTGCCGTGTGCAACGTCTCTGTTGTAGTTGAGTCGCCTGTCCCCAGCTCTCCGAGCGACATGGAAGATTAACGGCACCGCTGATCTATCCTGGATCAACCCTGTCTGATCAAGGTAGAGGAATGCTTCCGGTGGAACGAAGCCGTCAGAGCGCACATTCTCGTGGTAAGGGTAATTGGGGTAGTAAGCCCCAGATATCAGCTTATTCGTCGAGGTCATTGCTCTTGCAATGTGCCTTCGAGTCAGCTTAATTACGAAGTTGTCCACTCGTATTAGGTTCGCCCTGTTGTAAAGGACCTCATTAGGATAAAATTCCTTGTACTCCGACTCTGGTGTTCTGTACAAGCGAAGACAAACCCTCTCAAACACCCGAATCTTTTCCATTAAGCTTGCTCGTACATTGAACCACACGGGACAACCAAATACCAGCATGGGCCTGATAAGGGCCATGTAGCAGATTACCTTTACCCTCGCATCGAGTTGGCTGCTATAAAACAGTCTCTTTGTAAGGGCAAAAGCACCTTTAGCTCTGGCCAGGGCAGCATCTACATTTTTGCCAAAATACAGAAACTGATCTAGCCAGATTCCAAGGTATCTGACTACATTTCGACAGGCAAGAGGCTGTCCGTACTGTCCAATGATCGAGAACTTTCGCCAATTTTTTCTGGTATCCCTAGAGGCTCCAGATAACGGCGTCCTAAAGAGAATGGCTTCCGACTTCTGAAAGTTGATTTTCAACTTCCAGTCATCGCAAAATCGTCTTATCTTATCGAAGTCACGCTGCAAGAGAGTATTAATGACCTCGATTTTTGGACCTGTTCTGTACGCTATTAAATCGTCTGCGTACGCAATAGTATGGGGAAGTGAACCTATCAAGTCGCTTGTAAAAATGTTGAATAGGATCGGCGAATTGACCACGGCTTGCTGAAGACCATTTTTAATTTGAAATATTCCAACAGAAGTCACCTCACCATTCTTCACGATGAACTGTCTGTTGGTTAGCATATTATAAAGAATGTACAAGAGTGGTTTACTGATCCCCAGCCTAGTCAGCTTATAGAAAACACCCTCTAACCATACGGTGTCGAAGGCCTTCCCCAAGTCAACAAGGCAGGCACCAGTGCACTGTTTCTTGCATTTGTTCCATTGGATATCAGAAACCAGTTTAGACGCGGCATGTGAGATATCATGTCCCGCCTTAAAACCGAATTGATTATCCGGAACTATATGTTTGTCCTCAACCCACCTAGACAGAGCTCTATTGATTACCTTTTCAAAAACCTTACTGATATTCGGAAGGAGACTTATCGACCGGAGATTCGCCGGATTGGATATATCCTTTCCCTTTTTGGGGATAGGTTGAACCACCGCCGTTTTCCAATGCGCTGGATAATGTGCATTATTCATTGCATTATTAAACAGGGTGGTTTAAATGTCCACCGTTTCTAGAGGAAGATGTCGAAGCACGCTGTACGGAATACCATCGGTCCCTACTGATTTCTTAGCCCTGATTGTGTCGAAGATCTCATGGAGTTCTTCCTTCGAAATGAACGGGGGTAGGTCACCCTCTCTGGCAATGACATTATTTGCCATATTTTCGTCACTGAACCGGGTGAAACCAGAGCCCTCGGATCGCCAGTTCCCTATTTCATTTCGAATGCAGAAGTCGTGCAGCAAGACGCGACTGTCCAGGTCATAATTAGGGCCAATGATATCAATGGCCTTGTATACTTCCTGGAAAGTCGCCCCTATGGTCTCAACCTTCTCCTGTGGATCCTCGATCACAAAGAAGGCGTCATCATCAGCGGCCTCATTTGGATCAATACCTGCTATTGTCAGTAACCGTTCGTTGTCTGTTGTCCGGGCTATTTTAAGACACTGAAGGTCGTTTTGTTTTTTTCTCCGAAATAGTTTATTGATTTGCGGAAACATGTTCGGGTTGCTGGTGTTTACAGCCCGAACCTTGTTGTTCCAATATGAGCTTACAGCAATTCTGTAATTTTCTTTTATTAACTTTTGCACATTTTTGATCGACGACTTCAGCGTCCTAATCTCCGGATCTTGTCTGTCAGTTAACTGTCTGTACAAGTTTTTGAGTATTGACAGAAGTCTACTTTTCGATACCGCGGTATTGTAGTGTCCATAGTTTGTTTAATTGTCTCGTCCATTTGGTTTAGGTAATTGTCGATCTCCTCGTTTGACAAATTCCTATTGGACGGTGGGTGGAGCGTGTTCGAGGAGAGTGCTCTTGTCAAGGTTGCGGAGAAACTTGTCCATCGAGTCTTACTGTAGTTGTAAGAATATCTTTGGACAAACTCCTCCAATTCCGCAATTTCGTTAGGAACTGTAATTTCGGTGCTAAAACCGCAATGGTCGCTGTCATACACGAATGTGCGCAGACAGTTTAGCGTTTGTAAATTCGTACCTGTCAGTCGTATGCGTTCATCGTACAGCAGTAGATCCAAATAAGACCCGCCTCTGGGAAACGACGGATTATCCGTCGCTTTAAGACCGAGTCTGTACATGACATAGTGCTGACCCCACCAATCGAGTAGTAGGTTCCCTCTAGTATTTGGAAAATTATTTCCCCAATCTCTGTGTCTAGCGTTGAAATCCCCGCCGATTATAAAATAATTCTCCCCCGATTCCAGCCTCAGAAGTCGAAAAAGAGTGTCGAGCTCTGTAATGAATAGGGTGGATTGTGAAGTTTCAGGGGCATAAACAGAGGCCAAGTACAGCCGCTTTCCACTGCGGAGCGGGATGTACACGACGACTGCCTCCAACACCCGGAACCTGCGCAACACGCCCTTGTATACTCTGTGAAATTTTATACCTTCTTTAATGAAGATCGCGACACCGCCTCCACGTTTGGATCTGGGCCGGTTTCTTCTTCTAACGATATAATTATTGTACTCCAGTTTGTGATTATCGGTTAGCTTGGTTTCGCTAGCGAAAAGCACATCAGGAGTTTGGTCTTGTAGCAATTTAAACATCGCGGCTCTTCGTTCGATCCTAGTCAGTGAATTCACATTCACCGCAAGGACCTTCAAAGTTTGCTCCATGTGGAGCAGATCTGGTCCACCCGATTGGCCTGTTCATGAACCTGCTTTTGCAGCTGAGCCATCTGCCCTTGGATTGCGAGCAAGATGGCTAGCATGTTAGGTGCAGCTTCCGTTGTTCTCGGCATTGGCGCCGGAGAAGCAACAGTCGCTTGCTGTACCGTAGCCCCCCTACCAGACGCCATTTGGGCGTAGGAAATTTGGGACGTGACGGCTGGTGTTTGAAACCTGACAGGTGACCGTTTGACCTCCACCTTCTGCTGCCGAGCCAGTTTTGCTTTCTTAATGTCAGCGAACTTAGGACAACCCCGATTGTTTGCGGTGTGTCCCACATTTCCACATAACACGCACGAGAGCTGCGACCTATCGGATGCTCCGTCAACACCCAGAGGACATTCTTCGGAACTGTGGTTCTTAGCGCACTTCACGCATCGAGGCTGCATTTGGCAGTTCGACGCGGCGTGTCCGAACCTCTGGCAGCGAACGCATTGTATAACGCCTTCGCTCCTTTTTAGTTTTTCCCAGTGAACCACCTGGTAGTCTAGGACATTGATACTCCTTAGACTATCCAGACGGCTTTCGGGACTGAGTTGCACCAGGAAGAACGGCAGACTCCGTTTCTCCCGCCTGGCTCTAGCTGTGGTAAATGGCTTTACCCCCACAAACTTGAGTCCTTCACACTCCTTCTCTTTGAGCAGTGCCAGGATCTCCTCAGGATCAGAAGACGGTTCCAACCCCTTCAGCAGCATAGATTGCGGCTTTTCACACTTCTGTGTGAATGAGAAGTGCTCCGTCGTCGTTTCCTTTAGGAGCTCTTTCACTTTCGCGTAGCCCTCCACTGTATTACAGTGGATGGCATGGCGATCGTTCACCAATCGCTTAGTATTAAAATTATTACCAATGACCAACTTACACAGGTCCTTGGTTTCATTTACCTCTAATTTATAGGTGTTGATAGGAGGCACCTTCTCTTCTGTTGCTGCTGTTGCTTCTGTTGTTGTTGCTGCTGCTGCTGCTGCTGCTGCTGTTTTTTCAGCTGCTGTGGTTTCAGCTTTTGTTGTTTTTGCAGCTGTTGATGTTTCTGCTGCTGCTGTATTGTTTGCTGCAGTTGTTGCTTCTGCTTCTGCTGGTTTTGTTGTTGCTGTGGTTGTTGTTTCTGCTCTTGTTGCTTTTGATGTTGGGAGCTCTCTACTTGTAGTTGCTCCCTCTGCCTGCGTGCAGTTTGCCTTTGCTTCATAGCAAGCACTTTCTCTGTCAGCTTTTGTATACTGATGTTGATTTCATTTATTTGCTCATCCTCATCTTCCGATTCGGATGACGCTAGAGAGGCAAAGTTGTTATTGTCCCCCTCATAACGGACCTCATCTGCTGTTTCGTCGGCATTTATTCTTTTTTTTCTTAGGTTAGGAGGGGTTTTCAAACTCCCCCTCATTTTAATGGCTTTAACGGCACTGGCAACACTATTACTGCCTTTTCCAACTCCCGTTATGGGAAGAGCGGAGTGCTCTCCACCATCCATCACGTGATTTTATTTTTTTTTTGTTTTGAAGCAATTTGTTTTCACAATTTGAGCCAAAGAAAAAAACAAAAAAACAAACAAAACAAAAAAAAACAAAGAAAGTTCCAAGTTTGGCCCTGGATCGAACTTACGTCCCACGATTTGATGACCGACGCCGCTAACCGCATGGCTACCGAGTCAACTAATAAAGTTTGCTACCAATTATTTTTAAAAAGATAACTTTTTCACTTTAGGAAAAGCCGAGACACATCTATTCTCCTCGGAGATCTGCGAACGACTCTGATTCTTAACAGACTCAGATGATGAAGGTTCACCGCCAGCTCTTATGGTTGTAGAGAGAGCGGCCTGATGGTTGTTATCCCACAGGTGTGCATCTTATTAGCATAATGTTGTGCTATCGGAGATCTCCATATTAGACCGCAGGTAGACTGAATTTAAGATCGGATGCGAGGTCTCGATCTTCTTGAAGAGGAGGGAAACGGAGAAAACCAACTGATTCCACGTTCCTTGGTGGAATGTAGATCTGCAGCGTCTTCGTAAAGAAACAAAAAACTTCTAAACAGGTCACTAAGACTATTTTAGAGGAAGTCTTTATAGATCCAAACAATATTAGTCGAATTTCAAAGAGTGCCTTTTATAAAGACTTTTGCGAGAAGATCGAAACTGTCGGTGAAACCAGTAGACTGCTCAAAGTCCTCAAAAGGGGAAGATCAGCCAGTCTGGAACCACACAGAAAATCCGTTGCTTCCTTTGATGCCTTCAAGTTGCCTGGTACCGATAGCATATACCCAATTAAGTTACAAAAAGTAATAAGCTGATGGTAACCCTGGCCAATACCGAGAGCAGCCTTTATACCGAAAATCGGAAAAGAGGACTTCATATTCGCCAAGAGCTTCTGACCTATTAGTCTGTAGTCTGACTTCCTTCATATTGAAAAGCATGGAGAGAATGGTCAAAATTCATGTGCGCAAAATTACCTTGCGAAGGCCGCCTTTGTCTGCGATGCAACACACCTACTTTCGCGGAAGATCTTGCTAGAGTGCGCTACAAAATCCGGTAGGCAGAATTGAAGGCGCATGTGTAACACGACCAGACAATACGGCATAGAGTGAATCACTAATTTTGGCATAAAAGCAATGCTGGTGAATAAGTAGTGCGGATGGTGATGTGACCAATATGTGATGGCGGGGGTAAACAAGGATTGTCCCTACTGCTATGGTGCATGTTGGTCGAGTCACAGCTCAAGGCGCTCAATAGTTCTGACATCTATGCACAAGCATGCACGGATGATGTAGCTGTACTGTCTGTTGGATCGCGTCTAGTGACTGTCTGCTCTAAAGCGCGGGTAGCCCCAAACGTAATCAACGGTTGGTGTACTAGAAATGGGATTTCAGTCAATCCTAAAAAACTGAGGTTTGATTCATCCAGTGCTTAAAGGCATTACCATCCAATTCTCCAAAGGAGCTAAGTATTTGGATGTTATGCTGGATAACAAATTTCTGTGGACTAAACACGTTACACCAAAATCATCTATCTAGAAAATATAGACGTTAACAGTCTCCTACGCTTTATCATAAGCTCAAACTGGTTCCATTAGTAAGAGGATCATGGATCCACGTGGCATCACAATGGGCCAATAGGCCTAAGTGGGTTGGTACTTCCAACAGCCACTCTTACCTACCTACCTACCTACCCTAGCCACCCACCATATTCTTTTCCTTTATAGTCAGGAACAATAAACCACTAAGCCCATCGCTTGAGATGTCAGACGAAACAAATGACAGGGACTTACAAATTGCTCCTCAAATCCAACATTTCAAGTCACATCACTCAATTCGACGCAATGAGGAAGCCCACGGCAATAGAAGCCTCCCACATATTGTGACTACGGGACCTCCCGTCTACTCCCGTCCACGAATACTGCCATCCGACAAGCTTGAAGCAGTTCGTTCAGAATTCTCCAAATTGGCGGAAAACGGCATTTTCAGACCATCTAAGAGCGCCTGGGCCTCCCGATTGCTCATGGTGATGAAGTCTGATGGAGAATAGCGTTGCTGCAGAGCAACCACGAAGTGCTTATTACCAGATCCCCGTACGAGAAAGTGACATCCAGAAGACCGCCATCACAACACCGTCTGAACTTTTCGAGTTGCTCTTCATGGCTTAAGAACGCCACTCAAACGTTCCAACGCCATATCAACTCGGTTCTGAAAGATATGTCTGATTGCTGTTTTCCGTATGTCGACGATCTTCTTGTGGTTTCTACAAACAT
The DNA here is from genome assembly GCA_949129095.1 of Volucella bombylans. Classification (NCBI taxonomy): domain Eukaryota; kingdom Metazoa; phylum Arthropoda; class Insecta; order Diptera; family Syrphidae; genus Volucella; species Volucella bombylans. The sequence continues at coordinate 353,785,115 of OX422140.1, read as the reverse complement.
CGAGGAGCATGAAAGAGATCTACGTCGGGTTTTCCAAACGTTGGACGAGAACAACTTGGAGATAAACGTCATGAAATGTGCGTTTGGTAAAAGAGAAGTCACTTTCCTGTGGCATCTGGTCAACGAAAAAGATATAAGGCCAACAAACGACAAAATTACCGCCGTACAAAACTTCGAACCAGATGCTATAGCAGAATCTCTTCGGTGGAAATAAAAAGAACCATACCACTGCGATGACAAATCAGAACCAGCCTTCGGTGATTGTAAGCAAGAGCTAGCAGATGCAACCCTTTTACTTCATCCCGCACCAAACGCCGAGTTGGTTCTGTACACGGACGCTTCCGACTTTGTATTGGGTGCCGCTTTAAATAAAATGGTTAATAAGGAACTTCAAGCATTCTATTGAAAGAAACTGACGAAGCCACAGATAGGGTACAGCCCGTATGACCGCAAGCTTCTTGCTATATACTAGGCAATACAATTCTTCAGACATTTTGTGAAGGGAAGACGATTCATAATCCTGACCGAACACAAGCCTATAACTTTTGGCTTCTAACAAAAACTTGAAATAGCCTCGCCACGTCAACAAAGCATGCTGGACTATTGTATATTGGACAGTTTTGCACCGACACACAAAAGGGGAACAGAACACTATTGCTGACTGGTTGGCCTGTGTTCAACAAATTTCAACAAAGGAAATCGATTTTGAGGAGATGGCACAAGGGCAACTGAAGGATACCGAACTGCAAACATATTTGGAACAAGGTAACAAAAACGAAACTTCCCTTAATATCAAATTGTTTCCTATTCCCACTTCAAGTGTATCTCTTTACTGCGACCCTTCTTTGGACATCATCCGGACTTTCACGCTAAAACCTTTCGCCACCGAAAAACTTCACGGAATCTCGCATCCAGGTGTAAAGGCGACCATCGCACTGATTAAAGAGAGATTCGTTTGTCCTAGAATGTCGCAGATTATCACTCAATCAGTCAAACAATGCGCATCTTGCCAAAAATTGAAAATCTAACATCACACCAAAACCGAGTGAGAATACTATGACGATACAGTTTGAGCATGAGAACATCGACATCATCAACACTCTACCAACTTCCAGAGGAAATCGGTACTGCTTGACCATTATCGACCGATAGATGGGCTGAAGCTGTACCTTTAGCAGACATCACAGCTGAAACCCTGGCCAGAGAATTCATCAACACCTGGATCTCACGCTTTGATATACCACGACGTATTTCAAGCTTCCTGGTAAGTTCTTTCACACCAAACCAGTCAGCCCAACCGAATCCGAATTCATGATAAATTTAAATACATCGATGTCCACGTTGAGCCCGAATCCTGTTACACACAAGGACAATTCTAACATTTTCGTTCATCCTGACCTCCAAATCTGCAACAAGGTGACAAGTTTGTCAAATTAAATGTTCAAGGACGATCGAAAAATATCTCCGTGGACAGAACTTCACTTCTCAAATAACTTCACGAAGATCGTTTCATTTTAGTTAGAACCAAATTCGTCGTCAGTTCTACGCGTCCATTGTTTTCTAGGTTTGCCTGCCTGCATTCGTCACCGAACCAGGGGGTCTTTTGTTCTTTAGTGAGTAAAACCTAGCACATCCGAGGGGACCCTTTCTGATTGCTCTTTGGTAGTGATACTACTGGTCTGGCTGGTGGTGTTGAACTTCTCGATAGGTTAAGGGAGACTCGATCGGAAAATGCCATTACGGTGTCTTGCGATTGTAGCTGTTCGACATTGGCTTTGGGCTGTTAAATAAATCTGCATTTGAGTCTTAGCTACAAAAGATAATGGCCCGAGTCGATGTTAGCTGGTCGGAACGCTTGGATATTCAAAAAAAAAAGGCTAGAGCAACTACGAATTTCGTAGCTCACATACGAGTACGTGTCTATGTCTTTAGCAACTACAATTTGGTTACAATAATGCCCAAGTTGAGATACTGAAGGTGAATCAGGCGCAAAAAAGGCATGTTCCCGGTGTTTCCTATTCCTCCTCATACAGTGGTGTTCCTTTGGTGGACTATGAGATTTTATGAGAATTGCTTCTATACTATGCTTTAGCTTAACATTTTAAAAAATCTAAAATTTAGCTATAAGTCTGCTATCAAATGCACTTCCGATGTCGCAGTTCTTTATTCGAAATGATGGCAACAAGCAATTTACTTAGACTCTGCGTAGCAATTATAAACTTCCACTGAATTGCTTTCTTTCTAAAGTACCTTCCCAGCAATAAAACTGCCCACTTCATTGGTCGAGCATTCCGCAAAATACCTCATAAAAGCAAAGAGAATCCGCACATTACCGGCACATTATCCAGCCTTTTACTACTCTCCACCTCATTACCGCTTTCTACAATTTCAAGAATTTCCCTCCCCTCATACTTACCAGCTTTCTTAAAGAACTTGACGATGAGTTATAACCATTTACCATGGCCTGCTTCAAATAAAAAAAAAAATAAAAAAAAACAAATGAAAACGACCTCCAACAGTTAACCGTTTTACGACTCCTATTCCCCTTCACTTCTCAAGCGATCGTAACCAACTACAGTGAATCATTTGCTCCAAATATACAAACACTCCATCCATCGGTGGAACGATGAGAAATTGCAATTTACCAAGCCCATTAGGACGAACAGAAAAACCCCTTCGGACTCTATTGCAAGATTTATTCCTTCAAGTTGAACTTGACAGTTACATTGAGCAATAACAACTACAAATACGAAACGCTTAATTTATCCTCGTACACACTATTGCCAACTGAAAAAGGAAAAACGAAAAAATCAACAACAACAAATAAAGATAAAAAGAGATCCCCAAAAAGTCCTCGAAAACGGGAAACTTTCTCTCCAAAACCGCTTTCTCCCGCGCAACACTTCCGCTCGTTCGAAAATTTACTTCAATTGTACCAACACCATGAAGTAAGTGACAACAGCTCCCAGGACCTAAAAATAGTACAAAAAGGAAAAAAAAAACAAATAAATGCATTTAGTTAGTCTTGAAGCACATCTCGCCCCGACTCTTTACGTTAAATCGTATTCGTACCGAGGCAAACAAATCCAGGGAAACGGTGAAAAACTTTGCTCCTGAAATGGTCATAGCCTTCTGGCACTGCTGACAGACGATTTGTACAAAAGTTTTAGCCTCCTCGGAGCCATCGTACCAGTGGCAGGAGTATGCAGCCTCCATAACCGACGAACTCTGAGAAAAGATAAATTTACGGATGAATTTCACTCTCTGCTGATTGTACTAGTTATAAGGATACGACCGACGCGACGCGAGTACATTCAGAGAGATGCTTAGTTTGTTGTCTACCAAACTACGAGTACGGATAAGTGGATTGTGGTTGAAGATTGAAAGATTGAACGAATGAAGGATGTACAATTCGTTGATTGTACTCGTATCCTTTCAACTGAGTATTCGTGTGTATCCATGTGTTACTTGGTTATCCTTGAAAGTGATACAAATACAAACCTCTTCGATTAGACGATTGCCAAAAATGCAAAAATGGAAAACTTGTGCCAGAGCATAGCACAAATATCCAACCACTGTGAAAGCATAGACGTTGATTCCGTTGATTTTGGTTGCTTGATAGGCGAGCAGGGTGAGCTTGATGGTCGATGTCAACATGTGAAGGAGTAGAGCAGCCCCGTAGGTGTCTCCAATGGCAGCCACAAGTCTGAAATTAAATTTTGTTTGAGTATCTTTTGAAAGAAATGTTCCCTAACTAGATTTAGTTAGGATCTAGATAAAAGAACAAGCTACGATTTATTTGTGGTTGAATGTGTCTTTAATTTTTAGTAGAAGGGAATGTAGGGATTCAAAGGCTTTAGAGAGGAAAAACGTTGCTGTAAGGATTCGCAACTTTGTTGTGAAGAAAAAGTTTGGATTGTCGGGAGTTTGATGAAGTTTGAACGTGCTTAGAGGGATCTCATTAACGAATATTGCTAGAATGCGGAGGGCTACTTTGCACCTGGTGTTCATATCGGCTTTAGAATACCGTCTGATGAGTGAGAAAGCTTAGCGATGAGGCACAAATAAACCTCACTTTTCTTCGGTTCAGAAATCCACGACGAAGCAGGCATTCAATGTTCAAGGGCTCATTCTGACAATAGCAACACAGATGGACTCCATTTCTTAGGAAACGTATGCTGATCTAATTGATCATAACAACTGTATATCAGAGCAGCGTATCACCATCAAACAGTGACGAAATGGACAATTTTTAGAGCAAACTTAGTGCAGCCAAATTCAAGTTACATTGTCTGGAACAAAAACTGCATTCCTATTGGAGATTCTGTTCCTAAACTGCATGAGAACAGTTCCTTCCTGAAGGTGTGGAAGACAATTTGCGATCTCTCAACGTATTAAAAATCCGTTCTTAGGCAGGGTTATCAATGGGGGCCAAACTTTTTTTGTTTGCAGACACAAGCGTGGAAATTTAAGTCTAATGCCCATCAACTTCTATTGTACTCTCACCCTCACTGATGAAGCTTGAGAATTGTATACCTATAGGTACCCAACCCAGACGAGAAGTCGAGAGAAGAAGCAGATTGTTCACACTTGGGCACTTTTATTCCATTAGAAATGCGGCGGAATGAATGGCATACATATATGGTTCAGCGGCGGTATACGCGGTTTTAGCGAGTTTCAACTACTTTGCCCACAACTCCCTTTAGAACTGTTTCCGTGTATTCGGCGCACAGGTCCAAGAAAGCTCTATGGTTATGTCGCAAGTAGCGATGACGGCAGAAGAAACCTGAATAGGCAAAGGGTAGCCCTGATAACCTCAGCGATGCTACTTTCACCAGAGCGTTTAGCCGGCCGCTTTGTCCAGGGGTTTTATTAGCCCCCCTTTGCCATGAAAAAAAAGTTTACAGACGACCAACAGCCTCGACTGCTCACAGATATAATATTGATGATCCCAGCAACCGTTTTAAGCATAACGAATTTCGGCTTTGTACAGGGAATGCTAGGACACTTAGCAGATCACGTGCTGCCGAACAACTTCGGAAGGCCGTAGATTGCCACCGCAATCCAAAAAGTGTGCTGGATTGAGTTGAATGAATATGTTGGGTGTAAATAGGGAATGACAAACTGTGACATTTTTCTACAGCGACTGTTACAAAGAAGGACGATGATGCCTATTTGGATGATATAGGGAGACAGGCAAAAACGTTTAAGCTCTTGCTATGTATGCAAACCCCTCACATTTTAGCGATAATTGCATCAAAGACGAATTCTATGACCTCCTAGACCGAACATAAGCTCAGAGCCATAATTATGATACCAAATTTGTCTTAACACAAAGCTATGTAAGGAAGCCGGTTTTGTAGCAGGTCATCTGAAACTACAGCATGTGTAACACCACGTCCAACAATGAATTCCGATTTGTAGAATGTTTTACTGGGCGTAACCGTACTCGTCACACGGCTCCTTCTTGGTGTGAACCAGATTGATCACCGATATTCCTCCTGCATTCCGGATGTCGGAATTTTCCTAAGAATCAACATCGACTTGGATCAATGCCTTGTTGTACAAGCAAAGCTCAACGTCGAAATGCTGCAATAGCAAGAGAAAGCAAGAATATTTGCCGAACGCGTTTCGCTCAAACTCCACTAAGGGGAATGTTGTCAATGAGGTAACCCAGAAGCAGGGGAGGAGTTTGGTTGCAAAGTGCCGTCATAAAAAAAATTCTAGTTTGACGACGACGATATATATGTATGCAGATAGATAAATGCAGCCAAATAAGAATCATATAAAGTTGCGGTGCATCGAAAGACGAAAGGACCATCCTCCACGATTCACGATCTAACTCGCTATCAGAATCGCTTTTCGCTATAACTAGCAATCATCCGTCCCCGCAGCTCATCGATCGGAACACACTTTTTGCCCACATCATAATAGACCTCCCCAACATCACTTGCTTAGCCCCACCGGGAGTATCGACCAACTCAGAAGCAGTGCACTTCATGAGATGAGTGGCCAACCGGTTTCTACAAGACCACTTCGCCTACCACCAGACAAGCTGACCGCTGCACGACAAGAATTCGAACTGCTCATGCGCGCAGGGACATACCGACCGCCAGAGTCAAATTGGTCGAATCCGCTTCACATGGCCTGTAAAGCTGACGGTGCTTGGAGGCCCCGCGGTTCCCACAATTTGGTCTGTACGTATTCACCCCACTTCGCAACGCAGTCTAAACCCTTGAGCGGTTGCTTCATGAGGTCCTACGGGGTGTCGATTTCGCTTTCCCATATACGGACGATATCTGCTTCGCTGAACATCGCCAACAGTTGAAGTGCTAAAGAGACTCGTAAGTCACAACTTCGCCAGGTGTGTCTTCGAATAGCCGGAGCTTGAATTCGTCGGTCATCTCATCTCCACCGAAGGCTTAGCTCGTCTTCCATCACGCATTAAGCGACCAGAAAGCATAAAACAGCTGAAGAGATTCATCGTAAGGATTGTTTTCTATCCTCATGCAGCCGCCACTCAAATTCCGCTGTTAGTAATGGTCCCAGGCAATCGGAAGAACGAGAAAACCACCCTCAACTGAGCAAAATCTACATTACAAGCCTTCGCTAAATGCCGCCAACTTCTCGCTCAAGCAGTGTGTCTGTAGCACCCGTGTAACCCCCCGAGTAACATGGCAGCAGGTGCTGTTCTGCACCAAAGAATCATCAACGTACCAAAGCCACTGGGCTACTTTAAAAAAAAAAATCTCCTCGACGCAATATTCCACGTACGATAGAGAACTCATCGCTATGTAATGGGTCGTACGCCGTTATTGGGACATGTTAGAAATACGTAAATTCAACATCCAAACGGACCACAAGCCGTTCATATTCGCCTTCAATCAACGACCAGAGAAGTCCTCGCCGCGACAAACGAATTACCTGTCGTTCATCAGCGAATTTACCACCGATATCCGATATATCAAGGGGGATATACGAGTATGTACGTATATATCTATGAAAAACTTGCAATGTCGCAGAAAGACGACACGGAACTTCAGTAGCTACTCGAAGGTAACCCTATGGACTCGATGCAACTAACAATGTTTTCCTTCCCTCATCTAGACAATCCCGTTTATTGCGATGTGTTGCACAACCGATTCCCGCCGTTCATCACGAAGGATCTACGTAAGGCATGTCGCCGGTCCTAAGCGCGCCTTATGACCTAACGTTTCATCTGGCCTAGCATTCGACAACATTGCTCTAAGTTCACCAAAATATGCATTCAATGCCAGCAGACGAAAGTATCTCGCCATTCCAGAATCGAACTCTAACGCTACGCTACCTGCATCGACATGTTAGGACCATTCCCACCATCCGAGGGGCACCGTTACCTCTTGACGGTCATCGATCGCTACACCAGATGGCTAGAAACATACCCAATAGTTGGCATGTCCACGGTCAAGTGTGTAAGCGCCCTTACTCATGGCTGCATCGCTCGCTTCGTAAGGCAATTCACCTCTTCCGTCTTTACGGAACTATGTAAGTTGCTCGGAGTAAACCACCCAATGACGACATTGTATCATCCGCAGTCAAACGGAATCATCGGGCGCTTTCCTCGGACGCCCAATAACCATATGATATGCTAACGCTATAAGCGCAAGTGTCAGAACTGGCCAACTTCGGAAGAAGGCGTACAGAGGCTGAAGTCAAAACGATTCAAATACGAGCTACTTTAAAGTATTTGGAGCTGAGGTCAGTCAAAGTGCTGAAAAAGAGATGGTGGCAGATGAACTTTAATTGGCTCAACTGTAGTTTTCATAAGTCGTATCCTTGAAGATGGTTACTAACTTCGAGATATCAAGCCCTTATCGTTCAAGCATCTAGAGGTTATTTTGAAATCTTGTCACTCGCATCCAAACAACAAATGGACAACGTAGCCTTGAAGACGGAAATGCGCTTCATTGGAGAAAATGATTTTTCGGTGAAATTATCCAATTGGCAAATTTAAGATATTGCTGATGTTCGGCAGACTGTATAAGCTTTACGAGCCGAGTTTTTATGCAAAATTTAATGGAGAGTTGTTTGTACCAGGCTCGATTCCTAATATCGACATGACATCGACAAACATGGGTTTTCGAACTACGTATTCCTAGTTGTTCTTGCGCACATCACTAACTCGTCCCAATAGCTCAAGTTTTTGAACCAATTTTAAAATAGCTGGGTAAGACGATGGTTTACTAAAAAACCAACATTTAGTATGAAGACAGCTAAAGAGAACAAAAACTGGGTCTATTCGGTTGTGCACCTGTAGTGAACGTTTTATAGCAAATCGCATCAAGACTAGCATAAACTTGTGATCATTTTCGTATAGAGGATGTTTCTACGCGCTTCCGACAAAGCTTGCGATCACTGATCAAAGTTCAGACCGTCTTTGATGACTATTTGCTAGAGGTCCGATTTGACCAAATCTGTACGGTTATGGCACCGGTAAGACCTCAATTAATCGGATATTGACACTATGGCAGATAGTGGAGAAAACCCAAGAAGTCCATATCGATAGTTAGCATTTCAATCAGTTCTTATCGATTTCGACTTCAAGACGCATCACTGCATCTGCTGAGCTATACAAAAGCCATTTTTGGGATCTTTTGGAGATTTGGGATCCTCCCAAACTCGCCACATCCATCATCCAATTCAAGGTTACCAGTTAGCTGTTGATGCAATCGACTCGACAACTCGACCTAGTCATCGCCACTGATACAGATAACTGCGTCGTTTTAGAAAGTAAACATCTGCTTTCTAAGTTGGATAGTTACCAACCTCCCCTTTCTCTTAGGCTGACATATGACAATGGTTTTAATACCGTTTCCTATGAATATTCTTACAGTTTTAATTTTCATAGGGCTAACTACGCCAAACTGAATAACCTCCTCAGTATGGTCAATTTTAACTTTCTCTACGATAACCCTAACCTTACGGTTAACGATGCTCTTTCTTCCTTTTATACTGAAATTTTAAAATGTCTCTCCCAATCTGTGTCTTTTTTACAAAAAAGGAATCCCTCATCGTCACCACCCTGGAATAATAAAGAGCTGCGATCTCTTCGTAACAAGTGAAATAAGCTCTGGTATACTTACTTAAAATCGCGTTCCGACACTGATTTCTTCTACTACCAGTCTGCCCAAATAAATTTCACTGTGCTTTGCCAAAATCTCTATGACAACTATTTAAACCGAATGGACCACACACTCATTTCCGACCCCAAAAGATTCTTTCAGTTCATCAAAACTAAAAGCAAATCGGATAACTATCCATCATCTCTAAATTTTCTTGATATGTCCTCGGGTGATCTCCAAATTATTGCAAATTTGGCCAAGCGTTCGCCATCCATTCCCAAGAGGCAGATCATTCTTACTTTTCCTACTTAAACAGCTGCCCACAAACAACTTTAGAATCAATGTCTATAACTTTAGAACAAGTTAGAGATAAAATATGATTATTCTGCTGGCCCTGATGATCTTCCCCCTATATTTTTAAAGAAATGTCAAATGCATCTAGCCCAACCTCTTACAGCTCTCTTTCAGCTTTCTATCACCCAGGGATTATTTCCCTCAACCTGGAAAAGATCGGTTATTATTCCCCTACATAAAAAAGGTAGAAAAGACGATATTTCCAACTATCGACTAATTGCTGAGTTGTCCTGCATACCTAAGCTTTTTGAGAGCATTATCTATGACATAATGCTTTTCCATTGTAAATCTATTGTTTCCCCAAACCAGCACGGATTTTTCAAAGGCAGATCTACGACCACCAACTTAACGGAATTCGTATCAAGCACTGTATGTGCACTGGAATCTGGAAACGAAGTTGATGTGATTGCCACCGATTTCAGCAAAGCCTTTGATAGAATTTCTCATGATATAATCCTTCTAAAATTAAAGGCTCTTGGTTTCCAGATAAACTTTATAACTTGGGTTCAATCCTATTTAAGTGAACGACTTTACTATGTTCTATTTAGGTCCATGGTTTCTGGCCCAATTAAAGCCTCCTCTGGTGTACCCCAAGGCAGCCACCTTGGTCCCTTATTATTTATTCTGACCATTAATGATGTTGCTTGTATCATTAAAAATTCATACATATCTGTTTACGCAGATGATATGAAAATATTTAGATATATATCATCTTCCTCTGACAGCCTACTTCTGCAGCAAGATCTAGACAGGTTTTGCACTTGGTCAGGCTGTAACATATACCCGTAAACGCCTCCCTACTTCACCTCGTTGCTATCTAATCTTTAATCTGCCAGTTCCCTTAGTGAATTAGTTGCGTGATTTAGGTGTAATCTGCGACAAGGAACTCAATTTCCGTTCTCACATTGATAGTATAATAAAAAAAAGCCAACTCTGCCCTTGGTTTTATCAAGCGCTGGTCTAAGGAGTTTTCCAATCCTTATGTTACCAAATCTCTTTACTTAACCTTTGTTAGGCCTCTTCTGGAATATGCCAGCCAAGTTTGGTCACCCTACTACAGAACGCACATCCTCCGGATAGAAGCTGTTCAACGCAGGTTTTTACGCTTTGCTTTACGTGGTCTTCCCTGGGATGATAGCCAAAACTTACCACTTTACACTGACCGGCTGAAACTTATAAATTTACAACCCCTTTCTATACGCCGAAAAGTTGCCGACATTCTCTTTATTCATCAAATTTTAGTAGGTAATATCGACTGTCCTTCCTTACATCAAATTATTTCTTTTAACACCAATCCCCGCAATCTTAGGTCTGTGCCACTTTTCCGGCTCAATCTTCACAGAACGAATTACGGACACCTGGAGCCAATGTCTAGGATGCTTCGCGAAGTTAACGATGTACTGCCTCTCTTCGACTACCATCTCAGCAAACTCTCCCTCAAGAACATACTTATTTCCACCTATGCCTCACGTCCTAACTTTCTTTAACCGCTGCCGCCCTTTAGTTTTTAAGTAAAAATGTTAGTTTTAAGTAACATATGTATTTAAGCTTAATAAATCTGTCCGGGGTTGACCCGGGCCGCAAATCAAATCAAAAAATCAAAAATCCTTCCCTACTAAGGATGCCTGATTGTGGCAAGAGGCCTTAAGGTTTTGAAAATAGCTCAGGTGAAACATTCGTCATCAAATTGACCCCAAAGGACACACTATATGTATTCCAGGTAGTACTCACAAAAGCCACCAGTGGCCTTTTCCACCTCGACCGGAGTACGGGTTCTAGAGGCCTCATAAAACAATCCGCCATTTTAGGCAATGTTAACCCTCTAACTGGTAAGAATGCCTCAAGGCACTCATGACAAAACTAAATTTTACTTCACAAGTAAATTTTTTTTTCATGAATCTGATTGCAGTGCCGCGAGTTACATAACACGTGACAATTCTCTCCAAGGTTAGAAGTAACTTTGATATTTCGCTTTGATTCTATCGGCATTATCCAATAAGAAATCAAAAACTGCAGTGGCAACATTTTTGCTAAGAAAACTTGATTTTGCAAAACCGAAACATAGTTGAAATTACTATCCAATCGAAATGAAACAATTTTTTTTGAAAGGGTATGGTATTAAACTGTATGTGAATATATTTGGTAAAAGTGAAAATTAAAAAGTTTAGTCTTGTGAAGTGAAAAACTGAGAGGTGCCTCAGGGCGCTGTTACGGGTTTGAGTGTAAAGCTATCGTCCCTTTCTATTTCATTATTCGTTAAACTTTTTCTACATTTTCGTCACCTTTGAATCTACTCGTATTTAGTTTATAGAGATCGTAGACGAATCAAAATGTTCGTTTTATGTGATTCTTACCTAATGTATATGACATTGAGTCAATGCGCTTTAAGCTATCATATAGACACCTACTTTCGGCTTTGCGTATCGCTTCGAAATTTATAATGGTGCAGGCGATAACCTAGCACACCTGATCTTGGTGCAACTGCGAATGTTGTTGTGCGTTTGACTAAAACGGTAAACAACTTTATGCACCACATCGTATACCATATTTCGACAATTTCTGCACGTCGCTGCCCTGGTGGTTTTTTTTTTTTTTTTTTTGAAGAACTTAACACTCAAGTGGGTATTACTACACTTAAAATGCCTGAACATGTGTTAAGTTCTTAGGAAAATGGGACAGGGAGAGAAAGAAAGATTTTTGGGCTCAGTGGTTATTTCGCTCCATGGGTGGCATCCAACATTTAATGGGGAGACTAAATTATTAGTGTAATTGGACTTGTTGTTGTATTCTAGGCAACCATTCTTCTTACTGAATTAAGTTGCTTGAAAAAAAGAATGTCTTTCGGGCGAGGCTGGGATTCGAACACCGAATCTTCCGATTTGGAAGCCAATACACTACCACTTGAGCCACGGCCACCCAATTTTTGGCCGCTTTTTGAGCATTTGAGCATTTAAGCATCTGTATCATCAATAACGCCTGAATATGAGCTTATTAGGCCTTAAAAGTTGAACGTTTATTAGTATACACCAACGACTTTATCTAGTCTCATAGGAAGTAATCGAGTAGCGTCAAATCACATGATCTTGACGGCCAATTCACTGGTCCATTTCTCGATACAACATTGTCGTTGAAGCGAGTCCTCAGTAAGCCAATTGTTTTATTTGCAAGAAACACCTTCCTGCTGGATCTTCCGAAGAAATAATCACTGATCATGGTTGGTCATCGATTGCATCGCGAACTTCGGCTTGATTTATGAAACAACAATAAGGACCGATGATGTCATCACCGTGAAGGAACCATACCAAACAGAAGAATTTTGTGTGAGATCCAATGGGTCCCTTCTAGACTTGACTCACGCCACAAACGGACATTTTTCTTATTTCCAAACCCATTCAGCGTAAAGGGATCCTGCGGATAATGCCATCAAAAACGAACCAAGAAAATTCTCGACAGAATTTGTGGGAACTGGGTATTGATATCAACAATGTCTTGTGAGAGGACAACAAATATGTGCAATTGAACCATTTGCAAGAACTAATACCGACTTGCAAAATAATATGTTGAGGTCGATTGCCCACAAATTATACGGGAATACAACAGCCATATGGGTGGCGTTGATTTAATGGATGGACTAATGGGCCGTTACCATATTCGAGCGAAAACACTCGATCCGATGACTCGACTTTTTATCATTTCATCGATATGGCAACAACGAGTGTTTATATTTTATATCGACGCATACACGCCGAAAAATGCAACGATTCGTGCAATGTTTCAGCTGAAGATAAAGAGTTGCTCGAGTTACCTCAATTTCGGGAAGAAATTGCTGCTGGTCTTGCAACATACATATCAAAACGTGCGGCTGGTCGGGTCGTCTAGCACCAGGGCCAAGCAGCCGTCCAATAATATCGCGTTTGGCAACTCCGCAAGAAGATTCACAACCAGGTAGTTCAAAAGTTGGAGAAAGAGCAAAACATCCTGTTGATGACGTCCGTTACGACAATATTGGCCACTTTCCAATCTGGTTAGGTAAAGAAGGTGGCAAAAGATGGTGCAAACTGCGCCAAAAATCACAAACACGGTGTGTTTGCTCAAAATGTAAAAAAAGTGTTTTTTGGAATACCATCGTAAGGAGTAAAACATCTTCTCATCGTGTTTTTTGTTATTTTCATTGATTATGTTATTTCACTATTTTGTTTATTTTTCAATAAAAAAGTTTCAGCGATAAAAATGTTAAAATGGCTGTTTTTTTTTTTTTAACCTAAACTCGCAACAGTGCCCTGAGGCACTCTTCACATTTTTTCACTTAGCTCATAAAATAAATTACGAAATTACTTCTGGATGTATTTTTTGAGTTTATTGGGTCATAATTACCCTGGAAAAAATTATCCAAACATTTCTTTTCATTTTTAGTAGTTTGTCGGTTAGAGGGTTAATCAGGGTGATTTGGGACACCAAAATAGTGAAATCGTTCCAGAGGTGCTAACGCTTCCAAAAATAAAAATTACAAAGAAAAGAATGCGTAAAGACGGAATGAGGCTTCAGATGCAGTTGAAAGCTCAAGTGCGGAAGGCAACACTCCTCTAACAGAGATTTTGAAGGCAAACAGGTCGGTGGAAGTGGCATCAACTAGAACTGATCAACATCTCCCTTTTTTCGGTCTCTAACATATCCAAAGGGAAGAAAAATTCCCTCTTTTGATTAAAAGAACAAATCACCCAGCATAAGATTGACAGGATCCAACCAGCGCGACCATTTTTGAATACAGGCATTGATTTTTGCGGACCCATATGGACACACTATAAGCTTAGGGGAAAACGACCCCAAAAATCATATATATCAGTCTTCTGCTGTTTTGCAACGAAGGCCTGCCATCTGGAACTCGTGAGTGACCTAACTTCTCAGGGATTCATTGGTGCATTAAAAAGATTCATGGCGAGACGAGGTCACTGTAAAAATATTTACTGTGACAATGCCACAAACTTTGTAGGAGCTAGAAATCAATTGATGGAGCTGAAACAATTCATTGATTCAACCAAGGAAAAGGAACAAATTACAGCTATATGCACAGCCAAAGGATGTGACTTTAACTTCATTCCACCCCGATCACCACATTTTGGAGGTTTGTGGGAAGCTGCGGTTAAGTCAGCCAAGCTTTTGTTACAACACGTTTTGGCTTCTGCTTCATTAACTTATGAAGAGCTCGAAACATCAGTCGTAGAAGTCGAGGCTATATTGAACTCTAGACCAATAACTCCAATGTCATCTTCTCCGAATGATCTCACTGCTCTCACTCCAGGACACTTCCTAATTGGCGAACCAATGACCAGCAACATTGATCAATCAGCGAATCCGGAATCGTCTGCTCTTCCAACAAGACGGAAACTTGTGTCTTCTGTCAAAAATGAATTCTGGCGGCGTTGGTCGAGCGAATACCCAAGCCAGCTACAACACAGGTACAAGTGGAAAGAGAAATGTCAGAACGTAGAGCCAGGTCTAATGGTTATAATCAAGAAAGACAATCAACCAAGTCTTAAATGGCCATTAGGACGAATAATCAATACAGTTAAAGGACCCGATGGCTTAGTCAGGGTAGCTGACGTACACACGGCTTCTGGTGTGTTTCGTCGAGCTATACACCGATTGGCGCCACTGCCAATACATCAGTCATCTCAAGCCGATCCAGGGATAGGAAACTGTATCAAACAGCACAACAATGACGAAGACCAAATAGCTAACTCATCAGCAAATAAATCGAAGGGTAAAGGATTACTGGATAGTTGATACATAACACATGTAATCTAGTAGTTTACTACAACCTTGAGCCTTACAAAAGAGAATTTGAAACTTTCAAAAATAGTACAAAAATATTGGATCATCTTTGCCAGCAAATTTCATCAAAAAGTCTATGTACTCAAGTTGTTCAGCAATTTAAATTTATCAACCAGGAACTCACCGAGGAAAATTTACTACTTAGGACTACGCGCACTTCGAGGAAGGTCAGAAGAGGAGCGCTTGACATCGTTGGCAATTTCGCGAACTCAGTATTTGGAGTGCTTGATTCTCGATATGCTGAAGAAATGGATAGAAACATTGAAAAGATTTATTCGAATCAAGATTACCTTAAAATGTTATTGAAGAACAACACATCACTATTAGATTCCACTGTGAACATAATGAGACTTACCGAAGCAGATTCACTCAGAAGGCACAATTCACTCTTAATACAGGTAGAACAAATAACTAATCGTATAAGTAATTTCACCAACGAGATGTATCAGATTAAGGTTCAGCAATTGTTTTCTTCTTGGTCAATCTACACTACATTAATAGTTGCTAATCTACAGCGCTCGCAAGCATCTATATTAGACGTGTCATCAGACATTCATCATGGAAGAATTCATCATTTATTGATTTCACCTCAGCAGTTGAAACAAGAACTCATTAAAATTAAGAACCATCTACCACTACAACTTCGTCTTCCAGTGGAACCATAAAACATGCTGCAACTTTACAAATTGATGTCAACAGAAGGGCGGATCACAGCAAATTATGTGATATTCAAGGTTAAATTACCATTGATTAGCCTGGACGAATTTTTGCTATTTAAGCTCATTCCAATTCCGGCAGTTGTCAACAATGTACTAATAGTCATAGATCCTTCATTAACGTTACTGGCGGTGAGTGTTCATCACGATCAATATTACCCAATGTCAGAAGACGAACTATCTATATGCAATCACATAGAAGATACACACCATTTATGTACCCAATCTCATCCAATTTACCGACCTGAAGCCAACATCAGCATGTGCGAATTGAACTTCCTGAACAACATATCATCATTATCAACATGCAAATTAAAAACTATTAAAACCACTTCAGTGTGGACACAAATTCCTAAGACAAATCAATGGATCTATGCGGTAATCAAAGAAACAAGGCTGAATATAGTATGCAATCACCGTTCCTCACTGATCACAATTGAAGGAAGTGGCATTCTGAAGTTGAAACCAAATTGTATTGTCAAGCACGATCACATAACGATTCAAGCTCGTCGCGTCTACTCGAATAACATGCGGGTGGCATACACCAGACTAAGCAGAGATATAAGCCTCACAAATGTGGACCATACGGTCGCACTGCAATACAGTGCTCCAATTATCAGCACTTATCAAGCAGAGTTGCAAGAAATACGTAAACAGATCAGTTCCCAACAGTTGGAGTTACCATATCAAATCCAACAGCATAATATCCGACATACTGCTCTCAGCTCTTCCGGGTTACTCCTAGCGATCGGACTCATTGTATTCTTAATTTGGAAATCCAGACGATGTATCCGTAGGCGAACAGAATATCCTATTCCATCTCCAAGAGGACTTCAACAGCCGAGCCAACAGTCATCTATCAACAGAACGATTGAACACAGTTCAATGGGGGGCAGGATGTTGAGTACGGTCAGTATTCACATTGTGCTGGAATCCAATTGCCAGTTGCCCGACATTGAATCGGATCACCCACTTGCCTGAGATTGAACTGAGTTCAACCCAAATGTGAATGCAACATAACACCTCTATTTTCTTATACAAGACCTTTCTTTTATCCAAGTGAGTCTGCTTGGAAGGCTGCCAACTTATCTCAATTCTGGTGTTCTAGTTTGTACTGGAAATACCACCAATAGTCACGGTACAGAACCGTTGTCTATTAAGTAACAATATACAGTAAAAGCACTGTAAACAAATATCACTGGTGGCAAATAGGCCGAGTCAAAAGTAGATGTTCAAAGTTTCATGCCCAAAATATAGTTCTAAGGTTACCAGATTATAAATATTAATCAGTTCCCATTTCTACAACTGCAATCGAACTGAGTAAAACAAGACAAACCGTGAAGAAATTTTTCACTGTTAGCCTGGCATTGGCACAAGGACGACGACATGAAAGAATGTTTTTACCAGCTTCTCGACAAAACATTTCACCAATGTCCGAAGTATGGCACTAAATCGTAGTACCCTCTTACTCGAGGGAGGACTTCTTTGGTCGGACAATTGGGAAACATAACACCACGTCTAGAAATGGACTTAGGCTTATTGACTTTGCGGTGGGACAAAATTACACTAAATCAAACACACAGTTTCCTCATCTCAATATGTCAATATACACAAGGGGATATGGCGGTCTCCGAATCATGAAACCCTAAATCAAATTAATCACATTGCGATAGACGTAAGGCAAGCTTCCAGTATTCTGGACGCCCGATCGCACCGGGTAGCCAACTTTTACTCGAATCTCCACCTCGTTGCAGCCAAGCCTACAACAAAGAAGAACTGCTGTGAGAAGATATAATGTGGAAAAGCTGCAACAGCAAGAGACCGCCAAATCTTCGCCAAACGCGTATCCCGAAATCTCACGACATCTCCTATGTCACCAGCATCAAATATCGAAAACTAGTAGCAACACAGCCTACGTGCCATCAGAGACTCCACAACTGTTGATCTACGTTTTATCCACCATCACCAAGAAGTCCCTGCTTTGATGATGAATGCCGGGAAGCACATGCAGCTAAACAAGAAGTGTACAAAGTGGAGCTGCAACGAATGACGAGAACCGCTCTTGTCGAGCACGAGATACGCGAGATTGAAGATAGTGAAAGGCTTTGCTCCAGGAATAACGCACCGTGGTTTTACAAACAGGTAAAAAGAACATGTCAAGGTAAGAAAACCCTTACAGAAGTCTTTAGATATGAAGAAGGAAACCTTGTTGAAGAAGCCTAAGTCCGGGTGGAATAGACCATTCCACTTAGACAAGATGAGGATAGCTGTACCTAAGCGGGAATCCAACAAAGCAGCTGGACCTGACGGCTTACCGGCCGTGGTATTCAAAGCTGCTGAAAATGATTTTGTGGAGAGCATGCACAAA
Source organism: Volucella bombylans (assembly GCA_949129095.1). Classification (NCBI taxonomy): domain Eukaryota; kingdom Metazoa; phylum Arthropoda; class Insecta; order Diptera; family Syrphidae; genus Volucella; species Volucella bombylans. The sequence goes on along the minus strand of OX422140.1, from coordinate 353,766,744 downwards.
CTCATTTCTCAGATATGCTTAGAAGAGTGCATGCCTGATGATGGAGACCCCCTCAACTGCTTCAACTATACAGGCATACGTCTTCTCAACATTGCAAACAAGATCTTATCTGGTTGGCCGCTTTCAGTGCGGTTTCAGGCCAAGAAGGTGCCAAATCGACCAAATCTTTACACTCTGGTAGATCCTGGAAGAAACTCAGGAAGTCCAAACCGATACCCACAATATTTTCATCGATTTTAAGGCCGCATATGACAGCATTTATAGAGACGGGCTATATAGAGCCATGACTGGGTTTTGTATCACTACCCAACTCATCCGTTTGTGCAAAATGACAATTGAGAACGCTCGTCAACTACACCTCAGACGAAACAAAACGAAGCATCACTCTTGCCAATCGCTGTTTCTTTGGGATAAGATTGGAATTGAGTAGTAAGACGACTAAGGAGACTCTTTAAAAGACCTTGATCATCTCAGTTTATTGCGCCGAACCATTGACTCTATCGAAAGTGGATGAAGATATCTTCAGTCGTTTCGAGACAAAATCCTTCTAAAAATATTTGGTCCCGTTTGCGTTGACGGGCTTTGGATGAGAAAATTCAACGACGAACTATACGAGTTGTACGGCGATATCGATTTACTCAGGAAACTACTCATCAGTCACCTGATATGGATAGGGCATGTAAAGCGATTGGACACCAATGCTCTGGCCGGCAGTGTCTTCGAAGCTAATATTGGGGAGGCAACGCAGTAGAGCAATGCCTCACGATATGCGACACGCACAAGTAGAAGGGGGCCGCAATCGACTTGGAGTGCGTTTGTTTAGGCAGTTAGCTAGAAACGGGGCTAACTGGAGAAGCTTGTTAACTAAAGTTCACCCCGAGCTATATACCTAAGTAAGTAATTAAGTGGCCGAATGACCGAATCCCTGGCGAACAAGTGTATGTAACTCTTATACCAAAAATCGGCAAAGGTGACTTGGTAAAAGCTTCAGACTTTTAAGTTTGATTTCCTTTCTGGTTAAGAGCACCACTCATTAGGTTGAGTTTCATGTGTGCAACACGCATATCTCGAGAAATGCACTTGGAACTAAATGAGTAAGTACGCGTTGTGTATCTTTATCTATATTGAGGATGCCTTAGACAACTCAGGTAACTAGAACAAATGAAGGTTAACTCTCAGGTTGACGCTTTCAACAGCTTTCACGTCTGCGTTCACTCATATGCAGGTGCTGCAGTTTGATTCACAGCTCAAGCAGAAGTAATCGTCGATTGTTGTTCTAGAAATATATATAAAATAGAGATTAAGCTTCAATCCAGAGCGGAACAAGACCTCAGCCTTCATGCTACTCCAGCTAGCGCTGCTTATTTTTCCCTCGTTGATCTCTAAACCCACCTTTGCCGCTTCTAGTTCAATAGTCACAAGGCGCTCCAATGACAGTTGACTATGTTCTGTAGATTATGTCAATGTCGTTTGAGAGATGGTGACTCTGGAGTTGATTTGTTGAAAAAGTCAAAACACATGGCATTGGCTTGTTCTTTTCTAACAAAGAAGGCCTCGGTTTTGTCATTTCCGACTTTGACGGAGCTGCGTGCATTCTATTGTATTTCGTCATTCTTCACAGTCGAATGAGCTTGGCAGGGATGTCTAAACTACGCATGACTCTGTATAGCTCGTCACTATAGACGCCTTCAGTTAGTGTTCTCTAAAACTGAAGTTGCTCTCTTCACGAGAATGAGGAATTTGACTGGCAGGTGTTTTAAAGCGTCAGCATGCGTTAATCCATCTAAGCTACGCATCTGCTTGTCATCCTGTAAATCAAACTTCTTCGCATAAATCATATCCAAGATCTTCGAGGTGATGTAGACTTTCTGGCAGCGTTAGGGTGAAGATATTCTGGATCTATGCGGTTAGAATAATGATGGAGATAAATTGGAGGCAAATACGTCACCGCTGCTTTCATCAGTCTCTTAAAAATGGTCATTTTCAGTTGGTTCGGAGCTTTACCCTTCCTGCCTCTGATGTTCAGGCAATGCAAATTAAGTGACCTTTGATATACATATCTCGGGGTTTTAACCCCGATCTTAGAAACATTCCGGAGGGAGTTTGTCGTCACCATCATCACTGAGCCCTGACACAATCGTTAAAAAATTTAATCTCAGGTTCGACATTAGGTTCATACTCCAGGGGGCAAGTATGGCTATGCTATTTATTGGTCATACTCGTACATATCTGAGTTAATTAGGTGTAATGATTCATACCGTACATAGGACGAAAGTAAAGACTCCTATTCAGTTGATCCAGGGAAGAACACACCACGGAAAGTTATAGAAAATCGAATGCTTCTTAAGTCAGATTGGGAAGCAAAAAGTTTGAATTTAATGGCTGGGGCAATAGGATTGATATTACTCTAGTTTGGGTCAGGATTGTTACAATAAACACAAGTCGCTCTCCTTGGGGGGCTACGATGACAAATTGCAGAGATATCCCCGATGAAATTGTCTATTACAAGAGGGTAACACCGCAGAACAATCGCCACTTTCTACCTATTTACATAAAAAGGACACATCGGATACCTTCCAGAGGTCAAAAATCTGGCGTACACTCGGACTTCCTGCTTACTTGGTCACCATCCGTGTTGACAAGATTATTTCTTAACTCTAGTAATGAAAAACTTTTGGAATGACTATCAGGTTTCACTAAGATAATCCTGTATCTACCAAGCAATACTTTGCCTCCTTGAAAGAGAAGCATTTCAAACCTGAGTGAGTAGTAACCATTAGCGTAGACTTGTTCTGTAGTCAATTAAAAAAGGATCAGCCAATCTTCAATGTTGGAGGATGTATCATAAAATAGCAAAGCCTATGAGCTATTATGATGCCTTGGTATTTGTTTTAGTATCTGCATATGTTTTACTTACTTGACAACATGCTTATGACGTTCCACCCAATACTTGATAGCACTGCGCACCATCATCTCCTGTTTCTTGGTCAATCCGTTGGGATTATTCATGCCATTGTTTCCATTGAATGTCTGCAAAGTAGACGGTGCACGAAATTGTGCACCCCAATCCGCCTTAGTGCTATAGACACCAGACATATCCAAATTATCCGTTAGGTCCTTCTCTATAATTTAAAACCACAAGTCACCACATGTCATTTATACATATTTAACCTTCAGTCAACCTACGCTCATTTTCAATGAGTTCCGATTTCGAGTTCGCTGACAAAGAGCGGAACAGTGCAGCCGAATCGGGACGATATGTGTCTAATGATGCTGACAGCTCCATCAATGGCTTCATGATTCCCTTCAGATGTTGCAATTGTTCACAGGCAAAAATCAACCACGAACAGAACAGGACATCGCACAAATTCGCGTGGATCATCGAGAATAGTAGATAGTAGACCTGATATACAAAGGATATCATGTAGAACATTCCACTGCTGGCATCCCACGGATAAAACGCTTTGATTGGCAATCGTGGTATCTCCACTGACATGGTTTCGTTCGTTTCATGATTTCGAACACTCTTGACACTCTCTCCAAAGAATGTGATAGTTGTCCAAGCTGTGAAAGTACAAAACATACAATTTGGATTTGTTTGAGGTGAGTTCACTTCACAACTCACAGGCTGCCGAGAGGACGGTAGTCAATGTCACCAAAAAAAAAAGTCTCCTCATTTTACCCAAAGCTATCGAATGATATCGAGCATCGGATTCGGCAAATAAAGGATGAGAGTTAACTTGATTCCAGATGTTGAGGGTCCTGAGAAGATTCCATTGAAAATGAGAGATAACACACGAGTACATGATTTATGTTAAGGTGGCTTACCTTACAAACGCCTTTTGATTGACTGCAAAGTAAATAAATTTGGTGATGCAATGGGCGAAGAAGAGCGTGGTAATTGTGTTGCCAGATAACTCACTCACTTCTTCGGTATTAAGTGCTAAATTTGCCAGAATTGCAAAGTATTGCACGAGGACCAAAACCAAATGCATCGACGAGTAGAGCTTCTTAAGGAAACTCGATCCGCCCGAGAAGCTATGAATCCAAAGTCCCGACATCCTCATGAGACGTATGTTGGGCATCAAGTCGGCCACAAGGCCGACATACCTGGATTGCTGAATTGCCGGTTGCATCTGAAAGAAAAGGTGATAGAGTAAAAGTTCTTTCAAAAAAGTATACGACATTGCATGCAGTTTCTTTGGGAATTCACTACCTTTACGATGATATAGATTTCTTTAGGCGGTTTGTGCATTTATATAGAAGATCGGAATGTTTCTCTTTACAAAGCTAACCGTAACGTTCGGTGTCGATAAACGAATGATACACTCAACCAATTACCCAGCAAGTCAAGGGAAAAGTACCAGCCGGACAGATCCAGTTGATACAAGGTTTAAGGTAATTAAAAAAAATCACATAGATGAAGATAAGCTGTTAAGTTGGGGTAATTACAAATAAATCCATTGAGGAACTATTTACGGAGAACGCATTTTGTACGACCCTCAGGGAAGGGGTTCAAATGGAGCCGTTGTCTATAGTGAATCATTGTAGTTTACCGGTCAGTGCATAAGGATTCAGCCAAGGCTGTCATTACATTTTAATTTTGTATATTAATGTTGTTTTTGAAAACCAGCCACTTAAGGCTAACCGATGTGGGAGGACCCAGTTAATTGAAAGTTTGTTGAGAATTTGATGGAAGTAATTACGGCAAAAGGATATGAACATTTGACAGGGGCGCAACCTGACTTAGACTTCAACTAGGCGCATAATCTCAGTGGATTCTAAATTGTTTCAATGAAAAGAAGTTCTCATCAGTGTTGTTATTTTAAAACTAAACGCACATAGCTATCAGATTTCGTGTATTTGACTGGATTCGGTAAGCTGATCTTTAAAACATCGAGACAGGGAAGAGGCAGCATCACTACTACGAAGGGCGTGCAATGGATTCGACATACGAGTGAAAACAAAATCATAAAACCTTGAAAAAAATTTCTATTTTTTTAATACAATCCTTAATATAGTGGTTTGGAGCTGGGTATTCATTTTTCTGAAGCCATATTACCTCACATATCCGCGTGTTGTCACGCGGTGTTTTGCCATGAATCAGTGTGCTGTCATGAAAAAACAACAACACAACAATGCGGATTTTATGGGTTCACTCCTCTTGGTATACTCAGCCAGTAAAATTCTTTTTGAGTTCCAAAATTCAGTGGACCTACTTTTTGCAGCCGATTATGAGATTTTTAATTCCTTTAAGTGCGTTCGAATCCATGCTATACCACCGTAATGAACATACCCTCCTTCAATCTCTTTCAACAGCAAGTCATCAACCGATCCACTCAAACCTATTTGCCAATTAAAACAATACTTCACCTACGACTCCTTTGTACTAGATCCATCCCATTTCAATTACCATAGTGAACTTCTCCAATGGCCCACTTCTCTCTTACATCTTGGACCCGTCTTATATCGAATGTAAGTTACACAAACTTAAGACGAATTCACACCGGGCCCAGATGGCCTCCCTGCCATATTTCTTAAAAAATGTTCTTCCTCTCTCCCCCTTGCCTTTTCTAATCTCTTTCGTTTATCCCTTTCACAAGATTAATTTCCTCAAGCTTGGAAAACCTCCTTCATAACCCCGATCCAAAAAAAAGGATCAAACGAAATAACAAACTATCGTCCAATCGCTAAATTCTCCTATATACCCAAACTCTTCGGAAGTGTTTTGTATGAAGCTCTAAGCTTCTAATACAAATCACTTATTTCCCTTAAACAACATGACTTCCTGAGGAATAGGTTAACCACCACAAATCTTATTGAATTCGTATCCTTTGCCCTCTCTGCCCAAGAGAATGGTAACGAAGTCGATGTAGTTGCAACCAATTTTTAGCATGATCTTCGATAAAATCACTCTTCGATTAATACTCTTCAAATTGTCTACCCTCGGCTTTGAGTACATACTGTTAAAATGGATACGCTCTTAACTTTAAAGCCGATTTTACAGTGTTCGTTTTAGGTCAGCCCACTCGGCTCCATTTTTGGTCATCTCTGGAGTTCCACAAGGCAACCATCTCGGCCCCCTTCTTTTTATATTAACCATAAATGATCTCGATAGGATAATCAAACACTCATCTGTCTCCATTTGCTCCGACGATACCAAATTTTTCAAAACTATTTCTTCTCCCCATGACTCCCCAAGACCTTGATAGTTTTTTGATCTGGCGCATTCCCAAATGCCAATCCATAACCTTTTCACATAATCGGCACCAATCTCCTCTCCGACTCTACCTTCTCCACAAACAACCAATCTCCTCCTTCGCGACCACGGTATTTTGTGTGATAGGTAGATCAACTTCCGTTTACACATCACCTGACCGCGGATAGTAAATGGGGAAACTAACTTAAGGAGCCATCATCCCTTCATGATTGATTTTCCGCGATTTTGACTTGTCTTATAAGGAGCATAATATGAACGTGATGATCGATTTTTTTCAACATTGTTGGGTCCGTCATCATGGGTGCCCTTAACTGTGGATTACAAGTAAACTAAAAAAACTACGAGCTAAAATTTCCAAATTTAGCAACAAACTTCGGTGAAGGCAGACAGAATTTTCCGTGAAAGAATGGGAGAAAGAAATCGGCATGTCTTAAGCAAATGTTACTAAATTTGCTAGAATCTCTACACAAAGTCACAATCCAAGAGGGAGGACTAAGCACGCAAGGCATTTCGTAGAAAATTATAAAAGCTCTACAAAGGAAAAGAAACATGGCGACCCAAATGAACGAAGGTGGTAGTAAGAAATAAATGGCAGCCCTTTCAAGCTTGGAATTAGTGGAACTAGCGAAACCGTCTTCAGTTACTTACTTAGGGGGCGCTTCAATTCGGAGTGAATGTGGGCCTCAACTAACAGGCCTATCCACTATACAGTTTTTAGCTAACTGCCACTAGTTGCGCACTCCAAGTCAGTTGAGATTTCTTCTACTTGTGCGCTCCTCATATCGTGAGGTCTTATTCTACTGCGTTGTTTCTCCGGATTAGATTAGAAGAATCTGCTGCCCGGAACATTGGTGTTAATTCACTCTACTGACGCACAGTTTTCTGACTAAGTTGATGTTGCTGAACATCTCGTATAGTTCGTCGTTGAATCTTCTACTCTAAAGCTCGTCAATGCAAATGTGACCGAATATTTTCGAAACGATTGAGGATATTTATTTATTTATTTATTTATAAATATCTATTTGTGAACGCACTCTTTCACTAATCAGCAAACTGTCACTGTCACTGTCAATTTATTCAGTAAACCCAACATTTTCATCATGGTAAAGTACACGAACGAGGAACGTCTGCAAATTATAAAAATTTTCTACCGAAATTCGGAGTCGGTGCCTGCAACTTTAAAAGTGTTAGCTCTTAGTCGTAATTCTCGCCCTAGTAGACAGGCAATAACATGTTTAGTGCAAAAATTCGAGTCTACATATTCGTTGTGTAATATCGCTGCCGTTCAGGCGTCCGTAACAAACGATCCAAATCTGCCAATTCCACGGCGTTCTCAAGAATTGAGCATCGCTCAGACCACATTATGGCGTATTTTGCGTGAGGATCTTGGTTTACACCCATACAAGATCATGCTGACTCAAGAATTGAAGCCGATGGACCATTTGAAGCGACGATTGGATTCTGGAGAAGATGCGCCAAGATGATGAATTTTATCGCAAAATCATCTTCAGTGACGAAGCTCATTTTTGGCTCAATGGGTTCATCAATACGCAAAATATGCGTTATTGGTCGGGTGAAAATCCACATGTGCTTCATGACTCACCACTTCATCCACATAAAATAACTGTTTGGTTTGGTTTGCATGCCGGCGGCGTTATTGGGCAATATTTTTTCACGTTACTGTGAATGGTCAGCGTTATCGCGCCATGATCACCGGTTATTTTTGGCCCGAATTGGAAGATATGGACTTGGACGACATGTGGTTTCAACAGGATGATGCTACAAGCCACACAGCACACGCTACAATCGATTTATTGAAGAGTAAGTATGGTGAGTGTGTTATCTCAAGATATGGGCCAGTCGATTGGCCGCCTCGTTCATGCGATTTAACGCCGCTTGACTATTTTCTGTGAGGCTACGTTAAGTCATTGGTTTATGCCAACACGCTGACGACGTTGGAAGAGCTCAGAGCCAACATTGAAGGCGAAATAGCGGCCGTTATGCTTTGCAGCTTAAAAAATTCACCTTTGCTTGAGACTAATGTTATTTTCCATTCAGCTGGTTGCCCAAGGATCTCAATGTTCACTCATAATTGTGGAAAAGTTAACTTTTGTGCAGATGCAACATGTTGTCCAAACTGTTTCAAAATAGATTCTGAATATTTCAAGTACTCGTACCTTGGAATTTCAATAGATAGGAATTTAAGTTGGAAGAGACACTCGACTGAATTAAAAGTTTACTTCAGATGTGCAAGGCGCAAAATGTTTTTATTGCAACCTCACTGTTCTAAGAAACTTTTAACTGTTATTTATTATGGAATAATAAATTCGAAGCTTCAATACGGCTTGACAAATTGGGCTGGAGCTTACAATAATGTGATGGAACCATTACTTATAGCCCAAAAACACATTGTCAGAATTATTTGTAGAAAAAGTAGAATAAGAAGTAGCTGGCCATTATTTCTCGATCTAAAAATTCTGCCTTTGAAACACCTATATGTCTATAAGGTCCTAAAATTGTAGAAATTCAAATGCATATGGATTAAGAGTTAATTCTCAGCAACTTTTGAAAGTTCCAGTTTCCCAAAGAACACATTTTTCTAACTTTTACTCTGTTTCGGCACCTACGCTATTTAATAGATTACCTTACGAAATAAGATCACTTAGAATGCGGTATTCTTTTCTTAGTGAAATAAAAATCTGGCTATTTTCATTGGATATTTCCCAAGTCAAAAATTTGTTTATGAGGACAGTTGAAGTTCAATTGCTTCTATTATTTGTTAATCTTGTTTGAAATTGAATTTATTATATAAAATTATTTTAATTTTAATTTTTTTCCTTAGTAACTCAAAGAAAAACCCACATCTTTAATAGATTAAAGAATGAACCTTTTCTTTTCTTTATTCCTCAATTGCTTATATTGTAATCATTCTCAAAGATAAGAAAAAATAAATGAATTAAAAAAAAAACTGAACAAAAACATTTATTAGTGAGCGCTCTTAATTTAATTCCGCTAAATCAGCGATTCGTCACACTGCGCATCGGTCAGTATTTCAACGAAGCGAATTCATACATATGCTCTAAATTTAGATTGGACATTTCATAAATCTAGTTTACATTATTGAAAAAGTTATTAATTCGCTGTAGTTTGCCTTTGAAAAATTTAAATATTTCAGGTTAAGTATCAAATAATAGAACAATGATAACTCAATACAAATTTCTTTGCTATTAATAGAATTTTTCAAAAAAACTTCAGTTACATTTGCATCAAATTCATCACAACCTACTCGTACAGATATCAAATCTAAAATTTTAAGAAGTGAGTTAACTACTGGATTGATTTGTTTTAAATTTAAAGTAGGACAGTAGGAAATCGAGTAAGATAGATTCGTGGCCATAAGAAATATTATGCGCTAAAAGTAAATTTTTATTAAAATCACCCAAAATTGCTAAAGGGGCGATCAGACGGTCATCCAAACTCATCATCCGGATGACATCCTGACGTCACTATGACGTAGAATTTGTCCTAAAGTATTCATCCCGTGTGATCGCCTGTCATCCGGCATGTCATTGAACGTGTCAACCGGATGAAACATCAGATGACACGATTTCTATATCATCCAGATGACTGATTTGTTTGACCGTGTGATCGCTCGTCATCGCTATTGGGACAGGATGACCAATTTTTTGGACAGCGTGTCATCCGAATGACAAGGTCCCAGGGATGATATTACTTGATTTTCCACATTATCATCTAACATCGGATGACACGTTTGAATCATTGAAAAAGTTAATTTTCGTTTTGTTTCTGTGTTATAAAATGAGTGACAACGACGGTGAAGCCAATATTGAAGCCAGTTTCAGAAAAAAAAGGAACAGAAAAATATTATTTTCCTGGGACCGTCAAACAAAGTGTGCTTTAATTGCAGCTGTTGAGGTAAATCCTGTCTTTTGGGATAGTGGGCGGAAGGATTACAAAACTCCGAACTCCAAAATTGAATCCTGGAAACAGGTGGCGGTCAATGTAAATATTGAGGGTATTGACGATATCGAGGCGCGTCTTAAATGGCAATCACTTCGTAGCCATTTTAAAGCCCATTTGGACAAATTTCGAGCCAGAAAATCAGGCCTAGGGACAGGCGAAATTGCGAAAGCATCGTGGACTCATCGAACGCTGAACCATTGCTCGAAGCTGCCCAACAAACACCAGTGCCGAAAAAAGGCCAAACAAAAAGAAACAGCGAAAACGCCGTTGTCAGTGGGAACGCCATGACCATCGTTGTCCTCGAAATCCAATTCTGGTAGCTTTCGGAATTTGGTGGCTGAAGTGTTGGGAAATATAGTACGTAGGCAAAATGATCGGCCTTGTGTGTTCGGTGAACTGGTCGCATCACATTTGCGACCAATATCCCGCCTATTGAGATTACATCCTCCACTATCCAGATAAGGGTGATTATTTGTTTTTCTTTTCGTTCTATTTATTCCGTTTGAAGTCTTTGATTATTTTTCTATTATTATCGCAAATTAAATCGAACAATGAGCGCCATATAATCATACAAACTGTAGTTTTCCCTCCGCGTTTTTCGCTGATACTTTTTTGTTGTCTTATTTTTATTTTACTGACGTTTTCGTTTTTCGCAAATTACAAATTGTCATCAGTAACATTGGTGTAATCCGTGCCATTAGTGTCATCTCGTGTGATCGCCTGTCATCCGGCTATGTCATCCAGGCATGTCAACCGGATGACAAAGCAAGAGTGTCATCCATTTTGGGACAAAATGTCACTTGGATAACCGAACGGATGACACTGTGTGATCGGGTGTCATCTAGCGGATGACACGCTCGCAGATGACATGCAGATGAAACCTGAATTACAAAAGTTGTCTGACGTCAGCATGTCATCCAGATGGCAAGTTTGGATGACCGTGTGATTGTACCTTAACTTGTCGGATTCAGTACAGCGATTATTAATGTGTTCAATATTGAGTGTATGTTCTTTTTCATATAATTTAAGCATACTTCTAGGCTTAACATATCTTGTGATTAACCCTCTAATGGTCAAAACCGCAATTTCGAAGCAAAAGAGTCGGACATTTTTTTCTGCCAAATAATGGGCTAAGAAATCATAATTTGAAATTAGAATTCGAAAATATTCTTTTGATGGACTTCCAGGCTGCCTCAGGGCAGCTATGACCGTTTAAGTCAAAGATTTTCTCCCGCCACTTATTATTATTATCGCGAGTGATCTGTGGGCAATCAACTTCAATGAATTGCTTCTGCTTCCGATCATAACGAGCTGCCTTTGCTGTTTGTTCGTTTGGATTTGCTTTAGCAAATGGTTCGATGACAACATAAGTTGATGGCAATCGCACGCTCTTGCAATCTTTCCATAAAACCGTGCTAATGTCCAGCGGAAGTTTGCAATTGGGAATTCGGTTTGCGCGCATTGTACCCAAACTATAAATTCCTCTTGAACGCAAATAAACCAATAAAGACAATAAAAATTGTCGAAGTACGAGGGTTGTCTGAAAAGTTTCCGACCGAACAATGATACCAGACATTTTTTCTCAAATTATTTTTTTATTTTTCTACATAGTCTCCTTGTAACTCTACACACTTTTCCCAGCGATGCTCTCATCTCTCTAACCCGTCCAAATTGTACTTGGCGTTTTTCTCTGCAAAATAATTTTTCACAAAGGCCTCCTCATTTGACGAAAATCTCTGTCCTCCGAGCGCAGGTTTTAGATAAGGGAACAAAAAGAAGTCGCTTGGGGCTAGATCTGGTGAATAAGGCGGATGGTCAAGCAGTTCAAACCGTAATTCATGGATTTTCGCCATGGCAACCGCTGAGGTGTTAGACGGCGCGTTGTCTTGGTGAAACAGGATTTTATTTTTCTGCAAATGTGGCCGTTTTTCTGCAATTTCGGCCTTTAGCTTGGCAAGTAATGATGCGTAGTATGCTCCTGTAATGGTTTTTTTCCTTTTTTAAGATAATCGATTAAGATAACTCCTTCACTATCCCAAAAAACAGTCGCCATCACTTTCCCAGACGAAAAAAACGGTTTTTGCTTTTTTGCTTTTTTTTTTAGCCGGCTCGCCCTTTGCAATCCACTGTTTTGACTGAATTTTTGTTTCGGGCGTATAATGGTGTATCCAAGTTTTATCAACAGTAATTAATCGGCGCCAAAACTCGGACTTATTGCGCCAACTAAACTGCGCCAACAGAGCGTTGGAAATGGTCATTCGAACACGTTTTTGATCTAACGTAAGCAAACGCGGCACCCAACGCGCGGACAGCTTTCTCATGCCTAAAACTTGATTTAATATGTAACAAATACGTTCTTTGGACGTTTTCATAACTACGAGTATCTACTATCTCTCTCACTTTAAATCGGCGGTCGTCTAACACCATTTGGTGAATTTTAGCAATGTTATCGTCAGTGGTTGCAGTTTTTGAACGTCCCGAACGTTCATCATCTCCCAAGCTCTAACGGCCACGTTTAAATTTTACTGTGCTAAATGATGGTACAGAGTTCCCATACACAGAGTCCAACTCATATTTGATTTGCGTAGGCGTATTGCCCTTCAAAAACAAGAATTTAATAACAGCTCGATACTCAATTTTTTCCATTTTCACAAAAAACACTCACATCGGTCCACTCAAACGACTGTTAACTAAAAACTGCGCGTCCAAAATGACTGAAACTTCAGTAAGTAGCTGTCAAAAGACGCACAACAAGCATTCACTAGCTTTTATTGAAGAGTGCCGCTATCTTTACGTTGTGGTCGGAAACTTTTCAGACAACCCTCGTAGACAATATGATGCACGAAACCCGGTATTGATTGCGTTAAACGTACAACGACATTCGAAGTTGCTGCACCATCGGGTGTTTCAGGTAAAATAAAATTATCGCCTGCACCATTGTGAATTTCGAAACGATAAGCGAAGCCGTGGGAATCACACAACACGAATTCGCTAATTTCCGAATCCGAAACAACCGGTCATATCCCGGCGCACCTTTTCTTATCCGCTCCGTTTCATCTTGAAATGATAAATATTTTTTTTATCGTTTTAAATTTTCTGATTGGCATAGTGTTTTGAATCGGCAGGAATGCGTTTTTATCCCAATACTCGTAGCTTTCCAAATTCGGATAACGATACACAGACATGAACATCAATATACCAATGTAGTGACGAATTTCGGACGAATCGGTGCTGAAAACTGTGTTTATGCTTTCCTGAAAGGCTGCTCTATTTGTTTCTTGAACAACCATATCAATTATTTTGTCCGTGAAGAAATACTTAAACTGGAAGGCAGCTGCGAATCACCTCGAAAAGCTACATCGTTAAGGTTTAGTCGCATCGATCTCCTTCGTCATATCATTTTCGAAAATTCCGTTGAGTCTTTTCTGACTTCATGCATGGCTGAAAAATTAAAAGAAATAGTCGAATTTTTAAATTATTTACTCGAATTGTGAATGATACCTGAACTAGTGAAACCACCAGCAGAAGGCTCAACATCAGGACCACTATCCTCAACTGAAGGAAGAGGAGACCGGGCTCTTTTTTGTAGTTTGAAACGAGATGAAGTCGACGCAAATATTTCCGTTGGTTCTGTAATTTAGAATGTTTCTATAGCATGTGATGTATGTGATGTGAGCGTTGATAAAGCCGTAATAGGTAAATCATCAGTTGAGCTAACATTGACCGACAGGTTGATGGCTTGAATGAAACAGTCACTCGTTTCTCCTACAATCATTTCTTTAATGGCCTGCGAAATGCATAACTCATTTTCAGTCGATATTTCATTACAAATATAGACTGGATCGTTGAATTCATCGATCCCAGAGAAGGGAACATCAACTTCTTTACCTTTAAAACAGGAACGGACAGCAACTATTATACCGCCACCACGTTCCTCTGAAGATTTACATCTGTCGATCCTGAAGGGAGTGTAGAGTTCTCGGTTGAAGATTTCGTATGATGAGATTTCAGGGTAAAGCCATGATTCGACTATAATGATGACATCGTATAACTGATCACTGGTGTTCACAAATACTCGCAGTTTGGAAATTTTAGTTCGAATCCCACTCCCAGATTTTTAGCGGTGCGATGTTTGATGTACGATAGATCCGAGCCGCATTTGATGGACATAGGTTAGCACATTTTAGCTTACTATGTCTTCGACAGCTGGGTTGTCGTTTTTTCGATTTTGGAAAATGTAAACAATTTTGATTTACAGTCCTTGAGGCATCTAATGTTTTTTGGTAAGCATAAGCAGGAATACCGAGTTTGAAGTTTAGGAAGTATAGGGAAGAGGGGTCCACATCTTTTTTGATAAGTTTTCTTGCAAAGCAGCATATTTTCAGGTAGCTTAAGCCTGTGTGCTGCAAAAGAAATTACATTTTCCTCAGTGACTTCTCTACACAGGCGAGAAATACCATAAGAAAATATTTCATCTTAGGAACTGTAGACAACAAAGCACCAGCTGATTCATCAGTATCTGTTGCATGTAGATTGCAAGTACGTTGACCTCTTCTCTTCTTTTTAGTTAGTTATAAATGACTTTTATTTAATTTTAAGTAGTTAACAAAAAAACAATAATTTCTAAGTCTCTTTTTTTGGCATGGCTGATAGCCGTCAACCAGATTGACAATTATTTGTATATCAATAGACTAGATATATAAAATTAGTACAAAAATAAAAACATAAAGAAAAAATAAACTACATTATGTAAATATAATTTAAAAGTCTTCCTCGATAATACATCTTCTATAGCGAAGGGCATTCAGTGCAAAATTGTAAAATAAATCCCATCCTTGCTGTCCGTTCAAAATGCGGATTGCTTCTTCTTCATCTATGATGCTTGCACCACAGAATTGTAAGCGGAATTCCCTTAAAATGGGACAGATGGCAAGAAAATGAAAAATATTTTCTCTTACGTTTAGGTTGCACATATTGCACAGGATTGGTAGTTCTGGGCGGTGTGGTATAGAATTCAGGCTTATCAGCTCTTCTCTCAATTTAAATATTGTGCTTATTTTATCCGCTGAGTAGGATTTTAAAAAATATGTACTTTCTTGCAGATGATATTTTAATTTATTATAATACTTGTACATCCTGTGCTGAGATGATTGGGCTTCATTCGCAAATTTGTCACACAGGTATTTAGCAGTTTCTTTAAGTAAAGATGAAAGTTGAGTTCTTATTAAATTAGGCTCCAAATTTCAATGTTAAGGTCAAACTCTGACCGACTGACTGCTGCAATAATGCGTGTAAGCGCGATTTTCGGCAACATTTTTCCATCCATTGACATTACTTTGACCACATAGTCAAAGTGTAATTTAAGAGGCTCTAAGAATAAAGGAGGCATTCCAGTTTCCAAATATAGCATATAGTATAGTTTGGTGTATTACACGGTAAACGAAATATTCGCTTCAAAAAGTATCGAAAGAAGATCTCCACTGCTGGGAAAGGACGGTATCCCCAAACTTAAGCTCCATATAACAATATTGACGTAGCGGTTGCACGAAACAGTTTATATTTTGAACTATGAGACACACTTCCCCCAGACGGAAGAAATTGCTCTTTTAGCGTCTGATAACTTTGCTTCCAAGTGTTTGTTTAGACTTAAATTGCTTGTTACCAGAACCCCGTGGTATTTATAGTAGAGCACATTTTCAATCATCTCGCCGTAGTACGCCCATCTTTCACATCTGGAATATCTGTTGCCCCATTTCTGAATACATTTGTCTTGGACTTCTCTAGGTTAACAAGCAAGTTCCAGCATTTACAGTATTCGCTGAGCCTCTTCATCATGAGTTGCATACAATTTGAAGTGTCATCAAGTAAAACAATGTCGTCCGCATACATCAGCGCCGGGATCTTCGTTCGGCAAAAATTAATTCCTCCGCCTACAGCATCTGTTATGTCGTTGATGAACAATATAGATAGTAATGCACTCAAAATACACCCTTGCTTCACACCCATTGTTGATGTAAATCTTCAGATATGGATTCTCCATCCCACACAAACGCAACATTGCTCTTAGAGTATGAATGACTTTACTCGAGATCCCAATTTTGTACAGTTTGTAAAATAGTGCTTCACGTTATATGGAGTCAAATGCCGCTCGGAAGTCAACTAAGAACGCGTACAACTTTTTATCGCTCTTTTTATAAATTTCTGCAATATTAGTAAAAGAAAATATTTGGTCGACACTGGAATAGTTTTCTCTGAAGCCTGCCTGAAATTTTGATAAAATCTCGTTACCCACTGAGCTAGTCTGTTATATACTAGGGCAGCAAGAAGCTTAGCTGACGTGTTCAAAAAAGATATTCCCCTATAATTATTTGGATCGTTGAAGTCTCCTTTTTTATGTAGTGCATATACGAATTCAGATACAGTTCAGAGTACAGTTTTGATAAAACTCATAATTAATACGGCCTTCTCCTGGCGCTTTTCTACTTTTTGAATTATCGATTACTTTCTGTACGTCCTGAATTGAAAATGGTGCATCCAGAAAACCGTTTGTAAAAAGAAGAGCTGCATACTGAAATAAAGAGAACTATGTCTGGTGTTGAGAAGGCTACAAAAGTGTTCTCTCAAAAGTGAGGCTTTTAACGTGGTAGCGATTGTATTTGTTTATCCATTTACGTACTTTACCGCTCTCCAAAACTCAGCGGATGATCTTGAGTTATTGACAACAGCAATCTTTTGTTGTTTGTAAGCTACCTTTTTTTTTGAGTAACAGAGGTGGTTAAAGTCCTTGTTTCTGTGTTCTGTTTTCGGTACAGTTTTAAAATTACACTCTATGTCGAACCATCTTTGCTTGTAGGGGCTTTTAATATCCTGCGGTTTGAACGCTGGGTGCAGTTTTAATAACATTCGTCTAGGTATTGATGGAGTGTTTGAGTCGTATAAACGATCTAGGTGGAGATTTATGTTATTCTAGAAGCTACTACGCATTTTTTCGTTCCAAACCAGTTTTGTTAATAATCTTAGTTGGGTGGTGTTGGTTTCATTTAATGAAACGGTTGCGATGCATTTAATTTTGAGGGGCATGTGATCCGAAAAGTGTTCCAAAACTACTCGAAAATCGACCACAAGTTGTTTCCATGTTCCGGAGATAAAACAGTAGTCAATTACAGATGAGGCTGTTCATCGAATAAAAGTAAACTCGCCATCACAGTCACCTTCACAGCATCCATTCACGGTTTGAATCGAAGGCATCAGCCAGCTCAAGAAATTTTGTACCCTTATTGTCACAAACTTCGTCTTTCGATCTACGACTCACATGTATGATTGGAGCATTATATCTACTTACAAAGTTGTTCTGTGACACACCTATTCGTCCATTGAAATCCCCTATAAGCATAAGATTTACTACGCCTATATTGTGTAATGTTTCATTAAGCTTGTCGTAATCGCGTTGCCAGTGACTGCTATTAATGTAAATAGGTACTATGGTGAGGGCGCTGTTGTTAATTTTAACGTCTATTACATATCGTTCTGAGCTTCTAAAGTTTACTTTCATGTCATTAAGATTTTTATGATAACCGAATAGTATTCCACCGATTTGATTGCAGGTATCCATTTTAGTTCAAAATTCAGAAACTTTTTTTTAAAGACTTCCTCTTCATTTTCAAGTACATGCGTTTCAAAAACCAGAAAAATATCAAAATTCTTAACATACGAGTAATTAAAAAATTTCGCAAACATTAGCTTATTTTTTAATTATTATTTTTTAAGCCAGATATTATTTTTAAAGCCAGCAAGATATACTTGCTTCCAGACATTAGCACTTGATAAGTGGCTGTTGTTATCGGAAACGGCTGATGGATGATGTAAAGTTGGAAGAGGTGAGTTTGGTGGTGTCATTAAAGAGCGAGGAGATGGGACAGTGGCACCAGCTACAACTGCTATCGTAGATGATGATGATGAGAATGATGATGAAGATGGAGCGATCGACGCGGGAGGAGGAAAAGCGAGTTGTTGATGCAAGTTCGAAGTGCTTCGATTTGAATTTGATGCGGGCACATTTTTTATGACAGAAGAAGAACGAGAATGAAGTAATGTTGATTTTATCATTGCAATGTCATTTACCAGCTGACCGATTAAAAAAAGAATAGAGCCACTCACGCACACACAACTAGCGCATCGCCACATAAGATTTTTGTCAACTTCCAAGGCTTTAATAGAATCGACAGAGACCGAAACACATTTCTTATGAAAAAATCTGGCCGCAAAGTCCATTACACTTTGTAAAATTATCTTAAAGCAAGCTTAGATTGCAGACTAAATACTTTCCAGACATTGTTTAAATAAAGTTAGAAAGAATTTGAGAAGTAATCATCACACTGGAGATGATTAAATAATATTGATATCTTCCTCTGCTTTTAAAAGAGTCCATGCTTCAGCTTCATAAAGTAGAACTAGGATGATTAAGGTTTATAGAGTCTCCTTAGTTATTCGGAATAGGGCCTTGCTACTCAATTCTCTTCTTAACCCAAAGAAACAACGATTGGCAACAGTGATTCTTCGTTTTTTTTTTTCTGCTGAGCTGTTGTAAGCAGAATTTATAGCCGAACCGCTAGCTAGACATGGTCCCCTACAGCCTAGAAATGATAGTTTTCGACTGTCGCGTTCTGTCGTATTCATCGATCTTGACAGCATACCCGTATATGTACTTGATTTAGCCCTCATTTACCGCTAACCCCATTCTGGTAGCTTCCGTTTCAATACTAGCGAATGCACCGGTGACAGGGCGCTGTCTTCTCCCAATTATGTCAATATTATGGGCGGACGCTAGTATTTGCACAGACTTTGGGGCTCTGCACTATTTTTCAAGTACGATGTTAAATAAGTCACATAATAGCGCGTAAGTCCTTTTTTGGATTCAAACGTCTCGGTTAAGTTGTTACCGACTTTGACGGAGCAGCGAGCGTCCTCCATTGTCATTCTACACAGACAGACGAGCTTGGTAGGGATGCTAAAACTAGTCATGGCTCTACGAGTATATAGCTTGTCTCTATAAATATTGTCGTATGTCGTGGTGGCTGTTGCTCAAGTGGTAGTGTATTAGCTTCCCAATTGGACTGTTCGGGGTTCAATACCAGCCGTACCCGAAACACGTTCTTTTTTCAGGTAACTAAAATCTCGTGAGATGAATGGTTGCCTAAAGTACAACAACAACTCAATTTACACTCCCCATTAAATGTTGGATGCCACCCGTGGAGTGTGCTCCGACACTTTAAGTGTAGTAATACCCTCTTGAGTTTTAGGTTTTTTTTTTTGTAAATGCGGCCTTAAAATCGATGAAAAAATGGAACAGATTTGGACTTCTTGAGTTTTTTCCAGGATCTACCGGAGTGTGAAAATTTGGTTGATTGTCGAGTTTCCTACTCTAAAACCGCACTGATAGGAGCCAATCAGGTTGTTGACGAAGGCTTCTAAACGTACACGTTTAATTTCAGCTTAGACATTGCTGCTCTTATTTCGTTTTGGTCAGGTGGACAGATGTTTTAGTTGGCTCTACTACAAGGTGTCCTTCTTCATCTCAACAGTCTTCTATATGGGTCTTCTAGCCTTGACAGGTTTTCTTTACCTGTTGGTGAAACTTTCATACATTATTTCTGGAGTACAACTTCTCAATATCTTCACGGGCTTCTGGTACTCGTTTCTCTTCTTTAGAAGTGGTCAATGTTCTTCCCGTCTCTTCTGCTTGTATAGCTCTCGTTCATCGTTGAAGGGCCGCTTTGTACGCTTCTTCTCAAGCTTCATGCGCTTGCCGGCATTCTTCATCAAGCCAGGTATTTCATGGTGGTGTTCGTTTGAAACTCATCAAATTATTGTAGTTGCGGGGTCTCTGATGGCACTAGTCTTCGGTACTTGGTGCTGTCGGCATAGGAGTTATTGAGAGATTTCGAAATACGCATTCGATGAAGACTCTGACGGTCACTTGCATTTGCAGCTTTTCTACGTGATATCTTCTCATAATAGTTCTTCTTTCTTGTGGCGCTTGAAAAATCCGCATGCGCAAGAAGGTGGTGATCAGAGTCAATGTTGACTGCCAGGAAGATTCGTACGTCCGGAATACTGCAGGCATGTCTTACGCCTATAGCAATGTGATAAATTTTATCTACGATTTCATGGTCCGGAGACCATGTGTATGTTAAGATGAGGGAAATGTGTGCTTGCTGTAATGATATTTGGTCCTGCCGTAAAGTCAGTAAGCCTATGTTCGTTGCCAGACGTGGTTTCGTGTTGGCTAGCAACTCTCCTACCAAAGATGTCCTCCTTTTCTATTTGTCTCTGGTCTATGACACCTGAACTTCTATTGTTTCGAAAGTGCAGTGTGGATCTTCCTTATTTCCAGGAAATTCGAACCAAGAAAAAAACATCGTTGAGTCAGAGATGGCTTCAAAACCGATCTAGAATCCGGTGTTGGTGTCCTTTTGGGGAACGGTCTTGTTAGATTTTATTTCTCAAAATTCAGCCTTGTTGAATCTCCCTACAATTTCTAATCTATCTATCATGTTTGGGTCCCTGGTCACAATTAGATCGCTGATAGATTTGCTAGGCAAGGCTCAAAGGAGGTTTGCTTAGGACCCGGACATGGGTTCTAACTGCTTGCGGCACTTCCATTTATATTTGGGCATCTTGTGAGTATGACTGTAGATATGCCATCTACCAATCGAATGTCTCTACGACGTCTCTAAGAGGACAACGATTTTCTGCTATCCTTCAGTTGAAAGGATTGCTCATTATCGTTGCAATATAGTACAACGCTTTTCGTAAGCACCAAAGTGTGCAAGTCATAAGTAACAAAACATCATGCGATGCTTGCTATAAAATTTATTTCTGCATTTCTCGGCCTGTCACTGATGGCGTGGTCACAGCCACTATATACACATCCTAAAAGGACTAAGGAATTTCCATAAAAGGGACTAGGAGCACAGTGGAGTTCTTTGTCTGAGTGCTCTGTTTGGACAGAAAAAAAAACCTTGGTTCTAGATTGGTATAGAGATAGACTATGCGAATTATTAAAAAGTTTTCATGTCTCGATACATTTTATGAGGTGGTGGCTTATCACCGTTGTCATGACCCGGAGAAAACGGACGCAGCTCCAAAACGAGCTGACTTAAAAGAGTATAGGGAAGTAGATTCACATGTCTTAGGGACGGGCTGGTCAAATGCGGTCTTTCATCTACCCGGAAGGAGTCCTGAGGATTGAGATTGATGACGAGTAACGCAGAGGTTTCGCCAGACTAGAAGAACTAAGGAACTATAAAGCTTCTAGGCCAGGAGATTTGTCTATATATGAGCCTTTATATACCTTTGATACTGCACGAGTGCGAAAGGGCTTTGTCCCATCTAAATATTTAAATTGTGACGCGCTCAAGTGTAGCCAAAGATATTTCATCAGCTAGAAGCGTTTAGTTAGCTAGGAAGTGGGCACCAAAAAGATTGGCCTTGTCGAAAAAGTTGGCAGTAAGAAATTTTTTCTAATAAGCCTTGGAATAGTGGGCGAGGGAGAATTCATTACTTTTTCATGAACGACACTGTAAAATATTTGTTGGCAAAGTTTTCGGCCACATTAGAACTTTGAACTTTTAGAAAAGGCATTCCTGGCCCGTGTGGGCTTTTCCAGTTTTCTTCTGCCAGGACTGAACGAATTGTTCTCGTACTGTATCGAACTTTTCACTACCTGAAGAAGGTTTCAATAGTTCGGCAGAACACAAAATAATAAAAAAGAAAACAAAACAGTGTGGGGCACAAAACAGAACCTTGAGGCATGTCGGATTTTTTTTTTTAAGAATACATTTAAAACAGCCTGCGCCGTTAAAAGTTTTTATTCTCTGAGTAGTCTTATCGGTGGTACAGTCTAAGTCTGTTTCGATAAATGCATCCGGATAAGAAGGGAGATATTTAGGGTTATTTTGATTTTTTGCGGTTTCTTCAAAAATGTAAGCAACCGGGTTTGATTGTTTGTTTTGAATGAAGCAAGAGTTGATTATTAGGCGTGGAATCCAAGCGTTTTCCATAGAAACCAATCTGTTAACAAACTAGTGAGGAAATTACAAAATCGACAGAAACCAAGGCTTGGGGCAACAATTTTTTTTTTTTAAATATTTTCAAAGTAGATTTTAATTTAAAAAATAAATAAATATTTTCACCACAAAACTGAGAGCGTTTTTCTCCGGAAAAACTGTCGCATTTTCACTGTTTACCTTGGAAACTTGAAAAAACTCGTTCCAAAATGATTTGCTAGTTTATTGCAGTTTTGTTTTGTTCCATACAAAATTCGAAAATAAACACTGTTGTCTAGCGCGTGCTTGGTTTTTCAAATCTTATTTACATTTCCTGTGGTCTTAACCTCGAACTTGGTTGCAAGTTTAAGATGTTTGATAAAACGTTCTCCCGCTAAAAGGCTCTGTACACGATAACCGACCACGCTAAACTATCTACCTACGCGTTCGATTGGAAAATGCTTCGTCTAAGTTGTTTTCCAAGAAAAAATAAACTTTTCTTCGATTTTATTTTGAATTGGGTTGGGTACACGCATAGATTTATCGTTGACGTGGCAGTGACATCCTAAAAATTTCTCACGGTTTAAAACTGCCCATCAGGGAGAGTGCTTTAGTACCAATACCAATACCAATACTAATGGCAATATCGACAGGAGCATGTATTGTAGTAAGAATAAACAAAGCTCGAACGTATGTGGAAAATCATGGCCATTAAATAGGGACATAGGAGGGGTCACACAGATCGTCCAATTCCCACAATTAATTAATCGAAGGAGCTGTTGTCCTGGTTTAAAGTTCATGTGCTACATGGTTGCCAATTGGCAAAGAGTATACAGTTTGGATGTGTGTTTAGTCGGAGCATTTATTGAGCTCAGGTGGTGTGTCGTCTTCTGAAGGACACGAGCTTAATTCCAGCGTCTGATGCTCTACATGTGGATATTGTGCATATGTACCCACGAAGGTATCGCTGTGAGTGTAGCTGGTAAGGAATTCAATTTTCAAGATTTCGTTTATTGATTTTGAAAATTCGAATTCGATTTACCTAGAAACAGGTGTGTAGTTGAATAAGTTCCTTCGTTGAATAAGTAACAACCATCTAGTTCAAGTATTTATTTGACGCTTTGAAATATTGATGGAGAGATACAAGCACTCTGGGTATACAGGCGAAGTTATGGTTCTGATGATGTATTTAACTAGGTCAGGTTTTGAAAAGATGGTTAACTAAAAGTGGCCCTAATATTTGGAGTGGTTATTTTCAAATATTAGACTATTGACAGAAGTAAGTCGCAGTTAAGGTGTGATTACATATTCAGGAGGCGTTATAATGTTTTTCAAGGCGAAATGACTTTGGAGCTAGGAATATGTAAGACAATTTTATTGAAGGAGAGACGAAAGCGCACGTGTTGAGTTTTCAAATTTGAACGCCCTTGACGAAACGTAAGTTGAAAAATAATGACATGGTTATGAGTGATGTAGGCGCAAAAATAGTAGAAAAGAGCATTTTTATTGACGTTGTTAGAAGCAGGTGCACGTGTATTTGAAAATTCTCAAACATTGTCTCGTATTCAGTACAGAATGGCAATTAATATTGAAAGTGTGCCTGTTAAGATCTGTAGAACGGAACGGAACGGAACATGTACCACCTCTAAGACATGAGCCTTGCTGAAGACCGGTGACACTATCGGCCTAATAGATGAAGCGGTTTACCTATAGGACACCGCCCAAAACTCGCAGAGTGATTTCACGTCGACTGCTACTAATCCTATATCTGAGCGGGAGCTGCTCGTAGGCTTCTGGAGAAAGAACATCTTTGCGGCGAGGTAAAAAGATAAAGATAAGCGAAGGCTCCCTGTGGTGGTCAAAGAAACGACAAATAACTCAAGGCTTACTTAATCAGGCAGTGCCGGGATGAATCGGGACTTCTTCTTCTCCAGTTAGCATGGTGCTTTCTGGCACCATTGCTAAGGTCACATTCCAATTGCAGTCGTCTTCTACTGCACCAACTATAGGGCATAGACTCGACGAATCTTTGAGCTTAGTTTCTTCAGACGATCTATAAATGCTTGGCTAAAATAATCTCTCTGTACACCTCGTAACTGAACGTCGCCCTCCCCTCCCCACCAATGCGAACGGGACCAAAACCAAGCGCATTATCTTTCTCTCGAAACATCCAAGTGATTGCTCATCCGCTTTTAACAAGGTCGTAGCCTATGCGCTATACAGAAGAACCGCAGCGTAAGGGTCTTGTACGGAGCCAGCATAGTCATACGAGACAGAGCTGTCATGCTCAATCGCTCAAAGTCCAGAAAACAGTGATTTTTACGAGTAGTGTTTGATTTCTGCCCTGATATCGTTGCTGTTTGCAATAGCGGAGCTAACGTAGATGAAGTCCTGAGCTAACGCGGAGGTATAACTATCAATGGTGACGTTCTGCTAAAGCCGTCGGTGGCGTGCGTTGTTTTCTGATGCAAGCATGTGCTTTGTTTTTTCCTCGTTTACCGTAAGACCCATTTTGGTCGCTTCTGCCTCAATATTAACGAAAGCCTCATTCAGCACTCCCACTGAAACCGTAGTCATCCTGTACAATCGGACACGTTTGTGAGGGATCTCAAAACTGGACATAGCGTTGTATAGTAGATCACTATGCATGTTGTCATATTGCCATATGTTACAGTCTGTGCCAGCAACTTTGTAAGCCCTTCAATATTGCCACCTCAATTTTGTCAATGTCAGGGGTGCGGAATTTTCTGTAATCTTCGGCTAGGATGAAAAGCATATCGTTACGCCTATATCACAAGTTGGCCATGTTCATCTTGGCAGGCTTCGATTGTGGCTTTATAGCCCTGGCATATTCGAACGTTATTGCAGCAGTAACATCTCCCCATATACTCGATCTGGTGCTAGTCATCGCGGCTTCTTAATCTTTCCGAGAAGCCTGTGCTCGTCACTTCTTCTCTACTCAAAGAGCTCGCGATCAGCTGTTGTCCTTCGATGTAGCCCATCTTATTATGCCTGTGTTTGGCTATATATACCTTGATTACATCAGAAGGAAGTAGCTTCTTTGATGGCCGTTGACAACATACCCATTAGTGTTTTAAGGTTTGTGTATGCGGGTTGGGAATTTGAAAGAGGGTAACGCGATCGGCAACGGATTCTTGCGAACAACTCGCGGATATCCTGGACTGCTGCAAAACTGATGGGTCGGACAAAACAGGGATGAAAAACTGAGACATATATTACGGCAAAGCAGCGCCTATTTGGATGCGGGCTCGTTGTTGGCGGCAGACTTAGGCAAGAAGTCTTGAATTTCCGGCACGTTAACGAGCGCCTCGCACCAATCCGTATTATCAGTCGTTCATTGATCTCCGTTGAGTTTTAACGTGTTTCGGCTTCGAGTGGATTGTGAATAGAGTATAGTGCATAAAATAAATCAATAAGAAGAGACATTTGAGGATCTTTTTACAAGTACCAATTAGCACAGTGGCAGTGTGTTCGCCCGACAGACCATAGGTCGTGGGTTCGAATTCGAGTGGGGGAAAAAAAAAGAAGAAACTTTTTTTTTTTTTTTTCATTTAATTTAAAAATAAATAATTAAAAGGGAGAAACAACATCACGCGATGTATTCTGGAGAGCGGTCCGTTAAGCCAATAGCGGGACCAGCTGAAAAGACAGGCGATGTATCAAGTGGTTCAAGCCAACCAGCAGTAGTGGTCGAACCAAAGAGGAAGAGGAGGAGGAAGCAAAGGCTTACTCCGAACCTAATAAAGTGCCCTTCCCTGTCAGCATCTACCGAAAAGCTGCCTAGCGGAGCGGGGGAAGGGGTACTACCAACAACATCAAAAAGGGCAGCAGCACAACAAATGGCAACGAAAGACAACTTCCCATATGTGGCTGATGGTGGAGAAAGCCAACGTAGGGAAGACGAAAATATGTTCCCATCTCTGGCGGCCTCTGAGTCAGATGACGAAGAGGAAGAGGTAGAGAGCATAGAAAATAATATTAAGATTCTCCAGCAAAGAGTGTTAGCTATTAAGGCTAAAAAAATAGCTAGGAGGGAGAAAGTGCAGCTAGGAGAACTTCTCGTGTCTCAACAGCCACAACAACAGCAACAACTAGCAGCAAAAAAAAGGCAGCACGTAGCTACTCAGCAGCAACAACAAAAACCAAAACAGCAGCCTAAACACACACAGGCTCAAAAAATCAATCAACAAAAACAACAACAACAGCAGCAGAAGAGCCAGCAACAACAACAACGTAAACAACAGCAACCACAACAACAACAACAACAACAACCACAACAACAACAATATCAACAACAACAAGAAAAACAACAACAACATCAAAAGACATCTAGAACAAGGGTTCCACCAATAAACACTTATGAGATGGAACTCAAGGAAACGATAGAATTATGTAAGTTGGCCATAGGCAATAATTTTTATATTAAAAGACTTAGCGTAGATAGGCATGCGATCCACTGTAACACAGTGGAGCGCTACCATAAAATTAAAAGTTTATTGAAGGATTCGACGACGGAGTTCTTCTCCTACACCCCGAAGGGGGAGAAGCTGCAAACAATGCTGCTGAGAGGATTAGAACCGTCGACTGATCCGGAGGAGCTCCTTGCACTGCTGAAAGAGAAGAAGTGCGAAGGGCTCCAATTCGTGGGGGTCAAGCCATTCACCACAGCCAGAGCCAAAAGGGAGAAGCGGCAACTGCCGATTTTCCTGGTCCAGCTAAGTCCCACCAGCAATCTGGATGGTCTAAGGAGTATTAAAGTCCTAGACTACCAGGTTGTCCATTGGGAAAAATTAAAGAGGAGCGAAAACATTCTACAATGTGTTCGCTGCCAAAGGTTCGGGCACGCCGCGTCGAACTGCGAAATGCAGCCTCGATGCGTGAAGTGCGGTAAGAACCACAAGTCCGAGGAGTGCGCTCTTGGTAAGGACGGAGCGTCTGAAAAAAGCCAACTCTCTTGTGCTTTATGTAGGAACACGGGGCACACCGCAAATTATCGGGGTTGTCCCAAATTCCAGTACATCAAAAGAATAAATCTGGCCCGGCAGCAGAAAGTGGAAGTGAAACGTCCACCCGTGCATTTGCAAACTCCAGCCGTTACTCCCCATGTTACCTACGCCCAAATGGCAGCAGGTAGGGGAAATACGGTACAGCAAGCGAAGGTTGCTTCTCAGGCCCCAGCGCCCAGAGCACCTGAACCAGTACCTGACATGCTAGCTATCTTGCTCTCTATCCAGGGGCAGATGGCTCAGCTACAACGTCATTTAACTGAACAGACCGCGCGGGTGGATCAAGTATACGCACTGCTGCCTGGCCTAACGCACCTTTTGCCGTAATGGGTACGTACGTGGCGGAGCAAACCCTGAAGGTCCTTGCTGTGAATGTGAATTCACTGGTTAGGCTCGAACGACGAGCCGCACTATTTAAGTTGCTTAAAGACCAAGCCCCCGATGTGCTTTTGGTTGGCGAAACTAAGCTTACCAAAAGACACAAAATGAGGCACAGAAGATACAAGATAGTACGGAGAAACCGACCCAACTCCATTCAGGGAGGTGGCGTTGCAATTTTCGTACGAAAAGGTATACATTTTAAAGGAGTATACAGCCGTGTAGTACTTAGGTTCCAGGTGCTGGAAGCATGCATCGTGTATATCCCCCTCCGTAGTGGAAAGCGGTTGTACATGGTGTCTGTCTATGCACCTAAGGCTACTCAATCCACCTTATTTATTTCAGAGCTCGAGACACTTTTTCGATTTCTGAGGCTGGAATTGGAAGACAACTATTTTATTATCGGCGGAGATTTCAACGCCAAACATAGTGATTGGGGAAATAATACACCAAATACTAGAGGGAACCTACTATTCAATTGGTGGGGTCAGCACAGTATAATGTATCGACTCGGGCTTAAGGCGACGGATAGTCCGTCGTTTCCCAGACACGGGTCCTATTTGGACCTTCTGCTGTTCGACTCACGAATACAACTGACATGCACTAACCAACAAACTACAAACTGTCTACGCACTTTCGTGTATGACAGTGACCATTGCGGTCTCAGCACCGAAATAACTGTCCCCAACGAAATTGCGGAATTGGATGAGTTTGTTCAAAGGCATTCCTACAATTACAGTAGGGTGCGTTGGACACACTTCACCAGATCACTGACTAGAGCACTCTCCTCGAATTCGCTCTACCCACCGTCCAACAGAAATCTGTCAAACGAGGAGATTGACAGGTATCTAAGACTAATGGACGAGACAATTAAACGAACAATGGACAGAGCAATACCTCGGTACCAACACACTGACGAAGAAGACTTATTCCGCAACGCAACCATTGACGCACTGCACCGACATAAAAGTAGACTGCTGTCAAGACTAAAAACCTTGTACAGACAGTTTACTGACAGACATAACTCGGAGATTATGACGCTGAAGTCGTCGATCAAAAACCTCCAAACGTTAATAAAGGAAAATTACAGACATTCTGTAAGTTTGTATTGGAAAAATAAAATTCGGGCTGTAAACACCAGCAACCCGAATATGTTCCCGCAAATAAATAAAATATTTCGGAGAAATAATCAGAACGACCTTCCATGTCTTAAAATCGCCAGAACGACGAACAAAACAAATACTTGTAGCAGCAGGCATAGATCCAAATGGGGCTGTTGATGATGACAACTTCTTTGTGATCGAGGATCCGCAGGAGCAGGTAGAGGCTATAGAAGCGACTTTCCAGGAAGTGTACAAGGCGAATGTTATCATTGGCCCGAACCACGATCTGGAGAATGGAGTCCTTGTGCACAATTTCTACCTTCCAAATGAAATTGTGAATTGGCGATTCGAGAGCTCGGGTTTCACTCAGTTCAGTGACGAGAATATGGCAAATAATGTCATCACCAACGATAGGGTACTACCCCCGTTCATTTCGAAGGAAGAGCTCCAAACGATCTTCGAATCACTTAGAAGTAAGAAATCAGTGGGAACCGATGAAATACCGAACATTGTGCTTCGACATCTCCCTCTAGAAGCGGTGAACATTTATACCACCCTGTTTAATAATGCAATGAATAATGCACATTATCCAGCGCATTGGAAAACTGCGGTGGTACATCCCATCCCCAAAAGGGATAAAGACACTTCCAATCCGGCGAATCTCCGATCGATCAGTCTTCTTCCAAATATCAGTAAGGTGTTCGAGAAGGTGATCAATAGAGTCCTGACTAAGTGGGTTGAGGACAAACATATAGTTCCGGATAATCAATTCGGTTTCAAAGCGGGGCATGATATTATTCATGCTGCGTCGAAACTGGTTTCTGATATCCAATGGAACAAAGGCAAGAACCAGTGCACTGGTGCCTGCCTGATTGACTTGGAGAAAGCCTTCGATACCGTATGGTTAGAAGGACTCTTTTTCAAGCTGGACAGGTTGGGCATTAGTAAACCACTGCTGTATATTCTTTTCGATATGCTCTCCAGTAGACAGTTCATCGTGAAGAATGGCGATGTGATTTCTGCTGGAACATTTAACATTAAAAACGGTCTGCAACAAGGTGCGGTAAATTCGCCGATACTATTCAACATTTACACGAGTGATCTGATAGGTTCACTTCACCATGCCATAGCGTACGCAGACGACATAATCGCGTACAGATCAGGTCCAAAGATTGAGGTCATTAATATGCTTTTGCAGCGTGACTTCGACAAAATTAAGCGATATTGCGATGACTGGAAGTTGAAAATCAACTTTCAGAGGAAACCATTCTGTTTAGGACGCCTTTGTCTGGGGCCTCTAGGGATACCAGAAAGAATTGGCGAAAGTTCTCGATCATGGGACAGCAAGGGCAGCCACTTGCTTGTCGAAATGTAGTCAGATACCTTGGGATCTGGCTAGATCAATTTCTGTATTTTAACAAACATATAGATGTTGCTCTGGCCAGAGCCAAAGGTGCTTTTGCCGTTACAAAGAGACTGTTTTATAACAGCCAACTCGATGCGAGGGTGAAGGTGATCTGCTACATGGCCCTTATCAGGCCCATGCTTGTATTTGGATGTCCCGTGTGGTTCAACGTGAGAGCAAGTTTATTGGAAAAGATTCGGGTGTTTGAGAGGGCTTGTCTTAGGACTTGTCTTCGCTTATACAGAACACCAGAATCTCAGTACATAAAATTCTATCCCAATGAGGTCTTATACAATAGGGCGAATCTAATAAGAGTGGACAATTTCGTCATTAAGTTGACTCGAAGGCACGTTGCAAGAGCAATGAGCTCATCGAACAACCTGATCTCCGGGGCTTACTACCCCAATTATATGTATCACGAGAGAGTTCGCTTTGACGGCTTTATTCCTCCAGAAGCGTTCCTCTATTTAGATAGCAAAGGTCTGATCCAGGACAGATTGGCGGTGCCGCTAATCTTCCACGTCGCTCGAACAGCTGCGGACAGGCGACTCAACTACGACAGAGACGTCGCACAGGGCAGTGCGGAGCGTCTCCGGTTCAGTAGGGTGGTAGGGAGTCGCGACATGAGGGATGTTGCTCGACAGCACCAACACTTTTGGTGGCTTGTTGAAGGGGAGGATGCTTCGTCGTCGAACTCCTCCGGTGATATTTAGCTTCATGTGAAGCGAGGTGGGCCAGCCTAATTTGTTTTTGCCCATGGCCGGCTTACATAGTTTTTAGGTAGATTTAAGTTAGATTTTAAGGAAAAAAAAAATATATAAAATGAAAAAAAAACAATATATATATATATACATATATTTGTATATTAAGTATATATATATTATGTATATATATATATATGCATGTAGATGTAAGTAGGTTAAGTAGATTAAGATTTAGTTTTAGGTAGTATGTAGGCTTTTAGTTTTAAGTTTTATAATATAATAAAATTAAAATATTCCGTATACTAAGTTTTTAAACATGTTTTCTTAGTTTAAGCTGTAGTTAAGTCACTGTAGAATAAGAATAAAATCCGTCATAAACGTCGAAAGACATAGTATTTAAGTATTATGTATAACTTAGAGTGCCTGCATAGGGCCAGTAAGTTAGTTTAAGATAAATTTAAGTTATTTAAGCTAATTTTTAAGCGTTTTTTTGTCTAGCATGTAAGAGTAAATTAAGTAATATAAATAAAAATGCATATAAACTGAAAAAAAAAAACCAATCCGTATTAAGGGTAAATTTGCCAACATTAGTCTTATATGCGTGCACACCCCCACAGAAGAGAATGATGACGACACTAAAGATAGCTTCTACAAGCTCTTGAACAAGAGGTACAAGCAGTGCCCCAGCTATGACACTAAAATTGTTCTCAGCGCTTTTAATGTAAAGCTAGGAAGAGAGGGCGTGGTCTTTCGTGGTCTCGGAAGGTATAGACTGCACAACACCACCTCCGATAAGGGATTCAGGCTAATCGACTTTGCAGCAGGTCGAAAGATTGTCGTAGCTAGCACGCGGTTCCCACATTCCGATATTCATACGCGGACTTGGAGATCTCCTGATCAATCAACCTTCAACCAGATTGAGCACATTGCGATCGATGCAAGGTACTCTTCCAGTATTACGGATATCCGAACGTTCCGAGGCACCAACATCAACTCGAACCATTACCTTTTTGTAGCCAACGTACGGTATAGGATATCCCGAACGTCGCATAGGCAAGCTATACTGTAAGGAAGTTTGACTTCGGACGACTACAATCACAAGAGATCCCAAATCCTTTTCCGATCGAGCCTCCCTTAATCTCCTAAGAGATACCATGGCACCAGCATCACGTATTGCAGACCAGCAGACATTGCCAAAAGCCAACAGAGTCAGTGTTTGCCGTGGATCGCTAGGAGATCCATTGGATTGACGGTTTGTTGATTAGTAGATAGACAGGTCCCTTTATGGATGTTGAGATATAGGAACCGCGTGCTGACATTGTCGGACGTGGTGTTATTCAGGTTGTGTTTTCCAATGAGCCACTCATACACGGCTTCCTTACCTAGCCTTGTGTTAAAATATCCTAGCAGAATTTTGGTGCCGCAGCTGGGACACTAAGCATATGTTCGATATGCAGGTAATACCCGCGGAGGATACTTTGGTATGACGCAGCCTTTGTTAAATGTTCTTGTTTGAGCTTTTCATTACGATCTCCAGTCCCGGAGATGAATGGAGGATTACTGCCCCAGCCTTAGAATGGAATGGAATGTAAGTTCACGCTTAAGACCATATCGATATCACAAAATCACTTTCGACTGCAAGGTCGCACATGACAGGACCTATCAAGACGAGATGCACAGCGCCATGTCTTATTTTTTCATCCCTGCAAAACTTGTAAGATTATGCAATGATGATAGTGTCGTGTCGTGTCGTGTTTTTGTTTTTGTATAATTTGTGCGCATTTCGCGCGGCGAAGGAAAATCAGGGAGGAAAGAAAGAGAAGTGCCGATGAACGTTGGTTTTAAATGTTTGAAGGTTATAATGACTAGGAAATAAAGAGCTAGATAGGACATTACATAAGCGAGTTGTACAGCTTAGGAACATTTTACGATATTTTCGAGTACGTCCGAAAGTGGGCTTGAGTGTATACTGATGAGCATTCATAGCGAGACTGGTGTTACGGTTAAAAGTTTGAAGGGGCG
This sequence comes from Volucella bombylans, assembly GCA_949129095.1. Classification (NCBI taxonomy): domain Eukaryota; kingdom Metazoa; phylum Arthropoda; class Insecta; order Diptera; family Syrphidae; genus Volucella; species Volucella bombylans. The sequence goes on along the minus strand of OX422140.1, from coordinate 353,733,854 downwards.
GAATGCTACTGGCGATTTCTGTGGAGCGCTGGTGGTAAAAATAGCAATAAATCAGAGGGAGACACGAGACATTACTTAGGTGTTCGAGGTTGTCCAATATATTAGTATCACCTATGAGTTTTATCGCACGGTTTTGAATCCTATCTAGCAGGTGAAGAGATATTTTGGGCACAGTCGACCATTTGTGGACTCCAATTTCGGGCGGATGAATGCCTTATATATTCATCAGAGGGGTTGAAATATTTCTTACATCACTTGAGGAAACCTAGACATTTCGCAGCATTTTTGACGACAGCGAATATGTACACACGTACCGAGAATGGAAAGTTTTTCGGTTTCGGCGATGCAAGTGCCATTAATGGATAGTGGTTGGGTGTTTGAATTTAACTTTAATGACAGCAGACAACATTCTGTTTTGGAAGCATTAAATTCCTCTCTGTTGATAGTTTTCCAATTGGTGATGATATGATATGATCGGAAGTTAATAAGCTTAGCATACGCCGCCGTTCCCGTTCTACAGCCTAAGAGCAGGAACGTGAGTCCGGGAATTAATATGACAAGGAAAGGAATATATTCGAAGAGATCATTGATACAAATCAAATAGTGCGTCGGAGACAGAACGAATGCCTGGGGTACACCGCCATTTATTTTGTGAATATCAGACTTGAAACCATCCTATACAACTTGCATTGAACGTTCCGTAAAGTAATGGATGAGAACATTGAAGAAGAGGGTTGTCGATCGAAAAAGAGTGCATTTTCGGCAAAAGAACCTGATGGCAAACTCTGTCAAATGCCTTAGAAGTATCTTGCTTTGGTTCCACTTTTCGGTGAGACTTGACCTGTTGCAATGAAAATCGTACTGCCGGTCATTGAAAAGTTTTCGTGTTTCGATATATTTAATGAGCTGACGACTTTTCAACGTCTCCATGACCTTGGAAAGAAGGGACGTAAGTGCAATGGGTCTGCAGGAAGAGAGAGAAGAAGATTCGCCTTTTTTAGGGACGGGCTGGATAAATGCTGCTTTCCATCTGCTCGGAAGGAATCCTAAAGAGTAGGATCGATAAAAAAGCTTACGCAGTGGTTTTGCCAACGTGGAGTGGAGGAACACCTCTTCAGAAAAAGGGGAGATATATCATCTGGGCCAGCAGATCTATGTATGTTGAAATCTTTAAGAACTCTTGCTACTACACGAGTGCAAAAGTGGATATGTCCCTTTGAAGACTCGACTTTGTACTCGTAGGTGGAGACAAAGCAGAATCTGGAAGTGTTGAGCCGGCCGCAAAAGGTGCAGTAAGCAGATTGGCCTTTTCCAAAGAGCTGACAACTAGTATATCGTTATATAGGGTTTTTCAATAAGGACTTGACAAATTTTTTTTTAAATAAAACGCAAACCATTTGAGATATTTCAAAAACTTTATTATCGGCTTGAAGTGCAATCAAAACATTTATGAATGGAACTCGACTTCGTTCATATGGCCACCGCGGGCACGTTTGCAGCAGTCGATTCGTTGGACCCAATTTTCAACGACTCGGCCACACATTTCGGCCGAAAAGGCCTCTATTTCGTGTTCTAAGTGGGCTCTGAGCTCTTCCAACGTCGTCGGCGTGTTGGCATAAACCAATGATTCAACGTAGCCCCACAGAAAATAGTCAAGCAGCGTTAAATCGCACAATTCTTGAGTCAGCTTCATCTTGTATGGGTGTAAACCAAGATTCTTACGTAAAATACGCCATAATGTGGTCTGAGCGATGCCCAATTCTTGAGAACGCCGTGGAATTGACTGATTTGGATCGTTTGCTACGGACGCCTGAACGGTAGCGATATTTTCGACACTTCGACCAACCCGTTGTCTCACTGATACGGCAACATCACACAAAGAATATGCAGACTCAAATTTTTGCACTAAACTTGTTATTGCCTGTCTACTAGGGCGAGAATTACGACCGAAAATTGGAGTTAACGCTCTTAAAGTTGCAGTCATCGACTCCGAATTTCGGTAGAAAATTTTTATAATTTGCAGACGTTGCTCGTTCGTGTATTTTACCATGATGAAAATGTTGAGTTTACTGAATAAATTGACAGTGACAGAGTGATGATTAGGGAAAGAGTGCGTTCACAAATTAAATTCAAAGTTGTCAAGTCCCTATTGGAAAACGCTTTATATGAGCATTGGGATGGAGGATGAGGCAGAATCTCTAATAATTTTGACGAAAGACCAAACATTTTTACTACCTTTGGGACATTGTAGTATTTTTTGCCTCAACTTTTGGTGTAAAATTTGGCACGCTTACGAAAGACGTTGCAGTCATTCCATCTCTGTCGCGGTGGCTGTAAGTTGCTCCACTTCCTGCGGCGTTGCTGGTCTCTCATGAGCCATGTGTCTTCATGGGGGATATGTTATATGGTTCGCACACCCCAGTTTATCAACTGTTAAAATGTTTGAACTAAGATTGGGACATAAAAAAGCTTTAATATGTTTCTTAGCGAGTGCGCATATTATGTTCCTACCGATAGCCTGATGATTGTAGAACAAGTCGTGTTGTTCGTCTCGAAGGCCTATAATGGTGGAGTCCCTCACCAGGGCTCCTGGGTAATTCCGATGTCAGTATTTACTTCCCTTAGGAAAAAACTAGCAGATTATCAGAGGCACATCTGGTGCGCCTCAGTACGACCTTCAGCGTTATCCATTTTGTTAGCGATAATCAGGTCCTTCAACAATTTGTCGGTTGCGACGATGTCCGCATCGTCCTCAGGACCCAGTGACAGGATAACCTTAGCTTGGCTTGCCTGAAGCTAAACCTAAGCTTCTGGTGTGATTTCTCTTGTGCTGTAAGGCACTTATTATGGATAACGGGCAGGAAGGACATAGGGTTCTTATGGGGTTCCTCTGCTTTAGTGACTATTCAGTCACCAATTGGAGCCGCTGGATTGTGGAGTCTAAGATATTGCAGGAGCCTTCCCTCATTTATGTTCATATTGGGAAACCAAATGCGGGCCTTTTGTCTCCTTGGGATATCATCCGCTGAGATAATTCTGAGCTTTAAGCCATCCCTGGCGCACACTGGGGCAAAACACCACTAAAGGTGGCATTAAATCAACTATCAAATGTTGATGGAGCTCTTTGCAGACTTGTTATAACGGGGTCCGATGATAAAAGGAAAAAAAAGAAAAATGTCTGCATTTGTATTTTTCCGGCTATTTTTTCGGAAGTGGTGTTCTCTATAATTTTTGAAATCTTTATTGCGTGATCCTATAGCTGCCCTATAGGCAATAAAGCTTTTAAAATAATTTTATTTCCATGAATGAGATACTTATGGACTGTAGAAGGCATATACAAGGATACTTAGCAACGAAATATTTTGCAGCTTCATAAGCAAATTCTCGGAATTTTTCAGCATCAACCTCATGACCACAAGCAACCACAATCATGATAATATGGATTTTGAATAATCTCCTGGCTGTATTTCCGTCTTTAGAATTTCCGAGGCCCGGCTTTGGCTTCTCAACGATCAAACCCAAACGCTCCCGAAACTGTATTGTATTTGTATTTCTTTTTTCGTTTCACCAACAATCCTTTTATGTTCCTCTTGTCTAACTTGTCATTGTCTTATTTTTAATTTGTATGAACGGTGGAGTAGACATTTGAAACGGATCTACCCATGCTACACAGATGAACCAAACTGAAGATTATTCGTTTTTACTGGCCTTCTTATCATTTTATCAATGGAATTAAAATCCTTTGATGTGTTACAGACCTTTCCATCTATCATTGTGAATAATAAGTTGAAAGTATCTTCACCAACTTTAACGAGGCTAGGCTGGAGCTCTTTTATTTGATAGTCCACTCTTTGTTTTTCTGCCATAGATACGGGCGCAGATTCCTTGAGAAACTCAAATTTAAGAGGTCTACAATACCTAGTTGAACTTGGGCGAGTATTCTGCCAGATTATTTTTTCCCCCAGATATCAAACGAAGTGGAGCAACACATGTAATAAAAACAGATGAGTCATCGGCGTCAAGCCCATGAAACGCTTGCTTATACGAACTGTGGCCTGAACTTCCACTTGAAGTATAAGCTTATAGTTTTGAGTTCTTCAGGCCTAAGAGTTTCGATTACATCTTTTTGAACAGTTACCAAACGAGCAACTGTAAGGTTTAGTAAGCTTTGTAAATTAATACATACGGACATTTCTGATATACTCATATTTTCAGGCTCCAGATAGCAACCTTTTTTGCACTCGTGAACTACTTTGTATGAAGGAAATACTTTGGGAGCCTTAGATCATACAATTTCATGCTAAAAGAGTGACAGATTTGCTTCAATTATCATTGCTAAAGCTTCTTCCCCAGTCACTGAAACAAGTTTAATTGAGTCCCTCAAAGTCCCTTTTCTGAATTTTTCAGCATGATTTGGGATTGTTATCGCGTCATGCATTAACTTTGCAGCATCTAACTATCCAGAAGCTCTCAAACCCATTTCAGCTGCGTACGTCAACTCACCGGTAGGACTTCGTCAAGTGTTCGGTTTTCTGACGTTTTGATTTTTCTGAAGATTTTTCAAATGCAACCTTTGGACGATCTCGTCAGGCCACGAGTGAGCCTAAAAAATGAGTGGGGGTCTACCATGGTAGTGCTGTCTTACTAGGACAAGGCACTGATACAACCGACCTTGCCGGGGTATCTGAGGGAGCCGTTTGCGACCAGCTCGGTTTATCCACTTACTGGCCATGCAGCCATCAGTATGGGTACCTCAACTCTTGGGTTTAAAATCGGGCTTTTGAATTGGGCTTACTCCCGGCACCTTAATTTAAAAGGTTCGGGTTGCTCTTAGTTTCATTCTGAGAGCAATTAAATGACTGTAGCCATTCAAGGGGTGGTTTTGTAAGCGTCCCTCCGTCGCTTACGCCTCTCACATGACCCGTAGACTTTCTACAAGCCCTTCCGCTCCGATAAGGCGGCCACACAACGAAAGAGCACCATAGTGTGGCCCCCAAAATGATACAGGATTGGTCTTTGTTGCAAGTTCCTCATCCAAGACACTTTACATATGTTGTATTCATTGTATGAGGTTTTACGGTTCGCCAAAAGCAAATTTCTGACCTGAGGTAGTCTATCCTTCAAAGGATGATACTAAAACTTAAATTTAAATAATCTCACCAGAACCTGGTAAAACATATTCCTCTTTAGGTACCGGCTTCAAATGTCTGCAACGTTTTCGAATCTCAAATGAGAAATCTCTGTTCATTTTCCACTGCACGGAGAGTTATTTACCAGCCAATAGCTAACAACCAGTGTACATCCACAAATCTCTCTTTTCTTCCTTTGGATGTTCACAAATTTCCAACAAATTCGGTACAAATCCATAGTAAAGCCAACACCCTAAGGATAATATCGTACGTGTGTGGAAAACCCGATTCTGTCGATAGTGGGAGGGAGTGTAAAATTCAAAATTGGCGCAAGATCGTAAAATGCAATGCACTTGCCTGACAAATGAAATCCTCAGACCATGGTGCTCATACGAGTACAATACCCTGCCACCTATCTACTCAACCTTCCGTTGGTCCTTTTCGAAATGACATGACGTGTCATAAAATTAATCCAAGCAAATGACAAAGGATTGAATATATTCGAAGATAATTTAAGGACAATTCCTCTCAATAGAATTTCCGCAATTTCAGAGATTTTTCTCGACGAAAGGTGTTGGATGAGAAACTCATTCAAGGATAACAGTCGGGTGATTGGTTTCGTCAGGACATATAGATATGAACATATGTACACACGTGAATCTGTGCATGTACGCCTACACAATTCCATGGCGTTGTTCTCTGTAACAGGAAACAGGAAAGAGGTAGGTGAATACATATCCTTCGGGGCCACCGGATGATCCTTCATGTTTTCAGTTTTCTTTTAGAAATTTTCGCCCCATTTTTCTTGTTGCTTTCTCTTCCTTTTTCTGTTGTTATTGGTTCATCCTTGGGGTGATGTTGTTTGAACGATTGATGTGGGTAGATAGAATATATTTGAAATGGAAAGGAGAGTGGAATTTCCTTTTTTTTCTGTGTTTATGGATGGAGATCCTTCTTTTTTGATTTGAACTCGACCTAATTGAACTCGTCCATCTGTCTGTGTTAGTAGAGCCTATGCTATTTATGAATGATATGAGGAGGAGGGGTTGAAAGAACGACAGGAATGTTGCAATATCGACAATTTTTCTTTTATCTCAGTGAAGGGTATATAGATATGTGTACTCGTATATGAAGGAAACGCTTACTTGGATGAGGATTTTCTGTTCTTTGAAGACTCAGGTAAGAAGTCTCAAGTTTCCGTCACACAAGCGAAAGTCATCGAAAGAACGCCAACTTCGCCTACATTCACCTCATAAGCAATTGCAATAGTCTTCGCCAATCCAGAAGCATCAAGCGTCAGAGATTGGTGGCAATAATGTCAAAAGGCATTAAAAGAGCCGCTTCTGGTGTGATGGGTAGACCCTTGGTTTGATGATGGATATAAGGCAGCACTGCTAAAAGGGAACTGCTCCTGTGCTTACTTACTTACTTACTTAGGTGGCACTACTTCTACCGCGAGCATCGAAATTATCGAGTTGTAGAGGCTGAGTAGGGTCAATGAATCTCGAGAAAAAATTCTCCAGACGAGTCCTGAAACCAAAGGATACTCCCCCCCCCTCCCCAACTCCCAAAGCAATCCATCATTCCCCTGGGCTGGAACAAGGTGTTATACGACCCGTGCCGATGATCAACCTGGCTGAGGGCCCAGTATCTCCAAAAATAGCTCAGTCGCAAACGGAGTATCCGGATACCTGGCGACCTCCGGATTAGCTAGCCTTATCTGTATATGGCGGATATCTGTACAGATGGACACCCCTTTCTCCGCTACTCGTGGGACCATTAATGGATAACAACCAAAAAACAAAAACCGAGGCCGGTACTCCTTCATTACCGGGCGGTGGAACGGTGACTACACCGACTACCGGCAAGGCTCCTGCATTCCCGAGAGGAGGAAAAACTGTGGCAGGCCATGGTGCGCCATCCTCTAAAGGCAAAAGGAACGAGCCAAAAAATAAGAATTCAGGAAGTGTTAGGACTGTGGCAGGCCATGGTCCTATCACCTCCTCCACCCCTAGCAGCAGCAAGTTTGTGGCAGGCCACGGACTTGTCGCGGCTACCAAAACTCCTTCGGGGAGTGTTAAGACTGTGGCAAGCCATGGTCCTATCACTTCCCCCGCCCCCATCAGCAGCAAGTTTGTGGCAGGCCACGGACTTGTTGCTGCTACCAAAACTCCTCCCTCCAAGGAGGAATCTGGAGCTCAGCCGCATCGGCAACCTCCATCTAAGGCGCTCTACATAAGACGCCGAAATGCTTCACGCATCATCAAAACCTCCGGATCCATTCCGGAGGTTGAGAGAAGTGCGGAAATAAAGAGCAAGTTTGAGTGGGCTAAAAACATCCTAAAAGACGGATTTCCCACTGCTTCCATTGCTCCCAAAACATCAAAAGACTCCTCTAAGCGTCAGAGAGCGTTGGAGGAAACCGTACCGGTTTCCAAGAGGCCCAAAACACACAGTTCCACAACCCCTGGGCCATCCAACAGCAGATCTTTGAGGTCTTATAATGAAGTCCTAAAGGACGCATTGGTGATCGCGGTGATCGACAGGAGCGATACCGACGGTTCCATTACACCGAAACGGTGGCAATTGGTCAAGTTGAAGCTCTCGAGCAACTTCTTGGCCATCATGCGGGAAAACCCAGGACCACCTCCTATCACAAGCGACGCTGGCTGGCACCAAGGCCATGTCAAGCTCATCGCTTGCTCCAACCAGAGATCTCTCGATCTCTTCACCAAGGCCTTCGATGGTTTAGGAGAGATTTGGCCAGGTGCAAAACTCGAGGTCGTATCTAAGGAAGACATTCCTAGTAGACCTCGAACTCGCACCTGGATTCCAGCCGAACCCTCCTCTCCAGAAAATATACTGGAAATCATCCGGCTCAGCAACCCGACTCTTCCGACACATGACTGGAAAGTCGCGAAACTGGAGGAACTAAGGGGTTCTTATAGATGCGCGATAATTGTAATCAATAAGGAATCCCTTAATCCTCTGGCGCAGACGAAAGGCATGATTCGGTTCGGATTCGAGTCCATTCACTTAAGGGTGTACAAAAAGGATGAGCTGGATGCTGATAAGCAACCTCCTCCTCCTTTAACACCTGACATCACAACCTTGGATCTTGGAGCGTCGATATCCTTTCCAGAATTGGATAGCGACGACTCCAATCTGTCCGAGGTGACTACCAAGCCGTCGGTCTCCTCTTCTGACACACTGTCGGAAATGGAAACCGATGACGAAGCAATTAGAGGTTCTACACGATCAGAGATAGAAGATGAGCTCTTGGGCACATCTTCAGAATCGGAGGACCTCAACAACACCGTGGTGGAGGCGACTCTGGAAGACTGTAGCAATGATACGGTTTCTCCAGATTAATCTCCACCACTCAAAAAAGGCTTCGGCCGCACTCATTCTGCGTCTTTCCAAAGGCGCAGAAGACATAATTCGTGGACTTAGGACACCCTCATACGTTCCGCTCTATACAAGAGACAAAGGTAAGATTAGAACTTGTATATTAGTGAAACGTAGCCTTAATGTATTTCTGCTTCCCAACCTCAGTGACCCCGACCTAACCGTTGCCAGATTAGAGACTGCCAAAGGCTCTTACTGGCTGGGATCGGCTTACCTTGGCCACGACTAAGTGGGTCCTCTCCCTGGTGATAACCTAGAAAGGGTGGTACTAGAAGCGGGAAGGCAAAAAACTGGCCTCATAATCGGATGCGACGCTAACGCACATCATACGGTATGGGGCAGTACCGACATCAATGATAGAGGTGAGTCACTTTTAGACTATATTTTAAGTACTAACCTCTTAATTTGCAATATTGGCAATGAGCCCACTTTCATAACAAAAAACCGACAAGAAGTATTAGATATTACTCTTGTCTCCGACTGCATCAACCAAAGGCTAACAAACTGGATGGTATCGTCTGAACACTCCTTTTCAGACCATAGATACATCCAATTCAGTCTGAGTGATTCTCCCCCCCGCCAACCAGCTTTCCGGAACTACCGGAAAACTGATTAGACAAAATATAGAGGAATACTGTCGGAAACGATATCCTCTAAACTATCAAGTCCCCCGCGTGACACCAATGAGCTCGACATGAAAGTCAGGGAATTTACTCTGACTCTCAATAAGGCTATGGCCGCTTCCTGCCCTCTTATTCAACCAAGAGGCAAGAAAAAGCCACATTGGTGGACATCGGCACTAGGACTGCTCAGAAACACCTGCAGAAAACTTTTCAACGCAGCAAAAAGCACAAGAAAAGTGACCGACTGGGACTCATATAAAGAATCCCTCAAATTATACAAAAAAGAACTGAGGAAGGCAAAGCGACAATCCTGGAGGTCATTCTGCGACAAAATTACAGAAACCTCTGAGGCTTCGCGGCTAAGAAAAATCCTCTCCACAAATCCTATGATGCCCAGCTGTTTGAAAAAAACCGATGGCTCTTGCACAACCTCAAGTGATGAATCGCTCAACCTGCTTCTGGACACCCACTTTCCAGGTAGCTCCCAACTCGCGGCCAGTAGCAGCCCAAACAAGCCTACTGCAACTGTGACCAAAATTCATAGTCTGATTACGAGAGACAAACTGCTCCGGGAGCTGTATAGCTTCAAACCATACAAGTCTGCTGGTCTGGACGGTATTATACCTGCCGAGCTACAGAGATCCTCAGATATTATTCTACCAGTGTTGGAAAATATTATGAGGAGCTGTGTAGAACTTATCCACATTCCACTGTTATGGAGAGAAGTCAATGTAGTATTCATTCCCAAAGCTGGAAAATGTTCTCATGTAGTCCCAAAGGACCTCAGACCTATAAGTCTATCATCATTCCTTCTGAAAACTTTGGAACGACTGATTGATATCCATATTCGAGCTAAAGTTGATCCAAGACTTCTGTCTACGGCTCAACATGCCTACTGTAAAGGAAAGTCGGTGGAAACGGCTTTGCACTCTCTGACTAGCCACATCGAACGATCCCTACAATATAAGGAGTACACAATGGTTGCTTTCCTAGACATAGAGGGCGCCTTTAACAACGTCAAAACATCCGCAATCACGACTGCGCTGTCAACTCTGCAGGTAGACGGCTCACTTGGGGAGCTGATTAATCTAATGCTAACAAGCAGGATAATCAACTCCAAACTGGTTGCGACTTCTGCTAAAAGATATGTCAGTAGGGGTACGCCGCAAGGCGGTGTCCTCTCTCCCCTTCTCTGGAACTTAGTAGTTAACGAACTACTGATATACCTGAAAGCGGGTGGTAGCAGAGTGATTGCCTATGCGGATGACGTTGCCATAGCCGTCTCAGGAAAACATCTAAATACCATTAAAGAACTCCTCCAAGTAAATCTTAACAGATTAACCTGCTGGGCAAATCGCTGCGGATTGGGAATAAACCCCCATAAAACGGATCTTGTCCTATTTTCTAGGAAATTTAGAATTCCAATCATAGACCCTCCTTCAATTAACGGTACCAGTTTAGTTTTCTCCGATACAGCAAAATATCTGGGTCTGATTTTTGACAGAAAACTAAACTGGAAACCTAACATTCAAGAAAGAGTCAATAAAGCTACAATAGCTTTATTCTCTTGCAAGAAAGCCATTGGGAACAAATGGGGCCTTCAACCTCGCATAACCCACTGGCTATACATCTCGGTCATAAGACCGATACTTACTTACGGGGTGGTTGTCTGGTGGACGGCCTTGGAAAATGCAGTCAACCGCATTAAACTAAGCAGAGTCCAAAGAACAGCATGTCTATGCACAAGCGGAGCCTTGCGGTCTACCCCCTCTGCGGCATTAGATATTCTGCTTCACTTGACGTCCCTCGACATTTTTAGCAAGCAAGTAGCTGCGACTGCAGCTATTCGCCTTAAAGCGACTAAACAGTGGACAAATAATTCATTTGGCCACTCCAATATTCTTAATACATTAGGAATCCTCACAGAGAACACCGATTACACCATACCTGAACTTTGGTTTGACAAAAACTTCCATGTAAGCTTCCCCTCTAGATCATTCTGGGAGGAGGATGCTTTCATGGAGGACAAGTCAATCCATCTCTACACAGATGGATCTAAAACCGACAGCGGAGTTGGTGGTGGTGTTTTCTCAGATAAGCTAAATCTAAGCCTCTCTTTCCGCCTTCCAGATCACTGTAGCGTGTTCCAGGCGGAAATTTTGGCGATTAAAGAAGCTCTGTTCTGGCTGAAGAAAAACGTGATATCTGCAAAGGATATCCGCATATTTTCGGATAGTCAGGCCGCCATCAAGTCCCTGGACTCGGTCTCATTATATTCTAAAACCGCCCTTGAATGCCGATCATCTCTCATGGAGATGGCAGAGCAGTTCAACATTCACCTTTGTTGGGTGCCGGCCACAGAGACATTCCAGGGAACTGCAGAGCCGATGAACTCGCCAAAATTGGAACCACTCTACCTATCCTACCGGACAAAGTTAGTATAGGTATACCAATCGCTACGTGCAAACTAACACTAAAGCTACGTATTAGCTCGTAGATGCTAATAAAAGAGCAGACCTTAGGTGGACTGCTGGACGAACATGTCTAGCGACCAAACAAACAGATCTGGCCAAGGCTGGATCTGAGTCGATCTAAGTGTCTGATCCTTTTAGATAGGAAACATCTCCGCGCCATAATAGGTGTCATTACCGGACACTGCCTCATAGGCAAGCACGCAAGAAGGCTTGGCGCTTTTACTAACGATTTCTGTAGAAGCTGCATGGACGAGGAGAGGAGGAGACAAACCAGATCTGAGAAATGAGTTGGTGTATGCTCTCCACAAAGTCATTTCCGGCAAAATTGAATACCTCGGCCTGTAAGCAGTCAGGTGCTGTCGTTTTGTTGAATTTCAGCTTCGATCTTGCTGTTCTTACTACGGTTTGGCCAGATGGACAGCAGTTTTGGCTATCATAATCTAAGTCGATTTGTCTATACTACTTGACGATGAGTTTTTGGGCTTCTTCGTCGTTATACAGTCTCCACAAAGAGTTTTTCCATATTTTCAGAACCGGCTGGGGGACAACTACAAGGTTTCCTTTTTCAACTCTAAAGGGGTTTCTTGCTTTGACATGTTAGTACAACTTTCAGACGTTGTTCTTGGAGCAAGACCTCTCAATATCTTCAATCGCGCGCTTCTCGTACCTCGTTTTCTTCTTCTAGAGAAGCTGCTAGTAAAGCTCACGAACGGTTCGCGGCCTTCGTTGCCATGACGATTTGTACTCTTCTTGTTAAGCTGCATGCTTGCCTGCATTCATCATAAAACCGGGGATTTCTTTAGGGAGGTCGGGTTAGACGCTGCCGCTGATCTTCGGTACTTGATGTTGGTGGCATAGGAGTGGTTGAGAAATTTCGTGATACTCGTTCGGCTAAGGTTCTGGCGGTGTCAGTGTTGGTGTGAATAATTTGAGTTAGCGTTTCATGATCTGGAGACCGCCATGTCCCCTTGTGTATATTAAGATCAGGAAACTGTGTGCTTGCTAGTGATATTTCATCCCGCCACAAAGTGAAGTCCATTGGGGTACGCTATGTTTACCAATTGTTCTACCACAAATGTCCTCTTTTCTTGTCATGGCTTTAAAATCGCCTAGTTTTTAGATTTTAGCGTCACACTTAGGTTATTGCGCATAAGTCTTATCCAAGAGCTCGCAGATGCAATTTTTGGTGGCGTCGGCCTTGTGTTCCATAGGGGCATTGGCGCATATAAGGCCTATGTTAGCGAATTTAACCTTGATGCGTTTTGTCATAAAACATTCGCTCACATTTCGGAAGCTCTACACTCTTTGCCTTAGTCTGCCGCTCTGATTCTTTTCACTATATCATTCACCACACCATATATCACAGTTGTTAAGCTCTTTTTGTTCAGTTCATACTATCACACTTCGTGGATGGCGGTGATATCTGCGTAATAGCAGTCAATGGCCGCTGATAATTGTTCGACTGCACGGGGCCTGGCAAGTGTCCCGACATTCCAGTTTCAAATCCGAAGGTTATTGCCCTTTAAACGTTTGCAAGTATGTCAACTGTGAATCTATTTTTATTGGAGGCCATTGGTTGTATCTTTTTAAACTTTTCCGTAAAGGATTGGGAGCTATATGATGGCTTAGGCCAGTATTATGCTACTGGGCGAGTATGCACTTACCATTTTATCCGGCATGAGTAAGCAATTACTCATGCAGTTATCGGGCTTCACCATAGGGAGGTAAGACAAGCACTACTCTACGAGCTTCGTTGTTGTGCTTCTGGCCCAAATTATAGGAATCAGTTTCCCGATTAACCGCCCCTCAGGTCCCCGTTCTCCGCGCAATCGGTGCTGCAGATACGGAGAAATAAATTCCGAGTTTCGGACTATTCTTTCAAGAATTGGTTGTCTAATTACAGACCTTGATTTAGCAGCGCGCATTCTCAACCGTCATCCTCCACAATCGAACTAGATTGGCATGGAGGTTCCTGAAACAATCATTGGTCACGTCGTCCTTCTCCGCTGTCAGGGCGCGTGCGTTTATGAGGCTTATGTTGGGCAGATTTAATTTTTATGTGCATTGTCGTCAAGCGTTTACTTATATGCCTAAAACATATGACTTGTTTCCAAAGTCTTCTTGTAAGAGAACTTCCGCATCCAAAGACGCGCTTTAACTGCTGTCCTTGTTTCGCTGGTTGTCCGTAGCATTCTCCAGCCATCTCACTAAAATTAACTGCAGCACATGCTTCAATTACTTAATCCGGAGAGGAACGAAAACAACAAGAAATAATTCCCAATAAGAATGTCTCCATCCGTATATCCGTTTTCACATCAGCCAAGAGCTTTAGCGCCGGAGTGTTCTCTAAAGACATATGCATACATCTATCCTTCAGTCAACTTTCACACTGGAGCATTATCCTAAGCAAAGTTTCTGCAATTCATCAGAAAACTATTTGCGTCAGCCTGAATCTAATATCCCTGATGGGCATTGCAGAATACAAAGACAGCTAAGCAGCGGATTAATCACACAAAATCGTGGGCTTCCCTTAAAGAGCTACTGCTCTGCACGTTGTTTGCAATCCCCAATCCCTACTTCAAAGATCTTAACTATTCTGCCTCTTTGAAAATCATCGAACTTGAAAAATTTGTCACGAAGTTTCTATGGTTCCAGAAGTATCCATTGCTATCGTAGTGGACCTACAGCTGGTTCCAGCTCCTAGGCACAGTTTTAATGAGAAATACCCTAGCCTGATTTAGCTTTGGAACCTTACCTATCAATACGTGTACGAATAGATTTAACCGCACTGCAATCGCTCTTCGGTTTAATGTTATTATCCTTTACTGTCCTGTAAATCGATATTATCTTTATGTACCAGCATCTGTCTGTATATATGTTGAATATCAGCTCTACAGACAAACCTTGGAAACCAAAAAGAAGGACGTCTTGAATATGTGGGCCGTTCAATGGCCTGGTTGAGCAGGGTGCTCTATGAATGGTAATCTGATAAACCATCCGCTGCTGTTGCGTCGAAGTGCTCTTTGCACTTTTTCCCTGTCCACTTAATTTGCCTTTTTGACCCTTAGGTTCCTCGAGTGTCCAAAACCTTTCAACAGCGTTATTGTGGCCGCATGAAAGTGAAAAGGTTTTTAGGTAGGTAGGTAAAAGTGGCTGTTGGGAAGACCAACCCACTAAAGCCTATTGGCCCATTATGATGCCACGTAGATCTGTGATCCTTCTACTTCTTGCATGCTTGCCTATATGGCAATGTCCATTGATGACGCCTATGATGGCGTTGAGATGTTTCCTATTTAGACGGATCAAACTCTTAGAGCGATTCAAATCCTATGAATAGGTAGAGTGGTTCCCTGAAATGCCTCTGTGGCCCGGCACCCATCAAAGCTGAAGGTTGAACTGCTCTGCCATCTCCATGAGAGATGATCGGCATTCAAGGGCGGTATTAGAATTTAATGAGACTGAGACCAGGGAATTGATAACGGCCTGACTATCCGAAAATATGCGGACATCCTTTGCAGATATCGCGTTTTTCTTCAGCCAGGGCAGAGCTTCTTTAATCGCCAACATTTCCGCCTGGAAAACGCTACAGTGATTTGGAAGACGGAAAGAGAGGATTAGATTTAGCTTATCTGAGAAAACACCGTCACCAACTCCGCTATCGGTTTTAGATCCATCTGTGTAGAGATGGATTGACTTGTCCTCCATGAAAGCATCCTCCTCCCAGAATGATCTAGAGGGGAAGCTTACATGGAAGTTTTTGTCAAACCAAAGTTCAGGTATGGTGTAATCGGTGTTCTCTGTGAGGATTCCTAATGTATTAAGAATATTGGAGTGGCCAAATGAATTATTTGTCCACTGTTTAGTCGCTTTAAGGCGAATAGCTGCAGTCGCAGCTACTTGCTTGCTAAAAATGTCGAGGGGTGTCAAGTGAAGCAGAATATCTAATGCCGCAGAGGGGATAGACCGCAAGGCTTCGCTTATGCTGTTCTTTGGACTCTGCTTAGTTTAATGCAGTTGACTGAATTTTCTAAGGCCGCCTAAGGAGAGTCTACAATTGGAATTTCCTGGAAAAGAGCACAAAATCAGTTTTATGGGGGTTTATTCCCAATACACATCGATCTGCCCAGCGGGTTAATCTATTAAAATTTACTTGAAGGAGTTCTTTAATGGTATTGAGATGCTTACCTGAGACGGCTATAGCAACCGTTTCCAGGTTGGTGAGAAGGGATACCGCTTTGCGGCGTGCCTCTGCTAACTTATCTTTTAGCAGGAGCCCCACCCAGTTTGGAGTTGATTATCCTGCTTTTTAGCATTAGACCGATCAACTCCCCAAGTGAGTCGTCTACCTGCAGAGTTGACAGCGCACTCGTGATTGCGGATGTGTTGACGTTGTTAAAGGCGCCCTCTATGTCTTGGAAAGCAACCATTGTGTACTCCTTATATTGTAGGGATCGTTCGATGTGGCTAGTCAGAGAGTGCAAAGCCGTTTCCACCGACTTTCCTTTACAGTAGGCATGTTGAGCCGTAGACAGAAGTCTTGGATCAACTTTAGCTCGAATATGGATATCAATCAGTCGTTCTAATGATTTTAGAAGGAAAGATGATAGACTTATAGGTCTGAGGTCCTTTGGGACTACATGAGAACATTTTCCAACTTTGGGAATGAATATTGCATTGACTTCTCTCCATAACAGTGGAATGTGGATAAGTTCTACACAGCTCCTCATAATATTTTCTAACACTGGTAGAATAATATCTGAGGACCTTTGTAGCTCGGCAGGTATAATACCGTCCGGACCAGCAGACTTGTATGGTTTGAAGCCATGCAGCGCCCAGAGCAGTTTGTCTCTCGTAATCAGACCATGAATTTTGGTCACGGTTGCAGTAGGCCTGTTTGGGTTGCTACTGGCCGCGAGTTGGGAGCTACCTGGAAAGTGGGTGTCCAGAAGCAGGTTGAGTGATTCATCACTTGAGGTTGTGCAAGAGCCATCAGTTTTTTTCAAACAGCTAGGCATCATAGGATTTGTAGAGAGGATTTTTCTTAGCCGCGATGCCTCAGAGGTTTCTGTGATTTTGTCACAGAATGAGCTCCAGGATTGTCGCTTTGCCTTCCTCAGTTCTTTTTTATATATTTTGAAGGATTGTTGTTTTAATCCCAGTCAGTGTCTTTTCTTGTGGTGTTTACTAGGTTAAAAAGTTTTGAATTCCTTGAAGTTGAATTCCTTGACTTTCATGTCATCCTCGTTGTGGTCACGCGGGGGACTTGAGAGTACAGAGGATAGTGCTTCTGTCAGTATTCCTCTGTATTTTGGCCAATCAGTTTTCTAGTAGTTCCGGAATGCTGGTCGGCTGGGGGGAGCATCATTCAAGCTGAATTAGATGTATCTGTGATCTGAAAAAGAGTGTGCAGACGATACCATCCAGTCCGTTAACCTTTGGATGAAGCTGTCGGAGACAAGAGTGATATCTAGCACTTCCTGTCGGTTTCTAGTTATAAAAGTGGGCTCTTTGCCAATGTTGCAAATAAGGAGGTTAGTACTTAAAATATAGTCAAAAAGTGACTCCTCTATCATTGATGTCGGATGAGCGTTAGCGTCGCATCCGATGGTGAGACCAGTTTTTTGCCTTCCAGCTTCCAATATCACCCTTTCTGGGTTATCACCAGTGAAAGAGTCCACATGATCGTGGCCAAGGTAAGCCGATGCCAGCCAGTAGGAGTCTCTGGTCTGACAATGGTTAAGTTGGGGTCACTGAGGTTAGGAAGTAAAAATGCATTAAGGCAACGTTTCACTAATATAGGTACAATTTCTGATCCTACCTTTGTCTCTTGTATAGAGCGGAGCATATACGGGAGTCCTAAGTCCACGAACCACGCCTTCTACAATGATAACATGCTAACTGTATTACCAATTTCACGAGTGCGCAATGAATCATGTTTGGTTGCAATCACGAGAGCTGAAAATGCTCCGACCTCAATGAAATTCCCGTTGCTTACTAGTAAATGACGTAGCGTTGGTGTTGACTTAAAGCTGCTGGAAATACTAGTAGAACCTTCGATATGAGAGTAGATGACGTTTCAGATTTTTGAAGGGCTTAGTGAGCTTTGGACTAATGTTTTAGCCCTGCCATTCAACTAGTGCATATTAACCGAGAGTATTTTGAAGCTTGAAGACACTCTTTGATGCTACGATGCACCGATCATTATTCTTTAAAATGCTTGAAAGTTGATTCAAATACATCTGTAGAATACCTTTATACGCGATTATTTTAAACCTTGATGTATTTGATAGTCCTGGATCCTCGATGGTTCGTCCGTTATTCCACGGGGATTCCAATGATAGACCTCTATTTTCTGATTGCAGATAGGGTACCCAATACCTGCGGCACGTTATTGGTAACTGCAAATGGGAGACGGGGGTGCACTAGGACACTTCTACTTCATTAGGACTCCGACGGAGGAATCATATATGGATCAACGGCGGCATCCACAGCTCTACTTCTACTTTATATTTACTTCGAAATATGCGGAGCGTAGGTCTAAAGGGAGTTCCATGTTTATGCCAGAAGATGAAGAAAGCCAACGATGGCTTTTAGATCGGGTGTTGCTTATTAGTGTAACTTCCCCAGCATTTAAAAAAAATAATTCAAAGACAACCTTGTATATACATGGAATGTTATGATCCTTTACAGTCCATACAACTCGCAGAGGCTATAACTGCTATAAAGAAGATATTGCCGTAATTCAAGAATCCAGAGCGGCGTTGTGTTGAAATTTTCGCTGCGGGAAACAATTTGAGCCAGCTTGCAAATGGACGTGTATAAGTCCAGGGTATTACAACTTTCAACTTTCAACTTATTATACTGCTGATATGCTTTTCCCTCTTGGCCAGTCGGACAATTGCGTCATATCAGCTAATTTCTCGTACAGGAAAAGATTCTTAAGAGAACTGTATGGCAGTACGAGAAAGCCAGTTAGTTCGGACTTAACACCTTGTTAAGAAATTCTAACTGGTCGTTATGTTTCTTCGACAACTACGTAAATGACGCTACTCATATGATCACTGATATTCTTTGGAATGGGATTCTTTATCCATCTTCTGATTAAACAGTATCAGGCCAAAGGAACAGGCGTGGTACGGCTCGAGCTGTAACGAGGCTGTTAGAGTTAGAGAAGACCAACCCGAAAAAGGAAAACCGAAAAAAGTTCAAGCGAGCCAAGAATGACTGCAAGTTCTTTCTCAAGCTTGTGCAATTTCAATAAGCTTTTTCTTCAATCCTACTCTTTAGGACTGGTAATGTGGGTGGTGGTGTTGCGAGGCGGTTGATAATTAAAATCTTGTCTAGCGCAACAAATGGCCTAAAAGTATGCTACCTAGGCTAAGTTTGAGTTTACTTGAAGTATAGGGTTTTCCAATAAGGACTTGACAATTTTTTTTTAAAATCAAACGCAAACCATTTGAGATATTTCAAAAACTTTATTATCGGCTTGAAGTACAATCAAAACATTTATGAATGGAACTTGACTTCGTTCATATGGCCACCGCGGGCACATTTGCAGCGGTCGTTTCGTTGAACCCAATTTTCATAGACTCGGCCACACATTTCGACCGAAACGGCCGCTATTTCGCGTTCTATGTTGGCTCTGAGCTCTTCCAACGTCATCGGCGTGTTGGTATAAACCAATGACTTAAAGCAGCCCCACAGAAAATAGTCAAGCGAACGAGGTGGCCAATCGACTGGCAAATTTCTTGAGACAACACGCTCACCATACTTACTCTTCAATAAATCAATTGTAGTGTGTGCTGTGTGGCTTGTGGCATCATCCTGTTGAAATTACATGTCGTCCAAGTCCATATCTTACAATTCGGGCCAAAAATAATCGCGGATCATGGTGCGATAACGCTGACCATTCACAGTAACGTGACGATTGTTATCGTCGACGAAAAATGTGGCCCAATAACTCCGCTGGCATGCAAACCGCACCAAACATTTATTTTTTGTGGATGAAGTGGTGATTCATGAAGCACATGTGGATTTTCACCCGACCAACAACGCATATTCTGCTTATTGACGAACCCATCGAGCCAAAAATGAGCTTCTTCACTGAAGAGGATTTTGCGATGAAATTCATCATCTTGGCGCATTTTCTCAAAAACCCAATCGGAGAACTTACGTCGCTTCAAATGGTTCATCGGCTTCAATTCTTGAGTCAGCTTGATCTTTTATGGGTGTAAACCAAGATCCTTGCGCAAAATACGCCATAATGTGGTCTGAGCGATGCTCAATTCTTGAGAACGCCGTGGAATTGACTGATTTGGATCGTTTGCTACGGACGCCTGATCGGCAGCGATATTTTCGACACTTCGACCAACTCTTTGTCTCACTGACACGGCAACATCACACAACGAATATGTAGACTGAAATCTTTGCACTAAACTTGTATTGCCTGTCTACTAGGGCGAGAATTACGACCGAAAATTGGAGTTAACGCTCTTAAAGTTGCAGTTACCGACTCCGAATTTCGGTAGAAAATTTTTATAATTTGCAGACGTTGCTCGTTCGTGTACTTTACGATGTTGAAAATGTTGAATTTACTGAATAAATTGGCAATGACAGTTTGATGATCAGTGAAAGAGTGCGTTGACAAATTAAATTCAAAGTTGTCAAGTCCCTATTGGAAAACCCTTTACAAGAACATAACGAATAATTCGAAATTTACGAAGAAGGTATGAATTGTCAATCAGTGGATGACAGCTAAATAATGATGGTGCTGCCAGCTTGAGTTTCCAGCAAGTGTTGCCAATTATTCCTTAACAGAATGTTTACAATATAGAGCATAGTTGAACTATTGCTTATAACTTTTATTTTTGAAAAATCTAAAGCTTCTTCTATTGTGTTTTAGGGCAACAGTTGTTTATTTAAAATATTTGTAGCAAGTTTAGTTTCTAGATATAACCAGGCATTTGGACTTATTAGGGTTGAGTTTCAGGCCATTTTGCAAAGACCAGTCAAAAATACTATGAAGATCCTGATTAGTTTCAAGGCAACAATTTTCAATGAGACCTAGCGTGCAGCTTCGATAAATTTGGACGTCATCGGCATAAATGTATCTTAAGGAATGTGTGACTAGATCTGGTATCTCATTTATATATAGGGAGAATAAGAGAGGACCAAGAATTGATCCTTGAGGTATCCCTCGAGTTAAACAAAGAAAATCAGATAAGACATTATTAACAAAAACGGCTTGTTTTCTGTTGCTTAAATAGGATGAAATCAATTTAACAGCAGAAATAGAAAACCCAAAGTAGTGTTGTAGTTTTTTACAGAGCAGTGCGGGGTCAACAGTGTCGAATGCCTTAGAGAAGTCTAGAAGTATCAAAAAAGTTACTTCATCTTTATCTAAACTAGATCGAATATCTTTAACAACTTTTACCATAGCAGTAGTACAACTGTGTTTTGCTCGGAAGCCTGATTGCATATGGGTTATCATTTTATTGTGAGAAAGATACTCGTTAAGTTGGCTTTGCATTATTCGCTCGCATACTTTAGAGAGGAATGGTAGAATGGAAATTGGTCGAAATTCGTCCCCAATAGAGTTTTTTGGTAAAGGTATTACTTTAGCCATTTTCCACTAATGTGGGAATGTTCCTGTCATAAGGATAGTGTTTATCGCATGAGTCACATACGGTAGGATCAACGGTAGAATGGCTTTGATAAAAACTGGATGAATTTCATCGACTCCAATTGCACTGGATCTTATAGATAAAAAGCTGTCTACACATGCAAAGCTAAATGGTGATTGCACAACAGGCGCATTATCGATGCCGATTATCTAAATTAAGGTTGAGATTTGCTGTCCTAGTTGGTCCTACAGATACAAATTTGTGGTTAAGCGCATTGCCGTCAGTGTTATTTGGACAAGAAAGTTTTTCTTTTCCTATACCAAGATGTCGTAGGTTACTCCACAGTTTTCGACTACCCAGGCTAGATTTTAATCTGCTAGAGAAAAAATGTGCCTTTGCCGCCCTTATTTCTCGAACAACCGTATTACGGAGAGATTTGTATATATGGTGAAATTCAGCTATACGATATCGCTTCCACGGATTATACGCTTGATCACGTTGCTTAATTATTTGACGAATTTCAGTTGAAAGCCAAGGCTGTGATGGGTTTTTGATGGTTTTTGTTTTTACCGGAACATATTGGTTGAATTTAATTTAATTTAATTTTGGTGGGGACGAATGCCCCCATTTATTCGGCTTAATACAAGCTATAACTTAAAAAATAAACTTAAACTAAAACTTAAAACTAAGGTTGGTTGGAGTGGTGAAGGAGAACAGATTTGAGGTAGGAAGTGGTGCGGTGAAAGTCAAAGACGGTAGGGTATGAGTTGATTTGACGTAGCATACGGGAGATTGGTTCGTTCGCGCCATAGGAGGTGTGGTGGGTTGGTAGATAGAAGAGTCGAGGGGTACGTAGATTACGAGGGTTAGTGTTGAGGAAAATGGAGTTGTGAAGGGACGCGCATTCAACGTGACCTGAAAGGAGTCGATGAATGAAGAGAAAGTCTGCAGCATCTCTGCGATCTTCAAGGGTGTTTAAGTTGATAAGGTTGAGACGGTTTTGATAGGGGGGCAGATTAAAAGGATCGTCCCAGGGCATACCTCGGAGAGCAAATCGAACAAAACGGCGCTGAATGCCTTCAATTCTCGAGATATGAACACGATGATATGGGGACCATACTTGACTGGCGTACTCTAGGAGGGGGCGAACAAAGGTAATATAGAGGGACCTGGTCACGTATGGGTTGGTGAATTCTTTGGACCACCGTTTTACAAAACCTAGTGCAGAGTTGACTTTGAGGATTATCTCATCCATATGTAAACGGAAGTTGAGCTCGCTGTCACACAAAATGCCGAGGTCACGAAGAGATTGTACGGAGGAGATAGGTTGGTTATGGAGAAGATAGAGTCGGGGAGGAGATTGGTTCCCCTTATGTGAGAAGGTGATGGATTGGCATTTGGCGATGTTAAGTCCCAAAGAATTTTTGAGGCACCAGATCGAAAAACTATCAAGATCTTGTTGAAGGAGGAAAGAGTCATGGGGAGAGGAAATGGTTTTGAAAAATTTGGTATCGTCGGCGTAAAGGGAGACAGACGAGTGTTTGATGATCATATCGAGATCATTTATGGTTAATATAAAAAGAAGGGGACCGAGATGGCTGCCTTGTGGAACTCCAGAGGTGGCCAAAAATGGAGCAGAGTGGGCTGACCTAAAACGAACACTGTAAAAACGGTTTTTGAGGTAAGAGGATATCCATTTCAACAATATGGGTTCAAAGCCGAGGGCAGACAATTTAAAGATGATTAACCGATGAGAGATTTTATCGAAGGCTTTGCTAAAATCGGTTGCAACTACATCGACTTCATTGGCATTTTCTAGGGCAGAGCGGGCAAAGGATACGAATTCAACGAGATTTGTGGTGGTTGACCTACCCTTTAGGAAGCCATGTTGTCTAGGAGAAATAAGTGATTTGCATTGGAAGCTTAGAGCTTCATACAAAATACTTTCGAAGAGTTTGGGTATATGAGAGAGTTTAGCGATGGGACGATAGTTGGTTATTTCATTCTTTGATCCTTTCTTGTGGATCGGGGTTATGAAGGAGGTTTTCCAAACCTGAGGAAATTCTCCTTGTGAAAGAGATAGACGGAAGAGATTAGAAAGGGCAAGGGAAAGAGAGGAAGAACATTTTTTAAGAAATATGGCAGGGAGGCCATCTGGGCCGGGTGTGAATTCGTCATTGAGTTGGTGTAATTTATGTTCGATATAAGACGGATCAAAAACATGAAAGAGAAGTGGGCCATTGGAGAAGTTCAGTAGGTAACTAAAATAGGATGGATCTGGTACAAAGGAGTCGTTGGTGAAGGATTGCTTAGAAAAGGTGGCAAATAGGTTGGCAATGGTGAGTGGATCGGTTGATAACCTGTTGTTGAAAGAGAGGGAAGGAGGGTAACCATCGGACTTTCTTTTGTAGTTAACAAATTGGAAAAAGGACTTAGGGTGGTTTATAAGGTTGACTTGCGCATTGTTAAGGTAACGCCGGTAAAGGGAATCGTAAATTTCGGTGAAATGAAGATAAGCACCAAGATAGTTGGAATAGTCGGTAAAGGATCTGGTACGCAGGAAAACAGCCCATAACTTATTTCTCTTATTTCGTAAGGAACGAAGCTTGCGATTATACCAGGGAGGACTAGTAGATGATGTTTTAAGGCGGGCAAACAGAACGTAAAGGGAAAAAGAATTAAATATTTCTTTATAAAAAATGGATAAGGCATCATTTATACTTAAGTTGAAGAGAGAGTTAATGTTTGATTGGAGAAATAGTATCTGGTTATCTGGAGATGGCATTAAATAAATTTGTTCCCATGGTATGGCAATTATGCTCTGTTCAAGATTAACTCTGTCTATATTGGTAAAGTCTCTATATTGAAATGTAGTATCTGGTGCTTGGTTATGTACCCGAAAGTCATAAGTAAGAAAAATTAAATCATGCTTAGAGAAAGCGGGAGCAGAAAGTTGATCATAAAAAAGAGTGCTATCAGTACGACTAACGAAAAAAACATCAATTAAAGTGCTTGTAGTACTAACGTGATGAGTGGGAGTGGTAATATTTACTGGATGTAGGTCAAAAGATTTCATCCCTTTAACAAGATGCCTCTCAACCAAAAGATTACTGTTTAAGACACCACATATAATTATATTTTTAGAACCTACTGATATTGACTCCATTAAAGCGTATTAGGGTGTTAAATCTAACGGGTCCGCCATCTAACGTTTTTTTTTTCAACTAGTGCTTATTATTTGACAGATAATTAGTTTTATCCTTCCGCTGAACGAGTATGGTTCTGTATACGCTTGAACAACGCTGGGTCTTTCTACATCTTAAGCCATCTCTTACATATACTGCTACACCGCCACCACGATCATTTCTATCACCCCTAAAACTTAAATGTGAGCAGCGACATCTAGATTCACAGAGCAGAAAATGTCGATACTCGAAGACCAGAAGATTTCGATACTGGAATAACAAGGTCTTGACTGGAGAGTGGAATCGAATTTTCTAGCAAATTGGAAATTGTATGGGACGCTGGATGGCGAGGATTGTTCTCGAAGTATGTCATTCGAGTATAAATACCAGCATCCCCAAGGTATGCAAGTCAGTTCTAAAGTGAAATTTGAAGTGTTAATTAGGAGAAGTGATTAAGTGGTTTAAGTAAAAGATAAGAAAAGTATAAGCGGTTGAGAAATTGGATTGTACTGAGAGAAACAATTAAATAGTGAATTGTAACTGTACTGAATAAAGGGATTTGTATTGAAAAGAATAAGTTCTATCATTTGTACCCACACAAACATTTTACACTGGTGTCAGAAGTGGGATAGGACTTATTGTGTGTAAAAAAAAAAAAAAAAAAAGTGCTTTCTGACTTTTTGAAAAAGCTAGAATGGGTCGAAAACTATTGCAGTTGACCCTCGTCCAACACAAATCCGAGTTGGACAAGAGAAGCCTCAGCGCCAGTGGAGGAAAAAGTGACCTGGTGCTCCGTCTTCAGGAGGCTTTGAACAACGAGGGACATGATCCTGATGCATATTCCTTTGACGTTGACGAGGATGAACAGACAAGTACCGGCAGTGACATGTCTGCGATGATGCAACTCCTCTTGTTAAAAATGGACGACCAAAAGAAAAATCTGGAAGAACAAAAGAAAAATCTGGAAGAACAGCCTCGAACAAAAGCTGGACGAACAAAAGAAAAATATGGAAGAACAGAAGAACATTCTCCAGAACAGTCTGGAACAAAAAATGGATGAGCAGAAGAACAGCATTGAACAAAAATTCAACGAACAAACCAACAATCTGCACGGTCTTCAACAGAAAATGGATGAACAAAAGAATAATCTGGTAGAACAAAAGAACATTCTCCAGCAAAAATTCGAAGAAATCGATGACAAATTTGAAAGAATAGAGAAGAACGTTGATGACAAATTTGATAGAATAGAGAAGAATGTTGGCGAAAAATTCGAGGAAATGGACAGCAAAGTTCAGCAACTGGCAAAAGAGCTCGACACAGTGCGAAAACAGAAACTGCGAAAATGTTCTTTAAGCGGTCCAAGGAGAAAAGATTTGAAGCCTCCCTCATTCGATGGCCAGACCTCATGGTCTACTTATAAGAAGCAGTTTGAAATGGCTGCCTGTGCAAACGACTGGGACAATGAGGAAAAGTGCTTTGCCCTAACAATAGCCTTGC
Source organism: Volucella bombylans (assembly GCA_949129095.1). Taxonomy (NCBI): domain Eukaryota; kingdom Metazoa; phylum Arthropoda; class Insecta; order Diptera; family Syrphidae; genus Volucella; species Volucella bombylans. The sequence continues at coordinate 353,707,915 of OX422140.1, read as the reverse complement.
ACAGTCCTGCAGCAGAATTGTTGCAAACAGTAGACATCGAAAAGCATAAAGATTATGTGACTTTAGTACAGGCTATCGAGAAACGGTTTGGTTTCCTGCAGGCCACATGCAGGAGGTCTACAAGGTCCAATTGCAAAGCCGAACGCAGCAACGAGGAGAAACACTTCAGCAGCTCCTAGCAGACGTGAGTAGACTGGCACATCTGTCATACCCCACCGCAGGCCAGGAAATTATCGACGAAATGGCAAAAGATGCATTTATCAGGGGAATTGCAGATTTGAAGCTACAATCAGCAGTAAGGATGGCCGGGAAAAGAACCCTTGCTGAAGCACTTGCCTTCGCTCTGGCGATGGAAGCATCCAATCAGACTTCCAAAGGAATGCATTTCGTAAGTGAAATAGTATCTGGTGAATGCTTCTGCTCAAGACCATCTACCATGCAACGAAATATCCCGCGGGAGAGACGAAGGATGCGCTGCTGGAACTGCGATAAAGTAGGACATTTGCAAGGGCATTGTAAAGAACCGGTACGAAGAGAAGACTGCCTGCACTGGGGATACAGGCAAATAGAAAGAAAAACCGACAGGAACGGCTACCAAGAAACCGGTCAAATTTCCAGAAGCAATCAGTTAGGAAATGCTTACTTCGCGGGGCAGAAGTCTGTAGCAGGAGTCGACTCCAGGGTAATTATCCCAGTCTCACAGGTAAAACAATGCAATGAAAGCCTCCTAGCAGAAGTAGTCAGTGGTAAAGAAGCGAAAGAACAGGCAACTCTCCAAACGATCAGGACTGAGCCAATAGAGGGTTGGAGTATAGACAAAATCCGTTCCTCCCAACAGGCAGACAATGACATCGAACCAATATTGGCCTGGAAAGAACACGAGGAAAGACCAAGCTGGCAGCAGATATCAGATCGGAACCAAACTCTGAAGGCATACTGGGCACAGTGGGACTCGCTTTTTGTGCAAGATGGATTGCTGAAGAGAAAATGGGAAAGTGCAGATGGGACAACATCTCGTATGCAGCTAATTGTGCCACGATCCAGAGTCAACCAAGTGCTCCATGAAATACATGACGGAATCTCAGGAGGCCATTTGGGAATAAACAAGATGTTGGAAAAGGTAAGGGAACGTTTCTATTGGCTAAGCGCTAAACAAGATGTCGAGAATTGGTGCAAAAAGTGCATAAGATGTGCAGCTACCAAGGGTCCAAAAGTAAAGCCACATGGACAAATGCAACAATACAATGTCGGAGCACCTTTCGAACGAATAGCCATCGACATCGCTGGGCCGTTTCCGGAAACCTTTAATGGAAACCGATATACTTTCGTAGTCATGGATTACTTCAGTAAGTGGCCGGAAGTGTTTGCCATCCCAAATCAAGAGGCTAAGACCGTAGCCGAACAGATAGTCAACAACTGGGTGAGCAGATTTGGGGTCCCAATGGAGCTGCATTCTGATCAAGGGCGAAACTTTGAATCAAAAGTCTTCCAAGAAATATGTCAATATTTGGGAATAAGAAAGACAAGGACAACGCCGCTACACCCTCAATCTGATGGAATGGTCGAGCGATTCAATCGGACCTTGAATGAGAATCTATCTAAGGTTGTCAGCAACTGCCAGCGGGATTGGGATCGACACATACCCCTCTTCTTAATGGCCTACCGAAACGCGGTCCATAGCTCAACAGGGCACACACCATCCGAGATCTTATTTGGTCAATCAATTCGGTTGCCAAGTGAAGCAAAATTCGGATCCCCACCGACGGAGCCCAAAGAGGTGAACGACTACGTGAATGACTTGCGCAGCAGGATTCGTAAATTGCATGAAGACACCAGAGAAAAGATGAAGCTAGCAAGCAGCCGCATGAAAACTAGGTACGATATCAAGGCGAAATCTTCCGGTTTCAACGAAGGAGATCTGGTTTGGCTGTATAATCCTCAGCGTAAGAAAGGCAAATCACCAAAATTGCAACAGGACTGGGAAGGTCCATACAAGGTGATAACCCGCATTAATGACGTTGTCTACCGGATCCAGCGTGGGGATCGAGGAAAATTGAAAGTGGTCCATTTGGATAGAATGTGTCATTTCAACGGGATGCTGAATGACGAAGTTGTTCGGGACGAACATTTTACAATATATTGACTTCTCTGTATGTATGTCGCTTGTGTTCACGTTGTAAAGACTGTGTCTCACTCAAATGCATTCTAATGGGTATAATATTGTAAAATGTTTGTGTGGGTACAAATAATAGAACTTATTCTTTTCAATACAAATCCCTTTATTCAGTACAGTTACAATTCACTATTTAATTGTTTCTCTCAGTACAATCCAATTTCTCAACCGCTTATACTTTTCTTATCTTTTACTTAAACCACTTAATCACTTCTCCTAATTAGCACTTCAAATTTCACTTTAGAACTGACTTGCATACCTTGGGGATGCTGGTATTTATACTCGAATGACATACTTCGAGAACAATCCTCGCCATCCAGCGTCCCATACAATTTCCAATTTGCTAGAGAATTCGATTCCACTCTCCAGTCGAGACTTTGTTATTCAAGTATCGAAATCTTCTGGTCTTCGAGTATCGACATAACGAATGCATAGTCAATAAGAGAGTCAGAAGAAGATAAAAGGGTCTTTCTACATCTTAAACCATCTCTTACATATATTGCTACACCGCCACCACGATCATTTCTATCCCCCTAAAGAGTCTGTATCCATTCAACTTATAAATTTCATTATTAATGTTTGGCTTAAACCAACTTTCTTGATTTTTCGAAAACATATCTAAATTCTTCGATTTTAGGAAGCAAATATTGTGCGTTTATGTGGGCTACCTTAAATCCTTCTCTACGAGAACAGAAAACATTTAACATAGGTTTAACACTGCCATCGTTAGTATCTATGGAATTCACATTATACCCATTAGAATGCATTTGAGTGAGACATAGTCTTTTCTAGAGATGCCACGAATAGTGAATTTGCCGAATAACGAATACCGAATATTCGGCTAGCTCATAGGCCGAAAAGCCGAATATTCGGCACTTAGTCGATTTCTCGGGTAACATGTGTCAACCTGCATCATAATAATGTGTTCGCCAACTACGTAGTGGACGTGTTTATATCATTTGAGTGTAGCTCGTGTCACAACAGGCATTATTAGTTGATTGTGGCATCGAATTGTGTTACTAAAAGTGTACTATCAAGTGTCTTGGGGAATATCATTGTTTTACTGTTAAAAAGTTTTAAAAAATGTCATCGTTTCATCAAAAATCACCTATTTGGAAATTTTATGAAATTTGTAGTGAAGACAATAAACTAGCAGTCTGTTTGTTGTGTAATAGGAAGATCTCGCGATCTCACACATAGTGAAATTGGGTGATGTGAGTGATTTAATACAGTACAGACGTAGTAGATGCTGTGGTTTTGTCAGAAAATTGCATGTTTAAACTGGTGATATTTTCACGGTTCTATTTTCTGCAGTTAGTTAATTAGTATTCCCTTTTTTGTTTCCAGCTACAACTTCTTTGAAAAACCATATTCAAAACAAACATGCTGAGCAATACGCTACCGTAACTAGAGCTCCGTCGGTAAGCGGAAGTAAAAACGAAAAAACTCCTACTTCTACCATTTCCAAAATACTGGCAGTGCCAAGCACATCAAAAACGAAACAGTTAACTATAAAAGAGACAGCTGAAAGGACATTGCTGTGGGATATCAATAATCCGAAAGCAATTGAATATCATTATTTAATTGGTGAAATGATTGCTTTCGATAATGAACCGTTATCAATTGTTGAACATGTCGGCTTTAACAGGCTTATGAAAAAGGCAGTACCAAAATACAAAATACCTGGTCGCACTTATGTACATGACCGAGAAGATTATTCTTGATATATACAACAGAATTTGTTCTAAAATTGAAGCAAGTATTTCACAAGCAATAGCAGTATCTGTGACATCTGATATGTGGACTTGTCAGCACAACAACCAAAGTTTCTTAAGTTTCACGGCCCATTGGATATCTCCAAATTTTATTCCTGAACATGGGGTATTAGCTATGAAGCCATTTTCTAATTCACATAGTGGTACCAATATCGCAAAAGAACTCAATGCTATTGCAGAAAGAATATTTCACATAGCAAGAGTCATTTTGTTGCTCATGACAGTGGAGCCAATATGATAAAAGGCGTACGAGAAGCAGAATATGATTCTGCCAAGTGTTTTATTCATTCACTACAACGGGCTATCCAGGAATCATTAAAGTCTCAATTAGAAATTCCACAGATGGTAGCTGCTGCGAGGCGAATTGTTACCCATTTTAACCACTCAGGTATAGCACAACAAAAGCTAAAATACATTCATCAAGAACTTAATTTGCCAGACCATCAATTAGTTCAAGATGTAAACACACGTTGGAATTCAACATATTATTTAATGGAACGATTATTAGAACAAAAGCGAGCCATCTCTTTGTACATAACTGATCATGGTTCTCTAAACAATTTAACATCAACTCAATGGCAGCTAATGGAAGAATGTATCAAACTCCTCAAACCATTTGAAGAGATTACAAAAATAACCAGTTCGGGCATTTCCTGTATTTCTGAAGTGATTCCACATGTTGTAACGTTGTTGAAATACCTGGAGAAAGAAGACACAGCAGAAAGATCACCAAATTTATTGAAAATGAGACTATCACTGCAAGCTGAAATTAAAGCTCGGTTCAATTTTAATGAAAATGACAAATATTTGATTGCAACTTTTCTTGACCCGCGTTTCAAAACTAGTTTCCTGGGATTAGTTCAAACACAAAGAGCAAAACAAAAGATTCTTTTAGAAGCTCTAAAAAAGAGTTGTGACGAGTCTAGTGGCACCGATGATGAATTATCTCCACTTCGAAAGAAAAGAAATGAAAATGAAAATGAAGAAACCATTGAGACACATGACAGTTTCTGGAATTGTTTTGAGGAAGTCGCTACAGAAAACATGCACAGAGATGAAGATGTGGAACAGAGAAGTTCAATTGCACATGAAATTGATTTTTACACGAAAACTGCTCGCATAGATAGGACGGACGACCCTTACAAATGGTGGTCAGCAAATTCAAAACAGTATCCAAGCTTAGGAGAATTTGCTAAGATTTACTTATCATCTCCAGGGAGCAGTGTATATAGAAGCCGGTATAATTTATGAGGAAGAGCGTAATCGTTTGTTATCAACAAACGCAGAAAAAATTGTCTTCCTTCACCATAACTTACCATTAATGGATTTTAAATATTAAATATGTTTTTTTCTTAATAAAATAAAAAAAACTTGAAAAAAATATGTATTGTTTTGTGATGATTTTTTATTGTCCTTACTATTTTTTTACTAGTTGGCAATATTCGGCCGAATACCGAATAGTAAAATAAGTAGCCGAATAGGCCGAATATCGAACAGTGGCCGAATATTCGTGGCATCTCTAGTCTTTACAACAAGAACACAAGCGACATACGAGTACATACAGAGAAGTCAATGTATAATAATACGTACAATTTAATTTTTCATAGCATACGTTTAGGATACCTACGCACAAAATGAGCATTTTATATTAATTTAAATGGAAGAAAATTTAAGTTGTTAGTTGTGATGATACTTCTTGATGTCTCTAGGCGATGGTGGTAAAGTTTTCTTCGTTCTCTATCATTATGCTGTTCCCTTTTGCAGTTTCTTTCACGAAAACAGAACCAGATCGTGTATAAACAGAAAACAGCTGTTTGTGGCGCTTCATTTGAGCTGCTTTATGAAGAAGAGAGCGATTTTTGGCAGTTACTCGTAGGCTCTCGTGCATAAAAATGTTTTTGTTGGAGTCTATACCAGCATCATGCAGACACAGCTGTTTTTTGTTTATTTTGCAGTGGTGAGCAAGTTCTATTTCGTTCTTTGACCAAATAAATGAATTGATCGTGCCTAATTTAGCCCAGTCAATGGCATAGTTGATATTTTCTAATTCTTCCTTTACAACTTTAATTTTGTATTGAACATTTGTCATTACACATCGAAATTTAATCTATTGTCTTCTTTTAATAATTTCTGTATTTCGTTTTACACTTTAGTGATATTATTCATCCTCTCATTATATAATTGGTTTATTACAACTTGCTTGTTATTATTTTTTGGAACATCTGTGGTTTTTGCTTTAATGGTGACATGGTCTGGATTGGCAGCAATCCATTTCCAGACGCTGCCAATGAAATTTAAGGAACGTTTTGTTATTCGCTGTTTTCAAGTTATGTAAGAGATTTATTATTTGTTGCAACTCATGTGTTAGTAAAGGGAATATGTTATGGCTTTGGATTGATTCAAGTTTAAGGACTGGAGTTATTTCCGATATGAATTGTTCGTTTAAAGTTTCGTCTGTCCAATGTGAAAAGTTACTACTTGTGAATTTGAAAAGTTCAATATTTGTACTGTTGCTTGACTAGTGCAAAAAGCACATCTGGAAAGATAAAGGTTAATTTCTAATAGACTTTTGTGCACTATTTTGCCGGATTCGGCGGTTATTATTGTAGAATTCTTATTTTCCTTAACAATTTCTTGTCGATATCTACCTGTAAGTTTCGGGCCTATTCGTTTATTATTCTTTACATAAATAAAGATAGTCTTTATTCGGTTTCCTTTTTTTTGTTATGGTATGTCGTATCCTTCTGTTTAATTTTAAGTCTTTCAATGTTAGTCATCCGTGTCAAGTGATGAATCACTCAACCTGCTTCTGGACACCCACTTTCCAGGTAGCTCCCAACTCGCGGCCAGTAGCAGCCCAAACAAGCCTACTGCAACCGTGACCAAAATTCATGGTCTGATTACGAGAGACAAACTGCTCTGGGCGCTGCATAGCTTCAAACCATACAAGTCTGCTGGTCCGGACGGTATTATACCTGCCGAGCTACAGAGATCCTCAGATATTATTCTACCAGTGTTGGAAAATATTATGAGGAGCTGTGTAGAACTTATCCACATTCCACTGTTATGGAGAGAAGTCAATGTAGTATTCATTCCCAAAGCTGGAAAATGTTCTCATGTAGTCCCAAAGGACCTCAGACCTATAAGTCTATCATCATTCCTTCTGAAAACTTTAGAACGACTGATTGATATCCGTGGTGTAGTGGTAGTAGCAAACGCTTCTCACTCGGAGGGTCCAGGTTCGAATCCTGCCCATGGCAAAATCAGTTTTTCATTGTATAATTGGAACTCAGACAAAAAAATTCTGCGTGTGAAGGCATAACACTGACACGTAGATTTGGCTGTTATAAGAGTTTCAAGCAATGAAAAAAATACTGGGAATTATATATCGAACCACTCTGAGTGAAGAAAAACTCTCCGTCCTATTCGGACGTCCACCCCTGGAGAGCAAACATAGAAACCAAACACACCTGAGTTTCAAACCACTACAAAAACAATTTTCCTTTCTCCTCCTTCTAACTTTCCGCCCGCGCCCTGGCAACAGTAAAAGGGTATCAACCCCTTAGGCGCGCGTAAATTATAAAAAAAAAAAAAAAAAAAAAAAATATTCGAGCTAAAGTTGATCCAAGACTTCTGTCTACAGCTCAACATGCCTACTGTAAAGGAAAATCGGTGGAAACGGCTTTGCACTCTCTGACTAGCCACATCGAACGATCCCTACAATATAAGGAGTACACAATGGTTGCTTTCCTAGACATAGAGGGCGCCTTTAACAACGTCAACACATCCGCAATCACGACTGCGCTGTCAACTCTGCAGGTAGACGGCTCACTTGGGGAGCTGATTAATCTAATGCTAACAAGCAGGATAATCAACTCCAAACTGGGTGAGACTTCTGCTAAAAGATATGTCAGTAGGGGTACGCCGCAAGGCGGTGTCCTCTCCCCCCTTCTCTGGAACTTAGTGGTTAACGAACTACTGATATACCTGGAAGCGGGTGGTAGCAGAGTGATTGCCTATGCGGATGACGTTGCCATAGCCGTCTCAGGAAAACATCTAAATACCATTAAAGAACTCCTCCAAGTAAATCTTAACAGATTAACCTGTTGGGCAGATCGCTGTGGATTGGGAATAAACCCCCATAAAACTGATCTTGTCCTCTTTTCTAGGAAATATAAAATTCCAATCATAGACCCTCCTTCAATAAACGGTGCCAGTTTAGTTTTCACCGATACAGCAAAATATCTGGGTCTCATTTTTGCCAGGAAACTAAACTGGAAACCTAACATTCAAGAAAGAGTCAATAAAGCTACAATAGCTTTATTCTCTTGCAAGAAAGCCATTGGGAACAAATGGGGCCTTCAACCTTCCATAACCCACTGGCTATACATCTCGGTCATAAGACCGATACTCACTTACGGGGTGGTTGTCTGGTGGACGGCCTTGGAAAATGCAGTCAACTGCATTAAATTAAGCAGAGTCCAAAGAACAGCATGTCTATGCACAAGCGGAGCCTTGCGGTCTACCCCCTCTGCAGCATTAGATATTCTGCTTCACTTGACACCCCTCGACATTTTTAGCAAGCAAGTAGCTGCGACTGCAGCTATTCGCCTTAAAGCGACTAAACAGTGGACAAATAATTCATTTGGCCACGCCAATATTCTTAATACATCAGGAATCCTCACAGAGAACACCGATTACACCATACCTGAACTTTGGTTTGACAAAAACTTCCACGTAAGCTTCTCCTCTAGATCATTCTGGGAGGAGGATGCTTTCATGGAGGACAAGTCAATCCATCTCTACACAGATGGATCTAAAACCGACAGCGGAGTTGGTGGCGGTGTTTTCTCAGATAAGCTAAATCTAAGCCTCTCTTTCCGCCTTCCAAATCACTGTAGCGTGTTCCAAGCTGAAATTTTGGCGATTAAAGAAGCTCTGTCCTGGCTGAAGAAAAACGTGATATCTGCAAAGGATATCCGCATATTTTCGGATAGTCAGGCCGCCATCAAGTCCCTGGACTCGGTCTCATTGTGTTCTAAAACTGCCCTTGAATGCCGATCATCTCTCATGGAGATGGCAGAGCAGTTCAACATGCACCTTTGTTGGGTGCCGGGCCACAGAGACATTCCAGGAAACTGCAGAGCCGATGAACTTGCCAAAATTGGAACCACTCTACCTATCCTACCGGACAAAGGTAGTATAGGTATACCAATCGCTACGTGCAAACTAACACTAAAGCTAGATGCCAATAAAAGAACGGACCTTAGGTGGACTGCTGGACAAACATGTCTAGCGACCAAACAGATCTGGCCAAGGCTGGATCTGAGTCGATCTAAGTGTCTGATCCTTTTAGATAGGAAACATCTCAGCGCCATAATAGGTGTCATTACCGGACACTGCCTCATAGGCAAGCACGCAAGAAGGCTTGGCGCTTTTACTAACAATTTCTGTAGAAGCTGCATGGACGAGGAAGAGGAGGAGACAATCCTACTCTGCACATGCCCAGCTCTCTCTCAGAGAAGGAAGCTTCATCTAGGAGCTTTCTTCTACAACGACCTAAACGATCTAGAAAAAATAGACGTTAACAGTCTCCTACGCTTTATTATAAGCTCAAACTGGTTCCAGTAGTAAGAAGATCATAGATCCACGTGGCATCACAATGGGCCAATAGGCCTAAGTGGGTTGGTATTTCCAACAGCCACTCTTACCTAACCTAACCTAACCTAGTCATCCGTGTCTTTTTAAATTGTTCTGGGTTTAGTCTTGGTATTCGTCCGTAAAACAGTTCTATTGGATTCCTACCTGTGTTCGAGTGGATAGTGAAGTTGTATTCGTTGATGGCTCATTCCAGGAGCTCTTCAAAGGACCATGGAGGTCCGTCTGATTTTAGACATCTCATGATTTCAGACAATGTGGAGTGAAGTGAACTTGACCGTTCACTTCACTTTTATATGGTGGGGCTTTGAAAATTTTGATTTGAAGGTCGTCTTCCATCATTGAAGTTATTGAGTCTGTTGTTTTTCGGTGGAAAAGATGTCGATATTATCCAGGACACACGGATAATTAGGGTGTAGGATTCAAGTGTGTTTTGTTGGGATGTCTGTCGTATTTGTTTTCCTTACAAGTTGCACAGCGATTTACTATGACTTTAATTTTTGAAGACATTTTAGGGAAGTAGAAATTCTCTAACAAATGAATACGGTTCTCTTCGGCGTTGCAGTGAGCGCGTCGGTGTATCTTTAGAATTTTTTTTTCTTGCTCGATTTCGCTGTGAACGTCTTCTACTAATTTTAGGGTAAATTTAATACGGTAATCCGTGAAGTGGAGCAGACCTTGTACCTTTCCCATAGTTTCCTCGTTTGTCAAAAGTCCGTTTATAGTGTTAGGATTCAGATATCGCTTGAATGCGTTTATTAAATTTGCTGCTGTGTACTCTGGTTTGGTAAAGTTATGTCTTGTGTAATTATCGAATGGTTTCCTAATTTGCTAACAGTTTTCTTCGCCTACTTTAAGTATTAGTTGGTTTATGGATGTTTCGTTTATGGGTGTTTCGACTACAGGAATTAAATTTTCGGAAGAGCTATCGGCACTATGTTCGTTTGGGGTCATTGAGTGAAATTTCGCTTATTTGAGGAGGCCTTGAAAGAGAATAGGCGACTACGTTTGCTTTACCTGGCTTATACTTCAGTTCATAATTATATTCATAATTATATATAGGGGTGGCTGTGGTGTAGTGGTAGTAGCAAACGCTTCTCACTCGGAGGGTTCAGGTTCGTATCCTGCCCATGGCAAGTCAGTTTTTCATTGTGTAATTGGAACTCAGACAGAAAAATTCTGCGTGTGAAGGCATAACACTGACACGTAGACTTGGCTGTTGTAGAGTTTCAAGCACAGAAAAGAAAAATACTGTGACATACCTCGAATCACTCTGAGTGAAGAAAAACTCTCTGTCCTATTCGGACTCCCACCCCTGGAGAGCAAACATAGAAACCAAACACACCTGAGTTTCAAACCACTACAAAAACAATTTTCCTTTCTCCTCCTTCTAACTTTCCGCCCGCGCCCTGGCAACAGTAAAAGGGTATCTAACCAATTAGGCGCGCGTAAATTATAAAAAAAAAAAAATATTCTTCTAAGATAAGCTTCCATCTTTTCATCTTGCTGTTAGTGTTCTTATTGCTCAAAGCATAAGTGAGAGGCTCATGATCGGTAAAGATTTTCACTTTTCTAGATCCATAGAGGAAGTTATTTAATGACCATATAATGGCAAGCATTTCCTTCTCGTTCGTGGCATAGTGTTCGTCGGTCTTGTTTAGCGTTCTCGAGGAATGTGATTAGTTTGCCGTCTTGAGGGAGGACTGACCCGATTGCATAGTCTGAGGTATCCGTGGTCAGTTCAAATTCATTTTTGAAGTTTGGATATGACAGGACAACTTCTGCCGAAATAAGTGAATTCTTTACTTTATTGAATGCTTCCAAGGCAACTTTGTCCAAGTCAATGGGTTTATTTTTTGAAATATTCTTGGACACTTGTCCATCTTCCCCTCTTAAGAGGGATGTCAGGGGCTTCGCAAGTTTTGCGGCGATAGTATCCTGACATACTGAGAAATGAACGGAGGTCTTTAAGCGTTTTAGGGGCTGGTCGATCTGCAATCGCTTGGAGTTTTTTTTTCTATTTCTTTCTGAAAGAACTCACATTTGTCCAATTGTATTTTCATATTGGCGGCTTCTAGGGTTTTAAATACTCTTTCCAGGTTCTTGAAGTGTTCAATCTCGTCTTTCCTGAAGATGACGATATCGTCAATATAAACATAACACACTTTCCGATGTACTTTTTCAGAATATCATCTACAGCTCTTTGAAAAATAGAAGGGGCATTCTTTAGCCCGAAGGAAAGTCGAGTGAATTCGAATCTGCTGTGAATGTTGGCGTTTCTGTGGAACAAACTGTTGGTTGCGAGGCCGGTTCTGGTAGTTGATCCTTTAGGATTTGATGGAATCATCAACGTCCATTGGCTTCGGAGGAGGCGGGCGCTGATCATTCGTCCATCGACCATCGACGCGAAGAGACGTGTTTCGGATTTTCTTGTGAATTAGAACAGTGCACATAGTAAAAGTAAAGTGTGTGACAAAAATTGCAAAAGGGGCAAGTTGGCCTAGTGGAAGTGACAATCAATCGGCTACAAAGCGAGCCGAGTTCTTGACTCCTGGTTAGAGAGAAACATAACATAAGGCCATCAATTTATGGATAAAGACGAGCGGTTCGCTTGCAACAGCGGATCCAATGTATGACGTGATCAAATCAGCCGATGAGGCAATAATGTCGGACCAGCCAGGTACATCAGAGAGCGGAGGGACAGTAAAAAGAAGGAGGAAACTAAGCCCAACTCTAACTGTTAAACGCGTTTCCCTATCAGCTTCAACCGAACAGCTGCCGGTTGAAGACAGGAGAGAGGAACATCAACTGCAGCAGCTAGGAAGAAGGATACACCTGTGGTCGCTGAATACCCTTACGTCCCCGACGGTGGTGAAGGCCATTACATAGGTGCAGAAAATAACTTCGCCTGTCTAGCTGTCTCCGAATCAGACGACGAAGAAGAAGAGGTAGACAACATAAACAACAACATAAAGCAGCTGCAACAACGAGTTCTAGACATTAAAGCTAAAGCGAGAAGGGCGAGGGGACAGTAAGAGCCACAGAGCTTTCAACAGCAACAACAGCAACAATCCCAAACCAAAACTCAAAAACATCCGCAACAACAACAACAAGTGAAGCAAATAACAAAAAAAAACAGCAGAAACAACAAAAACAAGAAGATCAGCAGAAAACAGTCAAGCAAAGGGTGCCACTAATTAACACCTTCAACATGGAATTAAAAGGCACCATTGAGCTATGTAAGTCGGCTATAGGAAATAATTTTTTTATAAAGCTTTTAAGTATTAGTAGACATGCGATCCACTGTAGCACAGTGGAGCGATACCAAAAAATTAAAAAATTACTGAAGAATACGACTACGGAGTTCTTCTCCTACACCCCGAAGGGGGAGAAGCTGCAAACAATGCTGCTGAGGGGGTTAGAAAAGTCGACTTATCCGGAGGAGCTCCTTGTACTGCTGAAAGAGAAACAGTGCGAAGGGCTCAAATTATAGTGGGGGTCAAGCCATTTCTCACGGCTAGAACTAAGTTCCGAGAGCAATCTGAATGGTCTAAGGAGTATCAAAGTCCTAGACTACCAGGTTGTACACTGGGACAAATTAAAGAGGAGCGAAAACATTTTACAATGTGTTCGCTGCCAAAGGCACGCCGCGTCGAACTGCGAAATGCAGCCTCGATGTGTGAAGTGCGGCAAAAACCACAAGTCGGAGGAATGCGCTCTAGGCAAGGACGGAGCGTCAGAAAAAAGCCAAATTTCTTGCGCGTTATGTGGAACACGGAACACACCGAAAATTATCGGGGTTGTCCCAAATTCCAATACATCAATAGAGTAAATCTGGCTCGGCAGTAGAAAGTGGAAGTTAAACGTCCACTCGTGCAGGTACAAACACCAGCCATTACTCCCCAAATTACCTACTCCCAAATGGCGGCATGTAGGGGAAGTACGGTACAACAAGCAACGGTGGCCTCTCAGGCCCCAGCGCCTAGAACACCGGAACCTGTACCTGACATGCTGGCTATCTTGCTCTCTATTCAGGGGCAGTTGGCTCAACTTCAGCGTAAAATACAGGAACAGGCTACGCGGGCAGATCAAATATACGCGCTGCTGCCGGGCCTAACGCACCTCCAGTCGTAATGGATACGTACTGAAGGTCCTTGCAGTGAATGTTAATTCACCGATTAGGTTCGAACGAAGAGCCGCACTGTTTAAGTTGCTTATAGACCAAGCCCCTGATGTGCTTCTGGTTAGCGAAACTAAGCTCACCAAGAGACACAAAATGAGGCACAAAAGATATAAAATAGTACGGAGAAACCGACCCAACTCCACTAAGGGAGGAGGCGTTGCGATCTTTGTAAGAAAAGGACTGCGTTTCAAAAGAGCATACAGCCGTGTAGTACGTAGGTTCCAGGTGCTGGAAGCATGCATCGTGTACATACCCCTCCGTAGTGGAAAGCGGTTGTACATGGTGTCTGTCTACGCACCTAAGGCTACTCAATCCACCTTATTCATCTCAGAGCTCGAGACGCTTTTTCGATTCCTGAGGCTGGAATTGGAGGAGAATTATTTTATTATCGGCGGAGATTTCAACGCCAAACATACTGATTGGGGAAAAAATGAACCAAATACTAGAGGGAACCTACTATTTAATTGGTGGGGTCAGCACAGTGTGATGTATCGACTCGAGCGTAAGCCTACGGATAGTCCGTCGTTTCCCAGACAAGGATCCTATTTGGATCTTTTGCTGTTCGACTCACGAATACAACTGACATGCACTAACCGAGAAACTACTAACTGGCTACTCACTTTCGTGTATGACAGTGACCATTGCGGTCTCAGCACCGAAATAACTGTTCCCAACGAAACAAAGGATGAGTTTGTTCAAAGGCATTCCTACAATTATAGTAGGGTGCGTTGGACACACTTCACCAGAACACTGACTAGAGCACTCTCCTCGAATTCGCTCTACCCACCGTCCAACAGAAATTTGTCAAACGAGGAGATTGACGGGTATCTAAGACTAATGGACGAGACAATCAAACGAATAATGGACAAAACGATAACTCGGCACCAACGCATTGAGGAAGAAGACTTATTCCGCAACGCTACCATTGATGCACTGCACCGACACAAAAGTAGACTGCTGTCAAGGCTAAAAACCTTGTACAGACAGTTTACTGACAGACATAACTCGGAGATTATGACGCTGAAGTCGTCGATCAAAAACCTCCAAACGTTAATAAAGGAACATTACAGACATTCTGTAAGTTTGTATTGGAACAATAAAATTCGGGTTGTAAACACCAGCAACCCGAATATGTTCCGTCAAATAAATAAGATATTTCGGATAAATAATCAGAACGATCCTCCATGTCTTAAAATCGCCCGAACGACGAACAACGAACAAATACTTGTAGTAGCAGGCATATATCCAAATGAGGCTGTTGATGATGACAGCTTCTTTGTGATCGCGGATTCGCAGGAGCACGTAGAGGCTATACTCGTAGGAGCGACTTTCCAGGAAGTGTACAAGGCGAATGTTATCATTGGCCCGAACCACGATCTGGAGAATCGAGTCCTTGAGCACAATTTCTGCCTTCGAAATGAAATAGTGAATTGGCGATTCGAGAGCACGGGTTTCACTCAATTCAGTGACGAGAATATGGCAAATAATATCCAACGCGTTGGAAAACTGCGGTGGTACATCCCATCCCCAAAAGGGATAAAGACACTTCCAATCCGGCGAATCTCCGCTCGATCAGTCTTCTTCCAAGCATCAGTAAGGTTTTCGAGAAGGTGATCAATAGAGTCTTGACTAAGTGGATTGAGGACAAAAATATGGTTCCGGATAATCAATTCGTTTTCAAGGCGGGTCATGATACGAGTATCATTAATGCTGCGTCTAAACTGGTTTCTGATATCCAATGGAACAAAGGCAAGAACCAGTGCATTGGTGACTGCCTGATTGACTTGGAGAAGGCCTTCGATACCGTATGGTTAGAGGGAATCTTTTTCAAGCTGGACAGGTTGGGCATTAGTAAACCACTGCTGTATATTATTTTTGATATGCTCTCCAGTAGACAGTTCATCGTGAAGAATGGCGATATGACTTCTGCTGGAACATTTAACAATAAAAACGGTCTGCAACAAGGTGCGGTAAATTGGCCGATCCTGTTCAACATTTACACGAGTGATCTGATAGGTTCACTTCACCATGCCATAGCGTACGCAGGCGACATAATCGCGTACAGATCAGGTCCAAAGATTGAGGTCATTAATATACTTTTGCAGCGTGACTTCGACAAAATTAAGCGATTTTGCCATGACTGGAAGTTGAAAAAAAACTTTCAGAAGTCGGAAATCATTCTGTTTAGGACGCCTTTGTCTGGGGCCTCTAGGGATACCAGAAAGAATTGGCGAAAGTTCTCGATCGTAGGGCAGCATGGGCAGCCACTTGCTTGTCGAAATGTAGTCAGATACCTTGGGATCTGGCTACATCAATTTCTGTATTTTAAGAAACATATAGATGTTGCCTTGGCCAGAGCCAAAGGTGCTTTTGCCCTTACAAAGAGACTGTTTTATAACAGCCAACTCGATGCGAGGGTGAAGGTAATATGTTACATGGCCCTTCTCAGGCCCATGCTTGTATTTGGATGTCCCGTGTGGTTCAACGTGAGAGCAAGTTTATTGGAAAAGATTCGGGTGTTTGAGAGGGCTTGTCTTCGCTTATACAGAACACCAGAGTTTGAGTACATAAAATTGTATCCCAATGAGGTCTTATACAATAGAGCGAACCTAATAAGACTGGACAATTTCGTCATTAAGTTGATTCGAAAGCACGTTGCAAGAGCAATGACCTCATCGATCAATCTGATCTCCGGGGCTTTCTACCCCAATTATATGTATCACGGCTTTATTCCTCCAGAAGCGTTCCTCTATTTAGATAGTAAAGGTCTGATCCAAGACAGATTGGCGGTGCCGCTAATCTTCCACGTCGATCAAACAGCTGCGGACAGGCGACTCAACTACGACAGAGACGTCGCACATGGCAGTTAAAGTTCGTTTTCTTAGTTTTAGTATTAATTAATGTTAAAATAAAAATAAAATTAGACTGTAAGATACGTTGAAAGACATAGTTTTAAGTGTTAGGTTTAATTTAGAGTGCCCGCATGGGGCCAGTAAGTTAGAATAAGTTTTAAGTTATTTATGCTAATTGTCTAGCATGTAAGAGTAAATTAATTAGTTAAATAAAAATGCATTTAAACTGAAAAACTGAACTGAGGCGGGCGCTGAATAGGCGGTGGTTGCTGCTGTGGATAATGGTATTTTGGTTGGTATCGCGGTTCCCTATAAAATTGCTGTGGTTGAGCACTCCGAGAGTTATGGAGTAATTCGGGATGTAATTGACGTCTAGGTTGTTGATGGATGTGAAAAGTTGTTTCTTTTGGGGGGAAATGGAGGCGGTGTTTGTTGGAATTGATTGTGAGTTGTTTGCATGTTGCGCTCGAAAATCGGCATTTTGCAATGTCAAGCATAGGTGCAGAGCTTGTGGTAGGTCAGCAAGCTCACGGATACTGAGTAACCTAGGCAAGTCGCCTTTCAACCCTTTGACGAAGGTGTCAAGTGCCTTGTCCCGGTAACATTGGGTCATGTTATTCATGGACTCATATTCATTGATCCTAACTTATTTAAGATAAGCGACAAATTCTGGTAGACGGCCTGATAGAATTCGGGGATTGTAGTACTGCCCTGTATCAAAGTCGTCATTTGATACTCGAGGGTTCCTAAATCCCTCTTATCTGCATAGTGCAGAGTAAGACATTTTGACGTCTGCGTAGCCCGTTATCTTATTTCTAATGGGATTTTATCCCATAATATTTGGGTCTACCTTTTAAGTGTTCATAGATTTTAAGTATCCTGTCGACACTGTCGACAGCGTTCGCTGCCAGAGGTTGGGGCACGACGCGTCGAACTGCCAAATGCAGCCTCGATGCGTGAAGTGCGCAAAGAACCACAGTTCCGAGGAGTGTGCTCTGGGTAGGGACGGAGCATCCGATAGGACGCAGCTCTCGTGCGTGTTATGTGGGAACGTGGGACATACCGCAAACTATCGGGGTTGTCCTAAGTTCGCTGACATTAAGAAAGCAAAACTGGCTCGGCAGCAGAAGGAGGAGGTCAAACGTTCACCTGTTAGGTTTCAAACACCAGCTGTCACGTCCCAAATTTCCTACGCCCAAATGGCGTCAGGTAGGGGGGCTACGGCACAGCAAGCGACTGTTGCTTCTCAGGCGCCAATGCCGAGAACAACGGAAGCTGCACCTAACATGCTGGCCATCTTGCTCGCAATCCAAGGGCAGATGGTTCAGCTGCAAAAGCAGGTTCAAGAACAGGCCAAGCGGGTGGACCAAATCTATGCGCTGCTGCCGGGCCTAACGCAACACATGCCGTAATGGGTACGCAAATGGTGGAGCAAACTTTGAAGGTCCTTGCGGTGAATGTGAATTCACTGATTAGGATCGAACGAAGAGCCGCGATGTTTAAATTGCTACAAGACCAAACTCCTGATGTGCTTTTCGCTAGCGAAACCAAGCTAACCGATGAGCACAAACTGGAGTACAATAATTATATTGTTAGAAGAAGAAACCGGCCCAGATCCAAACGTGGAGGCGGTGTCGCGATCTTCATTAAAGAAGGTATAAAATTTCACAGAGTGTACAAGGGCGTGTTGCGCAGGTTCCGGGTGTTGGAGGCAGTCGTCGTTTACATCCCGCTCCGCAGTGGAAAGCGGCTGTACTTGGCCTCTGTTTATGCAGCTGAGGCTTCACAATCCACCCTATTCATTACAGAGCTCGACACGCTTTTTCGACTTCTGAGGCTGGAATCGGGGGAGAATTATTTTATAATCGGCGGGGATTTCAACGCTAGACACAGAGATTGGGGAAATAATTTGCCAAATACTACAGGGAACCTACTACTCGATTGGTGGGGCCAGCACGATGTCATGTACAGACTCGGTCTTAAAGCGACGGATAACCCGTCGTTTCCCAGAGGCGGGTCTTGTTTGGATCTACTGCTGTACGACGAACGTATACGAGTGATAGGTACGAATTTACAAACGCTAAACCGTCTGCGCACATTCGTGTATGACAGCAACCATTGCGGTTTTAGCACCGAAATTACAGTTCCCAACGAAATTGCGGAATTGGAGGAGTTTGTCCACAGATATTCTTACAACTACAGTAAGATTCGATGGACACGCTTCTCCGCAACTTTGACAAGAGCGCTCTCCTCGAACACGCTCCACCCAGCGTCCAATAGGAATTTGTCAAACGAGGAGATCGACAATTACCTAAAACAAATGGACGAGACAATTAAACAAACTATGGACACTACAATACCGCGGTATCGACGTACGACTAACGAAGACCTGTTCCGCAATCCTACTATTGACGCACTGCACCGACAGAAAAGTAGACTTCTGAGAAGACTTAAGAACTTCTACAGACAGTTAACTGACCGACAAGACCCGGAGATTAGGACACTGAATTCGTCGATTAAAAATATTCAAACGCTAATAAAAGAGAATTACAGAATTTCTGTAAGTTTGTATTAGAACAACAAGGTTCGGGCTGTAAACACCAGCAACCCTAATATGTTTCCGCAAATAAATAAACTATTTCGGAGAAGAAATCAAAACGACCTTCAGTGTCTTAAAATAGCCCGGACAACAGAAAACGATCGGTTACTGACAATAGCAGGTATTGATCCAAATGAGGCCGCTAATGATGACGACTTTTTTGTGATCGAGGATCCACAGGAGAAGGTCGAGGCCATAGGGGCGACTTTCCGGGAAGTATACAAGGCCATTGATATCATTGGCCCTAATTATGACCTGGACAGTTGCGTCTTGCTGCACGACTTCTGCATTCGAAACGAAATAGGGAACTGGCGATCCGAGGGCTCTGGTTTTACCCGGTTCAGCGACGGAAATATGGCAAATAATGTCATTTCCAGAGAGGGTGACCTACCCCCGTTCATTTTGAAGGAAGAACTCCATGAGATCTTCGACACAATCAGGACTAAGAAATCAGTGGGGACCGATGGTATTCCGTGCATCGTGCTTCGACATCTTCCTCTAGAAGCGGTGGACATTTACACCACCCTGTTTAATAATGCAATGAATAATGCACATTATCCAGCGCATTGGAAAACGGCGGTGGTTCAACCTATCCCCAAAAAGGGAAAGGATATATCCAATCCGGCGAATCTCCGGTCGATAAGTCTCCTTCCGAATATCAGTAAGGTTTTTGAAAAGGTAATCAATAGAGCTCTGTCTAGGTGGGTTGAGGACAAACATATAGTTCCGGATAATCAATTCGGTTTTAAGGCGGGACATGATATCTCACATGCCGCGTCTAAACTGGTTTCTGATATCCAATGGAACAAAGGCAAGAAACAGTGCACTGGTGCCTGCCTTGTTGACTTGGAGAAGCCCTTCGACACCGTATGGTTAGAGGGTCTTTTCTATAAGCTGACTAGGCTGGGTATCAGTAAACCACTCTTGTACATTCTTTATAATATGCTAACCAACAGACAGTTCATCGTGAAAAATGGTGATGTGGCTTCTATTGGAATATTTCAAATTAAAATTGGTCTTCAGCAAGGCGTGGTCAATTCGCCGATCCTATTCAACATTTATACAAGCGACTTGATAGGTTCACTTCCCCATACTATTGCGTACGCAGACAATTTGGTAGCGTACAGAACAGGTCCAAAAATCGAGGTCATCAACACTCTCTTGCAGCGTGACTTCGATAAGATAAGACGATTTTGCGATGACTGGAAGTTGAAAATCAACTTTCAGAAGTCGGAAACCATTCTTTTTAGGACGCCGTTGTCTGGAGCCTCTAGGTATACCAGAAAAAACTGGCGTAAGTTCTCGATCATTGACAACACGGGCAGACTCTTGCCTATCGAAATGTAGTCAGATACCTTGGAATCTAGCTAGATCAGTTTCTGTATTTTGGCAAAAATGTAGATGCTGCTCTGGCCAGAGCTAAAGGCGCTTTTGCCCTTACAAAGAGACTGTTTTATAGCAGCCAACTCGATGCGAGGGTAAAGGTAATCTGCTACATGGCCCTTATCAGGCCCATGCTGGTATTTGGGTGTCCCGTGTGGTTCAATGTACGAGCAAGCTTAATGGAAAAGATTCTGGTGTTTGAGAGGGCTTGTCTTCGCTTGTACAGAACACCAGAATCGGAGTACAAGAAATTTTATCCTAATGAGGTCCTTTACAACAAGGCGAACCTAATACGAGTGGACAACTTCGTAATTAAGCTGAATCGAAGGCACATTGCAAGAGCAATTACCTCGACGAATAACCTAATATCTGGGGCTTACTACCACAATTACCTTTACCACGAGAGTGTGCGCTCTGACGGCTTCGTTCCACCGGAAGCTCTCCTCTACCTGGATCAGATAGGGTTGATCCAGGGTAGATCAGCGGTCCCGTTAATCTTCCATGTCGCTCGGACAGCTGGGGACAGGCGACTCAACTACAACAGAGACATCGCACACGGTAGTGTGGATCGTCTCAGGTTAAGTAGGGCGGTGGGGAATCGCGATAAGAGGGATGTCGTTCGGCAGCACCAGCATTTCTGGTGGTTGAATGACGGAGAAGATGTTTCGTCGTCGTTTCCGTCAATTACGGACCATCCTCACTAATGAGGCAGAGCTGACCAATCTATTTGCTCAGTAAATAGCGATGGCCAGCTTACATAGGTTTAGGTTAGCATTTAAGAAACATATACATATATCAGTGTATACAAAGGTGTATACTGATATATGTATATGATCGTGTATAATGTCTATGTGTGTTTATGTGTGTATTGTGCATTTAGGTTAGGTAGGCTAAGGTTTATTTTAAGTTAGATATTAAGTTTTTATAAAAAATACAAAATCACATCCATATGCTAAGTTTTTTGTTATCAATTTTTTCTTAGCCCTAAGTACACAAAATAAACATGTATAAATAAAATGTAAATGCAGTCGAAAGACATAGATATAAGAATTTAGATTAGCTTAGAGTGCCTGTGTGGGGCCAGTAAGTTAGTATAAGATTGTTAAGTAATTGTAAGCTAGCATTTAAGCATTTTTTGTTAGTATGTAAGAGTTAGTGATTAAGTAAATAAAATGCATTGAAAACTGAAAAAAAAAAAAAAAAACTGAACTGATTGTTGCGCTGCTGGCCCAGACCAAGTTCTGAGCAATAAATAGTTTGCCGATCAGGCACGATGCAGGTCGCCAACTTTGTGGAGTGAATTATTACATCCTGCTTACCTATCTTTTATTTATTTTCCTCAAATCAAAGTGAACACATTTGTACACTCTCACAAAACCCTCATATAATTGTTGAATTAAAGTCTCTCGTAAAAATGTGCAACAATCAGTTTATCCATTATAAACATTTAACAGCCCTCGGGCACTTTTTTACAAATGGAATGCCAAAACGGCCATTGCAAAGCCACAAAATATAATTACAACCCACCGACTGGTTTTTCTGCAGCAGTAAGCGAACTTGTTAACAGTCGATGAATTGAGTTTATCACCAGTTCAGGCATGTCCTTTATTAGCATTTAATGAGTATTAAACCAGCGCCGAGTTCAGGAACATTGATTTCAAATTTTCTCCTCCCATCTACTCTCTCCAAACATACTGTCTACTTGGTGGAATGGTTAAATGGTTGCTGACTGGTTTACGAAGGCCAGGCACTTACGAACTCTCGAGCCCTGGAAATCCTCTAAAAGGGATATAAAATGCACTCACTGCAGCTGGTAAAATCGAGTTATTGTCATCGTTATTTCGGGTAATTCCATTGAATAATATAATTTTACGGTAAAAATATGAAAATTTTAGTCCTTAATCCTTGAATTGGAGACAAATGAAAGCACAGATGGTGGGAATTCTACTCGTATCCCTCATTAAATATGTGGAATCATTTTAAAAATAGAAAAATCGATGCTCCTGCTGTTGGACGTGGTGAAACATTAATACGAGTGAAACATTAATTCGATGGATACATTGGACACACTCGGTAGAACTTAACGTGTGTGGGGCCTAGAAGCATCGGACGGTACACATAATTTGGAAATGGAGAGCTCAATAATTGAACTAATTGCCATAAATGGGTTTAAGGACTTGAAACTCAGTAATTACGAATGTACGAGTACACGAGTACGAATGTACGGTTTGTGCGTGTTGCATGTCATGTAGTATCTGTACACGTGAAAATGACAATCACTTCAAGACATTAAGTGCCACAGTGTATGGAAGAGTGCTAAAATTGGTTAGAAATTTATGTGAGGAATTCACTTCAATTAATTGTAGAATAGGTTGAAATGATACTTGGCGCAGTCTCGTTCTGGAAATTAAATAAATTGCATTGGAAGGACTCAAGTGTTCGGAGTGTACGGTAAGTTATGTATGAAGTCCTTAACAAGGTCAAGATTAAAGCACACCATTGGAGTATAAGAACTATGCTATCTATAAGAAACTACTTTGGAGGATTCTCCCGACATGTACAGACTTTGCGTCGTTTATTTGTATGCCCTATTTTTTAGTTTAACATTCAATGTTGTACATCGCTGTTTATCGCCTTCTTGCTGCGTCTTCTGCTGCTTTGCTGACTGCCAGAACCACTGTATCATCAGCGAATGTAGCTATTATGATGTTTGGTGGAGTAAGTAAATCATTGGTGAACAAAAGGTAGAGTGTTGGACCCAGGATACTTCTCTGAGGAACTCCCACTTTTCTTGTTTTATTCTAAAGAAACGAGGCGATAAGTATGATTCAAGTGACTTGGAATTCTGTATTGGTAGCATATTGTTCAGTTTGTTCAATAATCCTTCATGCCAGCCTTTATCGAACACACCCTTCATCAGTAGTTCTATGTACTTGGTATAGTTGAATGGCTTTCTTTAAAGCCAAACTGGTGACTCGGTGCTAGTTTTTAGGCTCAGTTATTATTGGTTTTAGGCGTTCGAGAAGTAGGCTTTCGAACATTTCTGACATGACTGGGATGCCTATAAGGCGCTACCTCATACGGTGATTTACCTGGTTTAAGTACCATGATCACTTTAACAACTTTACAGTAATAGGGAACGTGATGTAGTCTGATTGTAGCTTGAATTAAGTTGGTAAGCTTCACCACACCCTTGCGTGGGGTTTCCTTCATCTTGAGTCTTGTTTTAAATTTTATTCCAACTTCAGACACAGAGACTGGTGGAATATCTTCGTTTTCTTTGCTGCGCGTATTACATGTCGTATCATATTGGCTTGCATGTGGTTGATAAGCTGTGGTTAGATGCTCAGCGATTAAGGCTGCTTTCTCTGCATTTGTTTTCGCCCATTGCCTATCGCTTTTTCTGATGGAATGCCTTAGCTCTATTAGCCTGTTTAGGTTTCCAAAGTGAATAGTCAGCTCAGTAAGTTCTTTACAATACTCATTTTTTATTTTATTTATCATACGGCGAAGATGATGGGAGATTCTTTTAAGATTTCTTTTATCTATTGGAGCCTGAGTTTTCTGCCATTCCAATAAGGACTTGACAACTTTTTTTTTAAATAAAACGCAAACCATTTGAGATATTTCAAAAACTTTATTATCGGCTTGAAGTACAATCAAAACATTTATGAATGGAACTTGACTTCGTTCATATGGCCACCGCGGGCACATTTGCAGCGATCGTTTCGTTGGACCCAATTTTCAACGACTCGGCCACACATTTCGGCCGAAACGGCCGCTATTTCGCATTCAATGTTGGCTCTGAGCTCTTCCAACGTCGTCGGCGTGTTGGCATAAACCAATGACTTAACGTAACTACACAGAAAATAGTCAAGCGGCGTTAAATCGCACGAACGAGGCGGCCAATCGACTGGCCCATTTCTTGAGATAACACGCTCACCGTACTTACTCTTCAATAAATCGATTGTAGCGTGTGCTGTGTGGTTTGTGGCACCATCCTGTTGAAACCACATATCGTCCAAGTCCATATCTTCCAATTCGGGCCAAAAATAATCGCTGATCATGGCGCGATAACGCTGACCATTCACAGTAACGTGATGATCGTTATCGTCGACGAAACTGTATGGCCCAATAACGCCGCCGGCATGCAAACCGCACCAAACAGTTATTTTTTGTGGATGAAGTGGTGATTCATGAAGCACATGTGGATTTTCACCCCACCAATTATGCATATTCTGCTTATTGAGGAACCCATTGAGCCAAAAATTAGCTTCGTCACAGAAGATGATTTTGCGACGAAATTCATCATCTTGGTACTTCTTCTCCAGAACCCAATCGGAGAACGTACGTCGCTTCAAATGGTCCATCGGCTTCAATTCTTGAGTCAGTTTGATCTCGTATGAGTTCAAACCAAGATCCTTACGCAAAATACGCCATAATGTGGTCTGAACGATGCCCAATTCTTGAGAACGCCGTGGAATTGACTGATTTGGATCGTTTGCTACGGACGCCTGAACGGCAACGATATTTTCGACACTTCGACCAACCCGTTGTCTCACTGACGAGGCAACATCAGACAACGAATATGTAGACTCAAATTTTTGCACTAAACTTGTTAGTGCCTGTCTACTTAGGGCGAGAATTACGACCGAGAATTCGAGTTAACGCTCTTAAAGTTGTAGTCACCGACTCCGAATTTCGGTAGAAAATTTTTATAATTTGCACACATTGCTCGTTCGTGAACTTTACCATGAAGAAAGTGTTGAGTTTACTGAATAAATTGACAGTGACAGAGTGATTATTAGTGAAAGAGTGCGTTCACAAATTAAATTCAAAGTTGTCAAGTCCCTATTGGAAAACCCTTTACTAGGTGGCGTAAAAGTCATCACCCTGTCGGAAGATGCTATTATTTTTGCAAATGGGGGCAAATGTCAATTCTACTTTGACATTTGTGAAGCAAACAGATTCAAAATACACGTCAATAAAACGTGAATAGCTATACTCCTAAACAACGCGGAATAATTCGTCGGTGGTATTGGCGCAGCGTGAATTTTGGTGCATACTTTCCGGTCGTCTGACACCAACTGGGCAAACACTAAAATGTTTAGCTGCTCGCCTAGAAGAGCATTGGACAACACGAGATGCTGCTGAGAATATCGCAGCTATGGTCGAAAATGTTGCAGAGGACCCCGAAATATTGACCTGACGACGTGCCATGCAATTGGTCATCAATCGGCGGCCTTTACAGAGAATGTTGGTGAAAGACTATAAGATGTTCCCTTATAAAGTGCAGACAGTGCATCAGATGTTAGCTGTTGAGCGCCAAGCGCGAGCAACCTACGCTCAAGCCATCCTGAATCTCGACCACTAGGGAGACATCGAAAGGCATTATGAGCGACGATTCTCATTTCCATCTCTGTGGATATGTGATTAAGCTAAATTATCGCTTTTGTGTCACCGAAAATCCGCATATAACCCACGAAGAGCCATTAGATCTGCTCAGAGTTACTGTATGGTATGCTGTTTACGCTTTGAGGAGTCATTGGGCTTTATTGTTTCGAAAGAGAACATGTGGTTCCAACAGGTGGTACAACGGCATATTACATACTGCACGAGCCACAACCGCTGCATTTCCGGGTCGCCTAGTCTCTCATTTTGGCGATTTGCATTGACCGGCAATATTGCCTGATTTAACCCCTCCAGACTTCTTTTTGTGGGGTTCTTTGAAGTCACGAGTATATGTCAAAAAACTTCAGACTCTTGTAACCCTCAAAGAGAATATCCATCAAAAATGCGAGAACCTGTCGCTGGAAGTTCTGGCAAGAGTGATGGTGCTGGCGGTGGCCACTTTGCCGATATTATTTTCTCGACTTAACACTGGATGAGCACGTAGAATTATTAAAGAAGGTTTTGTGTCGTATAGCTGAAAAAGGTTTGATTCTGCGCTTGCTACTCGTAAGTGTAAGTTCGCTTATGTACGATTTGAGTATCTTGGCTATTCAGTCACTTCGGAGGGTGTCCGCCCTAACGATGATCATATCGAAGCTATTGAGAGATTGAGATTACCCCGTGACTTAAAAGAATTGCGCACTGTGTTGGGCATGTTTAGTTATTTCCGAATGTTTATTGAGGGATATAGCAAGATGTTCCACCATTAACTGAACTGACCCGGAAAGGGGGGTCCAGCACGTGAAGGTGCTGTTAATGTGTTGAAGAATAAGTTGATAAGTACTCCAGCTTTGGCGATTTATGACCCATCAAAAGAATCGTATGTGCAGCGACAGAGTGATGAGAAGTTCATCCCGTATCCTATTTCTCAAAGACAGCATCTCCCGCTGAACAACGTTATCACAGTTTCGAACTGGCGCTATTGAGTTTATTTGGAGGGAATAAAGTCCAAGATCGTGACAGATTGTAATTCACTTAAGCTAATCTTGGAACGTGAACGGATGAATGCCCAAACTGCTGGGTTGACCCTCGAATTGCAGTCATACATATAATTTTACTTTGCAGCATCGCCATGGTATCTTAATGGGTCATGTAGATGCCGTTTACATTCTAAATCTGAGGACCTTTCAAATTAGAAATGATTCCGTTTGTTCAAAGCGCCTCATTGTCTTCTATGCCGTACCGTTCATGTAATTGACGATGATGATGTCTGTTTTCGAGTTCAACTTACGCAGGGTTGGGATAAAAGAATTTTAAAGGTGCGTGACCGTTTTTGAGATGAAAGAGGGTCTTGTATTTAAGGTTGTTGAGAAGGGCAAGCATCTTTGTATGTAGCTAACGAAATGGAGTGAAATGTGATAAGGCTGATTCATGAGAAGTTAGGCCAGTTAGGAGTAGATAAAATTTCGAAGGTCTTCGTAGGTACTATTGGTTCCCCAGCATGAGGGTAACAGTCAGTAATTTTATTTGAAATTGTATTCCCTGCATTATGTATGCAGCCCCGGTCCGGTCGACTGAGCGAACGCTGTATAGCATTTACAAGAATCTTGAACCGTTCTGCTACCGTCTATTAATTCAAAAAGGAGACATATATTATTGTTTACATGGATGCTTTCACTAAATTTAATAAAATCTGTGCTATCAAATCGACTACTGCAAAGGAGGTCCTTGCATGCCTTGAACATTTTTTTTTACATATTATAGCCGGCCGCGTTGCATTCTTACTGATCAAGTCACTTGTTTTACGTTCACAGACCTTAATGGCGATCAGACGCATTTTCGTGTTCGGCTTTACAAGTGTAAAGTAATAAACAATAAATTCCCAAACGTTCGGTAGACGAAGTGGTAGAGACCCGGAGAGCAAGTCGTTCATAGACCTCCACGGAGATCACACGTGTTTTTTGTTTCGGCTTTAAAAGTGCGGAAAAATAATAAATATACTTGTAGGCAGTAGTTTTTTCCAAGTGTTCGGTAGCCGAGGTGATAAGGATCTGGACAACATATCGGGGTTGTCCCAAATTCCAGTACATCAAAAGAATAAACCTGGCCCGGCAGCAGAAAGTGGAAGTTAAACATCAACCCGTGCATTTAAAAGCTCCAGCCGTTACTCCCCATATTACCTACGCCCATATGGCGGCAGGTAGGGGAAATACGGTACAGCTCCTCAGGCTCCAGCGCCCAGAGCACCGCAACCAGTACCTGACATGCTGGCTATCTTGCTCTCTATCCAGGGGCAGATGGCTCAGCTCCAATGTCATTTAACTGAACAGACCGCGAGGGTGGGTCAAGTATACGCGCTGCTGTCTGGCCTAACGCACCTTTTGCCGTAATGGGTACGTACGTGGCGGAGCAAACTCTGAAGGTCTTTGCAGTGAATCTTAATTCACTGATTAGGTTCGAACGAAGAGCCACACTGTTTAAGTTGCTTAAAGACCAAGCCCCTGATGTGCTTTTGGTTAGCGAAACTAAGCTTACCAAGAGACACAAAATGAGGCACAGAAGATACAAAATAGTACGGAAAAACCCACCCAACTCCACTAAGGGAGGAGGCGTTGCGATCTTTGTAAGAAAAGGACTGCGTTTCAAAAGAGCATACAGCCGTGTAGTACGTAGGTTCCAGGTGCTGGAAGCATGCATCGTGTACATACCCCTAGGTAGTGGAAAGCGGTTTTACATGGTGTCTGTCTACGCACCTAAGGCTACTCAATCCACCTTATTCATCTCAGAACTCGAGACGCTTTTTCGATTCCTGAGGCTGGAATTGGAGGAGAATTATTTTATTATCGGCGGAGATTTCAACGCCAAACATACTGATTGGGGAAAAAATGAACCAAATACTAGAGGGAACCTACTATTTAATTGGTGGGGTCAGCACAGTGTGATGTATCGACTCGAGCGTAAGCCTACGGATAGTCCGTCGTTTCCCAGACAAGGATCCTATTTGGATCTTTTGCTGTTCGACTCACGAATACAACTGACATGCACTAACCGAGAAACTACAAACTGGCTACTCACTTTCGTGTATGACAGTGACCATTGCGGTCTCAGCACCGAAATAACTGTTCCCAACGAAACAAAGGAAGAGTTTGTTCAAAGGCATTCCTACAATTATAGTAGGGTGCGTTGGACACACTTCACCAGAACACTGACTAGAGCACTCTCCTCGAATTCGCTCTACCCACCGTCCAACAGAAATTTGTCAAACGAGGAGATTGACGGGTATCTAAGACTAATGGACGAGACAATCAAACGAATAATGGACAAAACGATAACTCGGCACCAACGCATTGAGGAAGAAGACTTATTCCGCAACGCTACCATTGATGCACTGCACCGACACAAAAGTAGACTGCTGTCAAGGCTAAAAACTTTGTCGATCAAAAACCTCCAAACGTTAATAAAGGAAAATTACAGAGCATCTGTAAGTTTGTATTGGAACAATAAAGTTCGGGCTGTAAACACCAGCAACCCGAATATGTTCCCGCAAATAAATAAGATATTTCAGAGAAATAATCAGAACGACCGTCCATGTCTTAAAATCGCCCGAACGACGAACAACGAACAAATACTGTTAGCAGCGGGCATAGATCCAAATGAGGCTGTTGATGATGACAACTTCTTTGTGATCGAGGATCTGCAGGAGAAGGTAGAGGCTATAGGAGCGAATTTCCATTAAGTGTACATGGCGAATGTTATCATTGGCCCGAACCACGATCTGGAGAATCGAGTCCTTGTGCACAATTTCTACCTTCGAAATGAAATTGTAAATTGGCGATTCAAGAGCTCGGGTTTCACTCAGTTCAGTGACGAGCATATGGCTAATAATGTCACCACCAACGATAGGGACCTATCCTCGTTCATTTCAAAGGAAGAACTCCATGAGATCTTCGACACAATAAGATATAAAAATTCAATGGGAATAGATGGAATACCGAACATTGTGCTTCGACACCTCCCTCTAGAAGCGGTAGACATTTACACCACCCTGTTTAACAATGCAATGAGTAATGTACATTATCCAGAGCATTGGAAAACTGCGGTGGTTTATCCCATCCCTAAAAGGAGTAAAGATACATCCCATTTGGGGAATCTCCGCTCGATCAGTTTTCTTCCAAACATCAGTAAGGTTTTCGAGAAGGTGATCAATAGAGTCCTGACTAAGTGGGTTGAGGACAAACATATAGTTCCGGATAATCAATTCGGTTTCAAGGCGGCGCATGATATCATTCATGCTGCGTCTAAACTGGTTTCTGATATCCAATGAAACAAAGGCAAGAACCAGTACACTGGTGCCTGCCTGATTTACTTGGAAAAAGCCTTTGATACCGTGTGGTTAGAGGGACTCTTTTTCAAGCTGGACAGATTGGGCATCAGTAAACCACTGCTGTATATACTTTTTGATATGCTCTCCAGTAGACAGTTCATCGTGAAGAATGGCGATGTGACTTCTGCTGGAACATTTAACAATAAAAACAGTCTGCAACAAGGTGCGGTAAATTCGCCGATCCTATTCAACATTTACACGTACGCCATAGCGTACGCAGACGACATAATCGCGTACAGATCAGGTCCTAGGATTGAGGTCATTAATATACTTTTTGCTATTGCTATGACTGGAAGTTGAAAATCAACTTTCAGAAGTCGGAAACCATTCTGTTTAGGACGCCTTTGTCTGGGGCCTCGAGGGATACCAGAAAGAATTGGCGAAAGTTCTCGATCGTGGGGCAGAACGGGCAGCCACTTGCTTGTCGAAATGTAGTCAGATACCTTGGGATCTGGCTACATCAATTTCTGTATTTTAACAAACATATAGATGTTGCTCTGGCCAGAGCCAAAGGTGCTTTTGCCCTTAGAAAAAGATTGTTTTATAACAGCCAACTCGATGCGAGGGTGAAGGTGATCTGCCATATGGCCCTTATCAGGCCCATGCTTGTATTTGGATGTCCCGTGTGGTTCAACGTGAGAGCAAGTTTATTGGAAAATATTCGGGTGTTTGAGAGGACTTGTCTTCGCTTATACAGAATACGAGAGTCTGAGTACATAAAATTCTATCCCAATGAGGTCTTGTACAAGAGGGTGAACCTAATAAGAGTGGACAATTTCGTCATTACGAGTAAGTTGATTCGAAGGCACTTTGCAAGAGCAGTGACCTCATCGAACAATCTGATCTCCGGGGCTTTCTACCCCAATTATTATGAATCACGAGAGAGTTCGCTTTGACGGCTTTATTCCTCCAGAACCGTTCCTCTATTTAGATAGCAAAGGTCTGATCCAGGACAGATTGTCGGTGCCGCTTATCTTCAACGTCGCTCGAACAGCTGCGGACAGGCGACTCAACTACGACAGAGACGTCGCACATGGCAGTGCGGAGCGTCTCCGTTTCAGTAAGGTGGTAGGGAGTCGCGACATAAGGGATGTTGCTCGGCAGCACCAACACTTTTGGTGGCTTGTTGATGGGGAGGATGCTTCGTCATCGAACTCCTCCAGTGATAGTTAGGTTCATGTAAAGCAAGGTGGGCCACCCTAATTTTTTTTTTTTAGCCATGGCCGGCTTACATAGTTTCAGGTAAGTTACAATAAAATTATTTTTAAGTTACTTGTTTTATGTTTTAGAAAACATTATATAGAACACCTAAAGATTGCCGTTCGATCTCCACATCCCAACGGACAAAAAGAACGTGTAAATAGGACACTTCCCTAGCAAGTTATGCGAAACAATTAATTATGCCGATTGGGTTCAAATGCTTCCTCGGGTAGAGTTCGATTTGAATAGCTCAAAGCATAGTTTAACGAAGCACTCCACTAGCGAAATGCTATTTGGACTGGTACAGCGGTGCAAGGTCGTTGATGAGTTTTCCGAATATTTGCATGCGAATGCTCATGAGGCGATTCAGGCCAATAATGCTGCTTTTTTGGCAAAGAGAAGTTCGCCAGCAAAGGAATACACAGTTGGGGCATTTGTTGTGATTCGTAATGAGGATTTTATGCCAGGGACAAATAAAAAGCTAACTCTGAAGTATCGCGGTTCATATGTAGTCCATAAAGTATTGTCAAATAACGCAGCGTCCATATAATAACGTTGTTAAGGCCGGAGATGGATGGACAATAAAAATGACAATGAGGCCGTGGCTGAGGATAGCCGTGTTAAAAGATAGAAGGTAAGATTATCGATGTCTATTTGTTGTGTAGTTGGGCCGAGGTTATAAGTAGATCTCGTAAAAATATGCTCAAAAAATCTTGAAAAATACATGCAAAATAGACGGAATATGCTCGAAATTATGCTCAAAAAAAAAGAAACCTAAACATGCCTTTTTTTATTCTGGTTCTTCTTCTAACACAAGTTAACTATTACATTTAACAATTACATACTTTTTAACGTTTTTAAGTAAAAATGATTTGCGCCTTTCACTGAAAACCAGCTTGTATACAGAGAATGAACGTTCGACGTCGATAGAAGTCGTTGGCGAATACTTGAACATCGCGGTCTCTGCCGGACAGAGTTTTTGAATGTGCTCATTGTCGCTGATCTTTCCATCATACAACACATCTCTTATTTCTCTGATTTCGTAGCCGACATGGACAGCCTTCAGCTTGCCTACGAGTTCTTTCCATGGGAGCATATTCATTTTTAACGAAACTGCTACATTTACCTCAACACTCTCGTTTATTTCCAATTTTGTAATTGCACGGCCGATCACAGCGAAATTGTTTTTGATGTAGACCAATTGCCATTTTATTTCCCGTGAGACAAATAGCTTTTGGGCTTTTTCGATTGAAGTAGCATCGTTTGCATCAAATGAATCAACAACTGCACAGCTTCAAAATTATCGCAATAATACATTGCTGCTTGTAGTCAAGTACCAAATCGAGTAAATATTGGTTCGGGTGGTAAAGGCAATCTCGGACATACCGTTTTGAATTTGAGTCATCGCGATGGTGCCTAGATTTAAATTGTATATACAAGAATACAATAACAATAAGAGCACTAAATGTATACTCACGAAGATGCCTTTAACTTTAGCAACCAAATCGTTGAAATGTGGAAATGTGAGTCGGATGAAATCAGCCAGTCGATGCAAACCGTGTGCAAAACAAGTTACGTGTAACATCTTCGGAAATAGTGTTTGCATTGAACGCATGGAACTGAGAATATACGAAGCGGCATCCGTGACAGTCAAAAGAACTTTATCGTATTTTATTCCTATATTTAATCCTTGTAATCCTGTTCACAATATCTCGTCATAATTTTACCTTGTGGATACAACAACGACAGGGATTTGCACGTTCCGATATTCCCACATTCAGCAAATAGCATTTTCCTCGTTCTAGACAGTCTTCTTTCACACCTTCCAACAATCCGAATACAAAATTTGCAACGAATCGTTGTTCGCTGTCTTGAGTCTCGTTCAAAACTACCCAAATACATTTATTTGACACAATTGCATCAAATAATTACAGAATTGCTGTCATTTAAGGGTTTTTAAAAAAATCTATATTTGCACGACCGTTAGTTTTTAAGGGGTAGTGTAGATATAAAGCCAGTTTTGATAATGGCATCTTTTTGTGATAAAGATAAGGCAAAGAAAATATTGGCATCTGTTTAAAGCACGAAATTCATTTATACGCATTTAGTATTTCAGCGAAATTGATTGACTCCTGTGGAAAAATGAAAGTTAAAGTTAAAAAAGGTTAAAGATCATATTTTTTTAAATAAAAAAATAATACTCGTATCTTAGCACTGATTTTCAGAAAAATTAATATTTAAATCCATAATGGGAAAAGGAAAATATTTAACAGCGGAAGAAAAGATTAAGATAACGGTCTTAAAAGAGCGCGGCATTTCCAATAGGGCAATTGCAAGTGAAATCAATTGTTTTGAAGGGCTCATTAGAAATTTCCTTAAAAAAGGTGATCCGTATGGGAAGAACGGTGGTCGAAAAGGCTGGAGTAAAATAACTCCAAGAGAACGGAACCGAATTGTAATCGAAGCTACTCAAAACAAGATGAATGCTGCCCAAATTGTTGCTCATCTCGATTTGCCAATAAGTCAAGTTCAACAAATTTTATCGAGTACTCCGAACGTGGTTTACAAAAAACAGCTTAAAAAGCCACAAACAGCTCGATTAGCATTTGCCAGAGAGCATATGACTTGGGATGAAAAATGGAATACAGTTATATTCTCTGACGAAAAGAAGTTCAACCTTGATGGATCAGATGGTTACAGTCTTAATGGCATGGCTTACGTCACAACAATCCACCAAGAATGAGCAGGAACTACCATGGAGGCAGTGTAATGATTTGGGGAGATTTTTATTCTTTCGGAAACATATTGTGAAATGTTAGACACAGCGCTTATTCCGTTTTTAGAAGACAATGTTGATGACCCTGCTTTTATTTTTCAACAAGACAACGCAGCTGTTTACGCTTCAAAATTCTCCCAAGAATGGTTGAGACAGCGAAACATCCCAGTTGTGCGTTGGCCGTCATGCAGTCCTGACCTTAACCCCATAGAAAATCTGTGGGGTATAATGGCACGAGAGGTTTATAAAAACGGTCATCAGTTTGAAAACATCCGGGCTCTTAAGGAAAAAATTAAGCGCACATGGGACCTTGTAGGTTTTGACACCATCTACAAACTTATAAGTTCCATGCAGAATAGGATATTTGCCGTTATCCAACAAAATGGAGGACACACAAAATACTGACAAGTTTTTTTTTTTAATTAAAATGTGTTTTATTTATATTTTTTTACTAATTTCTTAAAATGCGTATAAATGAATGTCGTAGCGAAAAATGTGATTTTGTTTAAATAAATAGTGTTTAATAGATTTGATTGATTATGGCGGTTTTTTATTTAAAATACAGAATCAGTATATGCACTTTTCTACAAAAAAAGTGTTGCCAAAGCAATCTTATGTAAAAAATCAGAAAAAAAGGTGCGTATAAATGAATTTCGCTTACTGTATGTGTGCGATGCTTTGGTCGTAGAGAATCGGGACGTACTTGTTCCGGAGCGTAGCTTCACTTGGATCGTTCGATTGATATATCTCTCGAAAAAGTGCTTGATGCTTGGGTGGGAGATTTTGGGAAGCGGAATATTGCCTTCGAGGAATGCCTTGCAAAGATCCATACAGAATAGGTTGACCTCTTCGTGCATTTTCTGAAAACTGGTCACCAATGTTTGGCTCGTATTGGATTTAGATTTTCTTTCCGCTGCCTTCATATGTTTCACTGAATTTAAATGGTTTATTACACTTGACAACTTTGTGTCTGGAGCTGTACAGCCGCAAACAATACACAACAAAATGTTGTCGTCCGCTCGAAAGACTTTTGGATTCTCACGCAACATTCGAGAAATAAATTCGCGGCGAGCTTTTTTCGGCTTACTAAAATGCGTCTTCAGTTTTCAATTGACATAGATCCTTTTGACATTTGCAGTGAAATTTAAGCCGTTAACATGTAAACAGTCAGATCGAAACACACGAATCAGTAATTAGAGGGAGCGAACGAGTCGAATAGTTCTTCGTTTTAAATCTCGTGTATCTATATTTGGCACATCATAGATGTGGGAAAATTGTGAGCCTCTACTGTGCCTGCTAACCAAAGCAGACAGACGATTCCACTCAATCTGCAAAGCTGCAGTAAGACGATAGCTAGCTGGCGATGAGTTGAATGAACCAACTCCAGATTGCTTCTATCCACCCGCGAGTGGAGCTACTGCAAATGCTGGTATAGGTTCACAAGTGGATAGAGAAGACGTTCGAAGAGTTTCGGAGTTCGCTAGAGAATTAAAACTAAGAGAAAACTTGCTAAAGGCTCGTGAAGACAACTTGAGGAAAGACTTGGAAATCTTTCTTTTAAGAAGTGAATTAGGTACATTAGACAATAGGACTAGGTATGGGGCTTCATCATTTCAGGATGCAATGAACATTATTCCAGAATTTAGCGGAAATGCGACATACGATGTTAGAAACTGGATACAAGACGTCGAAGGTGCGGCTATTTCCATGGGGTGGTCAGAGTTGGAGAAGCTTTTGTTCGCCCGTTTTCCAGTTTGGGGCTGCTGAGAAAGTAGCCTTCCAGACCTTGAAGGATTGTTTGGTTAATGAGCCTGTATTAAAACTGTACTGTCCGGAAGCAGAAACCGAAATCCACACCGACGCGAGCAAATTTGGCTATGGAGCTGTTCTACTTCAAAGAAGTGACGATGGCAAATTGCATCCCGTTTACTATTACAGTAAGAAAACAACGTGTGGAACAGAGATATTGTAGCTACGAGTTAGAAGTCCTCGCAGTAATAAGAGCCATAAAGAAATTCAGAGTGTATCTATTGGGATTGAAGTTCAAAATTATTACCGATTGCCTGGCATTCAAGGGCACAATGGAGAGGAGAGAAATCTCATCCAGAATAGCCGGTTGGGCGTTGACCATAGAAGAATTCGACTTTGTACTTGAACACCGCCCAGGCGTAAGCATGAAACATCCGGATGCTTTGAGTCGAAATCCAATGGCCATGATTTTGGATTCCGAGTTTTTAGCCAGGATAAGAAACGCGCAAGATAAAGATGAGTCTATGCGAGCTATCAAAAGGGCTTTAGCAAGAGATGTGTAGGAGAAACTGTATCCCATGTATTGTCAGTGAACGTAAGGCCTGGAAGCAGGAAGGATGTTTGTATCCGATATGCAAGGAGGAGGAACCACTGCACACATACCACGTAGACCACCTTGGTCCCCTTTCAGCCACAGGGAAGCAGTATGCCTATATCTTCTGCGTCGTACATGCGTTCACCAAATATGTTTGGATCTACCCAGTGAAATCTACCGGAGTTTCCGAAGTGCTTGCCAAACTTCGGTTACAGAAAGTCTGTTTTGGGAACCCTTACCACATAATCTCTGATAGAGGAGTGGCTTTCACCTCAAACGCATTTAAAGAATATTGTGAGGAAGAGAATATTGAACACACATTGGTTACAACAGGCGTGCCTAGAGGAAATGGTCAGGTGGAGAGAATAAACCGAATAATCATTTCGGCTTTGGCAAAGCTGTGCGTGAATGATCCATGGGCCGATATTTATGCAAGTACAACAGAGGAAGAGGACGAAAATGAGGAAACTATTGGAAGTGTTGGCAACGCCTCGGATAATTAGACGTTAATAAGCGATAAAAGGCTAACCTAAGAAAGAAGAAGTTAAATAAAGACGGTTCCAAGAACATTTAAGACGTAATCCTAAGACGATAAGACGATATTCTCAAGACGGTTTCTCGAGGGCGAGAAACAACCAGGACGGCCGTTTGTGGGCAAATTGTGAGCCTCTACTGTGCCTGCTAACCAAAGCAGACAGACGATTCCACTCAATCTGCAAAGCTGCAGTAAGACGATAGCTAGCTGGCGATGAGTTGAGTGAACCAACTCCAGATTGCTTCTTTCCACCCGACGACGTAAAACTACCCATTGGCATATTAATTTTTTTCCATTAAATAAATTTGTGAAATCTAAATAAAAGGCGTTGTATTTTCTTTTGGGAAATCCTACATAGATGTACCGGTAGCAGCATGAATGGCAAGGATTCCTACTCATACGGAGCATATTGTAGGTGTAGTCAGTGCATATGCGACAAATCCAAGCTTACTGAATATTGGCAACTGTTGTTGTTTTCGCAATATCGCTAAAATCGCTAAATCTGCATGCTTGCTGCTTGAGCTTATTTTTACGAGGTATAGTTATAAGATAATAAATGTAATAAGACCTTAAGACAAATGTAAGAGCCTACCGCCATCTGCTGATGTAACATAATTGTAAATAAAATAAAGTGTAACTAACTTCAATTTGGTGCGGAAGAAAATAAAAGATGACTAACTTCCGACTGTGGCGAAAACAAGTAAAGGCGCCTTTTTATTTAAAGTGATCAATAATAACTTATTTATTTATTTATTATTTTTTGCTTTTAATTGAAGGTTTTTCTAGTCTTTTCCTTCTTATAACTGTCTGCTATATCGTTTAATCTCTTAATTTACCTTTCTTTTCAAAATATAATGTATAAGAAATTAATCAAATCTCTAATGCGTGATAACAATTTACCATTTGTTAAATATTAGGAACGACTGTGTGATTTGGACCAATGTCCTATAATTTACACCACCTTTGATATCAAAAAATTGAGGCACAGATGAGTTAAAATTCACCCGAAGCGTTGGGGGTTTTGTTCACTCCGAGTCGAGTCCCTAGCCGCTCGTTGTTGTCGCCTTTTTTGGAGTACTTGATGGTGTATAGTATACAAAATACAAAACTTTACATTAACGTAACGGAGTAGAATTGTCACCCTAGGACAGTGCGAATTATCTGGACAAAAAACTGAATCAAAAAGGCATATAATGCCCGCTCTTTTTATCTGCAAAAGAACGGTACGAAAAATTTGAGACTTGAAACCTACTATGGTGTACTGGCTATATACGATGGTGGTAAGACCCATACTTACATACGGGGCGCTAGTATAGTGGAAATCAACAAACAAGATTTCCGGAAAATTAGCGGCGGTTTAAAAAACGGCTTCCATAGCCATTACGGGTGCGCTCCATACCACCCCTACAGCAGCATTAGACACCTTTTTGCACCTTACACCGCTTGATTTACAGATCAAAAAACTTGCTGGCAATAGCAGCAACTAATTTGGGTCACTTCAAGAGCAGTAGTTTCGAGCATATCACGGTCCTAGCGGAGCTACTGTCAGGCAATCCAATTCTAACGGATGAAATTCCTTCCTTGGTCGACTTCGACATTCCGTATGATATAATATATCCGGAGAGGGAGGACTGCCAAAAAAAAATGCAATAATCAGGTAAAACGAAATTGCAATTTTCACAGATGGTTCAAAAACAGAGGAAGGAATAGGTTTTGGCATATTCGCAGAAGACCCAGATCTAAGAGTGTCTATAAGACTATCGGACGCAAGCAGTGTCTTCCAATCAGGGGTTCTAGCTGCCCTAACGATGGCTGAGGTAATGCTCATAATAATGTTCGGTATCCAAAATAGCCGCATTCAGGGCAATGGAATCAACCAACTTCAACTTTAATACAGTCAGGGGCTGTCGCACAGTGCTTAAGGCACTACGAAGTCAGAACAGGGTAAGACTGTGCTGGGTTCCAGGACACTGCGGTATTAAAGGAAATGAACAAGCGAACGAGATTGCAAGAAAAGGAGGGCTACTCGACAATAGTGAGGTTGACAACATCAAACCACCAATTTGCATAGTGAGGGGCACTATCGAGGACAAAATCACAAAGATTGCCAATCTAAGGTGGGCAAGTATTGAAAGACACAGGATATCCAAGGCTCTTTGGCCGCTTTTTGACGGCGAAAGATCTAGGAAATTAATCAAATTAAACAGGGATAACCTAAGGACAGTTATAGGAATACTGACAGGACACTGTCTCCTGCGGCAATACGCAAAGAAACTCAAATTTTCAGATACGGATATTTGCAGATTCTGCGGTGATCTGCAAGCTATTGAGGACATAACACACATACTGTGCGATTGCGAGGCGAAGAAAATTTTTAGGGAAATACTTTTTCGAAAACCTAGAAGAAATAGACGGCATGAACTTCAAAGGCCTTCTTGGCTTTTGCAGGACAATTCGGAGTTTCACCACGGTGATTGTTTAGGTTTTTGCCATTTGAACACAAATTCAACTGGTTTCCCAGGGACCGCGAAGGGCCTGTTTTGGTACCTGCTGTGCGGGTGATGGCATATCCTGTTCAACCTAACCTAACCTATCAAAGTAGTGTAAAAAAATCTTGGACCCACCAATTCAGTATGAGTATATACTCGTACGAAGTATTATATATAAGGGGTCAGCAAGGTGAACCTTTACAAAATTCCATTTATTTGAGACATGTTTATTTATAAGGAAGCAAAATTACAAGAATTATAGTTTCAAAATGTACTGTGTTTTATGGTAAACAGAAGCATGTATAAAAAGTTTATATTCGGTGCGGGCTAAAAGCACTATGCAGTTAGAACCTGGTAAGGCTGAGCTAGGTGCCAGGACACTGCGGTATTAAAGGAAATGAACAAGCGGACGCGTTTGTAAGAATAGGAGGTTTAGTACAATATTGAGGTTGCCAACATCAAACCACCCCTTTGCATATTGAGGGACACTATCCAGCAAAAAATCCCACAGACTGCCAATCTGTTCAAGTCTTGAAGGACGCAGGGTTAGATGGTTTCAAATCTGATATTCATAAAATAAATGCTAAGTTCTGTTCTGGCAAAAGCCGTGTTAACACGTATCGCGGAAAGAATTTTCTTTGGTTAGTTGGTGTAGCTCTCTTAAACCTTTGCTCGGTACTTATTTACTTACTCTCGGTGGTGCGGCTATATTAACCTTCGACTTAATTCGACGACCAAACGAGGTTAAAATTGGGTGGGTAAACTGCAAGGTAGACGAGTACATACCAAACCCTATGCGGTGTATATCTTGCCAGAAACTTGGTCACACAAAAAATCGAAGCACTGGTACTCCTCTGTGCAAAAACTGCTGTCTTCCTTCCACACATAATGATTGCACGTGTGTTTACTGTATTAATTGCAATACCGAGGGCCACACATCAAACGATTCCGCTTGCCCTGCCTTCCATCGATACAAATCGGTCAACAAGATAAAAATTGATCATAGGTGTACCGTTAGGGATGCTTGGCAGATATTTAATGATGACCCCTCTCTACACCAGCTCCCGGCTCCAAGAAAACAAAATATCAGAGGTCCAACCATGGCAGAAATCATAAAAGCCCGAGCAGAAAAACCAATTGCACTGCACGCCCATCTAAACAAATCTGAGAAGAACACGAACACAGAACATAGCAATGAACATGAGAAATCACAGCAATCCAATCAGTTTATTTCTAAACCACAAAAAACATACAACTCGAATAGTTACAAACAAAATGTTGAAACTGAAACTAAATGATGCACAACACATAATCAAAACAACACCCAAGTAACAAATAACAGCTTGACAAAAGTACAAACATTTGAATCGTCCTCCACACCATCTTACTCAAGCATCGACAACAATGTAACCAAAGGCAAATCAGATCTATCAATGAGCACTAAGAATAGAAACATGGAAG
This sequence comes from Volucella bombylans, assembly GCA_949129095.1. Classification (NCBI taxonomy): domain Eukaryota; kingdom Metazoa; phylum Arthropoda; class Insecta; order Diptera; family Syrphidae; genus Volucella; species Volucella bombylans. Next base: position 353,666,712 of record OX422140.1, on the reverse strand, counting down.
CTGGCTCTGAGTACTCTGCTCAGGCTCTGCGTCATTCGCTCAAGTCCGTTACCAACACAAAACCTGCTCTCTTAAATACTACTTTAAACTCAACTCTCCCATGCCAGCTTAATAATAATATTTTAAATACGTCACCCACTTCCGCAAACCAAAACCCACTACAATGACTCGTTAACCATGGAGTTACTCATTCTCCAATGGAACATACAAGGTTATTGCAACAACAAACACGCTCTTGAGCGTCTAATCGCCAGATATAAATCAGACATAATTGCGCTTCAAGAAACTCATATACTCGTAATATCAAAAAACATAAAACTATTCAAAATGAAAAACTATGAGCCATTTCATTTTAATGAGAACTACGACTACTGTAAAGCTGGTATAGGGTTTTTTGTAAGGAACAACATTCCAATAGCCTCACACATTACGTCCTCTTCAAATTTGGTTCACCACACGATCCAAATCCCAGGCCCAATACAAATCAAAATAACTAACATCTATAAAGAGCGTGATGTACAAATTAGTTCAGATATCTTAGATAGAATTCCTGCAAGTAATGATAATTGTCATCATTTTATACAAGGTGATCTAAATGCCCATAACTCTTTATGGGGTTCAGATGCGACGAATAAAACAGGCAGATTATTTGAAAACTTCGCTAACGACCGTAATTTAGTAGTTATGAATGATGGCTCCCCTACCTTCTTCAGCAAGAGGAACACTTTTTCGGCAATTGATGTTACCATGGCAACCCAAAATTTAGTACCTTACTTTCGTTGGGTGGTTCTTCCCCAGGGAGAAAGCAGGGATCATATCCCTATTATAATCTGTACCCCAGAGCGTAAGTCTACGTCGAAATTTACACCCCGCTTTAAAGAAGAATTTGCCGACTGGAATTTATTTGAAAAGACTACTAAAACTTTATCACTGACTACACCCACGACGAATAACGCAAACCAATAAGCATCAAAGATTAAAAAAACAAAATGAGAACCGCTGCAGCAAAATCGATTCCAGTTACCAAACAAAATACTTCTAGAAAAACCCCAATTTGGTTTACACCTACAATTGCAAAGTTGGTATAAGACAAAAAATGTGCGTGGGAAAAGGCTCGGAGGCTTCCGACAACAGAAAACTGCGTCGCATATAGAAGGACTTGTGCAAAACTTAAGAGAGAATCAATCCAATCCAAAAGGTCTTCTTGGGAAAACTTTGTCAACACAATGAACCCATCATGTATCTAATATGGAATAGAATACGTTCACTCCAATCATCCAGGTCACACCAAGACTTTCCATACATCCATCTAAATAATAAAATTGAGAACGATCCCGAAGTTTTAGGTTGTGCATTTGGCTGCAAGTGGAAAGAATATAGCGAAGACACCACCTACCCTGAATCTATTATTAAGAAAAAATTAATTTTTAATTTTTAAAGTTACCTTAAACCTAGTCACCATCCAGCACACCAAAATCAAAGTAAACTTCTAATTGAAGACATCACACGAGTGGAACTGAACATGACTCTGAAAATAGCAAAAGGCACAACCCCAGGTGAAGATAAAATAACATACCGCATGGTTAAACAATGTTCAGATACTCTCAAAGATAGAATCGTTTCCTTGTATAATACGAGTACCATCTTGTTTTCTGGCGTTTTCCCACATGACTGGAAGAGGGCACAGCTCAAACCGATACCTAAAAAATCTCGAAACTGCCAAAATCTCGAGGACTATCGCCCAATCTCACTGCTCCCAATTCTCTCAAAATTTTTAGAAAAAATTATTGCTAGAAAAAAAATGCAGCTAGAGGCAACATGACTTTGGACAGAACAGAGGCGTTCACACACTTTTACATCTGTTTGAAAATAGACTGACAGAAAATTTGTCAAAAACAAAGCATAGTATAGTCATGTCATCCGATTTAGAAAAAGCCTTTGACCGCGTGACAATGATTCCAGTTCTTAAACAAATGGCTGATTGGGGAGTTCCCCATCAAATCCTAAAACTCATAAAATCCTTCATGACACATACATAGAATCACTCATAGTTAAAATAACGCAATCATCTGGACTTCGTTGGAGTATTCGCCGATAATACTCATATATACGTAGTAGCCTCTGGGGAACCAACAAAGTTTAAATCTATTTTAAAAGCGGCAGATAGAGTTATCTATTCATGGTGCCAAGAGACAGGTGCTATTATTCCCCCCTCCAAAATAGATTTACTCCATCTTTGCAGGAAAAGAAATTGTAATCCTACCCCTTTGAAGCTCCGAGGTACAACAGTCACGATTTCAAAAGAACTAAACATTTTAGGCATCACCTTCAGTGGAAATATGAAATGGAATATTCAGATCAAAACAGTGGTCAATCAGTTAAAACAAGGGAATAATGCACTTAAAGTAATTTGTTCCAAGAAAAAAGGACCACATCTTGAAACAGCCCTGAGAATAGCAAAAACTTTAGTCGAAGGCACCTTGCAACATGAGTATATGTGGACCACAGTTAAAAACAGCATCATTATTGATGCCGCTATTAACAACTGCTTTCGAACAGCTTCAGGGGCACTAAAATACTGGATATCAATCGTTTCAGAACTTTGGGAAAAGAAGAGACGTGAATCTGATTAGCAAGGCTTTAACAGTATCAACAAATCCCCTCCACAACATTGCCATTAAATCTATCTCTTCACAAAACAAACGAAAGAACTCTATATCTGCACTAAACAGAATGGTAGCTCTGGTTTCCTCGCAGAGAACCTTTACGTCGGGTCAAGTCTCAACAGCATACAGTCCCCTTCCCTGGAAACGGAACTCCTTGCAGATTAACACAAGTCTGGCCAAATTTAAAAAGGAGAATACCTCGAATGCAATGTTTCAAATGTTACACAGGGAGATGATAAATGAAAGCGAAGCCGATTATTTCCTTTACACTGATGGATCCCATAAAGATAGCTGCTCATCATATGCAGTGACTAGACTGGGCCAAAATGCAAATCCATCAACGATCTGGCAAGGACTTTTGCCGCAGGAGTCAGGCAGTTACATCGCAGAGTTAACAGCTATTAACAAGGCTATATCTCTCGCTCAAAATTACAATGGGCGCAGACTTATTCTAACAGATAATCTGGGAATCCTAATAGGTCTAAAGGAAGAAATAAATAAATGCCCTACACTTGAACCCATCAGAAGTAAGATCAATGAGAATATCAAGCTAGCATGGGTACCGGGACATACTGGCATCAAAGGGAACGAAGCAGCAGACCTTGCGGCGAAAGAGGCTAACAATTGCCCCTTAATCATTGAAACACCGAACTTCTATCAGCTTACACGGAGAATTTTTCTCACCAATCAGGCACTCGAGCTTACTGATATGTGGAAATATTGCCAAACCTTCCTTCAGGCCCATAATCTCCAATACTCCCGGATTCCGTACAATGACTTGTTTACAAGAGAAGATTGTATAAAATTACTGAGGATCAGACTGGGAAAAACAATTTTTACTACTCGACACCTATACAATAATGAGCCCCCGGATATATGTGAACATTGCCACACTACTTTAATAGTAAGACACATATTTGTGGAATGTCCTTTATCAACCCAAATCGACGTACGCAGCGATAGAACAGTCCCAACAAGCCAACTACTCGTAGCAAGTATATTGAATCCAGCAGACATTAGATCAATTAATCGAATAAAAGATGTTACATCAATACACAAAAAATTTAAGGAAATATGATTTTAACTTTTCTTACTCTTTAAATACCTCTTCTTAAATCAAATGTATTATTTCCACTAAACTCATCAATTATCTATAATAAGTCTTATTTATAATTATATTTATGTAACTTTGGAATTTTATTATATTTGTAGATATCTAAATTTTTCTTTCTCTAAAATACGGCATCCTTTATGGCCTTGATGCCCAGATGCCTTTTGTATATATTTTTGTAAATTTATTTTGCAAATTATTTGATTAAATAAATAAATAAATAAAATAAATGCTGGTGTGCCCCAGGGCTCCGTTCTGTCTCCGAAACTCTTTTTAATTTTCATCAACGATCTCTTGTCTGCTACTTCTAATCCAACATATTCCTTTGCTGACGATAGTACTCTCTGCTTTTCATATTCACCTCCCTGCTCTTCGGCTGTAGAACGGGAACGCCAGCGTATGTTAAGCTCATTAAATTCTGATATTAACAGCATAACTAATTGTGGAACCATCAACAGAGTAGAATTTAATGCTTCCAAAACACAATTCTGTCTGCTGTCATTAAAGCGAAATTTAAACACCGATAAACCTTCCATTCTCAGTATGTGTGTCAGTGACAGCTTACGTTCGAATGACCACATATTCGATGTCGTCAAAAATGCTACGAAATGTCTAGGTTTCCTCAAGCGATGTAAGAAATACTCCAACCCCTCTGATCTGGTCTCAATATATAAGGCATTTATTCTAGTCATTATAACCTTCAAACATTTAAAACCATCGTTCACCGGTACCTCTCTTTTCATCCTCCCTCATTTTCCTTCGCCCGCGCTGTGTGCAAACATTTTAAGTGTACATAAATCCCTTGAGCGCGCGCAAATTATAAAAAAAGCAAAAAAGAAAACAGGGCATCCAAGGCTCTTTGGCTGCTTTTTGACGGCAAAAGATCTAGGAAATTAATCAAATTAAACAGGGATAAGTTTAGGAATCCTGACAGGACACTGTCTCCTGCGGCAACAAGTAAAGAGACTCAAATTTTCAGGTACGCATAGGGGCAGATTCTGCGGTGATCTGCAAGCTGTTGAAGACATAACACACATACTGTGTAAATGCGAGGCAATATCGCGTAGGCGAAAAAAATTTTTGGGGAAATACTTTTTCGAAAACCTAGAGGAAGTAGACGGCACGAACTTCAAAGGCCGTCTTGGCTTTTGCACGGAAATTATTTAGATTTTTGCAATTTTTTTGTCATTGCAGTGTGTTATAACTTTTGTTAGGTGTTTTACGCTGATTTTTTTAAATCTCTTGGTCAACTGTGTTTACTTGGAAATCACGATGGATATCATCGTTACAGATGCATATGCCATTCAGCGTTGGTGATCGTCCTTACAAACTTATTCTGTTGTCTTTGAATTATGTTCAGATTTGTTTTCTTGGAGGTTACAGTAGCAGTAGTAGCATCTTTCTACGTATGTTGGTTCCCTAAATAACATTTGAAATGATATACTAGTATAGTGTACTAGTGTCTGCCATCAAAGGGCTTAAAAGTTTCTATCCTCTTATAGAGGAGTAGTTTGCTTGTTACTGAGACGTTTTACTGAGGTCGTAGAAGCCAATATACTCGTAGTTGTCTAAATTTGTGATGTAGTTGGCTGCGTTTTTGTTGTATCTGGAACTTCCAAGTTCCCCCCAAGTATTTTGCGACCGGATGAATGGATATCTGTTCATTGTTTATTGTTAATGGTATACATGTGAATTTTGTTTTGGTAGTGTAGATAACTTGTAACAGTATTTGTTGTAGTTTATGAGTTGTAAGTTCCCGGGATTTAGTAATACTGTGTGGTCAGCAAAGGCAGCAATCATGGCCGTTTCTCTGACAGGGGCGGGGATATCTGCTGTGAAGGGTAGATAGAGCAAGGGCCCTAAAATGCTACCTTGGTGTACTACAGCTTTGATTGGGTGGATTTGTGAGCATTGGTCCTTGAAACATACGAAGTAGCAACAGTTTTCTAAATAACTTTTTAGGAGCAAAAAGTAGTCCTTTGGCACGATGTTGCTGAGTTTGAATAAAGCCCCTTATGCCAAGCCGGGTCGAATGTCTTAGGAACGATTGTTTATCGCTCATAGACGTTGATATCATGTTCGCCATTCTGTGTATTTATTCGATAGTTGGGTGTTGTCTTCTGAAATCGAATTGGTGATTTGGGACCGCTTTGGATTGTGTCAGAATTGATTGCAGTTTTTTTTAGCAGCAGCTTGTCAAAGGCCTTCAATTTTACAGGAAGCAGGCTGTAGAGTTCTTCTCTGATTTGGGATTAGCTATCACTTCTGCGGCTTTCCAAAGTTTTGGAAAATATTTTAGTCAGACTATGCTGTTGAAGAGGTTCCGTTGTCAAATGAAGGCTAATTGCAGTAGTTCCTTCAGTAGTTTGCCAGTCAGAAGATCGTTGACAGGAGCTTTTTTGCTCTTTGATACAAAGCTCTCTCTCTTTCACTGTTATTTTGCTTATTTGTCTGTTGCCTGTATCATTGTTGTCAGTCAGTGTTTGTGAAAGTAGCCTCGAAATACTTGGCAAGTAATGCAGCTTTGTCCTTCTCTTGATGGGAGGATGATATTGGGTCCTATTTGTCATGTGCCTCGCGAACCTCCATTTGTCTCGGATGTTGGAATGAGATTACTGAGGCAGTTGAAGAGGTTCTTATTCTGAATTTCCTTAAGTTTGCGTTTCAGATCTTTGGTTATCTTGTTTAATTTGGCTTTGTCATTTGGTGCTCGAATCACCTGCCATCTTTTCCTTAGTTTTCTGTTTGTCTGTATGAGTTTAGTTTTTTTAATATGTGGAGTCGAAGAAATATTTTTAGGTTTGTGTTCAGGTACATTATCGCTCTTTCAATATTGCTTTGTGATTTGAGGGGAATATTAGTTGATCGGCAATTATTTATGTGCTGTTGGAAAGTGTCGCAGTCAGTTTTCGAGTTGTAGAGCTTGGTTGGTTCAGCTAATTTTTATGATTTGTGAGGAATATTCAATGGCTACGGGTGAATGGTTTGAGAAAAGATGAAAAGATGTTCATATTAGCTGTGTTCATGTTCCTGACTATGCAGAAGTCGATAAGGTCAGGGTTTTTCGTCATGTCTGTGGGCAAGTAGATGGGTTCTTCCGTACTGATGTGTTTACACTTGTTTGTTATGATTGCGTCCCATGTATATCTTCTATTAGAATAGATGCTTGCTGATTATTATTGCGGGTTCGGCATGTCCTGTTCCATCCACCTGGATGATCTGTGTTGAAGGTTTCGTAGTCAGGGAATTTCATTTTTTTTCTCGCTATTAGATGGGTTTCAGCAATGAGAATTATGTCGATTTGATTGTCTTTTAAGTTTTATTTAAGTTCCAGGTAATGTTGGTGCAGTCCATCTTGTCTAGTAATGAGTAATGTTAGGATGTCTAGCATGTTGGTCATTTGTGTAATCAGTTGCTTCATCATTTCTTTTAGTTCTATTATGTCAGGTGTTTGTTCCATGTCTATGCTTGTTAATTTTGCTGATGACACTGGGGATCGAAGTGGCTGAAGTAAGGGCGTTTGTCTAAGTGCTTCAGGAATAAGTTCTTTGTCACTAGAAAAGGTTGGCATTCTTCCTGTTAATAAGATTTACGAATTTACCAAGCTGATGTATCACTACACTTGTTCATCCTACCTCTTAAGCTCTTTAAACATTTCCAACCACATTCATCAACATACAAACTATTATAATAACTACCTTCACATCAAGTTGACCCCAATCCTCTATGCAAATCCCTTCTTAGTCCGGATTTCACAATAGACAACGCTCCACATCGATGTCTATTTCCACATCTGCCCTCATTAAAAAGCGTTCTAAAGTGCTTGCATCATTCAGTTTTGAATGGATTGCTCCAGTAACCTACACACGTAGTATTGTATATTCAAAGGTACAACCACCATTTCAACAAGCTAAAGTAGGTTTAGATACCAAACCAACCGACTAGTAGTAGAGCAACAGCTTCAGAAATGATTAATAGCAAACAGAAGGGGAATCCATTCCTCAAACAACACCTGCACCTTCAATTCCCCATCGAAAAGGCCCCTAACTCCAACCCCATTCTACAGGCGCATATGTATGTTAGTAAGTACTTCGTCCTTCAATAGGCCAAATTGTTGGAGTTGGTGTTTCTTTTTCTTCGTCATAGACCAAAACCAAAATAAGTGCTTTCGGCTAAGAAGAAGAAAAAAGAACCAAGAACCGACTAAGCCTCCCCCAGCAAAAAATCCAAAATCCACTCCAAAATACCCCTAATTCACCCATCCAGCAAGGAGAACAAAAAAAAAATACCACTATCACACGACTTACCCGCCAACTCGCCCTAGATCCGTTTAAATCCTATTTTGACACAAAATACAACAAAATCCACTGCGCAGGATCCGATTCTCCTCGACAACGATGACGACGACGAATGCCCTGTGGAACGTATTCACCATAATCGATCCACAAATGAACAACCTCATAGGCTTTGAGTGAAATTTTTTTGACTTTGAGGGTTGGTTGTTCCGAATTAGGAGAACATCCGTGTATCCCGTTCCAGGTTTGACTCGACAAAGCGAGAGTAGTTAAAAATGGTCCACCGTATCGTCAGCATCCCGGGCATTTCGACATCCGCTGCTGGACCTTGAAAGTGTGTTTGTGTTCATTTTTTTCTATCTTGAGTTTGAAGGAAGTTGAGTGCTTGAAGGAAGTAAAAAAAAAAATAAAAACCAAGTGCTGGCAGCCCATCTTCGTATTCTTTCTATGTGGTGCTGCTTGAGGAAGTCCTTGGAGCATCCTCTTGAGTTCAAAAAAAAAAAAAAATCAATTGAACGTTTGTTAAACCAAAATTTGAAAATTTGAGTCCTCGAAAGGCAAAGCAACTAGAATACTCGCATACATATTTATGTACACTTTCGGGTGTTAATATTTCGTTAATGCGTTCGTTCATCTTCTTCCGCTGGTTGTACGACTAGTGACATCGGTGCTCAGCCCATTTAGTTCTCAGTCCTCGGTCCTGTCCCCGTGGCGTGATTATTATTAGTTGTCAGTATAAAAAAAAAAAAAAATCTATACATACACTCGAGTACACCCGAGGATACGAGTATCCTTCCGTCAGATATGAAAGTGTTTTCGCCACGATTCTAGGAGTAACCTTTTCTGCTCCCTCTCACCGTCTTTGGTCTTCGTTGCTCCTGTAATAGTCGACAACTACAATATATACATCGGGCTTTAGGGTCGTGTGTTAAGGAGGCTCCCCCAAACGACTCTGTGAAGAATGGGTGAGACTTTCCTATACGCGATGTATTACGTGTCCTCGTAACATAATCCTCTCGTGTTACTTTTTTGTTCCACAATTTTTTACAATTTTATTTAAATTTTTTTTTTTTTTTTTTTTAATTTTTTTTCTGCCCCGTGTATGTTGCTTTGCAGCCTCCTCTTGGTTGTGCTTCTGAAAACATCGTATGCAACAAGGATAGAACAGAAAAGAAGGAAAATGTAAGACCAATCCAAGAAAAAGGTGGTAGATTCAAGAAGAAGGAAGGACCCTAAAACGGAAAAAAAGAAAACAGTTTTTTCGTCGCTCTTTTGCTCTCTGTATGACCGGGATGTTGTTGATTTTTTGATTTTCAATTCAAAGGATTCGTTCGGTTTTTTGTCGGAGACACGTTCTATTTTTGTTGCTCTTTTTCAACGTATGCATGTATGTTTCGCGTTTTTGTTTGTCGTTTGTCGTTTGTAGATATGTCGGGCTAAATCTGTAAAAGTTGAATTGTAAGATCTGCTTGCCGTTATATAATTATCGCCGCTCCCAATACAACGAGAAAAAATGAGAATATAACAGACAGTAACTGGCAGGGATATAAGTTCTATCAACAGTACCAAGGATTAGCATTTCGAGTGAACCGCAACATAAAAGGTTTGTTTACATTGTTACAATTGACAATATAGGGTGGCTGAAGGAAGGACGACACTTCCTTCCTTCTAATCCTTATCCGTTTTGTTTAATTCAATTTTATTTATTTTTTGTTATTTTGTTTATAAGCAACCAGGACGTGTCCTGTTTACTAATGATTTGGGAGGTGTCCTGTTGCCAAATTCATGGAAGTAAAATGATTAATCGATGGTAATTGCGGGGAGACTAGGGGCATTAGCTTTGATTGAGATGGAATTATTCGGTTGGCTGCCTTTAATTTTAATTGAACCTTTCCCAAGTTCAGACATCCTGTCACTACTCCCGCGGTGATTTTATCAATTGACAGGGGATTACGAGTAAATGTATGTACTCGTAGTGGTGGATGATGGGCTGTTGCTTCTCAGAAAGTGTTTCGGCAACATTTTGGGGAAATTTTTGGTTTTATTGGCAGGTTTCCGGTGCGGTCGTGGGCACCGGAAATTTAGGTTCAATCGGGTTTAATAAGTCACTGTAGGATGGGTGGGTTTACAGTAATTGAAGGCAATAAATGTGTTCAAGTTTCGAAAATTGGGATTCCTTGGAAATTATGATATTTTCGTTTCTTGGTAGATCTTCCAATCGCGGATGAGTGAGTTGTTTTTGAGTTCATCAATTTCTAATCTCCGATCTTTAGTATTATAATATCTTTCAACAGAATCTGAAATTATTATTTTGTGGCAGTTGATTGATTGAATTTTTGAGGATTTGCCATTGTTGCAGAGACCATTGAAATTATCCGCAGACCAGGGAGACCGCGATTTTTCAGTGAGTTAGTACCTAACTATGCAAGACTGCCAAACCATGCGAACCTCTCTTCCTGAATCGGATTCTTCTCGTTCTTTCGAGTAAAGTATCAAATAGCTGTCTACGGTCGATTATTTGCTTTCGCAGCCTTCAAGTCTTCAGCGTATCATTCAAGACCTCTGTGCTTTCTATGCACAATGGTGCAGTGTTTCACTCTGCCTCTGGATCTTCACATTAGTTATTATTGATCCGAACCACTTCTGGTTCATAACCGAAATTATTCCTTTGTATTTCGAATGTATCAACAGCGGCCTCATCTTCTAGAATGGGATGGATTGTCTCCTGTAAATAGTTTTCCGCAGATTGAATTTAAATTTTGGTGGGGGCTGAAGCTCTCGTTTATTTGGCTTAATACAACCTTAATACTAAAACTTAAAAAGTAGGACTTAAAAATTAACAAGCAGTTTTAATAACTAGGAATCAAGGGAATGGTGGAGGAGATAGTGTTGGCGACGAGAAGTGGTCAGGTTGAAATCAAAAACGGAGAGGTTTGAGTTGACATTTCAGCCTTTCAGAGGATACAGGAGGTAGGTTCGTTGGGACCATATAAGGTGCAGTGGACCGGTATATAGTAGAACCTAGGACAACGTAAATTACGTGGGTTGATATTGAAGGAATGTGAACTATATTCACACGTTCCTCTAATGAATTCAAATTGATAAGTTTCAGGCGTAAGTTTCAGTAGACCACGTAGAGCAAATCGTCCAAGCAGCTTCTGGAGAAATCATTTATAGGGAAAGCCTTCTTGCATCCCTGTCTGTAAGACAGTGTCCAGTGATGACACCTATGATAGCGCTGAAATGTTTCCTATTTTGAAAGATCAAACTCTTAGAGCGAATCAGATCCAGTTTTAAGGTCATACTGTTGGCCCAACAGTCTACCGCCCAAAATTTGTTCTTCTATTAGCATCCTGCTTTAGTTTCAGTTTGCTCGTAGCGATTGGTACCGATGGTACCTTTTTCCGGTAGAATATGTAGAGTGATTCCAATTTTGGCGAGTTCGTCGGACCTACAATTCCCTGGAATATCTCTGTCGCCAGGTGACTTTTCAACTGCTCTGCTATCTCCCTTAGAGATTGCCGATCAAGGGCGATTTTCGAATTTTGTGAGACAGAGTCCAGCGGTTTAATAGTGCCCTGACTATCCGAAAAGATTCGGATATCCTTTGTACAATAGATATAACGGATAGGAAACTTTAATCGCCAACATTTCCTACACATCCACCAACTCCGCTTTCATACTTGGATCCATCTAAGATCTAAGAAGCATCTAAAGGGGTGCTTACATGGAAGTCTTTGTCAAACCAATGCTGGGGCATAATAAAGTCGATGTTAGAATATTAGCGTGGCCAAATAATTTAGTTATCCACTGCGTAGAAGCTATCAGCCACTTGCTTGGTGAAAACGTCGTGGGGTATCAAGTGAAACAGAATACTCAGTACTGCGGAGGGGGTATAGTACGTAAAGTTCTACCTGTGCATAGCCATGTTGTCCTGTGGACTTTCCTTTTTTTTTTGTAAAAGAACTAAACGCTCAAGTGGGTATGAATACATTTAAAGTGCCGGAGCACGCGTTAAGTTTTTTTGGAAAACGGGATGGAGAGAGAAACGAAGATGTTTGGGCTCAGTGTTATTTCGCTCCATGGGTGGCATCCAACATTTAATGGGGAGACTAAATTCTTAGTGCAGGTTGGCTTGTTGTTGATTTCTAGTCAACTACTCTTCATACTCATCATACTTGATTTTCATTAACTGAACAAATGAATGTGTCTGTGATTCGAACACCGAACCTTCTGATTTGGAAGCCAGTCCACTACCACTTGAGCCACTCATACTTAGTTTGCTGCAGTTGCCTACATTATCTAAGGCTGTCCACCAGACAACCACACCGTAGGTGAGTATCAGTCGTTCATAGACCTTAGTGGCGATAAGACGCATTTTTGTGTTCGGCTTCACAAGTGAAGAAAACAAATATACTCAACGTTAAAACAAAAAAAGTATCAAGTGGCCGGTAGCCGAAGTGGCAAACACGCGGACGACATCATACTTGGTGTGGCCATTCGTTGGACTGGGTTCGATTCCCAACGCGAGAAATTTTTTTTTTGTTTTTTTTTTTTTTTTTCTTTACTGAAATAATAAGTGAAGTGTAAAAAAAAAAAAAAAAAAAAAAAAAACAAAAGGGATCAAACACACGTGATGGAGTGTGGAGTGCGGTCCGCTATTCCAATAGCGGGACCTGCGGACTTATCAGGCGAGGCCTCAAGCGGTTCAAGCCAAACTCCAACGGCTAAGAGAAGGAGGAAGCTTAGGCCATCCTCCAACATTGTTCAACGTCCCGCCCAACCAACTTCCACTGTAAAACTGCTTGGTGGAGTGAGGGAAGGGAACAGTTTCGCTACATTGGCACAGAGCGAAACGGATAATGAAGAGGAAGAAATGATGGCCATAAGTAGCAGCATCAAAATGCTGCAACAAAGGGTACTGGCCATGAAAGAAAGGCAAATGGTCAGAAGGAAGAAAGAAGAGGAAGAATTATCCCAGCAACAACAGCAGACGCTACTTGCTCCAAAGCAGAGCCAAGCAAACCAACAAAATCGGAAAAAACACCAGCAACAACAACAAGAGCAGCCACAACAACGGCATCAACAAAAACAACAGCAACCAGAAAAACAGCAGCAGCAGCAGCAGCAACAACAACAACAACAACAACAAAAACAACAACAACAGCAGCAGCAGAAGAAGAAGGAGAAGGTGCCTCCTATAAACACCTATAAACTAGAGGTAAATGAAACCAAGGACCTGTGTAAGTTGGTCATTGGTAATAATTTTAAAATTATGAGATTGGGGAACGATCGCCATGCCATCCACTGTAATACAGTGGAGGGCTACGCGAAAGTGAAAGAGCTCCTAAAGGAAACGACGACGGAGCACTACTCATACACACCGAAGTGTGAAAAGCGGCAATCGATGCTGCTAAAGGGGTTGGAACCGTCTTCTGATCCTGAGGGGATCTTGGCACTGCTCAAAGAGAAGGAGTGCGAAGGGCTCAGGTTTGTGGGGGTAAAGCCGTTTACCACAGCTAGAGCCAGGCGGGAGAAACGGAGTCTGCCGTTCTTCCTGGTGCAGCTCAGTCCCGAAAGCCGTCTGGATAGTCTAAGGAGTATCAATGTCCTAGACTACCAGGTGGTTCACTGGGAAAAACTAAAAAGGAGCGAAGGCGTTATACAATGCGTTCGCTGCCAAAGGTTCGGGCACGCCGCGTCGAACTGCCAAATGCAGGCTCGATGTGTGAAGTGCGCTAAGAACCACAGTTCCGAGGAGTGTCCTCTGGGTGTTGACGGAGCATCCGATAGATCGAAGCTCTCGTGCGTATTATGTGGGAACGTGGGACACACCGCAAACTATCGGGGTTGTCCTAAGTTCACCGAAATTAAAAAAGCAAAATTGGCTCGGCAGCAGAAGGTGGAGGTCCAACGTTCACCTGTGAGGTTTCAAACACCAGCCGTCACGCCCCAAATTTCCTACGCCCAAATGGCGTCAGGTAGGGGGGCTACGGTACAGCAAGCGACTGTTGCTTCTCCGGCTCCGATGCCGAGAACAACGGAAGCTGCACCCAACATGCTAGCCATCTTGCTCGCAATCCAAGGGCAGATGGCTCAGCTGCAAAAGCAGGTTCAAGAACAGGCCAAGCGGGTGGACCAGATCTACGCGTTGCTGCCGGGCCTAACGCAACACATGCCGTAATGGGTACGCACATGGTGGAGCAAACTTTGAAGGTCCTTGCAGTGAATGTGAATTCATTGATTCGGATCGAACGAAGAGCCGCGATGTTTAAATTGCTACAAGACCAAACTCCGGATGTGCTTTTCGCTAGCGAAACAAAGCTAACCGATAAGCACAAACTGGAGTACAATAATTATATTGTTAGAAGAAGAAACCGGCCCAGATCCAAACGTGGAGGTGGTGTCGCGATCTTCATTAAAGAAGGTATAAAATTTCACAGAGTGTACAAGGGCGCGTTGCGCAGGTTCCGGGTGTTGGTGGCAGTCGTCGTTTACATCCCGCTCCGCAGTGGAAAGCGGCTGTACTTGGCCTCTGTTTATGCACCTGAGGCTTCACAATCCACCCTATTCATTACAGAGCTCGACACGCTTTTTCGACTTCTGAGGCTGGAATCGGGGGAGAATTATTTTATAATCGGCGGGGATTTCAACGCTAGACACAGAGATTGGGGAAATAATTTGCCAAATACTAGAGGGAACCTACTACTCGATTGGTGGGGTCAGCACGATGTCATGTACAGACTCGGTCTTAAAGCGACAGATAACCCGTCGTTTCCCAGAGGCGGGTCTTATTTGCATCTACTGCTGTACGACGAACGTATACGACTGACAGGTACGAATTTACAAACATCAAACTGTCTGCGCACATTCGTGTATGACAGCGACCATTGCGGTTTTAGCACCGAAATTACAGTTCCCAACGAAATTGCGGAATTGGAGGAGTTTGTCCAAAGATATTCTTACAACTACAGTAAGACTCGATGGACACGCTTCTCCGCAATCTTGACTAGAGCGATCTCCTCGAACACGATCCACCCACCGTCCAATAGGAATTTGTCAAACGAGGAGATCGACAATTACCTAAAACAAATGGACGAGACAATTAAACAAACTATGGACACTACAATACCGCGGTATCGACGTACGACTAACGAAGACCTGTTCCGCAATCCTACTATTGACGCACTGCACCGACAGAAAAGTAGACTTCTGACCAGACTTAAAAACTTGTACAGACAGTTAACTGACCGACAAGACCCGGAGATTAGGACACTGAAGTCGTCGATTAAAAATATTCAAACGCTAATAAAAGAAAATTACAGAATTTCTGTAAGTTTGTATTGGAACAACAAGGTTCGGGCTGTAAACACCAGCAACCCGAATATGTTTCCGCAAATAAATAAACTATTTCGGAGAAAAAATCAAAACGACCTTCAGTGTCTTAAAATAGCCCGGACGACGGACAACGAACGGTTACTGACAATAGCAGGTATTGATCCAAATGAGGCCGTTGATGATGACGACTTTTTTGTGATCGAGGATCCACAGGAGAAGGTTGAGGCCATAGGGGCGACTTTCCAGGAAGTATACAAGACCATTGATACCACTGGCCCTAATTACGACCTGGACAGTCGCGTCTTGGTGCACGACTTCTGCATTCGAAATGAAATAGGGAACTGGCGATCCGAGGGCTCTGGTTTCACCCGGTTCAGCGACGAAAATATGGCCAATAATGTCATTGCCAGAGAGGGTGACCTACCCCCGTTCATTTCGAAGGAAGAACTCCATGAGATCTTCGACACAATCAGGACTAAGAAATCAGTGGGGACCGACGGTATTCCGAACATCGTGCTTCGACATCTTCCTCTAAAAGCGGTGGACATTTACACCACCCTGTTTAATAATGCGATGAATAATGCACATTATCCAGCGCATTGGAAAACGGCGGTGGTTCATCCTATCCCCAAAAAGGGAAAGGATATATCCAATCCGGCGAATCTCCGGTCGATAAGTCTCCTTCCGAATATCAGTAAGGTTTTTGAAAAAGTAATCAATAGAGCTCTGTCTAGGTGGGTTGAGGACAAACATATAGTTCCGGATAATCAATTCGGTTTTAAGGCGGGACATGATATCTCACATGCCGCGTCTAAACTGGTGTCCGATATCCAATGGAACAAAGGCAAGAAACAGTGCACTGGAGCCTGCCTTATTGACTTGGAGAAGGCCTTCGACAACGTATGGTTAGAGGGTCTTTTCTATAAGCTGACTAGGCTGGGTATCAGTAAACCACTCTTGTACATTCTTTATAATATGCTAACCAACAGACAGTTCATCGTGAAAAATGGCGATGTGACTTCTGTTGGAATATTTCAAATTAAAAATGGTCTTCAGCAAGGCGCGGTCAATTCGCCGATCCTATTTAACATTTATACAAGCGACTTGATAGGTTCACTTCCCCATACTATTGCGTACGCAGACGATGTGGTAGCGTACAGAACAGGTCCAAAAATCGAGGTCATTAATACTCTCTTGCAGCGTGACTTCGATAAGATAAGACGATTTTGCGATGACTGGAAGTTGAAAATCAACTTTCAGAAGTCGGAAACCATTCTCTTTAGGACGCCGTTGTCTAGAGCCTCTAGGGATACCAGAAAAAATTGGAGAAAGTTCTCGATTATTGGACAACACGGACAGCCTCTTGCCTGTCGAAATGTAGTCAGATACCTTGGAATCTGGCTAGATCAATTTCTGTATTTTGGCAAAAATGTAGATGCTGCTCTGGCCAGAGCTAAAGGTGCTTTTGCCCTTACAAAGAGACTGTTTTATAGCAGCCAACTCGATGCGAGGGTAAAGGTAATCTGCTACATGGCCCTTATCAGGCCCATGCTGGTATTTGGGTGTCCCGTGTGGTTCAATGTACGAGCAAGCTTAATGGAAAAGATTCGGGTGTTTGAGAGGGCTTGCCTTAGGGCCTGTCTTCGCTTGTATAGAACACCAGAGTCGGAGTACAAAAAATTTTATCCTAATGAGGTCCTTTACAACAGGGCGAACCTAATACGAGTGGACAACTTCGTAATTAAGCTGACTCGAAGGCACATTGCAAGAGCAATGACGTCGACGAATAACCTGATATCTGGGGCTTACTACCCCAATTACCTTTACCACGAGAGTGTGCGCTCTGACGGCTTCGTTCCACCGGAAGCATTCCTCTACCTAGATCAGAAAGGGTTGATCCAGGATAGATCAGCGGTGCCGTTAATCTACCATGTCGCTCGGACAGCTGGGGACAGGCGACTCAACTACGACAGAGACGTCGCACACGGCAGTGTGGATCGCCTCAGGTTCAGTAGGGCGGTGGGGAATCGCGATAAGAGGGATGTCGTTCGGCAGCACCAGCATTTCTGGTGGTTGAATGATGGAGAAGATGATTCGTCGTCGTTTCCGTCAATTACGGACCAGCCTCACTAATGAGGCAGAGCTGACCAATCTGTTTTCTCTGTAAACAGATGTATGTATATGATTGTGTATAACGTCTATGTGTGTTTATGTGTGTATTGTACATTTAGTTTAGGTAGGCTAAGGTTTATTTTAAGTTAGATACTAAGTTTTTATTAAAAATAAAAAATTATGTCCATATGCTAAGTTTTGTTAACAAATTTTTTTCTTAGCTTTAAGTATACAAAATAAATAGTTCTAAGAAAATGTAAATGAAGTCGAAAGACATAGTTATAAGAATTTAGAATAGCTTAGAGTGCCTGTGTGGGGCCAGTAAGTTAGTGTAAGATTATTAAGTAATTGTAAGCTAGCATTTAAGCATTTTTTGTTAGAATGTAAGAGTTAGTGTTAAGAAAATAAAATGCATATAAACTAAAACTAAACTACCGTAGGTGAGTATCGGTCTTAAACCCGAGACATAGTGCGAGGTTGAAGGTTCCATTTGTTCCAAATGGCACTTTTGCAATCAACTGTAGCTTTATTGACACTTTCTTGAATGTTAGGTTTCCAGTTTAGTTTCCTATTAAAAACGAGACCCAGGTATCGGAAAAGACTAAACTGGTACCGTCGTAGACCCTCTACGATTAGAATTTTATATTTCCTGGAAAAGAGGACAACATCAGTTTTATGGGGGTTTACTTCCAATCCACAGCGATCCGCCTGATGGGTCAATCGACTAAAGTTTAGCTGTAAGAATTCTTTAATACTAATAGCAACCACCTTGCTGCCACCCACTTCCTGGTACATCAGCAGGTCGTTGGCCACTAAATTCCAGCTGACATATCTTTTAGCAGAAGCTCCACCAAATTTGGAGTTGATTATCTTGCTATTTGGCATAATTCTGATCAACTCCCCAAGTGGGTCATCTACCTTCAGAGTTGACAGTGCAGTTGTGATTGCCGATGTGTTGCGTTCTATGTAAAATGGGGATCGTTCGATGTGGCTAGTCGCTGAATGTAGAGTCACTTCCACCGACTTTCCTCTACAGTAGGCATGTTGAGCCGTTGACAAAAGTCGTGGATCAATTTTAGCTCGTATATGGATATCAATCAGTCATGCTAGAGTTTTCAGAAAGAAAGATGATAGACTTATAGATCTGAGGTCCTTTGAGACAACATGAGAACATTTTTCAGCTTTGGGAATGAAGACTACATTGACTTCTCTCCATGACAGTTTAATGTGCATAAGTTCTATACAGCTCCTCATAATATTTTTTACCACAGGCAGAACAATATTTGAGGACCTCTGTAGCTCGGCAGGTATTATACCGTCCGGACCAGCAGACTTGTATGGTTTGAAGCTATGCGGCGCCCAGATTAGTCTGTCTCTTGTAGTCAGACCATGAATTTTGGTCACGGTTACAGTAGTCCTGGTTGGGTTGCTACTGGCCGCGAATAGGGATCAACCTGGAAAGTGGGTGTCCAGTAGCAGGTTGAGTGATTCATCACTTGATGTTGTCCTCCAAGAGCCATCGGTTTTTTTCAATCAGCTAGGCGTCATAGGATTTGTAGAGAGGATTTTTCTTAGCCGCGATGCCTCAGAGGTTTCTGTGATTTTGTCACAGAATGACCTCCAGGATTGTCGCTTTATCTTCCTTAGTTCATTTTTATATATTTTGAGGGATTCCTTATATGAATTTAAGCGGTTCCAGTACTGATGTCCACCAGTACGGCTTTTTCTTGTCTCTAGGTTGAGTAAGAGAGCAGGAAGCCTCTACTGCTTGATTGAGAGCCAGGGTGAAATCCTTGACTGTCATGTCAAGCTCGTTGGTGCTGCGCGAACAATTTATGAATTCAGAGGAGAGTGTTATCAACAGTATTCCTCTGTTTTTGGGCAATCAGTTTTCCGATAATTACGGAATGCTGGTTGGCTGTGGTCTGAAAATGAGTTTTAACCATCCAGATCGTTAGCATTTGAGTGGTGTTGTCGGAGACAAGAGTAATCTCTAGCACTTCCTGTGAGCTCATTGGCAATTTTTCAAACAATGACTCACCTCCATTGTTGATGTGATGAGCATTAGTGTTGCACTCGATGTTGAGGCCAGATTTTAACATTCCATCTTCCAGTACCACCCTTTCTAGGTTGTCACCAGGGAGACGACCCACATAGTCGTGCCCAAGATATGTCGATGCCAGCCAGTAGGAGCCTTTGGCAGTCTTCAGTCTAATACCGGTTATGACGGGGTCGTTGAGGAGCATTGGAAGGAGCATTTTCCAATGGTACTTAATCGTGTATTCGCCCGAATTTCCCGAAGCAACAATTTCCCGAATTCACACCTCCACTCCACCCCCCAGTCTATCACTGGCGGATTATTTGAAGTTGTTGGACGACATTGTAGCTGACGCTCGAGGAAAACACTCAGTTATTATTGCTGGGGATTTCAATGCCTGGCCTACTGATTGGGGAAGTAGAACCACAGACGTAAGCTCTCCCTGAATCCTTCGCAGGATTGGATATAAGTCTGGCCAACGAAGGTGCAGCGGATACGTTCTGAAAGGCAGGCGGAGGGTCAATCATCGACATCACATACATGAACAACTCGCTCCTGCGGAAAACCAAATGGCGAGTCAGTGAAGAATATACCCATAGTGATCACCAGGCTATCTTATTTAATGTCGGCAAAGAGAAACGTAGACTGTGCTCCACCCTAACAGGGCCAAAGTGGAAGGACACGCTGCTTGACAAAGATATGTTCAAGGAAATGCTAAACACCAGCGCCACAACGAACAATGGATCGGCTGAAGCCCTCTCTCATCAGCTAATCCAGACCATTACCGCAGCGTGCGACGCATCAATGCGCAGAAGATCTGTTAATAAAAGAGGCGAGCCCTGCTACTGGTGGACGGATGAGATTAAACCGCTCAGAGCGCAATAGTAACGCATGACGTAAAAAACGCGTTCAACTCGGCGAGCTGGTCGTTTATTAGGAGATCTTTGGCCAGGATGGATACACCATACTATCTCCTGAGGATAGTAACGGGCTACTTCCGTAACAGGAGCACCATCATACGGACGATGGTGCTAAGCACTACAGTGTTTCCGCGGGGTCGGTCCTTGGACATCTCCTATGGAACATTATGTGTGACGGTGTTCTGCGACTAACCCTGCCTGAGGGAGTCAAGGTTATTGGCTTCGCTGATAACATAGCAGTGGTTACACTAGCCAAGCACATTTACGAGGTAGAGTCTGCCACAGACGAGGCAATTGTAAAGAACAAGGAATGGCTGGAGTCCACGGGTTTGGAACTAGCTGCACACAAGACTGAAGCTGTCCTAATAACCAGCCGCGAGGCGGTACGCGAACTTCCGTGTCGGAGGCCATGCAATTAGATCCAAAGAATGCTTAAGGTACCTTGGAGTCATGATCGACAATCGGCTGCGCTTCAAAACTCACGTCGAGTACGCTAGCAAGAAATCATCGCTGATGCAGGCGGCACTCTCTCGAATGCTACCGAACATCGGCGGACCTGGATACGACCGAGGGACTTTGCTGACCAAAGTGGTCAGCTCGGTACTTCTATACGCTGCTCCTATATGGGCGGGTGCACTGGGGACAACTAAGTGTAGGAGAGAGTTATTATCAGCTCACAGGCTCTGTGCAATCAGAGTGATCAGCGGATCGTTTTAGCTGGAATGATCCCAATAGACATCCTCGCGGATGAGATGAAGAGGGTTTATCTTAGGCGACCCTCGAACCGGCAAGAGGCAAAGAGGGTTAAGGAAGAAGAAAAGGCAGCATCAGCAATGCTGTGGCAAACCAGGTGGGACTGCTCCACAAAAGGCAGTTGGACCTACAAGCTCATTCCCATCAAAGAAACATGGACAAAGAGGCCATGGGGGAACTGTAACTACCACGTCACGTCGGAAATATCACCATAGATTTGGACACTATAGTTCGCCTCAGTGTCCAGAATGTCAAAATGAGGAAGAAGATGCGTTGCATGCAGTGTTCTACTGCAGAAGCTTTGCAGAAGAAAGAGTAAATCTGCCAAGCCCAGAAAATCTCATAAGTCACATGACGCAGTCAGAGGACAAGTGGATGGAGATCTGATCATTTATATTGCGCGTGCAGTATGCGCTGCGAAGAGCAGAAGCCCTAAGAAGGGCTCAAGAGGCGACCTCGGAGAATAGAGCATAATTGCTAACCAGCCCCGCGAAGTAATACCTAACCGCAGTCCCACGGTGAGATTGGTTGAAGGACGTAGTGGATTTGTACGTAGGCGCACTCCTGGCATCGAATATTCGGGTGTTGCGAATCATGCATGTTGGTGGCACGGGCTACCGCATCTTTAGAAGATTACTACATCCATTGGCTAACCAAAAAAAAACAAAAACACCTCCATTCTAAGTAAAGGTGAGGTAGCTGCTGCAATCAACCTGCTGACTGCCAGCAAGGCGGTAGGACTATATAGTATTCCCGCAAAACTTCTGCTAGCCACTCCAAAAACCATCAGCAGAGCTTTGGCAGCCTCTTGTTGAGAGAGTTTGGGAGACAGAAAGTTTCCGCGACAAGTGGAAGAAGGGAATGATTGCCAAGCTCCACAAAAAGGGTAGTCTTATGGTGTGTGAAAACTGGATTGGCATTTTCATTCTTCTCGCAGTTGCTAAGGTAATAGTCAAAGTAGTTCTTGATGGATACACTCGATGATGAACAAGTAAATTTCCACTCTGGATTCTTCTGTGGCGCCCACATCAATACTCTGGTGATCATTATTGAACAGTGCGTTGAATACCGCTTACTACTTCACCTGCTGTTCATTCATTTTGAGAAGACATTCGACAGAGTCAACAGCCAGTATGTATACCCGACAAATTAATGGCTGTTATCAAAGCAACCTATGATGGGCCTAAATGTCATGTTCAGCATAGAGGAAAGCTTCTAGAGGAATTTGAAAACTAACATAGAGTCCGACAAAGTTGCATTCTATCACCAATTAGGTGATTAGCGATGTGCATCCGATGTGCCGGAATAAGGGCGCATATATTTGACTGAGTCACCAAAAATTGGACCATCCGCTTGAAAGCGGTCAGCGAAGTCGAGGCGGCCATTTAAATGGTGTGCTATTGCACACATAACGGCATGAACATAGCTTCAAAATAAAGCCAGAATCAATTTTATATCTCACACCGTTGAAGTTGCATTTAAATGTTTATTCCTATCGTTTTTATCTGGTCACCCTTTAGGTCATCAATGACCAGTGGCCACAAGAGCGGTGAGAGAACACCTTGACGACTGAGGCAGAGATTTTAGTCTCACCGGAAGATATTGAGATTTGTCGGTAGAGTTAGTGGGATGGTGATTAGCCATGCGCATCTTAATTGTACAATCCGCGAATTTAAAGTAAATTTGAAACATGGAACCTAATACAGAGTAAGCAACCCGTTGGTCTTTTCCACGGTACATGGCAACTAAAAGAGAAGATATTACCGCGATCTCCACGAGCAGGAGACCAGTAGCTCAAAATAGTTGTTTTTCGGAAAGCACTTTGCATATAGTGTTGTGATACACCTATTACAATTCTTCAGATCCATACAATAAACTCGCACTTACGGACATTCCTGAAGCACTTAATGCCGAAAATCCTCAAAATATAGATAATTGCAACTCTTTCAAGTTGCACAGAAATGAAATGGAAACCTCTTTCGCCGACATGTCCTAAATCTCCTTAATCTTTATCAAAGTTACTAAAAGTATCAAATTCCCCTCAAAACTGTTTTCCAAGTAATGAAATCCATTTTGCCACGTACCATTCACAGCCATCTGTCTGCATATAAATTTCTTCCATCGCGGCGTCGTCCAGGCTAACGTTAAAACTTGAAAACTTTCACTCCCTCAGGGGTCTGTTTCTAACTATTCAAAGCAGCTTTTCCTTGAACTTCCCGGCACTCGTACACCTCCAAGAAAATGCATTCTTCTCATTACTCTCCAGCTAAACAGAGTTCGTTTTCCCTCTCAAGATGAAACTCATGGTACGGTCATGTATAGCAAGCAACACAGCAGCTCTTCAATTAACTTAATTAAACGGAAAAATAAAAAAACAGGAAAAAAAAATATTATCGAACTTCTGTTCTCATTTTTACGATACACCACGGATACGACTACCATCACACCATCACTCTGTGCCATATGCAGCGGGGGCAGTACTTGCTATTGCAGTCGTCTTTTGTTTCATGGAACACCCGGTTACAGTTTTCACTTTATGGCTCGTTGGCTGCTACGAGTATTTCTTGCCAGAATCAGATGTGTGAGCGTCAAGTGTGAGTCAGCGTTCCTAATGTGCATGCAACAATGCAGGTATCTAGCGACTCGTGAAATAATTTTATTAAAAAGATGATTTTCCCACCGACAGCTTCTTCTTACTTTCTTACCTTCTTACCACCTACCTGCCAACGACCTTTCTTCTCCGAATGCCATCGTTAGAATCTACCACCGCGGGGTACTTCATCAATATGCAGTTGTGGGGAGCAGAGTGATGTAGAGTGGGTTATGAACAAAATGAGCGGTGTTGCCACGCTAGTGGAATTTCTTTGTGAATTAACTGTCGCCGATTACCGATTTCGGTATAAAACTGCTCTGGCCAGATGCACATTTCCCAAGCCGTTGTGAAAAATCTTCAATTGCGAAATTGACAAGGTATATATGTAGGTATGCATTTCGGTGCCACTTTCTTTAATGGAAATGATATTCCACCAGTTATGGGCCATAGGTAAGAACGTCCCTCCGTCTGGTGATGACACTGGCAGTAAAGCTCTTTTGCTAAATCCCCTTTGGTCGCTCTTTTTTAGGTTGTTCGGCTCTTTCACCAATTCTTCTCAACAAATTTCATTGGTATCAGCATGCTTATATTTTCGCTTCGAAGTCGACCTCCAAAGGGCACCAGTGCCACATCAGAGATCAGTTTTGGAGCCGACTAAAACCATTTTCTGGCTCAGATTCTAGTTGATACCATTCCTGATCACAGGAAGTTGATTTTCCAGCAACAAAAATTCTGATGTCATTCCATCTGGTAGCATGTTACCAAACTTGTGGGTGGCCGTGGCTCAAGTGGTAGTGTATTGGGGGTTGTCCCAAATTCCAATACATCAAAAGAGTAAATCTGGTTCGGCAGCAGAAAGTGGAAGTTAAACGTCCACTCGTATAGGCACAAACGCCAGCCGTTACTCCCCACGTTACCTACGCCCAAATGGCGGCAGGTACGGGAAATACGGTACAACAACCAAAGGTAGCTTCTCAGGCCCCAGCGCCTAGAGCACCGGAACCTGTACCTGACATGCTGGCTATCTTGCTCTCTATTCAGGGGCAGATGGCTCAGCTTCAACGTCAATATCAAGATTAAATATACGCGCTGCTGCCGGGCCTAACGCACCTCCAGTCGTAATGGGTACGTACATGACGGAGCAAACCCTGAAGGTCCTTGCAGTGAATATTAATTCACTCTCTTCGAATGAAGAGCCACACTGTTTAAGTTGCTTAAAGACCAAGCCCCTGATGTGCTCTTGGTTAGCGAAACTAAGCTTACCAAGAGACACAAAATGAAGCACAGAAGGTACAAAATAGTGCGGAGAAACCGACCCAACTACACTCAGGGAGGTGGCGTTGCAATTTTCGTACGAAAAGGTATACGTTTTAAAAGAGTATATAGTCGTGTAGTACGTACTCTCCGTAGTAGAAAGCGGTTGTACATGGTGTCTGTCTATGCACCTAAGGCTACTCAATCCACCTTATTCGTCTCAGAGCTCGAGACGCTTTTTCGATTCCTGAGGCTAGAATTGGAAAACAACTATTTTGTTATCGGCGGAGATTTCAACGCCAAACATAGTGATTGGGGAAATAATACACCAAATACTAGAGGGAACTACTACTATTCAATTGCTAGGGTCGGCACAGTATAATGTATCGACTCGGGCTTAAGGCGACGGATAGTCCGTCGTTTCCCAGACACGGGTCCTATTTGGATCTTCTGCTGTTCGACTCACGAATACAACTGACATGTACTAACCAACAAACTACAAACTGTCTACCCACTTTCGTGTATGACAGTGACCATTGCGGTCTCAGCACCGAAATAACTGTTCTAAACGAAATTGCGGAATTGGATAAGTTTGTCCAAAGGCATTCCTACAATTATAGTAGGGTGCGTTGGACACACTTCACCAGAACACTGACTAGAGCACTCTCCTCGAATTCGCTCTACCCACCGTCCAACAGAAATCTGTCAAACGAGGAGATTGACAGGTATCTAAGACTAATGGACGAGACAATCAAACGAACAATGGACATAACGATACCTCGGTACCGACACACTGACGAAGAAGACCTATTCCGTAACGCAACTATTGACGCACTACACCGACAGAAAAGTAGACTGCTGTCAAGACTAAAAACCTTGTACAGACAGTTTACTGACAGACATAACCCGGAGATCATGACACTGAAGTCGTCGATTAAAAACCTCCAAACATTAATAAGGGAAAATTACAGAGCATCTGTAAGTTTGTATTGGAACAATAAAGTTCGGGCTGTAAACACCAGCCACCCGAATATGTTCCCGCAAATAAATAAAATATTTCGGAGAAATAATCAGAACGACCGTCCATGTCTTAAAATCGCTCGAACGACGAACAACGAGAACATACTTATAGCAGCAGGCATAGATCCAAATGAGGCTGTTGATGATGACAACTTCTTTGTGATCGAGGATCCGCAGGAGAAGGTAGAGGCTATAGGAGCGAATTTCCAGGAAGTGTACAAGGCGAATGTTATCATTGGCCCGAACCACGATCTTGAAAATCGAGTCCTTGTGCACAATTTCTACCTTCGAAATGAAATAGTGAATTTTCGATTCGAGAGCTCGGGTTTCACTCAGTTCAGTGACGAGCATATGGCTAATAATGTCATCACCAACGATAGGGTACTACCCCTGTTCATTTCGAGGGAAGAGCTCCAAACGATCTTCGAATCACTTAGAAGTAAGAAATCAGTGGGAACCGATGAAATTCCGAACATTGTGCTTCGACATCTCCCTCTAGAAGCGGTGAACATTTATACTACCCTGTTTATTAATGCAATGAATAATGCACATTGTCCAGCGCGTTGGAAAACTGCGGTATTACATCCCATCCCCAAAAGGGATAAAGACACTTCCAATCCGGCGAATCTCCGCTCGATCAGTCTTCTTCCAAACATCAGTAAGGTGTTCGAAAAGGTTATCAATAGAGTCCTGACTAAGTGGGTCGAGGACAAACATATAGTTCCTTATAATCAATTCGGTTTCAAGGCGGGGCATGATGTTATTCATGCTGCGTCTAAACTGGTGTCCGATATCCAATGGAATAAAGGCAAAAAACAATGTACTGGTGCCTGCCTGATTGACTTGGAGAAGGCCTTTGATACCGGTTAGAAGGACTCTTTTTCAAACTGGACAGGTTGGGCATTAGACAGTAGACAGTTCATCGTGAAGAATGACGATATGACTTTTGCTGTAACATTTAACATTAAAAACGGTATGCAGCAGGGTGCGATGAATTCGCCGATCCTGTTCAACATTTACACGGGTGATCTGATAGGTTCACTTCACCATGCCATAGCGTACGCAGGCGACATAATCGCGTACAGATCAGGTCCTAAGATTGAGGTCGTTAATGTACAACTGGAAGTTGAAAATCAACTTGCAGAAGTCGGAAACCATTCTGTTTAGGACGCCTTTATCTAGGGCCTCTAGCGATACCAGAAAGAATTGGTGAATGTTCTCGATCGTGGGGCAGGACGGGCAGCCACTTGCTTGTCGAAATGTAGTCAGATACCTGGGGATCTGGCTACATAAATTTCTGTATTTTAACAAACATATAGATGTTGCTCTGGCCAGAGCCAAAGACATTCTTTTTTTCAGGAAACTTAATTCACGTAAGACGAATGGTTGCCTATAATACAACAAGTTCAATTAATTTAATTTTGGTGGGGGCTAACGACCCCATTTATTTGGCTTAATACACGCTTAAAAACTAGGACTTAAAAATAAAAAGAAAAATCAAGGTTTAGCGCTAGATACCACTTATCACTAGGCCTTAAGGCAAGGGATGGTGAAGGAGATCGGATTTGAGGGAGAGGGTGCTGCGATTTATATCGAAACCGGAAAGGTTGGAGTTTACCTTGCGCAGCATACGGGAGATTGGTAAGTTAGAGCCATATGAAGTGTGTTGGATTGGTAGATGAAAGAGGCGGTGGCAAAGTAGATTACGAGCGTTAGTGTAAAAGAAAATATAGTTGTATAGGGAGCCTGAGAGGAGTCGGTAAATGAAATGAATGTCAGCCGCTTCTCTTTATTCCTCAAGGGTATTCAGGAGGCAATATTAGAGGATCGTTCCAAGGTAGACCTCGAAGATCAAATCGAAGAAAACGACGCTAGATGCTCTCAATACGGGATATATGAACTTTTTGAAAGGGACACCACGCTTGGCTAGCGTACTCGAGAAGGCGGCGAACGTAAGTGATGTATAGTGATCTGGTCACATACGGGTTGTAGAATTCTTTGGACCGTCTTTTAACGAAGCCGACTGATGAGGAAATTGAGAAAGGGATATAGGTTGGCCGTGGAGAAGGTAAATTCGGGGAGCAGACTTGTTGCACTTACGTGTTAAGGTAGTCGACTGACATTTGGTGACATTGAGTTGTAAGCAGTTCTTGATGTACCAGGTGGAAAAACTATTAAGATCTATTTGAAGGAGGCTGGAGTCATGGTGTGAGGAAGTGGGTTTACAAAATTTGGTATCGTCAGCATAGAGAGAAAGTGTTGATTGTTGAATGACCCTTTCAAGATCGTTAATTGTTAGGATGAAGAGGAGTGAACTTAGGTGACCACCTTGAGGAACACCTGAAATGGCCAAGAAAGGGGCCGATAGCAAAATGGGTTCAAAGCCCAGGACGTACAATTTGAACAGGATTAGTTTGTGAGATATCTTGTCAAAAGCCTTACTGAAATCATGTTATAACGTCAACTTCTTTACCACTTTCTAAGGCTGAGAGAACAGAGGACACGAATTCGACGAGGTTAGTGGTAGTTGACCTACCTTTCAGAAAGCCGTGTTGGTTAAGGGAAATAAGAGATTTTCACTGGAAGCTTAAGGTTTCGTACAAAATTCGAGGAGTTTGGGTATATGTGAGAGTTTAGTCTCCCCATTAAATGTTAGATACCAGTAACCACAGTGCCCAAAAATCTTTCTTTCTCTCTCTGTCCCATTTTCCTTGAAACTTAACACTTGCTTAGGCATTTTACGGGTAGTCATACCCTCTTGAGTGTTAAGTTATTTAAAAGAAAATTAAACAGCCAAGTTTTCGGTAGAAAATGGCTTTGTCGTGCATGAGAGAGCTCCTTTACACTCGAAACAAACTGCTCTTTGGAGTCTTGTTAAAGCAACAATGATATATTCACGTAAAGGGTCTCATCATAGCTCTGTAGATCTGGAGGAACTTCCTTGGTAATAAGCCCCATGCCTTTCTTTGAAAGGTTTCAATATGACAGTCCAAAGAACCTTGCTATTCAGGCATACACCCAGATACCTAGAGTCATATGAGAAACGAAGGATAAAGCATTATAAAGGGTGATCAATTTTTGATGACTCGGTCCAATATGTGCGGCATTATTCCGGCAATAGCGTGTCGAATGTTGGCCTCGAAATAGTTGGCTTTTTAGGGTAGACTAAGAAAGCTGATCCAAAAATGGGCCTTTCCAGCGCACAATTAGGGAACTCACGTTATTGTCCGGCTTCAATTCTCGCGTCAGCACAATCTTATACAGATGTAGGTCAAAAATCCAACCGCAAAATAAGCCGGGTTGACTCTCTGGCGATGCACAATTTAGCTAATAGGCGCCGGCATAACCGGCATTTATGGATCTTTTTCGATACTAGCTACTACGGCGACTATTTTTTCTTCATTTCACTCCAATCTCTGTCTGGGTGGTGGCTTAAGATGCAAAAGCATGTACTCACTGTACTCAAACTTTTCCACCGTACGACGAATTGCCTACATACTGAAGCCGTGATAACGACCGACCTCACGACGAAATTCACGTATTTACAACTGAGCCGGAGATTCGATAAAATTTTTTAACAATTTCCGCACGTTCGGCAAGCGTAAAACGATGCGTGATGAAATGGCAAAACTTACTGAATATTTTGACAGCTGGATGTCATTGGTAGCTTTGACAGCTGCTGAAACATAACATCATTGCTATCTGGTCACTCTTTATACATATACTCCCATAATCATGGCTTTTTTGACAACGAGAATGGTTACTAACTTCATTCCACATGAAGTTTCGTTCATATTTTACATCATGCCCCTTCCTAATTTTGTTTGGATTGGATTTTTTCTTTTACCCATTTTCGTTCCTTCCCTTAGCTATCAATCTCTTCTCTCTCTTCACAAAGAACCCTTATCTGACTCGGATTCAAACTAGTTATTACGAATTGCAACCTCTAACCCGGCCTTAGTAGGATTTGCTCTCACAAATTTTGTGTCTGAAATCGATGGAACGTATACATTCTCGAATTGTATATCATTTCTTTCTAAAGGTAGTTAACTACCGAAAGGTATCTACAAGAGTGGAATTGGTTCACTTATGTTATCGTTTATGCGATTAAATCCCCAGTCTTTAATACTATTGGTGTCTCGGTTGTGGTCCTTTAGAGCAACATAATTAGTTAGTGGTCTCAACTGATCCACATGAGGTTTACAAAAACCATTAGTGTTATCAGTCTTCACCATATAAGTGTTTTGACCCAAAACTTTTACTATCTTTCCTTTGCTCCAGAACTATTTATTGTTTGCTTCTTTATGAAGAGCTTCAATTTGTTGATTTTGTATATTTATAATTCTGAAGTCATGCCCTAAAAGAAAAACGGCATGGCACTGTAATCTGTTGGCCACCATTTGCGGTATACCGTGTTTCTCTCCGAAAATGTGGCATAGAATCAGAGTGTGCAATTAAAATTCTTTTCTATAAAGGTTTTGATGAAAATATTTTACCGCCCACCTTGGCTGTAAAATTTTCCAGCTTCGATGAGCTTATACCATGGCTACTGGTGTCGGTTATCATCTATAGGGTTGGGTTGCTAACAACAAAATTTAGGGACACACAAATATCTATTTCACTTCCTCAAATGCCACTTGACCATCTTGACAATCAACGACACAGCCAGCCCAAAAACCGTACCAAACTGCCACTCTCTGTGGATGGAGAGGTTGCTCCACTATTTCTCTTGGATTTTCAGAACTCCAGATGTGACAGTTTTGGTTGTTTACGTACCCAGACAAATGGAAATGAGCCCCATCAATCAGAATAATTTTGTGTAAAAAATCATGATCTTGTTCATTCATTTCCAGCGCTCAATCAGCGAAACCAAGACATTGAGCGCGGTCTGCTTGATTCAATCCTTGTATCAGTTGGACTTTATAAGCTTGTAGACCACGATCTTTATGCGAAAAGCGGTGCAAAGTGGTTAGCGGATAGGCAAAATTCCTGTGATCGTCTCGAAATGGACACACCTTTCAAACACGCTCTCAGGTAAGGCGGAAATATTTTCGTCTGACTTTGCCGGAGAGACATGAATTGAGTCTTTACATCACTAACCTGCCCGAGACCTTCAAATTTTATTGATTAAATTCACTATAACTGTGCGAGAAGCCGCTTGAGGACTACCGAAAGTAGTATGAACTTCATGAAACGTTTTGGTGATATTTTCACCGATTTTGGAGTGAATTTTCACTATTTCAATACATTGTGCGATACAATTTTCACTTATTAAAATTCATAACAGTGGTAGTTGAATATTGACAGTTCAACAATGCTGCCTAATTTAAAATGACAGCTCTTATTTGATGTCCTTCTACTAGTGTACGCCGATGATATTGACGTAATTGGCAAAACTCAACGGACGCTCAACTCACTAGTATTGAATCGGAAGGTATCAAATGTCGCCGGCGACTTGGACAGAACGCCACAGTTGACAGCTATAACTTCGTGGTAGTAACGGACTTTGTCTACCACAACACCTGAACAGAAATAAAACAAAGAAGAATCACTCTTGCCAATCGCTGTTTATTTGGGCTAAAAAGGGAATTGAGTAGTAAAGCCCAATCTCGAAAAACTAAGGACACTCTATGTAAGATCTTGATCATCCCAGTCCTTGATCATCCAAGGCGCAGAAACATGGACTCTATCGAAAGTGGATGAAGATATCCTCAGTCGTTTCGAGAGAAAAATTCTTCGAAAAATATTCTGTCCCGTTTGCATTGATGGGCTTTGGAGGAGAAGATTCAACGACGAACGATACTAGCTGTACAGCGACACCGACCTATTCAGAAAACTGGGCATCAGTCGCCTAAGATGGCTTGCACATGTAGAGGGAATGGACACCAATGCTCCGGCCCGCAGAGTTTTCGAATCATACCCGGATGGAGAACGCAGTAGAGGAAGACCACACCTTAGGTGGCTCACAAATGTGGAAGAGGAGCTCACCTGTGCAACTGCAGGCATTTAGCTTGGATTGGGCTAAGAGGAGAGTCTTATGGGATGAGGTCCAAGTTCACCCCGAACTGTAACGCCACCTAAGTATGACAACACCCACAAAGATGAGTACTGTCTGATTTTGGCATTTTCTGAAAATCCCATCAGATTGCGGAGAATCGTGGTTAATCGCACTCATTACTCCGAGTATATCGCTAGATGAAGCTTCCTTCTCTGAGAGAGAGCTGGGCATGTGCAGAGTAGGTGGGATTGTCTCCTCCTCTTCCTCGTCCATGCAGCTTCTACAGAAATCGTTACTAAAAGCGCCAAGCCTTCTTGCGTGCTTGCCTATGAGGCAGTGTCCGGTAATGACACCTATTATGGCGCTGAGATGTTTCCTATCTAAAAGGATCAGACAGTTAGATCGACTCAGATCCAGCCTTGGCCAGATCTGTTTGTTTGGTCGCTAGACATGTTTGTCCAGCAGTCCACCTAAGGTCTGCTCTTTTATTAGCATCTAGCTTTAGTGTTAGTTTGCACGTAGCGATTGGTATACCTATACTACCTTTGTCCGGTAGGATAGGTAGAGTGGTTCCAATTTTGGTGAGTTCATCGGCTCTGCAGTTCCCTGGAATGTCTCTGTGGCCCGGCACCCAACAAAGGTGAATGTTGAACTGCTCTGCCATCTCCATGAGAGATGATCGGCATTCAAGGGCGGTTTTAAAATATAATGAGACCGAGTCCAGGGACTTGATGGCGGCCTGACTATCCGAAAATATGCGGATATCCTTTGCAGATATCACGTTTTTCTTCAGCCAGGACAGAGCTTCTTTAATCGCGAAAATTTCCGCCTGGAACACGCTACAGTGATTTGGAAGGCGGAAAGAGAGGCTTAGATTTAGCTTATCTGAGAAAACACCGCCACCAACTCCGCTATCGGTTTTAGATCCATCTGTGTAGAGATGGATTGACTTGTCCTCCATGAAAGCATCCTCCTCCCAGAATGATCTAGAGGGGAAGCTTACATGGAAGTTTTTGTCAAACCAAAGTTCAGGTATGGTGTAATCGGTGTTCTCTGTGAGGATTCCTAATGTATTAAGAATGTTGGCGTGACCAGATGAATTATTTGTCCACTGTTTAGTCGCTTTAAGGCGAATAGCTGCAGTCACAGCTACTTGCTTGCTAAAAATGTCGAGGGGTGTCAAAAGTGAAGCAGAATATCTAATGCCGCAGAGGGGGTAAACCGCAAGGCTCCGCTTGTGCATAGACATGCTGTTCTTTGGACTTTGCTTAGTTTAATACGGTTGACTGCATTCTCTAAGGCCGTCCTCCAGACAACCACCCCGTAAGTAAGTATCGGTCTTATGACCGAGATGTATAGCCAGTGGGTTATGCGAGGTTGAAGGCCCCGTTTGTTCCCAATGGCTTTTTTTGCAAGAGAATAAAGCTATTGTAGCTTTATTGACTCTTTCTTGAATGTTAGGTTTCCAGTTTAGTTTCCTGTCAAAAATGAGACCCAGATATTTTGCTGTATCGGAGAAAACTAAACTGGTACCGTTTATTGAAGGAGGGTCTATGATTGGAATTGTATATTTCCTAGAAAAAAAAAAGATCAGTTTTACGGGGGTTTATTCCCAATCCACAGCGATCTGCCCAGCGGGTTAATCTGTTGAGATTTACTTGGAGGAGTTCTTTAATGGTATTTAGATGTTTTCCTGAGACGGCTATGGCAACGTCATCCGCATAGGCAATCACTCTGCTACCACCCGCTTCCAGGTATATCAGTAGTTCGTTAACTACTAAGTTCCAGAGAAGGGGAAGTACGCACCATATGTATGACAAAATTGTCCAATGCTCGGGCAAGGGCCAACTTTGAAGACTCAGTCTTTCAATGTTGAAGTCATGGCTTCGAAAGGTTTTTGAATCACTGTCGAGCGGGTTTCGCTTTGTGAGGTGTAGTAGCAATTTACTGGGTTGCTTACGGCTTGATGGCGGACATTCTTTGTTTTACTGAAGTCTTGTCTCCTTTTTCGCAGAAATTAGAGTTGATAGCACCATTGCAGTGCAATCTCCACCATACCAATATCGATGTTGAATAGTAGACATGTTCGGCCCTCGGAATAAGTTCGAATCTTAATAACCAGGCATACACTCAATAGTCGTCAATGAGCGTTCTTCGAGTACCGGCTTGGGACTTCTACTTACGCTTGTGTTGTATGAAAATGTCAAGTTTGTCTTTTGTATGTATCTAGTGAAAAATTTTCTTAAATATTGCGAGAGATTGATTTTTTCTAAATCTTCATGCCTAGCGACAAGATTTTCGGTTTACGCAGCTTTCATCTGGTTTCATTACACTCAGATGATTCTGCGTACAGGCGGTCGAAACTTTGTCATCCACTTCATCCTCGAATAACTGCTTAGTACTGCTCACAAAGATTTCAGATTTTCAATGTCTTCTCCATGATTGTAAAAAAACTGAATGACTGCATTTTATGCAACATGTCACATGTCAGATAGCAGTCAACATATGATGGATGCGACCAGTACTTCATCCACAATAAATGTGTT
Source organism: Volucella bombylans (assembly GCA_949129095.1). NCBI lineage: Eukaryota > Metazoa > Arthropoda > Insecta > Diptera > Syrphidae > Volucella > Volucella bombylans. Next base: position 353,632,068 of record OX422140.1, on the reverse strand, counting down.
ATTTTGATGGCACTACAGTCCGGCCGGGACCAGGACCTCAGATAATATGCCTCTCCAACTGGTGTGATCTTAAGTCAGCAGTCTTCAGTTGCTCAAATGAAGTAGGGTAAGGGCCGCTTTCACTTGTGTGTGTCATCTAAGATGAATTCTGGGTTGAAGTCGAAAACTTTCGATCTAAGCCAGGTTATCCGAGCGAGGTCGGTATCGGTATACAGAACGTACAGTTCGCTGGTGAAACGTCTCCTCCCGTCTTCATTGACGCAAACGGCACCAAAAATTACTCAGAGAAGTTTTTTCTGAAGCGCCCAAAAGCATTTTCATCCAAGTCTCTGGGATGAGACTGGGATGACCAGTGTCTTGTACAGGGTCCGCCAAAATGATCTCCCATATTTTGCACCGCCACTGTGCCCGAATCACTGAAGGGAGGAGGAACTTATCGTAGTCAGTTGTTAGCTCGCGCCTTGCCATTTCAGTTGTCGTCATTAAATGTATGGGCGAGCATCGTGCCTTCGTTATCGAAACATTTATGGAAAGTAACGAATCTGTGATTACGACGCAAAGAACTTTTCGTACTCACTTCGCGCTTGGTAGACATGCTCCAGTTCTAGGTCTCAAAACAATACTGTTGTGGGTTTCAAACTTTAGAGCTACAGGTTCAGCCTTAAAAAGAAAATTTAGTAGTAGACCCTGAAGTTTTCGGACACCTGAAAATGTTGCGTCTATAAGAGAATCAGTTGAGCGATATCCTAGCCGTTCAGCTGTTAAACATGCCTCTGTTTTGCGTTTGTCGGATTGTTCTGTGAGAAGAATTTTACACGCCGGTCTGAATTTCCATCCATACAAAATGATGATCGTGCAAGAACTTAGTGAACGGGACTGGGAAAATTGCAGAGCATGCTCCAACGATATTCATCAAAACATCCCACAAAGTGCTCTTTTAATAACGAGTGACGAAGCTCATTTCCATCTGTCTGGCAGAATTTTCGCTACTGGGGACCAGAGAAACCGCGGCAGCTCCATGAACGCCCACTTCACAGACCATTTGTTACCGTTTGGTGTGCTGTTGGATCTTTTGGCGTTTGGGAACTTGAGCATCTGGATGTGTGGTTTCAACAGGATTGAGCTACGGCTCATACGGCAAGAAGGACAATGGACGTTTTAAGGGAAATGTTTCTAGGACGCGTAATCTCGTTACGTGGAGACGTTGGGTGGACTGGTTGATTAAATTTCTTACTACCTCACTTTTGTAGCTGCCTTTCGTAACATTTTGTCCTAGGCGTCGATGTCGTGGATTTCATTTTGTTGACAGCATATACTTTGTTCTTACTTCAATGACCGCTAAACCCATTTTTGCCACTTGTGTTGCAATATTCGCGAGCGCTCCATTAACAGCTCCCTGTGTTCTTCTACACACTTATGGCCAGATTATGTAAAACCGTCGTCATCACAAAGCAAAGGCGGAAAGTAATTTCGTTGGTAGTTTTGATCCCGTTTGTATTGGCAGACTTTGGAGAAAGAGAATTTCATAGCGGCTTAGATGGAAAATGCAGGAAAAGACGACTGCGCCTCAGCACCATTTAGGGACAAGCTGAAAAGGATTTTCTTGAAGTGCGCAACTGAAAGAACTTTACCAAGATTCAAAGTGGAAAGGCTTGTTGTTTGAAACTCAGGTCTACCTGTGGCAAACTGTAACATGATCTGATTAAGTAAAATGGAACATTTAAGTGTCCAGGCTTAGTTTGGGCATGTGATGGAGATTAAAGACCTGGAACAGCCTAATGAAATTACCCAAGGACTTTCCGATTTCTGTATAAAAATTAATAGAAATCATGATGCACTTTGGACGATCTGCGTCGTGCCTGCTCGGTAAACTATTGATTGCTCAGAACTTGGTCTGGGCCAGTAGCGCAACAATCACTCACGATGCTTGGTTTACCTCCTCGTCGTGGTCCCCGGGAAACTATTTGCGTATCCCTATCCATGAAATCAAAACAGCTACCGAAACCGTCACTACGCTTCGAATAAGGAATGATAACATTTGGCTATTGTATCCGGACAAAGATTGGTTTCTGGAATGTGAAGACGCTTCTCGGCAACGGAAGTGAAGGTCCACAAAATGCCAGATTCCTTCAATTAGAGAAGGAATTCATGAGGTATAAGATGGACATCTTAGGAATTAGTGAAGTTAGATGGTTGGACTCGGGGAAGTTTAAGTCTCCAACAACTAACACTATATTATTCTACTCCGGAAAGGCACCTGGAAGCTATCGGGAATCTGGCGTTGGATTGCTGCTTTCCAAAACAGCTCTCAAAAGCTTAATTTCCTGGGAGTCTTTAGACGACGGGTTTCTTGAAGCCAAGTTTCGGACTAGAGTACGTCACGTCACCAGAAAGAAGAAATAGTGCTTGGCTTTCCAAAGAAACTTGGGCTAGGATCGAAGAAAGAAAACACCTCAAAGCCTTCGTCACTGCTACTCCAGCAGCAGGGAGAAAGATAAGAGAGATGAGAGCGTGAGAAGAAGCGTACGACGTGATAAGCGTAACTATATCAACGCATTGGCCACAGAAGCAGAAGAGGCCATTAGTAGGGGTTACAGTAGGACCGTCCACAGAATTACCAAAGAGCTCACATGTGTCCAGAGCTCTAAACAATACCTGGTAAAAGGCACAGACGGATGTCTGCTTGTTTCGGTTGAGGACCAGCTAAGAAGCTGGAGGAACACTTTCCTGCGGTTTTAAACCACGTTTTCGTCAGTCAAGTGAACCCAATGCCCAATGTCTCGTCCGTAGTAACAAATTACCGAATATGCACTGTATCCCCCAGTAGAGAAGAAATTTTTACCGCAATCAAAGCACTGAAGAACAGCAAAGCGGTTGGATTCCCGCAGAGCTCTTACAAGTAGCGCCAGAGTAGCTCCTGCACCCACTCATTGAGAGAGCTTGGGAAGTAGAGAATTTTTCTGAAGAGTGGATAAAAAGGAACGATTGTCAAGCTCCCAAATAAAGGAGACCTTACGCAGTGCGAAGATCGGAGAGGAATTTGCATGCTGCCTGCAGTAGCCAAGGTAATGGCAAAAATCATTCTGGAGCGAATAGAAGACCACCTCGAAGACACACTCGGCGCCGAACAAGCAGGATTCCGCACTGGATCTTCGTCTGTGGACCACATCAACACCTTGCGGATCATCTTCGAACAGTGCGTTGAATGTCGATTCGAAAAGGCGTGCGATAGTGTCAATAGAGAATTTATCTGGCTTGCTTTGCAAAGAAGGAGCATCCCAGATAAATTGATTGCTATCATCAAGGCTACATATGATGGATCCAAATCCAAATGTCGCGTTCTGCATAATGGAAGGTTGTCAGAGAACTGTTCCTCTTGGTGATAATTGATGTCCTACATGCAGCTTTGTCGATTAGAAATGGAGGAATTCAGTGGACTCTGCAATCACACCTCAAACATCCAGACCACTCGGACGACGTATACTTACTCTCTCATAGGACCATGGATCTCCATCAAATGACAACAAGGGTGGATAGAGAAGCTGCAATTGTTGGGCTGAAGATCAATACGGCAAAAACAAAATCAGCGTGTTAAAGCTTCCTCATCTAACCAAGTAGAGATTTCTAGACAACCACTAGAGATGGTTGAGAATTTTCAATATCTTGGGAGTATTGTCTCTACTGATGGCGGGACCGAACTAGATATAATCAGCCGAATTGGGAAAGCAAGGGCTGCGTTCGGAATTCTGTCCAAAATATGGAGAAACAACTCTATCAGCCTAAATACCAAGCTACGACTGTTCCGCCCCAATGTTGAATCCATGCTTCTTTATCGGTTCCGCGCTTGGAAAGTCGCACCCGCTGTCACAAGAAAGCTGCAATCGTTCGCGAATAGATGTCTGCGAAACACCTTGAGGATTTTCTGGCCTAACCGTATCTCTAATGATGAACTTCATGCGAGAACAGGTCAGAAACCCATTGATTCTATCATACGAAGACGTAAGTGGCAGTGGATTGGGCATGTGCTTCGTAAAGGTCACGAGTGCATTGCGAGTCAAGTGATGCAATGGAACCCTCTCACGCAGACCAGCAGACGAGTGGGCCGACCTAGAAGTACTTGGCGAAGAACGGTCGAAGCAGAATCAGTACAACTAAGGAAGAGTTTGAGAGAGCTGAGCTACATCTCCAGAAACCGCACCCGGTATCGCATAGGAGTAGTGGAGGCCCTGTGCCCCCCAAAGGGAACCCCACGGATATAATAGGTCCGAGGACCTAAACATTTCTTCCACACCCCATGTAGTTCTTCCCCGATGAAGGGAAACTTTGAAGTGATATTCTTGTCGTAATGAAAAACAAGCTCAAAACTAACTAAGCGGCCTTGACACATTACTTAAAACTGAATAATCAAGGCACCATCCAAATGCCAGTGAATACATACCGATACACTGTAATTGATGGAGCAGGACAGCAGAAGCATTTATAGGATCTCGAAAGTAACAAAGTGGTAATCTAATTTTCAAACAATATCCACCAAAAAAGGTTAGATTTATCCCAAACAACATCTGACACATGAAAGCATTCAAAAAGGAATTCTTCGTCATCTGTGTATATTATACACGTACTCCTGTTGTCAAAGTGGCAGAAAGTGCCTCGTAACGTCTTTAGAAAAGTTTGTGGAGCATGACATGGTGGGAGTGTCAAAACTACGAGTATTCGTATCACAATGAATGTTGAGAATTCCCCTGCATGTGATCAAATCTATGGCAATCATCTTGCGCTGGAATTTCTTTGACACTTATGTGCAAAGTGACTGCATTTCCAACATCCAACAAAGTTAAAGCAACGGAAGTGTAGAACTATACGAATACATGTACAAACTACACTTCAGTTGACGTTGTCTATGTTGCTGCTCTGCACAAATTGGATTGAAGAAGAATACCCTCGTAGCCGTTGTTGTGGCAACTGCTAACCTTCAAGGACAATAAGATTTCCCACAAAGGAGTGACACTAAAGCAAAAACAAGGACAACAACACAGGGCTACATAAACAACAATAACAAAAAGAAAAACAAAAACAACTCACTTTCATTAACTAGGGTAAACAAACAATGAAAATTGCATCTGATTCAAGACCATTCCACTTAAGACGTCCTTACTGAAAATTGTTTTATTCTTTCAAATGATCCTTGTCCATGAGATACCGGACATCATGAGATAGCTCTGCTTTCTGCCACTATGAGTGCATGTACTCGTACATCTTCTGCTTGCCTACTCCTGGATATTGTTTCTTCCCATTGTTTTCAGATTTATCTACTCCATCTTCTTCGTATTTTACCACCCCAATCACCGTCGTCTATATCTAGGTTATTCCTTTTGCTTTCCTTAGTTTCAATTGCAATTTTCATTCAAGGAAAAGTTTCTCTTCTGCCACGTACTAGGTCAATCGTTATTCGTATCTGTGCAATGTGCATCTACCGCCACCACCAAACAACACTGGATTCCTGGGTTTGAGAGAAAATCCTTTTCACTAAGGAATTGAACTTCAGCCGACCACTTTCCGCACAACAAGGTGCACTCACAAAGCAATTTCCATTTCCGGGCGAATAAACATCCCCAAATGGTTAAATGAGAAATAATATCGAGTAACACGTTCTAAAACTACTCCAACTTGATACTATCATCCTTTCAATAATTGCACAGTACTCGTATAACCTCCTCAACACACACACACACAGAGGAAGGATGAGGCAAAAGTTTGCGATGGAAAATTTAATTAAATCCGTCAAAGGATAATCTATGGAAACGCACTACAGGCTGCAGAGTTCTCGGTGGAAATTCAATTATCAGACGATGGACGCAGGAGTATGACACTCCGTCATTCCTGTTCTGCGTCGCCATGACAAAAAAGGTTGATTGCAGTTCATTTAAAAAAAAGAGAGGAAAAAACAAACCAACTGCAAAAGTAAAAGGATGCGAAGATGCGCTGCTTTTTTACTGTTACACATTCGAATGATGGTAAATCGGATACAGGAATTTGTCTACGATGTTACCCAACACCTGTCACTGACAATGTTTACCATTTCCATGAGCAGATTATGAAGAAATAAATACATTGCAGCTCAGCTGGAATATGACAAAAACTGCGCTAGGAATACGCCTTTAGTAAAAAAGATGTGTCATTCCCTTAGCCGCAATTGCTCAGAATTTACCCCAAACCAGTTTTGAGGGAATCAATATTCTTTAAGGACAAAATATTTTAAATGAAACTGATAAGATGGCTACACCATAGTCAAACTCAAACGATTGGACTACTTATAATCGGCAAGTTAAATCGATTAGAAAACCATTTCCACAATTACCATTTCATTCCTCTCATGATAGTCAGCGCAATTCTGAAAACAACTCGTTTGGAATACTTTTGGAACTAGAACAAATCCCTTACAACTCGATGAACACCAGCGGACCTACAATTAATTCTACCAGGCTAGCAAATAGGAAGGGGTCCACATCCGGTTAGGAGCTGTTAAAGGGAAAATCCACTTACACTTCCTGCTAACTAACCGAATCAAATCAGGAATGATATGGCCGACCTACAATAAGAATATAACAAAAGACCAACTAAACAGAATCCGCCCTTGTATCGCCAGAATCACGGCGATAATCACGTGGCAGTGGTCAATTGGGTACGGCTAAACTACTGTAGGTATCCCTTACAGCCTTCGCTATTGCTGTTTCGGAAATGAAAATGAGAAGGAAACTCTCTCCCATTTGATCTGCAAATGCGCGACCTTAGCAGAAGCCAGACTGAAGAGCCAGAACTAAACCAACCATTTTTCAACGCCATCTCGGGTAAAGGAATACGGAATCTAATGCGTTTTCTTTACCTCAAAGGCTGGGTCTAGGCGCCGGTTGTCTCACATCCTCAACAACACATATCACGTTAGGTTAGATTAGGTTAAACAGGGGTATGATGGATAGTGCCCTCACTGTTGTCGAGTAGCCTTCCTTTTCTTGCAGACTCATTCGCTTATTCATTTCCTTTAATACCGTAGTGTCCTCGCACCCAGCACAGTCTCACCCGGTTCTGACTGCCTAATACCTTGAGCACTGTGCGACAGCCCCTGACTGTGTCAGAGTTGATGTTGGTCGATTGCATTGCCTTGAGTGCGGCCTAGCTATCAATAACGATATCTCTTTCGGATACCGATCTCATCTGCATTACCTCAGCCGCCCTGAAGTCAGGCAGAACCTCTGATTGGAAGACACCCTTAGTTCTGAATCTTCTGAGAAGATACCAGAACCAGTTCCTTCCTCTGTTTTCGAACCATCTGTGAAAATTATAATTTCATTTGACCTGATTATGACATTTTTTTGCCAATCCCCTCTCTGTCGAGTCAACCTAGGAAGGAATTCCATTCGTCAGAAATGGATTGCCTGGCAGTATCTCCACTAAAACCGTGCCATGTCCGAAACTACTGCTCTTGAAGTAACCCAAATTAGTGAGTCGTATCGCACTGTTGCCAGCTAGTTTTTTGATCTGTAAGTCGGGTGGTGTTAGATGCAGAAAGGTGTCCAATGCTGCCGTAGGGATGGTACGGAGCGGACCTCTAATGGCTACGGAAGTCATTCTTTGAATCTACCTACCTTCTTTCGTACCGTTCTTTTGCAGATAAAAAGAGCATTATATGCCTTTTTGATTCTGTCCGCTAGGTTAAGATTCCTATTCAGTTTTTTTTTTAACTCCGGTGAGTTTTGTGGGTCTGAATTGCGGTATCTTGTACTTTCTGGTAAAAAGAACCAGTTCCTTTTTGGAAGGGTTGGCATTGAGACCACAGCTTTTTGCCTCCATAATGTTGCTTAGAATACTTGAGTATTTTCCCTGCATTATTATAACCACGTCATCTGCGTGGCACTTATACCTATTGTACTAAGATTTTTGAGGATGCCATTGATAACCAGCACCCACAGGAGTGGTGATATGACTCCCCCCTAAGGGGTTCCCCTAGTTACGGACATTCAACCAGCTTACACAAGTCGTGATAACAAAAAGTCACATTCTGGTGCTACTTGGGTTCAAGGATAATCGGACTAAAAAGTAATCACTTTTCTGTGTACGTCCATATCTGTAAATACAGACCAGCTGTATTGGCACTTAGGTATTAGGTCGTAGCACAAGAAATGTCCGATTTTATAGTAAAAATTTAAAAGCCAATATTTTCTTTACCTTTCCTATGAGGGTCGACTTATTGTCATTAGGGATACTCCCATGCTTTGTGAAATCGTCCTCAACTAAAGTGTTCGGTTTCTAACGTGGTTCATTTCCCGAACGGAACTTTCCAAACCAACGTAGTATAGTGCGTTCGTTTACCGCTACATCCTCAAATGCGTCATTAATGTTATTCATTGCCAATGACGCATTATGTCCCATTTCAAATTCAGATCACTCTGAACTGAAGCTACCTGGCTACGAGCTAGTGCCATTACTCGATTCTCACCGTTGTCTCGACATTTACGTCCGTGGTGCTGTAGCATACCAAACTCCACCACAGTGTAATCCCTGTTCATTACGGGCGATTTCAATATACACAATTCTAGTTGGCTTCGACATTCTGGACAGACAACACCCGAAGGACGCTGTATTGATGATATCTGCGCTACGGAAAATAACTTGACTCTGCTTGTAAATGAGCCCACACGAAAACCAGACGTGGATAGTCATACCGGGAACACACTGGACTTGATTTTAACTTCTGTCCCTGATAAGTACACCATTGATGTGCTCTCCCAGATATGACCATTGTGGCATATCAGCTTATTTCTCATAAACTGACCACACAGTTAGAGAAAAGATTCCTAAAAGAACGATATGGCAATAAGAGAAAACCAATGGCCGAAAATGAATGACGCTGCTTATATGATTACCGACACTATTTGGAATGAGATCCTTTATCCCTCACTGAATGTAGAGTATCAAACCAAAGGCTGCCAGGATTAGAGAAATGTTTTTTTTTCGGTTCTTGAAGACCAACCCGACAGAGGAAAATCGAAAAAAGTTTAAACAAGCCAGGAGTGACTATAACGTCTTTTTCAAGCATGTGAAATTTTGATGTCCCAAGGTAGTAAAAGATTTTGGTCGTTTGTCAAAAACTTCAGAAATTCTGCTTCATTCTCCATCCCAATGAACTTTTACAATGACATTCCAGCTGTCAGCTCTTTAGCCAAAGCCAATCTGTTTCCTGCACACTTTGCGTCCAGCTCAACACTGCCAGATTCTGCTTTGTCTCCACCTATACTTGAGTGCAAGGAATCTTCAATGGGACGAATCTACTTTCGCACTCGTGTAGTAGCAACAGTACTTAAAGATCTCAACATGCATAAATCCGCTGGTCCAGATGGTATATCTCCCCTTCTTCCGAAGAGGTATTCTTCCACGCCGACAAAACCATTGCGTAAGCTTTTTGACCAATCCGACTCTTTAGGACTCTTTCCGAGCATTTGTCAAGCCCGTCCCTAAAAAAGGCGAATCATATTCTCTCTCCTCGTACAGACCCATTGCACTAACGTCCCTACTTTCCAAGGTCATGGAAACGCTTATAAATGGTCAGCTCATGAAATATCTCGAAACTCGAAAAGTTCTCAATGACCGGTAATACGGTTTTCATAGCAACAGGTCCACTTTGATGGCATGTCTCACCGAAAAGTGGAACCAAAGCGTACATCAATCTGGCGAAAGCAAGATAGTTGCACTTAATATTTCTAAGGCATTTGACAGAGATTGGCATCAGGCTCTTTTGTCGAAAATGTGTGCATTTGGGATCGATGACTCCCTTCTCCAATGGATTAGAAATTACTTTTCGGGACGTTCAATTCAAGTTCTCTTGGATCGTTTCAAATCTGATATTCACAAAATAAATGGTGATGTACCCCAGGGCTCCGTTGTGTCCCCAAAACTCTTCTTTTTAATTTTCATCAACGATTTCTTGTCTGCTACTTCTAATCCAATATATTCCTTTGCTGACGACAGTACTCTCTGCTTTCATATTCGTTCCCAGCCTCACATCGGCTGTAGAACGGGAACGGCAGCGTATGCTAAGCTCATTAAATTCCGAAAGTAACAGCATAACTAATTGGGGAACTACCAACAGAGTGGAACTTAATGCTTCCAAGACACAATGCTGTCTGCTGTCGTTAAAGCGAAATTTAAATATCCAGCCATTATCCATGAATGGCACTTATAGTACATCGCCGAAACCGAAAAACTTTCCATTCTCGGTATGTGTATCAATGACAACTTATGTTGGAATGACCACATATTTGATGTCGCCAAAAATGCGGCGAAATGTCTAGGTTTCCTCAAGCGATGTAAGAAATACTTAAACATTTTACTTCAATTTAAATCCCTTGACCGCGAGCAAATAATAAAACGAAAAAAAAAAATTTTTGGTTCCATCCAATGAATTCTACTGGAGTTTCCGAAGTGCTTGCCAAATTTCGGCTACAGAAAATCAGCTTTGGGAGCTCTTTCTGCATGATCTCTGTTTGAGTAGTGGCCTTCACCTCAAATGCATTTAATGAATATTGTGAAGAAGAGAATATTGAGCGTACATTTGTTACGACAGGCGTGTCTCGAAGCGCTGATCAGGTGGAGAGGATAAACCGAATAATCGTTTCAGCACACTACTGCAAGCATAAAACTACATTTCGGACATGCAGTTGAGTGAAAGGATACATTACAGTCAATCAGATCATCACGTTTTATATTGCAAACCATAACCTTCGTTCATAGTTCATGTTTCGCGAACCATTGTCTTTAGATTTGTAAGTCATGATGGAGATTTATTACCAATTTGAATCATCAGTAAAATATGTTATTCTGCTGCAGAATTTTTGCTTAAATATCGGATTCACTTATATGAGAAACAAAAAAGGACCTAAAACAGAGCCCTGTGGTGCACCTATAGTTATTTCTATTACATCACTCAGAGTACCATCAAGCTTAACTATTTGTGATCTTCCTCTCAAGTGTAACATACATATTTGTGTACTAAACCCGAAAACATATCATATCAATAAATAATGCCATAGCGCTATAGCGATCATTAAAACTATCAAATGTTTCGTTACATGTTTTCTAAATGGCATCGTCAGTGAACTTGCCCTCACGAAATTCGAACTGATAAAAAAAACGCGTTAAAATAGTGCATCTACCAAATTAAATTAATAACACTTAACTCTGGATTACAAGTTCTTTCAAAAGGTTGCTTGCGCACATGCGTCTGAAGCTGATATTGACAATTAAAATGTAAAGATTCAGGATATAAGGGTGATTCAAATATTTGTTTCTAGATTAAAGAAAAAATGTTATTATGACTCATGCGCAAAGGTGATAACAATAAATATATGGTTATTAACTGGTAAGAAGACCTTCTCGCACTTAATTAATATGCAAGATCTATTAGACAAATTTTTAAGTATTCCGTCCATCGACTGTGTGGACGATGACTCTCACGATCTGGTTTTAAACCAGAAATACTTGTTTAACTTTCTAATTATGCGCCAAACTTTTATAATTATGCGTACAAATTTTGATAATTTTTGCGAATAAGCCTGGGTTTATTTGTTTGTCGGAAACGTGGATTTATGAAGAAGAAAACTCACTTCTTCATATTGAAGGGCATGATTCATTTTCTTGCTCAAGTAATGAATATGCTTCTAGCGACTTTGCCGCCTTTAGTAAAAATTGAATTACTGTGGAAGATTATAGTTGTAATTTGCGAAGTTGTGATGTTTTAAAAGTGAAGGTAAATGAACAAAAAATTAACTTTATTATGTAGTAATACATTTAATGATTATTCAAATAACGTGTTTTATGAGGAGCCAGAAAAACTGTTGTCAAATGAGTCTTCTACTGGATATGATATTATTGGGTGACTTTAACATAAACATTTTACAAAGCTTATTCAAGGGGACAATCATTTTATTTTTACTGTCATTTATTTGATTTAGAGTCAGGTCAACTCATATTTCAGACTCCACTGAGACTTGTATTGATCACATCATGGTACGACTTATTAGCTCCAAAAATTTCTTGATTAGCAGCTCTGTTTTAGATTTATATTTAACCGACCATTGCGTGGCGTTTCTAAGCCTAAAATATGTTTTTGATACGAATCTAAAAAAACTTGCTTTCTTCATTCACTAGAACGACTTTTCATGATGGCAGTGATTTATGTATATTTCAAAATGTTGCCTGCGAAGTTAATATAATTTCGATGGTTTTCAAGTCTGATATTCGCAAAATAAATAATAGTGTGCCTCAGGGCTACATTCTATTTCCGACACAATTTTAATTAATGATCTTGTCTGCTACTTCTTCGTTCGCGGACTCACGTCTCTGCTTTTCGGTTGTAGAACGGGAACCTCCAACAGAGTGGAATTTAATGCTTCGAAAACACAATGCTGTCTGTAGTCGTTAAAGCGAAATTTTAAAATCCAGCCATCATCACTTACATTGCTGAAACCGAAAAACTTTCCATTCTCGGTATGTGTTTCAGTAAGAACCTACGTTGGAATGGCCCCATACTCGATGTCGCCAAAAATGCTGCGAAATGTCTAGGTTTCCCCAAATACTTTTCCCCCTCTTTTTTCCCCGCCCAAAATTAGATTACAATTCCTATATCTGGCCAGATGCAACCAAAACCTCTCTGCACCTGCTAAATAGATAGATAGATAGGCAATGCTAATATCACCCAGCCAATGGACACCCTCGAACACTGTCGAAATGTCTTGTGTCTCGCTTTGTTTTATCGCTATTTCCACCATCAGTGCTTCATAGAAATCGCCAGTATCATTCCGCCCCTTCAAACTTTCAACCGTAACACCCGTCTCGCTATGAATGCTCATCAGTATACCCTCAATCCCATTTTCGGACGTACTCTAAAATATCGTCATTCGTTCCTAAGCCGTACAACTCGCTTATGGAATGCCCTGCCGATCTCTGTATTTCCTGGTCGTACCTCTCTTTTATTCCTCCCTAAATTATTATTATATAATTATTATAAAAAAAAAAAAAATGTTGTAAGTCGTGACTTTTTTTCTAGATTTATATCCTAAAATACAAAATAAGAGGACACGCTTAGTAGATATCTTTTTGGCAGCAAGTTTAGAGGCTTTGAAAAAAAATTCGAAGAAATGATTAATTTTATTGCTAGCAGAAAGAATTGCGAAATGTTGAAATACAAAACGAGCTCCGGAATTTTAAATCGCAGCTTAGCAAAATATGGTATTTTCATAACAGATACAAAGAAGGAAAACACATGGTTAAATGGTTTTTGCAAGTTCACTCGATACTCAAACTTGAAAAACGGGAAGGCCGTCAAAAATAATTTTATATTCAAAGTGGGGATTCGATGGGAGTTCTAGCCATACCCAGTATAAACAAAAGTTTGTTTCTGAGGCAGCTGATGACAAATACATTTTTTTGAGCTGCCTCGTTCCTTTACGACTGGTGTCTGAAAAGGGCGACAAAAATATTATCTTATGGCAAAACCCAAGGCCCATGATGATGATGATGATGCCATTGCAGGCTCATTCGAAATCAGTTTGGGTGAGCTTCATAGCTGGCTGCTTGGACTGTAATTTAGATCAGTATCTCTAATTTAATTTACACATTTGTGAAATCTTTTAATTCCAAAAACCTTCAATCAAAATGCGTGAATGTATCTCTATCCACGTTGGTCAAGCTGGTGTCCAGATCGGTAGCGCCTGCTGGGAGTTATACTGCTTGGAGCATGGAATCCAACCCGATGGTCAGATGCCATCAGACAAGACTGTCGGAAGAGGTGATGATTCATTCAACACTTTCTTGAGCGAGACTGGTGCTGGCAAGCATGTGCCCCGTGCCGTTTTCGTCGATTTGGAACCAACTGTAGTCGATGAAGTGCGTACCGGAACCTACCGCCAATTGTTCCATCCAGAGCAGTTGATCACCGGCAAGGAAGATGCAGCCAACAACTACGCTCGTGGTCATTACACCATTGGCAAGGAAATCGTCGATTTGGTCTTGGACAGGATCCGTAAATTGACTGACCAATGTACCGGACTCCAAGGTTTCCTGATCTTCCACTCCTTCGGTGGTGGTACCGGTTCAGGATTCACCTCCCTCTTGATGGAACGTCTCTCTGTGGATTACGGAAAGAAATCTAAATTGGAATTCGCCATCTACCCAGCCCCACAAGTGTCGACTGCTGTTGTTGAACCCTACAGCTCTATCTTGACTACCCACACAACATTGGAACATTCCGACTGCGCCTTTATGGTCGACAATGAAGCCATCTACGATATCTGCCGCAGGAACTTGGACATTGAACGACCAACCTACACCAACTTGAATCGTTTGATTGGCCAGATTGTGTCATCCATCACTGCTTCATTGCGTTTCGATGGTGCATTGAACGTCGACTTGGCTGAATTCCAAACTAACTTGGTACCATACCCACGTATCCACTTCCCTCTGGTCACCTATGCTCCAGTCATCTCTGCCGAGAAGGCCTACCACGAGCAATTGTCGGTTGCCGAAATCACCAACGCCTGTTTCGAACCAGCCAAAAAGATGGTTAAGTGCGATCCTCGTCATGGAAAATACATGGCTTGCTGCATGTTGTACCGTGGTGATGTTGTGCCCAAGGCTGTCAACGCTGCCATTGCTACCATCAAGACTAAGCGCACCATCCAATTCGTCGACTGGTGTCCAACTGGCTTCAAGGTCGGTATCAACTACCAGCCCCCAACTGTTGTACCTGGTGGTGATTTGGCCAAGGTTCAACGCGCTGTCTGCATGTTGTCCAACACCACAGCCATCGCTGAAGCCTGGGCTCGTCTTGATCACAAGTTCGACTTGATGTATGCCAAGCGTGCTTTCGTTCATTGGTATGTCGGCGAAGGTATGGAAGAAGGTGAATTCTCAGAAGCCCGTGAAGATTTGGCCGCTCTCGAGAAGGATTACGAAGAAGTCGGCATGGACTCCGGTGACGGCGAAGGCGAAGGTGCTGAAGAATATTAACCCTGTTCCTCAAATTCCGGGAATTGACTAAAATAAAAGTGAAGACGCCCACATGAATCTTTCGAATCATGAGATTGAAATAAAAGAACATTAGCCTTCAGTATTTAAAAGAAAGTAATGAATTAGTTAAGTCAAGGAAAAAGGACATTGATAACCAAATAAAAAATTGAATACCTACAAAAATTACACTGGATCGAACCACATACAATGTTGAACACAATATGATTTTTACTATTGTGGTTGGTAAATTATGTAATTCGCTTTCAGATACTAAATGTGCTATGGAGTGCTATTTATGTAATGCTACATAGGAAGGCTTTAATAATTTCGACAAAATCCTGGAACTGCCTATGAATACCGAATACATATCTTTTGTGTATTATTCGAATCTTTACTAAATCTGTATTTTCAGGGTTTTCCAATAAGGACTTGACAACTTTGAATTTAATTTGTGAACGCACTCTTTCACTAATCATTAAACTGTCACTGTCAATTTATTCAGTAAACTCAACATTTTCATCATGGTAAAGTACACGAACGAGCAACGTCTGCAAATTATAAAAATTTTCTACCGAAATTCGGAGTCGGTGACTGCGACTTTAAGAGCGTTAACTCCAATTTTCGGTCGTAATTCTCGCCCTAGTAGACAGACAATAACAAGTTTAGTGCAAAAATTTGAGTCTACATATTCGTTGTGTGATGTTGCCGTGTCAGTGAGACAACGGGTGGGTCGAAGTGTCGAAAATATCGCTGCCGTTCAGGCGTCCGTAGCAAACGATCCAAATCAGTCAATTCCACGGCGTTCTCTAGAATTGGGCATCGCTCAGACCACATGATAGCGTATTTTGATAGACTTATAGGTCTGAGGTCCTTTGGGACAACATGAGAACATTTTCCGGCTTTGGGAATGACTTCTCTTCATGACAATAGAATGTGGATCAGTTCTACATAGCTCCTGATGATATTCTCTATCGTTGATGTCGGTACTGCCACATACTGTGTGATGAGCGTTAGCATCGCACGCGATGATGAGGCCAGTTTTTAGCCTTCCAACTTCCTGTACCACACTTTCTAGGTTATCACCACGGACGGACCCACACAGTCGTATCCAAGATATGCCGATGCCAGCCAGTAGGAGCCTTTGGTAGTCTCCAGTCTGGCAACTGTTATGTCGGGGTCGTTGAGTTTAGGAAGTAAAAATGCATTAAGGCTGCTTTTCGCTAATATACAAGTTCTAATCTTACCTTTGTCTCTTGTATAGAGCGGAGCATACACAGATGTCCGAAGTAAACGAAACGCGTCTTCTGTCATCCATGGTTCCTGGATTAGGATGATGTCTTCTGGGTTTTGAAAGACCCAGAATAAGTGCGGGCGAAGCCTTTCTTGAGTGATAGAGACTGATCTGGAGAAACCGTATCATTGTTACAATTTACCAGGGTACCCTCCACCATGATACTGTTCAAGTCCTTTGATTCTGAACATGTGCCCAAGAGCTCATCTTTTTCCTCTGATCGTATAGGATCTCTTTTTAATTTTTCATCGGTTTCCATTTCAGGAGACGCTCCAAGATCTAAAGTTGAATTTTAAGTTTCATGCTTATCAGCAGGTCTACTAGGGATACCCTCCTTAGGCACGACTTCGTGTTTTGCACCGGGCCAAATCTCTCCAAATCCACGTATGGGTTTGGTGTAAAGATCGTCTTCCATTTTTAAGATTTTTCGTATAAGATTTGCAGATAATAAAGCTATGAGAATGGTCCAATTCTTTAACTACAATAAAAAATCTGACGGTATCCCTCCATCTCTCTCATACGAAAATGTACCATCAACCGATCTGCAAACCATAGCCAACTTTTTTGCTACTTTTTTTAAGCCATCTTTTACCTATAATTCCTTCGTACCTGATCCCTCTTATTTCAAATGCCTACTTAATCTCAACATCATTTAATCATCCTATATCACCAACCTGATATATGGTTATCAGTGTAGTTTTGGGCCGGGTAAATCCACCATAGAGTAGATTGGTTGACATTACGGCAGATTTTCGAAAAATCCAAGAACTTCATATGGATAGGCACCTGTTAATGAATTATAAGGGCGCATGTAACAGCATTTATAGAGACACGACCAGATGGTACATCTCCCCTTCTTCTGAAGACGTGTTCTTCCTCGCTAGCAAAACCACTGCGTAAGCTTTTTCATCAATCCTACTCTTTAGGACTCTATCCGAGCAGATGGAAAACAGCATTTGTCCAGCCCGTCCCTAAAAAAGGCGAATCTTCTTCCCTCTACTCCTACAGACCCATTGCACTTACGTCTGTTCTTTCCAAGGTCATGGAAACGCTGATAAACCGTCAGCTGAAATATCTCGAAACGCGGAAACATCTTAATGACTGGCAGTATGGTTTTCGTAGCAACAGGTCCACTGGTGATTTGATGGGATGTCTCACCGAAAAGTGGAACCAAGGCGTATGTACATGAATCTGGCGAAAACAAGATAGTTGCACTTGATACTTCTAAGGCATTTGACAGACGCTCCACCCACCGCCCAATAGGAATTTGTCAAACGAGGAGATCGACAATTACCTAAAACAAATGGACGAGGCAATTAAACAAACTATGGACACTACAATACCGCGGTATCGACGTACGACTAACGAAGACCTGTTCCGCAATCCTACTATTGACGCACTGCACCGACAGAAAAGTAGACTTCTGTCAAGACTCAAAAACTTGTACAGACAGTTAACTGACCGACAAGACCCGGAGATTAGGACACTGAAGTCGTCGATTAAAAATATTCAAACGCTAATAAAAGAAAATTACAGAATTTCTGTAAGTTTGTATTGGAACAACAAGGTTCGGGCTGTAAACACCAGCAACCCGAATATGTTTCCGCAAATAAATAAACTATTTCGGAGAAGAAACCAAAACGACCTTCATTGTCTTAAAATAGCCCGGACAACAGACAACGAACGGTTACTGACAATAGCAGGTATTGATCCAAATGAGGCCGCTGATGATGACGCCTTCTTTGTGATCGAGGATCCACAGGAGAAGGTTGAGACCATAGGGGCGACTTTCCAGGAAGTATACAAGGCCATTGATATCATTGGCCCTAATTATGACCTGGACAGTCGCGTCTTGGGGCACGACTTCTGCATTCGAAATGAAATAGGGAACTGGCGATCCGAGGGCTCTGGTTTCACCCGGTTTAGCGACGAAAATATGGCAAATAATGTCACGACCAGAGAGGGTGACCTACCCCCGTTCATTTCGAGGGAAGAACTCCATGAGATCTTCGACACAATCAGGGCTAAGAAATCAGTAGGGACCGATGGTATTCCGAACATCGTGCTTCGACATCTTCCTCTAGAAGCGGTGGACATTTACACCACCCTGTTTAATAATGCAATGAATAATGCACATTATCCAGCGCATTGGAAAACGGCGGTGGTTCAACCTATCCCCAAAAAGGGAAAGGATATATCCAATCCGACGAATCTCCGGTCGATAAGTTTTTGAAAAAGTAATCAATAGAGCTCTGTCTAGGTGGGTTGAGGACAAACATATAGTTCCGGATAATCAATTCGGTTTTAATGCGGGACATGATATCTCACATGCCGCGTCTAAACTGGTTTCTGATATCCAATGGAACAAACGCAAGAAACAATGCACTGGTGCCTGCCTTGTTGACTTGGAGAAGGCCTTCGACACCGTATGGTTAGAGGGTCTTTTCTATAAGCTGACTAGACTGGGCATCAGTAAACCTCTCTTGTACATTCTTTATAATATGCTAACCAATAGACAGTTCATCGTCAAGAATGGTGATGTGACTCCTGTTGGAATATTTCAGATTAAAAATGGTCTTCAGCAAGGCGCGGTCAATTCGCCAATCCTATTCAAAATTTTTACAAGCGACTTGATAGGTTCACTTCCCCATACTATTGCGTACGCAGACGATTTGATAGCGTACAGAACAGGTCCAAAAATCGAGGTCATTAATACTATCTTGCAGCGTGACTTCGATAAGATAAGACGATTTTGCGATGACTGGAAGTTGAAAATCAACTTTCAGAAGTCGGAAACCATTCTCTTTAGGACGCCGTTGTCTGGAGCCTCTAGGGATACCAGAAAAAATTGGCGAAAGTTCTCTATCATTGGACAACTCAGACAACCTCTTGCCTGTCGAAATGTAGTCAGATACCTTGGAATCTGGCTGGATCAGTTTCTGTATTTTGGCAAAAGTGTAGATGCTGCTCTGGCCAGAGCTAGAGGTGCTTTTGCCCTTACAAAGAGACTGTTTTATAGCAGCCAACTCGATGCGAGGGTAAAGGTAATCTGCTACATGGCCCTTATTAGGCCCATGCTGGTATTTGGTTGTCCCGTGTGGTTCAATGTACGAGCAAGCTTAATGGAAAAGATTCGGGTGTTTGAGAGGGCTTGTCTTCGCTTGTACAGAACACCAGAGTCGGAGTACAAGAAATTTTATCCTAATGAGGTCCTTTACAACAGGGCGAACCTAATACGAGTGGACAACTTCGTAATTAAGCTGACTCGAAGGCACATTGCAAGAGCAATGACCTCGACGAATAACCTGATATCTGGGGCTTACTACCCCAATCACCTTTACCACGAGAGTGTGCGCTCTGATGGCTTCATTCCACCGGAAGCATTCCTCTACCTAGATCAGATAGGGTTGATCCAGGATAGATCAGCGGTGCCGTTAATCTTCCATGTCGCTCGGACAGCTGGGGACAGGCGACTCAACTACAACAGAGACGTCGCACACGGCAGTGTGGATCGCCTCAGGTTCAGTAGGGCGGTGGGGAATCGCGATAAGAGGGATGTCGTTCGGCAGCACCAGCATTTCTGGTGGTTGAATGATGGAGAAGATGTTTCGTCATCGTTTCCGTCAATTACAGAACAGCCTCACTAATGAGGCAGAGCTGACCAATCTATTTGCTCAGTAAATAGCGATGGCCAGCTTACATAGGTTTAGGTTAGCATTTAAGAAACATATACATGTATCAGTGTATACAAAGGTGTATACTGATATATTTTTATGATTGTGTATAACGTCTATGTGTGTTTATGTGTGTATTGTGCATTTAGGTTAGGTAGGCTAAGGTTTATTTTAAGTTAGATACTAAGTTTTTATAAAAAATAAAAAAAGTCCATATGCTAAGTTTTGTAAAAAAATTTTTTTCTTAGCTTTAAGTATAGGAAATAAGGATTTATAAATAAAATGTAACTGCAGTCGAAAGACATAGATATAAGTATTCAGAGTAGCTTAGAGTGCCTGTGTGGGGCCAGTAAGTTAGCATAAGTTTGTTAAGTAATTGTAAGCTAGCATTTAAGCATTTTTTGTTAGAATGTAAGAGTTAGTGTTAAGAAAATAAAATGCATTTAAAACTAAAAAAAAGGCATTTGACAGAGTTTGGCACCAGACACTTTTGTCGAATATCTGTGCATTTTGGATCGATGAATCTCTTCTTCAATGGAATAAAAACTACCTTTCGGAACGTTCAATTCAAGTTATCTTGGAAGGTTTCAAATCTGATATTCACAAAATAAATGCTGGTGTATCCCAGGGCTCTGTTCTGTCTCCGAAACGCTTTTTAATTTTCATTAATGATCTCATATTCGTTTCCGAACTCACGGCCCTGTTCTTCGGCTGTGGAACGAGAACGGCAGCGTATGTTAAGCTCATTAAATTCCGATATCAAAAGCATAACCAATTGGGGAACTATCAACAGAGTGGAAAAGCACAATGTTGCCTGCTGTCGTTAAAGCGAAATTTAACCAAGCCATTATCCATGAATGGCATTTCCATTCTCGGTATGTGTGTCCACGACAACTTACGTTGGAATGACCACATATTTGATGTCGCCAAAAATGCTGCTACTCGTAAATGTCTAGGTTTCCTCAAGCGATGTAAGAAATATTTTACCCCTCTCATCTGGCCTCAATATATAAGGCATTCATCTGCCCAAAATTGGAGTACAATGACCACATCTTCTCAGACGCTGCTAAAATATCTCTGCGTCTGCTAGATAGGATTCAAAACCGTGCAATAAAACTTGTAGATGATACTAATATCAGCCAATCAATTGACAGACGTATACCCTCAAGCCCATTTTCGGACGTACTCTAAAATATTGTTCCTAAAGGTGGCTCCAAACGACGAACATATTCGTGCTCGCTATATTTTTCTCGTGTAGGGGCTGGTTCGCGAGCCGCTCGCTGTTGGCGAAAAATTTCGATTTTTTCGTGCTCGTTGGCTTCGATGTTCGCCGTGTAGGGTCATGTTCGCCGTGTAGGGTCATGTTCGCGAGCAAACCTCATTTTTGCTGTGAACGCCGCCGAGTGAATATCGTGGATTAAACATAATGGCAGCAGTAAATAAATATATCATCATAAGCGCAACCACTTGCGCTTCTTTATCGCACATGTTCACAGTATGAAGAATCAACACGAAGTGAATGCTCGCCAAATGTGTTCGTCGTGTAGGGGATAACGCAAACGAGCATGTTCGGCGAGCATGCTCGTCGTTTAGGGCTACCTTAAGCCTTACAACTCGCTTATGGAATGCCCTGCCGATCTCTGTATTTCCTGGTCGTTATAACTTGTAAACATTTAAAAACACTGTACATCGGTACCTCTCTTTTCTTCCTCCATAAACTTCCTTTGCCGCGCTGTGTACAATCACTTTAAGGGCACATAAATCCCTTGAGCGCGAGCTCATTATAAAAATAAAATAAAAAAAGACCGAGACATTAAATGTCGAAAAACTAATAGTTGCAAGATGACGCGGCGCGTAGGCTTGTGATTTCTTCAACATCGTACTTGAAAGAACTACACGAAACATACAGGCCAATACCAGGGATACAACATTTCAAAAGTCTGGGGTGGAATCGGCTAAGGTGATTTGTGATAAGTGATAGTCACATTCTTCGTTTTAGCTCCATGTAAGGTGATAGTTGTTGTGATGACCACATTTTAGTGATAATTTTCATGTAACAGCTGAAGAGACGTCACTTTCATACAATGGAATTATTTTTTCGCGATTTTCTTATGTTCAGAGACCAACAAAAGGTTTACCTCGATTGAATATCTTTTAACTTCCAACAGTGATGATGAGGACAAAGAAAGTTATAAGAATAGGTGTCTTCTAAGGATCCAACTAAGAAATAAATCGAATATCCTTGGGCTACCAAATGCAATATGAGTGTGAGTATTTTCTATTTATAAGACAACAAGCATTTCGTATATTCTTATCATGGTTTTTAGATTCTTAAAACAATTTCTACTTTCAAAATAATCATGTTTGTATGTTTTGGGTGTACTTGACTTGCCAACTGTAATAAGGTCCTCGCACATTCCACCCATTCTTCAGCTGGCCACAACTTTAAATATTCTTGGAAGTGGTGGTTACCAACGCCTACTTGTGCGCTGAATGGACAGCATCAATGGGACAAAGCACAGTAGCTGAAATTACGACTAAAACCGTAAAACCAATCCAGTTAAAAATTATTTCCCCAGCATTTAAAGTTACTACCAACCCAAACCATCAAACAATTTTTCTGCAAACAATACAAAATAACTGGTGGTAGTTTTTTTTTTAATTTTTTGATTTAACCGAACGAAGTTCAATTCAATACATAATTAATATATATGTTACTAGTCAAACTATAATATTATTTGCTTACATTTTTCTAGCCTACTTTATAGATACCATCAATGGCGAATAAATGAAGTTGAAATTGAATTTGTTTACGTTGCTTTAGACGGGAAAAAGAACAATGGCAGCATTTTGATGTTTAAAAAAGCCAAGTCCAAATCAGTCAATTCCACGGCGTTCTCTAGAATTGGGCATCGCTCAGACCACATGATAGCGTATTTTGCATGAGGATCTTGGTTTACACCCATACAAGATCAAGCTAACTCAACGATTAACTATTTGAAGCGACGTGCGTTCTCCGATTGGGTTCTGGAGAAGATGCGCTAAGATGATTAATTTCATCGGAAAATCATCTTCAGTGACGAAGATCATTTTTGGCTCAATGGGTTCGTCAATAAGCAAAATATGCGTTATTGGTCGGGTGAAAATCCGCATGTGCTTCATGAATCACCACTTCATCCACAAAAAATAACTGTTTGGTGCGGTTTGCATGCCAGCGGAGTTATTAGGCCACATTTTTCGTCGACGATAACAATCGTCACGTTACTGTGAATGGTCAGCGTGATCGCGCCATGATCACCGATTATTTTTTGCCCGAATTGGAAGGTATGGACTTGGACGATATGTGGTTTCAACAGGATAATTCCACAAGCCACACAGCACACGCTACAATCAATTTATTGAAGAGTAAGTATGGTGAGCGTGTTATCTCAAGAAATAGGCCAGTCGATTGGCCTCCTCGTTCGTGCGACTTAACGCCGCTTGACTATTTTCTGTGGGGCTACGTTAAGTCATTGGTTTATGCCAACACGCCGACGATGTTGGAAGAGCTCAGAGCCAACATTGAACGCGAAATAGCGGCCGTTTCGGCCGAAATGTGTGGCCGAGTCGTTGAAAATTAGGTCCAACGAATCGACCGCTGCAAACGTACCCGCGGTGGCCATATGAACGAAGTCGAGTTCCATTCATAAATGTTTTGATTGTACTTCAAGCCGATAATAAAGTTTTTGAAATATCTCAAATGGTCCTTATTGGAAAACCCTATACCTTCCCAAGCTCTCAGTTTCCTAGTTGTTACAACTTGCAAACATTTAAGACCAATGTAGACGGGTACCTCTCTTTTCTCCCTCGTTAGGTTTCATTGTTGAATTTCTGTTCAAATATTTATAACTTAACTGTGGTTGTCGTTATTGACATCACAAAAGCTGTTGATAACGTTGATTATTTGATAAAGTACTTTTAGACACACTGTACAAATATGGTCTCAGGGGTGTCATGCATAGCTGGTTCCGTTCACACTTATCTGGTAGAAGGCAAAAGGAAAAACCAATAGAAAACTCTGTTCCAATAGGATTGTCTCCATAGGAGTGCCTCAAGGTTCTGTCCTTAGGCCGACACTCTTTTTGATTTTCATTAATTCGCTCTTTTTACAAAAATATTGTAACAAAGTAAAGGCTTTCGCTGACAATATGGCATGTGGGTTTCACAGTGACTCTGTTCTAAATCTTTCTGCTAACATGAATCATGATCTGGAAGTTTTAACTGATAAACCAATTCAATGAGTGGGTGGGTCATTCAGAACGTCGGGAAATCTTTCGAGGAATGACTCTGATGCAATATATTGCGAATATGGTTCGCCTTGTACTTTAATCTGTGCAGGCAGTATCTGCAGATAATGACATATATTTTCATACTTCTAGCTGTGCTGAAATGATTGTGGTATGACCTTTACATGCAATCCTTGCAGTTTCAAAGTAATGTGTGACAGGAATTATTTTTAAGATGCTACCTGTTTCAGGGTTGACGTAATTAACCTATATAAATACTTGCCTTTTTAAGGTAGGTAAGTAGGTAAAAGTGGCTGTTTTAAAGACTAACCCACTTAGGCCTATTGGCCCATTGTGATGCCACGTGGATCTGTGATCCTCTACTCATGGAACGAATTTGAGCTTATGACGAAGCGTAGGAGACTGTTAACGTCTATATTCTTTAGATCGCTTAAGTCATTGTAGACTATCCTTTTCCGGTAGAATAGGTAGAGTGGTACCAATGTCTCTTTGACCCGGCATCCAGCAATGTGAAGGTTGAACCGCTCTGCCATCTCCCTAAGAGATGATCGGCATTCAAGGACGGTTTTAGAATTGAATGAGACCGAGTCCAAGATCCGAAGAGATGAGGATATTCTTTGCAGATATCATGTTTTTCTTCAGCCAGGACAGAGCTTCTTTAATCGCAACATTTCCACCGGGAAAATACTACAGTGATTTGGTAGAGGGAAAGAGATCCATCAGATCCTATCAGTTTTAGATCCATCTGTGTAAAAGTGGATTGACTTGTCTTCCACGAAAGCATCTTCGTCTCAGAAGGATCTAGAGGGGAAGCTTACATGAAAGTCTTTGTCAAACCAAAGTTCGGGTATAGTGTAATCCATGTTCTCTTTGAAATTTCCTCGTTTATTAAGAATATGCTGCAGTCGTAACTACTTGCCTGCTGAAGACATCGAGAAATATCAAATGAAACAGAATATCCAGTACCGCGGAGTAGTGCTCCGCTTATGCATAGACATGCTGTTCTTTGGAATCTGCTTAGTTTGCTGCAGTTGACTGCATTGTCTAAGGCCGTCGAATAGACAACAACCCTGTAGGTGAGTATCGATCTTATGACCGAGATGTATAGCCAGTTGGTTATGCGAGGCTGAAGGCCTCATTTATTCCCAATGGTTGTTTTGCAAGCTACTTTATTGCCTCTTTCTGTAATGTTAGGTTTCCAGTTTAGTTTCCTGTCAAAAATGAGACCCAGATATTTTGCTGTATAGGAAAAGACTAAACTGGTACTGTTTATTGAAGGAGGGGCTATAATTGGAATTTTGTTTTTCCTGGAAAAGAGGACAAGATCAGTTTTATGAGGATTTACACCTAATCCACAGCGATCTGCCGGATGGGTTAGCTGAAGGAGTTCTTTAATGGTATTAAGATGCTATAGCATCTATAGCAACTCATCCGCATAGGCAATCAGCCTGCCACCACCCGCTTCCAGGTATATCAGCAGTTCATTAATTACTAAGTTCCAGAGAAGGGGAGAAAGGGCACCGCTTTGCGGCGTACTTCTGCTGACTCATCTTTTAGCAGGAGCCCCACCCAGTTTGGAGTTGATTATCCTGCTATTTAGCATAAGACTGATCAATTCCCCAAGTGAGTCGTCTACCTGCAGAGTTGACAGCGCTGACGTGATTGCGAATATGTTATTGTTAAAGGCGACCCCTATGACTAGGAAAGTGAGCATTGTGTACTCTCTATACTGCAGGGATCGTCCGATGTGGGTAGTCAGTGAGTGCAGTTCAGTTTTCAATGCATTTTATTTTCTTAACACTAACTCTTACATACTAACAAAAAATGCTTAAATGCTAGCTTACAATTACTTAACAATCTTATACTAACTTACTGGCCCCACACAGGCACTCTAAGCTACTCTAAATTCTTATATCTATGTCTTTCGACTTCATTTACATTTTATTTGGAAATATTTATTTTATATACTTAGGGCTAAGAAAAAAATTTGATTACAAAAACTTAGCATATGGACAATTTTTATTTTTTATAAAAACTTAATATCTAACTTAAAAAACAACCTTAGACTACTTAACCTACATACACAAAATACACATAAACACACTTAGACATTATACACAATAATATACATATGTTAGTATATAAGGGTCAGTGAGTGCAGTTTCCACCGACTTTCCTTTACAGTAGTCATGTTGAACCGTGAAGTCTTGGATCAATTTTAGGTCGTTTATGGATATCAATCAGTCGTTCTAGAGTTTTCAGAAGGAAAGTTGATAGACTTATAGGTCTGAGGTCCTTTGGGACAACATGAGAACATTTTCCGGCTTTGGGAATGACTTCTCTTCATGACAATAGAATGTGGATCAGTTCTACATAGCTCCTGATGATATTCTCTATCGTTGATGTCGGTACTGCCACATACTGTGTGATGAGCGTTAGCATCGCACGCGATGATGAGGCCAGTTTTTAGCCTTCCAACTTCCTGTACCACACTTTCTAGGTTATCACCACGGACGGACCCACACAGTCGTATCCAAGATATGCCGATGCCAGCCAGTAGGAGCCTTTGGTAGTCTCCAGTCTGGCAACTGTTATGTCGGGGTCGTTGAGTTTAGGAAGTAAAAATGCATTAAGGCTGCTTTTCGCTAATATACAAGTTCTAATCTTACCTTTGTCTCTTGTATAGAGCGGAGCATACACAGATGTCCGAAGTAAACGAAACGCGTCTTCTGTCATCCATGGTTCCTGGATTAGGATGATGTCTTCTGGGTTTTGAAAGACCCAGAATAAGTGCGGGCGAAGCCTTTCTTGAGTGATAGAGACTGATCTGGAGAAACCGTATCATTGTTACAATTTACCAGGGTACCCTCCACCATGATACTGTTCAAGTCCTTTGATTCTGAACATGTGCCCAAGAGCTCATCTTTTTCCTCTGATCGTATAGGATCTCTTTTTAATTTTTCATCGGTTTCCATTTCAGGAGACGCTCCAAGATCTAAAGTTGAATTTTAAGTTTCATGCTTATCAGCAGGTCTACTAGGGATACCCTCCTTAGGCACGACTTCGTGTTTTGCACCGGGCCAAATCTCTCCAAATCCACGTATGGGTTTGGTGTAAAGATCGTCTTCCATTTTTAAGATTTTTCGTATAAGATTTGCAGATAATAAAGCTATGAGAATGGTCCAATTCTTTAACTACAATAAAAAATCTGACGGTATCCCTCCATCTCTCTCATACGAAAATGTACCATCAACCGATCTGCAAACCATAGCCAACTTTTTTGCTACTTTTTTTAAGCCATCTTTTACCTATAATTCCTTCGTACCTGATCCCTCTTATTTCAAATGCCTACTTAACTTCCCTATTGGCCCCTCTATTTCTCAAAGTTTTGACCGTTCAGTAATAGGAAATACATTACAACGTAAAGATGAATTCTTACCCAGGCCAGATTGCCTTCCATCCATATTTCTTAAAAAGTGTTCCCACCCACTTTCAAATCTCTTCTAGATATTGCTCTCTTAAGGTGAATTCGTACAGATATTGGAAGTCTTCTTTCATAACACCGATACACAAAAAGGGATTAAAGAGCGAAGTCACTAATTACCGCCCCACAGCTAATCTTTCACATATACTCAAACTCCTCGAAAGCATTTTGTACGAAGCCTTAAGCTTCCAGTGCAAATCTCTTATTTCCTCTAATTAACACTGTTTTCTGAAAGGTACATCAACTACCGCTAACCTCGTCGAATTCGTGTCCTCTGTTCTCTCAGCCTTAGAAAGTGGTAAAGAAGTTGACGGTATAACAACTGATTTCAGTAAGGCTTTTGACAAGATATCTCACAAACTAATCCTGTTCCAATTGTCCGTCCTGGGCTTTGAACCCGTTTTGCTAAAATGGATATCTTCTTATGTAGATAATCGTTTTTATAGTGTTCGATTCAGGTCTGCCCTATCGGCCCGTTTCTTGGCCACTTCAGGTGTTCAGGTAGTCACTTAGGTCTACTCCTCTTCATCCTAACTATTAACGATCTTGAAAGAATCATTCAACACTCAGCACTTTCTGTTTATGCTGACAATACCAAATTTTTTAAACCCATTTCCTCACAACATGACTCCAGCCTCCTTCAAATAGATCTTAATTGTTTTTCCACCTGGTGCCCCAAGCACTGCTTATAACTCAATGTCACCAAATGTCAATCGATTACCTTCTCACGTAAGTACAACAAGTCTCCTCCACGAATTTACCTTCTTCACAGCCAACCTATATCCCTTGTTGAGTCTATCCGCCACCTTGGCATATTATGCGACAGGGAGCTTAATTTCCGCTCGCATATTGATGAGATAATTACTAAAGCAAACTCATCACTTGACTTCGTTGAAAGATGGTCCAAAGAATTCTGCAATCCGTATGTGACCAGATCACTATACATCACTCACGTTCGCCCCATTCTCGAGTACGCTAGCCAAGCGTGGTGTCCAATTCAACGAGTTCATCTTCATGTATCCCATATTGAGAGCATCCAGAGTCGTTTTCTTCGATTTGCTCTTCGGGGTCTACCTTGGAACGATCCTCCAATATTGCCTCCTGAATACCCTTGAGGAACGAAGAGACGCAGCTGATATTCTTTTAATTCCTCTCAGGCTCCGTTGATTGCACGTCTCTTTTTACAACTCCATTTTCTTTTACACTAACCCTCGTAATCTACGTTGCCACCGTCTCTTTTATCTACCAATCCACAGCAACATCTTTGATTTATCGGCATAGACTAGTGACTTCACATACTCCCAAAGAAAGTAATCTAAAGGTGTGAGATCACAGGATTGTAGAGGCCAGTTCACAGGTCCATTACGCGAAGTTATGCAGTCAACAAATGTTTCCCGCAAGAAATTAGTGGTGGCGCGCGACGTGTGGCATGTTGCGCCATCTTGTTGAAACGAAAGCTCTGTCAAGTTGAATCAGGTTTTCGGCCCATTCACCCAACCTATCATGCGTATAGTGGTAACGCAGTTTCAACTCTTGACAAGTTGGATCTTATAAGCTTTTAAACCAAGATCTCTTCGTAAAATCTTCCAAAAAGTGAATGGGCATAGGTCCAATTGCTGTGCGCGATGGCAAATCGAGTCATTCGGATTCTCCTCAACACTGCGCTCCACAACGGCAATAACTTCTTCTGTTCGCACTGTTTGTCTGTTTGTCTTTGGGGATGCGTATTACCCACTAGAGTGTACGTGGTGCGAAAACGATTCGTCGTGTTCCGAATGTCAGGTTGGCGAAAAAATGTTGCGAATAACCCTTTTTATTTTAATAACTTTTATTTCACGAATATATGTACATACGAATTTTAAATAAACAAACCACGTTTTCTCTCTTCGGCGTTCGTAGTTGGAATGCCGTCAGTGGGACAGCTAACATTTGCGTTCAGCGGAGGTTACTGGTACGTTCACGGGTGTGTGACAGTGGACGCGTTCAGCGGTGTTACAGAGTACGTTCACGGGTCTGTGACAGCTCGGCCAATCCTGACGGGAAATCGTCTCGATTTCCTCTTCACCTTCGCTCAGGCTCTCCTCGTAGGGCTCGTCCACTTCCGGTACAAACGCACACCACGGCTTAAGTTTGTCGCTGCTAAATACTGAGCTGAAACGGCGTTGACATCTTTGCGCACCATCAACATCTTCAATTACATATCGGTCGAACCTTAGAACCTTTTTGATGACGTACGGCCCTCGGTACTTACATTCTAACTTATGCGATTCACCAGTGTGAGCAGGGACGTTTTCTACGACGACTAGATCACCTACGTTGTACTGATGCGGTGTTTTATGGTTGGAGTCAAACCTCAGCTTCCATTTCTCTCGGGCGCGTGTTATATTATCGAGAGCGATACTTCTACTTTGGGTTAAAACGGCTTGCTGTTCGTTGATGTCGTTCTGTACTGCAAGTAACATTGCATTAGCGGCTATATCTCTTAAAGGAAAATCGAAATGGACCGGACTGAATTTTGTCGTTGAATTAACTTGTGTGTTTAGGTTCCACTGCAGGTTGCGTAGTTGACTGTCCCAGCTTCCAGGATCCCCGGTCGATGTGCGGAGCATTGATAAAATTGACTGGTTAATTCGTTCGGCTTGACCATTAGAACGGGGACTTCGAACTGCGACTTTTATATGCTTAATCTGGTTCAGGCTGGTATAGTCGTCGAATAAAGCCGAGGTGAAGGCGGTACCTCTATCGGTGATAATAACTTGCGGCAAACCAAAATATACGGACATATTATTCAAAACTTCAATAACAGGTTTCGATTTCGTGGTTCTTAATGCGGCAATGATGACATGCCTTGTTAGCGAGTCGACGATGACTAAAACGTGGTAGTTCCCCTGACGACTTTTCGGAAATGGGCCCAGATGATCCATATGAAGGACTTGGAATGGAATAGATGGTATATCGATTCCATTTAGTTCGCCTTCGGGTTGTCCTGATGGTTTTCGATTATAACAGCAACCGACACATGAGTTCAAATAAGACTTGACGAATCTTCTCATACGGGGAAACCAAAAGTTGTTACGAATGCGTTGAATTGTTTTATCTAATGCGGGATGTCCTGAGTCATCGTGACAAAGCTTTACTACACGCCATCGAACGCCGGATGGGACCACTAATAGAAATTCATCATGATGTTTACGATAAAGCCGCTGATTCTTGAGAACGTATTCAGCTTTAAATTGTTTTTCTTGTTCAGACACCAGCAGACCCTTCAAAATTTTGATAATGTTGGCTAGACTCGGTAATATCTTCGACTACATTTGATTCGTTGACAGGTGCCCGGCTCATGGCATCGACATGGGACATACGATCCCCAGAACGATGAGATGTATCAAAATCAAATTCCAGGAGCCTTAGAAACCATCGAGCGATTCGAGGTGGTAGTGGTTTGCTCAGTTTCGTTGTTTTAATGGTTTCGCAATCCGTCACTACTGTAAAGTGTTTTCCTAACAAAAACATCCGGTAACGTTCGAGAGCTTCGACGACGGCGAGTACCTCCAACTCGTAACTGTGGTATTTGCTTTCCGCTTCTGTGCAAAGTCGGCTGAAATACGAGACAGCTCGGTAACGTTCCTCATTTTCCTGCTGAAGTAACATTGCGGCTAGTTCAACACTGCTAGCGTCTGTGTGAACTTGGTGTTGTTTCATCGGATTGTAGGCAACTAAAACAGGTTCTTCACATAGAACGGTTTTCAATCGATTAAAGGCGTCTTCACAATCGCAACTCCAGGTGAACTTCAAAGGGGGTGGCTTCGTTTTAGTAAGTTGATTTAACGGCCGTGCTATATTTGCGTAATTAGGGACGAATTTCCGGAAAAATCCACTAAGACCGAGAAATCTTCTGACTTCGGTGACGTTGGTCGGTGTAGGATAGTCTCGTATAGCAATCGTTTTCTCAATACCTGACCGTAATCCGGTTTCATCTATTCGATGACCAAGAAAATTAACTCATTTTGCGAGAAATATACATTTTGAAAGCCGAAGAGTGAGTCCCGCTTGACGAACCAGAACAAGGAAGTCTTCCAATGCTCGTAAACCTTCCTCTATGGTTGCACTAGCCAAAATAATTTCGTCGACATAGAAAATAGCTCTGCCATTCATTGATTCTATCAAATCCGTCATCATGCTTTGAAATACTTGCGGTGCGTTACGCAGACCAAAGGGCATTAGGTTAAACTCATAGTGACCTTGATGTGTAACGAAACCGGTATACTGCTTCGACGATTCCTCGATTTCAATTTGGTAAAACCCGGACATAAGGTCGAGGGTCGTAAAATACTTTTTGTCCGAAAGCATTGCATATATATCTTCGACTGTTGTTATTACCCAAGGGATTTTCTCGGTAATGGCGTTCAATTCACGGAAATCGACACACATACGATCTTCGCCGTTTTGCTTCTTGACGAGGACGATCGGCGAGGAATACGGCGACTTTGATGGACGAATTATGTTAAGTTCGAGTAGTTCCTTAATGATGTCGTCTACGGTTTGGCGTTTTGGAAAGGGAATTCTATATGGTTACTTCGTAATCGGTTTATTAGTCGTGACGTTTATTTTCATTTTTGTTAAGTTTGATTTTCCCAATTCGTGCAGTTGCTCTGCAAAACAATCTGGGTAACGGTGTAGAAGTTGCTTCAATGATTCATGGTCGGCTGCCCCTAGGTTGGGATCGACTTTTACTTCGTTGAACTTCAAGGATTCTATGTACGTGACAACTACCGTTCTCGTAGACTAGGCGTTGGTTGTCTCGGCATAGCACGTCTGAACCTAAGAGCACATCGTGTTGTAGCATGGCGTCGGGAATCACAAAAAGCTTTGAATGAATTTGGTCTTCGTCGATTACTATAAGAGCGTCTATCATACGGTTACATATAAATTGTCCTCCAGCAAATCCGGCATCTTCGAATTACAGCAACATCGTCAGCTACTGATTCCCTTATCAGCGATCGGGTACTGCCTGGATCAATGTAGGCATTCAATGTCTTATTCAGAATTCGAATTGTTTTGACGACTGGTTTCGATAGGTTCGTGCTGCATCGTTCTGACTTTTTCTCGCTTGAAATTTGCATAACTGTATCGCTGGGTGGCTGGTCTTCCTACAATATTGGCATCGATCTCTTCGTTGTGGCTTTGGGCAATTGACAGATATATGACCCGGTTCATAGCAATTATAACAAACAGCAGTTTTACGTTCCACTGCACGTTGAGTTAGCGATGACGTCAGTTTTGAGATTACTGCAGGTTCGGGTAGTTGCAATTGCGGACGGTCGTTTTTAATAATTTTGTTCCTGGAATCGGTGGTTTGGACAAATTGTTGAACGGGTTGGCGGTTGTCTAGATACCTTTCGATGGCGAGTCGTAGTTCTTTTGTTGTGTCGAATTTGTAACATGCGAGTGTGTTTTGTAAGTCGCGATGTTTAAGCCCATGACGGATGTATTTAACAACCGCAGGTTCACTCAGTCGATACCGTTGACCTAACGCACAAACTCTATAGAAATAGTCTAAAATTCGTTCATTGTTATTATGTATGCATGCAGCTAATCTAATATGAATATCGGCTTCGTTTTCTCGAACCCCAAAATTGTTGATTAAATTTTCGAAAAATTCTTGGCCTTTATTTATAACAGACGCAGATGCGTCTACCCAAAATTTCGCAGAACCTCTTAATTTAGAATAAACTGCCATCATAAGAGCATCCTCGTTCCATCTGTACGCGTTGATGAGACTATTGATGCGAATAACAAATTGTTCCACGCCTATTGAAGATTCTGATGTTGGATCGTACTCCGGCAAAATCACAGCAATATCCTTTATGGAGGGTGTGTTCATGTTGACCCGGAACGCTGGGTTCTCGTATGGCGAACACGATGATATTGACTGCGGCGTTGATAAGCAACGGTAGTTCTCGGAGGTGTCGTATGTCTGTGATACCGAAGGTTGGTTTCGGTTGACTGAGCTTCCATTCAATTGCGGGACTTCATTCCGTAAGGAACCGGTATTTATATTGGCATTGGGTAGAGCATTTGCCTTAGCATGCAAAAAATGTAAAGGATTTTGACTCACCGCTTGTGTGGTTGTTGAAGTGTGATGGTTTTGCTGTACCTGTTTGACGATCTCGGATAATTCAGCGACAGTATTCGATAGTAGATTGATTTGAGAAATAACGTTGCATAGCGTCTGGTGTTGATTGTCGGAGGATTCTTCGGAATCCGGGATTTCTATTTCGTCCTCGTTTTCTTCCAAAGCGTCTCGTAGTCTTCCCAATAGCTGTGCTTTTGTCCCTTTTACATCTAAACCTCTCTGCTGCAAAGCGAGTTTGAGCTGTTGGGTATTCAAAGCGTCGATTTTATGCGCGGCCATCTTGAATTCCTTTGTCTTAATTTCACCACAAAATGAATTAATTTCCACGGGCTTTTATACCCCGAATTCAGGTAAATGGAACGAAGGAATTTGATAGAAATCCCACTTCTGAGTTGTCAGGTTGGCGAAAAAATGTTGCGAATAACCCTTTTTATTTTAATAACTTTTATTTCACGAATATATGTACATACGAATTTTAAATAAACAAACCACGTTTTCTCTCTTCGGCGTTCGTAGTTGGAATGCCGTCAGTGGGACAGCTAACATTTGCGTTCAGCGGAGTTTACTGGTACGTTCACGGGTGTGTGCCAGTGGACGCGTTCAGCGGTGTTACAGAGTAGGTTCACGGGTCTATGACACGAATAACTTGCTCAGATGGACGTTTATGTCGACCGTAAAATGGACATAGCGCACGATAAGATTGGCGAACCGAACCATTGTTTTCAAAATAAGTTTTCACAAAAACATACTAGCCACAAATCAACTTTCAACTGTCAAATTGACAATCTGTGGAAACAGTATTGCCAGTTTAAAAACGAAACCTATAAAAAAACACCATTTACATCCGTACACCGTGTACAGCTGAACAAATTCTTCTGCTTTCGTGCATTATAAGAAATTCATGGTTTGAAAAGCTAATTCATTATTCATTTTATACACATTCTGTCGGCAATCCTGCGGTATAAACCTTTATCCTTTACAGTGATGCCATAGAAACCTGAAGCCACCAGAAATTATACACATCTACACAGATTTGTACTGCCTCTCCCACTTCGCCTTTTGAAAATCCGATACTCTGCTCATAACTTAGCGTGAAAACCCCTTTCATCCAATTAAATCTTAAGCTACGACATTAACTCGCCTTAGTCGGAGATTTCCGTCGTTTTATATTCTCCGTGCTGACTTTTAGTTTAGCTTTCACTGCCACGCAATCTTTCCAACAAAAGCCATTTCCCAAAGATTTACATCGTACTCGTATAAGCTTCAAACAAATTCTACAATATCCTCTGCAAATGAAATGGAGAAGAAAATGATACAGGACCGACCCAGTATCGACCGGTTTTTTATTACCACCGATTTAAGGCAACAGCCTAATCAAGTGCTTAATGCCTGAATTAACCTAATAAAAGTACCTCTGTCTCTCTGTTGATTTTTGTACAACACTATAAAGAACGCTAATCCCCTTGTATTTGAACAGCACGCTCATCCTTACGTTTTATCCAAGGCAATTTGTAAAAAAAATTCCTCACAGAGTCTCCAATTACAGTTTCATTCCAGCCCCCTTATCCAAACGTCTCAGATCCTTCACTGTAGGAGCAGTAGTGACTACAATATTTCTGATTCAGCAAATCAAAGCCACCAGACAAAAGTCAAACATTCTTTCTTACAAGGATAATCGGAAGAGAACCAACATTCTAGCCTCGCCCCACCCTAAAGAGCCGCCCCAAATGAGCTAAAGCAGAGTTTAAGTCAATATCACGTGATTAATTTAAGGCCTTTTATGCAGTGGGCCTCTCTGTGAAAATAGGCCCATCCGGGAAAAAAGAGAGACAACTTTCGAGTTATCGCAGGACTATGCTTGGGCAAAACGCTCTGTTTCTGTCCAACAGTTGTATTGTAGTAAAAGTTGGAGGAGGGAAAACGTGCCTTCTTAAAGTAAAGTATAGAACATTCCATAGGACTGAACACATGCTACCTTGCCTAAGACAATGAGGAATAATTAATTAGAGTCCGCACTTGCCGTCATCTCACCTTCTGGTCTTAGGGGCTGATTTCACTGCCACTAAAAGAGGCATGTGTAGGGTGGCACAAGTGAAATTAGAAAAACTACTGTTGGACGCGGTTTTTGCATATACTCGTATGTCACACACACGAACGCCGATTATAATCTGACTATCACTTTCCCTTATGCGCACCCCCGTCCACCACACCATGCGACATTGCTTT
The DNA here is from genome assembly GCA_949129095.1 of Volucella bombylans. Classification (NCBI taxonomy): domain Eukaryota; kingdom Metazoa; phylum Arthropoda; class Insecta; order Diptera; family Syrphidae; genus Volucella; species Volucella bombylans. Next base: position 353,595,911 of record OX422140.1, on the reverse strand, counting down.
TTCATGCAAGATGCGATTAAAGATTTAATTTTTTATTGAGCAGTGGGAAATTTGCCTTCGGCCTTACACCTGTTTAACATGGCATTTCTGTGGCGCAGCTATACCTACCTACATACAACACATGACATGTATGTACAGCTTGGTGTGAGTTTAGATGTAGGTGTACGTACATAAGAGTTGTGAGGGGGTGTGGGGATTTTTCGACTCTGACATACAATAAAATAAAACAAAACCAAGATGTCTCTTTCGTTGTTGTTTTTATTGTTTCACATTTTATTGCCTACCCCGAAGGAAAGTTAGCCCACACCACCGCCGGTTCCATAATGTCATCCCTGTCATCCAGGTATCTAGGCCTCCTGGAATTCAGGCATTCTGGCATCCTGGCATCATTTGTCCCTCACAGTAGAGTCTATGTGTTGGCTGGTGTCTGTCTAGTTTGAGGGGCCATTTTCATTTTCATTTTCATTTTCATTCCCATTGCTATTGCTCTGCGTCTGAGGGTGGTGGGTGTTTCTGGTGAATCATCACTTCGGATGGTTGAGCATGAGTTGGGATATTGATTTTGCAATTTCCGTTTTGGAGTTAAGTTTCTAGAAACACACACAAAAAGAGGACAAGGGGCTAGCAAATATAGACAATAAAAGCAAGAGGAAGAAGAAAAGGTCCAAATTGCATTCGTGTTAGCTTTGTGATGAATATGAAAAAGGGTAGAGGGTTGTTGTGATTTGTTAGTTGTATCGGTCAGGCCAGTAATGTATTTTAGTAAACGACCGACCTGAAGTTGGTAAAATGTTTTTTTTAATTGAGTTATGGGCGTAAAGGCTTTTCGAAGGCTGAAAATTCAGTTTAACGAGAATCGATCAGGTATTTGGTGAAAGCAGTGGAATTGCGTGTTGAATTTCCAGGTCAGCACGTTAATCTAGATGGAAAATGAAAAGCTGCTGATGCCTCGTCCTGCCACAAATCTGCTTGTTGTATTTTAGAAATAGATTGAAATATTGACTTGGTTAGTGGTGATGCATTTCATTATTCAATTTGCGGCATGAGGTTGTACATGTGCAAGTTTATGTAGTTTTGGTTTCTGGACGAAGGTGAATTCAATATAAGAAGTTTATAAGCCCACATCTTGCTGAAAAATTCCCGAGAGGCGATACCTTATTGAAAGCTTTTTTCACAAAAGTGTTTTAGTCAAATATGTTTACTATCCAGGCAGTCGTTCTTATTTCTTTTGTTACAGAATGGGATCGTGAATTCTTTTAAAAATAATTACTTACTTACCTAGGTGGCACAGTAGTTCGAAGTTCAACTAACAAAACTCTCCAGATAGTCCGATTCTTAGGTTGAAGTCCCCTTCTACTTGTGTTAATCACCTAAGGTGAGGTCTTCCTCTACTTGTTGTTCCTCAGTGTTAGTTTCGAAGACCTTGCGGGCCGAAGCATTGGTTCCCGTTCGCTCTATATGACCCAGCTACCTTAGTCGTTGCACCATCACTTTTTTGGCTAAGCCAGTCACTGTCTATGCAGAGGGCACCGAAAATTACCTGAATAATTTTCCTCTCAACGCAGCCAAGTCCATGCCTCTGCGCCATAGAGCAGGATTGAGATAACTAAGGTCTTGCATAGGGTCACTTTTGTTGTTCAGGAGAGGGCTTTGCTAGTCAGTTGCCTGCTTAGCCCAAAGAAGCAGCGATTGGCAAGAGTTATTCCTCGTTTGATCTCAGAGCTGGTGTTGGATTGATAGGAGACAAAGTCCTTAACTACTTCAAAATTATATCTGTCGATGGTGACGTTCTGTCTGAGACGTCGGTCTTGGTTGTTCTGTCTTACTGGCAGCATTTACTTGGTCTTGCCCTCATTGAACGTGAAACCAATCTTCGTCGCTACAGTCTTAATACCCGCGAAAGCGCCAGTGACACCACTCTACTTTCTTCCGACGTATGCAAGTAATTGGACGGTTTTCTGAAAGATTGTGTCGCTTGTGTTGGCTCGTAAGTTTTGCACTATTCTATCAAGAATGATGTTAAAAAAATCGCATGACAGCGCGTCTCCTTGTCTTAATCCTTTCTTGACATCAAAGGGCTCGGCGAGCTCTTTACCGACCTTGATAAGTGCTGTAGATATAAGGTAGGAAGCTGTAAATGTTTCTACACACCAAGCATCTTCCATCGTCATCCTGCACAAGGGAGTTTGGCAGGGATATCAAAACTAGACATTGCTCTGTACAGTTCGTCTATATAGATGTTGTCAAACGCGGCCCTATTATCGATGAGTAGGTGGTGTGTATCGTTTTTTCCAAGATCTGTCATATTTGGTCGATGGTGCGCTTCCCTGGCCTGAAGCCCCCATTGTATGGACCAATCAGATTGCTGACGAACGGATTCAGGCATTCGCATAATACAGCGGATAGGTTCTTGTAAACGGTGTTAAGAAGACTGATACCTCTTTAGTTGACGCAGTTCAGAAGGTCTTCTTTCTTGAGGGTCGGACAAACAATGATGAGTTTCCATTCATCGGGCATATTTTCGTCCGACCATATTTTACGGATTAGTTGGTGTATGCTCCTTACCAAGTCATCGCCTCCCGCCTATTAGAGCTCATCAGTCAGGATGTCTGCTCCAGCAGCTTTGTTGGACTTAAGATAGATATAGCTATCTTCACTTCATCTGGGTCGATTGGACGGAATTGTTGGTCTACATCGTCCAGGTTAAATGGTTAATTTTGCTTGACAGCGGTATTTCGTTCATTACCCTCGTTATGCAGTCTACAGAAATGGTCTTTTCAAATCTTCAGACTCGACTACAATGGTCTCCTGTTCGTCTCTATAGGTTTCGGTGTGGGGTTTGTGTCCGTGGCATGTTTTTTCTACCTTTTGGTAAATCTCATTCCTGGAGTAGCATTTCTCAATTTCCTTGAACGCCCGCTTCTCATGCTGCTTCTTTTCCTCCTGAGAAGCCGGTGTTCGTCTCCCCTTTTCTGCTCGTAGAACTCGCGAGCAGTTCTAGTTCTGCTATGCAGCGCCGCTTTGTATGCATCTTGCTTAGCTGCATATGCTTGCAGACACTCGTCGTCAAACCACGGGTTTTGTTGTAGTGGCCTAGTGAAACCCAGCACATAAGAAACGGCATCTCTGATGGCTTTTTGGCAATATTGCCACTGGTCTTCTATAATAGATGCTCGCGCCATGAGATATTAAGGGATACTCGATCGGAAAAGGACTTGACGATCACTTGCGATTGCAGTTTTCTGAGGTCAAACTTCCTTACAGTGGGTGGCTGTGGCTCCAGTGGTAGTGTGTTAGCCTTCCAATCGGACGGTTCGGGATTCAATATCAGCCGTTCTCGAAACACTTTTTCAGGCAACTAAGATCTCGTGAGATAAATGGTTGCCTAACTACAATATCAAGTCTACTTACACTAATAATTTAGTCTCCCCATTAAATGTTGGATGCCACCCATGTGGAGCGAAATAACCACTGAGCCCAAACATCTTTCTCTCTCTCTCTCTTTCCAATTTTACCCTCTAGAGTGTTCTCTAAATAAAAAAAAAGTTTGCCTTTGCAATGTTCGGGATATTCGCAAACGTACCTTGGCTACAACATGTTAATGGTCCGACTGGATTTTGGTCCCTCGTAACATTCGGACATCCATAACACTGGAGGAGTGCCTCCAATGTAGTCAGTCTGGTTGACGATTGTTTGATCAGTAGTCCGTTGTGTTTATCGAGATGTGAGAACCGCATACTGGCTACGATAATGTTTCACTGCGCCGCAAAGTCGATTAGCCTGAATCCGTTATCGGATGTGGTGTCATGCAGGCTATACTTTCCGAAAGTACAAGGTGGGCAAAAGTAATGTCACAATGTGAATGTGCCATAATTTTTGCAAATGGCGTCAAGTGTCATTGTGCTTTGACATTGAGGCTGTAGACAGATAGAAAATCAGTTGACAATAAGCAATAGAGCGTGGAATTATTATTACTGCTTATTTCACCAATTTCCGGTCTGAATTTCGTCATCCCGCACATCAAGCGTTTAGTTGAGCGTCTCGTGCAAATCGTACTCACCGTAGTTCTCGTTCGACCGATAATATCATTGCTGTGGCTGGGTCCACAAAGATTGACGAGGCAACGATGCACACAATTTAGCGTCAGCACGCGTTCGTTGCGTCGAATTTTGGTGAAAGACCTAAAGATGTTCGCTTGGAAAGAGATTCACCAATTGCTGCCTGTTGACCGTCAAGTGAGGCTAACTTACTCCCATTCTCTGTTAAACTTGCTGTAAGAAGAAGATAATTTCGCATCCAATTTCATAATGAGCGAAGAAGCCAATTTCCACTTAAGTCGTTATGTGAATAAACAAAGTTTACAGTTCTGGGGCATGGAGAATTCACATTTAATGCACGAAGAACGACTGCATTCCCTCAAAGTGACTTTTTGGTGCGACATTTGAAGTGAAAAAGTGATTGGCCTTTATTTTTTGAGGCTACACGGCACTATCGTAACCGCAATTGATGAGCGCTACAGACAGATGTTAAAAGAGGTTTTTTTTTTTGCCGCAATTGAGTCTCGAGCATTATTGGTTTCAGCAGGACGGAACAACTGCTCACACTGCTCGGGCAACGACAGAGATTTTGAATCACCAATTTCCGGGACGAGTGATCTCTCGTTTTGGCGATTTGAACTGTTCTGCTAGATCGCCAGATTTGACGGCGCCAGACTTTTTCCTTTGGGGCTTTTTGAAATCTCGCGTTTACCTTGAAAATAAACAGCAAACATTTGAAGCCTTGAAAGCCAATATTGAACAGGAAATCATCAATTTGGAGACAGATGTTTTTTGCAAGCAAGAATTCAAAATGCAGTAAAACGAGCACAAATGTGCATCAACTTCGGAGGTGGTCATTTGGCCACACTTTCAGATAAACTTTTCGTAGAAATAGAGCCCAATGTTTTTTATTTCTAACAAAATAGCAGTCAATTAACATTATGGCATTCCTTTTGCCCCACTTTGTACTACCAAATATTTCCTCTCTTCCTAAGGCTCCATTAAAATTGCCGAGGAAAATTTGTATGTCATAGCTGAGGCATTGTTCACAGGTATTGTCCAAGAGCTCGTAGAATCTATCTTTGGTGTCGTCAACTTTCTCCTCTGTGGAGGCGTGCGCGCATATAAGGCTAATGTTGACAAAGATGGCCTTAATATGAATTGTTACGAGGCATTCGTCTAAATGCCGGAAACTCAAGCTTTTTTGCATATAGTCTGTTTCAAATCACCGTGAAATTTCTTGCGCATGTGCCCTCTTTTTCAGTCTATTCCAGTAATCCTGGAAGTGATCCAGACGAAATTCGATCGTAACCATACTTTGATATTGAATGCACTGAGTCCATAGATGAACTAACCTAGAACTTTCAGACATTGGAAAATCAATACCGGTTTTCTACTGATCGCCCCTAACCGTGTGACTCTGTCTGTGAATACGTGTGAATTGTGATCAATGGCCATTTCCGTCCTTTTTTATACAAACCACCTCCATTATAATCAAAAAACGTCATCCACATTACACACACTCGTGCGAATCGCTCTCATTCTAGCAATTTTACTTGTAAATTGCTCTCATTCTTACAAATTTTGACAAAGTTATAGAGATGCCAGTGTGTTTACAGTGTGTCTGTGTGAAAGTTAAGGGTTTGTAAAAGTATAAGTAGAGTGGCATCACCTTCAGCCAATGCACAATATTCGCAACATCTTATCACAAGAACAAACGAAAAAATATGAATGGTTATTTGTTAACCCATCCAACACCAATCTCAGCCTAGGAGAGATGCAGGTCTCCAAATGGACGGATCAACCAACCAATAAAAACATAGAAAAAAAAACGAAGCAATGTCTCATCTTTTCTTAGATTTTCTTCGCACCAATTCTTATTATGACTATGTCGGGTGATGGGTTTGCAGAGCAATCGAATCAACGGGGTTTGAGAAAAGCGTTTCTTAGTTACCGATGACTAGAGGTTTTAAAAAAAAACGACCGTACTTAAACGTTATAAAATCAACAGTGTCCTTTATTATTTTTTCTCTTAGGTTTTATACATATTTTCAATGGTTAACAGCTGTTAATAGTTGCTCATTTTGACATTAGGCAATAATAATTACATTTGACATTCTACTACATTATATTTAGGGGTTAACACTTTATTCGTTTATTATTTAAACATTGTATAATCATTAGTGTTGATCAACTGCAACATACTCCGCCGCCGTGAAGCTATGCATATAGTTCGCAACTGGGACTTCATCAACAAACTTCCGACTCTATGACAACCCTGGTTTGTTTCTGTTGATGGATAAAACAAACAAGATTAGCAAATTTAATAGACATTGCAAAAGAGTGACAACCACAAAGACATAACACGTAAACAATGATTGCAGGATATGTGCATCATTCTCTGCTCTCCTTGCACTTATGTGCATAGTATGTTGGCTAAATTTCATGCACTTGTTTCGTCGTTGTTTACGCTTATCCCCATAATTCGTGCTTTATCTCCGTTGAAGGCAAAATTGGCAGTTTCATTGAAGGTTTTGTTTTTGCGTGGTGCTGTGCGTTGTGATTTTTTTTTTTTTTTTTAATAAAACTACTTTAATATTATTGTTTTGGGGGAACCGTCATGATATTTATGCACAGGACATCAGGTAAGTGTTCCAATTTGTTGTTTGAATTATAATAAATAATAGGGTTTAGTATTTTTGGAATTATATTTACATGTGCCGTGTTTCATTTACTATTTTGTTGTTGTTATTTCATTCTATTTTTCGTTCCATTTCGCGATCGCAACGGGTGTGTGTGTACAATAGGCGATCGATTTCGCCGAAACAATTGATTATTCATATGAAAATCTGTCCAAATTGCGATGTGATTGTTTACATTATGTGATTGTTTTTTAACAAATTTCTAGGGAAGACGAGTTGATATTATTTTTAAGGCTTATATATTTGTGTTGATAGCTGATATTTGATCAGCCTATTTTATACTTGTTGGATTTAGTCAGGATGTGAATCTGTTGTGTTGCTGTGCTTTATGAACTGACTTTTCTGGATGGTATGCTATTTAGTTGAAATGCTGATTTTGTTGTAACTGTCGAATTTATGAATTGTTTGCAGAAGAGCTGATGATTTCGTTGAGGGTTAAGTGGACTGCATGTTAATTATTTCTGTGTTGTGTAGTGTGTGCTTGGATATGACTCAAAGACTTGTTGTGTCTGGTGTTGCGTTCCTAGTTGGAAGTGGGCATAGCTTGGCAATAGATCTCTTCAGTTTGCTAGTTTCCGTTTTCAGGGTGGCTACTCGAACCAAATTATCTGGACCTGGGTGAAGTTCAATGACTCGGGCTAGGCTCCACTTCAATGGGGGTAGTCGCTCATCCTTTACCAAGACCAAGTCTCCTTTTGCTATTTCTTGTCGTCTGATTTCTATCCATTTTGGTCGTTGTTGAAGTCGTGAAAGATACTCCGTGCTCCACCGCTTCCAAAACGACTGCATCAGTGTTTGAACACGCTTCCAACGGTCTAAGTGTGTGATCTTTTCAAGGGTGTATTCGGGTTGTGGTGGTGCAGTAAGTGGTGCTCCAATCAGAAAGTGACCTGGCGTGAGTGGTTGCAAATCGTTGATGTCGTCCGATTGAGGGCACAATGGTCGTGAGTTCAAACACGCTTCGATTTGAATAAGAAGTGTATTGAGCTCCTCAAACGTCATCAATTGGTTACCGGCAACACGCTTTAAATGGAATTTTATGGATTTCACACCCGCTTCCCACAGACCTCCAAAATGCGGGGAAGCTGGTGGAATGAAATTCCATGTTGTGCCATCGTTTGCCAGTGTCTCTGCCACGTCTCTCCAATTCAGCTGGGCTTCACGTAAAAGCCTTTGTAGTTCGCCGCTTGCTCCTAGAAAGTTCCTTCCGCAGTCACTATACAGTTGGTGACAGAATCCTCGCCGCGAAACGAATCGCTGGAATGCAGCTAGAAAAGCTTGCGTGGTCATGTCGCTTACCAATTCTATGTGAACTGCCTTTGTCACCATACATACAAATATCGCGAAGTATCCCTTGAACAGTTTTGCATTGCGGCCTCTCCAGGTCTTTACGTCTATGGGTCCTGCATAGTCTACTCCGGACGATGAAAATGGTCTGCCTATAGTTGTTCGCGCCGCTGGGAGATTGCCCATTAGTTGCACCATGGGTTTTGCTCTAAAACGATAGCAAATAGTGCATCGGAAAATATATCGCTTGACCGCGCTCTTTATGTTTAAGATCCAAACCCGCTACCTAACATATGCGATGACTTTCTGGATCCCTCCGTGGTAGGTCTTCTCGTGTGCATCTCGGATGATCAGTTTCGAAAGTGTGTAGTCGGGTTTCAGCAATATGGGATGTTTTTGGTCATATGTTAAGTTTGAATTTTCCAACCTTCCGCCAACTCTGAGAACCCCTTTTTCGTCCTTAAACGGGTTGAGTGCCTTAAATCCTTTTAATGATTTGTGTTGTTTGCTGCTTACTGCTGCATCATTTGGAAACATCTTGTGTTGTGCTGCGCTCACAATTCTAATGAATGCAGCATCTAATTCGGTGGGTGTAAGAACATCTTTAAACTGTCGGTGAGTCATCGATTCTCCTCCTGGAAGAAATCGCATACAGTACGCAACAACTCGAATAGCCTGAGACAGTGATGAGTATTTTGCCAACAACTCGTCGACAAAACTACCGTCCGTAACCTGATGATGTGCCACTATCGATCGAGCTTCGTGTTCTGTCTCTAAGCACGACGGTTGTTCAGGACATAGTATGCTCCAACCGTTGCTTAAAAACTCCGGTCCATGCCACCATAATTTGTGGTTGATGATCGCGGATGGAAGCATACCTCGAGATGCCATGTCGGCTGGATTCAGTTCCGTGGGAATGTGTCTCCAACTATCTCCATCGATGAGTTTTTGTATTTGAGACACTCTGTTCGCGATAAATGTTTTCCATTTCGAAGGTGTTGCCTTGATCCAGCACAGCGCAATCATAGAGTCAGTCCATGCCCATACCGATTCTGCCTCTATCTTCAGGACTCGTGCTGTTTCTCCCAATAATTTTGCCAAGAGAACTGCTCCGCATAGCTCCAACCTAGGCAACGTGATTGATTGTAGCGGTGCTACCTTTGTTTTTGAGCATAGAAGGTGCATGTGGACTGTGTTTGTGTTGTCTACGGTGCGTAAATATATTGCTGCTCCATATGCCTTCTCTGACGCGTCGCAAAATCCGTGCATTTCTATCCTACTGGCTTTTGTTGTGTGGATCCAACGTGGAATTTGGATCTTGTTAAGAGAGCCAAGATCTTCGCGAAACATCATCCATTCACGCCTTAGTTCTGGTGGAATTGATATATCCCAATCCAGCCCTCGCTTCCACAACTGCTGCATCATTAATTTGGCTTTTACGATACATGGCGCAACCCAGCCCATAGGATCGTAAAGCCTTGCAATTGACGATAGCATTGATCTTTTTGTGGGCTCCTCATCGTTGAATGGCGCTACCTGGAATGAGAAAACATCTGCCTTTGGAAGCCACCGTATTCCCAGAGTTTTGGAAGTTGATGCCTCATCGAATGGAATGTCATAATCTATTCCACATTGTTCAGCTGGGATCTGCTCCAATACTTCCTCCGTGTTGCTTACATGTTTACGCAGGTTGAATCCTCCCGACGCCAACAGACCTTTAACATCCCTTAATTTGTCTTGAGCTTCTTGAATGCTGTCGGCTCCGGATATAACATCGTCAACATATGTTTCTTCTCTGATGACGGATGCGGCCAATGGAAATCTTGTACCTTCGTCTTCAGCAAGCTTCAGTAGCACTTTGATCGACAGATATGGTGCAGACGCTGTTCCAAAAGTTACTGTCTCCAATCGAAATATTTGAATATCCTGACTTGGATTATCTCTCCACAGAATCAATTGGTAATCTGCATCTGGGGTGTCTACACGGATCTGGCGATACATCTTCTCCACGTCGCCTGTAAATGTAAAACGATATTTTCGCCATTTTAAAACAATATCTAAAATATTTGTTTGTTTTTTGGGTCCAACCATCAACTTATCATTTAAGGAAGAGCCACAAGAAGGGGTGAACGTTGCATCGAACACGACACGCAATTTCGTTGTCGTGCTGGATTCCTTAACGATGGCGTGATGGGGAATGAAAAAATGAAAAGGTGAGTACAAAACCTCGTAATCATTACCAATTGGTCTCATATGACCTAATTCTAGGTACTCGGACATACATTTAGCATACTCCTTTTGTTGTGTGGGATTTTGTTGGAGCCTTTTTTCCAACTGCATAAAGCGCCTCAATGCGCCATGACGACTCGGACCCATCGCGGGATACCTCCCGTCCTTAAATGGTAAGCACACCTGATATCGACCATCCGCTAGGCGTTTAGTGTTCCTTTCGAAATGAGATTCACAAACCTTGTCCTCTTCCGATTCGAATGCCTCGAATGGTTCTTCTTCAACCTCCCAAAATTTTCGTAGAATTGTGTCGAGATGGACCTGACTTACGAAGCTTTGAACCGACCTTGCAGGCTCCGGCTCCACCTTTCCAAGCAAAATCCATCCCAGTTGGGTTCTTTGCGCAATGGGGCCAGCTGAGTCAGCATCCTTGATGACTTCTCCAAGTATGATGTTGGCATAAACTTCACTTCCTAAAAGCATATCGACTTGAGCTGGTGTGTTGAACGATGGGTCAGCTAACTCCAGCCCTTCCAAATAGGGCCATTTATTCAGATGTATTTTCTGGGCCGGGAGAAGCCCAGTCAGGGATTTAAAAATGAATGCTCGCATTCTACCTGTAAAGGTTGACGTCAGCGACTCGAACTCCAAGTCGACGACCTTGTTTGTCGTTCCACTGCTGACCAACCCCAACCCATTTACCTGAATAAATGTTCGCTTGGCCTTTAAGTTTAGAAGTTGCACTGCCGATTCAGTGATAAATGAAGCTTCTGATCCAGGGTCGATCAAAGCTCTCAACATGATGCTGCTTCCTAAAGCTGTCTTCACCCTTATCATTGCTGTAGCTAGCAATGTTTGTGCATTAGTGTTGACGAAAAAGTTTCTGGCCTGAGAGCTTCCTGAAGGGTCATCGTGTTGCCGTGGGTGAAAGACACTTGATTTTGGGTTGAATGCTGTTTGACTACCCGCATTCTGTGTGAAAGGCTGCTGATTACTATTGTTTGATAGAGATTGTCGTTGCGAGGAAGGGGATGATGAACGTATACTAGGGCTGTGAGAATTATCGTGCAAAAGGGTATGATGACGCTGCCTACAAAAATAACAAGACTTAGCACTGGGACACCTTTTCTTGAAATGGCTGTATGCAAGACAATTCTCACATACTTTCACATCCCGAATTACTTGCTTTCGTTCACCTATTGTCATCTGAAGGAATTTTTGACATTCCCTTCTTACATAACTTACAGCTACTTCGCCGCCTCTGTTCCTGTTGTGCAAAGAAAGCATTCTGTACCCCTGGCCTATTCCCAAATTTTTTCTCGCCACATTTCTGTTCAACAGCCTCTAGGATCCTAAACCTACACTCAAGAAACTCTACAAAATCTTTCCATGGAGGCAAATCTTTACTGACTCCCAATTTTTGTTCCCATAGCTGTTTAGATGCATCGGACATTTTCTGTAGGACGACAAAGATTAAAATTGCGTCCCATTGATCTACCGGTAACCCCAAATTTCTCAACGAGTGGATAACCTCTTGGGACGTATCTAGAAGGCGCTTTACTTGTGCCGCCGACTCAGTATTGATTGCCTTTTGGTCGAACAGCAACCTTAGTTGAATTTCGACCAACACTCGTTTGTGATCGTAGCGCTCCACCAGGAGATCCCAAGCACGAGCATAGTTCCCTTTGTCGATGGCCAAGTGCTGCAACAACCGGTCTGCTTCACCGCTGATGCTCGACTTAAGATAGTGGAGTTTTTGGACATCGGACAACGAGGTGTTTGTATGGATTAGCGCTACAAAAAGATCATGGAATGATCTCCACGAAGTATAGCTACCTGAGAAAGCGGGAAGATTGATCGTTGGAAGTCGTAAACTACTTGAGGTGGAGTCCTTTTCACTTTTGTCGGACGTTTCACTGCTCGCAATGGATGATACGGTGGTTCGCAGAAGCTTGTTCAGAGCGTCTCGGACATCAGCCTTGTATTCCGCGTAGATTTCCCGTATTTTATCGTACACATCCGTGAAGTTTTCCGTTTTGAGTTCGGCTTCCACTTTTCCTTCTCCCACGATCCCTTCGTGATAATGGTTGGCCTTGGCTATCTGCTCATTTAGCATTTCCAGTCGGGTTTCCAAATAGGTTACCCTCTTGAGTTGGCCCTTGTTTGCCTTTGAGAAATTTTCCCAATCTTTGGACATACGTTCTAGTATATCTAGTTGCAGTTGCCCAAACATTTTTTTTTTGATACAAATGTGACACACAAAGTAAATGAAATTGGAACGGACTTACTCAGCTTTATGTATGAATACTTATTCTGGGCTTCAGGGGATTTTGATGTGTTGCTCCGCTGGACAATTTGATGGGGTTGTACACAGTTTTTAAGACACACAGTAAACCTTTTGTTCAATGTTTTATTGAATGTTTTATAAAATTATCACTTGTTTTAATTGTCACTTTTGCACATATGTTATGTATGTATAGTATGTATGTATTTTTGATTGTCACTGATTATTGAAACGATGATTTGCTTTTCCTCGGTGTTGGGACTCGATTCTTAACAAAAATCCGGTTCGTTAGGACCAAAATGTCGGGTGATGGGTTTGCAGAGCAATCGAATCAACGGGGTTTGAGAAAAGCGTTTCTTAGTTACCGATGACTAGAGGTTTTAAAAAAAAACGACCGTACTTAAACGTTATAAAATCAACAGTGTCCTTTATTATTTTTTCTCTTAGGTTTTATACATATTTTCAATGGTTAACAGCTGTTAATAGTTGCTCATTTTGACATTAGGCAATAATAATTACATTTGACATTCTACTACATTATATTTAGGGGTTAACACTTTATTCGTTTATTATTTAAACATTGTATAATCATTAGTGTTGATCAACTGCAACAGACTACTCTAACTATCTTGGAACCTACTTGCAATTCACCCAGCTCTATAACTGCCTCTATCAGCGCTTTATCAACACGGCGCATTGCAACCTAAGTTATTTTATTAATTCGTCAACTACAAAAGAAAATCAGACTGTTATCCCCCCTCTATCTCATTCGATAATATATCGTCGACCGACCCACATATTATTGCCAACTTTTTTAAACACTTTTTTGCTGACAGCCCCTTCGTCCCGAACCCATATATTTTAAGTACCTTCCCAATTTCTCCATTGGCTACTCTCCCCTCAACCTTTTGATCACACCTTTATCACGGGCCAGATGGGCTCCCAGCAATATTTCTCAAAAAATGTGCTTCCAATCTTTCGGATCCACTTTCTTCCCTATTTCATCAGTCCCTCACACAAGGGGAATTCCCCCAAGTTTGGAAGACCTCTTTCATAACCCCGGTTCACAAAAAGAGATCAAAGAATGAAGTAACCAACTACCGTCCCATTGCTAAGCTTTCTCACATACCTAAAATGTTCGAAAGGTTTTTATATGAAGTTCTAAGCTTTCAGTGCAAGTCACTTATATCACCCAGTCAGCATGGATTTCTAAAAGGTAGATCAACTACTACAAACTTAGTTGAATTGGTATCCTTTGCGCTTTTAGCCCTAGAAAATGGCAACGAAATCGATGTTATTTCTACAGACTTCGCTAAGGCCTTCGAAAAAATTTCACATCAACTGATCCTTTTCAAATTGTCTTCCCTCGGTTTTGACCCCATATTGTTAAAATGGATATCTTCTTATCTGGAGAACCGTTACTATAGCGTTCGCTTTAGGTCAGCCTTCTCAACCTCTTTTTTAGCCACTTCTGATGTCCCACAAGGCAGCTATCTAGGTCTCCTCTTTTTAATTTTAACTATAAACGATCTTGAGAAGATTATCAAACACTGCTCTGTATCCATTTACGCCGATGACACTAAGTTCTCCAAAACTGTATTGTCCTTCAAGAAGACCTCGATAGGTTTTCCACTTGGTGTCTAAAAAATTGCTTTGAGCTAAATGTCTCCAAATGCCAAACTATGACTTTGTTTCGTAAGTCCAAACAATTCCCCTCTCGACTTTATTTTCTGCATGACCAACCTGTACTCGAGGTTCAATCCCTTCGCGACCTTGGATTTTTATACGATATAGAGTTAAACTTCCGTTCGCATATTGATGAGATAATCCTTAAAGCCAACTCATCGCTCGGTTTTATCAAACGTTGGTCTAAAGAATTTTGTAACCCTTATGTGACAAAGTTACTTTACATTACCCTTGTCCGGCCACTCCTTGAATATGCCTGCCAAGTATGGTCCCCCTTTCAGCGAATTTATATGTCCTGAATCGAGAACATTCAACGTCGTTCTCTTCGATTTGCTCTTCTTGGACTACCCTGGAGTGACCCATTTATCTTACCTCCCTATCGCGACCGCCTTTTCTTAACTTGAATACGCAGAGACGTAGCTGACATTCTCTTCATTCATCGACTGCTCTCCGGTTCTGTGGACTGCGCTTCCCTTTACAATTCTATTTCCTTCAACACTAACCCACGTAATTTACGCTGTCCTCGTCCCTTCTATATCCTAACCCACTGCACCTGTTATGGCTCTAACGAACCAATCTCCCGCATGCTCCGTAAGGTCAACTCAAACCTCCGCCTTTTTAATTTTAACCTGAGCACTTCTCGTCTTAAATTTGATCTCCTAACCCCTAATTCTTGTTAGTTTTTAAACCCTAGTTTTTAAGTAAGTTTAAGTTTGCATTAAGCGAAATAAATGGGGGCGTTAGCCCCCACTAAATTAAATTCAATTAATAGCGCGTAATATCCCATTGCTTTATTTTATTGTTGTGAATTAAAGAAAAACTGCCTCTTGCATCATTATGTCTAGAGAAGATCAGGGTTTATACTTTCGGAAACAATCGTTTTAAGATAATTTTGCTTTGAATTTACTTAAAATTTCCAATTTACTCGTAAAATATTTTAAAATGGGGCAAATTTCTTTTGAAGTTATTAGTGTCATAAATACCATTAAGCCTTCTATATTTTGGAATTGAAATGCAAAGTAAAAGCGTATTGCCCCATTTCTAAGTACTCGTATATGTAGTTTTTTGTTGTAAGTCGTGACTTTAATACAAATTAAGAGGAAACGTTTAGTAGTTATCTTTTTTGGCAGCAAGTTTAGAGGCTTTGAAAAAAAATTCGAAGAAATGATTAATTTTATTGCTAGCAGAAAGAATTGCGAAATGTTGAAATACAAAACGAGCTCCGGAATTTTAAATCGCAGCTTAGCAAAAAATGGTATTTTCATAACAGATACAAAGAAAGGTTCTTAATGAAGGAAAAGACATGGTTAAATGGTTTTTGCAAGTTCACTCGATACTCAAACTCGAAAACGGGAAGGGTGTCAAAAATAATTTTATATTCAAAGTGGGGATTCGATGGGAGTTCTAGCCATACCCAGTATAAACAAAAGTTTGTTTCTGAGGCAGCTGATGACAAATATATTTTTTTGAGTTGCCTCGTTCCTTTACGACTGGTGTCTGAAAAGGGCGACAAAAATATTATCTTATGGCAAAACCCAAGACCCATGATGATGATGATGATGCCATTGCAGGCCCATTAGCCTTCAGTATTTAAAAGAAAGTAATGAATTAGTTAAGTCAAGGAAAAAGGACATTGATAACCAAATAAAAAATTGAATACCTACAAAAATTACACTGGATAGAACCACATACAATGTTGAACACAATATTATTTTTACTATTGTGGATGGTACGAGGGGCGTTCAATATAGTATCGGTATCGTTATGAAGGAAAATGCGAATTCAATTTAAATTGTTTTTATTTTTCAATATAATCTCCCCTAACATCATTGCATTTGTTACATCTTGAGATAAGCTTTTTTAAACCCTCAAAAAAATAAATTTCCTCTTTCTCTGCAAAATACCCATTTATTGCCGACTTGAGTTCTTCATCATCCGAAAACCTTTTTCCACGAAGACATTTTTTCAAATCCGGAAACAGGAAATAATCACTAGGAGCAAGGTCTGGACTATAGGGTGGGTGTTGGATTTCTTCGAAATCACAATCTCGCGCAGCAGCCTTGGAAACTCGCGCGGTGTGAACAGGAGCGTTGTCATGAAGAAGCAACACACCCGCTGCGAGTTTACCCCGTCTTTTCTTTTTAATTTCCTCCCGCAAATTATGCAAAGTGGAAGCGTAGGATGTGGCGTTGATGGTTTCACCTTTTTTTTGTACTCAATGAGCAAGATTCCCTTTGAGTCCCAAAAAACTGTGGCCATGAGCTTCCCGGCAGACGGAGTGACTTTGAACTTCTTCGATGGGTCTGTTCCTTTTTTATGCCACTGCATGGACTCTTGTTTGCTTTCAGGGTCATAGTGGTGGACCCATGTTTCGTCCCCAGTAACAATTCGATCCATAACACCGTCCGCGTTCTCATTACACATCTCCAAAAGCTCTCTACAGCATGCGATTCTCACTTTTTTCTGAGGCGCTGTGAGCATTCGTGGCACCCATCTTGCACTGACCTTTGAAAGGTTAAGATGGTCATGAAGAATGGTGTGAATGGTACCAATTGAAAGCTTGGTGATCTCTGCCATCATTTTCACCTTTATTCGGACATCCTCAAGAACAAGTTTTTCGACTTCTTTTATGCTTTCTCCCGTACAAGCAGTAGCCGGGGCGCCGGAGCGGGGGTCGTCTTCAATGCTCTCTCTGCCTCTCTTGAACTCACTTGACCACTTTTGCACAGTTGGTAATGAAGGTGCGGAACCCTGGTAAACAGCCACCATCTCTACATGAATAGTTTTTTGACTTTTTCCTTGCTTAGTGAGAAATTTAATTACAGCGCGATGCTCAATTTTCACCATCATCGTCTCAGTTGCCATTATGATTCTGTTTAACTAGAGATAAAACGCAAATTAACAATCACATTTATATGAAATTTATTTACTTTATTACTTGATAAATAAGTCAATTTATACATACAACCACAGCTTCACCCCGGTACCGAGAATATGTTGAACGCCCCTCGTAGATAAGCCGAAGCCGGGATATGGAAATAGCAATGATAGAAATGTAGCACGAATTTTTTTTCAAAATCTTGATATTTCAGCTCGTATCACTGGTATTAATCCTAAGTTAATAAAAAGTTTTTATATAATTTTACAAACAACATCTAGCGGATTTAAAATCAATACAGACAAACCTATAACCTCTTGCTTGGAGCTGCATCTTTGTATGTAAGTTTGTATCCCTGGATGCCTATGACACTCACAATACATAAACTATATTTACATGGACCTGAAATTGTGAAAAAATTGCTTTATTGCCCATTGGAATGTTAAGCGAAGAGGCATAGGAATCGCGAAACAAAGGTTTTAAGTCGTACCGTAAATACTTCAGCCGAAAAACATTTAGAACTGACAAACTGACTGATATAGTGAATCGTTCATACACTGGCGACCACTAGGATGAGGACATACATTTTGCAATCGATTTTCGCTCTTTATACGTGTTGGAAATTTTGTACCCGGAAACTTTTACTACCTGTGAACAGGTACATATTTTCTCAACAGGAAGTCATAAAATTAAAGGTTACATAAGAAACTACCGTTGGAATCTCCCAAAACCAAACAATGAACTACTCGAAAGGCGTATAAAAAGATGCGCCACTAGGATGAAGCCATTGCGAATATTTCGTTGCAGGAGTTCACATCAGCGAGTTTTTTCAAAGTTTTGTTAAGAATATTTTAAAAAAAGCGTTGAAAAGAACTGTTTTAATTTAGTTTAAAAAAATGCGTTCCCGAAAGACGTTGACAGCGACAGAAAGAGGAAAAATAGATGCTTTCAATGAGTTAGGACTCTTAGACCGAGAAATTGCAAGCAGGCTTAATAGAAGTAAGAAATTTGTAAACAGTTATCTTACGGATCCACAACACTATGGGAAAAATCAAAAAGGACGCACGGAAGAAGCAACAAAATTGCGAGAAAAGCGATTAATTCTACGTCGTGCCTCAAATTCTACTCTACCAGCGACTAAAATAAGGGCCAACAGCGGAGTATCAGCCAGCATAGCAACGGTTCGAAGGATAATCCGAAAAAGTGGTAATATACAGAGGAGTAAACTAAAAAAGAAACCTGTTTTGAGGCAAGTGTACAAGGAGCATCGAATGTATTTTGCAGAAGAACATGTCGCTTGGATCAGTGAAGGATTCGAATGAAAAAAGTTTAACCTTGACGGCCCCGATGGTTACAAATTTTATTTCCATGATCTAAGAAAGGAGGAGCTTATTTTGGCAAGACATCACAGCCGTATATTAGGTGTAATGGTGTGAGGAGCTATTACCTACTATGGCACAATAGAGTTGTAGTATTTGTCCAGAAAAACGAACAGAAACAACTACAAATGTTTGCTGAAACGGTCAGTTCCAAAGGTGAAAAACATTTTCGGACCCCTGCCTTGGATATTCCAACAAGACAATGTCCCCATCCATACTTCCAGGGTTGTTAGAAGTTGGATTCAATCAGAAGACGTGGAACTCTTGCCATGGCCGCAATATTTACCGGACTTAAACATAATCGAAAATGTTTGGGCATGGTTATCTCGTTAAGTGTATGAAATCGGCAGACAATTTGAAGACAAGGACACTTTAATCGAAGCTATTCGTGATGCCTGGGCCCAAATTTCTCTTGATTATTTAAGAAAACTATATGATTCTATTCCAAACCGTCTTATAGAGGTCACATCAAAAAATTGAGGGCATACTCATTACTAATGTAGAAAAATGTAATAAATAAATGTTTTAAAACCATAAAATGTAAGCGTTTATTAATATTTGTATTTCTTGCGAAGATTTTGCATGTGGCCTCATCCTAGTGGCGCATCTTTTTATACGCCTTTCGAGTAGCTCAATGTTTGATCTGAGGAAGGTCCAAAGGTCTTTTCTTATTTAGCCTTTAATTTTATGACTTCCTGTTGAGAAAATATGTACCTGTTCTCAGGTAGTAAAAGTTTCCGGGTACAAAATTTCCAACACGTATAAAGAGCGAAAATCGGTTGCAAAATATATGGCCTTATCCTAGTGATCGAAAATGTGTGTTCGAATTAAATCCTTTTTTATTACATATACATTTATTGCAGGAAGTATTGAATTTTATCAGAAAAAGTAGTGACCAGACAATATACGCGCATACATGGGCTTATGATGCCAATGGGTTGAATATGAAACTAAGTGGAGAAAGTTCAGCCGTTTCGTAAATATCATTTTCCAGTGAGCAGATGAGTAGCACGCGCTTCTAGACTCTCTTTGCGCAGCTTTCCAATTGCAAGGTGATTTCAAACTTACTATAAGTCTGCCACTAACAACAAATCCGCATCCAAACAGGCGCTGCTTTTGCGGTCGATAACAATCGCCGTAGTAAATATCGCAGACTTTTAACCTCTTTTTATCCAGCCGATCCCATCGGTAATATCGGCTTTGCAGCAGCACAGGGCCGTCGCTAGTTGTTCGGTTGCGCGTGACTTATTGAGGGACCTAATATTCCACTTACAAATCCGAAGGTCGTTGTCCTTATTTCGTTTGCAAGGGTTGTCAAAAGTAGATACGTCAATATCCAAGGCTTGTTGTTTCGCGATGCTATCCCGACGGCACAACCCGCAACCTAGAGTTCCATTGTAGATATCCCTAGGACGGGGGGCCGGTTAGACCAAAAGCAGTAATGCGAGCGCTGCCGTTGGTACATTAAGGGCTCATCCACCATCATCCCTTTTCCTACACCCTGACTTAGTCTCGGAAATGCAGCTACAGCACCCAACTACTTATCCCATCTACCGGGATCATATTTGGAAGATAATGCCTTCTCCCGAATTATACCATGACTGTGAAGACTCGGATAGTGCGGTTTTGCAAGCAATCATGACGATGATGAAACTGCACCGTCTGTATGAATACTCGTATGCTGCAGTTTATATAGGGCCATACATATTCTACAACAGCAGGAACAACGTTCAATCGTAACAAGACCGACGTGGACGTGGTTGATTTGGATGTCACAGTCGCATGTAGATTCCAGTCACCGGGTATAGCTTTACTCAAACCTGCTGTCTTTTTCTTAATTTCGTGGATAGATGAATCCATCTTTCTATACGGAGTTGTCCATTAATAGGATTCGGGTTCTCTTCCTGACTACAACTGTCTCTAATCGTCATTCATTTAGCAGTTCCGGAAATGCTACTTTCAATTCGAGTACACGCTTCAGAAGAATATCTGATATTTAAGGTCAAATGTTTTTCAAAACACTGAAGTCTCTTTAATATTCATTAGCCCGAAAAATTCCTCGCATATCCTTGTTCATTAAACTCAAATCTGGGTTCACAGAAATATAATACCCCCTTCTGCATAGTATCTCAACTTTATCCGTAACTAAAACAACACACATACCTAAACCCGGAATCGATAAAAACTTTCCGGTTGACAGTTCAAATTAGCAAACCTACCCATAACCCACACTCAGTGCAGTCAAAAGGATCTAAACAACTTAAGCCGGCTTAAGCCCTTAGTAATTATTTTCATCAAATTCTATCCGAAAGTCTTGGAATAACTTGCCTGCTGCTCTCGCTTTAATCCTCGGCAGAACTTTCATCCGTGCAGCCTACGTAAAACTTCGAGTGGCAAAAACACAAAACAGAACAGAAAATGGCGAACAAAAAAGGGAAACGGATATAGAAAACATAGAAAACAAAAAGAAAAACAAACGGTTTCGAACTTCAAGTCATTTATGCTAAATTTACCGATAAACTTGCTTTTTAAGTGTAT
This sequence comes from Volucella bombylans, assembly GCA_949129095.1. NCBI lineage: Eukaryota > Metazoa > Arthropoda > Insecta > Diptera > Syrphidae > Volucella > Volucella bombylans. The sequence goes on along the minus strand of OX422140.1, from coordinate 353,574,891 downwards.
CAACGTAGTGAAAAAAAAAACCGAATCCATGACACCAAGCCTACACACAGATCAAAAGAAGGAACAACTTCTTCACATCCACCGAGAACAATGCCACCTCCCCACACCTTCGTCCATCGTAGATTGTACTGTAAAGGGTATGGAGAAGGGTTTAGGTTCTAGAGCTCACATACTCGTTCCATTGTTGGAACGTTGGGTGTAGGTGGTCTCCATTATATGATTGCTATTCCATGTTAATGAGAGAGATGAATGGAATTGTTTCTAGGAGTAGGAACCTCACCCACAGCCTTCTTACATCATCTCTGGCAACCATATCAAAGGATATACTCGTACATATGTACGAATCCATAAATCTTTCCAAGTTCTTGTTGATAGCTTGGACAGTGGAGAGGGCTAATGTCCACCAAAATAAATCTCCGACAAGCATTCGTGTGGTCTACATGCATACGAGTATATTTCTATGGGTGGTGTCCCTGCTACGAGTATGTCTTGGCTACACAATGTCCCAAGTCCTCTCCATCCAAATGTCCAAAAGACGATGTCCATTTCTATTTTGTTAAGTCAGGGCGGCCGCAATAAAATAACTTCACTAATCATTGTATCATGAAATTTGCCATGTAATTAGGTTTCTGTCCGTCTTGAGTTTTGTTAAGACCGACAGGACTGATGGATGGCAGAGCTTTGTTTTTGCTTCTCTTTGTGCAGGCTGGGGCGGTGGTATCAAAAGCATAGGGACACCAGTATACGAGTATGTATGTGTTTTTTTCTTATTCTGCTGGTGTCCTGGAGAGTCATTCTAGTGTAACATCAAACAGAGCGGAAAGGATTAGATTCAAGGAGTACTCGTGGTCGGTCGGTCGGCGGATGAAGTACATAAGTACATTGTTCTAGATACGAGGAATTTTATTGCGAGGATAATACAAATACGGAATTATGCAAACACGCCTTTGGAGTTTTAAATTGTTACAGCCTTGCTCTCTCTCTCTACACTCAGTCATGTTCCCCATGGTGCTCTATGATTATGGGAACTTTAATTAAGTGTCCACCAGTTGTTGGCCGTTGAATTTTATTTAAACTGTTATAAGAAGAAGCACTTAAAGGATACTGCTTTCAGGTTTGGGTTGAAGAGAGCTGTGGTGAACTTCTGCACATGATTTCCCCATTAAGACCGTCCAACATCGAAAGTTTACTGAAAGTGCTACGAGTACTTGCCGTTGAAAGGATGTCGGTAAATGGATGTGGTTCATTGGGCTCTAATGAGGATAAGATAGAATCTAGGCTGCACCAAGATTTCTATCTTCACAGGGGTTGCTACTTTTTCTATTGTGATGAGAAGTGATAATCCTTAAAACAAATGCTCGAGGGTTTTTAGATAGAAATCGAGGACGAACCTGGGAATGGGATGCATTTTATTATGGTATTACACCCATGTCAGGAATGGATTGAATGAAGTGAAATGGCTTCCAAAGCAGCTGCAAACCACTTCAGCAACTTAAGGGCACTTGTTGATATTGATTTTCCAAATGGAAAAGCATTTCACCACCATCCTACTACAATTGAAGTAAGCCTTAGGTCCTTTTTCTTCGGTACAAATCTGAGACTATTTTTCAATCGATTCATAAACTTGAAACAACTTGTAGGGTCGCAAATTGGACGATTCTTATGGACTTTTTCCCTGCAAAGCCCTCAGGGATGAAAAAAGGGTATCTGTATGTGCCATTTGATAAGCCTTACGAGGTGCAAATGTACTGCCCCTTAAATTGTTTTAAAATAGTTTTTCGAAGCAAGTTCAATGGGAGTGCTGTTTTACTGAGATTTTCTGGTCTCGTGCAAATAACTGGGAACATTTGCGAACCGTTGGCCTCTCTGTAAGGAAACCATTTGCTCTCTTCCGGTTTTAGTCGAGGCTTTGCGGGTGTACATGCCGGTGAGGAGTTTGTGTAGTTAGATCTTTCTAAAATTGTCTTTACTTAGAAACTTTGACAGATCTTTGACAGATCCATCATCTACATATAAAGCTGGAGATTAAACATTATCTTTGGACAAGTTAGTGAATTTAAATGGGTCAGCTGAGGACTGCTTGAACCAACGTTGTAACAACACTTTCTTGGTCCATTGCCTAGAGACTTGTTTTAAGCCATCGATGTCAAGTATATGTTGATCTTTAGATCTCGGCACGATTTATTTTCTTCAGGTGATTCGATTTCTTCGTTTATTGCTGCCAACCATTCATTCATTCATTTTTAATGCATTTTATTTCACTAATTGCTAGCAAACCCAAGGTTGCCAACCTTCATACCTTAAACTACCCTAACCTATGTAAGTCGGCCATTTGCTAAACATAGCAAGGAGAATATGGCCCACTTTGCCTTCTGACAAGGCCAACCTGGTCTTGAAAGAAACGACGAAGAAATCGGGTTTTCTTCACTCAACCACCAAATATTTTGGTGCTGCAAAACAACATCTTTTTTATCGCGTTTTGAAACCGACCTGCTAAACCTGAGACGTTCAGTACTGTTGTGTGCGACGTCTCTGTTGTAGTTGAGTCGCCCCTCACCAACTGCACGAACTACGTGGAAAATTAGCGGCACCGCAAACCTATCTTGGATCAGCCCTTTCATGTCAAAATAAAGGAAACCTTCAGGGGGGACGTAGTCTTTCAAGCGCACACTCTCATGATATAAATAGTTGGGGTAGTAGGCCCCAGATATCAGGTTATTGGACTAGGTCATTGCTCTTGCAATATACCCTCGAGTCAACTTAATACTCGTAGTGAAGTTGTCCACTCTTATTAGATTCGCCCGGTTGTATAGAATTTCATTGGGATAGAATTTTATGTACTCCGATTCCGGTGTTTTGTAAAGGTGAAGACAAACCCTAAGGCAAGCCCTCTCAAACACCCGAATGTTTTCCATTAAGCTTACTCCCAAGGTATCTAACTACATTTCGTCAAGCAAGTGGCTGGCCGTATTGTCCAATGATCGAGAATTTTCGCCAATTCTTTCTGGTGTGGTGTTCCTAGAGGCACCAGACAACGGAGTTCTAAACAGAATGGTTTCAGAGTCATCGCAAAATCGCCTAATTTGCTCGAAGTCACGTTGCAAAAGCATGTTAATGACCTCGACTTTTGGCCCTGTTCTATACGCTATTAAGTCGTCTGCGTACGCCATGCTTGTGTAAATGTAGAATAAGATCGGCGAATTAACCGCACCTTGTTGCAGACCGTTTTTAATGTGAAATGTCCCAACAGAAGTCGTATCGCATATTATGAAGAAAATACAAAAGTGCTATACTGATGCCCAGTCTGGTCAGCCTGTAGAAAAGCCCCTCTAACCATACGGTGTCGAAGGCCTTCTCCAAGTTAGCAAGGCAGGCACCAGTACATTGGTTTTTGCCTTTATTCCATTGGATATCGGACACCAGTTTAGACGCGGCATGTGAGATATCATGTTCCGCCTTAATACCGAATTGATTGTCCGGAACTATATTTTTGTCCTCAACACACTTAATCAGGATTCTATTGATCACCTTTTCGAAAATCTTACTGATGTTTGGAAGAAAACTGATCGATCGGAGATTCCCCGGATGGAATGTATCTTTACTCCTTTTAGGGATGGGATAAACCACCGCAGTTTTCCAATGCTCTGGATAATGTACATTATTCATTGCATTGTTAAATAGGGTGGTGTAAATGTCTACCGCTTTTAGAGGGAGATGTCGGAGCACAATGTTCGGTATTCCATCTATTCCCACTGAACTTTTATTTCTTATTGTGTCGAAGATCTCATGGAATTCTTCCTTTGAGATGAACGGAGGTAGGTCCCCTTCATTGGCGATGACATTATTTGCCATGTTCTCGTCACTGAACTGGGTGAAACCCGAGCTCTCTAATCGCCAGTTCTGTATGTCATTTCACAGGTAAAAATTGTGCAGAAGGACTCGATTCACCAGATTGTGATTAGAACCAATGACGTCATTGGTTCGACCTCCTGAAAAGTCACTCCTATTGCCTCAACCTTCTCCTGAGGATCCTCGATCACAAAGAAATTATCATAATCTGCGGCTTCATTTGGATCTATGCCTACAGTAGTCGTTCGTTGTCCGTAGTTCGAGGAATTTTAAGACACTGAAGGTCGTTTTGGTTTTTTCTCCGAAATATTTTGTTTTTTTGCGGGAACATACTCGGGTTGTTCGAATTTTTTATTTTTTTTTATAATGAGCGCGCGCTCAAGGGGTTTGTGTACTCTTAAGGTGATTGTACACAGCGCGGGAAAAGGAAATTTAGGGAGGAAGAAAAGAGAGATACGACCAGGAAATACAGAGATAGGAAGGGGATTCCATAAGCGAGTTGTACGGCTTAGGAACGAATGACGATATTTTAGAGTTCGTCCGAAAATGGGCTTGAGGGTATACTGATGAGCATTCATAGCGAGACGGGTGTTACGGTTGAAAGTTTGAATGGGCGGAATGCTACTGGCGATTTCAGTGGAGCACTGGAGGTGGAAATAGCGATAAAACAAAGTGACACACGAGACATTACGTCGCTGTTCGAGGATGTCAATTGATTGACTGGTATTAGTATCGTCAATAAGTTTTATCGCTCGGTTTTGAATCCTATCTAGCAGGTGCAGAGATGTTTTAGGAGCAGCTGACTAGATGTGGGCATTGTACTCCAATTTTTGGCGGATGATCTCTTATATATTGAGGCCAGATCAGAGGGGGTAAAATATTTCTTACGTCGCTTGAGGAAACGTAGACATTTCGCAGCATTTTTGGCGACATCAAATATGTGGTCATTCCAACGTAAGTTGTCATTGACACACATACCGAGAATGGACGATGCCATTCATGGACAATGGCTGGGTGTTTAAATTTCGCTTTAACGACAGAAGACAGCATTGTGGTTTGGAAGCATTAAATTCCACTCTGTTGATAGTTCCCCAATTGGTTATGCTGTTGATATCGGAATTTAATGAGCTTAGCATACGCTGCCGTTCTAGTTCTAGTCATCAGCAAAGGAATATATTGGATCACAAGTAGCAGACAATAGATCGTTGATTAAAATTAAAAAGAGTGTCGGAGACAGAACAGAGCCCTGGGGCACACCAGCATTTATTTTGTGAATATCAGACTTGAAACCGTCGAAGACAACTTGAATCGAACGTTCCGAAAGGTAATTTCTAATCCATTGAAGAAGAGAGTCGTCGATCCCAAATGCAGGTATTTTCGACAGAAAGCGATCAAGTGCAACTATCTTGCTTTCGCCAGATCGATGTACGCTTTGGTTCCACTTTTCGGTGAGACATGCCATCAAATTACCAGTGGACCTGTTGCTACGAAAACCACATTGTCGGTCATTGAAAAGCCCAAATTCTGTTATTCCAGTACAAACTTACAGATGCTCTGTAATTTTCTCTTAACAATATTTGGAGGTTTTGAATTGACGACTTCAGTGTCCTAACCTCCACGTTCTGTCTGTCAGTATACTGCCTGTACAAGGTTTTGAGTCTTGACAGCAGTCTACTTTTGTGTCAGTGCAGTGCGTAATAGGTCTTCGTTGGATGTGTGTTAATACCGAGGTATTGTAATGTCCATCGTTTGTTTAATTGTTTGGTCCATTTGTTTAAGGTACCTGCCAAGTTCCTCGTTATACAGATTCCTGTTGGACGGAGGGTAGAGCGAATTCGAGAAGAGTGCTCTTGTCAACGTTCTGGAGAATCTTGTCCATCGAGTCTTACTGTAATTGTAATAATGTCCGGGAACAAACTCCTCCAGCTCCGCAATTTAGTTAGGAATTGTTATTTCGGTACTAAAACCGCAATGGTCGCTGTGGTACAGAACGTCTCTTGTGTTTAACGTACCTGCCATGTGGGCTTAAACTTACGGCATGCCCATACATCCATGGGAGCAAGGATACGCCTTGCCATCGCTCACCGTCAATCCATTGATACCAATTCGGAACTGTTGGTAAGAGTCGAGGCCGACCTAGAGACGTTGGATAATTGGATAAACTCACGCAAAAGAACCTGGAGTCAAATCTGCCAATGCAAAACAGCACCGACATAGGTATGTGGCGAAGCAAAGTCTTTGTGTGATGGTTTGTTGGACGCAAATGCTCCAGACTCGCATGTCGACTCGGCGTTCATTGTCCGGAGTCGCGATGTGCACACCGCAACAATTATTGTCTTCATCCTGACCCGATATGCAGCTAGAAATGTACTGTTTAATGCCAAAAGGCTTAAAGGGTCCAAAATCAGCATCCAGAAGGACTTGTCCTTCAAAGTTCGCCAAAGAAGGAGGAAGCTAGTGCCAATAATGAAGGTCCTCCGGGAGAAGAATCCCAGCATGAGAATCACCCTGAGAGATGACAAGTTGCTTTTAGCAGACAAGAAATTTACCTGGGACACTTGCGAAGGTCTGAAATGTGGCGAGGAAAATGCAGAGCAAGCCCTTAAAATCACTTTTGCAGACATAGCACCTTTGCATACATTTATGAATGAAGCCGATAAACAGAACAATGTGTGCCAAATGTCAAACATATCAAACGTCAATGGAGCTGTCAGTAGGGTTATCAACGAAATTCGTTTGGCTGGAAACACAAGGGAGTTTCATTTCATTTATTTATTTGGTATGTACAATAAGATTTACATCTTTTTTAGTACTTAGATATTATAGATTAGCTAACATAATTTTAATAACTTAAGATTAATACAATTATAATAATAATAATAATAATAATAATACAAGAGAGGGGGAATATGACGTGGACTCAGGGTTGGGTTGTTAAGGATGAGAGGTAAAGTTTGCACGGTTAGATATCATTTTGATACGCGGTGGGAGAAGGTTCCAAAGTTTAACAGCGTGGATGAAAAATAAGCGTGACAAATTTAAATATTGGCGACGATGGGGAACGATAATTAAATTTCTTGCAGAACGGTTAAAGACAAGTTTATTATATAAATAGGGTGGGGATTTATTTTGAATAAATTTATGTAGAAATATGCAGTTTCTCACATTGATGTACTGTTGTAGCGTGCAACTTAGTACGAGTATCTTTTTGGTATGTTCTGAGATATGTTCGTATCTTCGAAGTCCATATACATAGCGAACCGCATCGTTGAATGCCACCTTTAATTTGTTTAGTGACAGTGAATCGAGAGCGCTATAGACAACTTCAGAATATGTAATGAGAGGTGCTATTAAGATCAGTAACAACTTACGTTTGGTTTCAACAGGGGTGAAATACGATGTAGGCCACAATTTGCGTAGACAGCCGTATATCCGACCAATAACTGCATTAGTATGATTATAACCTGAGAGGTTACGGTCAATGATAAAGCCAAGGCTGGTGCAGTGTTCAACAGCTGTTATTTTACTGCTACTTAGGTACAAGTCTGGTACTTGGGATTTTTTTGGGTTAAGAAGCAATCCATTCGCTGTGGATCAGATAGAAATTTGGGTAAGATCGTCATTAATGTGGTCAGCAAGTTCATCAAGCTTGTTATATGGTTTTGCTAAATGAAGTTGAACGTCATCTGCATAAAGGTGGACAGAACTATAGGTACAGACTGATGAAGATCGTTAATAAAAATACAGCAAAGAATAGGACTCAGAATTGAACCTTGTGGAACTCCTTGAACTAAGGCCTTAAGTAGGGAGGATTTGCCGCCAGAAATGACTTTCTGGAATCTCTCGGAGAGATAGCTGCCAATAAGATGAGTAGCCCTACGGCTAAAACCAAACAATGTCCAGCTTAGAATGTTATGATCTACCCTATCGAAAGCCTTCGAGAAGTCAAGTAGGCATAGAAGACTTATATTACCCTTGTCATAATCTGCCTTATTTCATCTAGTAAATTTATCGTACCGGTAGAGCAGCTGTGATGTGCCCTGAATCCTGATTGTTTCTCGTAAAGCAAGTTGTGGTTATCTACATGACTAAGTATTTGTTTTTGCAGGACTTTTTCGAAGATCTTAGATAAACTGGGTAATATGCTAATCGGTCTAAAGTCAGAAGTTGCATCACTGTTTGTTTTCTTTGCCACTGGAAGGACTTTAGTTATTTTCCATGACCTGGGAAAAGTTGATGTAATTATGCAGAAATTGATGACATGAGTAAGATGGGCAACTATCTGGGATAGGATAAGTTTGACAAACCGGATGGGTATTCCGTCCTCCCCGATAGCTTCAGACTTAATAGCCATTGTGCATTTAAAACTTTCGTTTTCGCTTACAACTTCAAAGTTATCCAGTTTATGCGCAGATCTGGCCGAACAGGCTGATGCTCGATTTGTATCAAAGTTACCATTAGCGTGTTGTTCACCTATGAAATAGTCATTAAGAATGTCAGGATCAAGATCACTCTGTTGGTTAAAGCCTTTAGAAAGACCAATCATTTTAAGATTGCTTCATAGTTTTTTTGCTGGTAAGGTGGTATTGAGCTTGGATGCATAGTAATTTTTTTTGGACGCACGTATAATTGAAGTTGTACGATTGCGTGCCTCTTTAAATTCTTTCCAATTAACGCTGGTCGGTCTGCGCTTCCATCTACTGTGCAATTTATTGCGAACTTTGATTGAGTTTATCACATCTGAGGTAAACCATGGACAGCTTTGGTTACGGACTCTAACAGTTTTTGTAGGTACATGTGTCAAAATTGATAGAAAGAAATCAACCTTTCCATTAGGATAGGCGATTTGTCTACACTGCATCCATGGGGCAGACATTGTGGCTAGTTGAAGGGCATTAACATCAACAGAATTAAAATCTTTATATGTAAAAGTTTCAGTAGTAGCACATTTAGACAATTCGACATTGTAAGTTAGGAAAAGTAGGTCGTGATCAGAGATATCGAAGGGTATCTGGTCAAAAAGAAGGACAAGGTTGGGATCGGAGACAATAATAAGATCAAGAAGACTGGGTGTACGATCGAGAACAAAACGTTTTGGATATGTGTAGTTAACAATACTCAGACCGACGGAGGACGCTAAGTCTTTCATTTGAAATGCAAGAGAGTCGTTTCTTAGTAAGTCGGCATTAAAGTCGCCGCACACAACAATGTGCTCATATAGTGCACAAAAGTCCGAAAGTGCTGAAAAATATGGCAATGCAGAGCATCTTCGGTTTTATTGTATGCGCAGGAGACAAGACATTTAGTAGTATTACAGTCACTTTCTTCCACAGCAATGTACTCAATGCCGGATTCACTTGATTTAAAAATTTCATTAGATTTCAGAGTTAACCTACAGTAGACTGCAACACCTCCACCTGTGGTATCAGTGATTCTGTCATTCCTATGCAGTCTATAATTTGGGATATCGTAGATCTCATCACGCACATTCGGATTAAACCATGATTCACTTACACAGATAACATCAAAACAAGAAGTAGATCAAACATGTACTTTAAATAGTCTAATTTAGTGTCACTTAAACTTCGCGCATTTAAATAACATATTCGTAGTCCATTACATTGCTGCGAAATAATTTTTGCAATAGTGTACGTTGATTTTTCATTCACACTGTTGGTCACACTTAAATTACTTAAGAGCATAGATTAAAACAAAAACAAAGGCAAACAGAAAAAAGTGCATTCGCGGTAGAGGAGAGGAGCAAGGGGGGAAATTAGGTGTGAGTGACAATGGGGAGAAAAACATATTGAAACAACAAATTACAAAAATTAAGAGTATTCGTATTAAAAAAGAAAATATAAAAGAGTAAGAATTATGAAAGATTATTCGCATCAGCAGCAGCCAGCAGATCTTACGAGCTTTCATTTAGAAAGCTTCTTCCACTCGCCGTCTTCTTAACATAAACATTTCCATACCTTGTGTGCACGGCAAACAGTTGTTTTTTTCGTCGCAGACTCAAAGAGCTGCTTAACAGAAAACGTGTCTTCCTCGTAAGGCTCTCGTTGAGGTAGCAGCTGCTGTTTGATTCAATACCTACGTCATGCAGGCGAAGTTCAGTGGCATTATGCTTTCGGTAACAGCGAGTTCCTGAATTTAATAATGATGGGAGGTGGAATTGTCGCATTGTTTGTTTTTTTGGTACGAAATATGTTTATGAGAAGTGGTGGCCTACAATCAATGGAGTGACAAAGTCGATTGAATAAGCTTTTTAAGTTCTCATCAGGCTGGGTGGGTACACCAAATAGCTCGGCATCGCAAGAGATCTCCTTCTTTTCGAAAGTTTTACATTGCCTTTGGAGGGTTTTAATTTCCTCATGATGTTATCGAGATGTTGCAATGGAACTCGCTTCAAGCCGCCCGATACGATCAACCATGTTGTTAACCTCATCAAATTTACTTTTCGAGCACTCAGAGATTTGTTCGATCTTCAAAAGGAAATCACTGTGAAGCCTCAATATTTCATCCGAAAAACTCTGCCGCAATGCATTGAATTACTTGGATGATTGCTCTTCGAGAATCTTTACAGTGACGGGTATACAGTCGCTGGGCGGTTGTTTTTGCGCCGGGGAAACTTGTTTTAGTTTTAGTTTTAAACGAATTTTATTTTCTTAACACCAACTCTTACATTCTAACAAGAAAATGCTTAAATGCTAGCTTAAAATTACTTAACAATCTTATACTAACTTACTGGCCCCACACAGGCACTCTAAGCTACTCTGAATACTTATAGCTATGTCTTTCGACTTGACTTACATTTTATTTAGAATTATTTATATTGTATACTTAAGGCTAAGAAAAAATATTCGTTAAGAAAAAACTTAGCATATGGACTTTTTTTTTTTTTTTTATAAAAACTTAGTATCTAACTAAAGGACCTCATTAGGATAAAATTTTTTGTACTCCGACTCTGGTGTTCTGTACAAGCGAAGGCAAGTCCTCTCAAACACCCGAATCTTTTCCATTAAGCTTGCTCGTACATTGAACCACACGGGACAACCAAATACCAGCATGGGCCTGATAAGGGCCATGTAGCAGATTACCGTTGATTTTCAACTTCCAGTCATCGCAAAATCGTCTTATCTTCTCAAAGTCACGCTGCAAGAGAGTATTAATGACCTCGATTTTTGGACTTGTTCTGTACGCTATCAAATCGTCTGCATACGCAATAGTATGGGGAAGTGAACCTATCAAGTCGCTTGTAAAAATGTCGAATAGGATCGGCGAATTGACCGCGCCTTGCTGAAGACCATTTTTAATTTGAAATATTCCAACAGAAGTCACATCACCATTATTCACGATGAACTGTCGGTTAGTTAGCATATTATAAAGAATGTACAAGAGAGGTTTGCTGATCCCCAGCCTAGTCAGCTTATAGAAAAGACCCTCTAACCATACGGTGTCGAAGGCCTTCTCCAAGTCAACAAGGCAGGCACCAGTGCACTGTTTCTTGCCTTTGTTCCATTGGATATCGGACACCAGTTTAGACGCGGCATGTGAGATATCATGTCCCGCCTTAAAACCGAATTGATTATCCGGAACTATATGTTTGTCCTCAACCCACCTAGTCAGAGCTCTATTGATTACCTTTTCAAAAACCTTACTGATATTCGGAAGGAGACTTATCGACCGGAGATTCGCCGGATTGGATATATCCTTTGCCTTTTTGGGGATAGGTTGAACCACCGCCGTTTTCCAATGCGCTGGATAATGTGCATTATTCATTGCATTATTAAACAGGGTGGTGTAAATGTCCACCGCTTCTAGAGGAAGATGTCGAAGCACGATGTTCGGAATACCATCGGTCCCCACTGATTTCTTAGCCCTGATTGTGTCGAAGATCTCATGGAGTTCTTCCCTCGAAATGAACGAGGGTAGGTCACCCTCTCTGGCAATGACATTATTTGCCATATTTTCGTCGCTGAACCGGGTGAAACCAGAGCCCTCGGATCGCCAGTTCCCTATTTCATTTCGAATGCAGAAGTCGTGCACCAAGACGCGATTGTCCAGGTCGTAATTAGGGCCAATGGTATCAGTGGCCTTGTATACTTCCTGGAAAGTCGCCCCTATGGTCTCAACCTTCTCCTGTGGATCCTCGATCACAAAGAAGTCGTCATCATCAGCGGCCTCATTTGGATCAATACCTGCTATTGTCAGTAACCCTTCGTTGTCTGTTGTCCGGGCTATTTTAAGACACTGAAGGGCGTTTTGATTTTTTCTCCGAAATAGTTTATTTATTTGCGGAAACATATTCGGGTTACTGGTGTTTACAGCCCGAACCTTGTTGTTCCAATACAAACTTACAGAAATTCTGTAATTCTCTTTTATTAGCGTTTGAATATTTTTAATCGACGACTTCAGTGTCCTAATCGCCGGGTCTTGTCGGTCAGTTAACTGTCTGTACAAGTTTTTAAGTTTTGTCAGAAGTCTTTCTGTCGGTACAGTGCGTCAATAGTAGGATTGCGGAACAGGTCTTCGTTAGTCGTACGTCGATACCGCGGTATTGTAGTGTCCATAGTTTGTTTAATTGTCTCGTCCATTTGTTTTAGGTAATTATCGATCTCCTCGTTTGACAAATTCCTAATGGACGGTGGGTGGAGCGTGTTCGAGGAGAGCGCTCTTGTCAAAGTTGTGGAGAAGCGTGTCCATCGAGTCTTACTATAGTTGTAAGAATATCTTTGGACAAACTCCTCCAATTCCGCAATTTCGTTGGGAACTGTAATTTCGGTGCTAAAACCGCAATGGTCACTGTCATACACGAATGTGCGCAGACAGTTTAGCGTTTGTAAATTCGTACCTGTCAGTCGTATACATTCGTCGTACAGCAGTAGATCCAAATAAGACCCGCCTCTGGGAAACGACGGGTTATCCGTCGCTTTAAGACCGAGTCTGTACATGACATCGTGCTGACCCCACCAATCGAGTAGTAGGTTCCCTCTAGTATTTGGCAAATTATTTCCCCAATCTTTGTGTCTAGCGTTGAAATCCCCGCCGATTATAAAATAATTCTCCCCCGATTCCAGCCTCAGAAGTCGAAAAAGCGTGTCGAGCTCTGTAATGAATAGGGTGGATTGTGAAGCCTCCGGTGCATAAACAGAGGCCGACTGCCTCCAACACCCGAAACCTGCGCAACACGCCCTTGTACACTCTGTGAAATTTTATACGAGTACCTTCTTTAATGAAGATCGCGACACCGCCTCCACGTTTGGATCTGGGCCGGTTTCTTCTTCTAACAATATAATTATTGTACTCCAGTTTGTGCTCATCGGTTAGCTTGGTTTCGCTAGCGAAAAGCACATCAGGAGTTTGGTCTTGTAGCAATTTAAACATCGCGGCTCTTCGTTCGATCCTAATCAGTGAATTCACATTCACCGCAAGGACCTTCAAAGTTTGCTGCACCATGTGCGTACCCATTACGGCATGTGTTGCGTTAGGCCCGGCAACAACGCGTAGATCTGGTCCACCCGCTTGGCCTGTTCTTGAACCTGCTTTTGCAGCTGAGCCATCTGCCCTTGGATTGCGAGCAAGATGGCTAGCATGTTGGGTGCAGCTGCTGTTGTTCTCGGCATCGGCGCCGGAGAAGCAACAGTCGCTTGCTGTACCGTAGCCCCCCTACCTGACGCCATTTGGGCGTAGGAAATTTGGGGCGTGACGGCTGGAGTTTGCAACCTAACAGGTGAACGTTTGACTTCCACCTTCTGCTGTCGAGCCAGTTTTGCTTTTTTAATGTCGGCACCAGGGAAACTTGATTTGGCGTAGAATTCTGTATTTTTGTTGTCGCAGCTCTTGTTCGGAGATTTGATGCAGACATGATTGCTGGTTTGATAAGACGAGGGAAACTCAAATCAAGCGGTATACAGGCAACGGCAAAATAAATTTATATAAACTTAAGCTTCACTTTATTTCTTTGAAAATGAGATACGCTCGTCTACCAGAATGAAACTTTTTTGTTCTTAAAAATTATTAGTTATAATGTAGCTAGCCTAAAAAATAAGTTATCATATACAGAGTTTTTTAATTATATTAAGGATTTCGATGTTTTTCTATTACATGAAACCCATGTTTTTGGAAAGGAGGAGGTTAGATTTAAGCATATATTTTTGGATTATGAACTTAAATGGATCGATCTTTGGATGAGGTAATGGCGGACAATTATTTGGATATCATAGAGACCTAACTGGCGTAGAAGTTAAGTTTAAAGTCTTAGAAGCATGGGTCCTATAAGTAAATACACGAAAGAAGACTCTTTACATTGTCCCAAAGAACTGCAGCCACTGGCAACGTGACTATGATAAGCTAAACGACGAGCTTCAAATTTTAAATGCAGCGGATCTAATGCTTGTGGGTGATTTTAATGGTCGATTGGGTCTTTCGCAAAACAACTTTAATAGTGGTCTCAAATCACAATTTATGCACATTATTCGCAGATCGAAGGATGAAGTCCGGGATAACAAGGGTGACAAAATATTCGAGTTTGCTGATGCCTGCGACAGGAGGCGGTGAGTTCACTTTTATACGAGGAACACCTTATACAGTAATAGATTACTGTTTCATATCCGGTGATTGGCATCTTCTCCTGCATGATTTTCGTGTCGGACTACGTACCTTCTCGGAGCACAGGCCTCTGGAAATAACGTGTGTAATAGAAGGAGCCTTAAACTTATGTAGTAATTCGGAACTTAAGCCAACAAACACTTTAAGCACATTTGCTATGTAAAAAAGATGGCATTCGAACTCCAAATTATTGACGTAGTAAGCAATTCAAACTCCTCGGCAAAATTCTGGAAAGCGGCGCAATATCGTTGAAAGCACCATTGCTCAAGGATCATTTTAGCCACCTACTCAATAATATATGTAACGTAGCACCGGTTCAATACGCCGCCCCATTTTTCTACGTCGAGTCTTTGGATGCACCTTTTACAGCTCTAGAAATATAAGAAGTCATTGAGAGCGCTAAGGCACATAAGGCTTCCGGGACCGACCGAATTCCTGTGGAATTCTATAAAAATTGCACAACAGAGTTTTTATACGCACTAACCATGGAGTTCAACTGCATTTTTGAAGGCGCAGCAGTACCTGATAGCTTCAAAAAGGCAATAATTTTTCCGCTTCCCAAAAAGGGTGACTATAGCAACCCAACCAATTATAGAGGAATATCCTTCCTAAACACCTCGACCATACTATTCGCCTCTTTGATCTTCAGAAGACCTGCAAATCAGAAAATACTATCGGAGTTTCAATCAGGATTTAGGGAAAACTACTCTACTATTGTGAAACAAGGTTGTATCTTAAGTGCTTTGCTGTTTATTCTGTTCATCGATGATATAACTGAGTTCAGAGGAGGTGGCATCGATATCGGAAGCACTAGAAAACCCGCTCTGCTGTATGCAGACGACATTATTGTTTTCTTCTCAGAGTCGATAAATGGCAAGCAGCTTATAATGAACAGATTAGACTCACATTGCAAACGTTGGAACTTAAATGTTAACTTGGAGAAGTCACAAATTATGGTGTTTAGAGGAGGTGGAGGCAGATATTCTCGAAATGAAGAGTGGACATATCAAGGAGAAACTGTCGAAATAGTTCGTGAATATAAATACTTGGGAGTCCTGATATCGGCCAACCTAAACATGAGAAGGCATCTTGAAGGTAAATTAGCTGAAGCTAAGCGAGCAATTTCATGTGTGTGGGGCCGCTGTTTCAACAATAAATACATAGCTCATAGCGCCAAGCAAAAATTATTTCAATTCTTTTGTATGGTGCCCAAGTGTGGGGATACCGCTCGTGTTACTTTCTTAAACGCACTTTTCGTTTGCCAATAATCACATCCAATTACATGCTGCACCTCGAAACCGGGACGGCACCACTTTGAAGATGCATTTCGACTATGTTAAAGTGATGGCGATGGACGAAGAAAGGCTGCCCAGGATAGTACTCACATATATACTTACAACAGGCGGAAACCTCATCCAAGAATGGAGGCACCTAGCGTCTAATTGCTGACTTGAACCTTCATTAACACCGACAGAGGAGTCCATCTCATTAAGAAGACAGTTTGACACTTTATTGGAGAAGATTAGTGTTGTGACTTACGAAAAGTATGCTGCTGAAGCTCGAGCTTCTCAATATCGGTTGTACTATAGTCGATTGAGCTACAATCTCCAGTATAAGTCTTATTTCTTGAACCAAAATTCAATTGACAAAATAAGCTTTATATTTAAATTTCATCACACACCAACCCGAACTTCCAATTTTGTGCAGTCTCTGTAATCAGAGAGCGAAAGAGGACATCTTACATTTCCTAGGAGAATCCCCAATTTTAAAGGAGTTTCGCAAAAGACAGGGTTTTCCAATAAGGACTTGACAACTTTTTTTTAAAATAAAACGCAAACCATTTAAGATATGTCAAAAACTTTATTATCGGCTTGAAGTACAATCAAAACATTTATGAATGAAACTCGACTTCGCTCATATGGCCACCGCGGGCACGTTTGAAACGGTCGATTCGTTGGACCCAATTTTCAACGACTCGGCCACACTTTTCGGCCGAAACGGAAACTATTTCGCGTTCAATGTTGGCTCTGAGCTGTTCCAACGTCGTTGGCGTGTTGGCAGAAACCAATGACTTAACGTAGAAAATAGTCAAGCGGCGTTAAATCGCACGAACGAGGCGGCCAATCGACTGGCCCATGTCTTGAGATAACACGCTCATCAAACTTACTCTTCAATAAATCGATTGTAGCGTGTGGTGTGTGGCTTGTGGCATCATCCTGTTGAAACCACATGTCGTCCAAGTACATAACTTCCAATTCGGGCCAAAAATAATCGGTGATCTTGGGGCGATAACGCGGACCAATAACGCCGCCGGCATGCAAACCGCACCAAACAGTTATTTTTTGTGGATGAAGTGGTGATTCATGAAGCACATGTGGATTTTCAACCGACCAATAACACATATTTTTCTTATTGACGAACCCATTGAGCCAAAAATGAGCTTCGTCACAGAAGACGATTTTGCGACGAAATTCATCATCTTGGCGCATCTTCTCCAGAACCCAATCGGAGAACGTACGTCGCTTCATCGCATGGTCCATCGGCTTCAATTATTGAATCGGCTTGATTTTGTATGGGTGTAAACCAAGATCCTTACGCAAAATACGCCATAATGTGGTCTGAGCGATGCCCAATTCTTGAGAACGCCGTTGATTTGACTGATTTGGATCGTTTGTTACGGACGCCTGAGCGGCAGCGATATTTTCTACACTTCGACCAACCCGTTGTCTCACTGACACGTCAACATCACACAACGAATATGTGGACTCAAATTTTTGCACTAAACTTGTTATTGCCTGTCTACTAGGGCGAGAATTACGACCGAAAATCGGAGCTAACGCTCTTAAAGGTTCAGTCACCGACTCCGAATTTCGGTAGAAAATTTTTATAATTTGCAGACGTTGCTCGTTCGTGTACTTTACCATGATGAAAATGTTGAGTTTACTGAATAAATTGACAGTGACAGTTTGATAATTACTGAAAGAGTGCTTTCACAAATTAAATTCAAAGTTGTCAAGTCCCTATTAGAAAACCCTTTATAACTCTACCATTGTATTCAGTTCATCAAATGCAACTTGTCTAGATTTCTCTCTAGAACTTCTCACAAAGCTATGTTACAGGCGACTATGTTACAGCTATGTTACAGACTTTTGGAGAAGAGAATGTACTGCTTCATTTTCTTGATCATCGACGCGACGTCCTGGCTTTCAATTTCAATGCTGTTTGTCATTTTTATTTTTTCATACATTTTCGTGAAATTTGTTTGGATTTCCATTGAACGCGACGTCTCTTCTCACAAAAATTCGTCTTCCAACTGGATCATAAGCCCTATTGGCCTTTCTACCATCATTGCAGCTGACCATCTTGCACTTCATTGAATTTTGCTCTTTAGGGCTGCGAACAAACGTATCACATCCAAAAAACTCTAAGATGACTCACTGAAGGACTCACTGGCTCTGAGGCTGTTCGGTTTTTCAGATAAACTGCTGTCCGTGTGGCTTCTGAACATATTGTAGATGTAATGACAGATCTATAGCGTGTAATATAGCACTCTTAACCACTGTCCATGTTGTTCAGGTGCTCTTTGGGTTGTAATTTCATGTCTCACTCCTTTGCTTAGTAAATATTTCTTCACCGATTCATTACAAAATACCGAACCTCCAACCCAGAAGCCGATTGATGCGTAAATAGTTGATTTGCTGATCATCAATGGCAGACCAGCACTTTTAAGATGTGAGTATGACTCGTAAGTTTTGAGCCTTCAATTCACTGGTTTTGACAGCGGTTGTTAGGAGTATCAAGCACCGAAAATGAGTGACAACGCTGCCAATTTGGCATCAGAGGCGCAGCAACTGATGTGCTAGGTTTCATCCGACCACAGCTAAGAAGTCCCTGATTTGATGAAGAACGCCGGCAAGCACATGCAGGTAAACAAGAAGCATACAAAGCAGCGGACGAGGACGAGAGCCGCTCGGGAACTCTACGAGCAGAAGAAACGTGGAGAACATCGGCTTCTCCAGAAGAAGAAAAAAGAGCAGAAAAGCGTGAGATCGAAGATATTTACCAACATTTTACCAACAGGTACGTCTACAGAAACTTGTAGAGATGAAGAAAGATACCTTATAGTAGAATTACAATCGGTGCTGAGGATGTGGAAAATGGAAAAATGTGGCAAAACGAAACCCAAAATCTCTCTAAGTTGCAATCCAACAACTCAACCGGACCTGACGGCTTACCGGCCAATATATTCAATTTTGCTGGAAATGGCTTTATGGAAAGCATACATCAACTCATTTCTCACATCAGCTTAGAAGAGTGTATGCCTCATGAATGGACTCCCAGCATCGTCTGCCCCATAGACTAACTATATCTAAATATCAAACTCTACTAATACTTTTGCAAACCTTTAACTTTCGCACAGACACACTGTAAGTGAATCACCAACACATTCTCCATCTCTATAGCCTGTCAGAATGGCTAAAATGACAACAAATTTCACGTAATGTTCGCTAAGTATATATAATAAAAGGAAAAATATTTTTCGCTGGTGAATATTTAATTCAACGTGGTGAAAAAGTGAAGATAATAGAATATATTAAAAAAAAACTTTTTTTTTTTGTTTCAAGTGGACAAAAAGGGGATAGTTTCAGAATAAAATTGAAAAAGGACCTAAGGATCATATTTTGAAAGTTTCATTTGAAGATATAAATGAATTGAAACTATTACAATTCTGAAATCAAGCTTAAGCTTGTATTGAAAGTCAATTGTATAAGCATTTTGTATGTTTAGGCACAAACTATATACTCTGGACATCATTGAAAAGGATTATTAATTAATGGCAACTTTTAAAATCAATTTCCTTGCTGTTCTTTTAGTTTAAATGTGTTAAGTAAATAAATTAATTAAATAATACTGATAAGTAAAATTAACATTTTTGATCATTTTTTAGTTTTTTTAGGAAAATATTTGTTTTTCTAATTGAATTTAAAGCTTTTCCAAAATATTTCGAGAATTTTTTTTTTCACACATTATAAAGTACAAAAGCGGTGGTATTTTAATTGTTTATTTTTTAAAAATAATTGCCAGAATTTAACAAACAATGTGAAATGATATCCCAACTTAATTTGGTTTTGTCGAAGGGAATTTTGTTTATAATTGTTTTCAACAGATCTGTTTCTTTGCAAGTAATAAATGTTTATTTGTATTTTCTTAGAAGCAAAACAATAATATTTCGTGTAGAAAAAAAAATTTAGAAATAAAAATGTTCCGCTGCATGTGAAATGAGCACAGCTAGAATGTTAGTTTAGTCTTAATGAAAAGTGTTAGTTTATACTTTAATTTCGCGGAAAAAAGACTTTGCTACTACTCGTACTTTGTTGAGTATCCTTTAATGCTGTTAACATCTTTAAGCCGGTCTGGCATAGAATGCGTCAACTTTTCCATATATTCACATATTATTTCTTACCATTCCGCTAAAAATAAGACTTTTAACTGAGGCTTCGATGTAATGACATGTTTTCGTAAGCTCATCATTTAATGATTCCAAGGGGGTTCCAAAGAGAAAGGGTTAAGATCGGGGCTTTGTGGTGGCGTTACTAGCAAGTGAGGGACTTTATGTATCAACCACATTGTGCGATATGCTTGAAGTCGTTGTCCTGTTGGGAGTAAAAAATCTTTCGCGATAATCATTGTTTGTGTACTTTGAAGCAAATTTTCACTCTAAATCTTTTAATATACTTCTTTTGTCATCATCTCAATGACTGTGACTAAATTACCGATCTCAACAGTGGATATTTAGGTCCATATCACACAACCACCATCTCCGTGGTTTACTTTTTGCCTTGTGTATTTGGACTGAAAGTATTATTTGGTTGTCTTCAAGCCTTTCGAAGGCCTATTTGATTCATAAATGCTAAATTTTGACTCTTCCGAAAAAATCCTAGAAGTCAAATCCTTTGTTTTTTTTATTTATTAGCAAAGTCCTTCTATTTTTTTATTTGTTTCGCTGACGAAAGGTTTCTTTCTGATGGTATGGGGTTTATACGCCTATTTGATGTCGTTGACATTCATGAAAATCCAGCCAAATATTAGCATTATAACGTGATATTTGTGAAAGGTAAAGCGTTGTGTTTACATCGATTTTATTCTTCTCGGAAATTTTTTGATTCAAAAACTGAGCAAAGAATATGGAAATGTTGCGTTAGTAATGGGATTAGTAATACAAAAGCATTAAATGTAAGCTAAATTGTCCAGTCACATCCACATTTTTTCAAAAAATAATTGGTCAATTCGCTGTTGTACCAAATGAACCTATAAAGCACTAATTTTCTTTTTATTGCTTTGTTTGTTGCTATTACCAATATTTTAAATTCAATTTTGCAAAAGGCTTGTGTAAAGTTATATTTTCACAAAAAAAAACAGTCAAAATAAGCATTAATCCTTATTTATTACTTTGTATGAAAAGTTAATACAATAATTGAATTATAATACATATATGTATTTTCCATTTAATCTAATAATCCAATTTATTCATGAATTGTAATTTACATTTTTTCGGAACATGCTCTCCTGATGAAAGCATTCATGGTGAAGCGAAAAACTTACCCACACCGTGGTAAAATGAACAAATGTCAATATTTTATTGAAGAAGCAGCAAATCCAAGAAAGAAAAAACAAATTCTTTAAATTTATTGTATTTATTGGATAAACAAAGCAAAACAAAAATCGAAAAAATGCTTTAAGTAGTATTTAGTTGTATATGACTTTTATTTTCATTTTAAATTCACATTTATTTGATCAGCATACGATGGTTCCACACTGTGAACGCTTTTCTTGAAACCATTGCACTTCAATTGTTGGATCTGCAAGGAAAAAGGCATTAAATGTATACATAGCCAAACGAAAATGTATACTTTTTACTTACATGTAATTAGTTAGCATCACTTATCCACATTTCTTCAAGCTCTTGAATAGTGCATTTAGATTCATTGTTCTTACTGTAAAAAAGAAGTAAAATAAATTATTTTGAAATTAAAATGTTTTTAGTTACTCACAAAAATGTAAACAAACTTTCCCAGCTGGTTTTGCCACATCCAATCGAAAGCAATCTGTTGGTGGCAGCAGTTTCCTGTAGAAAACGATTTGTTCTTGCTTCTTGTTGTCCTAGAAAATATAATAAAGAAAATTATTGTCCAACATTAAATTTTTGTGCAACTTACACGAAATTGGATTTGTAAACAAGAGAAATGTCAAAATCGGAATTCACCGCGTCGTTTTTATATGGATGACGTCACTCGTAAAACTTTTCGAATTTTGACATTGTTGACAATTCTCACGTATTCACGGACAGGTTCACACGGATAGGGACTTTCAGAAGAAAACCGGTTTTGATTTTCCAATATCTGGGAAGTTTGGTATCTAGGTATAGTTAGTCTATGGTCTGCCCGATCCACAAAAAAAGACACCCTCACAGCTGCGACTACTATTTAGTAGAGGCATAAATCTCTTCAACATCGAATACAAGATCTTATCTGCCTGGAACCCTTTGTCAACAAATTGATTGGCACAGTGACCACTGCGGTTTTATACCATGAAAGCCCACAATCAACCAAATCTTCACATTCTGGTAGATCCTTAAAAAAAACTCAAGACCTCCAAATCGATACCCACCATCATTTCATCGATCTTAGGGCGGCATATGACAGCCTTTATACAGACGAGCTATGTTGGGCCAGCTCATATACGCCCTCGTACTGCATCCATCAATAGCAGCCGCTCAAACTTGTTCAACACAACCAGGTTCAATCTCGATAGCAGCACAACACAGAATAGCGTGGGCGATCACTGGAATGCTGTGAAAAATGTGTTTACAACTGGGGCAACCACCTACATACGTCGGTAAAAGACAGAAAAGTCAAATCACATGGCTTTCGGCTGAAACGAGAGATAGAACATTTTTCTACGGTCTTAAACCACTTAGACGTTGGCGCTATGATCTCGAATTTGAATGAGTTTTCCGAGGCAGCAAATTCCCGAATTGGCATCAGGCCTACCAGTAAAACCGAAATAATAGCAGGTTCCTCAAGAGAAAGAAGGCGGTGGATATTGATGGCATTCCTGCCGAACTATTCCAAGCGGCACCAAATTCATCGGCTGATCTGCTACAGCCGCTCATGTGCAGAGCGTGGGATAGTGAAGAATTTCCGCAGGAGTGAAAAAGACGGATGATCATCAAGCTACCAGAAAAGGGAAACCTGATGGAGTGTGGGAACTGGAGAGGTATATGCGTTCTTCCAGCCGTAGCCAAAATAATGGCTGCAATAACTCTGGAACGAATCAGAGAACATTTAAATGTAACTCTCTGGATCCTGCTGCATCGATCACATAAATATCTTACGGATTATTATAGAGCAATGCGTTAAGTATCGACTTCGAGAAGGCTTTCGACAATTTGAATCGAGATGCTATATGGTTGGCCTTACGCAGAGACGCATCACAGGAAAACTCACTCATAGCTAGTAAAGCTACATACGAAGGTGGTAAGTATCTCGTTTTTCACAATGGTAAGATGTCTGAAGATTTTGAAGTCCAAAGTGGAGTACGTCAGGGGTGTATACCGTCACCACCATTGTTTTTGGTAATTGTCAGCGATATACTTCGATGGACAATGACATCTTACCATACACACCTTGACTAAGCTGACGGTGATTGCCTACTTTCACATCGTATAATGGACCTTCATTTGATGGCCTACAAGTTGGAAGCTGAAGCAAACAAGGTGTGGCTCAAAATAAACACAGCCAAAACAAAAGCCCTTAGAATTCCCAACACCCGCGCTCAAGATAACATTCCCGACAAGAGGCCGAGAAAGTTGACAACTTTCTATACTTAGGAAGTATAGTCTCGGCTAACCATCGGTCGGGAAGGCTAAATCTGCGTTCGGAATGCTATTCAAAATCTGGAAAAGCAATGTTTTCCGGTTAAGAACGAAGCTGCGACTGTTCTGCTCCAACGTAGAATCAATAGTGCTTTATGGGTGCAGTACTTGGAGGGTGGACACAACTACACGCAAGCTGCAATCCTTCGTACATAGATGTTTAGAAATCATCTTTTTGGCCCAATCGTATATCTACTGAACAGCTTTATTAGAGAACGGGACATGAACTTATAGATATTACTACACGGTGATGAATCTAACCTCAGCATTGTTTGTCAGATCTTTGCCAACGAAAGAGACACCAATCTCCTCAACATCGCATACAGGATCTCGTCTGCCATATTGTGTGAACGTCTGAAAACCTTCATCAACAACCTGATTAGCCCCTGGAAAGTGCACAATCGACCAAATCTCTGCCAGATTCTGGAAAAAACTCAAGAATTCAAAATTAATACCCACCATCTCTCCATCGATTTTAAAGTCGCATATGAGACGAGCTATATAGAGCCATGTCTCGTTTTGGCATCCCTACCGAGATTGGTCGTTTGTGCCAAATGATGATTGAGAACACTTACTGTCCCGCCAAGTTCTGTAACAACTTAACCGCGACCTTTGATGTCATAAAAGATTTTAAGCAAGGTAACGCGCTGTCATGTGGCTTAGGTAACTACTTGCGTACGCCGATGACATCGACCAAGTAAACGGTGCTATTTAGAACGCACAAACAAGATCTACGAATTCTGTCCACTTCGACAGCTATAATTTCTAGGTAGTATGGGACATTGTCTACCTTGGCTTTGCTATAAATTTTGTCGACAACACCTCAGCAGAAATAAAACGAATAATCACGTTTGCCAATCGTTCTTTCTTTGGGCTAAGAAGGCAATTGACTAGCAATGCCCTATACCGAAAAACTAAGGAGACTCCTCTATAGTCCTACTTTATGGCGCTGAAACATGGACTTTATCGAAAACGGATGAAGATATCCTCAGTCGTTTCGAGAAAAAAATAACGAACTACACGAGCTATACAGCGGCATTGACCTAGTCCGATAACTGCGTATCAGTCGCATGAGATAGCTAGGAAATTTCAGTACCACCAAAAGTTGAGGCAAAAAATAATACAATGTCCCAAAGGTAGTAAAAGCTTTTGGTCGTTTGTCGAAATATTAAAAATTCTGCCTCATCCTCCATCCCAACGCTCATTTACAATGACATTCCAGTCGTCACCTCTTTAGACAAGGCCAATCTGCTTGCTGCACACTTTGCGGCCAGTTCTTCACTTGAATGCATCCAATCTTCAATGGGACGAATCTACTTTCGCACTCGTGTAGTAGCAAAAGTACTTAAAGATCTCAACACATATAAATCTGCTGGTCCAGATGGTGTATCTACCCTTGTTCTGAAAAGGTGGCAAAACCACTGCGTAAACCTTTTCATCAATCCTACTCTTTAGGACTCTTTCCGAGCAGATGGAAAACAGCACTTGTCCAGCCCGTCCCTAAAAAAGGTGAATCTTCTTCTCTCATCTATAGACCCGTTGCACTTACGTCCCTACTTTCCAAGGTCATGGAAACGCTAATAAATCGTCAGCTCATGAAATATTTCGAAACACAAAAAGTTCTCAATGACCGGCAATACGGTGTTCGTAGCAACAGGTCCACTGGTGATTTGATGGCATGTCTCACCGAAAAGTGGAACCAAAGCGTATATCAATCTGGCGAAAGCAAGTTAGTTGCACTTGATATTTCTAAGGCATTTAACAGAGTTTGGTATCGACGACTCTCTTCTTTAATGGATTAGAAATTACCTTTCGGAACGTTCAAGTTGTCTCGGACGATTTCAAGTCTGATATTCACAAAATAAATGCTGATGTGCCCCAGGGCTCTGTTCTGTCTCCGACACTCTTTTTAATATTCATTAATGATCTCTTGTCTGATACTTCTAATACAATATATTCCTTTGCTGACGACAGTACTCTCTGCTTTTAATATTCGTTCCCGGATAACCAATTGGGGAACTATCAACAGATTGGAGCTTAATGCTTCCAAAACACAATGCTGTCTGCTGTCGTTATAGCGAAATTTAAACACCCAGCCATTATCCATGAATGGCACTTGCATCGTCGAAACTGAAAAACTTTCCATTCTCAGTATGTGTGTCAATGACAACTTACGTTGCGAAATGTTTAATTTTGCTGAAACGATGTAAAAAGTATTTTTGCCCTTCTGAGCTGGCCTGAATATATAAGGCATTCATCCGCCTAAAATTGGAGTACAATGCCCACATCTGGACCCTCGAATACTGACGTAATGTCTCCTGTCTCACTTTATTTTATCGCTATTTCCGCCACCAGTGCTCCATAGAAATCGCCAGTGTAATTCCACTCCTTTAAACCTTCAACCATAACACCCGTCTCGTTATGAATGCTCATCAGTATACCCTCAGCCCACTTTCGGACGTACTCTGAAATATCGTGATTCGTTCCTAAGCCGAACAACTCGATTGTGGAATGCCCTGCCGAGCTCTATATTTCCTAGTCATTATAACATTCAGACACTTAAAACTAACGTACATCGGTACCTATCTTTCTTCCCTCCCTAATTTTCCTTCGCCCGCGCTGTTTGCAAACATTTTAAGGGTACCTTAACCCCTTGAGCTCGCACTACTTTATAAAAAAAAAAGGATATGTGGAGCGAATAGACACCAATGCGCTGGCCCGCAGAGTCTTCGAGTCTAACCCGAATCTAAACCTTTGGTAGCGTGTACATGTAGAAGGCTTCCCCAACCAACTTAGAGTGCACAACTGGAGGCAGTTAGCTAAAGACCGGGCTAACTGGAGGGACTTGATAGTTGAGGTTCACCCCGAATTGTAGCGCCAGCTAAGTTAGTAAGTAAGTAAGTTAGGTGTATCGGCTCAAACTAAGCGTACTTAACCGATAATGCTAGATACATACCTCTATAAACCATAAACGGCAAAAAACTTTAACATCAGGATAAGAATGAAGAGACTCTGTAATGAAATCTTGAACCAATGCAGTCCCATCTGCATAAAAGCTCCCATCTCCATGAAACAAGACTTGTTTTGGATGGATCATCCACGACTTATGTTAGCATTAAAATGAGTCGATAGTGCCTTATGATTCTTACTCCCTATACCAACTTACAAATTTGTTGCTAACAAGAAAACGACTGCGACTTGGAATGCCATGTGAATGATGTTTTTCATGCCGCAAACGGGACCATAACCTCTGATAACGAACGGGCTCTTGAGCTGTTACAAACTCACACTCATCGATGACAGTTTCTAGACATGTGGCCTATTTCACCAAACTACAAGGAGACATCTCTCATTCATATTCAAAATGATCAAAATTGATGTCAGCTCCATACTGTTTAGTTTAGTTTGACGACTGTCCTGGGTTGTTCACATTAGTAGTATTATTGGGTCTAATAAATCTCTCATTTTTGCTTTTGGAGGTGTCAACCTCCATAAAACTGTTACTACCACAACAGTCTTTTACCATGACTTTTCCTCCCTGCTCTTACTTCTTTTTCTGTTAAATCTTAGTCCGTAGTTCATTACAAAACAGCGTTTATGGATCCCGCTTATCCTTTACTCTTTCTTGAGTCATAACCTCCGCTGCAGAGTTTTGATCAGACGTCTTTCTACTTGAATGAAGTATCTGTGAAATACGGTAACAACAGACGAAAAAAACCAGTTTCTGATAGAACAACCACCTAATGCCCTCATATCTGTCTGCCTCACATGTTCCAAAAACAACACCTAACCAAACGAAAACCCTACCCTGGAGTGAAGTTTGAAAAACCACTCTCATTACATCGATTCAGCATCTTGAATTTGCGTAATAGTTTTCCTTCAACGAAATTGAATCGATTACAGCACCGCACGTCTAGAATTCTCAAACGGATCAAATGTTTGATATCCCTGTGGTGCCTAGGAACCATACTTAAACCACAAAAAACCACAGCGCGATAATTACTGTTAAACTCGAACTCATCCTTAGAAATCGGCAATAGCATTCATTTTAGAAATTCCCGTCACGTATATCTGAAAATTTTTCCATTGATCTCCGTAACCAATAACCTGCCATTGAAACGAGCCAGGAGCGAAGCCGGAACAGACAACCAACAGCACAAATTGAATAAAAAAAAAAAGCAAAATCCCCACCCACACCAATATACATACGAGTACTCATAACGATTCCCTGGACTATTGCGGAATCCTTGTAAGTTCGTGCTATACGAGTATGAAGAGTAGGTACTGCTCATTCAACACATCCAAGTCACCTCACCTCAGGACGCACCTCAATTGATTTGTAAATTCGCATCCACCTCCAGATCAAAACATACTCGTAGCAACAGTTCCAATATCCACACTCCACGAAAGGACCTCGACATTCGATTTTACCTGACTCGAATGCTTAAATAAAATATGAGCTCTGGCACCCTGTTGGGGAGTCGTTCCGTTTGTGTAGCTCCTCATAGCTCCCATACCCATGACATGTCTGCCTTGAGAGGACTTGAAATCATCTCCTGAATATGGAAATCATTGCTCTGAGTAAATGCGACAACAGAGACTCATTAAGTGATTGTTATTTTAATCCCAAACTTAAGGATGCTTGCCTAACCGAACACGCACGTTTTAGCTCCGGAACAGGCTGAAATAGGTGGGAGTTGGATGAGGTATTATTACACACACAATCTCCTTGCCTTGTCATTGTTGTCTACGAATCTAGAAGGCGTCTTTCTGCACCCCCACCGATGAGAATGAGAGACAATGCACAAATTGTAATGAATGCGTAGACTTGGAGTTGATTCTGAGTTGACTGTGAGATACTGAGATATCAACAGGATTCTATCCACCCAACAGGAGGTGACTAACAGCTGGCGAATGAATGCTACAAGCTATTCTGCCGATATTTGGTGCTGATTAATAGAACCACCTCCTAGGGAAGCCTCTCTGTGCGGGTAGAGCTGCGTATTTTAATTATTCTTCAGCAGTGTGCTTGAATAATTAGCAAAAAATGCGATTACATGCTCCCATGGGGTATGCAAAGTCGAATAGATAGAAACAAATAGATATAGATGCTCGTATTTTTGAGTTCCTTAGCTTGGAGGTGGATGGAGATGTGTGCTTTTCGTGTGTGTTATTTGAGGATAATGAGCTTGGAAATATGGTTATGGCAGCGAATGGAATTAAGGAACTGACAAGCGACCTTGAGGTGAATAGTTTTTGCGACATTTCACTAATGAGCGTTGAGTATGTAGTTTAAAGTTGTAAGGCAGGCGACATACTCGTAAGTGTTTTGGAGATTTGAGGGTTTTATCTTGTACGGATCTGGGTGGGATTACGAGTGTTATCAAAGTGTCACTAGTAAAGAAATGTTGTTGAGCTTTAACATGACATCCTTAGGCAAGACAGTGAGAAGACGTATCAAGCCTGTCTTATCTTTATGAGTTTTTAGTTTTGAAACCAAGTATTCCAACGAAATTCTCAATATATAATACACTACGACAGTATATATGAGTACATAACGTATATTTGGAGATCACTTCATTAAAGATTTTTAGATACAAAGGCAGCATATCGAAGTAAAGATAGTTACAGAGGAGCTTTCAATGGCCCTTATCGTGGGTTTGCCACATAGGAGCAAGCTCCTACCCGTATATAGATAGTTTCACTATAACTATGACCTTCACAACCAACAGCAGATATTAGCTATGCTGAGTTGTCTTAATCAGCTCACTTAAAGTTCGCGTGACGAGAGTCACCTATCAGAACCAGCTCTTATCATCGAAGCTACCAGTGAGCTGAGTTTTATAGCACCACGTAGCTAGCATCTGTCTTCGGTTATGGTGACCTTGTTGCCTCCTTTGATGACATCAAGCTGCCTGGCTTACTTCCTTAATTATTCTGGTATTCGCGATGTCTGGGGTTTTAGAACGGAAGGCCAACCTTCTTTTTCGCCTCGAACCTGAGGGCTGTGATTCGAAGACCCTCTTTGCTGGAGCATTATTGTCCATTAGTTCGATATGGCCGAGCTTTTCGGACCACATCTAATAGAGCTAATACAGTTCGCGGTTGTATCTGTTCCTCCATTCGGCCTCCTCGCATATGGGAGTGTTCAATATTTGCCCTTCTTCCCTGCTTATGGTCCGGCACTCGCATCCATAGAGTAAAACTGACAGGATCAATGCTTTGTAGAGCACATATCTCGTCTTCTGAGTTGGGAGTTTTGAACTCATTTAATTTTTCAAACCGGAGTAGCAGCTAT
This sequence comes from Volucella bombylans, assembly GCA_949129095.1. Taxonomy (NCBI): domain Eukaryota; kingdom Metazoa; phylum Arthropoda; class Insecta; order Diptera; family Syrphidae; genus Volucella; species Volucella bombylans. Next base: position 353,545,198 of record OX422140.1, on the reverse strand, counting down.
TTCCTAGAGAAAATCTTCATCAAATCTCATCTATTGTGTCATTCCTGGAGTTGACGTTTACTCCGAGGAAGGTAAACTCCTCAACCACTTCAAAGTTACTGTTATCAACAGATGGTGGACAGATGCTTCTTTGTTTATTGACAACAAGTACTTAGTTTTGTCCTCAATTACTTCAAGGCCAACTCGTTTCGCCTGTTTTTCGATTGCCGTGAAAGCCTCTATGATAGCGCGATGGGAACGACCGAAGATGTTGTCATCTGGGTAACCCAGCAGCTGGAGAGATTTGTTGAAGATAGTGCCTTTAGTGTTAATACCTGCCCGGAGTACTACTACATATTTCCTCCGTCATTACATTGAAGAAATCACATCACAGTGCGTCACCTTGCCGAAATCCGGTATAGGTTTGGAGTAGCTCTAAGGAACGATTTCCAAATTGCACATTCCAGTGCTTGTTTTCCAGCGCTAGGCTATACAGCCGGATCAGTTTTGCAGGGATCCCGAATTCAGCTATCGCCGTGTAGATCTCAAGAGGATGAAAAGATGGTGAATCTCAACTTGGAATTCTTTTCCAGGATTTCCCTTAGTATGAAAATTTGATCGACGGTCGATGGCCGAAAGCCCGGATGTACGGCTTGAGATCTTTACAAAGTACTCGTACCTTGGATAGGATCTCCATTTAGTAAGGATATTTCTTGTTCTTACAAAACGCATTCGCCTTTCTTATAGATGGGGCACATAGAACTGATATTCCTGTGAACGGTCATTGCTTCATCCACTAGTACCTGGTTGATAATTTGATGCATGCATCCTACCAAAATATCACCTCCATGCTTGCAAAGTCCCACTGGTAGACCATTAGAGCCAGTGGCCTTGGTTGTTCTTCATATGTTTGGTAGCTGAGCCAACCTCTTCTGAGCCTCAACGTCTTTCTTGACCTACTCCCTCTACCTGATGCCCATTAAATAGCTGCTGGAAGTGCTGCCTAAACACATTTACTATTTCAAAGAGCGTGCATTCCGGGCTTGAAGTCAGTTGCCAGTCGTTTAGCTTTTTTGTAAAACATCCGGATGTTATTTCTATCGCGTTACTCTTCCACATCCTTAAGCTGGAAGACTCTGTAGACCCTTTCTTTCTACGTACGATCTTCTCCTCCCTTTTTCTGGCTCGCTGCAGCGTTTATAGACGTGTATTTACTGTTTTCCAGCCAACGCATTCATCATCATACCAAGGGCTCCTTTTCGGTGGAGGCTGGTAGCCTTCGTGGTCTCGGGTACCTCTTTCAGCTCAGAAGCTCTCTGTATGCTTTGGCTACTCCAATCATGCTAAGGCCTGCAATGTTGAATTTATTTTTCTGGACCGTTCGCAGCTTATTCACGTTGGATAGTCGAGCTCTGAAATTGCCTGCAACACGAAAGTGGTCAGAGTAGACGCTTGCCCCTATGAATGTTTGCATATTCCCAACGTCAGATGCGGACGTATGGTTGACGGTTCGACCGTCTGGTGTGCGCCAAGTTGCTGTGTGGGTTAGTAGTCTTTGAAACTTAGTGCTGCTTATCACCGTATCACGAACTGTTGCAAAATCGACGCTTGTCGTTTCGTGGAGGCTGTGCTTTTCAATTAATCCGCCGAAAATGTTTTCTTTGCCAATTTTGTCTTTGAAGTCCCCGAATTTTGACATCATACTCCGAACAAGCTCTATAGACTCCGTCCAGGTCATAGAACTCCTCCTTGATACAGTCTTCAGTTTCATCGGTAGGGGAGTGTCCACATATTGAATGATGTTTTGAAATGTTGCCTTAATGCTGATAACAGCCAGGCGATGCTCATCGGTTGACCGTCGCCGATCTCCCACCATGAATCCGCATCCTAACACGCGCAGTCTTTTGTGGCAGCTGTAATAAATGTTGCAATTTTTCCGTTTTTGCATTCTTCATCCTATTCATCGTATCTCTTAGATGCCCTGTACCGCGTAAGGACATATTCAAGTTTTTGATCCGCATCAGAGGTTTACATGTTTGTATGTTATAGGTGTATATTTTGAATTCGTAGTCCGTGGGTCTTCCAGATAGTTATCTTATCTCAGCTGAGGGGGTCCTTTGGCATCCGTGGCTGGTGTCTATCTCATAACGTCCACCTGTGGACGTGTGGCCGGTTGAACTGATCTTAGTAACCCACTTCAGTGTATGAGCGCTGTTTTTAGCCCATTAAGCGCTCATATTTCACCATCTCTTTTCCAAGACCCTGACATTATCTTGGAGATCTTCATCGGCCTGAACTCCAAAATGGCGAAGTAGCGCAGATAAAGTTTGTTATTTGCTTCCATTTGAAGCTGTCGCGCCACTGTTGATTCGATTCCGTCCAGGGAATTCGTCCGCTGTGGTGTTTATAGAGCAGCTATTTTAGTCTCTTGTTCAACACTCGCGCTCATAAGGTTAGCAAATCCTGTCCGGATGGACAGCAACCAGTACCCGATGGCTACTACTTTGAGGTAAAATAAACACAATTGAAGTGTGATACCAGTGAGCATTTGCTCTATTCCTACAGCATTCAACCATCAATTTGTCTGGCATATATGGCATATATTCACCGCTGGCTTGGCATCTAACCCCTGGTGAGCACTAAGAATAACCTTTTTACCGAAAATCTCACTCACTCGCCAAGAGTTTGAGACCAGTCAATCTGACTTCCTTCATGTTTATAAGCATGGGGGGAATGGTTGAGCTTCTTATGCGGATGCACCCTCTGCCCAAGATGCTACATCCCTGTCTAAGCTGGATAGAATTGAAAGCACAGTCGAAAAGAAGGAGCTGGCCCTGGGCATTTTTAACGAAATTAAGGGTTCTTTCAATATCGTAACTTTTAACGGCACATGTGTAACTCGGCCAACCAACACGGTATAAATGAATCCTTAGGTTAGTGGATAGAAGCAATGTTGGTGAATAGGATCCTGATGGCGGATATTGAGACCTGTATATAATAAGCAGGGCCTACCCAAATGATGGCGTCCTGTATCCACTGCATATTGGTCGACTCATAGCTTGAAGCTCTCAATAGTTCCAATGTCTGTGCCCAGACGTAAGCAGATGACGCAGCTGAATTATGTCAGAAGAATTTCATGTCTAGCGACTGTCCGCTCTAAAGCACATGTACCGGTAAACCTGGTCAACTGGTGCACTCGAAAGGGGCTTTCTTAATGAGGAAGCCGACTGATCTGACTCATTTGATGCTGAAAGGCATCATCTTCCGTTTCTCCAACAAATCTAGTGACAGAGCTTATTGATGAAATTGAGCGCCGATTACCCTTGGGCTTTGGGATTTATAGTCAGAGGAAAGCTTAGGCAATAAGCCTGAACCACCAGGAATAAGAGTGTTCGTCTAATTTGCACTCATGCTGTCACCATGGTAACACCAGATACAATGAACATCGTAAGAACGACTTAAAAGCCTTTCTTTGTGATTTCAACGCCTCTCAGAAGAGGAGAATGTCATTTGGAATATAAAGCCTGCTCAACTAAAAAGCGGTACGAAATGTCATTGTAATTTCGTAATTGGCATACGATTTGCTCGGTACAGACAAAATCTTTTCAGAAGTCTTCCAGTATTAAGAGCAAAAGTCCAGTGGTAATATTGTCAGCAAGCCATGCTGGAATGATGTTCAAAAGTTTTACTAGATTGTAATAGAGTCATAGTCTTCGCAAAAAATCTGAGAGAATTACTACGGCGGCGGAGAAATTTTGAACACTTAAATAGTGGAAATGGACTAATTTGGCCTGCATAGATGGAGAATAGTTGGTAGCTAAGCCTTTTTTGATGAGAAATTGGAGGATTGAATTTCGCAAGCCCAGATTGACCAAGTAGGCGAGGAGTTACATTTTTCACATAGCCTTTGTATTTTCACTGCCACTGTCAGTTCCACTGTTCGTTGTACTCCACTATACATTGGTGGAAGGTCTTCCGTTGAGGAATTTCAGGTGCGTTTGCGCCACAAATGACGTTGGAGTTTGTCGGGATTCGACGGAGTTGTGATCGGTGTCGACGGATGAACCCCGGCTTTCCTGCCTATCTGCAGGTTTCCCTGAGACTTAGTGCAGTGGAAATTGATGTTCCCTTGCCCACAATTGAGGCAAATCAGCGTATGGAATCACGAAGGACAGGCCGGTGGATTCGTCTAAGTTATCGTTGGCTTACGTTTTTTTACACGGTCGTTTTTTCTGCTCTAATTGGTCGATTAGGTTTAACGTTAGGTTTTGTAGAGCCACAACCTCGAAGTCATCGTTGCCAGAGATGTCTTGTTGGTCATGTTTTGGTGGTCTTTCGCGTAAAGGTGGTTCGTCAATCTCTGTCATGTGGCGTTTATAACGTTGGTCTCTAGCGGACAAATACCTTTTCGCTCTTCTACACTCATCGGTACTGTATACTCCGTATGGAGCAACCGAAAATAAGTTTAACCGCGCGGTCTTTAATATTATGTCGTAGTATGTCTACCAGGTCCAGTTCGTGCGGTCAGTTGGTCATATGTACGAGTATGTTATCGTTATTCCGTGGGGAAACTGTTTTCTATCCATTATGGACGTTAGAATTTCGTGGGCCCGTCGTGCGTCTCTAAATTGTTTGACCAGCTCTGCTTTAAGGCCATAGTGACTGAGCTTTTCATCTTCTCCGATTTCTTCTAGGAATTTCCAGTACAATCTTTCGGCAGGGCCTGAAACTAGGTGATGGAACTAGCAGCTTGTCAGCGGCCACGCCATTTTTTAATATGAAAAACGAAACTCTCTACTGGCATTGTTTTGGATGTGCCGTGGAATTTTATCCCTCACTTCTGGATCGCCGTGTCTACACCCCGGCCATCGTCACATCCTGGTAGTATCCAGGTATGTCCTGGTACATGTCCGTCCCCGTCCACTGAGTATTTCATCGTTGTCTGTCGGAGTAAGTCGTGTTGTCGTATGGAGGCAATTCTGGTCCGTCTTTTCATTCCGTGGTTTCGTTTAACCGTCTGTTAAACGTTGTCATGTTACCCTTAGATGATGAGGCCACTGAAAGCTCGAGGCAGCTTATCTTTTCGGTCATGATGGCAATGTTCTTTTCGAACGTTAGTTTTAGTTTTAAATGCATTTTATTTTCTTAATCACTAACTCTTACGTACTAACAAAAAATGCTTAAATGCTAGCTTAAAATTACTTAACAATCTTATACTAACTTACTGGCCCCACACAGGCACTCTAAGCTACTCTGAATACTTATATCTATGTCTTTCGACTTTATTAACATTTTCTTTATGGATATTTATTTACTATACTTAAAGCTAAGAAAAAATATTGTTAACAAAAAACTTAGCCTATGGATGTAATTTTTTATTTTTTATAAAAACTTAATATCTAACTTAAAATAAACCTTAGTCTACTTAACCTATATACACAATACACACATACAGACACAAAGACATTATGCACAATAATATACATATACTAGTATATACCTTTATATACACCAGTATATGTATATATTTCTTAAATGCTAACCTAAACCTATGTAAGCTGGCCATCGCTATTTACTGGGCAAATAGATTGGTCAGCTCTGCCTCATTAGTGTCTGTAATTGACGGAAACGACGACGAAGCATCTTCTCCATCATTCAACCACCAGAAATGCTTGTGCTGCCGAACGACATCCCTCTTATCGCGATTCCCCACTGCCCTACTGAACCTGAGGCGATCCACACTGCCGTGTGCGACGTCTCTGTTGTAGTTGAGTCGCCTGTCCCCAGCTTTCCGAGCTACATGGAAGATTAACGGCACCGCTGATCTATCCTGGATCAACCCTGTCTGATCAAGGTAGAGGAATGCTTCCGCTGGAACGAAGCCGTCAGAGCGCACATTCTCGTGGTAAGGGTAATTGGGGTAGTAAGCCCCAGATATCAGGTTATTCGTCGAGGTCATTGCTCTTGCAATGTGCCTTCGAGTCAGCTTAATTACGAAGTTGTCCACTCGTATTAGGTTCGCCCTATTGTAAAGGACCTCATTGGGATAACATTTTTTGTACTCCGACTCTGGTGTTCTGTACAAGCGAAAGCAAGCCCTCTCAAACACCCGAATCTTTTCCATTAAGCTTGCTCGTACATTGAACCACACGGGACACCCAAATACCAGCATGGGCCTAATAAGGGCCATGTAGCAGATTACCTTTACCCTCGCATCGAGTTGGCTGCTATAAAACAGTCTCTTTGTAAGGGCAAAAGCGCCTTTAGCTCTGGCCAGAGCAGCATCTACATTTTTGCCAAAATACAGGAACTGATCTAGCCAGATTCCAAGGTATCTGACTACATTTCGACAGGCAAGAGGTTGACCGTGTTGTCCAATGATCGAGAACTTACGCCAATTTTTTCTGGTATCCCCAGAGGCTCCAGACAACGGCGTCCTAAAGAGAATGGTTTCCGACTTCTGAAAGTTGATTTTCAACTTCCAGTCATCGCAAAATCGTCTTATCTTATCGAAGTCACGCTGCAAGAGAGTATTAATAACCTCGATTTTTGGACCTGTTCTGTACGCTATCAAATCGTCTGCGTACGCAATAGTATGGGGAAGTGAACCTATCAAGTCGCTTGTAAAAATGTTGAATAGGATCGGCGAATTGACCGCGCCCTGCTGAAGACCATTTTTAATTTGAAATATTCCAACAGAAGTCACGTCATCATTATTCACGATGAACTGTCAGTTAGTTAGCATATTATAAAGAATGTACAAGAGTGGTTTACTGATCCCCAGCCTAGTCAGCTTATAGAAAAGACCCTCTAACCATACGGTGTCGAAGGCCTTCTCCAAGTCAACAAGGCAGGCACCAGTGCACTGTTTCTTGCCTTTGTTCCATTGGATATCGGACACCAGTTTAGACGCGGCATGTGAAATATCATGTCCCGCCTTAAAACCGAATTGATTATCCGGAACTATATGTTTGTCTTCAACCCACCTAGACAGAGCTCTATTGATTACCTTTTCAAAAACCTTACTGATATTCGGAAGGAGACTTATCGACCGGAGATTCGCCGGATTGGATATATCCTTTCCCTTTTTGGGGATAGGTTAAACCACCGCCGTTATCCAATGCGCTGGATAATGTGCATTATTCATTGCATTATTAAACAGGGTGGTGTAAATGTCCACCGCTTCTAGAGGAAGATGTCGAAGCACGATGTTCGGAATACCATCGGTCCCCACTGATTTCTTAGCCCTGATTGTGTCGAAGATCTCACGGAGTTCTTCCTTCGAAATGAACGGGGGTAGGTCACCCTCTCTGGCAATGACATTATTGGCCATATTTTCGTCGCTGAACCGGGTGAAACCAGAGCCCTCGGATCGCCAGTTCCCTATTTCATTTCGAATGCAGAAGTCGTGCACCAAGACGCGATTGTCCAGGTCGTAATTAGGGCCAATGGTATCAGTGGCCTTGTATACTTCCTGGAAAGTCGCCCCTATGGTCTCAACCTTCTCCTGTGGATCCTCGATCACCAAGAAGTCGTCATCATCAGCGGCCTGATTTGGATCAATACCTGCTATTGTCAGTAACCGTTCGTTGTCTGTTGTCCGGGCTATTTTAAGACACTGAAGGTCGTTTTGATTTTTTCTCCGAAATAGTTTACTTATTTGCGGAAACATATTCGGGTTGCCTGAACCTTGTTGTTCCAATATGAACTTACAGCAATTCTGTAATTTTCCTTTAATAACGTTTGAATATTTTTAATCGACGACTTCAGTGTCCTAATCTCCGGGTCTTGTCGGTCAGTTAACTGTCTGTACAAGTTTTTGAGTCTTGCCAGAAGTCAACTTTTCTGTCGGTGCAGTGCGTCAATAGTAGGATTGCGGAACAGGTCTTCGTTAGTCGTACGTCGATACCGCGGTATTGTAGTGTCCATAGTTTGTTTAATTGTCTCGTCCATTTGTTTTAGGTAATGGTCGATCTCCTCGTTTGACAAATTCCTATTGGACGGTGGGTGGAGCGTGTTCGAGGAGAGCGCTCTAGTCAAGGTTGCGGAGAAGCGTGTCCATCGAGTCTTACTGTAGTTGTAAGTATATCTTTGGACAAACTCCTCCAATTCCGCAATTTCGTTGGGAACCGTAATTTCGGTGCTAAAACCGCAATGGTCGCTGTCATACACGAATGTGCGCAGACAGTTTAGCGTTTGTAAATTCGTACCTGTCAGTCGTATACGTTCGTCGTACAGCAGTAGATCCAAATAAGATCCGCCTCTGGGAAACGACGGGTTATCCGTCGCTTTAAGACCGAGTCTGTACATGACATCGTGCTGACCCCACCAATCGAGTAGTAGGTTCCCTCTAGTATTTGGCAAATTATTTCCCCAATCTCTGTGTCTAGCGTTGAAATCCCCGCCGATTATAAAATAATTCTCCCCCGATTCCAGCCTCAGAAGTCGAAAAAGCGTGTCGAGCTCTGTAATGAATAGGGTGGATTGTGAAGCCTCAGGTGCATAAACAGAGGCCAAGTACAGCCGCTTTCCACTGCGGAGCGGAATTTAAACGACGACTGCCTCTAACACCCGAAACCTGCGCAACACGCCCTTGTACACTCTGTGAAATTTTATACCTTCTTTACTTCTTTTCGAACGTGGTCATCATTGCATTCATTCTGCCATTTTGAGCCTCGACATTAATTTGTCCTCGTCTCCCTCTGTCTTCCTTAGGTATGCGGCTTGTCCTTTGTATGTCCTTTGACTGTCCTCTATATGTTTCTGTCCACGTATTTTGTTGTCTCTGTCTTCGTCTTCGTCTTCGTCTTCGTCTTCGTCTTCGTCTTCGTCTTCGTCTTCGTCTTCGTCTTCGTCTTCGTCTTCGTCTTCGTCTTCGTCTTCGTCTTCGTCTTCGTCTTCGTCTTCGTCTTCGTCTTCGTCTTCGTCTTCGTCTTCGTCTTCGTCTTCGTCTTCGTCTTCATCTTCGTTCACTTCTTTGCGCCTCCCTCCCGGTCCCCTCTCGCCATGATCGTACTCTTCGTACTGCCCTGTATATTGATTGTACCCATGTACGGATGGGTTGGAGCAAGTTTCTTCCCACAAGACTTCTGGGATCTCCTCCAAAACGGTGTCTCTGATTTTGACGATCTGGACTGAATCGCATTGAGTGATGCGAGAACGTCGTCGTGAGGTCTAGGACATCCATTCCTAAGTTCGGCATTTGCCTTTAGGCGCGTGCATTGGTGGTTACCCATCCACTTCGGTGAATCGACTATTATACGACTATAGATCGTGTAAATTGCAAAAAATGCGGTATCACCGTTCAATTTAACCACCAAATGCTGCCCCTTAAATAAAAATATCATAAATCAAGTTCAGTACCTAATTATTCCACACACAATCACACTCTTAGATTCCATAGAAACGCCATCTAATTTCGCACCATCAAATCAACAATCAAACTATGTTAGATACATTCTATAAAAAAAAATAATTGCTCACACAAAACAACACAGATTAACAATTACGGAGTTTTTATGAGGACAACGTCGATGGGAAGGGGCCCATGGAACGATGGCTTTAAGATTTACGGCTGACGAACACTTAGGCATGCCATCTGATCTCTGTTTGGTAGACAGTGACAGCCTGTGCAGCATTTTATCCCCGTTTATAGCGAGTAATAACCATTTTATGTTGATGCCTCTGTGTCCATCCGGTTCCGCTTCCGGTTGCTCGAAAAATGAATGAAAAAGTAAAACCAAAAATTGTAATCATCATCAAACGCCTCTTGGCATTATTATCGCTTTTGTACTGCGCAAAGATACGAATCAGAATCACGACACGGCCGACAATGGGGAAGGTCTGTCACAGCGAATATCCTTCGCAGATACTTGCTTACTCGGTTAATTTTTACGAAGTTATTTCCGAAATTATGATGATGACGGTCCATTCTGACAACAGGCAATCGTGCAATTCTCATACTACTAGTCCGCCATGTTTTCGTTTTCATTGTTGCTGTCGTCGCTTTTGTCATCCAAACTAAGAACAAACTTTACGGAGTATAGTCCGCCTTTTATGAAAGACATCAGCTGAGTCACAGTCTGACAGAGGAAAAGTTGTCAACAGCCTGACACATGTGGAAGAGTACGTCCGTCAATTTGTATCTTTTGTCAACGTCGTTGTGTCTTGCTGAACGAGCCCTTACCCATGATGACATGTGCTGCCTATACGAGGATACTCGTATGGTGTCTACATATATTGGATGAAGTTGGAAAATGGGGAGTGTTCGCATGATGGGTATTTATTTCGAGTCAGTGGCTGTCCAAGGATCGATATCCTTACTTTATACACTCTGAGCAATGGCATAATTTATCAACGTCCACTTGACACTGGATTTCATTTTTCATGCACTGTTTACCAGGTGAAGGAGGTTATAAAGGGGTCGCTTATGAGTTTGTTCTTCATACTCAATGATAGCCCGCACACAGATGTATCGCATTACAGAGGAAGGATTGTTGAGGCGGAAAAATGATGCTAATTAAATATTACGGAACCGTTGTCGAGAAGTTCTGTCGTTCACTTTACGGATACGTATAACTAAGTCTTGCTTTAGGCGCCTGACTACGAGTAACTGAGTGAATGAGTGAATGAACAAACACAACGATTGTGTGCCATAAATTGAGCTCAGATTCTGATTCAGATTCAGATTTCCGTTTATTTGTGTTAGTCGTGTGCAGCAGATGTGATTACGGATTGACCTAGTTGTTAGTAGAGGGTTGTGAGTTAATGAGGTTAATGTGGAGGGTGATTGGTTGGCGGCATGTTGGTTTTCAGAGTTATGGAATTCGCATCTGGTGTAATGATGTGTTGCTTATGAGCTGAGGCAGACATTATTTTTGTTTTGTTTTGCTGATTAAAGAGTACAGCTGATTACCAAATAGTGTTGAATGGAATGGCATGGTGTACGGAGTGAAGAGTGAAGAGGCAGGGTGAATGTCGGGTAGCGCTGGAGCATGTTTGGGTAGGCGGCGTTGTGGTGTATCTAACCTGACTTCATCGAACGATGTAAGTTCGGCTGATTTACTACTGGCAGAACCCTGGTCCACAAGGCGGCGGCCGTAGATGTCCGCTTGTAAGCGGAAGAAGTGTAAGAAATCCGCGCCCACGATTGGGTGAATAACCAGCGGTAGCTCGGTTCTAGGCCAAAGTTCAAGTCGATCGTCACCGTTTCGAGTGTGATAATTTTGGTGCTGTTAACTGCTCGCAGAACGTTAGAAAGTGGTTGTAGCTTTGCTATCTTTTTGACTGCGAGAACTACAAGAAAACGAAATGTTTTCGTGGATAAAGGGGCGATTGGACTTACCAGCGTTTCCCTGCTTGAAAGTGCAGGGCGGTGAGCACTTTTAGGCTTTCGAGCCGTGTCATCGGTGGTACCAAGAGCGGACGGTTGCGGTCATCTCATGTTTGATGACTGCTTCTTGTTCTACTGTAGTCTCTCTAGGACGAAAGCTCCGTTCTACTTCTTCTTTCAGCTTGGCCAGTTTTTGATAAATACACTTGAGGATCTCATTTGACGGTATGTTGTTCCTTGAAGCTACAGGGTAGTAGTACAGCAATAAATCCAGTCGCTGAAGATTGACTCATGATTTTATCAACCACCTCTGCTAAAGATCCCCTTTGATACCTGAGAGTACTGACCTTACATGATAAGATAAACCTTGTCCTGAGTGCCCGAATATCTTGAGAGGTCTAGCAATGCACCGAACAAGGTGAGACGGCAGTACTTCGCCGACATCGATGCCTTCGGTTATGCATTGAACTTCATTGGACTTCACATTTTTGTATTTGCCAGTGGAATGCGAAGACAATAAAATGTCAGACACTTGCTCCAGATACTCCTATCGAGGTTGATGTACTGAGACCTTGGACGGTGCGAAGTAGAGGGACACACTGAAGCCTTGAGACTCCTGTTACATACCCACTTTCTTTGATGAACTCCTACTCTAACACCAGTAGCAAATACAGACTCATTCTTCTCCAGGCAATATGGAATCGCAGACAGGATACTAGAAATAAGCTGAGTTACAGACTCGTTCTGAGCTTACAAATCTCCTGGACCGGACGGAATCATACCATTCATATTTCAAAAAAACAAAGAAGGATGAGATACCATTCCTAAAAAGACTATTCAACAATCCAACCACGCTTGAGGATATTCGCAAAATTCTGGAAGGAAGTAAAGGTACTTTTCGTTCCCAAGGCAGGTAAGCCCAGCCATATCAATCCAAAAGATCCATCCAGGCCCATAAGCATCATACATTGCAAAAACTTTTAAAAAAAACTGCTCGACACTCATATTCGAGGTAATCTGCATCCAAAAGACTTAGCCTCAACTCAGCATGTCTATATAGAATAAAAGTTAACGGCCCTACACGAAGTTGTCAGCAGGATTGAAAAAAAGTCTATACGACAAAGACAACATATTAGCAGGCTTCCTTGACATCGAAGGAGCCTTCAACAATGCCAACATTCCTGGTATATGTAGAAATTTAAGAAATTCTGCAGTTCATCATGCATTAATGAACCTGTTAACCTGCCCTGCCCAGCCCATCAATGCACTATGTAACTTGGTATTGAGGGTCAGCTCCTCAAGAGGCACCCCTCAACCAGGAGTGGTATCACCTCTCCTGTGCACCCTAGTGGTTAATGAAATACTTCTGAATCTAAAAATTGAAGGAATGAAAGCCACTGCAATGCGGATGATGTGGTTCTTATGGCCACCGGCAAAATTTCTCCCCACGATCAGTGAAATTCTAAACTTCGAAACTTTGGAGGCCGGGCCAAGCTCTGTGGGCTGGGAATCAACTCGCAAAACACAGAGTTTATTCTATTCACTTATAAGAGGACAATACCACAATTTGATCTTCCTTACATAAATGGGACAACCCTCTGATTATCGAACAGTGCTAAATACCTAGGTATCGTACTAGATAGTAAGCTGAGTTGGAAGCTCATTGTCGAAGAACGTGTAATGAAAACAACGGTCACCTTCAACGCTTACAGCCGTATACTTGGGAGAAAATGGGGCCCTAACCCCAACACTATCCTATGGATATATAAATAAAACTATCAGCTTTAGGTTAATGACAAAAGTACAGATTTTACAGGCTCTTGCCATGAGAACGACGCCAACGGCGGAACTAGGAAATATACTTGGTCTTCTCTGCAGCGAAAAGGGCTCTAAGAATGAGCCAGCTTAATGGCTGAAAACCATGTCTGAAAGGCTACGCCTCGACGGTTACAAGTAAATCGAGTTTACCCCATAACGGCTGTGAACGACCATTCGCCTGCATTTTCCCAAGCAGAGATGAAACCAAATGGTTCCAGACTCTACATCCAGCTTCACGGATTGATCAAAGATGGATACATACTCGTAAACCGGTGCCGAGATCTTCTCCGATCAATTGAACTTACGATACTCACGACGCTTGCCGGACTACAGCAGTGTTTTCCAGGCTGAGTTATCGGCTGCAGCAGAAGCAGCCATAATTACTATATTTATTGATAGCCGGGCTGCCACCAAGGCAATGAAAACAGTCGAAAACAAATCGAGGGATGTAAAATACAGGCGTGAAGAACTTAGTGCGTTCAGCATAAGGTTACTCTGTGCAGGTTCCTTGGCTGCATGCGGACGAGCTAGTTCGAGAAAAATCCTCCCTGTAATGAGTACTGACAGATCAAAGTATCAAACCTCCACTCTGCACTCCGAGAATACAAGTAGCGAACTATACTCGTACAAATGAAAGGTGGTAAAACCTTCGAACCAGAGAGCATTTTATCTCTTGAAAAGCAGAGCTGAACTACCTACGCTTATTGGACTGCTCAGAGGCCATAATCTTCTGGGGTCGCACGCAGTAAACCTGCGCCATACCTACGACGACCTCTGCAGAGGCTGTGGGGTCCTATGCTCACGGTAGGATACCCTCCAACCTCAGAAATTTGAGACATAGAACTTTAGGAAGTTATTACAACCACGACCTCTCAGAACTATCTTCTGCTTCACTTAGATCTCTTTTCAGATTCAATATGGCTGAGATCCGCTCAGGGGCCAAACGTCCACCAACGCAATACGGAAAGTGGAAACCAGAACTAGTAACCGCAATCTAATCCCCATACCCTTCCAATTCCACCACCCGGGTATAACAAAGGGTCAACACAGACTTAAGTATGATGAGGTATAGCATAGACTCGCCTCCAAATATCTCATCAACCCGCCAACCTAACCTAACCTTGATGGAAATCTGGTTGGGCAAAATGACATCTCTGCCGTGTTGCTCGATGGTGGTGTATGGTAGCGTTGATGGAGCGTAGCGCTATTGTAGGGGATTATTCATCGAAATCGTCCGCTACAATACTTCTAGCCCTAAGTCCGATGCTTACAACAAATCCGCACCCAAATAGACGCTGTAAACAAACTCTACAGCAATCGCCGTAGTGTAAGTCAAAATTGTATCTTTCTTTCGCCCAGCGACGGTCTCTGCTGTACAAGGTTCGAACATTCCATGTGCAGATTCGAACGTCGTTGTTCTTTTTTCGCTTTTCAGAGTTATCGACAGAAGATCTAAGGCTTCGCAATAGTGAGATTTGTACGTGGCCGGAAAGATAAATGCACGCACTACCCGCAACCTGAATGGCCTGGCCGTTGCGAAAAAGACTGCATATTAAGGAATCGGTAACCCACTTCGGGGGTAAGAGAGCTGGCGTTGACCCATTTAAGGCTCAGCCGCTACCATCTCTATTTTAGCACTCTGAATAGTTCTAAAAGTAGCCCATATAAGGTATCTGCAATACTGATTGTTGGAACCACCGTTGATTCAATGACGTGAATTCATTCGCCGTACGTCCTCTTACCGTGGTTCAGTCATTTCTGACTGTGTATTGTTTTCCCTGGCTCAATACACAATCGATGTGTAGTCATAGTCATAGTCAATAGTCATAAATCGCCATATTGATGCCGCTCAGTACCTACCCTGCCTAAGCTCATCTGCAAGACATGGTATGAAGAAAGCACGCCTGATGCATGGAATCTAACCAGGGTTTGTCCGATCCACAAGAAAAGAGACCCATTTGACTAACAATCGCCTATAAGGCCTTTTCTTATAATGTGAGGGTCTGAAACCATCCATGTACAATCTGGTATGAACCACAGTGCAGTTTCTGTAGAATCGATCAAACATTCTCACTGCGGCAGATCCAGGGAATTTTAGATCGACACCTACCATCTATTTGGGGACTTCACTTCAATTTTGCAAAGGGACAAGTTATACAACATGCTACCAGGATTCAACATAACTGACAAACTCGTCAGGTTATGCAGGTACTACATCAACGCAAAAAGCAGGGTTCATAAGACCAGACTGGCTTTATACCAGATCCTCCTCCCGGTCCTACTCAATGGCGCAGAGGCTTGGCTTTATCGAAAGTGTTTAAAGAAGAAAAATACTGCGCGTGATTTTCGGGAATGGAGAACGGGGTTTAGCCACGAAAATAGGCGCCTATGTAGCCATCGCCTAAGATGGCTAGGGCATGTTGAGCGAGAAGACGCCACAGCTTCGGCCCGTGGATGGTGCAGCAGAATAAGAACACACATCTAAGGTGACTCACGCATGTGTGTTGACAGTGTTGCAATTTTATTTTTATTTTTCCCGGGGTTGACACAAAATCTAAGTTAATATTCACAAATTGGTAGCCGGTCTGCCGGCAGGAATCCAAAAACAATTTTTTTTCTAAAGTAAAGAACGTGCCCGAACCACACAGGTGGTGGTTTGATCGGTAGTAGCGGATCGCAATGTCAACAAAGAAAACCCAAGGGAAATCTGCAACAGGCAGCGGGTTAAGTGCTGCCACTTTCGGCTGCTCAACCAGGGGTGGGTTTATGATGAAAAGAAAAGCATCTGCGGCAGTAACAAATCTCAAAAAAATACCAAAAGGTGTCTGTAGAGTGTAGGCACTACGCAATCTTTTTGGAAAGAATTGCGAAACCTTAAATTTAGTTGTAAATTAGTTGGGATTTTTTGGTCCAAATGTGTAAGGAGTTGTTTTTAGAAGTGCTTTGCGTTTCTCATCCTTCTCAGTTCCATCGGAAGAGTGGCATGAACTAAGAACTGGTGTTCTGATGTTCTGTACGTTGGCTAGATTAGTACAAAGGTTCGCTGCGATACAGGGAACCTCAGCTTACTATAAAGATAGTCTGGTTGTTGTGTTTGAATAATGTCGTAAATACAAGTCAATGAGAAGTATTGCAGTACATTTTCAAAGGAACATCCAAAGACTGTTTTGGCATACGACGAAGCATGGTCGTATCTACGCAGGTTATATATGTATCGTGCAATATTGTTGTAGACTGCAATTAATTTACTTTTTGACCTGTAGTCGAGTTTACCGAATAATTCACAACAGGTTAATAAGGTCAGGGCAAAGAGGCACCATACCGGATGTAACCTTTGCTACGGAATCTACATCCGCAAGAATAAAAAACTGGCGAGTAATCGAGGATTATACGGGCGGCGATCATCAATACATTGTTTTTGATTTAGAAGCAAAACAGCGAACTCCTATCTGGAATCGTTCACCAGCACCGAGATGGAACATCAACAGGTTAGACGAAGAGTTTTTCAAATTCGGCATTGAAGAAGGAGAAAGTGCCGTGTTCCAAGTACAAGGATCAGCGGAAATAAAAGCTGAAGCCACGATGCAACTGATACGGCTCGCATGTGATGCTTCAATGCCCAGGAAAAGCTGCAACAACAGGAGGAGAAATAAATGTACTGGTGGACAGACGAGATAGCTGAGCTCCACAGGAGATGCCTACAATTTAGGCGCATAATCACCAGGGTAAGGAGAAGACACGCTGAAAACATACATGCAGCTCTAGCGGAGTTCAGAACCAAAAGATCCGAGCTCAAGAGAGCCATCAATTCGAGCAAAAAACGGAAGTGGGAGCATCTCCGCCGAGACATAAACAGCGACCCCTGGGGGCTAGGCTACAAGGTCGTAATCCGGAAACGGAGAGCCCAATCGGCACCGCCTATTCTAAACGAAGACAAGATGGAGTGCATTGTAAACACCCTCTTCCCAACTCATCCGGTCAGGCGTAACGACAACACACCAGCCCGACGACAGGAAACTCCAGGTTTCATCGAAGCAGAGTTGGGATTAGAAGTGCAGACAATGAAAAACAGAAGAGCAACCGGCCCAGATGGAATTCCAGCAGAAGTAATAAAAGTGACTGCCCAAGCATGCCCTAACCTGCTGCTCAACATGTACAACAGTTGCCTCGAAGAAGCAGTCTTCCCAAAGAGCTGGAAAAAGCAGCTGGTATTGGTACTGATTAGCAAAAGAAAAGGAGACCCAGATTCCCCATCAGCGTACAGGCCCTTATGTATGCTGGACACAGCGGGAAAACTGATGGAAAAGCTGCTCAAATCCCGGCTCAGAGATGCAGTACAAAGAGCGGGAGACTTCACAGGAAGGCAGTACAGGTTCAGAAAAGGACGCTCCATGGTCGGAGCTATTGAAGAAGTGGTGAAGTCTGTTCAAACCGCCCAACAAGGAAGTTGCCGCTGGACGTAAGAAATGCATTGAACTCAGCCAGGTGGAGTGATATACTAAATGCGCTAGAAAATAGATTCAACATCCCTGCCTATCTATTACATATGATATAGGACTATCTCAGGGATCGGGGGCTGATCTGCGAGACCACAGAAAGCCTACGAAGGAAGGAAATAACATCTGGAGCAGTACAGGGATCAATCCTGGGGCCAGACCTCTGGAACATTTACTATGATGATATACTGCGGATGGAGATGCCCGAACACACCTTTCTCGTTGGTGTCGTCATTGTAGTCGCAGGAGTGACTCCCATCGATCTCCTAGCGGCACAAAGGAAGTACGTCCACGAAAACAAGGCATAAATCGGATTGGAAGAGACAATCGACCTAGCAGAGCAGCAAACGATACGTAATTGGCAAGAGCGCTGGATCTCGGAAAGTAGAGGAAGGCGGACAGCGAGGCTGATAAGAAATGTGGCTGAGTGACGGGAAACACGGAGAAGTCAACTACTTCGTCACACAGTTCCTCACCGGACACGGAAATTTCAAAGCCTTTTTACATAGGATCGGCAAAATGGATAGCCCAGCCTGTCAGTACGGTGACTCTAGAACGTGGCAACGATACCATGCGCTGTGTAGCCATGGTACGTTGATGCCTTCTACAAATAGAACACGAGTGAATACAACCTTTCACAAGAGTATGTACATGAATTATCCAATATTTCCTCGAATCGTATCGATGCGTATCACGATGCGCTTGGTCAACAATAAGTCTCGCTAATATGCTTTCCTTGGGAAGAAGGATTGGATGCCGTTGATATTCCTTCAGCCTTGCGTTGTGAAGTCGACCAGATACACGCAAAATATTTCCCATCATGACGTCAAGATATGGGGACAATGAAATTACCTTTCTGGATGTACCCACAATTACCTCATTTATGAGTGGCCCAGCCAGTTGTGTATCATTAAGTGAGATGCCTGTTGTTGTTTGCGCTGAGGCATTGAATACCACTCGGAACTTGGTCACCACGGCATGAAGGGGTATGTAGTACCATTGTGATGGATCGCCTGGTTGATCCAAAATCGCATGCATATGACCAAGCCGAATGTACTCTCGCATAAAGCCCACATACGAGTACTTCTCCCTAAGGTCAGAATCCAAAGCCAATTTCCGCTCCAGTTGATGAAATTGTCATAGCGCTAACTTGTGGGAGTTATCAAGTATGAGTGCATCTGGCTTAAATGGAAATTGCACTATGTAACGGCCCTCTGCAGTCCGGGTGGTAGTAGCCTTGAGGAGTTCCTCACATAGATCTGCCTCCGTAGTAGCAGATAGTGTGTCACTGCCTTCCGACTCGAATAATTTGCGTAGTAAGTCGTCTGTACGTTTCTCATCCACATACGAGCACACTGCCAAATAATCTTACTACGGGTGTGGTGACATGAAGAATTGTCGCAGGTCCAAATACGACCCAGCCAAGTCGGGTGGATTGGGCTCTTCTTCCTCACCACGCACAATGCCTTCTGTGATGATTTTCCCCCAAACATCTGCTCCTAGCAATGCGTCCAGTTGTGCCAAAGGAAGGGTCTGTCAATTATAGATTTCGTAAGTGTCGCCAGCACTCACTAGCAATGTTCGCCACAGGTATAGGTGATGTGATGGTCTCGATGATGTGAACTTCAATCTCCAAGCCAAAGAATGAATTGAAATTCGAGGACAGCTGAAAAAATGCTCGGTCACGAGTATATGCCGTTATAGAACTTTCCACACCCTCTCCACGAACTTCAGGAGGTCTACCAGCTTAGGTATGTCGTTGGAAATACGGCTCATGCCGCATGCCTGTTGTGTCGCTACTGCGAGTTTCGATCTAATAATGGGTACGACCAAGGTGTCCCATTGATCGACTGGTAACTTCATGACTGCTAAGGCCCGCAATGACTCACTCATCGTGTCAACTATGGAAAGGAGTGTAGTAGTCGATTCATTACCTGTTTGTTTTAAGCCAATGGAACGCGAGACGTGGATTTCCGCCAAATGTTTTGGGTTATCGTAGCGAGATGTTAAAGCCTTCCACACCTCGCAATAGCAGAGTTATATAGATCCTCCATCTCGTCCCAGAGCATCGTATTAGACTCCATTCCGATAGGCTTCGCTGAATTTATAAGCAAGTCATGAGCAGCCACAAACAGTAACAGCGGCAGTAAGTTTGTTCAAGCCCGCCATTGTTGCCAGAAAAATTAAACTTACTTCGCCAAGTCAAGAAGTGAGAAATTCCTCACAGGAGGCACCTAAAAATGTACAAGACCCTGAAATGGTCCTAAAATAAAACAAAACTGTAAGGCTGATTACAAAATATATGGATTTTTATTTTAGAGGGCTCCTGTACACTCTGACAGCTCAAAATACAATGCCGGAAATTCCCTCCCAAAAAACACTTCTCTCCTCTCTCTCTCTAACGCAAAAAGCCGTCCAGCAATCAAGTTCGACTTGTCAAGTGCGTTCAACAAAAAATGATGACGTTCAGCCCAAAATGGTCTCATTCAAATCACGAACAAACGTTGCGCATTGATATGGACAATATGTAAGCCATTGTGTTGTGCATGTAAAATCCGAATCATATCGTGTAAGGTACCATTCCTGTCACTATCAGTGGAACCCCCTTGTGTGTCAGACCTGTAGGGTTGTATCATAGTAAGTTAATGACACGTTGAGAGGGAAGCAAGCAATTTTATAGAAATTAAAAAAAGGTGGACTGCATTTAGAAAAGATTGATTTGGCCATTGGTACTCACAAAAAAGAAAAAATAGAAAAAAGAAAAAAAGAAAAATAAGTAAACAGAAAGAATTCAAAAATTATTCTAAAGTGAACTATTATTGTTGAGTGGCAACACTTTAATTGTCTGGTATAGGTGCCATCGTGGAAGTGGCAGCACTCCAACAATAGAAGCTTTCAACGAGAATACTCTTGCCTTCAGCGGGGAACTTAACAAACACAGATCCATATTTTGTGTACACGGAGGACAGCTGATTTTGGCGTTTCATGCGCACCGCTTGCTGTAGGAGAACACGACCTTTTTTTGTCAAGCTCTCATGAACGTACGAGTATATACTATATTTTACATTTTTCGTTCCCGTTTGTATCCAGGCCGATGTCACTAAACGAAAGATGTTTGTGTGTTTTGCGGTAGAAAGTAGCTGATCGAAGAAAATAGTTTCTTTCCTGCGGTGAATTAAACTTCAGAATTATTGGTGATGGTCTGAGAGAGGTGTTGTTGTTGTGTTTCGCATGGAAAATTTGCCTCAACACGGGAGCCTTGAGATCAATTATATGACATAAATGGTTAAACATATGTTTTAGATTTTCTTCAGGTAGTTCAGGGATACCAAACATTACGGCTTCCGCAGCAACATTTTGTCGTTCTAAGGCATCTATCTGCAGTTGCAATGAGCGAAAGTCTTCTTTTACCTCAGGTGCATTATTTGGTTCAACCGCTTCAATTTTTCCGATGTTTTCAGACTTTCGAAGTTTTGTTCGATTTTAAGTAGAACATTATTGGCCCGGGTCTACCACGGAGAACTTTATTAAGCTTATTAGCAAGCAAAACTTAATGCGTGGGGAGTTCAACATATTCTCGGTATCGGGGTGAAGCTGTATTTATATATTTGTATATATAAATTGACTTATTTATCAAGTAATACTATTATTTTAGTGCATTCATGTAAAATTTCATATAAATGTGATTATTAATTCGCGTTTTATCTCTAGTTAAACAGAATCATAATGGCAACTGAGACGATGATGGTGAAAATTGAGCATCGCGCTGTAATTAAATTTCTCACTAAGCAAGGAAAAAGTCAAAAAACTATTCATGAAGAGATGGTGGCTGTTTACAAGGGTTCCGCACCTTCATTATCAACTGTGCAAAAGTGGTCAAGTGAGTTCAAGAGAGGCAGAGAGAGCATTGAAGACGACCCCCGCTCCGGCGCCCCGGCTACTGCTTCTACGGGAGAAAGCATCAAAGAAGTCGAAAAACTTGTTCTCGAGGATGCCCGAATAAAGGTGAAAATGATGGCAGAGATCACCAAGCTTTCAATTGGTACCATTCACACCATTCTTCATGACCATCTTAACCTTTCAAAGGTCAGTGCAAGGTGGGTGCCACGAATGCTCACAGCGCCTCAGAAAAAAGTGAGAATCGCATGCTGTAGAGAGCTTTTGGAGATGTGTAGTGAGAACGCGGACGGTGTTATGGATCGAATTGTTACTGGGGACGAAACATGGGTCCACCACTATGACCCTGAAAGCAAACAAGAGTCCATGCAGTGGCATAAAAAAGGAACAGACCCCCCGAAGAAGTTCAAAGTCACTCCGTCTGCCGGGAAGCTCATGGCCACAGTTTTTTGGGACTCAAAGGGAATCTTGCTCATTGAGTACAAAAAAAAGGTGAAACCATCAACGCTTCCACTTTGCATAATTTGCGGGAGGAAATTAAAAAGAAAAGACGGAGTAAACTCGCAGCGGGTGTGTTGCTTCTTCATGACAACGCTCCTATTCACACGGCGCGAGTTTCCAAGGCTGCTGCGCGAGATTGTGGTTTCGAAGAAATCCAACACCCACCCTATAGTCCAGACCTTGCTCCTAGTGATTATTTCCTGTTTCCGGATTTGAAAAAATGTCTTCGTGGAAAAAGATTTTCGGATGATGAAGAACTCAAGTCGGCAATAAATGGGTATTTTGCAGAGAAAGAGGAAATTTATTTTTTTGAGGGTTTAAAAAAGCTTATCTCAAGATGTAACAAATGCATTGATGTTAGGGGAGATTATATTGAAAAATAAAAACAATTTAAATTGAATCCGCATTTTCCTTCATATCGATACCGAGAATATACTGAACGCCCCTCGTAGGTAGGCCGATAGTCGGCTTTTGAATTGTAACAAGCAGCGACCTCTTACATAAAATATTACAACTATTTGAAACTTATCCATTTACATTGAACTAAAAAATTATATGCTTTTCACATGAACATTGCCGGCCGCCTTTCAGCAACCGGTGCAAAGTGAAAGCTACGTATACTATTATAAGGATACTGTCGTAAATCCAAAGAGGTGATTTTGAAATACATTATAATTTCACAAAATTAAACTTAAGACTATAGGGATTCTTTTGTTTGTGGAGGGAATCCACTCACTCCGTTGGAAAAGGAATGGTTAGTAGGGTAACCAGTAAATCAATTATTTATAAGTAAAAACGAATATAAAGGCACGTTGTGCACATATGATATAGATAAAACCTGATTTCATAAGTTTCTTAAAATAATGATATGTACAAAGTTATAGATTTCAAATTCGTGAAATGCTTTCTTAATAAGTGCCATTAAAATTCTTAAACTTTTAAATGAAACGATAAATGAAATTGTTCTTAAATGCATGCAAGTATATGAAAAAGCTAGAGATACATACGCAGTTTGACCGATCAGATGCGGATAAATTTAATTTTAAGAGTCCAGTAGTACACAAAGTTTTACGATAGGCCTAGTTAGTATACCAAATTGCGTTTTGATATCCACAACGCGTATTTTGCCGTCAGAACCGGGATAGATTCTCACTACGCGTCCCATGCGCCATTCATTTGGAGGCAGTTTTTCCTCTCGAATTACTACGAGATCACTGATAGCAACATCTCTTTGGGGATTTTGCCATTTATACCGTTTATGAATTTCACAGAGATACTCTCTTTTCCACCGAAAGCAAATCTATTGGTGGAGTAACTTTACTTTCTCCCATCGTCGAATGCAGCTAATTGACTTTTCAGATATGTCAGATTCAGGGGTAGCTAGAAGCGGACCACCGCGAAGAAAATGTCCTGGCGTTAGAGGTAGTGGATCATTGATGTTTTCGGACAGTGGGGAAATCGGCCTAGAATTAAGGCAAGCCTCAATTCTTGACAAAAGAGTTGTAAACTCCTCGAACGTAAACCTGTGGTCTCCTGCAATCTTGCGGAAATGTACCTTAAAGCTCTTAACTGCAGCTTTCCAAAGCCCTCCCATATGTGGTGCTCCGGGTGGAATGAATTTCCACTGGAGGTTACGATCTTTATACATTTCTGTAACCTCGGAGGAAAACTGTTGTAGGAACACTTTAAATTCCTTTGCAATGATTTTACTTGCTCCCACTAAATTCGTACCATTATCTGAGTAGATGCACGTTGGCAACCCACGTCTGGCAACAAACCTGCTTAGTGCAGCGATGAATGATTCAGTGGTGAGATCGCTAGTCGGCTCAAGGTGTATGGCTCTTGTAGTAAAACACACGAAAACGCAAACATATCCTTTCGATACTCTACAACTTCTCCCAACGAAATTCTTTATAGCAAAGGGACCAGCAAAGTCGAGTCCTGTATGCGCGAATGGTAGAGAAATTACAGTCCTTTCAACCGGTAGGGCCGCCATTAATTGAGTCTTAAGTGGTTTTTTATGGATAGTACAAGTTCTACATAAGCAAATGTGTTTCTTGACTAAAGTTTTGATTCGCGGGATCCAGAATTCACACCGAATTAATCGTATCACTAGCTGGTTACCACCGTGAATTGAAAGTGAATGATAAAACTTGACAAGAAGTGAAGCGATATAAGAGTTATAAGGTAATATAATCGGAAACTTTTCGCTATATGGAAGCGTAGAATCAGCTAATCTTCCATTGGCACGTATTATACCCTTAGAATCGATCATTGGATTGAGATTAAGAAGGGAGCTCTTCTTAGATATATACATATCTTGTCTTAATAGGGTGTATTCATCTGGATAATAGAAACGATCTCCTCCTTTTGAGAAATGGTTATTGATGTATACGAAAAATCACGTATGTATCGAGAATGGGTTCGGTGAATAAAACGTAATGCGTAACACATCACATGAAGCATATTTGACCAAGATGAAAATCTTTCCATTAAGCTTTCAATATTGGGAATGACCATAGTAACGTTGGATTTAATCGGTTTTTGTTCTAACTCCTGTGGTGCTATATATATAGATTCTGGTCAAGTTGATTCCGACTGTTGAAGCCATGAGGGTCCATTCCACCATAAATTGTTATATTGGAGGTCAAGTGGAAGCACTCCTCTGGTTGCTAAGTCAGCGGAATTATCTAGTGAACGGACATAGTGCCAGTAAGATTTTGGGAAATGTGTTTGAATTTTAGACACACGATTCGCAACAAATGTGTAAGACGATTGTACTGTCAGTCCAAAGAAGCTGTTCATAATTTGTAATTTTTAATTGAGTTTGTCAAAAGAACCGCTCCACAAAGCTCAAGTCTTGGCAAAGGTATTTGCTTAACCGGTGCTACCTTACTCTTGGCACATAATAGATACGATGACAAAGTATCCGGACCTTGCTGAATACGTAGATATAAAGCGGCTGCATAAGCGTACTCAGAAGCATCGCAAAATCCGTGCACCTGGATTGAGCTATGAAGAGTATATTCAACCCACCGAGGAACTCGAATGTATTGGATATTGGCTAGTGCAGCAAAAAACGTTGTCCAGCGTTGACACGTAAGGGGCATGAGTGGCATGTCCCAAGACGTCCCATCCCGCCAGACTTGCTGCAAAATTAGCTTAGCAGTAACAACTACTGGGGCTAACCACCCTGCAGGATCGAAAATCCGTGCAATGACTGATAAAACTCCACGCTTTGTCATTGGAGTATTGCAATCAAATATTGTGGAGAAAAATTGAAACGAATCGAGCCTTGCGTTCCATGATATGCCTAAGGTCTGTGTCACACTCCTGTCATCGAATTTTAGAAAATCCTCGTGATAGAGAAAATGCTGTGGAAGAGTTTTTATGAAGTGGACACAATTTGATGCCCATTTTCGTAATGAAAAACCTGCAGAGTTCAAGGCTGATACCAACTCCTTTTGCGCCTTTAAACACGATTCGGGATCGTGAGCACCCGACATAGAAGTCTTTTTTCAGAATAGAAGAAGCTATCGGAAATTCCGATTCTACGTCAATATCAAGTTGTTTCAAAGTGCGAATAGCGAGGTAGGGTGCGCAATTCACACCAAACGTGACTGTCTTTAACTCATAGTCTTGACATTTGTCTACAATCGACTTTCGAAAAAGGATTCTTTGATATGATGTATGATCAGAATGTACCCAGATCTGCCGATACATCTTTTCAACGTCGGCGCTTAAGACGTATCCATATAATCGCCATCGTAAGATGAGATTCATGAGGTCAGATTGAAGCACTGGTCCACTATGGAAAATATCGTTGAGGCTTACACCGTTACTAGAAGAGTTCGAAGCATTGAACACAACTCCGACCTTAGTGGTAAGGCTTTCTGGTTTAACCACAGCGTGATGAGGCAAATAATAGGACGGCTTCTCCGCCTTATCGCAAATTTCGGGTGCTTGAACTGCTTTCATATGTTCCAGGGTCAAGTATTCTTCGAGTACATCATTGTATCTAGAATAAAGATCGACATTTTTAGATAACGATCTTTCATTACGTGAAAACTGTTGTAAAGCGACCGCTCGAGAATCACCCAAAATGCGAGCAGATTCTTTGAAGGGAAGTCGTACAATATAGCGACCATTGATATCCCGAGTTGTTGTGTCTGAATAGGGCTTTTCGCAGAATTCGTCTTCTTTGCTAAATGATTTGGGTTCTGGGATCTCTTCAAGTTCCCAGAATTTAGAAACTTGTTGGTCTAGCGAAGTTTCAGAAAAATATGATAGGA
Organism: Volucella bombylans; assembly: GCA_949129095.1. Lineage (NCBI taxonomy): Eukaryota > Metazoa > Arthropoda > Insecta > Diptera > Syrphidae > Volucella > Volucella bombylans. The sequence continues at coordinate 353,518,883 of OX422140.1, read as the reverse complement.
TTGTACTCAAGCTTTGAACATTTCTTTGGGGTAAAGGACCAGATGAACCAAAAACATTTGATTTTATGCCGTCAAGAATAATTGATGGATATATACGAGTATCTGCTCCAATTATGAAATCAATATTGGAGCTTTGGTAAAAGAAGGGATCGGCGAGCTCAAGATCGAAACGCCAGGAAAGATCCTAGCGATTAATATTAAAGGAAGGTAAATTACCTGTAAGGCGTTTTAAAACAATAGCATTAACCAAGGCCGTAAAAGACTTCATATGCCTGGAACTCAAAACTAAGGAGCATAGCTTTGAAGATGTTGTCGTAACAACTGCGCTCATACCGGAGATGTTGGCTTGTATGGACTTGACAGGAAGGCGTAATCTTCGCTGTGCATCTTCGGAAATAAAACTCGCCTCGGATCCGGGATCAAGAAGAGCGCGTAAAGTGAACTTCGTGAGAAGATGAAAGATATCGATCAAAGCAGTAGCAAGAATAACACGTTCACTGTTTTTCGAGAAGAATGATTGAACGTGTAGATCGGCTGGACGATTTGTGGACTGTATATTTGGTGAGGAAGTTTGTGACGAACTGGTAGGTGGGGCATTTGCACTGAATGAAGAAAAAGTTTGATCAGCTTGTCCTTGAATGGGATTATGAAGAAGTGTGTGATGCCACTGTTGACATAGCTTGCAGGTAAATGGACTTTGGCAATTGTTCGCTACATGGGTTGATGAAAGACAATTCTGACAATAACTAAGTCTTGTTACCTGTGTAATCCTATTGGGAATCGAAAGCTGCAAAAACTTCGTACAAAGTCGAAGGGGATGAGAGGCTTTGCATAAGGCACAACTGTAATTATTGGATTTCGTACGAAAAGCGCGATGCTTTTGCCTTGAGTGTTGAAGGAATCTGTTCGTTGGTGCCCTTGCGTTTGAATTTCTGATATCGGACACCGATTCTAAGATTTGGTACTGTTGGGTTAGAAACGAATCCATTTCTGTCCAGTTTGGAAGATCCCGTGGTTTTTTAATAGATTGTTCCCAAATGGAGAGTATCTGTTCGGGCAGACGATTAGAGCACAAGAACACTAACATTGGGTCCCAAGATTTCGTATCAACCTTATAGGCTTTGAGGATGGAGAGACAATCATTGACTTCACTTTGCAGCTTCTTAAGACGTCTGCCTGATTCCTCAGTTACGGTAGGAAGATTGAAAAGTGTTTTAAGCTGACGATTTACCAAAATTCGTTTATTTTCATAGCGTTCTGATAAGGCATTCCAAGCCAGATCAAAATTATCAGCTGTAAGGTCAAATTTGCAAACAATGTCATGTGCTTCATTTTTGGTTTTGCAACGTATATGAAATAATTTCTGCACAGCACATAATTTTGGGTGATTTATGTAGATAGCCGTGAATAAATCACGAAATGATGGCCAAAACAAATAATCACCGTCAAATGTTTCGGTTGAGCATGGGGGAACTTTCACACGTATTATCGAAAGATTTTTCTGGTACACGTTTCACTACTGTATCCTTTGGCTGAGGATTGTTTACTAATTCATCCTCTAAATCGGCGTCTATTAATTTTAATTTTCTAATTGAATCTATGATTTCACTTAAACACGACACGTAAAGAGTAGATGAGGAATTGTATTTACCCTTTATAGCTTGTATATCTGGTTGGGATGCAGAGTCGGAGGCTTGTAAACAAAACGAATATATAACTAACTTTAACTGAGCTTTAGAAGCCTGTAAAGGGTTGTAGTTTTATCTACGATTGGAATTTCTCTAAAGCACTTGCGAAACTCAGTTAACTGGTCAGTAGCACATACAAATTCATCTAATCCGATCATGATCAAGTAAGTTTTCTATCAGATTGTCTTAATAGCACAAGGGCGAAGCAAAAATAATCTAGCGGAAGGAAAATCTCACTCTAATTACTCACGCGATCTGGACACAAGTGTAAATATAAACTTTTGCTTCGTTTTGAAGATGTTTAGAAAATTCATATATAAAAAAAACTATGTCTTCGTATTCCTCTGATTACTCATATACTTGCAAAGATACAAATTTTACACGCAGATATACATTCAAAGTAGATAAATTTTTATACCGGAATAGTAAGTGTTTTGCACTTATTAAAAAATGAATTTCACGTACCTGTTTTACACTTCAGATTGATGACCTTCGGTGATGAGTTATAACATTAAACACTTTGTTTTGTATTACATAAGTAAAGTATTGAACCGCTTTTTTCTTGTTCCGATGAGTGGTGTGTCGCTGTAGAGACTGGATGTCGTCCACTGGTATTGAGGATCAACGGTTATTTTTGCTTCAAGTGAGAACGAATTGATCATGCAGATTAATGAGGATGATTATGTTCGCTGAATTACAGGCGATTTCGTCCATGCCGAAGAGACAATCAAAAATGTGCAATTGTGTCTCTTTTTTTTTTTTTTTGATGTTGATGGAGGATGATGATTTTCGCGGGGCGAGATGTGATGATCCTTATCGTTGATCGTTGATCGAAGATCGTTTTGATTTGATGAAAAAGATGAAATTATGCACGAGATAATAGACCAAGGTGCGCTATTTTATTAATTCAAATTTGATGAATTGATGATTTGTGCGATGAGTAGTATATCAGAATTGGAGAATTCGAACTTGCACTTTTGTATGATGGGTTTCGATGCATATTGGCGTATAATTCCAATATTATTTAATTAAACAATCGATGAATTATTAAGAGTATTCGGTTCGATTGGTGCTTTTGAGTAGACCATGAGATAGGCGCTGGTTAGGAAATTTTTCCTCGTGGAGGAGTTAGATTAAATAGAAGAAAAAAGACAGATTAAGACTTCTGGTCTTTATGATATACAATATAGCTCGACGTCTTACCTCGTGGAGGGTGATAGATGAAAGAGGACAAGTATGATTAGTGGAAATAGGAAATAGGTAGGGCGATAGTCGGCTTTTGAATTGTAACAAGCAGCGACCTCTTACATAAAACATTACAACTATTTGAAACTTATCCATTTACATTGAACTAAAGAATTATATGCTTTCACATGAACAGGCATATTAAGCAGCGCTTTTTTTATTTCTTGTTTGCTGCTATTTAGGTCAAAGACTTCGGCATAGTTGTTCGTTATACGCAACATTCTAGATATGGGTTCAAAGTGACCGTAGTTGGTGCGGTGAGTTCGAATCAGGAAGAGTGGGACAGATCTTAGATTACGGGGATTGGCAGTGAATGCAATATTTTGCGTTATTCTCGAGCAGTCGATATTTCCAGTCAGTAACTGGTGGATAAAAAGTACATCAGCGACTTCACAACGTTTTTTTATGGTATGCATGCTAATTAGTTTTAGCCTATTTTCATAGGGGGGTAATCCATATGGATCGGCCCAAGGTAGACCACGAAGTGCAAAGCGGATAAACCTGCGTTGGACTGCTTCTATTCTTTAAATGTGGGTTAGTTTTTAGGGTGACCAAACTTGGCTGCAATATTCGAGAAGAGGCCTTACCAAAGTAATGTACAGGGACTTTGTAACGTAAAGGTTGGAAAATTCTTTTGATCAGCGTTTGATAAAGCCAAGTGCAGAGTTAGCTTTATTTATAATGCTGTCAATATGTGAGTCGAAATTCAATTCTCTATCACAAATTATACCTACTTGGGTAGTCGAAGGAATAGGCTCATCGCAGATGAAGTAGTTTCTTGGAGGGGGAGGTAGACGTTTACGGGAATAGGTTATCGCTTGGCATTTGCTGACATTAAGCTCCAAAAATTTTTGCTTGCACCATACCGAAAACTTATTCAAGTCATCTTGCAGGCAATGGGAGTCAGAAGGCAATGTGATGACTTTGGAAATTACCAATTCATCAGTTAAAATGAGATTTATATCGTTAATTGTGAGGATAAAGATGATTGGACCAAGGGGACTACCCTGAGGGACACCAGATGTTGCTTTAATGGGGTCGGATATTGAAGATCTGAAGATGACTGTGTATTCTCGGTCTTCTAAATAGGATTTGGTCCATGCCACAAAATGAGCGGAAGAGCCAAGTTTTTTTAGTTTAAAGATGATAAGTTGGTGAGAAATTTTATGGAATGTCTTGCTGAAATCTATGGAAATTGAATCGACTTCATTACTGTTGTCTAAAGCATGATACGTGCTAGAGACGAACTCTGTTAGGTTAGTGGTCGTTGATTTACCTTTCGTGAAGCCGTGCGGATTTGTGCAAATAGTTGGCCTACAGTATGGAAGCAGTTGTTGATAGACTATGCTTTCATAAAGTTTGGGTATGCAAGAGAGTTTTGCTATTGGCCTATAATTATCGACTTCGGCCTTACTTCCTTTTTTATGAATAGGGATGGTGTAAGATTCCTTCCATAGGAAAGGGAAAGTACCTGTTGAGACAGACAAGTTAAAGAGGGCAGCAAGGGGAGGACCGAGATGGATAACACACTCTATAGCCGGAAGGTCATCAGGGCCGGACGAGAAATCATCTTTAAGTTTGGTAATGTTTTCAGATACCAAAGTTGTTGTTATATTTAGTGAAATGGATGACGTCTCAGAATAGTTTCTCATATAGCTAAAGTAACTAAGATCGGGTTCAGCTGTTTTCTTAGAAAAGGATTTGTTAAAATGAGAGGCAAAGAAATTTGCAATGGTTTTTGGGTCTGCAGAAGATTCACTAAGAAATTTAAGAGTAGATGGGTATCTGTCTGACTTTCTTTTGGTATTAACAAACTGGTAGGAGCGTTTAGGGTCCGAGACTAAGCTAAATTGCATGCGGTAGAGGTACTCAAGGTAAAGAGACTCACAAAGTTCAGAAAAACGATTGTATACCAATCGATAATTACTGTAGTCGGAATCAGATCGAGTTCTTAAGAATCTGTGCCACAACTTGTTTCTGTTATTACGGAGAGAGCGCAACTCCTTGTTGTACCAGCGAGGAGCTGATATGCAGTCCTTGCGGAAAGTATATGGAACAGATTGGGCAAAGCAGGAGAAAATTACCAAATAGAACGTTGATAGGCCAAGATCAATGTTAGTTGTCTCAACAATAAAGTCAAAGTTAATGTTGCTGATGAGGTTTTTAAGTTTGTTAAAGTCGGTTCTTCGGAAGTTAAATGAAAAGGAAAATCGACACATGTGTTGCCATTTTCATATGAGTATACAATTGACAAGGGGGGATGAAGGCGGTCTAGGGTAGAAAGAAGATGATCACTCCTATAACGACGTAAAATTTCCTGTGATTTGCGATCCAATAGAGTTTCTGTCAGTTTGTTAAAACGAGCTCTAGGTTGTTTACTGGATTTCCAGATTCGAGGCCTGGCTTAGATGCTGGAGAGCTGTTGCTTCGAGCTGATGGCAATGAAAAATCACATTTTGCTTGTAGTGTTTTCAATCTTGTGGAAGACACCATGTGTGTGTGTGTGAGTTTGTAGTGTTGGCGGAAAGAAAAAAAATGGCGATAAACGCAAGGCTGTGTTAAACACAGGCCACGATTTAGCTCAATAAAATATTTCTATTAATAAGCAAATTACAATGTAAATTTCGCGAACTTTTTACTTTAGAAATTCGTTTGAGAAACACACTTAATTCAATAATTCTGCCGGACGAATTTAAAGACCACATTCACTGGATTTCCAGTGGTTTGGTATCCTTCTTCCCTCGTCTTTCTGACTCTCCCTATTGTTCCCTGATCCTGTCCTGTTTTTCCTTTATCTTCTACCTCTCGACGTCCTCTTGTCCTTTAACTTTCCACTTGTATTTTTTTTTTCTTTTGTTTTACTATTGATTTTTGTATGTAAATTAACTTTTCTTTTCTCTTCTATTTTGTCGCTTTGACTTAAATCTTGTTTTTGCTTTGTTTTTTTTTTCGAGCGTCGTGGTCAACCATGCATACACACACATTCATGCATACATCCAATCGGTTGTTAGCGGGCCCAATGTCTGGTATATTGTATGTGTACAGCACTCCGTTACTTAGCTGGAGAGTGTGCCACTTTCACTACCCAAGTCCTCGGGGAATTTCGTTTGGCCTGAGTGAACATTTCCCCTGAATTGTCATGGGTTCACATAAGCTCTTCTTTCCCCGAAATTGATCCCTGAGATAAGTCTAAGTGAAAATGTTCATGTTCTATGCATTTAAGACTACGAAAGGGGAACCAAGTCAGGATTTAGGGGTCTCTAGTTAAAACTTTTGTTAAGTGTGTTAAGCCTTTGTGACGAGGGAAGAGGTTGACTAAAAAAGGTGGATTCGGTGAACTTTCGTGCAGATTTTTGAGGGGGAAGGGAATATCATATAGCGTCCCACTGTTTACACTGGTTATGTTTTTTTTTTTTTTTTTTTTCATTGTATAATTTGTTATTATTTTTGTTTTGTTATTGTTTTTTTTATTCTTGGTTTCTGTCTTGTGTTTCGTTTGCTCCTGTGCTTTTGTGGGTGTGTTGTGTGGATGTTTTGTGTGGTGTGTGTTGCAGAGAGTTGCAGACCGTCCGCCTGGCTCTAGGCAACTGGTGTTGGTTGCTGGTGTTTCATTTACACTGAGGGTTCCAGACCGTCCATCTGGCTCTAGGTGTATAGTCCAAACAACATGACCGCCAGCCATATGTTCAGAGTGGCTCTGTCTTTCCATTGTGGACCTACTGGTTGTCATCTCCGAGGAGCGTAAAGGCAGAAGTCCGGGATTGGAAGAATCCTCAGGTGCATTCCACAAATACACTCCTCCAAAGCGACAAAGGACACAACAACCAAGGCGGGTCAAAAAGTGAAGAGGTTAGGAGCTGGAAGGATGGAGCGGAATGCTTTGGCTCTACTCTAGGCTGGAGATTACCCATCAAGGAAGACAGAATAACACGGGGGCCAAGTGTCGACTATTTCGCGGTTGGCCCTTTCAAAAAATATCTTATATAGAGCCTTACTTTCGATCTGACTTTGACCGTCCGTCCTACCTGCTTATGTTGTCTTTCCAAGATACTGAGAGATTGCACCGATGACTGATGCGCAAATGGCTACCCATCACTCTCTCAGGATGTTGGAGGAACAACAGCCCGGGAAGAGCCCGGAAAGTGCCCGGTTTCCATGAATATATCTATAAGATCTGGTTCCTTGTTAGCGTCCCTCTGCCAGTAAGTAAGCTCTTTTTCCGCTTTAAAATCACATTTCTGTGGTACGAGTATGTACTGCGTCAAGCAATTTTTCTGATTTTTGGGTGGTGGAAAAATCGTAATATGACTATCCCTTAGTAAGCCATGTGTAGAATAAGATATGCACACAGAAAACTTTGCTGCGGACAAACCATGTGCATAAGTGTATTTTGATATTTATGAGATTTCATAGTGTTAGTGTTTCGACCGTTTTGAAAGACAGTTGTGCCCTCTTACTTTACTCCATAATTTGTGAATTTCCTATTTCGCTTATTCCAGTTAGATCAATCTAAAACCTAATTTCTCACTCAAAAATTGTTATCGCTGAAGCGCCTTTTTATTGTTGATCTACTAGTTTGTTCATTTCGCGACAGTGCGTTTAGTGCATTTTTTATTTTTTTCTCCGCAATTTGCTTTTCGTTTTCCTGGTCTTCGTCATGTCTTCTTGTGAATTAACCAACTGCTCCATTGACGACAATAATGCTGGCTTTGTTGCCTGTAAGGGGATCTGCGGCAAAATATTCCATGCTATTTGTGTCGGCCTAAATAAAAGAAACACGATCTTCCTTAAAGAGTTCTCTGAAAATCTGCTGTTCTTCTGTGAAGAGTGTATCAGTATTTCTCGCTGACATGTGCTCCTTGTAATCAAGTGTCTCAGTGACTCCAACGAATCCAATCATAACTCACTCGTCAGACTGATAACGGACAAACTTCCAATCGTTGAACAAAGTGTAAGAAGACTGGTGAAAGCATTGAAAAACAAATTGCGCGTTTAATTGAACTAGAAAGTGCAACATCCATTAATGAAGAAACATACAAGCGCCACCTTGATACAGTGTTAAGGGTATTTAGATCAATCGGTTCCGCAATGATGGATTCCAACTAGAACACATGTAATTCTATCAACTCTCTCCGGGAAGACATTGATATTCATCTCGAATCATCCACATCCAATCTCCATCTCGAACCTGCAACAAACGATCATCAACTCTCAAAGCATTACGAGTCCATGCTTGATGATGAACTCACCACGAATAGAACAGTGATGAATGATTTGGAAAACCTCATTGAAACAATATGTCACAAAATCGATGGTCTTCCAACCCATCTCCCGCCGCACAACAGTTACAATACTTGAATTTTGACTGAATTATTACAAACCGAAGCCGAAACATTGCCACATCCAGTGCCGACAACCCAACACCCCAAATTCCTCGCACCAGCCCAATGATCCAAAAATATTGATGATTATATAACCTCTCCAACGGAAACTTGTTACACAATTTAACACGACGTAGACACCTTCAGAGTGACAAGGCAGGCTAGACCGACTCCGCACAACGAATCAAATGTTCACCACCTTACTCGTCAAAGGTGCCCCAAAATATGCATATGTAGCTTGGATTTCAGAATTTTTCAAAAAGAGGTATGGCATCACCATCAGCCAATGCACAATATTCGCAACATCTCACGACAAAAACAAACGGAATTTCAAAATTAATTTACCGGCTAAATACGAATGCTTAATTGTTAACTCATCCAACACCAACCTCAAGATAGGAAAGATGCGGGTCTCCAAATGGACGGATCAACCAACCAACAAAAACGTAGAAAAAAAAACGAAGCAACGTCTCATCAAAAGATAATTATAAATCGCCCTGATCCATTCCCCATCCACATCCTAAACCTGACCCCAACTGGAGCCTTAAAACCAAATATTTCCCAATTTTTCCCCTCCCGTTTATAGCACTAAGCAACCACCTTCACGTATCTCCACAAAAGAACCAAGTGCCTAATTACCATCCAAGCACCAACGCGTTTCATTTAATTTAACCCCTGCCCCTGATACTGTCACTGCTTAACCACCCACACCCCCTCCCACGAATACTAACAACTGCTTTCCCAATTTCGACCTTACAACAGGAGCCTAATCCCCAAACTTTATCAGCTCGCATATCATAAATCCCGCTTCTAGCTCGCCTTCTCCCTCGGTTTCACGGGCTAAGGGATAAAAAGATATACGAAAATATACGTCTCTTTCTCGCATATCTTTACGACAAATCCGACTCTGTTTGCTTTGAGGGAAAACCAAAACAAGTGGCATGGTCTCGATTCAACAGGAAGGCCTTCCTACGGAAATAACTAGTCACAGAAAGCTTTACAACAGGTACCACGAAATCTTCGACACACCTCCTCAAAAGGTTGCTTTCCGCAGCTATGTACACTCTAAAAGAGTTTCTCACCTTCAGCGCAGCCGAGTTGACCACGACAATTTTTTTCGTTCCTTTGCCTGCATCTCATTTACACTGCCCTACTCCTCCACGCAACAGACTACCTCTTACATTTTACTACCAAACCGTAAGAGGCTTGCACTCTAAAACTCGTGCTGTCTTGTCTAAATCACACGGTCTCTTTTTCAACGTCTATCCTCTAACAGAAACCAATCTGATTCCCGACATAAAGAGCCATGAGCTATTTCCATCTTCTTATAGTGTTTTCCGAGATGACGATCCCTCTCTCCCTATATTTAATGATTCTGCCAACTTTAAAGTTGATTCTCCATGTAGAGGTGTCCTACTTGCCATTCACAATAACCTTAACACTGCTCTCATTGCTATCTCTTCTTCTGGTAAACTTGACTTTGCTTCAATTAAATTAACACTTCCCAAAAAGTCCCTGTACGTTATGTGTTGCTACATTCTCCCAGCTCAACCTACTAAATCCTACATTCTTGCTATTAAAGCAATTGACCTAAGTGATTCCATCGACGATAACCTTTACCGCGTCAAATGCCAGTTCATCCAAGGAGTGTTTTTTCATTGATAGCATAACTGACTCAAGCCTGTGCCAAGTAAGCGGCGTCCCTAATTCTATCGGTAGGCAACTAGACCTTATTTTCACTAGTGCCCCTTTATCCTATCAACTGTCGATAACTTTCACCCCCCTCTTCTTCTCTCATTTTCCCATAACTCTCCATCCCAGCCCTCTTCTTCAACTACCATCTCTTCTTACAACTTCCATAAAGCTAATTTTCTCAAAATCAATGTCCATCTTAGCAAATGTTCTTTTGATTTTACCAATACAATTTACAATTTTACAATAGAAGGCTTCGCTCTTTACGTAATAAAGGAAACAAATTATGGGCAGGTTTTCTTCGCACCAATTCCTATTATGACTACTCTAACTATCTTGGAACCTACTTGCAATTCACCCAGCTATATAACTGCCTCTATCAGCGCTTTATCAACACGGCGCATTGCAACCTAAGTCATTTTATCAACTGTTATCCCCCTTCTATCTCGTTCGATAGAGGCTGACAGCCTCTACGTCCCGAACCCATATATTTTGAATACCTTCCCAATTTCTCCATTGACCCCTCTCTATCTCAACCTTTTGATCCCACCCTTATCGAAAAAAAGTTACAAAATCTCAATGATGAATTTTTACACGGGCCAGATGGGCTCCCAGCAATATTTCTCAAAAAGTGTGCCTCCAATATTTCGCACCCACTTGCCTCCCTTTTTCATCTGTCCCTCACACAAGGGGAATTTCCCCAAGTTTGGAAGACCTCTTTCATAACCCCGGTTCACAAAAAGGGATCAAAGAATGAAGTCCCATTGCTAAGCTTTCTCACATACCTAAAATGTGAGAAAGTTTTTTATATGAAGTTCTAAGCTTTCAATGCAAGTCACTTATATCACCCAGTCAGCATGGATTTCTAAAAGGTAGATCAGCTACTACAAACTTAGTTGAATTCGTATCCTCTGCGCTTTCAGCCCTAGAAAATGGCAAAACGAAATCGATGTTATTGTTACAGACTTCACTAAGACCTTCGATAAAACATCACATCAACTGATCCTTTTCAAATTGTCTTCCCTCGGTTTTGACCCCATATTGTTAAAATGGATATCTTCTTATCTGGAGAACCGTTACTATGGCGTTCGCTTTAGGTCAGCCTTCTCAACCTCTTTTTTAGCCACTTCTGATGTCCCACAAGGCAGCCATCTAGGTCCGCTCTTTTTAATTTTAACTATAAACGATCTTGAGAAGATTATCAAACACTGCTCCGTATCCATTTATGCCGATGACACTAAGTTCTCCAAAACTATTTCTTCATCCCAAGACTCTATTGTCCTTCAAGAAGACCTCGATAGGTTTTCCACTTGGTGTCTAAAAAATTGCTTTGAGCTTAATGTCTCCAAATGCCAGACTATGACTTTGTCTCGTAAGTCAAATCAATCCCCCTCTCGACCTTATTTTCTGCATGACCAACCTGTACCCCAGGTTCAATCCCTTCGCGACCTTGGAATTTTATACGATAGAGAATTAAACTTCCGTTCGCATATTGATGAGATACTCCTTAAAGCCAACTAATCGCTCGGTTTTATCAAACGTTGATCTAAAAAATGTTGTAACGATTATGGGACAAGGTCACTTTACATTACCCTTGTCCGGCCCCTCCTGGAATATGCCAGCCAAGTATGGTCCCCCTTTCAGCGAATTCATATATGACGAATCGAGAACATTCAAAGTAGTTTTCTTCCATTTGCTCTTCGTGGACTACCTTGGAATGACCCATTTATCTTACCTCCCTATCGTGACCGCCTCAAACTTCTTAACCTGAATAAACTCGTAAAACGCAGGGACGTAGCTGACATTCTCTTCATTCATCGACTGCTCTCCGGTTCTATGTCCTCGTCTCTTCTATATCCCAACCCACCGCACCTCTTATGGTTCTAACTAACCAAACTCCCGCATGCTCCATAAGGTCAACTCAAACCTCCCCCTTTTTGATATTAACCTGAGCACTTCTTAAACTTGATCTCCTCCACCATTCCCTTACTACCTAGTCCTTAACTCTTGTTAGTTTTTAAGTTAGTTTAAGCTTGCATTAAGCGAAATAAATGGGCGCGTTAGCCACCACCAAATTAAGAGTTGACTGCTTAATAAATTCATAATCTACAAAACAAATGAAGGAGGCGTATCAGCTGTGTCTAAGTCTCCACCGAACCTTTTCCTCAGAGTCAGATAGTAAGAAAGTAAAAGCCTTCAGGCAAGGACTCTGATAATATTCAGCATGTTCAACCTTCCAAATTCGTTCAGGGAAGTCTAATTTCACTGAGATTTGTCTGGGTCTCAGATCACAATGGAATTGTAGGAAACAAGATAGCCGAAGGCTCAGAGGAGTGCTTCCCACGTTATTGGTTAGGCCTTCTATTTAAATTTGGGTTTCTTCTAAGTATCCTACCCCCAGGATGTGAACGGAACAAACACTTGTTGTAAGAATGAGGACGATATCACACACCCTTATGCTCGCTTCAGCATGCAGGTACTTGGCACTGATATGGTGGGTTCTGGTACTGTAGACAGTTTATTGTTGAAGGGGCTGCTTATAAAGGATTTAAAGTTCCATTTAAAGCAACATAGGGGAGTACAGTCGATTATTGTAGTTATTTATCTGAGTGCTGTATTTCGACAGGAAATCCACGGGAAATCCTATTGTCGAAGTTATTTTGTTGTAGTTGACATCAATGATGGAAAGGTATGACGTCAAGAACATCCTATAGCATCCGTTAGAGGTCTTCTACGACTATAATTACGAGTAGATTTGCCGCACTCCCTTCTGCATACCTATAATAATGACTACTTTGGAACTATTAATAATCTTACACGAGTAGTTGCGTTCACTTCATTATAGGCAAAAGCGCTTAGTATTGGCATACTTCTCTATGGGAGGGCATTCACAGCTCAAATAAAACTTTCGACAGGCTGCGACTTAACAACTTTAAGGAGTATCTAAGTTTCATCCCTGCAGTTGGCGTCATCTGTTGTTTGTTGTAGCTAAGATAACTTTAATAGTCCCTACTCGTACATGGCGCATTGGCTATTCGAAACATAGGGACGGTCATCTACCAGTTCCATACCTATCGATTCCCCTTTCAGATGAGTAATCCTACACAAGATAAGTTTTAATCAGCTTTCCATAACTTAGGCTAGCTTAGCCCTTTACCCTTTACCTTGCGCTCCTAGATGAAGCTTTCTTTTCTGGGAGAGCTAGACATGTAACATATAGAGTAGGTGGAGGATTGTCTCCTAATTGTAGCCTTAGAATTAAGGCTACGTTTCACTAATATACAAGTTCGGATCTTACCATTGTCTCTTGTATAGAAGGGAGCGTATACGGGTGTCCTAAGTCCAGGAACCACACCTTCTACAATCCATGGTCCCTGTATTAAGATAACGTCTTCCGCGTTTTTCGAAAGACGCAGAATGAGTGCGGCCGAAGCCGCAGGGTGATGGAGATTAATCTAGAGAAACCATATCATTGCTACAGTTTTCCAGAGTAGCCTACACCACGGTGCTGTACAGGTCCTTCGATTCTGAAAATGTGCCCAAGAGCTCATCTTCTTCCTCTGATCGTATATGACCTCTTTTTCTTTCGTCATGGATTTCCATTTCCGACAGGGTGTCAGAAGAGGAGACCGACGGCTTGATAGATTGGAGTCGTCGCTATCCATTTCTGGAAAGAATATCGACGCTCCAATATCCAAGGTTGTGTTCTCTGGTGTCTCCGTTAAAGGAGGAGGAGGTGGCTTATCAGCATTCAGCTCATCCTTTTTGTAGACCCTTAGGTGTATATACTCGAATCCAAACCAAATCATGCCTTTTGTCTGCGCTAGAGGGTTAAGGGATTCCTTATTGATCACGATCCGTGCGCATTTATAAGAGCCCCTTAGTTCCTCCAGTTTCGCGACTTTCCTTATGATTTCCAATAATACTTTCTGGGGAGGAGGGTTCGGCTGGGATCCAGGTACGAGTTCGAGGTCTAACTAGACACGATCTCGAGTTTTGCACCTGGCCAAATCTATGGCCTTAGTGAAGAGATCAAGGGATCTCTGATTGGCAGACGTTATGAGCTTGACGTTGCCTGGTGCCAGCCAGCGTCGCTTATGATGGGAGGTGGTCTGGGATTTTAGCGCTTGATGGCCAAGAATTTGCTCGAAAGCTTCAGTTTGAACAGCTGCCACCTTTCAGGTGTAATGGAACCATCTGTGTCGTTCCTATCGATTACTGCGATCACGATTGCGTCCTTTAGGACTTCACTGAAAGACCTCAGAGATGTGCTTTTGGTTGGCCCAGGGGTCTTGGAACTGTGAGTTTTGGGGCTCCTGGGAACCGGCACGGTTTCCTCCAACGATCTCTGGCGCTTAGAAGAGTCTTTTTGAATTTTGGGAGCAGAGGATAATCTGTTTTTTTGATAATGCGTAAAGAATTTCGGCGTTTTAAGTAGAGCGCAGATGGAGCTTGTCGATGCGGATGAGCTCCAGATTCCTCCTTGGAGAGAGGAGTTTTGGTAACAGCGACAAGTCCGTGGCCTGCCACAAACTTGCTGCTGCTAGAGGAGGTGGAAGTGATAGGAAAATGGCTTGCCACAGTCTTAACACTCCCTGAAGATTTATTTTTAAGCTCGTTGCGCTTGCATTTGGAAGATAGTGCACCATGGCCTGCCACAGTTTTACCTCCTCTCGACAATGCAGGAGCCTTGGCGGTAGTCGGTGCAGTCACCGTTCTACCGCCCGGTATTAAAGGAATACCGGACTCGGGTTTTGTTTTGGTTTTTGGGTATTCCATAATATGGTCCCACGATTAGCGGAGGCCAGATATTCCGATACTCCGTTCGCGACTGAGCTATTTTTTGAGATGCTGGGCCCTCAGCCAGTTTGATCTTCGGCACGGGTCGTACGACACGTTGATCCAGCCCAAGGGAAAAAAGGGTTGTTTGGGTGGGTGGTTGCGAGGTTGGGGGGATAGCATCCTTTGGTTTCAGGACTCGTATGGAGAATTTCTTCTCAAGATTCATTGACCATACTCTGCCTCTACAACCGATAAGTTCGATGCTCGCGGTAGAATTGCCAAATGTGTAAGGTCCGAACGAAAATCTGCAAGGTTATTTCCACAGACTGATAAACTGTTATGACGAAAAACATCCCACTATCAGACAGAATGAGGCATTAAACATGGACGATGACAAAGAATATTTTCGCCTACCCGACTAAGAGGATAGTCAGGATAGCAACACCAAGCTTACTTCTAGCAAAGCCGCTGGAGCCGGTGTCTTAATTGCTGAGCTGTTCAATGCAACAGGTGATAATTGGATACGAGTCATACATCAAATCATCTCTAAAATTTGGGGCGACGAAAGTATGCCCAATGGATATGAATCCATTTCGGAAGCTATGTCCAAACAGGGTATTCAATATCCCACTAACCGTTGGGCATCCCTACAGGAACCATGGGTGTGGAATAAACGCATCAGTGCTATCGGAGATTTAAGACGTTTCACACCGCTTTATGACAAGCGAACGGAAAGGCACACTTGTGCCGAACTCATTCTCACCATCTAAACTTGTTCAATTTTGTAACCAAGCTTTAGTTGTTGGAGACGTAAACTACGAAACGACTGGAGAATGGCACAAATTCGTCATTGCGTCTGCTTATTTTCCTTATGATTCGTTACTGCCGCCACCACTGGAAGCGGTAGCAGAGCACATTGAATATTATGTTTCCAAGAAGTTGGGACTTATCATACGCTACGGTGCTAATGCTCAGAATACTTTTTGCAACGTGAGAGACAATCATATTCTGGATTCCATACTATTGTATCAACAATGTTAGCTCTCAGCCAACTTTTGTAATCAGCCAACAAATGATCGACTTAACTTTATCCAACAAGTATACAGAGGAGATTACTGGGTGGAAAGTACTATCGGGGATCTCCATGTCAGACTTTGTTGAAGGGGAGGAATCCGCATAGAACCAACTGGACACGATTTAAGGAGAAGCTCGAAAAGTACAATAGTGCTCCCCTAAGTTCAGGACAAAACAAAAGCAACCGAAAACTGTTTCGAAATGGCATGTCCGTACCTTGGTGGAACGCACGACTTTCAACGCCTTCTTAAAGAAACGACCTAAACAGGTCACTTAAGACAAATTTGGAGGAAGACTGGAATCTTTACAGATCGAAGCAAACAGATTTTAAGAGGCTTACTCGGATTTCGAAGAGAGCGTCTTACAAAGATTTTTGCGACAAGATCGAAACTATCATTGAAACTGATAAGGGGGAGATCAACCAGGCTGGGACCACTCAGAAAATCTGACGGTACCTATACTGAGTCGAAGGCAAAGACTCTCCGTCTCCCTTCCCAGATAACCTTCAGTTGTGGTGACGGATGAGACGATTAAACATGCGGTTACTTCCTTTAATGGCTTAAAGCCGCCTGGCACCGATGGTATATACCCAATTATGTTACAAAAACTTATAGATCAGCTGCTGGTAACTTTAAAGAGAATTTTCACTGCTAGCCTGGCACTGGCATACATACCGGAACCCTGGCGAATTGTGAGAGTGGCCTTTGTAATGAACATCGGAAAGAA
Organism: Volucella bombylans; assembly: GCA_949129095.1. Lineage (NCBI taxonomy): Eukaryota > Metazoa > Arthropoda > Insecta > Diptera > Syrphidae > Volucella > Volucella bombylans. The sequence continues at coordinate 353,502,295 of OX422140.1, read as the reverse complement.
GGACTACCCGCTTGCCAAGAGTTTCAGATCTATAAGTCTGACTTCCTTCATGCTGACAAGCATCGAGAGAATAGTCGAGATCCATGTGCGCAAAACCGCCTAGCGAATGCATCCTCTGTCGGCGATTCTGCAAATCTTTCTCACATGATTAAAATGTTCGTCAGTGACAGCTCTTATCCATGTAAGATCAATATTTTGACTCTATATTGACTCAATCGATTTGGTCTTTACAGTAAATGTATTGCTTGCAGCTACTTCCCCAAGGATTGGAAGGTGGCAAGGGTGGTTGTGCTCCTGAAGTCCACCGATAAGAATAGGTCTGACCCTAAATCTTATCGGGGCATCAGCCTGCTTCTGGTACTAGGTAAAGTACTGGAAAGGGTTATGGTGGAAAGGGTTTCGAAGAGCATGGCGGAACCAATGTCCCCCTTCCAATTCGTCTTTACAAGAGGCAAGTGTGTCGAGAATGCATGGTCTTTTGTAAAAGACAGAGCCCTCAGAAGCAGGGCCAGAGTGGTTATAGGCATCTTTATTGATTTTAAAGGTGCCTTTGATAACCTGAACTGGCAGAAAATAGTAACCAGGTTGCAGGAATTGGGCTGTCGGGAAATTGGGCTTTGGGGAAGCTACTTTTCCGACAGGAAAGCGAGTGTGGTAAATACGCACGACAGCGTCTCAATTAATGCTAAGAGAGGTTGCCCCCAGGTGTCCATCTGTGGTCCTTTTATTTGGAACCTGATGATGGATCCACTCTTGCGGCGACTAAACGAGCTCTGTGGATGCTGGGCCTACGCAGATGACCTGCTCCTCATCCTTGAAGGCCAGTCTAGGGCCGAAATCGAGGCATTAGGAGAAAGAGCTCTAGCAGTCGTTGCTGAATGGGGAGAGAGCGTGGGGGTAAGTGTGTCGCAGGATAAGACCGTTTCAATGAAGCTCAAGGGCAAATTGAATGTAAGACGTCGGGCTCCTGCGATACGTTTGAACGGCGTTGGCATTAGATGTGTGACTGAGGTCACATATCTGGGTATAACGATGGGTGAGAGTACGAACTTCATGCCTCACCTGGTTTGAACCAGACTATGCATGCTGAGTGCTGTTGGCCAGGTAAGGCGCATTTTGCGATCTGACTGGCTACTCAACAGGTGTTCTGTTCGTATCATGGCCTTTTGTTGCATGTGCAACATATGGACGGTATAGTACGACATGGTTATGACTGTTGATGGTCGAAGGCGGATCTTGACTTGTCAAAGAGTCGCCTTGCTTGGCTGTTTATCGGTGTGCCACACTGTCTCCACAGAAGCAATGCAGGTGTTGCGTGGAGTGCCACCTCTTGATCTGGAAGTGATGCGTCGTGCTATTGCTTTCAAGATCAGAAAAGGTCTCCCTCTAAATGAGCGCGATTGGGTTTCCCCGGAAGAAGTGGATGATTTATCCCTGAAGCAGCGTAAAACCTTGCTACACGCATGTGTCTATCTAGATGGTAATCTAGATGGGATGCTAGCGAAAATGGCAGGGTTACTTACGGCTTCTTAAGGGATGTGCTAACCATGCGAATCTTTCCTGAACGGAATTTCAACCTCAGCCTGGGCTTTTTGTTGACCGGGCATGGCTCTCTTAATGCATTCTTGCATAAGAGGGGGCTTAGCGAGGTTGCGAGCTGCTCATGTGGAGCTACTTATCAGGACTGGCTACATGTCCTATGTGAGTGTCCCAATTACGCCGACATAAGGAACTTGCAGGCTATGGGCATCACCTTTAATGGTGAGACCTACGATGTCAGTGGAATTATCACTGATACCGTACGGTTCGAAAGAACCCGTAGTTTTGCAAAAGAAGTATTCAATAGAAGGCGCAGTAGGCAGCTTGCGGGAAGTTTGTAGAATTTTTTTGTTGCAAGGCCGCCAGTCCTGGGTAGTGAGGTGCCCAACTGGAAATAACCTCAAGGTTGCGAAGCTTGACCGGAAGCTATATTCTGGTACCACGGGAGGTCAGGAGCCCCCGGAACTATGGTTCCAGCCTGACCTAGGAGTTGGCCCCCTTGTGGGAGAATCGTGGTGGCTACAGGTTTATACCCAAAATCGCGGGGAGAGTAGACCGAATGGAGCTTGGACATCTCATGGCTTAGCATATGTTGTAGTTTGCTACGACCTGTGCTGGACCATGGGATTGCTATAGAACCAACTGGTCTATTCGATGTGGAGTTGCATTGCAACCGGGTGCCATGACCCATGGCGGAGGTATTAGATAGGCCTCGACCCTTAACCAAAGGGGAAGTTCGTGCCTTACACACGTCTTCGAATCTGGTACTGGTGATAGTACTTGTACTACCCGAAGGGCGCTTATCAACGAATTTTTTTGATATCTTGTGGGAAGGCGCACCGTAGGCTTAAGCCCTCACGGCAGGTACCTACGTTAAACACAAGAGACATCTGACTCAATCGATAACCATAAAATTAGGGGCACGCGAACAGCGTTATTCTCCATGCCTAAACCTTAATGTTCACACATAACAGCCGTTAAAAAAAGACATTGTACGACCGACACAATAAAAAGGCGCAAAATTCAATATAAGCGGTCTTAGTGTGAATTCTTTTATTAAGGCTGCTCGTAGATGACCACAAAATTTCTTCTTGATATTTCCACCTAATTCAAGGTAGTCCTAGCCCAAATTCAACTAATATACCAACTCGTGGTATTAAAATAGCTTTACGACTCCGACTCCCCTTTCAAGTTTGAAAATTACGAAAGTTTGCTAAACTTGCTCCACCAACTGATGGGACCGAATTTCTAAAATTCCACCTACGGGTAAATTTCTATCTCTTACAACCCATCTATGGTTACATTGAAATAATTCCAAGGATAGTCGAAATATTTAGAAATCTCCCAATGGACACAATGTAGACATCATTAAACTAACTTGTGCTGCATTAAGAATACACTTTTGGAAACTCCAAACAATGTCTGGGAGAGTTGCTTCTGTTGTTCGAGGTTTCAAGTCAAAACTCTGTGAATAATTTATGAGAGCAAATGTCCATCGTTTAAACTACAACACGTCTGCTCACTTCAAGGATTTGAATATTTAAAGAGTAGTAAAGTAGGGTACTGTACGTATGGGAAAGTACCGGACTCTCCATCCTTTCACGTGCTAACCTGTTTCGAATTAGTACGTGGTTTCGTCTAAGGTACGAGTATATTGGCATCAGATGGACTGTGAAAATAGAACTGCCATTCCTATACTCATTGCTACATCTGACTTGGATGAATCTATATCGGATTCCTCCACATCCAATCCCCATGTAATCTTGTGCTTCCTTTCTGTTTTCTTTCCTCTTCTTAGTCGATTTCCATGTCATGGCCAATTCTCTGGGGATGGATTAAAAGTTGCCGTATCCGTATCTCTCTGCTTCTCAATGACAAAGTGAAATTGGAAAGGGTTGGTTGTTGGGTAATTTTATCGATCCATGATGTATCTGAGAGTAACTTTTGGTATATGGAACGCAATCCCAGTAATAGCTTGCATTAGGTACTGGCGAATAACATGGCATACGTATACGTAACATACTTGTTTGTGTGTGTGGGCGTCATGAAAATGAAATCGACTAGGAATTCGATGACGAATTCTGGGGAAATCTCATGCGAGCATGATGTCATAAAAAAAAGGAATTCCATTACAGGAAAATGGTCTTATTGAGAACAGCAAAGCAAGAGATTTAAATTAGGGATACAGCAAGAAACATATTTATAGCCCCAGGACATCCTATCAAAAATTTAATTTTAAAGTCTTCCCTATCAATTTTTGCTTTCGCAAAGGTCTGACAGTTCCAAGAAGTTGGAGCATGAGAAGCTACTCAAATGTCAGCACATCCTCATCTGACATTTGTCATATGCTCGAGTGGTTTATATTCGTGGGAATCAATTCACTAAATCAGTATGATCAGTCGTTTGAAATGGCCAAGGCTATTAATCTCCTAGGATATATTTTTCGATATTTTTCAGGCTTTGTGATACATACATACATAGATTTGAGAGAAATATTTCCTTGAAATACGGCTGTGACAACTTAATTTAACTTATTGCCACTCTGGCTCATCTTATCCTCAGCATTCATTTGAAATGACGACATGAACAGGTTTATGGTCAGGATTACCCTGCTCAAAACCAATATCTCTAGATGATGGAACAGTACTCGTAAATGCAGTTTCTAAGTCAAAGTGCTGCTGTTTTTATGCATTTCGTTGTTGACTGAAATATAAGGGTTTCAAGGCCTTCAGAACAAACAGTTTTAACAGCACTCACAAGGAATGCTTTAACAGAACACAGGAAAATTGCAAAAGTGTATAACATTTTTATTTGAGTTGATACATCAATGCTTGCCATTTACTTTTTAATATTGACTATGACTACGTGATCCATGCGGAGAGTAAAATCTTGAATCACTTTTCCGAGCATTCTGGCAGGAATCTCGCTAACAACATGTGGAATGTTGTCTTCCAAGGCGGCTCAGTTCACTCTTTCTGCATCGAGCAGAGTCCACTGCGCGTAATTCAAAAAGTGAAAATAATTCCAGAAGGACTGTATAGAGATGATGAAGACATTGATTGTGATGAAGTGATTGATACCAGTGTTCTTGTCGCGCCACTCATTGTCGTGAATGGGTGTGTGCGTGTTTTTTCTTTGTTGATGGGTGAATGGATATATTGTAACAGCTTGCCCATCCTGACCTAAGTCTCGGCCTCGAGACTAATTCTATTCCCTTCTTCGTCGTCTTCTCCGCCTTCACAGCTGTCCCCATCCACGTGTGAAAACTCCTCGTCCGGTAGTTCACACCAACATTTTAACTTATCGGCTCTTAAAATAGCATCGTACCTGCGCTGTGTGCGTTGCATTTGTGGTATGTCTTTAAGGGGCACACCTAGTGTGACAACCTAAAAAAAGGCGATTTTTGGGAATTTAAAAAAAAAAAACTACTGTATCGATTGTTTTAAAATTTTAAGGGTATATTTATACATATTTTAAGAAAACACAGTAAAATATTTGACGAAAAAAATTAAATATTTTTCCAGATACACGTGATCTCCGACGGCGCTAAAAAAAGGTCCTCCATTGCTGCAGTGATTCCGGCCTTCTCCGTGGATGAAATATAAAAAAAAAAAATTCTCGTTAAACTAGAAGATATTGTCCGTACAATGACTTACGATCGAAAAAAAAACTTAAAAATTGACAAAATGGCGGCGTTTTTAAAAAAAAGTTAAATTTTACCCAAAATATTGGTCGTTTTTGACCTGTCAAAATTCGATTTTTGATCAGATCAAAAAACTGGTAAGTCATTGTATGGAGAACTATATACAGAACATGCAGAAAAAATTTGATAGTGATTGGATCATTTGTCTCCGAGTTATCACTGCAGCAAATTTGAAAAATTCTGTTTCGAGAAAAACGCGTTTAAAGATAAAATGATCGTTTTCACTGTTATAAATGGATTAAAATCATACTTACAGCTAATCTGCTATTCCAGGCCCATGTATATACATATATATGTCTGCATACCTGAAAGCCTACAATAGAAACTGGAATCGTATTATAACGGTTGCAACCATTAGGAAGAGACGGTAGACTCCGAACAATACTTCAGGTACGTCCCGTATGCTAATACACCTATTAACTGCCGAGCAGTTACTCTTCAAATGGCTGTAACTCAAAAACTATTTGAGATATCGATTTAAAATTTTAGTATGTTATTTTTAAAGGTATAACTTATCGAAATATGAAAAAAAATAGATTTTTTTTAAATTTCACACTAGGTGTGCCCCTTAACCACATACCGGTCGTTCGACAAAACCTTTGCTATGATGTAAAGGCCTTTGTATGGTGGTTCAAGCTTTCTCGACTTTCCAATTGCAGCCTGCTCCTTCTCAATCAGAACCAAATAGTTTTCCTGATATCTTGTAGGTTCGCGATGCTTCCGACCGTAACGTTCCTTTTGCCGTTGTTGGTTTACCTCGATGTTCTCCACAGCTTGTGTTCTTCGTCGCGTCATTTCTTGAGCTGTAGTCAATTCGTGCTCTTCGAGTTCCAAAAGTAGTTTATTCCCCCGAATATCTCTTGGCGTATAAGAGAACAGTACCTCATGTGGACTTTCTTTCGCCGTTGCGTTGTTCATGGTGTTGAGGCTCCACTGTAGGTACCGCAGATGACCAGCCCAATTCTCGCCGGCTGCATGCCCACACTTCATTAGTGTCATTGTCTGAGCAGAGCCTCATGAACGATGCTGAGGTGAATGCTGTACCCCTGTCAGTAATGACTCGCCGCGGCATGAAGAAGTATCCAGAGATGTCTGTTAGTGCTGGAATCACTCCCGCAGTGTTGGTCGTCTTTGTCTCTCGGAGGATAGTATACTTCGTGAAGTTGTCTATGATAGTGAGCACATACTGCATGCCCCATTTTTCCCTGATAAGCGGTCCTAAGTGGTCTAGGTGTATGGTGTCAAACTGCAAGGACATCCGCTCCAAGCTATACAATTCTCCTTCTGCTCTGCAGCCCTTGGTCTTCGCGTATGCGCAATCCACGCACGTCTTCAAGTAGTTCTTCGTAAATTTCCTCATCTGCGGAAACCAGAACGTCTTCCTGATCCTATTGAGCGTTTTTTTATTCGGACATGTGTCCACTGTCGTCATGGCACAACATAAGAATTCTCCATCGTACAGCTCTGGCGACTGAGAGCATCTACATATCCAGCTTGTTTGGCCGGTTGGGGAATTGTCTTGAAGTTAAACTCCTGAAGTTTTAACCACCACCTGGCAACTCTCAGTACTAGTTTGCTTTTGTTTTGTGTGGCTACGATCGATTTGCAGGCGGTTACGACTCTAAATTCTCTACCAAGCAGGTACAGATGTCTCATGTTTTTTAACGTAAGTACCTGCCGTGTGGGCTTAAACTTACGGGATGCCCATACATCCATGGGAGCAAGGATACGCCTTGCCATCGCTCTCCAATGACTTTCACTATTTTTGATACCAAATTGGAACTGTGTTGCCGGCACAAGTTCCACCCTTGGTATGAGTCGAGGCCGACCTAAAACCTCTTACTGTTCTTAGGGTCACAGCACCCAGCACTTATTGCAACTCCACATTGAGTCAACCAAAGGAAAACCAAGGAAAACCATAGGAAGACTCTTTCCCGCGATTTTGGGTTTAAACCACAGCCACCATGACGCTCCCACAAGGGGGCCTACCTCTAACAAGTCAGGCCCGGACCGAGATCCGGGGGGCTCCTGACTCCCATGGTACCGTGATTTAAGTCCTGGTAGGGACTACCGGTGGTCCAGCCGCCAACAAGACCTATGACCGGCAGCTTGTGACTGATCAAATCGTAGCAACCTTCGGTAGCGTCATCTGAAGATGTTTACGATAAGACCAGTACTTTGCTCTGCCCCCGTTCATTATTAGACAACGTCATTAAAGGGCGAAGCCTTGATAATTGGGCGGGGACCCAACCAAGCAGGTACAGTCGGAATCGATCCAGGCTTTTAACAATTGCTAGCACCTCTAGCTCGTAGGAGTGGTACTTCTTCTCAGCTTCGGTTAATTTTCGGCTGAAACATAGTACCGGGCGAAGTCTGCTGTCTGTCGGGATACTTTGAAACAGGATACCCGATACCCCGACCCCTGAAGAATCCGTGTGTACTTCGTGCCTGTATTCTGTATTGGATAGCGCCAGCACTGGTGGATTCGAGAGTATCTCCTTCAGCTGCTGAAATGCCGTCTCCTGTGGTTCTGTCTACTCAAACCTGCTGTCTGGTGTTGTCAAATCGGTTAGTGGTGCGGCTAGTTGGGCATATTTTTCTACGAATTTTCGGAAGAATCCGGTTAGCGCAAGGAACTGTCGTATGGTGTGGACGTCCTTTGGCGTTGGAAACATCTGGATGACTGCAGTTTTCCGTTTGCTGGGTTTTATCCCTCCTTCATTAACTTGATAACCGAGGAACTCAATGTCGGTTTCTAGGAATCTGCATTTGTTCAGATTCAGCGTAAGTCCCCACTCTCTTAAGACCTCGAGTAATCTCCGGATCTTTTGCATTCCCTCCTCAATGGTTGTGCTGGGAATAAACGACGTCGTCAAGGTAAATAGCAATATCTCCTGGTGCCTTGTCTTTATTTGGTTCATCACGTGCTGGAAGTGTGCCGGTGCATTTACCAATCCGAAGGGCATTCGGTTGAATTCGTACGCCCTCTCGTCCATTGAAAACGCAGTGTACTTTCTGCTGCTATCTTCCACAACAATTTGGTGATACCCAGAAGCTAGATCGAGTGTTGAAAAGAATGTGTTTGTTGCCAATAATGCTAGTACTTCGTCAATGACCGGCATGGGAAACTTGCGCTTTACTGTTGCTTTATTCAGCATGCGGTAGTCAACACAAAATCTCACGCCACCATCTTTCTTCTTCGTAAGTATAACCGGCGAATTGAAATCCGATACCGATGGCCTTATTATACCTCTGTTTAGCATTTGGCTTAACATTTCCTTTACGATCGTCCTTCTTGCGAATGGGATCTTGTACGGTTGCACGTATATAAGTGTCTTGGTTGTGAGCTCAATGGAACACTCACCTCCTAAATATGTTCCTATCTCGTCAAAGTCCTTTGCGAAACAATCTCGAAACTCGTTGATCAGTGATTTAAGGTTGCGATGGATTAGTTCGAGCAGATTCCCATATTGCAAGTCCTCCAATTCTATATCCGCCCGCGCTGTTCCCTTTCTTTTCTGCGTCGTATTTTCGTCTTCCACTACTAACACCGTGTCCGTTGCTCGGCCATGCAAACCATGATATCCATCACCCGAAAAGACTTCACCAACTTTACTTGTGACCAACCGCAGTTTTCTACCAACTATCATGTCGTATGGTTGGCAATGTCGTGGTACAATCACCACCTCACACCAACTTTTCAGCTTGTCCACCTTCACGCTACGTGTATGTGACGACGACTGATCACGTGCGCTTGATGTTGCGTTCTTTTATATTCCTCTTCATGGCATCGGATGGTGCGTCGAACGGTCATAGGAATACTTGTGACAATACTTCTACCAAGAAATGTGCAAACTGCAATGGAGAGCATAGATTCACCGATTCTCAGTGCTCTTTGAGAGTGAAATACATCGAGATTACAAAATAAGTCTCTTAACCGCAGATCATCTCCATCCTCCATCGGTGCCAAATAAATCCATATCCACAATGGCTGCATCAAAAAGCTTCAATAACTTAAAAGCTTTTATGGATCCTCCGTGTACGGCTCAAACGAGCGTGGTATTATACTCTTTGCAAGACTTTCCGCCCTTATCTCAGCGCTCTTGCATTTCTAGAGAAGAGAATCAGTTTAATTTTCTACCATCTATACTGTATTCGGAGAAAAATATGCCTTTGGCCTCAAATGTAGCGCTTCAACAGTAGCGCTAGCAACAATAACACTCTCTTAGACCTAATTATTTACAAATTTATCAAATTATACTAGTAAGGTTGAACAGCTTAAGGTCATTGCACATTTAGCCTAAATACCCGTATTCTAATTCCCGGACGTTCTTACAATTACAGTAAGACTCGATGGACAAGCTTTTCCAGAACGTTGACAAGAGCACTCTTCTCGAATTCGCTCTACCCTCCGTCCAACAGGAATCTGTATAACGAGGAACTTGGCAGGTACCTTAAACAAATGGACCAAACAATTAAACAAACGATGGACATTACAATACCTCGGTATGTACACACACCCAACGAAGACCTATTCCACAATCTACCATCGACTCACGCACTGCACTCACACAAAATGTAGACTATTTACAAGACTCAATACCTTGTACGGGCAGTTTACAGACAGACAGAAAGTGGAAGCATCAATTAAAAACCTCCAAATATTTTTGTTTGTACTGGAACAACAGAATTTGAGATTTTCAATGACCGGCAATGTGGTTTTCGTAGCAACAGGTCCACTGGTGATTTGATTGCATGTCTCACCGAAAAGTGGAACCAAAGCGTACATCGATCTGGCGAAAGCAAGATAGTTGCACTTGATCGCTTTTTGTCGAAAATGCCTGCATTTGGAATCGACGACTCTCTTCTTCAATGGATTAGAAATTACCTTTCGGAACCTTCAATTCAAGTTGTCTTGGACGGTTTCAAGTCTGACATTCACAAAATAAATGCTGGTGTGCCCCAGGGCTCTGTTCTGTCACCGACACTCTTTTTAGTTTTCATCAACGATCTCTTGTCTGCTACTTGTGATCCAATATATTCCTTTGCTGACGACAGTACCCTCTGCTTTTCATATTCGTTCCCGGATAACGAATTGGGGAACTATCAATAGAGTGGAATTTAATGCTTCCAAACCACAATGCTGTCTGCTGTCGTTAAAGCAAAATTTAAACACTCAGCCATTGGCCATGAATGGCACTTGCATCGTCGAAACTGAAAAGCTTTCCATTCTCGGTATGTGTGTCAATGACAACTTACGTTGGAATGACCACATATTTGATGTCGCCAAAAATGCTGCGAAATGTCTACGTTTCCTCAAGCGACGTAAGAAATATCTTACCCCCTCTGATCTGGCCTCAATATATAAGGCATCATCCGCCCAAAATTGGAGTACAATGCCCACATCTAGTCAGGTGCTCCTAAAACATCTCTGCACCTGCAGATAGGATTCAAAACCGTGCGATAAAACTTATTGATGATACTAATACCAGTCAATCAATTGACACCCTCCACCACCGACGTAATGTCTCGTGTCTCACTTTGTTTTATCGCTATTTCCACCACCAGTGCTCCACTGAAATCGCCAGTAGCATTCCGCCCATTCAAACTTTCAACCGTAACACCCGTCTCGCTATGAATGCTCATCAGTATACCCTCAAGCCCATTTTCTGACGTACTCTAAAATATCGTCATTCGTTCCTAAGCCGTACAACTCGCTTATGGAATGCCCTGCCGATCTCTGTATTTCCTGGTCGTACCTCTCTTTTCTTCCTCCCTAAATTTCCTTTGCCCGCGCTGTGCACAATCACCTTAAGGGTACACAAACCCCTTGAGCGCGCGCTCATTATAAAAAAAAAAATTATTCGAACAACCCGAGTATGCTCCCGCAAATAAACAAAATATTTCGGAGAAAAAACCAAAACGACCTACAGTGTCCTAAAATTCCTCGAACTACGAACAACGAACGAATACTGACTACTGCAGGCATAGATCCAAACGAAGCCGAGACTTTTCAGGAAGTGTATAAAACCAATGATGTCATTGGTTCAAATCACGACCTGGAGAATCGAGTCCTTCTGCACAATTTCTATCTGCGAAATTACATACAGAAGGGCAATTCGAGAGCTCGGGTCTCACCCAGTTCAGTGAGGAGCATATGGCAAATAATGTCAATGAAGGGGACCTACCCCCGTTCATTTCAAAGGAAGAACTCCATGAGATCTTCGACACAATAAGACATACAAATTCAGTGGGAATAGATGGAATACCGAACATTGTGTTTCGACATCTCTCTCTAGAAGCGGTAGACATTTACACCACTCTGTTTAACAATGCAATGAATAATGTACATTATACAGAGCATTGGAAAATTGCGGTGGTTTATCCCATCCCTAAAAGGGGTAAAGATACATCCAATCCGGCGAATCTCAGGTCGATAAGTCTCCTTCCGAATAGCAATAAGATGTTCGCGGTATTGTTCAATAGAGTCCTGATTAAGGCGCGGTTAATTCGCCGATCTTATTCAACATTTATACATGCGATATGAGAGGTTCATTTTCCCATAGCATAGTGTACGCAGATGACTTGATAGCGTACAGAACAGGTCCAAAAGTCGAGGTCATTAACATGCTTTTGCAATGTGACTTCGAGCAAATTAGGCGATTTTGCTATGATTGGAAGTTGAAAACAGTCTATTTAGAACGCCGTTGTCTGGAGCTTTTAGGGACTCCAGAAAGAATTAGCTTGTCGAAATGTAGTCAGATACCTTGGGATCTGGCTAGACCAATATCTATATTTAAACAAGTATGTAGATGCTGCTCTGGCCAGAGTCAAAGGTGCTTACAAAGAGACTGTTTTATAGCAGCTAACTCGATGCGAGGGTGAAAGTTATCTGCTACATGACCCTCATCCGGCCCATGCTGGTATATGGGTGTCCCGTGTGGAGAACAAGCTTAATGGAAAACATTCGGGTGTTTGAGAGGGCTTACCTTAGGGTTTGTTTTAACCTTTACAGAACACCAGATTCTGAGTACATATAATTCTATCCCAATGAGGTCCTATGCAACAGGGCGAATCTAATAAGAGTGGACAACTTCGCTATTAAGTTGACTAAAGGGTATATGACAAGAGCAATGACCTAGTCCAATAATCTGATATCTGGGGCCTACTACCCCAATTATTTATATCATGAGAATGTGCGCTTGAAAGGCTTCGTCGACCCTGAAGCGTTCCTCAATTTTGACATGAAAGGGCTGATCCAGGATAGGTTTGTGGTGCCGCTAATCTTCCACGTAGCTCGTGCAATTGGTGAGGGTCGGCTTAACTGCAACAGAGACGTCACACACGGCAGTACTGAACGTCTCAGGCTTAGCAAGGCGGTTTCAAAATGCAATAAAAAAGAGTTTTTTTTATTTTGCAGCACCAAAATATTTGGTGGATGAGTGAAGAAATCCCGATTTCTTGGTGTCGGAGTCCTTAGGCCTATGTTACCGAATTTTGTGTTAATTGTTATAACACGTCCGGTCACGTGTCGGAAGCTCAAGACCTTATGCCTCAGTCTGCCGCATATGGCAAATCTATATCCGAATAAGCGCAGTTTCTTTGCCCTATAGCAATCATCACAGCTTTTCATCCTACTTATGTCCGACCCATCCCATCGCACTTCCTGTATGGCGGTGATATCTGCATAATAGCAGTCTGCTAATTATTCGGCTGTACGTGGCCACATTTCCGAAGGTCAGTGTTCTTAAAACGTTTGCAAAGGTTGTCAGGTCTGAAGATTCGTCACATCTTTTTAATCTCTTCTGTGTAGGGTTGTGAGACCTGTGTGAGGGCTAACTCATGCGGCCTAAAAGGACAAGGGCATGTTCAGTGAGTAGCATAATACTGGAGATGCCGGGAACTACTACTGGGAAGTAAGGCAAACACACATTGTTGGGCTGCTGCCCCAATGCAAGTCAGTCAGCAGTTTTCCGATATATTGATGACTGCTTAGAGGAAATTACATGAGAAGGCGTATCTCAGCGTCAGAAATCAGATTATAGATCGCTGCGCCTGATTCAGTGACCATTAAACACAGTTATAAAAGAACGGTGGGTACAAGATGAGCCAAATCTTGGTCAGATGTGTAGTTCCATAGCTCTACCACCATGTCAGTTAGGTACTAACAAATATTTGGGGAAGAGTAGGAAGGGGCTAGATACAGAGAGGCTAGAGGACAACCGAAGCGTGTTACCCAGCTAAGAAGAAATTCTTGGTTATGTCAGCAACGGTGTGGCTCGATTCATGCATATAACCAGGAGTCTGTACCTACTGGGGTACGGCATCGATGCTATATATGTTCACAAGGATGGGCTGGTGTGTTTCTTCACTTTGATTCGCTTTCAGTCGCGACAGTTGGGTCACTATAGCGTCGTAGTCCACTCTATGGTTGCCAGCTTCGATTTGATAGAAACCCTCTGCTGCCGTCATTTCCAGATCCGTCGATGTGTCAAAAATCAGAAGAGAGTTGGGAAAAAAACTCCAAATGCCGATGCAGCGGTTGCAAAATGCACAGATAAATGGCTTGCGGCCATTTGTACCAAGTGACCTTCGCTCGATTGCCTTCTTGATTGATAACAGCCCGTGATCTAAGGTGCTGTATTTGTTATGGATTGTTTCCTACAAAGGAATGATCACTGTAAAATCGAATGTTGGTGTCCATTTGGGAGTGTTTTTACGCTTCATCTTGGCGTCTCGTGACGGCGCTTAAACGCCTGTGGTCACCGCATGGACGGGTATTTCCATTTTCGTTTTATTACGATGTAGAAAGGCATGTCTTCTGGAGGCCTTGATTTTCTGGAGATCGACTACAGCGGAATTGTGATATTTAGGCGGTATGGGCTTTGCATTACGTATATTTCGAGTCGTCGCCGGTCCAGAACCAGAATTGGTGGCTCTGAGAGAAGAATTATTGTTCACTGATTTTCAAGCGGGTGGTACTGTAGAGGACTTGGTAGTAGTGTAGCTGTGGATCCATGCTCTAAAAAGTATCTAATGATTTTATCAGCCAAATCAGCCAGCTTATTAAGGTTCGCTTTGATCTCCGACAGAACTTTCCTCATATTAGGGAGTTGGTGGGATAACCAAATATGCTAAATATCTGCTTCTGTAATGTACGAGGATTTCAGAGCTCCCAGATGGGCCGAGAGATATTGGCAAACAGGGAGCTCGAAGCCTCTAGTTGTCTGGATCATATAGATAGTCAGTCACGCTAAGATTAAAGCAGACACGCAGCTACGAAAAGTGCCGATATAGCCGCCATGGTCAATATCGATCTGAAATTTGTAAGTTGCCTCCATTGCAATTTTGAAGAGATGAGACACCTACGGTTAGCGCAGATTCTTTCTTAGGAATCGTGCAAACATACAGAACAATGTCCAGCAAAGAAGACTCTGTTATAAAAACCTAATCATCTCTGTCCTGATCTATCGGACAGAAGCATGGATCATGGAACAATTTGTTACACCTCCTGACCGGGGTTGAAGTTCATGTCCACTGATGACAAGAAGTCGAGTTTTTTCCTTACCCTCTGAACAGTTTTTTCATACTCTTTTCCTCTTGGTGAAAGGAAGTTTAGGCGGTTGAGTACAAATAAGCTTGATGTCATCAGCTTAATGACTACAACTAGATGCTCCAAGCTCCAAGGGGTGGCACAATCGTTTCCTTGAAATTCATAGGTTGATTCGAACGAAGCACTTTGAAACTCTAAAAATCTCCACATCTCAAAGCGATGGTTCAACCATTGACTGCCTTTTGCCCGCTTATATTGAAGTCCTTTTTCTGGTGGATATTGCCTTATCTATATTAAGTTCCTTTCACAAAATTCTCCGAAAGATGTCATGGGTCAGGGTCAACCCAATCAGATATTTTAACTTTTAACGACTACGTTGGTCATAAAAAGATAATTTGTGAAGTCCTTGCGAACTATTTGATTTTCTTCTGCTCCAAGCTGGGGCCACCTTTCCCACAAACAAAAGGTATTCATTGTGTGTATTGCATATCATAGTACGATTTCAGAGCATTGTTGCACACGACGCCGCGCCGTTGGCTTAAATTTTTGTGCTGTATCTACTTCAATGCCTACGCCATCGGCTGTTCCCTGAGCTCTGTTATGGCCGTAGTTTTTCAGATCCAGATTGCCCAAACAGCTCTCTCACAAGAACAGGCCTGGCGTCGTACTGAGTGCAATGTTCCAGCGTCTATTGCTCACGGTGCAGGACCTCAACTCCGTCGCTATTGCTGCGACAACTTGTTAACTCTTTTCTTCATATTTTCTTTATAAAACGGGCTAGATTATGACATGCGCATTTGTTATATATTTCGTTGGCTCCATTCTGATGTTCCTTAGCTGTCTGTCATTTTCGTCTTCTGCACAAATCTGTGTACTCGTAACAAGTTAACAAATATGTACGTTTTTTGCCGCTTCTTTAGTCGGAACAGGATAAATGTCTTTCCTATTCAATTCTGCCACTAAATAGTCCCAGAATTGTTACCGTACAATAGACTAAGAAGGATGACTGCATTTCACTTACTATTCACAAGAAGTTGGAACGAATGCCCTTAGCGAATGACATAGCATCCGGGTTAGCTCGCTCAATATAGCCCTGCTCCACTCCCTGTCAATATAAATGGAAACCGTACATGGTCCGCAATACATCTCTCCTGAAATGGCCAAGTGCTTTTTCATTCGCTTTCGACAAGATTCAAACCTCTGCGACTTAGTGCAGGACTGGGATGATAAGAGTCTTGAATTAAGCCAGATTAATCTTACGAGAGAGAGAGAGGAGTTTGTTACTCAATTGCATCCTGATCCCAAAGAAACAGTGGTTGACAAGAGTAATTCTTCGTCAAATTCGCTTGCAACTGTGGAGCTGTGGTAGACGAACTCCTTAACTGCTAATGTTCGAACTGCCAATGGTGACGTTCTAACTAATGGCGGTGTGCATTATTTTCTGATAAGACCATGTACTACGGTCAACCCTATTTCGATCACTTCCTACTAAATACTCCCGAAAGCTTCATTGACGGCTCGCTGTGTTCGCTTCAATCACATAAATGTCATCCGCGTACGCAAGTAATTGTGTTGACGTAGGAAAGATCCTGCTTCTTTTGTTGGCCAGTGAGTCTTGCAATATTCTTTCTAGGGCGATCTTAATAAAGTCACATGGCATCGTGTCACCTTGTCTAAAACCTTTCCGACTTTAAAGGAACAGCGAGAATTCTCCCGTGTTCGTCGGTCCTACAATTTTCTGGAATATCTCTATGACCCGGCACCCAACAAAGGTGGATGCTGAACCGCTCCGTCATCTACCTGAGAGATAATCGGCAGTCAAGAGCGTGTTTAGAAGTTTGTGATATTGAATCCAAGGATTTGATAGCGGCCTGACTATGCAGATGCGGAAGATGCGGATATCCCTTGTAGACTTCTTTAATCGCTAAAATTTCTGCCCGGAACAAGCTACAGTGATCTGTAAGACAGAAGGAGAGACTTAGGTTAAGCTTATCTGAGAAAACACCACCACCAACTCTGCTATCAGTCTTGGATCCATCTGCATACAGTAGCAATGGAATGCCTTGTCGTCGATGAGAGCATCTTTCTCCCAGAAAAATCTAGAGGGGATGTTTACTTGAAAGTCTTTGTCAAACTATGAAAGGGATTCAGCGCAGCATCTTGTTTCGCTACATGTACCTACATGGATCCAGGTTTCTTTGTGGCGGTGTTTTAAAACTTATAACTTTGCGATTACCGGCGTTTCAACATCGAACTTTCGTTGTCCTACGTGATTTGGAATTCCCCCCTAGAGAGTTGAGATGTGGTAACCACGTTCTGGCCCCATTATAAATTCTAACAACCTCAGTACATTGTCGCACGTGGTGTTAAGCTGTTTATGTCTTTCGATGACCCGCTCAAAGAAGGCGTGTTTACCCTGCCTTATGTTAAGATCTCCTACCACAATTTTGGTATCATAGCTGTGGCACTGATCATACATATGCATGTTCGGTCAGGGAGGTCATAAAATGTGTCCTTGATGCAGTCATCCTTATTCTGATACGCAAATCAGGCTTATATTGCCTAATTTAGTCTTAATGTGGGTTGCTATGAGGTATTCGCTTACAATGGATAAGAAATTTTTGCCTGAATAGCCGGCGAATTGCAAATTCACATCCAAATAAGCGCTGTCTTCCTTCTTTATATCAGTCGCTGTATAATAGTTTTTCATGCGCTTTTTACCTGATCCATCTCATCGCACTTTTTGTATTGCAGTCCAAAGAATCCACGTGCAAAGCAGGAATTTTTTGTCGTTCGAACGTTCGAAATAACCTTTCTCTTACCTTCTACTATCAAAATGTAGAAGGTAGGACTGCGATCTAAACCTCGTGCTGTCTTGCGAAAATCTCACGCTCTGCCATTTGAGGTCTACGCTCTGACCGAAACTAATCTAATTCCCGTTATACAGAATCAGGAATTATTCTCCACTAGTTTCAACGTTTTTCGAGACGACGATCTTACCCGTCCAAATGATGATTCTTCTTGTCGAGGTGTATGACTGGCCATCCACAATGACCTAAACTCTTCTCTAATCCCTGTTTCTACTTCTTGTAAGCTTGACTACATTTCAATAAAGATAACACTCCTATCCAGCATTCCCCATCTGCAGCTGCCTCTTTTTACGACTTTCATAAAGCGAATTTCCACAAAATTAACGCATGTCTCAGTGGATGTTCTTTTAATTTCGTCAATATGTCCCTCAGTGATGCTCTCTCTATCTTCTACAGAGAATTATTCAATTCTATTTCTCTCTATATCCCCTGTTCGCGTAAAAAAAACCCTTTTACGAGCTCCCCCGTGGTATAATCGTAAACTTCGATCTTTACGTAACAAGAGAAACAAATTATGGTCAGTTTTCCTTCGATCCAATTCCTTTGCCGACTATTCCAACTATCTCGGGTTATACCTTCAATTCACCCAGCTTTATAACGTTCT
The DNA here is from genome assembly GCA_949129095.1 of Volucella bombylans. Taxonomy (NCBI): domain Eukaryota; kingdom Metazoa; phylum Arthropoda; class Insecta; order Diptera; family Syrphidae; genus Volucella; species Volucella bombylans. The sequence goes on along the minus strand of OX422140.1, from coordinate 353,484,026 downwards.
CTACCAGCGATACCTTGATAGTGCGCAATCAAGGCTTACAAACGTTCCTGAGTCTTTCTACCAATTCGTTAACTACAAAAAAAAATCCTCCATCGCTCTCATATGAAAATGTATCATCAACCGATCTGAATACCATAGCCAACTTTTGCTACTTTTTTTAAGCTATCTTTTGTCGATAATTCCTTCCTACCTGATCCCTCTTACCTCAAATGCCTACTTAACTTCCCCATTGGTCCCTCTATTTCTAAAAGATTTGATCATACAGTAATGGCCTTCCATCCATATTTCTTAAAAAGTGTTCCTCAACACTTTCCCACTCACTTTCAAATCTCTTCCAGATATTCACCTCTTAAGGTGAATTCCCACAGATATTGGAAGTCTTCTTTCATAACACCGATACACAAAAAGGGAATAAAGAGCGAAGTCACTAATTACCGCCCCATAGCTAAACTTTCACATACCCAAACTCCTCGAAAGCATTTTGTATGAACCCTTAAGTTTCCAGTGCAAATCTCTTATTTCCCCTAAGCAACACGACTTTCTGAAAGGTAGATCAACTACCACTAACCTCGTCGAATCCGTGTCCTCTGTTCTCTCAGCCTTAGAAAGTGGTAAAGAAGTTGACGTAATAACAACTGATTTCAGTAAGGCTTCTGACAGTATATCTCACAAATTAATCCTGTACAAATTGTCCGTCCTGGGCTTTGAACCCATTTTGCTAAAATGGATATCTTCTTGCCTGGATAATCGTTTTCATAGTGTTCGATTCAGGTCTGCCCTATTGGCCCCTTTCTTGGCCACTTCAGGTGTTACTCAAGGTAGTCATTTAGGTCCACTCCTCTTCATCCTAACTATTCACGATCTTGAAAGTGTCATTCAACACTCAACACTTTCTCTCTATGCTGACGATACCAAATTTTGTAAACCCATTTCCTCACAACATGACTCCAGCCTCCTTCAAATAGATCTTAATAGGTCTACCATGGAACGATCCTCTAATCTTACTTCCCTATCGAGACCGTCTCAAGCTCATAAACCTGAATACCCTTGAGGAACGAAGGGACGCAGCTGATATTCTTTTCATTCACCGATGCCTCTCAGGTTCCGTCAGGGGCGTTAAAATTAAAATTAATTAAAACTTGCTAGATACGTCTACATCCGAGGCTATTGATTGACTCTGAACCTAACCCCTCAACTGCAGCCCCCAACCGTCCGGTGCCAGTAGTCTCATTGATGTTATGAGAGCCTATTCAGATTTCTTGCGCTGCCATCTGTACTCTAGGGCCCCGACACAACCATGAAATTCCCTTTATACCTGGGATCCGGAATCTTCGAAGTAGCTCTAAAGGTGTGCACCAACTAGCTTAAATTGACTATTTTAGACATACACAAGATAATTTCGAAGTTAAACATAAGTTGCCTTCAGGAGAGATGCAACTCAAATTATCGCAGGCTCTTAGGGGCTTATTATACTCACTCATAGAACTTTATTGAATTGGCTTCAATGAAATTCACTAGAAAATGATCAAATTCACCCGAGTGCCATAGATTATCGGATACTATGTGAGTTACTTTCACAAAAGCGCTGATACCTTGAAATAGCTCCGTCATTTCCACACATTCCTTGTCAAATGGTGCACGTTTTCCAATGGGTTTCCTGTTCGATTGGCCTGCTGCTGCACTGAAATATTATTTTCGAAATCAATTTACCAAGTCCACATCGCTTTTTAACGTAAAAAGCAAATAAATCGCCTTTTAGTAACTCGCACTCGGACCAGCATCTTATGTCAGTAAATACACACACCATCCGACCCCATTCCACCCTCTGTACAAGTATGTATTGATCTGAAAATCCTTTGCGTCCCTCTCGATACAGAGTATTATAAAAGGCAATATAAGGACAATATGAGGACTCTACTTGTTCCACCCACGTTACCACTTGAGGGACCAGAGAAAACGAACAAAAAAAAAACAACTTTATCCACTCAGCACAATCTTGTCTGGGCAAGAAAACACACTAATGGTCATTTTTGTTTCCAAAGAAATCCCTCTGTCCTCTGGACCGAGAATAGACATCCAGTCGACTGTCCTCGGCCTGCTCCCCGCGTATAAATCAAACTTTTATCGTAAAGTTTTGCTCTCTTGTTTCTTCTCTCCAACAAAAAAAAAAAAACAAAACCGACAAAAAGACTCGTGGAAAGTTTTTATTGAAAAAGAAAATCGCAGAACAAAGCAAAATTTCTGACAGGACACCCATTTCACAGTTCTGCACCCTTGTCGTCGGCACATCACCTTCATCATTGTCGATTGTTTTTGGCGGCGCCTTTTCGACTTTTGATTAGATTTTGACAAATATTGTGTGGGGTTAGCGCGATCGACAAAACTGACCAGCAATTAAGTGTCGCCAATCACCTGTCCGTGCTGCCAAAGAGAAAGGACAGTTGGGAATTCTAATCGCCATTAGGATGAGACTCTTATTTGATTATCTCAATTTGATATCGGATAGATGGGTGGGAATATGATGAGCGTGGCATAACTATTCGAAACTTTTATCGTAGTATCTGAAATAGTTTCCTTTGGTGGTGCTAATAAGGATATTGTGTTGAGAGTTGAAATTTCACCCTGGTATCCTCGGGGGCGTAGGAAATTCATAATCGAAACTAAAGCACGCACCGACGAGGAAAAATCCTGGCCGTGGTTTGCTCCTACGAGCGCCGTTAGCTCGTTAAAATTCAAAATCTTTAGCTGCCAGCTGAGAGGGTGGCTGGAGTTCGCGCCGCCTAAAAGTACCACCCGTTGTTTCGTTTCCACAGCCAACCAAATGGGGGAGAAGGCATGAATTTTTACCCAGCCTTGGGGTTGGTGGGTTGTATTGCGTTATTTGTGTGGTAAATTTGGAATGTGGAAGCAGTGCTGCCAGTGCGAGAGACTTTCCTTCTTTTTGAGCCATGTATACGAACTTTGCTTGCACTTTTGCCAACGGTTTTTCTAGTATAATACCACTATAAACTTGACATTCAGGATATATTGGATCATTCGAGGATTAAGGCGTTACCATCCCGAGATTGGCCCAATTTATTCGAACGCTATTATCAAAACGGACCCTCGAACAGTGAAGTAGATTTGCTGAGAAACGACACTATTGTGACTTTTCATTTACTCGTAGTCGATGGTCGAATTTTCAGACCTGAAATTAGTGATAAGAAGTAATCAACGATTTCGAAGAGATGAATGTCTCTATGCCCCTGTAGTTCGTCTAGACTATAAGGAAGAAGTTTTTCGTGTCACGGTTTCTTCTGAGCACAATGTCAGTCCAGCAACTAGGACGGCAGGACCGGCAGTGTTTTTGGACTTAAGATTTAATAGAGCTATGTATGCCGTTTACCTTCCTCGCTTTCTTAAGGTGGCACTACAGTCCGGGGTAGACCTGGCCCACAACCAACAAGGTTTCCAGCCGGCTTGATCTTTAATCAGCTGAATTCAGTTTCGCACGCTATGGTGGCTGGGGTCCTCTTCCACTTGCGTGCGCCACCTGAGTCGCGGTCTTCTTCTATTGTCCTATTCCTCGGGAGCGGTTTCGAAGACTTTGCGGATGGAAGCATCGGTGTCCATTAGCTCTACGTAACTCAGCCATCTCAGCCGTTGAACCTTCACTCTTCTGTCTAAGTGAATGTCCCTGTACAGCCCATACCGCCCCCTCATCCATTCCTAACAACATCCATGCCTCTGCGCCATAGAGCAGGACTGAGATTATTAAGGTCTTACACAGGGTCCCTTTTGCTGTTCGGGAAAGGGCTTTGCTAGTCAATTACATTCTTAGCCAAGGAAGCAGCGATTAGCAAGAGTTAATCTTCGTTTGATCTCAACACTGGTGTCATTATCCAAATTGATGGCGGAGCCTATGTAGACAACTTTAAATACTCAAAGTTGTATATGTTGAGGGTGGCGTTCTATCCGAGACGTCGGTGTTGGGTGTCGTTTATTGTTGACAGCATATACTTGGTCTTGCCCTCGTTCACCTTTAAACCCCCCTTCACCGCTTCCGTCTCAATACTCCTGAAAGTGCCACAGACACCAAGATCTGCCGTAATGTGAATATTCGGTCAATGGTGGACTTTTCTTGCCTGAAGCCACACTGCTATGGCCTAACCAGTTTGTTGACGAATCTTGTAGGCGATGCTAAAAATACTGACGCCTCTGTAGTTGGCGCTGTTCAGAGGGTCTCCTTTTTTGAAGATGAGTTGGTGTATGCTCTTTACTATGTCATTGCCTGCCACTTTGAAGAGCTAGGCAGTCAGACCGTCCACTGCAGCATCTATGTATGACCTAAGCTTTGGTTTGACTATCTTCACTTCATCTGGGTCGGGTGGACTTAATTGTTGGTCTACATCGTCCAAGTTGAAAGGATCTTTATGTCTGACAGCGTTATTTGGTTTGTCATATACGGTCTACAGTAATGCTCTTTCCAAATTCTCAGCATCGACTTTGACTCTACTACTATGATCCCTTGTTCGTCTCTACAGGCTCTCCTGGAGTAGCATTTCTCAATTTCCTCGATATCGCGCCTCTCATGCTCCTTCTCCTGCTTAGTTGTATGTGCTTGCCGGCACTCGTCGGCAAACCAGGGATTTCGTTATGGTGGCCAAGTGAACCCCAGCACATCATCTCTAATCACTTTTTGGCAATGTTGCCACTGGTCTTCGACACTTGATGCTGGCGGGACAGAACCTCCTAAGATATTAAAGGAGACTCGATTGACAAAATATCAGCTTGCCTTTGCGATGATCGGGATATTCGCAACCGTACCTTGGCTATAACAGGGTAATGTTCCGAGTCGATGTTGCCCCGTCGGAAAGGTCGGACACCCATAATACTGGATCGCAATGTGGTCAATCTGGTTGACGGTAGATTGATCAGGAGTTCTCCAAGTCCCCTGATGAATATCGAGATACGGTAACCGATTAGCCTGAGTCCGTTATTGAAGGTAGTGTCGTGCAGGCTATACTATCAAACAAGCCCTGTCGTCATAGCTTTGCATTAAAATCGCCGAGGACAGCTTTAATATCATAGCAGGTGATGGTGTTGTCATCTTTCTCTTCTGTGGGGACATGCGCGCATATAAAGCTAATGTGGGCAAATTTAGCTTTAATACGGATTGTTGCGAGGCGCTGTTAACGCCGGAAACTCAAGACTTCTTGCCTAAATCTACTCGTAACAACAAATTCGTATCCAAATAGGCGTTGCTTTTGCCGTCGATAAAAATCGTAGTAATGCCGTAGTAAATGTCGCAGTTGTTCATCCTCTTTTTGTCCGGCCCATTCCATCACATTTCATGGATGACAGTAACATCGGTTCTGCAGCAGTCCCGGGCTACCTCCGCTAGCTGTTCGGTTGCACGTGTCCTAGAAACCTAACATTCCACGTACAGACCCGGAGTTCAACAGTAGATCCTTGTTCAGCTCCCGCTCTTATAAGTTTGGCAATTCGAGTCCGGATGGACATCGACCAGTATCCAATGATTACCACATGGCCATGGGTGTAAAATAGGCACAATTGATATGTAGAAACAGTTACAACACTAGATATCGGAAAATGGCACCTCTCTATCCACCCTACGAGGCGTTCTGTCTCCAATAGTAGCATGCACCAGCATACGCGAATGATATACATAGCTATACAGTCTGTTGGATCGTGCCTAGCCTAGACTAGTCTGACGCATCTAGTGTTCTAGATCACAATCTAGGCATCAAAATCCAGTTCTCTAAGGAAGTTAAGTATTTAGGTGTCATCCTGGATAACAAACTTCTCTGGTCTAAACATGTTTCGTCGAAAGCTTCTAAGTCGCTGTCGGCCTTCTGATAGTGCAAAAGAGCTCTCCGCAAGACATTGAGCCTGTTACCGAGAAGTGTTTTTTGACCAATTATATCCTATCCGTTGTCTGGTGGAACAAGCTCCCACGAAAATACAATATTACTTCTGTCACCAGACTCCAAAGAACGCAATGTCTCGGCTGCATGAGGTCTTTCCCGAGCACGCCTGGCTCCACTCTAGACGTATTGATGGATATCCCTCTACTTAATATTAATATCATGGGCTGCACTCTCAACGCCATCTCCCAATTAAAAAAAGTGATCTTTGGTACAACGCACACTGATGACCTTAATGAAAGCGCTATCGACTTTCCATGTGCCCAATACTTGTTTCGGCAAGAATCTGAGCCAGGAATGGAATGTATTCGGGTTTTTATGGAAGGCTCCAAAACCAATCTAGGATGCGGCGGTGCTGTCTTTCTGTAGGAGGACAGGTCATACTCCTCGTTAGGAAAACTTGCGTCTGTCTTCCAGGCGGAGAAATAAGCAATCCTGATGGCTACGAACTATGATATATTGTGAATAACCGGTGGAGGGGTCGAAACATTTGCATCTGTATCGACAGCCAAGCTTCACACATAGCCTTGTTGGACCCTTTTACGGCTTCCAAGCTAGTTCGAGAATGCAAGACTTCCCTGAAAGCAGTCTGAAGGCTAAATTCACTGAGTCTTGTCTGAGTCCCAGATCACAATGGAATCTTTGTAAATAAAATCGCGGATGAACTTACTAGGCGAGGCTCAGGGAAAGTTCTGGACCCAAACCTACGCTAGATCTTCCTGTGTCCTCGGTTAGTGCTTCCATTGACAGATGCAGATGGCATAACTCTTCAAACGGCAAACGAAAGCTTCCCGACGTCTCTAAGAGTCGGCCCGTTAGCCCTCACTTCTGCTAAACACTTAAACGTGCCGGGCATAAGTAATACAACACCCTGCGATGCTTGGTGTGAAAGTGATGAAGTGAATGTTCTGTTTCCGCCCACATCAGGCTGCAGGTACACGTCGTAGACGTGATGGGTCCTGAAACTGTAGGCACTTTATCACTGAAGCGCTTACTCATCTTTCTCCGAAAGACTGATAAATTCCATTAAAAGGAACATACAAGGAGTACAATGGATTAGTTCTTTGCCAGAGTACTCTGTTCTGAGAGTAAAAAAAAGAGTGAGGCAGATCACTAAAGCTCATAAGCAGATGCAAGATTTTTTTCTCAGAGGCAACCCAAGATAAACGGGTGCTAAGTACGCTTAAGATTCGTCGTTTTTTAGACAGGCCCTTCGGTAGTCGCGAGAATTTGCTTTTTCTGGTGATCCTTTTGCTGAAACTACAGCAGAATCCCAGTCCTATTGCCATTTAGATGATTTAGAAGAGTTGAAGTATTTCGTAATCTTTCAATAGAGTTCCTCCAATGGAAGTTTTTGTTACATTATTGCGGACGCTTATCCTCTATATGTCGGACAGATAGGATGTCGGAATATGACCCGCAAATCCTGCCAGTTTGACACGATCTTGTTGTAGTATCTGTCACAGTTCGTCCATTGGCGATGGTGGTACACAATGTTTATTCGATATGATGAGCAGTAAGAATAGTTACCGTCAAGAGCTTCTTGGTATTCTCAAAGTTCACTGTCGTAGGACGTTCCGGCTCATCATTTGCATGTAAGGCTAGTGTCTTTCCTCTATCGTGTATAAATTCCAAATCTAGTGTAAAAAGGTGTTTGAATGCCCCAGTGCCCCAGTGCCGCTGTTAGCACATGCAAGGATGGAAACGCCCTACTACCTGCTAAAGATAATGGCCAACTATTTCACGAACAGGAAGTTACGTATGACACAGATGAAGTTGCTAAATACTACAACATCTCCGTTGGGGTATCGCAAGGATCAGTGTTAGGTCCACTCCTGTGGAATCTAATGTACGACGGGGTGCTGCGACTAAGGCTGCCCGAAGGAATCAGTATCATTGGATTCGCAGACGATATAGCTATCGTAGTCGTCGCAAAACACGCCCATGAAGTTGAGTTAACCACAAACGCAGCCATTGTTCAAATAAAGCAGTGGCTCGAATCTGCGGGTCTCGAACTGGCGGAACAGAAAACAGAAGCCGTTCTTATTACGAGTAGGAAAACCGTGGAATATATCAATATTCAAATCGGTTAACAGAACATCCGATCGAAGGAAGCGGTAAAGTACCTAGGAGTGACGTTAGGCAACCGGCTACGGTTCAAACAACATGTGGACTACGTGAGGAAAAAAGCGTCAGCGCTACAAGCGGTACTCTCCAGAATACTACCGAATGTTGGCGGGCCTAGATACGCAAAAAGGATCCTCCTTGCTAAAGTGGTCAGCTCGGTTATTCTATACGCTGAGAAGGAAAGTAACAGGCCGGAAACTGTTAGCGGTATACCGACTCGCTGCACTACGGACAATAAGCCGCTATAGGACGATCTCGCACGTCACCGCATTTCTCATCGCTGGAATGATTCCCATCGACATCCTCGCGAACGAGATAAGGAGAATTTATCTTAGGAAAACCTCAATGCCAACTGATGCCAAGGCAATAAGGAGAACGAAAGTGGAAGAAAGGGTACGCTCTATAGCCATATGGCAATCTCGATGGGATAATGCCACAAACGGCAGATGGACTCATACCTTGATCCCAAAAATCGATGTATGAATGAACACAGCCCAAGGAAACTGCAACTATCACCTTACGCAGTTCATCTCTGATCATGGCGGATACCGCAAGTATCTATACAAATTTTACCATGACAACTCCCCCTTTTGTCCCGAGTGTCCAAATCAGGAGGAGAACGTGATGCACGCAATTTTCCTTTGCGGACGGTTCGCGGAATGGAGAGAAAATCTACCAGACCCCCCAGAGGTAATTAAGAGAATGGTGGAGTCGGAAGAATACTGGCTAAATATCTGCGGATTTGTAAAAACTGTGCAGACCGAGCTACGGAGAATAGAAGCCGAAAGAAGAGCGGCAGAACCAGCCGAACAAATAGAAACACCGGAGTAGCATGAATTGCTTGCCAGCCCAGCGAAATAATACCTAGCGGCAGTTCCGCGGGAAGAGTCATAGAAGTGTGCAGGGTGTGGATTAGTACGTAGGCTCACTCCTGGAAGTGTGCTTTAAAAGATTACCACATCCATTGGCGCAACCAAGGAAACAAAAAAAACTTGTAATGATTACCATTCTCAACTGAGTCTAGTCGTCTTCACTATTGCGCAATCGTGTTTTGAAAGACCTGGAGTGGAGCCCATCCATTTTCTAGTGAAAGAAATTGAGTTTTGCAACAAGTGAGATGCCTAAAGTGTTTCTAAACGAATAGCAGAAGGGTAATTTCTGGAAGATGATCAGCAAAATAGAAGACAATGTCAATGAACTGACTCCTTTGTTCAGTAAAATGAGGAGAGGCGATCGAGTGTCTCACTATTGGAAGAAAGACCTTCTTGTTCCACTGTATAAAGGCAAAAGCGACACGCAAAAATGTAACGGTTACTAAGTGACGATGCTATGTGGCATATAATGAAAATATGCTGGCAACGGAATATTATCACAGCCAATATCTCTTCGTCCTTTCCTGACTTTAGCCGGTGCTTTAAGTAGCACAATTGGCAAAATGCCATTCGGACCAGCACTGTGACTTTTTGATAAAGATGGAGCAAGTTTTGTACGCGCTCCAGCTATTACCTCCTGTTTCCTTGTTGAAACAAATAGATGGTAGTTTACCAACAGCACTCTGGTATTATAGAAGAAGTGACCACCTATGTTATTAACGCTTCCTTGGTTTTCTGTTTTTGATTGGGCTACATATTCTATAGCCTTTCGAGAGATCCTGATAAAGCTGATCAGTCCTCACCTATTTATGTGAATGATCAGATTGTTATGCCACTCCCCATTTCCGTTTTTAAATATAAAAACGTCATGAAGTAAATATAAAAAGGTTTAAACGAAAAGTGTGGGTTATTCAGTCTTATAAATAGCAACGGCCCAAAACTGAAAACCTGAGGTAAACCATATTCGACACTACAAGCAGTAAGTACAAAAATAAAGTAAGATTGGAATTGAAATCGCTTCATATAGAAGAATTATTTGAGTTAATTTCCAGACAAGCCAAAAAGAAAGAAAGGACTTTTCCGGGGCGAAATTAGGAAATTTCATTTTCAAACAGTGGCAACACTTCTTGCACATCATAGTACTAAATGCTAGAGATGTAGAAGTAAATGTATATGATGAGAGTGGCATGGGAAAACAAAAAAGTACGAAAAAAAAAATATATGATATCAACCCCTGTTTTGGGCGTAGAAGGGTAAGATCAAGGGTAAGCAGATATACGAATATTTTCGCATCGATTGCGAGGGTAGATTTGCAGAGTTACTGTTATTTGGTGTACGTAAAGTTTTGCTTAACAGAAATTAAAACTCGCACGGGGGTATATAAAAAATTTGGAGCGGGCAAACGATTTCGAAAGCAGAAGAAGCATCGCAGCATTGTGTGTCCTTCGAATGGCGTCAAAGTTCCGATACAACGAATCCCCCAGGGTCCTACGTAGGTTTATCTGAAAATATTTTACCATCAACAGTTTGCACCAGCAGACATTTAGGGAATTGTACCCATATTCGTGCCAAAGTTGTGCAAAGGAGGAATGTTTTTCTTTTTATTTTGGAAAATTTTCAAATCGATAATGTACTTTGTGGTCGTTTTTTTTGTTGTTGTTTTGGGCGGTTGGATGAATGTGAGGCAGATGGAGCTACTTTAGCATCCAGGACACGTTTGCACACGGCAGCACCTGAAGAATTCTTACATAGCCCCGACGGTATGTGATGGCTGTGGCATGGTTCAGCTATGGTGTGGCTGGGGTGAAGTGTGGTGGCCTGTGGTTTGCGGATGAGTGCTTAGCGAGTAAGCATATCTTTGAAGGAATTTTGCAATTTTATGGAGAACGAAGTTGGAATGGAGGCACGGATATATGGTTTAGCCTAATTCACGTGGGTACAATCCATGTATCATCGTCGCTCTGGCCGACACGATATTCGTTTCATTCGTTTTCGTTTTTTATAGCGGAAAAGACCCCGGATGGAATGCAAAATTTTATGCTAAAAATGGCATTTAACCGAGAAGGTGTAGATGAGGATACTCGTATCGTCAACATCATCATTACAGTGGTTTCTCGTAAAGAAGAAGGTTAAAGTGTGTAGGTACAGATGTGGCGGAGAGAAAAAACCAAAGCCATAGTGTGGACGTGTATATCAACGGGACTATCATTAGAGGCTGTGGGTTATATCATTTTACCACCTGTCTATTGCTGAGGGATACTTATGTGGCTTTCAATCAACGTGGTTGCTCCATTAGTGCTTGTTCTGCTGGGCACGTTCATGAAAGTTACTTAGAGCAATCTCTGTGGCAGACGTGATCATTTGAGTAGAACCAGTGGGTGCAGCACCACTTTATCCAGATGGAGTCTATTGAATCTTTTAACGAACACCATCTGCGTCTGGACAGAGATAAATTTGACGAGACAGAATATTATTTTAAACTGTGCAGGTACAGTAAACTTTCTAGAAGAGGTGATAGGGGAAAATATGCAGAAAAATGGAAACATTCAAAAAAGATGAGACGTAGAAAATGGAAGAGTTATATCTTGGGGGATGATGATACTTTACCTTGTGATGCCAAAAAAGTTGAGTCACTTGATCCTAAAAGCTAAAATTCTAAGCAAACTTACACGAGCGGAAGTTTAAAGGCAAAAATAAATTTGAATATAAAGCCAAGGAAGTCTCTGTTTTTTGAAAAGATGTTGGGATAATCCGGAAAATACGGAAATGTTTGCGTCAGCAGTTTTTTTGGTTCATAACTTTGAACTGAATTGAGTGGGAGTGCTGGTATCGTGGTAAATGCGAAGACTGTCTTAACATGAAATTCATGAGACATAATCGCATTCCTTTCCAAGGAGCGCTGAATCGTTAGATCGAAATCCCTCGGAAAAGTCTAGTAAGGGTTTCTAGTCGTCCCCTTGTAGGACATACTTGTGCATATCAACGAGCCTATCTCTAATAGGCACCAAATCACCTTTAAATCATTTAGTGCGCCAATCACATCCAGTCAAAAAACAAACAAAGTTGGAAAAGGTTCCTTTCCACGAGGATAGATTCGGCGGTGTTCCTTCGCTGAACATATCCTAACCATTTGTGTTTACCTCAGGACCGACGATCACTAAAAGATATTTTTCTTAAAACAACCAGAGGCCTTCTTGCCCACTTTTGATGAAGTTCTTGTAGTTGTAGTTCTCAGTTACCTTCTTGTTTACAAGAAACAGCGATTGGCAAGAGTGATTCTTCGTTTATTTTCGAGGGGTATGTCGTCCTTTGAATTATCAGCGGAGCCTAAGAACATAAACTTTTGTACTATGTACCTCAAAATTATAATTTCTTGTTGTGGTATCGATAGTGGGATTTGCGGATAATTCCCGAATATCCCGAATATTCTACTTTAGATATTCACATAGTACGATAGGAAGCATCTTGTACGCGATACGTGTAGAGGGTCTCCCTTCTTGACGAATCAAAGGATACCGAGATTCCATTCACCGAGCAAAGTTTTCATTCTTCCATAATTCGGTAGGGAGACCATGCTCCCTAATTGGTTTTAAGCCTCCCCGCTCCTCCATCGACATCAGTTCAGTCTTTTTTTCAGTTTCTATGCATTTTTATTTTTTCAACTTAAATTACTCTTATATGCTAAACAAAAAACGCTTAAAAATTAGCTTAAATTACTTACAAATAATCTTATTCTAACTTACTGGCCCCATGCGGGCACTCTAAGTTAAACCTAACACTTAAACTATGTCTTTCAATGAATCTTACAGTCTACTTTTATTTCTACTTTTACATTTATTACTACTAAAACTAAGAAAATAAATTTTAAGCAAAAACTTAGTATATGGAACTTTTTTTTAATTTTTTATAAAACTTAAAACTACTCGTAAAAGCCTACAAACTACCTAAAAATAAATCTTAATCTACTTACATCTAACACAAACATAGACATACATAAATATATATATACATAATATGTATATACATAATATATAAATACATGTATATATGTAGGGGAAGGTCGTGTACCTCGGAACGATTTCAATAATCTAGCATTTTTCTCTTTTACTTCTTAACCTGTGCTAAAAAAAAGAATTCACGCAGCAACAAAAACATATTATCTCCCTAAAAAAGGTTTGAACTTATTGTTGAAGTGCATAGTTTTTAAGTAAAACATTAAAATTAATTAAGTTTGCCATCGTTCCAAGGTACACTTAGGTAGTGTACCTTGGAACAAGGGGGTGTGTACCTTGGTACGGTTGAGATAAAAGTCTCAGATCTTTAGAAAACAAACATAACTCCAGCTTTATTATTTAAAATTAAGTTAAAAACAAAACAACAAAAAATAAAAAAATTAGTAAAAATAAATTGTAGATTCAGGTTGACTTACACAAGAAAATTTCGTTCTTAAACCTTCTTGCCTCTTGCTAACTGGAAAATTTCTTCGATGGTCCTCCTATTTTCTATTGACGTGGTGTTTGCTTTCGCATGTCTGAATTTAGGAATTCGTGGAATCACCGGCAGCTCAAAAGTTTCATCATCGTCTGATTACTCGTTCAAAACTTTTTTCTTCGCTGAATTTGGCTTTTTAGTGGTCTTGAATTTTGAGCTTCCTTCGGCAACTATGTTTACTCTAAACGAGTATCACACCTACAACGAAGCCGAGCCGACCACGACAAATTTTTTCGCCCATAACGTGCCTCCCTTGCCAGCGCTTAAACCATCCTGCCTCATACCTCCACCCCACAACATCCCTCTTACATTTTACTACCAGAATGTAAGAGGTCTTCGCTCTAAAACCAATGCTGTCCTACGTCAATCGCATGCTCTTCCCTTTGATATTTACGCCTTGACCGAAACCAATTTGATTCCGGACATAAAGAACCAGGAATTGTTCCCTCCTACTTTTAATGTTTTCCGCGACGACGATCCTACCCGCACAAATAAAGATTCCCCCTGTCGAGGCGTCCTACTGGCGATGGACAACAGCCTTAACTCTTCCCCCATTACAATTTCTTCATCCTCTAAAGCCGACTTTGTCGCAATAAAAATATCACTGCCTCTCAAGTCCCTTTACGTTATATGTTGCTATATCCTACCAGCTCAACCTATCGAATCTTACCAATTTGTTATTGATGCGATCGATCATTTAATTGACCTGTCAGACCCTATTGATGATATCCTTATTTTTGGCGACTTTAATCTTCCTCAACTACAATGGACTCCATCAGATGATCAATCGTTTTTCATCGCTTCAAATGCCAACTCAGCTAAGGAATGTCTCTTCGTAGATCGCTTAACAGACTCCAGTCTATGCCAAGTCAGTGGTATATCCAATTTTATGGGCAGGCAATTAGACCTTATTTTCACAACAGATCCAATTAACTCCTCAGTCTCACTTTGTCCCCTATCTCTCTCAACAATCGATAACTACCATCCCCCCCTTCTACTTTCATTTTTTCATAACTCTTCATTCCAGTCCACTCCCCCCACAACTCTTTCATCCCACGACTTTCATAAAGCAAACTTTCACAAAATCAGTGAATATCTCAGCAGATCCCTCTTTAACTTTCACAACCTAAGTATAAATGATGCCTTATCCATTTTTTATAAAGAAATATTTAATTCTTTTTCCCTTTACGTTCCGTTTTCCCGCCTTAAAACATCATCTAATAGTCCTCCCTGGTATAATCGCAAGCTTCGTTCCTTACGAAATCAGAGAAATAAGTTATGGGCTGTTTTCCTGCGTACCAGATCTTTTACCAACTATTCCAACTATCTTGGTGCTTATCTTCATTTCACCGAACTTTACGATTCCCTTTACCAGGGCTACCTTAACAATGCGCAAGTCAACCTTATAAACCACCCTAAGTCCTTTTTCCAATTTGTTAACTACAAAAGAAAGTCCGATGGTTACCCGCCTTCCCTCTCTTTCAATAACAGGTCATCAACCGATCCACTCACCAATGCCAACCTATTTGCCACCTTTTTTAAACAATCCTTCACCAACGACTCCTTTGTACCAGATCCATCCTATTTTAGTTACCTACCGAACTTCTCCAATGGCCCACTTCTCTCTCATATTTTTGATCCGTCTTATATCGAACATAAATTACACCAACTCAATGACGAATTCACACCCGGCCCAGATGGCCTCCCTGCCATATTTCTTAAAAAATGTTCTTCCTCTCTTTCCCTTGCCCTTTCTAATCTCTTCCGCCTATCCCTTTCACAAGGAGAATTTCCTCAGGTTTGGAAAACCTCCTTCATAACCCCGACCCACAAGAAAGGATCAAAGAATGAAATAACCAACTATCGTCCCATCGCTAAACTCTCCCATATACCCAAACTCTTCGAAAGTATTTTGTATGAAGCTCTAAGCTTCCAATGCAAACCACTTATTTCCCCTAGACAACATGGCTTCTTAAAGGGTAGGTCAACCACCACAAATCTCGTTGAATTCGTATCCTTTGCCCTCTCTGCCCTAGAGAATGGCAATGAAGTCGATGTAGTTGCAACCGATTTTAGCAAAGCCTTCGATAAAATCTCTCATCGGTTAATTATCTTTAAATTGTCTGCCCTCGGCTTTGAACCCATATTGTTAAAATGGATATCCTTTTACCTCGAAAACCGTTTTTACAGTGTTCGTTTTAGGTCAGCCCAGTCCGCTCCATTTTTGGCCACCTCTGGAGTTCCACAAGGCAGCCATCTCGGTCCCCTTCTTTTTATATTAACCATAAATGATCTCGATATGATCATCAAACACTCGTCTGTCTCCCTTTACGCCGAAGATACCAAATTTTTCAAAACCATTTCCTCTCCCCATGACTCTTTCCTCCTTCAACAAGATCTTGATAGTTTCTCGATCTGGTGCCTCAAAAATTCTTTGGAACTTAACATCGCCAAATGCCAATCCATCACTTTCTCACATAAGCGGAACCAATCTCCTCCCCGACTCTATCTTCTCCATAACCAACCTATCTCCTCCGTACAGTCTCTTCGCGACCTCGGCATTTTGTGTGACAGCGAGCTCAACTTCCGTTTACATATGGATGAGATAATCCTCAAAGCCAACTCTGCACTAGGTTTTGTAAAACGGTGGTCCAAAGAATTCACCAACCCATACGTGACCAGGTCCCTATATATTACCTTTGTTCGCCCCCTCCTAGAGTACGCCAGTCAAGTATGGTCCCCATATCATCGTGTTCATATCTCGAGAATTGAAAGCATTCAGCGTCGTTTTCTTCGATTTGCTCTTCGAGGTATGCCCTGGGACGATCCTTTTAATCTGTCCCCCCTATCAAAATCGTCTCAACCTTATCAACTTAAACACCCTCGAAGATTGCAGAGATGCAGCAGAGGTTCTCTTCATTAATCGACTCCTTTCAGGTCACGTTGAATGCGCGTCCCTTCACAACTCCATTTTCCTCAACACTAACCCTCGTAATCTACGTACCCCTCGACTCTTCTATCTACCAACCCACCACACCACCTATGGCGCGAACGAACCAATCTCCCGTATGCTACGTCAAATCAACTCAAACCCTACCGTCTTTGATTTCCACCGCACCACTCCCTACCCCAAATCCGTTCTCCTTCACCGCTCCAACCAACCTTAGTTTTAAGTTTTAGTTTAAGTTTAATTTGTAAGTTATAGCTTGTATTAAGCCGAATAAATGGGGGCGTTCGCCCCCACCAAAATTAAAATGAATTGACTTTCGAGCTTCCTGTAGCAATTTCTTCCTTCTCAGGAGTGTCCGTAAGAATCCTAGTTCTTCCCCTCTTTCTTCCACGTGCAATAGGATCCTTTCTTGGTGCAGCTTTTGGAAATGGCCTTATTTGCTCTGGTGATACGAAATTTATCGAAGGAACCAATACTGCAGAGGTCGCTGTGGATGTTCCTGGTCTTTGTTCATCTGCAATTATAAGGTCATTTGCATTTTCGGTGGGCATAGCAGCTGGTTTTTCAGGACAT
This sequence comes from Volucella bombylans, assembly GCA_949129095.1. Classification (NCBI taxonomy): domain Eukaryota; kingdom Metazoa; phylum Arthropoda; class Insecta; order Diptera; family Syrphidae; genus Volucella; species Volucella bombylans. Next base: position 353,467,086 of record OX422140.1, on the reverse strand, counting down.
GGTCGATCCGTTACGAAGCTACTAAGGAATTCATCTTCGTTGAAAATATCGTGATTGAAGGGATATATTCCTGTTACTTTAAATCCTTTAACGATGTTTTGCTTTCGGATAAGCCTGGCCGACAATTTGTGCTACATTGTAAATTGACATTGGTTTTCCTGGGTTGTTCAGCATCCATTCACTTGCGGCTTTATTGTAGTAAGTTTTATACGGTCCAAATACCGTTCTATCCAGAGGCTGCATTTTGTGGGAAGTATGCGGCGTCAGAGTCAAAAGAACAACTCCATGTTTTCTGGCGAGATCAATGGCCTGCAGAGATATGTGGCTATCATGGTTGTCCATTATAAGCAAAACTTTTTCATCTGGTGTTGGCTTTGAATGTGCTATAAAATGTACGAGGAACTCAATAAACAGTTGCTCGTTTGACCAGCCGGAAGGATTAGCACCACCAATACACCCTGCTGGAGCACCCTTAAGCATATGTTCCTTGAAATGAACTCTGGGGAATATCAACATCGGCGGAACATGATTTCCTATTGCATTAATAGCCGCGACCATAGTGGCATTTATTCCTCTTTCTCCCGAGGTCATGCTTCCTATTTGTTTTTCACCTTTGGCAGCTAAAACTTTCGGTGGGACGTGAACCGTTGAATTTCCAGTTTCGTCAAGATTGTAAATTCTACTTGGGTAAAATTTAAAACGGGAATAGCAATCTTCCAAATTGGTAAAAAATTGCCAATCATCCACTCTTTGCCAGCTGCTTCGTTCTTTATCCACGACTCCGGAAGAATTTTTCCATTTGCTTTTGCAAAACTAAAGGCCAATTTGGTTGTATCAATTTTCGATAATCCATACTGCAGCTTTGCTGCTGTGGTAAGGTATTCAACCAAGGCAAGTTCTTCTTCATCATTAAGCACTTTTTTGTGTGCAATTTCTGAATGGTATTTGAACGTTGCATCGCCAGATTTCCGATGCATTTGAAGATGACGCAACAAAGTTGTTTTGGAAATACCGTGGTCTTTTGCAGCTCTGCCGATTGTTTCCTTATTGTAGAGAACATCGTTGATAGCTTCCTGTAAGGCATTTTCATCCAAAGGAGTTCTTTTAACACCTTCCTTGCTGCAAGGCATATTCAGACTGCGGCAATGAAAAAAAAAACGTAGATGAGTCATGGCGAAATAAAATCTCATTTTGTTTTTAGTAATGTGATTGTACCTTGGAACGGTCCAAGGTACAATTCAAGTGCCGTTCCAAGGTACAAAACATCGATATTTCTTCTTTAATCACTTTAATCTTTTAAATTCGCACTAAATCGGGCTTGCCGTTTCTTATTCACCAACACAATACTATGCCTTATTCACTAAAAGCGCAATAATTCGATTCCAGCTGCTCTCAGCTGTACTACACGTTTCCCAAAAATGGTTGAAAAAAAACTTTTAGTGTGCGAAAACCGGATTTTCTTGTTTTTTTGCACGTCCGTCGCTAACCGAGTATGATGACAGAACGAAACAAGCTGCAACATGAATGCCCTTCAGACGTTGTGGAACCTTTTTCTTAGAATAAGATAAAAATTAAAAAAACAGCAATCGTTCCGAGGTACAATCGTTCCAAGGTACATGACTTTCCCCTACATATATTTTTTTCATTTTTTTTTTTTTTTTTTTTTTGGTTTTTATATATTTTTTTCCCCTTAAAACTAACTTAATCATACCTAAAACTATGTAAGCCGGCCATGGCTAAAAACAAAAAACCAAATTAGGCTGACCCGCTTTGCCTCAGATGAAGCTATCTATTACTTTATTACTTTAGGCATTCGACGACGAAGCATCCTCTCCTTCAACTAGCCACCAAAAGTGTTGGTGCTGCTGAGCAACATCCCTCATGTCGCGACTCCCTACCACCCTACTGAACCGGAGACGCTCTGCACTGCCATGTGCGACGTTTCTGTCGTAGTTGAGTTGCCTGTCCGCAGCTGTTCGAGCGACGTGGAAGATTAGCGGCACCGCCAATCTGTCCTGGATCAACCCTTTGCTATCTAGATAGAGGAACGCTTCTGGAGGAATAAAGCCGTCAAAGCGAACTCTCTCGTGATACATATAATTGGGGTAGTAAGCTCCAGATATCAGGTTATTGGACGAGGTCATTGGTCTTTCAATATACCCTTGAGTCAACTTAATGACGGAATTGTCCACTCTTATTAGGTTCGCCCTATTGTACAAGACCTCATTGGGATAGAATTTTATGTACTGAGACTCTGGTGTTCTGTATAAGCGAAGACAAGTCCTAAGACAAGCCCTCTCAAACACCCGAATCTTTTCCAATAAACTTTCTCTCACGTTGAACCACACGGGACATCTAAACACAAGCATGGGCCTGATAAGGGCCATGTAACAGATCACCTTCACCCTCGCATCGAGTTGGCTGTTATAAAACAGTCTCTTTGTAAGGGCAAAAGCACCTTTGGCTCTGGCCAGAGCAACATCTATATGTTTGTTAAATTACAGATATTGATCTAGAAAGATCCCAAGGTATCTGACTACATTTCGACAAGCAAGTGGCTGCCCGTTCTGCCCCACGATCGAGAACTTTTGCCAATTCTTTCTGGTATCCCTAGAGGCCCCAGACAAAGGCGTCCTAAACAGAATGGTTTCCAACTTCTGAAAGTTGATTTTCAGCTTCCAGTCATCGCAAAATCGTCTTATCTTATCGAAGTCACGCTGCAAAAGTATATTAATGACCTCAATCTTTGGACCTGATCTGTACGCGATTATGTCGTCTGCGTACGCTATGGCATGCTGAAGTGAACCTATCAGATCACCTGTGTAAATGTTGACTAGGATCGGCGAATTCACCGCACCTTGTTGCAGACCGTTTTTAATGTTAACTGTTCCAGCAGAAGTCATATCGTCATTCTTCACAATGAACTGTCTACTGGGGAGCATATCAAAAAGAATATACAGCAGTGGTTTACTGATGCCCAACCTACCAGCTTGAAAAAGAGTCCTTCTAACCATACGGTATCGAAGGCTTTCTCCAAGTCAATCAAACAGGCACCAGTGCACTGGTTCTTGCCTTTGTTCCATTGGATATCAGAAACCAGTTTAGACGCAGCATGAATAACATCATGCCCCGCCTTGAAACCGAATTGATTATCCGGAACTATATGTTTGTCCTCAACCCACTTAGTCAGGACTCTATTGATCACCTTCTCGAAAACCTTACTGATGTTTGGAAGAAGACTAATCGAGCGGAGATTCGCCGGATTGGAAGTGTCTTTATCCCTTTTGGGGATGGGATGTACCACCGCAGTTTTCCAATGCGCTGGACAATGTGCATTATTCATTGCATTGATAAACAGGGTGGTATAAATGTTTACCGCTTCTAGAGGGAGATGTCGAAGCACAATGTTCGGTATTTCATCGGTTCCCACTGATTTCTTACTTCTAAGCGATTCGAAGATCGTTTGGAGCTCCTTCGAAATGAACGGTGGTAGTACCATTTCATTGGTGATGACATTATTTGCCATATTCTCGTCATTGAACTGGGTGAAACCCGAGCTTTCGAATCGCCAATTCACAATTGCATTTTGAAGGTAGAAATTGTGCACAAGGACTGGATTCTCCAGATCGTGGTTCGGGCCAATGATAACATTCGCCTTGTACACTTCCTGGAAAGTCGCTCCTATAGCCTCTACCTGCTCCTGCGGATCCTCGATCACAAAGAAGTTGTCATCATCAACAGCCTCATTTGGATCTATGCCCGCTGCTACCAGTATTTGTTCGTTGTTCGTCGTTCGGGCGATTTTAAGACATGGAAGGTCGTTGTGATCTTTCCTCCGAAATATTTTATTTATTTGCGGGAACATATTCGGGTTGCTGGTGTTTACAGCCCGAATTTTATTGTTCCAATACAAACTTACAGCTGCTCTGTAATTTTCTTTTATTAATGTTTGGAGGTTTTTAATCGACGACTTCAGTGTCATGATCTCCGGGTTATGTCTGTCAGTAAACTGTCTGTACAAGGTTTTTAGTCTTGACAGCAGTCTACTTTTATGTCGGTGCAGTGCGTCAATAGTTGCGTTACGGAATAAGTTTTCTTCGTCAGTGTGTTGGTACCGAGGTATCGTTTTGTCCATTGTTCGTGTGATTGTCTCGTCCATTAGTCTTAGATACCTGTCAATTTCCTCGTTTGACGGATTTCTGTTGGACGGAGAGTAGAGCGAATTCGAGGAGATTGCTCTAGTCAGTGTTCTGGTGAAGTGTGTCAAACGCACCCTACTAGGAATGCCTAGGAATGCCTTTGAACAAACTCATCCAATTCGGTGCTGAGACCGCAATGATCACTGTCATACACGAAAGTGCGTAGACAGTTTGTAGTTTGTTGGTTAGTGGATGTCATTTGTATTCGTGAGTCGAAAAGCAGAAGATCCAAATAGGACCCGTGTCTGGGAAACGACGGACCATCCGTCGCCTTAAGCCCGAGTCGATACATTACACTGTGCTGACCCCATAAATTGAATAGTAGGTTCCCTCTAGTATTTGGTGTATTATTTCCCCAATCTCTATGTTTGGCATTGAAATCTCCGCCGATAATAAAATAGTTGTCTTCCAATTCTAGCCTCAGGAATCGAAAAAGCGTCTCGAGCTCTGAGACGAATAAGGTGGATTGAGTAGCCTTAGGTGCATAGACAGACAACATGTACAACCGCTTTCCACTACGGAGATGGATATACACGATACATGCTTCCAGCACCTGGAACCTACGTACTACACGACTGTATACTCTTTTCCTCCATCGACCTCTTCTGGGCCAGGTGGATAGATTTGCTGTCGATTATCGTCCACCTTGAATGGATTATTTGGCTTGCCACTGACTGTGACCATACTATTACGTTCCCAATGTCCTGTTTGGTATTTGATTCTACAAATCCTATTCACTCTTTGGATAACTTGCAGACATCATAATACAAATTGTAAACACTAGGTTAGGCAGGTGCATTCTCCGTTTAGTGAAAATAAACGACTCATGCTGGTTCACCAGCTTATTGTCTAATTGCTATATAAGCAAAATTACAATTTAAGGCTTTCATTTCTGGGTAATAATCAACAATCAATTGGAATCAACAATTCAAACACATATAGTGTATTTCAATAATCACACTTCCCCCCTCCAGCCGTATGAAGTATGAGTGCAGAGAATGAGTACCCACCATATGGAATGGCGCCAATGCAAAAGCCGGCACTATCAGCTCGAGGAAAAGAAGGACGATCAATATTTAGAGCAGTATTTCAAGAGGGATTACTTTGAGAAGATAGCAGCACTATACTCCAAATATCCGGAGTAAAATACTAACTGTCTTGAAGTGCATGCAGTCGAAGGAACAGATTCCAGAGTTGAACTGATCAGGCACCAAGGGGTATCAGTCAAGGCGACGAGACGTGTTGCACAACGAATGGCATCAGCAGAACCACAACAATCTAAGGCAACAATGTAAGGCAACTAGAAGTTTTAGATAGATATGGGACAATCATTTCTCAAGGTTATTAAGAGATCACCACCAGCAACAATCAGGAGGATGAATATTTTGACGCCCAAGCTGAGTGTCTAAGAGCTTCCATTTTCCATCAAGATGCAGTGGACTAACTCAGAGGTGACAGCATAGAAGGTGTAGAAGGAGTGGAACTGCCAAAAATCACCGTACCAACATTTGACGGTAAATAAACCAAGTGGATGGAATTCAAGGATCTGTTCACTGAACTAATTCACAAACAAGCCATGAATACTGCAGTATTTAAAGGCTAACCTGGATGGGGCACAAAGCAAATTCCTACAGGATTTCCCTACCACGGACCATAACTACCAAGTAACCTGGGAATTGACCGATACGAAAAGAAACCGACTGATCACAGCAGAGCACCAACCAAACCGCTGGTGTAGTGAAACGGCTGTTGAGATCGATGTCAACAACTCCGATTCGCTAGTATTGCACTTAATTCTTCAAAAACTAGACAAAGAGAGTAGCCGACTATATGAATAGTCGGTCAAGTCTAGCAAGGAACTCCAAACGCTCTCCGACTTTTATGAGTTCCTGAAGTCACGATATCAGACATAGGAAGCGATTAATGCGACAAGTGACCGACCACGGCAAACGAGCCTGATGGACATCAACTTCCTAGCAATGTGTCATTATTCAATACCAATGGACGTATGTCCATTCCAAACTACTATTGAGGCTGTTATCCTGCCAAAAATAAGCGAAGCGCAACAGACGGCCTATTTGGAAGTCGATGGATGGAACATGTCACCACATACACCATTAGCAGATCCTGAATTCCACCGATCCCAAAGGATTGATTTGTTGCTAGGTGCGGAGTTATACATGGAGCTCATACTTACGGGACAGACTGAGATTGGCCCCTCCTTACCCACACTGCAAAATAGGCATTTAGGGTGGATAGTAGCGAGAAGAGAAAACTCGTGTAGGCTGTCTGTCCATAAGATGAGAAGCTGTAACATCGCCACCAAGCATACAACCAGCTCGAGAATTTCTGGGTGCTGCAACACCACATCCAGGAGAATACTCCGACTTCGCAAGAGGGGTTAGAATGTGAAACCCACTTCCAAGGCACCGTTAGAAGAGCAGAGATGTAATCATGCACCGAATTTGCATGGGATCCAGAAGCAGTAGGCCATTTCGAAGCTATAGCAATGAAGAGGTTCCTCGCCTTAAAGAGGAGACTGCTAACACAACCCGAGCTTCAGGAGCAGTATAAACAGTTCATGAAGGAATATGAAGAAGAGGGATACATGACAAGCATGAGCAGATGCGGTGTTTTGCCAAATAGTTATTTCTCCCTCATCACAAGATGTCGAAGCCAGACAGCTCAACTACCGCACTCCGAGTGACGTTCGACACTTCGGCAAGGACGGCCACTAATCCATGATGATCGGACCGAACGGTCCAATCCGATCTTTCACCATCATGACAAAATTTCGAGTAAACTAATATGTCGTTGCCACCGACATTCGGCAAATGTACTGGCAAATACTTAGAGATGAATCACATCGGGAATATCAAATGATTTTTCTGGAGAGCTGCTACAACAGCTAGCTGAGGAGAATACCACTAAAACTCCAAAAGCAGAAGAGGTCATCATCGATGAAACGTATTTCGATCACATCTGAACGATGATTACAACTTATTACGATGCTAACACAAGGAAAATTCGAATTACGTAAGTTTTGGGCCAATCATGCAGCAATGCTTGCATATATTCCAGAGGAACATCAAGAGAAGACACTGTCTATTAACCAACAAGATGTGGTCAAAACCTTGGGACTGATTTGGGAACCAACGGGCGACATATTTCTTCTGCTGCCTAGATAACTTCAGTGATTCGAAACCCATTACGAAACGAACTGCTTATGCTGAAATATCAAGGTTGTTTGATCCACAGGGCATCATAGGCCTGGTTGTGGTTTTGAGAAAATTATTCATGCAAGAACTATGGATATCCATCGTAGCGTGGGTGGAACCATTACCGTGGGAACAACCTAACAAATGGGAGGCATACAAGGTGCAGTTGAATGCATTGAGTATGGTTCGCATTCCCAGATACGCACTCCTTCCATGAGCAGCGGTCATTCAACTAAAGGCATTTTCGGATAGCAGCATGTCAGCCTTTGGCAGCAAGTAACATCCAGACATTAAATCCAGAGTAGAGCCATTGAAAACAATGACACTGGCACGACTGGAGCTGAGTGCTGCAATGCTAACTATAGATCTGGTAGATCGGGTAATGAGAATATTATGCAGAACGATCGACATGGTCAACTATCACACTCGCAACACTACAGTGCTCTCGGGGAGCTCTTCCCCTTCCGACACATGGGAGACCTTCGTAGCAAATAGCGTTGCTCGCATTCCAGCCTTGCCTAATCAAGAACAATCGAACCATATTCATTTATTTATTTGTTTATGCCGCCCAACTATTGGACGCATCAATTTGGATGCAGCTTTCTTTTCCTCGAAGAGTACCCGATTCACATACAAATTTTGTCCTTCTTCGCAGAGCCACATTGTATGCCTCTTCTTTCGCTGCATGCAGTCGCAACGCCGGCGGTCTTAGACAAACTAAGGCTCTCATTATAGTTGTCGCGTGAAACACATATTTGGCATCTTGAATGGCTTGCTGACAATATCGCTACTGGTCTTCTGCGCTGCCAGATGGTAAAAAAACCTCTAACAGTGTCTTGTGAGTCCACACTCGCACCTTGGCTATTAAAACTATCGCAAAACCAAAACACTTCGGCAGCGTTCTGGTCCCTCAATAGATTTTCAGGCGTGAGAACAGCGTGCAAACTCCGATGATATCTCGCGAAGATAAAAGAAGCGGATTTTCACTTGACTCAATATTTGCAGTTATATTGTAGGTCAGTATATTGTAGGCAAGTCTCCTTGCTAAGTATTGAGCGAGCTGGTGGGAATAGGTGATCGAGTTTCGTATGTATCTGACGTCCGCTGAAAAACTTTGCTGGACATTTTCCATCAACGATTTGGTGTTGAAAGGAAAGGGTTAATTGGTTTTTGTGCTGTATCTCTCCGAGTTTTGTAAGCCCGCGTTTAAATGTCTCAACGAACCATACCGCCTGGCCATTTGATTGAGGCTAAACCCGCGAAGTAGACGTCACCATGGTATTTCTACACTTGGCCATGGATGAAGAGTCACACATTAGGGGTAATTTGCTTGCTTCATTGATGCATTGATAAATGCTATCACAATGTTGGGCCAGCATACGAAACTTCTAGCTAGATTTTGTCTATGAATTGTCCAAGGTAGTTTTGTTAAAGTCGTGTGCGTACCTGTTGTCGGTGCCAGAAGTGGTTTTGTGATCAGTCTGGAGCACAAACTGCCGTTCGTATACCATCGGATGAAACTTGGTTACGAACTCTGGCTGTAATTTTTTTCCTATGAAGTTTTGAGAAACAAACGCTCCTCGACCGTTTTTGTCGAGCAGAGAGTAACTTAATTATGCACTGATTGGTTGTGTAAATAATTCAGTACGAACTACTGGATATTCCAACAGCACAACGCTTCATGAAGCTCGTCTAACACAACAATTGTTACATGATCAGGTTTTGAAGATAATTTTTTAACAGTAATGGCGTCTATACTAGCCAGACTTGAAAGTGTGGAAACATTGAAGTCAACGCTTAATCGGGAAAGGTAACAGAATGATGACTGACGCGATCATCTGCGATAGAGGCATCTCTATCTTCATAGCAGTCAAAGTCATCTGCTAATTGTTTGGCTGCTCGTGTCCTGTGAAATGTGTTAAATGTCAGAACATTCCAATGAAGAGTCGTCAGTCAGTACATGGAATACCGCAAAGACCATTAATTTTCATCAATTACATGAACGATATGTTGGTAGTCCACAAGAAATGTACAGTATTTGCCTCCGCATACAGCCGTTGTGGTACTAAGATGTTAAAAGTGCCGAAAATATTTTACAGAGGCAATTCAACTCTTTCACGGCATGGTGCCATGATAATAGCCTTATATGATAATTAACTTAAAAAAAAAAACTAAGATCCGTTCGGATTGCTTGCACAAGGTCCAAAGCCATTTGTTACTCCAAGACAATGACGAACACGTATCAACGTAGGAGTCATAGTTGACTATAACTTCAAATGGAACAAGCAGGTAATTGCATTGACGAAAAAACTTAGGCGATCTGCCCGCGCTCTATTCCACTTAAGCTACAGATGTCCATCAGAAGTTTTCGGGCAATGTTACTTCAGCGTGATGGATTCTCACAGGTATTGAATCATGGCGTGGGGAAATGCCTCCCAGCCCTGGAAACTCAACATGCTTCATTGCAGTATTCAAAAGTTAATAAAAAAATCGCAACGACAACATTGATGTTATCAATAATCTACCAGAATGATCGTCATCGTCGACAGCTTCGCGACCTTTTCTTAAGAGTGCATGCCAATCGTAAACCACTGTGTTTTCTTTAGACCATCGTTCTATTCAACATTTTCAATTTGTCCTTAGTTTAATTTTTAACACAAAATTTAGCGAAAATTCGTTGCTCAGTTTTTGTGTCCATCTCGAAAACGCCGATAAGAAAAAAAGATCGATATAAACACAACGCTGTACTTTCCACAAATTACATGCTCTGACTCTAAAATTTGGTGCGAATGTCACGGACAGCTATACCAGTGTAGCAGAAAAAAATCAATTCAAAACGGTCAAACAGAAGCGCCACACGTTGGCTATTCCAGGAACTTTTTATGCAATGTGTTATATACAAATTGTAACAAAAGATTTTAGTAAAATAAAAATTCTATTTTATTTAATTTACGATTTAAACATTTAACAAACTCTCAAGGATGTCCTCAACTAATCAATTGTTTACAATTTTCTTTCGTTTCAGCAATAAATATAAATACATCATAAATATTAAAACTAATCAAAATAATACAAAATCAAAACAAAAACTTACATTACTCGTAATTCGAAAAAAATAAATAAAACAAACCTCAAACAAGGAACCCTGTGTTCAAGCCTTTTCACCAAATCGCACAACATAAAATCGTAAATCATAGCAATAACCATCTGGTCGTGGATTCATTCAAATCTTCTCCGCCAAAATCAAGCTTCCTTCGTAATTCAAAAAAATAAAAAATAAAAATACCAAAGTGCCAGATAGCACGTATCGGCGTAAGTTTTATCCTTTGAATTAGACTACGGTGAAATTTATTTCATTCAAAATTTCGAAACTTTAGCATTTGTGTGGGTGTGCAGGTGTATCTGTGTGTGCCTGAAAGAGTGTGTATTCGCGTAGGTGGGTGGCAATAATGTGGAGCAGCACAATATCGCCGACAAACTCGAAAAAATTACTTATTGGCAGTACACGAAGCGTTGATTATGTTGGTGATAGTGCGACAACAACAAAATCAACAAAAATCTCTATCGCAATGGAAATTCATATCCAGAATAAGTGTATCTCAGCATAGCGCATCACTCTGGAGGGTGGTGCGGAGCCCCCATGGCTGCAGGGCCCCCTTAAAGCGGCGTTTTTGGGGGCCTCAGGCGTTGGCAAAACAAGTATTCTACAGGTAAGTTATTACAATTATGAACAAATTTCCTTTTTCCTTTTCCATTTTCCTCTCTATTTACTCGTATTTGTGGGAATTTTTGGGGAGACTTATACCGATTTTAGGGTGAAGAAAGTTGAAAATGAAAGACCTTGCTGCTTTGGTGATTTCAGATCCCGAGTGTTACGCATTGAAAATATCAAGGTATAAGATTCCATTATACATTTTCTAATAAAACACTGGCTTATCTATTGTATAAAAGTCATTAACATTTTTTTTATATTTTATTTCAACAAATTATCATTTTCTGAGTCACAATAAAAATAAACCGTAAGGGTACTCACTACAATAAAAGCTGCAAGTAAGCAGACTAACAGAGTCCCCAAAGTTCTTTTTCTTTTGATTTGCGTTGGAAGGTGGAAACATTGCATGAGGCACCAATGGGCCGACGACTATTGGTAGTGCCGGATTCTTGCCGGCTAAAACCACCTCCACCTGAACAAATCGATTTGTGTCCCTCATGGTACCGCCTTAAGGTACAGTTTCACAATACGAATACGCACAGATTGCGATGTTTTCATTACTTTTAAGCAGAGATTCTCTGAAACAGCCATGTCCCCCCTTCAAACTGAGTCAAACAGAATTTTATTCCATATATCGATGCTTGGTATGAGACGATATACGAACTGGGGAACATATCGCGAAAATTTAGCGGTCAAAGCTGTATTGGTGCCGTCCGCTCCCCTAACGCAGACAAGACCCAATTCCAATCTGCGGTAAAATGGTGCGTACCATGGTGGAGTGAGAACCTAGAAACTATTCGGAAAAGAGTGAGAAAGCTTTTCAACAAATCCAAAAGCACCGGGACTTGGGAACAATATATTGTAGATCCCTTTTAATCTACTACAACAAAGAGTTGCAAATATCAAAGAGAGCCCCCTGGTATGCTTACTGCGGGAAACTCGAAGCAGTTACTGCGGTAGGACGACTCCTTAGATACCTCTCCCAAGATCATTCAAATTGCTTATCAAACTAGGGGGCAGAATGACACGAGACCGTAAGGAAACCCTGAATAACTTGATTCAAATTCACTTCCCAGGGTTTTCTAATATTGACATTTCTTATGGACAGTCAACGGAGGTTTCACTTCCTAGAATCCCCAGCATAATCAACAGTATAGCCGGAAAACTCTTTAGTCCGGATAAGCTTAAGAGGGCTATCAACTCATTGAAACCAAACAAGGCACCAGACAGAGACGGAATTTTTTCAGCTCTGTTTCAAAAAGCGCTAGACTTCCTTATACCTACTCTAATAGGCTTATTTAGGTCCAGCTTCAACTTGGGCTATATATCACGCGCTTGGAGGGAGGTCAACGTGGTGTTTATCTCCAAACCAGGCAACTACCTAAATCATATCGTCTTCTGAGCTTGACATCATTTTATCTGAAAACAATGGAAAGAATTATTGACGTCCATATCAGAGAAAGCTTAAAAAATATCTTGTCTCTGCACCCATGTCAGTACGCCTTTCAGAAAAGCAAATCGACGGAAGGTGCTCTGATAAAGCTGACACTTGAAATTAAAAGCTCCTTCCGCTGTAAAGGAATTTCACTTTGCGCATTTCTTGACATAGAGGGTGCTTTCGGCAACACTAGATACGACTTCATATCAAATGCTTTGCTCCATAGGAACATCGATCAACCCACCATCAACTGGGTCAAAGCGATGAAAACCGAATGGTTACTACTTCATCAGGGCCGACTTCGGTATGAGTACCAACCGCAAGAACTGTGGTCTTTGGACGTAGATGGCTTTCTTAACAAATTAAGCAACTTAGGCTACCACACAATTGGTTATACCGGTGACCTAATTATCATCATTAGGGGCAACCCAAATAAGGCTGTCATAGTTCCTTTCACTAAAAGAAGAAACATAAACTTGGGTATAGTTTCACTTCACGACACAATCGTTGAGTACTCCGACGAGGGAGTAATACTAGACACAAAACTCAACTGAAACTCTCACTTAAACAACAAAATAACTAAAGCAACCAACGCTTTGTGAGCCTGCCGTCGCATGTACCTCTCCAAAGATCACTCACTGGATCTATACAATGTTGGCCAGGCCCATCATAACATATGCCTCTATAGTATGGTGGACTAAAGTCACGCAAAAGACCGCCATCTTAAAGCTCGATAGAGTACACCATTTACGTGTCTGGGCCTTTCCGGAGCCTTTCGGTCCTGTCCCACAGCTGCAATAGAAGCAGTAATAGGACTAACGCACCTACACTTATGTATAAACAAAGTGGTAATACACAGCAAGTCTGGTACAAATTAAAGTGTTCAGTCTTAGCGAACACCCGGACCTAAGGAACCTGCTCTTGAACTTGATATGATCTGCGCGATAACAGACCGCCTTCAAAAAACCAAAAACACTATGCTTCAACAAAGTATTCTCCAATTAGATTCCCAGCAAAGAAGCATGTGGTATCCTCAGTGTATTTCAGGCAGAACTCCACGCCATTCAAGTATGTGGCAACTATATTTACAGCTCTGGTATGACAGTCGCAAGCATCCATATATTCACGGACAGTCAAACAGCTATAAATGTTCTTAGCTCGCAAACCCTTGACTCCAAATCAGTCATGTACTGATCCAAATCCCTCCAAAAACTAAGCTGTAGGTGGGTTCCTGGTCATGAGGGCATTGATGCGAATGAAAAGGCTGACGAAATGCCCAGAAAGGGGTCAGAAACCCACTTTAGTGGACCTGAACCCTTCTGCTGCACTCCTAAATCAGCAGTCAATGTAACTATTAATAGCTGGGAGCATTCGAGATGCATCTCATATTGGTAGAATAGCTTAGGTCTAAGACGGCCTCTCTTAGCCATCCTGCCCTTCAACAAAAACGTCAATATATGTCTAAATCTAAGTTGGCACGACATCAAAAACTTTGTAGGCTACCTCACAAGACATCACGATTTAAGATATCATCTCAACAAAGTGAGTCTTGTCGACTCTGGAGTGCCGACTTTGTCTTGAACAAGTCGAAACAGCTGAACTCATCTTATGTAAATATCCAGCCCTCAACGGAATTAGACGAAAGATTTTCATCAGGGATCGATTCGACTCCAACGATAAAATGAATTCCTCTGCTAGTAGTGTCATCAACTACATTCGGAAGGTAGAAAACCTACCATCCTAACTACAGTTCCGACTAAATGGTACAAAAGATCTTTTGGGTCGAAGACAAAAACACGATGCGTCGACCTTCTTTCATATTTTCTTTTTTCGTCGCTTATCCGGCCATTTTGGACACGCTCGGTTTTGATACCATCAACCTGGACGATGTAGACCAACAGCACACCCGACCTAGATTTTATTATTTATTTATTTATTTTTATTCATTATTCTCTATCACAATGGTATTAGTAATTCCACATATAACAATAATATAACGAATAGTTAGTGGCATTCGATATTATAAAAGAATAGTGGTAATGCCACTTCAAATAGTTTAAGGAGGCGAATAAAGATCTAATGGATCGTATTTCTGCAGGCAGACTGTTAAACAATTTACATGATAAAACACTGTACGAGTTCCTGATGTTAGTGGTACGAAAGGCAGGGATACGAATTATAGAAAGTAGATTCCTACGCAAGCTATAAGAGTCAGAGATTGGACTCTGCATGTAGCCGCATCTCATATAGAAAATTGTTAGCACCCTATAATAATAGAAGTGCCTCACTGGTAGAATTTCCATTAGCCTAAAAAGTTCAAAAGAATGGGCTCTACGAGTGAACTTTCCTTATGGCAGACTTTTGCAGGATGTTCAACTGCTGCATTTTATTTAAGAAGGCCATATGTGATTCCCAGATCATCAGCATAAGCTTTAACTTTTCCATTAAAAGGCAGTGCAAATATGGAATTGATGTAAATCAAAAACAAGATAGGTCCAAAGACAGACCCTTGAGGAACTCCAAGATGAAGAGTCTTAGGGAGACTAATACTCGTCCCGACTTTAACCTGTTGGATCCTGTCTTTCAGATACTACGCAAACCTGCATTATCTAATTTATACAAAAGGATGCTGTGATCAACCATGTCAAACGCTTTAGTTATATCAACAAAGAATTCAGCGCAAGATTTTTTGTCATCCAAACCTTTCTGTATAAAGGAGCAAAAGTTCAAAAGAGCATCCTCAGTGGAAAGGCCTGTCCTAAACCCAAACTGCATTGGACTAAAGAAATTGGCTTTACCTAAATATTCCAAAACCCTGTTCTTGACCGCCTTTTCAAAAATTTTAGTAATCGAAGACAGAAGTGAATGTAATTATTTTTCTCTTTTCTATGCCCTGTTTAAAAAGTGGTATCGCAAGGGCACGTTTAAGTTTTTCGGGGAAAACTCCGGACACAACACTCAGATTAAAGAAGGCAATATTTTTCAGCACAGTGTTAGAAATATCATCACTACCACAAGAATATGAATTTCTCAAGGAATTAATAATTTTTAGGATCTCAAGGTCAGTAATTGGTGCAAAAAACAAGCTATTCCTTCACAAGTGGATATCAGCAGTACTATTGCAACAGCTACAATGAACAGTGGAATTTCCGGGAAAGTGGTTATCTCCAATTGAAACAAAGTGATCATTGAACTCATCACTGCTATTAAGTTCTACAGATATATGCTGGTCTTTAACACTGCTATTCATAATGCTGTTTACAGCTTTCCACTCTTTTTTTAAGTTTCCTCGGGATTTTCTCATAAGGTTGAGGTAGTAATTATCGCGGCAAATCCGAACGTCCGTACGTTTATATCTATTTTTTAACCTAGAATTCATAGGATGTCTATAGCATTTTTGACGGAGTTTGTTTTTATATTTTATTTTATTAAGAAGAAAGTTGTTCAACCAGGGCTTAAGCCTTATTTCTGAATGTTTTCGCAAACTGACAGAACTTGAAGAACTTATGTAGGTTTTTTAAGGTTTTCAGAAATAAATCATAAGCCCTGGAAGCATTCTCTTCAGCGTAGACCTCAACCCAGTTCTCAAAAAGCAACAAATTATTCAGTTCCAAAAAATTAATTTTCAAAACTATAGGTAAGGTTGAATTTTTAACGTGGTTCTGATGTGTTAAACCATTAAACAGAAGCCCTGTCATGCAGTGATCAGAAATTCGTAAATCAATGTTAATACCAGTACAAAGATTTGGTGAGATTTTCTCAAAACGACCACATTACCACAGTTACCTCATTTACGAAAGAGGTTAACCCATGTTCAGCAATTAGAGCAAGATAAGAATCGGAGGCAGGATTTGATGTTAATAAATTCAAGTTGAAGTACCCTAGAATGATAAGATTGGGCGCTTTCAGGTTGCACAAAATATTTGAAAACTCGTCATAAAACACGTTAAGAGACTGACTGTTAAATCTATACACCCAAGCAAAAGTAAAAAGAACATCGCATATCCTACAAGAAACATTAATACCATCAAAACTCGAAAAACTGTAGTATTTCGGACGCAAGTATGCCCGATGAGTGGAACCTCAGCATTGTTTGTCGGATCCTCAAGAAAGGAGACCCGTTGAACTGCGCCAACTGCAGTCGATTTTAAGGCAGCGTATGACAGTGTCTATAAAGACGAGCTATACAGACCCATGTCTAGTTTTGACATCCCTGCTAAACACATCCGTTCGTGCAGGATAGCAATGGATAATGCTCGCTGCTCCATCAAATTGGGTAAAGAACTCACCGAGACTTTTGAGTTACACAATGCGGTGTCATGCGATTTCTTTAACATCATTCTTGAAAGAATAGTGCAATACTCACGCACCAAAATAAGAAGCATAATCTTTCAAAAGTCTGCCGAAAGAAAGCGGCGCTTTCACGAGTATTGAGACGGAAGCCGCCCGAGAAGATTGCGTCGGTTGTCTGGTGGAATAAGCTCAGGCTTCAAAGAAAGGTTTGTCTCGGGGGCTTTCCACAACACTCCTGGATCCGCTCTACATGAATTGATGAATCTAGCTGCCCTTGATATTTCGTTTAAAAAGAAGTGGTCTTTGGTACAACACGCACTGAAGCTTTCATGACCCTGTGTGCCGGCTGTCTTATGACTGAAAAAATGCAGTCGGGTCTTCACGGACGGCTCCAAACCCAACATAGGATGTGGCGCTGGTGTCTTTCTGGAGGACGACAACGTTAGATTTCACTTAAGAAAGCTTGCATCTGTCTTCCTAGCAGAGATTTACGCAATCCTGAGCGGCTGAAGCATTTGCATCTGTAGCGGCCGCTAAGCGCCGCTTAGAGCCTTGCTGAACCATTTTACGACTTCCAAGCTAGTTCAAGAATGCAAGAGATCACAGAACGCAGTTGGAAGGCTAAATTCAATGACCCTTGTCTGGGTCCCAAGTTACAATGGAATCACGGAAAATTAAATCGCCGATGAACTTGTCAGGCAAGGTTCAGAGAAGAGTTTTTCGGGACTCGAACCTACGTTGGATCTGCCTTCGTAATCGGTTAAGGCTTCCATTGATAGTTGGGTCTCATATGAGCATAATTGCAGATGGCACAACTCACCGGGATGCGGCCTTTTACTGTCCCTCAGCAGAAAAGACTGCAGGTTGCTTACTGGCGTCGTGGCAGGGCAATACGCCTTTGCAAAGGAGACATAAATGTTCAATGCATAAGTGACAGAACATCCTGCGATGTTTGCTGTAAAAGTGATGACACCGCGGAGCACTATCTCTGTGAATGTCCGGTTTACGCTCGCAGCAGGCCGCAGGTAATTCATCTTTCTTCGTATGACTCAAAGAATTTATTAAAAAAAAACTGGTCCAGTTCTTTGTCTGAGTGCTCTGTTCCGACAGCGAAAAAAAATATGCTGTCAACCAGAGAGGACACCCAACACCGACGTCTCGGACAGAACGTTACCCACGGCAGATATAACTTTGAGGTACTTAAAGACTTTGTCTACCTTGGTTCCGCTATTAATTTAGATAACGAAGACAATTGAACAAATGAATGAAGACAAATGAATCTATCGAACAATAAAAGTGATTCTATATAAGTCCTTAATAATCCCAGTCCTGGCACAGAGCCATGGACTTTATCAAAAACAGATGAGGGTGCTCTTGGCTGCTTTGACAGGATAATCCTTTGGGCGATTTTCGAACCCGTCTGCATAGACGGCGAGTGGAGGGGGAGATACAAAGACGAACTGTACGGGCTGTAGAGCGACATAGGCTTGACCAGAAGAGTGAAGATCCAACGACTGAGATGAATGGGTCATGTAGAGCGGATGAACATCAATGCCCCGGTAGGAAAAGTCTTCGAATCAGCCCCCGAGGGACAGCGCAGTAGATGAAGACCGCGACTCAGGTGGAAGGGGACCTCAGCCAACTTAGCATGCAATATTGGAAGACTCTTTTTGGTTGACTGTAGCGCCCGGACTGTAGCGCCACCTTAAGTAACGTAAGCAACTAAGTAACTTCCAAAAGCTGGTCGAAGAAGAAGATGGTCGACGTCAACCTCAATTTAATACTGTCGCCTTATGGCACTTCGCTCATCAATGACGTTGTCTAATAAAAAGCGGAGGCAGAGCAAAGAACTGGTCTTATCGTAAACATCTTCAGACGACGCTACCGAAGGTTGCTACGATTTGATCAGTTACAAGTTGCCAGTCATACGTCTTCTTGGCGGCTGATCCACCGATAGTCCCTATCAGGACTGGTACCATGGGATCCAGGATCTCGGTCCAGGCCTGACTTGTAGAGGTAGACCCCCTTGTGGAGGCGTCATGGTGGCTGTAGTTTAAACTCAAATCGCAGGAAGGGTCTTCCTGTTGGTTTCGACCCAATGTAGATTTGCATTAAGTACTTATTGCTTGCTTTGCCTTAACAGCAGTAAGAGGGTTTAGGTCGGCCTCGACTCATACCCAGGGTGGAACTTGTGCCTCCAACACAGTTTCGAATTGGTATCAATGGAATGACGGAGAGCGATGGCAGGGCATATGCTTGCTCCAATGGATGTATGGGCATCCCGTAAACTTAAGTCTACACAACAGGCGTTTATGTTAAAAACTAGAGACATCTATCAATTTATGGCGCACAGAGAATGAGAAGATATGAACTTTCAAAACTTATCTATAAAGCGGGCCTTGGTCTGAAATCTCCTCAGGCGTATTCTAGTATTTTGTCTTCACTATTGAGATCAAATCCCAGCGCTACTAGGCTTTGTTTCTTCGGTACAGCGTTAGTTAAAGATCTCCGAGGAACCTTTAGCGCGGTGTATGTTACCCTGGAGCGGTTTTAGGGGTGTCACCGTTTACGACCATACTACGGGTTACGTGTGCGGTACTTAGTATATTGAAGGAGGTTGCAGGAACTCTTTCGCTGGGCCTTAATCCAGCCCAGTCTGTTTTTGATTATTCGACAGTTGCTAGCGCATTGTCGGAGCTTTTTAGTATGAGCCGCAGCTTATTTGCAAACACGATACTTTACAGAAAAAACCCTCCGATAATTTGTGACTTCCACTAACATAACATCGAGACAGCATTTCTTTTTGACACAGTTACTGTATATACGGACAGGACCCAACTTGCTTGTGGCTCGAACTGTCGAAGGATGCTTTGATCTCAGCAGGATGGAGCGCAATTGGTACATCGATGAGCCTGTCTTGTATGTCTTGTAGCTTGTTTTGCTGAGTGGAAGGCTGGGATTGAAATTGGAGGTCACCTGGTGTTCGTAGTTCGCGTACTAGTGACTATGACTCCTCTTAGCCATGCATCCCTTGGAATATGCTGGTGTTAGAAGTAATGTTGCTTGTCTCAAGGCTCGCGACCAACAGTGTCTAAAAAAAAAGGGAGAGCATCATCAAAACCTCTACGACAAGGGAACTCTTTTGTTAGTTTCTTCTACAAATCTTTTTTCAACTTTACTCAATGAGTCGACTCATAGATTACTATCGTCTAGTGATACTCAGCTAGTCGGTGGCGATAAAATATAACTTTTCCGTTGGATACATCCCTTCTTTGGCCAAAATATTGAATCATCAGAAAGAATGAACGGCAGGTAGGTTTTGCCAATGCCATGGTTAAACTTAGGATTTGAGAATGCTTTGTTTCGCCCCTCCTGATATATTCTGAGGTCTTTGTGCATCGTTTTCATATTTGGAAAAATCCGCCTGATATCTGCTTGACAAAAAACAAAAAACCAAACCCTTCACGTACATCCTCTTTCTGAAAACCGGTGATAACTTATATTCTCCCCCTGTTTTCTCTTCTTTCAAAGGCTCTGCCAACAATTCTCATTTATTCCGGCCACATGTGTGCCGTGCACCAATACGCCAGACTTTATCAATCTCTCAACGTACAACTGATTCCACCATGCCTGAAAAGTGATAGATAAAATCCCGCCTACCTCATTCCACACTTTGGAAAAGCTATTAAACCACTAAGGCTTCAGCCACACGTAGGCCTACTTACTCGAACAGCGAGCATAGAAAAACGTGCCGACTTGTCTAAAGTAATTTTCCACATAAGGCACACACAAACGATAACGACACGGGGTAACAATAACATTCCTCCATTCCTCATCTACATAATCCTCCATCCCTCTCCGCATCATCGCAAAAAACAAACTTTCCTCCATCGACTACTAGAACTTCGACGAGTACCAAGGCAACATCTACATACGAGTTTATGTCTGATTTACATTTCTTTGTCGTTCTTTGCATTCCATCATGGCAAACTTATCTCGCACTGAGCACTGTGAGATTTACCCAAAAAAAAAAAACCTCCTCATCCTCATCAAGCAGGCACCAGTAGATAGAAAACCAGGACACCACAGTCGTCCTCCTAAACAATGATGACTCCGCGTAAGCTTTAAACTCCAATTAATTATGCCTCAAGCAAATTACTAGAAATCTTAAGGAGTACTCGTATCTTCTACAGGATAACGTGAGGAATTATATCTCCATAGTCCAAACTAAGACACAAAATACTTCCTTCGACCGTCGCAGGAAGTTGAAGTATATTTAGTAGAGCAACCTCTCGAACAGGGGGTTAACGCATTTGACGGTTAATTTTGGAATTCGTAAAGTTCTTTTCCCAGGACATGAGCTAGCAGCTCCTTCCGCTTTATCTACACATTTGCTTGAACTTGGAAGTGATTATGAACACGTTTTTCAGTTTTTGCGCTAATGGCTGCTGACTAAGCCTTCAAATCAGGACTGAGGAATAGACCAATGTTCCTCAGAATCCGATGATGCCATGGTTACGAGACCAAAGGTAAGACAACTTTTCTGGGTTTGGTATACTGTTGGCAGCAGGAGGGAATGGAGGAAGGTAGGACAATGTAACGACAGCTTTATGTGGAGACAAAGATTGAAAGATATGCGCACATATCCTTGGTCTCACATCTCGTGCTTACCTTTTTTTTTTGTAATGAAGACCCATCAACTATGTGGTAACATGCATGTGTGTATAGGAATGTTGTTAGAAGTGTGGTTGACATGATGTATTATCCTCTATAGTAGTCGTTGTCATCAGTGTACTTGTCGTTCTCGGTCAGGACATGGCATAGTCAAGCAAACACATAAGTACCCATGAAACGTGTCATTAAAAAGCATTTTGTGAGCGCATAAGATGTGAGAATATCCTACCGAATGGCACGAATAGTCTTATCTATTTTTACATTGAATGATCTAATTCCTTCACGGATAGCCCTACTATGAATAGATACGAATATGTAGGAGTGATAGACATAAAGGGGGAAAAATATAAAAAAAAACCGAAAGGAGGACTATGTAAGAATGAATGATGTTCAGTGTCTGATGGGCAGGTGATGCCAATTTGACAGGATAGATGAAGTGAATTTGTAATATTTTTGACATAACGAGTTTCGACAGATGGAAAGGACGTTTGAGTGAAGTGTGTGTACTTTGCATGACAGAACATCCATAATAATGTGTATTCCTCCAGGAGGTTATCTTAAAATCAATTCTGAAAACAGTATTGCCACTTGGTATAGTAAACTCAATACAAATATGCTCCGAAATAAATAGAAGTAGGCTAGGTTAGGTTAAACAGAAGTATGATGGATATGCCATCACACAGACACCAATCACCATCATAGGCCCTTCGCGATCCCTATGGAACCAGTTGAATTTATTCGCAAATGCAAAAAACCTAAACAATCGCCCTGGTGAAACACCCAATTTCCCTGCAAAAGCCAAGAAGTCCGTGCCGACTATTTCCTCTAGGTTGTCGGAAAAGTATTTCCCTACAAATTTTCTTCGACTACGCGACATTGCCTCGCGTTCACACAATACGTGTGTTATGTCCTCAACAGCTTGCATAACATCGCAAATATCCGCATCTGACAATTTGAGTTTCTTTGCGTGTTTCCACAGGAGACATTGTCGTGTCAGGACTCCTATTACTGTCATAAGCTTATCCCTGCTTAATAATATTAGCTCGATAGATCTTTTGCCTTCGAAAAGTTGCCAGAGAGCCTTGGATATGCTTCAAGACTTGACCACCTTAGGTTGGCAGTCTTTGTGATTTTTTCCTTGATAGTGCCCCTTACTCTGCAAAGGGCTGGTTTGATGTTGGCAATCACACTATTGTCGAGTAGCCCTCATTTTCTTGCAAGCTCATCCGCTTGTTCATTCCTTTTAATACCGCAGTATCCTGACAGGCACCCAGTCCAGTCTCACCCGGTTCTGACAGCATAAGTGCGACAGCCCCTGACTGTATTGAATTGATGTTGGTCGATTTCATTGCCTTAAGTGCGGCCTGGCTATAGATGTAAAGGGTTTTCCAATAGAGACCTGACAACTTTGAATTTAATTTGTGAACACACTCTTTCACTAATCATCAAACTGTCACTGTCAATTTATTCAGTAAACTCAACATTTTCATCATGGTAAAGTACACGAACGAGCAACGTCTGCAAATTATAAAAATTTTCTACCGAAATTCGGAGTCGGTGACAGCAACTTTAAGAGCGTTAACTCCAATTTTCGGTCGTAATTCTCGCCCTAGTAGACAGGCAATAGCAACTTTAGTGCAAAAATTTGAGTCTACATATTCGTTGTGTGATGTTGCCGTATCAGTGAGATAAGGTGTTGGTCGAAGTGTCGAAAATATCGTTGCCGTTCAGGCGTCCGTAGCAAACGATCCAAATCAGTCAATTCCACGGCGTTCTCAAGAATTGCGCATCGCTCAGACCACATTATGGCGTATTTTGCGTAAGGATCTTGGTTTACACCCATACAAGATCAAGCTGACTCAAGAATTTAAGCCGGTGGAGCATTTGAAGCGACGTACGTACTCCGATTGGGTTCTGGAGAAGATGCGCCAAGATGATGAATTTCATCGCAAAATCGTCTTCAATGACGAAGCTCATTTTTGGCTCAATGGGTTCGTCAATAAGCAAAATATGCGTTATTGGTCGGGTGAAAATCCACATGTGCTTCATGAATCACCGCTTCATCCACGAAAAATAACTGTTTGCTGCGGTTTGCATGCCGGCGGCGTTATTGGTCAGCGTTATCGCGCCATGATCACCGATTATTTTTGGCTCGAATTGGAAGATATGGACTTGGACGACATGTGGTTTCAATAGGATGATGCTAAAAGCCACACAGCACACGCTACAATCAATTTATTGAAGAGTAAGTATGGTGAGTGTGTTATCTCAAGAAATGGACCAGTGGATTGGCCGCCTTGTTCGTGCGATTTAACGCCGGTTGACTATTTTCTGTGTGGCTAAGTTAAGGCCGTTTCGGCCGAAATGTGTGGCTGAATCATTAAAAATTGGGTCCAACGAATCGACCGCTGCAAACGTGCCCGCGGTGGCCATATGAACGATGTCGAGTTCCATTCATAAATGTTTTGATTGTACTTCAAGCCGATAATAAAGTTTTTGAAATATCTCAAATAGTTTGCGTTTTATTTAAAAAAAAAAGTTGTCAAGTCCTTATTGGAAGACCCTATAGTATCCGATATCTCTTTCGGATACGGATCTTATCAGCATTAACTCAGCCGCCCTGAGGACAGCCAGAACCTCTGATTGGAAAATACTGTAAATCAAGTGGTGTTTGGTGCAAAAGGTCCAATGCTGCAGGGGTGCTTTGGAGCGCGCCTATAATAGCTATGGAAGCCGTTTTTTGAAGCGCCGCTAATTTTCCATAAACCGTTTTCTTGTTTGTTGCTTTCCACCATACTCGTGCGCCATATGTAAGTATGGGTCTTACCACTAACGTATATAACCAGTGCACCATAGCAGGTTTTAAGTTCCAAATTTTTCCTACCGTTTATTTGCAAAGCATTATATACCTTTTTGATTCTTTCCGCTACGTTAGGATTCCAATTCAGTTTTTGTCCCGAATCACACCCAGATACTTGGTGTTATCCGAGTGGGACAATTCCACTATGTTGAGTTTTGGGAGTCTGAATTGTGGTATCTTATACTTTCTGGTAAAAAGAACCTGTTCCGTTTTTGAATGGTTGGCACTGAGACCACAGCTTTTCGACTTCAGGGCAACCTCCATAATGTCGCTTAGAATATTTAAGTATTTTCCCTGCACTATTATGACCAAGTCATCTGCGTATGTCGTGACACTTATACTCATTGTACTAAGATTTTTGAGGATGTCGTTGATAACCAGCACCCACAGGAGTGGCGATGTGACTCCCCTTCAGGGGTTCCCCTGGTTATGGACATTCTAACCGAGCTTTGCCCAAGAATATCTTGAGGTCGTTTTTTTGTCTACCCTTAAGGTGACTGTACACAGCGCGGGCAAAGGAAATTTAGGGAGGAAGAAAAGAGAGGTACCGATGTACATTGCTTTTAAATGTTTGCAAGGTATAACGACCAGGAAATACAGAGATCGGCAGGGCATTCCATAAGCGAGTTGTACGGCTTAGGAACGAATCACGATATTTTAGAGTACGTCCAAAAATGGGCTTGAGGGTATACTGATGAGCATTCATAGCGAGACGGCTGTTACGGTTGAAAGTTTGAATGGGCGGAATGCTACTGGCGATATCAGTGGAGCACTGGTGGTGGAAATAGCGATAAAACAAAGTGAGACACGAGACATTACGTCGGTGTTCGAGGGTGTCCATTGATTGACTGATATTAGTATCATCAATAAGTTTTATCGCACGGTTTGAATCCCATCTAGCAGGTGCAGAAATGTTTTAGGAGCACCTGACCAGATGTGGGAGTTGTACTCCAATTTTGGGCGGATGAATGCCTTATATATTGTGGCCAGATGAGAGGGGGTAAAGTATTTCTTACATCGCTTGAGGAAACCTAGACATTTCGCAGCATTTTTGGCGCAATCAAGTATGTGGTCATTTCAACGTAAGTTGTCATTGACACATATACCGAGAATGGAAAGTTTTTCGGTTTCGACGATGCAAGTGCCATTCATGGATAATGGCTGGGTGTCTAAATTTCGCTTTAACGACAGTAGACAGCATTGTGTTTTGGAAGCATTAAATTCTACTCTGCTGATAGTTTCTCAATTGGTTATCCGGGAACGAATATGAAAAGCAGAGGGTACTGTCATCAGCAAAGGAATATATTGTATTAGGAGTATCAGACAAGAGATCATTAATGAAAATTAAAAAGAGTGTCGGATACAGAACAGAGCCCTGGGGAACACCAGTATTTATTTTGTGAATATCTGACTTGAAATCGTCCGAGACAACTTGAACTGAACGTTCCGAAAGGTAATTTCTAATCCATTGAAGAAGAGAGTCGTCGATCCCAAATGCACGCATTTTCGACAAAAGAGCCGGATGCCAAACTCTGTCAAATGCCTTAGAAATATCAAGTGCAACTATCTTGCTTTCGCCAGATTGATGTACGCTTTGGTTCCACTTTTCGGTAAGACATGCCATCAAATCACCAGTGGACCTGTTGCTATGAAAACCGTACTGCCGGTCATTGAGAAGTTTTCGTGTTTCGAGATATTTCATGAGCTTACAATTTATCAGCGTTTCCATGACCTTGGAAAGAAGGGACATAAGTGCAATGGGTCTGTAGGAGGAGAGAGAAGATAATTCGCCTTTTTTAGTGACGAGATGGACAAATGCTGTTTTCCATCTGCTCGGGAAGAGTCCTAAAGAGTAGGATTGATGAAAAAGCTTACGCAGTGGTTTTGCCATCGAGGAAGAACACCTCTTCTGAAGAAGGGAAGATATACCATCTGGACCACCGAATTTATATATGTTGAGATCTTTATGTACTCTTGCTACTACAGAAATGTGAAAGTAGATTCGTCCTATTGAAGATTCGACGCACTCACGTGTAGACGGAGACAAAGCACAATCTGGGCAAAGTGTGCAGCAAGTAGATTGGCCTTGTCCAAAGAGCTGACAGTTGGAATGTCATTGTAAATCAGCGTTCGGATGGAGGATGAGGCGGAATTTCTAATGCCTTCGGGTCATTGCCTCAGTTTTTGGTCATATTGGAATTTCACACGCTTAAGAAAGGCGTTGCAGTCATTTCTGGCTCGTTTGAGCATTTTTCGGTTTTCCTCTGTCGGGTTGGTCTTGAAGGCCTGAAAAAATATTTCTCTAAACCTGACGGCCTCTTTACAGCTCGAGTTGTACCATGTCTTTTCTTTTGGTTTGATATTATTCATCCGATGAGGGATAAAGGATCTCACTCCACAGAGAATAGTGTCAGTGATCATATCAACTGCGGCTTCCATGTCCATGTGGTTATCGAGGAAACATAACGCCCAGTTAAAATTCCTAAAGAAGCTGTTAAGTCCGCTCCAGTTGGCTTTCTCGTATTGCCATACGGTTCTTTTAGGAATCTTTTCTCTAACTGTGTGGTCAGTATACGAGAAATTAGCTGATATAACACAGTGGTCCGACGAGCCTAGAGGGGAGAGCACATCAACGGTGTACTTATCAGGGTGAGAAGTTAAAAACAAGTCCAGGGTGTTGGCGGCGTGACTATCAACGTCTGGTATTCGCGTGGGCTCATTTACAAGCTGTCCTTCGGGTGTTGTCTGTCCAGAATTTCAAAGCCACCCAGAATTATGTATATTGAAATCAACGATTTCAGTATGAGGATACAGGGATACAATTCTTTGAATGGAGTCTGACAGCGCATCAAACTCGTTAAAAGTTGAATTGCTGTCCAGTTTGGGGCTTCATTAAATAAAGCAGTAGTGGATAATTTGCTTACGGAGATGGAATTTTAACCACATGAAGTTGAATTCCGGATTGGAACATGGGTCACATTGTGATGGAGTTTGATAAGCTACATCACTACGCACGTAAATGGCGAGACCACGGTGAGAGAAGAATAATGGCACTAGTTCATAGTCAGGTAGCTTCAGATCAGAATGATCTGAGAGGTGTGGGCGGGGATCTACCTATCTTTCACTAAGTGCCAAAACAGCTGGTCTGAACTTACAGACGTGAACGTACGCAGAAAAGTGATTACTTTTTAGCCCGCGTATATTGGCTACGTCTACCCTGAATTCCCTAGTCATAATCACAGACAAACACAGAAAACACAAACACCGACGATACTAAGCAAGGCTGCGAAGTGAAAAATTCTGACATTGGTTTACCGGATCAAATTGCTGTAGGTGTTATGCCCTTACAACAATATGAAACAGTGCACCAACAAAATTTTCACTCACAACCCGCTATCCATCAGTTGTTACATACACTCGGTCACTGCCCGTACCGTATGGTAAATACAGTAATGACAGTGATTGAGTGCAAGCTTCGTACTTCGACCATGAGCGCAATTCAAATACTCTTGATAAAACTCTGCCCCTCGAAATCCATCACACTTCCGTGTTTAGAAGAAGAAATTGATGCTGACTTCCTACATCTTCACACACTTTTTTAAAAAGCCTTGACTGGAGTGGGCGTGATTTGACGTAACTAACTATTTGTACGGCTTGATCGAGAAATTTTTTTAAGTCAGGTACTCCAAGTACGCAGCAGACGATTTCTGTCAGGCATGGTTTTATTAAATTTTGATGCTTCAGTTGCGTTTTCATTATCTGTTTTTGCATACCTGTGTATAGCAGTCATACCAGTTTTATGTACTTCTTTGTGTCTTTCAAAAAAACTAAAGTTTTTATCCTTCAGTTGCGGGTGGTTGGTTTCAAGGTGTCGTACCAAAGAGATGTTTAACATAGTTTTGTTGCAAATAACGCATTGTCCATCAAGATGTTCAGCATTTTCTACAGGAATAAATACAAAGGACAAGTAGGATTCTTCATACTTCCTCTTTTTTAAAACAGTTCTCTCCTGAAGTTCACCCCTTTTGTTGGTAGGTGTACATTGTCGATGTTGCCGACGACAAGAGCCTTCTGGATTAACCGTACCCTGGAATAAATTTACAAATCTAATATGTAATAACCGAAAACAACAGTAATACTAAACAACGAAAAGATTTATAAAATAAAAATGAAATTAAGAAATTAATGCGTGTAAGGTGAGTAAGCCAACTAGTTATTGGCCGCTCTGTATTTGTGTATAGATTGACTTGAATATATGTAACTTTCTTACTGAAAAACAAGCAACAGGTTCGTCTGAATTATTTCCAGTACACTCTACTACTGGTGAACATGATACAAAGTTTTGCCACTTGTGAGGCTCCCCGTTTTGAGCCATTATTACAAACCGAAACAAAAAGCAGAACAAATTGCACCGAATACTTGCAACAAACTGGCATAATGTCCATAGTAAAAAGAGGAGAATTCAAACCAAAGCAAATAAGAAAATCTCCCGTTACATGTCCGATATAACCAATTGTTTTGAATGCAGTTTTATTTGAATAGCTAAAACAACCCCTACCTACAATGTATACGATTTTCCAATAAGGACTTGACAACGTTTTTTTTTAAATAAAACGCAAACCATTTGAGATATTTCAAAAACTTTATTATCAGCTTGAAGTACAATCAAAACATTTGTGAATGGAGCTCGACTTCGTTCATATGGCCACCATGGGCAAGTTTGCAGTGGTCGATTCGTTGGACCTAATTTGCAACGACTCGGCCACACATTTCGGTCAAAACGGCCGCTATTTCGCGTTCAATGTTGGCTCGGAGCTCCTTCAACGTCATCGGCGTGTTGGCATAAACCAATGACTTAAAGCAGCCTCACAGAAAATAGTCAAGCGGCGTTAAATCGCACAAACGAGTTTTTTTTTAAATGCATTTTATTTATTTAATCATTAACTCTTACATACTAACAAAAAATGCTTAAATGCTAGCTTAAAATTACTTAACAATTTTATACTAACTTACTGGCCCCACACAGGCGCTCTAAGCTACTCTAAATTCTTATAACTATGTCTTTCGACTTTATTTACATTTTGCTTAGAACTATTTATTTTGAATACTTAAGGCTAAGAAAAAATATTTGTTAATGGCCGGCAGTAACAGGTTTGATGGCGTGTCCCACCGAAAAGTGTAACCAAAGTCTACAGCAATCTGGCGAAAGCTAGATAGTTGCACTTGATATTTCTAAGGCATTTGACAGAGTTTGACATCTGGCTCTTTTGTCGAAAATGCGTGTTTTTGGGATTGATGGCCCTCTTTTTCAATGGATTAGAAATTATCTTTCGGAACGTTCAATTCAAGTTGTCTTGGACGGTTTCAAGTCTGATATTCATTACTATAAATCCCGATATAAACAGTATTGCTTAAAGGGGGACCACCAACAGAGTGGAATTTAATGCTTTCAGAACACAATGCTGTCTGCTGTCGTTAAGCGAAATTTAAACACCCAGCCATTATCCATGAATGACACTTGCATCGTCGAAACCGAAAAACTTTCCATTCTCGGTAGGTCTGTAAATGACAACTTACGTTGAAATGTGATGTCGCCAAAAATGCTACGAATTATCTAGGTTTCCTCAAACGATGTAAGAAATACTTTTCCCCTTCTGAGCTGGCCTCAATATATACGGCATTCATCCGCCCCAAATTGGAGTACAATGTCCACATCCGGTGCGCTTAGAACATCTCAGCATCTGCTAGATAGGACTTAAAATCGTGCAATGAAATTCATATGTGATGCTGGTATCACTCAGACAACTTTGTTCTGTTGCCATTTCTACCACCAGTTCTCCATTGAAATTGTCAGTAGCATTCGGCCCCTTCGAGCCTTTAACCCTAACACACGTTTCGCTATGAATGCTAATCAGTTTACCCTTCAGCCCACATTCGAACTTCGTTGAAATATGATTATGCTTTTCTGCCGAGCTCTTTATTTCCTAGTCAAAAATAGTTAAAACCAATGTACATAGGTACTACTCTTTCTTTCCTCCCTTATTTTACTTCGCCCGCGCTGTGTACCTGTATTTTAAAGGTTTTCAAAACTCCTTGAGCGCGCGAAGATTATAAAAAAAAATAGAAAGACCGGATATTTACCATATGTTGACATGCTTCAAAAAATAAGGGTAGATCCTAAATTTCAAGAAGTTGGAACGTGAGCTCAACCCGAAAATCAGCAGGCGGAGATCTCTTATTCTCGTTAACCAAATCGGCGGATCCACAAACAGCGGTCTATAGAGATAAAATAGAGGAAGCGCTAAATTTTTGTATGACGGGTTCTAATATCACGACCCGCTCTCAGAGGTTTTAGGTTTTCGAGAGAAGTTTTATTTATTCTCGCAGGCACACAATTTTCAACGACTCGGCCGCACATTTCGGCCGAAACGGCCGCTATTTCGCGTTCAATGTTGGCTCTGAACTCCTCCAACGTCGTCGGCGTGTTGGCATAAACCAACGACTTAACGTAGCCCCACAAAAAATAGTCAAGCGGCGTTAAATCGGCAGCCAATCGACTGGCCCATTTCTTGAGATAACACACTCACCATACTTACTCTTCAATAAATCGATTGTAGCATGTGCTGTGTGGCTTGTGGCACCATCCTGTTGAAACCACATATCGTCCAAGTCCATATCTTCCAATTCGGGCCAAAATAATAATCGGTGATCATGGCGTGATAACGCTGACCATTCACAGTAACGTGACGATCATTATCGTCGGCGAAAAAATATGACCCAATAACGCCGCCGGCATGCAAACCGCACCAAACAGTTATTTTTTGTGGATGAAGTGGTGATTCATGAAGCACATGTGGATTTTCACCAGACCAATAACGCATATTTTGCTTATTGACGAACCCATTGAGCCAAAAATGAGCTTCGTCACTGGAGATGATTTTGCGATGAAATTCATCATCTTGGTGCATCTTCTCCAGAACCCAATCGGAGAACGTACGTCGCTTCAAATGGTCCGTCGGCTTCAATTCTTGAGTCAGCTTGATCTTGTACGGGTGTAAACCAAGATCATTACGCAAAATACGACATAATGTGGTCTGAGCGATTCCCAATTCTTGAGAACGCCGTGGAATTGACTGATTTGGATCGTTTAATACGGACGCCTGAACGGCAGCGATATTTTCGACACTTCGACCAACCCGTTGTCTCACTGACGAGGCAACATCAGACAACGAATATGTAGACTCAAATTTTTGTACTAAACTTGTTATTGCCTGTCTACTTAGGGCGAGAATTACGACCGAGAATTGGAGTTAACGCTCTTAAAGTTGCAGTCACCGACTCCGAATTTCGGTAGAAAATTTGTATAATTTGCAGACGTTGCGTTCGTGTACTTTACCATAATGAAAATGTTGAGTTTACTGAATAAATTGACAGTGACAGTTTGATGATTAGTGAGAGAGTCCGTTCACAAATTAAATTCAAAGTTTTCCCTATTGGAAAAACCTTTACAAGTGTGTGTACCCACATGGCTTTCTTCCCAATACGCAACACCTATTGTGACACCGACACAAGAAATTAAAAATATTTTTTTCGCAGATGACTAGACGTATGAATTTGTTTGATGCATGAATTTCGGTACGACGCGACGGCGTGACGGCGTGATTATATTTTGCATATGGAACCCCTTTGACCCTGCCACAGAACCCCTGGATTACGCGGAACACCATTTGGGAAACGCTGGTGTAGGCTCTTCTCTATTTTCCCCACCACATCGTGCATGGCAGTTTACTAATATGAATCTTCAATAATCGCTCTGGGGTTTGAAGCATAAATGATGACAGACTTATTGGTCTGAAATCGTTTGCTGTGATACGTCCCTGTTTTCCAGCTTTGGGTATAAAAACCACCTTAACTTCCCTCCAAGCTATTAGTATGTACCCTATGGAGCCCCTAAGGATTTCCATAATTTTTGGGATTGCTAACTCCGGTGCTTTCTGTAGCGTAGTCGGTAGAATACCATCCGGACCGGGAGGTAGCAGTAAAAAACAACATCACATAATAGAGGACTAATGACAGCTTCTTATCGAACAGAATATAGAATTCAGAACTAGCATCACTTTCGGAATACGCATTTGAAGCCGAGTCACGGAACAGAGTTAGGAGAAAGAGTTCTTCTCAGTGCCCTTCTAACTACGATTGCAGACAATCGAATTATAAGTGGTAGGCAGTGCAATGCAAGTTAATTTATTTTGGAATTTGGCGAGTGGCATGAGTTAAATTGAAAAGCGGTTATTCATAGTGGATTGGGTAATGCTACGATAACAACAAAAAATGAATGAGTATGCAGCGACGTCGATTTCCTAATCGTTTCGCGCCAACTGCGCAAACATTCCGGCGCTTAGCTACTCGACTCGAACATAGTGGAGCCACAGGAGACCATGCAGGGCGTGGCCGACACCGGACTGGTCGTTCGGCAGAGAATATCGCGGCTATGGCTGCCGATGTTGCTGAGAATAAAGAAACATCAACCAGACGACGGGCCATGCTATTGGGCATCACCAGACGGGCCCTACTGCGAATTTTTATGAAAGACTTACACATGTTCCCGTACAAAGTGCAAACAGTGCATCAGTTAATGCCTCCTGACCGTCAGTCACGTGTGAATTACTGTAAAGTGATCCTC
This sequence comes from Volucella bombylans, assembly GCA_949129095.1. Taxonomy (NCBI): domain Eukaryota; kingdom Metazoa; phylum Arthropoda; class Insecta; order Diptera; family Syrphidae; genus Volucella; species Volucella bombylans. The sequence continues at coordinate 353,434,009 of OX422140.1, read as the reverse complement.
AATCTCAGCAACGCAGAGGACGATTTTGTGTCGAAAATCATCATGAGCGACGTGGCGCATTTCCACTTAAGCGGTTCCGGTTAAAATCTTCGTTTCTGGGGCACTGAAAGTCCGCGTGTGATGCACAAAGAGCCATTACATCCACTCCGGGAGAAATGATTGGGCCCTATTTTTTTTGAGGACACCATCGGCAATACGGTCACTGTTACTGGCGAACGCTACAGGGCCATGATAACTTCTTACTGCCGGAATAGGATTAGCTTGGTGAACATGTGGTTTCAACAAGACGGTGCAACCGCACACACAGCACGAGCTACAATGGATATTGTGAAGGAAGCGTTTCCTGGTCGCGTAATCTCCCGTTTTGGCAATTTGGCATGGCCGGCAAGATAGCCCGATTTAACCATCCCAGACCTCCTTCTTTGGGGCTACTTGTAGTCGCGGGTTTATGCTAACAAGCCTCAGATAATCGCTGCTCTTAAGGAAAATATTCGAGAGGAATGCAAACAGTTATCACCGGAAATCTTGCGGAAAGTCATGGAAAATGCGATAAAACGGGTACAAATGTGCAAAGGTCCAAATAAAGATTTCCATTACTCAAAATCATTTTTTTTTTTATTTGGTAAAAAAGTAATTCAAAAACAAAATTGGATGATTAATTTTTTATAATCAGAGAAAACGTAATGGCTCTATATTTAGCTCACTGAACTACCCTAAGGCGCCACGTAAACTTTCGAATATTCAAGGAAATGCGAAACCATGATTAAACTACTTGAACCTATGGAAAATTCAATAGAACACAAGAACGATGTTGTAAACCACGCTTTCAGTTTATTTTAACTACGTAAAGAGGGTGGGTTACATATGGTAATCGAACTGTTACCAGCTGGTTTGACTCAGCTCGCCACTATTTTCATATGTGTTGGACTCAAGGTAAAACATTAAAAAAAAGAACCGCTAGAAGGTCGGAAGAATTTTCTTTTCGCGAAACCAAAGGTCACTGGGTTTTCCACACGCACTAACCCCTCGCTCGACGTTATTGTAAAAAACAAAAAATTAAAAAAAAACTCTATGTTGCTCCTGGCTCCTCTGGCCAATGCTCTTAAGACAAAATTACCCTTCTGCCTCCTCCTTCATTTTGTTCCTTGTCATCATTCCTTGGATAAGTCTGCTTCCCTTTCTCTTATTATTTTTTTTTTGTTTAAACTCTCACCTTCACTTTGAATGCAAATCTCTTTTTTGTTGCTGTCAACCAAGAATTGGTTGCCCTGGCTCCCACTATTCTCACTCAGGCAGTTGGCACCACACCCACACATTCATTCATTGCAATCAATCAGTTCTAGCTTGGCCAATGTGGGGTGTACGTCGTACGAGTATTTGTTTAACTTACCGTTAATTAATTTAGCTAAAGCGTATAATCATGTCTTGAGCCTCTGCTAGACCACTCTTACATCTACACGAGCATTCCACATTTGCTACCCAAATCCTAGGGAAGTTTGCGAAGTCTGAGAATTAATTTTGGCCTGAATGAGCATCCCCTTAAACAAATATTGGCCTCAAACAACCCCATTTTTCCGACAACAACAAAACAACAATCAATCAAAGTGACAGATCATAGTTTGTTGTGTTCTTATTCGATTTGGGAAGGAGGCAACTGAAAGGCAATGAACCCCAAAAGGAATTAGTTTATGTATCCAATATATCCAGTGGATCCTTGTCCAGATTTTTGGGGAGGGAAATGAGCGATTGCGTCCCCTTCTTTACACAAAAGGTATTTGTGTACATAATTAATTTTTTGCCCGGTTTTATTTTGGGTGCTTGGTTGGTGCTGTCGGTCCACCCGGCGCTATGCAATCAACGTCAGTGGTTTTCAGTTGGTGCTATTTGCACGCAGAGGGTTCCAGACGGTCATTCTAGCTGCAGGCGTGTAATTAGTTCAGTCCTGCTGGATTCGTACAGGATTGGAAGAATCTGAAAGCCCTTCCGCCAATTCGTTTCTCCAAGGCTACAACGGACGAAAAAGATAGTGATGGGATAAAAGTGACATGGGCAGGGAGGTTTACCCAAATCTACCCAATAGGGGAGTGACCACACAGGGAACATTTGCCGACTTCGTGGTTCTCGGCCCTTGTCACCAACTCATTGCCAAGACTAGCACCCATCTTGCTCTTTCGATTACATCGTAGACCGTCCGTTTACGCTTATTTTGTTGAACTTCCAAGATACTACGACGACGTACCGATGGTAAATGTGCCCACGGCTCCCCATCGGGATCTGAAAAGGACAACTGGCTTCAACTGGATAACTGGAGAAGAAGGGTTACGAAAATTAAGTTCATCTTTAAATATGACAACATGGAATCGGGGGAAGTCTTTTGCAGCACGACCTCGATCACATTAAGGGCTATTGTCGGTGGGAAACAATTTTGTTTAGAGCGCCTCTACGGATACCGGAAATAACTTGCGAATAGGGTTATTGATAAGCATGGGCAGACAAATGCGGAAAGAAGTGGTAAGTACATTACTTGGTATCCAGTCTCACAGCAGACGACTTATCACCGAAGTGCAAATCATATGCGTTGTGGCTCTAATAGGGGCATCATCGATGTGTATCTCTTCTAATTGGCAGGATACTCGTATGCCCTCATTTAGCGCTAAACCCATTTTCGCAGCTTCCGTTCCATCCCGATAAGGTGGGACATAAGTCCCTAATTCGTTTTGAATGTTCGAAAAAATTATTTGGGACTTGCCTCATTCTCAGCACCGACTGTGACTGTACTACAAGATTTCCTTCTTCATCTCCACAAGTTTCTGTATGAATCTTCTTGCCATGAGATGTTCCTTTTACCTTTATTCCTGGAGTACAACCGTCTCAATATCTTCGACAGTGCGCGCTTCTCTTGCTCTTTTCTCTTCGTCTGGAGGAGCCGATGTTCTTCCTGTCTCTTCTGCTCGTAGAGCTTACGCTCGTGAGAAAACCCGAGACAGACCACAAAAAATATTATCGCAACAAGGTTCCTAAAAATGGGGCTCCTTTAAACAGGATTGATACGAGTAATTTCTTGATTCGCAGGCACTTTGCAAGGGCAGCGACTAGCAGTAATAGGCTCCGATCGAACTCTATTCCTCCAGAAGTACGAGTATATTTCCATTGTTAAAGGATTAGCGCAGAGTAGGATGGTATCCCGGTAAAATTCTACCGCTTCGACTGTACAAGGTACAAGTGTCTAATCTATGACAAATATGTTGTTAGTGTTTCGATCGGGTCTATGGTGGAAAGCGGTATCCCGAGGATTTCCTCAGAAGGGATCGGTTTTTCAGCATGACAACGTCTCGCCGAGAGGCTACCGGCTAAGAGGAATAGGACTATTATTATTAAAGTGCTTAGAGTGTTGAGTTAGAGCCAATAACCTAAATCACGTAACTGTTACAGCTATTAAAATAGATTTAAGCCGTTTTGTCTAGCATCAGAGCTAATGTAGAGCAATTCAGCTGACCCTGATCTTTATGATAAAATTTTATTTTCTCTTTTCCTTTCGTGAATAAGACTCCAAGGACTGCTGTGAAATAAAGCCAAATATTTGCGATCCAAGGAACTTCAACTTCTCTGCTGCCTTAATGGCACTCTACGACATCACATCCGAGGTATATGGATTCACACTTATTCCAACATCGAAGTCCATCAAGGTTGGTTTATTGGACAAAGTATTTCGCAAAAAATAAATATTATTTGTAATTTTATGCATAACTTGCCACCTGTTTGAAGAGATGAGGAACATAGTTCCTGCTACTACCGCGGTTTGTATAGTAGTTGTAGCTGCTGCAGAGACCATTTTGATGAATAATTAATCACTGTGCGTGTCTTCCATTGTCACGTCGTTCATTGGTTATGCTTGTGAGCTTGGGCATATCTCTTCTCTTGAGGTGGAGCAGTTTTCTTGATATTGACTTCTCTGAGGTCTCCTTCCACTTGCGTACATCACCATAGATACAGTCGTACTCTGCTGCTTCGTCGCTCGATATTGGACTCGAAGATTTTTTGTGCCGTAGCTGTGGCCAAACATTACCCAGCCATCTCAGGTGTTGGATCCATAGACATGGTTGTGATTGAACCTCCTTTCCGGACCAATGTACTTTTCTCGAAGTAGCTAAGTGCTTCTTCATCCGTTTCCGAAAAGTTCCAAACCTCTGTTCAATAGAATAGCACTATATGAAACCAGTTTCGTCCTATGGGAGACGGCTCTGCGACTCAATTGCTTCCTGTATTCAGAGAAACATCGGTTGGAAGGCGTACTTCTGCATTTGGTTTCTTCGCTGATATCGCTGCTGCTTGTAACTGCGAAGCTATATTAGACGAAGTTCCTAACTACCACGAAACTGTAACTGCCAACAGTCACGTTCTGGTAAAGTCGTCGGTAGTGTGTGTCCTTTTCTGATCACAACGTGTACTTTGTTCTGCCTCTCGAGTCTTGTCAACCGCGTACGGATTTAACAAAGTGCATGCCCACTGAGGCAATGCACGATTCTTTCTAGCGCGATGTTAGAAAACTCACATGACATCGCGTCACCTTGTCTAAAACCTTTCTCGACATTGAAGGTCTCGGTTAATTCATATTCATTACCAACCTTGATGGATCAGCGAGAATTCTCCATAGTCATCCTGCACAACCTAACGAGTTCGGCAGGAATGTCAAAACTAGACATGGCGTTGCATTACTTGTCTCTTTGCAGGCTGTCACATGTGTCTTTGAAGTCGAGAAATAGATGAGTGTCGATCTTGGGTCTTTTTTAAGGTTTGTAGTAGTGTGTCTGTCTAGTAGTGTGAATATTTGATCGATGGCGGACGTTACTGCCCTGATAAGGACCAACAATTCTTCTGTAGTTGATGAAGTCGAAAGGGGTTCCTTTCCGGATTCCAGTTTCCAGATTATCTTGAGCTGTTTTAATCTTCAATATTGCTATCGGATCTTCATCTATGGCAGCGGGAGAGCAGCCCTCTTCCTGGTTGAATTTTTTATTCCTCCTGACAGCGATATTTTGATCATCATCGCCGTTATACAGTCTGCAAAAGTAGGTGGGTAGCAGAGATCTGTAGCGATATACCGCATTTATTCGTTCAATACATGTACATTCGTTTTTTTATCACTCTAACCCATTGATCCTTCTTAAAATATTCATCCCCATCGCATTGACTGCAAACTCGTATGGTGTTGCATTCATGTAGTCATACTAATTGAATGCGATGTTTGATAATTTTTTCTCAGATCATGGCGATGAGTTAGAAAAAAGCGGTGCAAATGTAAACCGCCACCGCAATTACTGCCACTGCACTGCCAGCAGGAACCGAATGAATTTTGCAGTGCCACTTTTGATAAGTGAGGATAGTTTTTTGCATTAATCCTCCACCACTCAATCAAATCAAAATCTTCAGTTATTTTTACGAGTTCTCTGCTATATTTGTCTACTTCTTCTGCAGGAGTTTCTGGGGTTGCCCGTTCAGATTCTCTTAATAAATCTGAAAAAAAGAACTGAATACCTTCTTTGGGAGATGATGATGAATTTGTAATTAAGAAAATAGATAGGTTATGTAAAGATCCAAACGCAGAAGAAAATCAAAGACCAACGTTCTGCTTGACTGTCTCTATTTTATTATTCACCTTCAACTGTACATTCTCGGGGATTTTATAGTTTTCGCATACATTCGAATCGCAGTACTTACATCGGCTTACATTACAGATTTGGAGACATTTCGGGTAAATCACACGATCAGATGGCAATATATGTGGTATTTCAAAACAGCGAATAAATACAGTCTTGCGATCAAGTATGACAGCAAGAAAATACAATCGACCCGATTACAAAGCTCCTTATATGAATTTAAATGAATTCCAATAGTGAAGCAAAAATTATAAATTAAATGAAGAACTACAATTATATCTAAAAAAAACTAAAATTAAAAAAAAATTCAAAATACATAGAAAGAAACAAAGGAAAACATTTTATTGAAAAGACAGGTCTAATGCGAAAGAATGAAGATGTTAACCATTTTTTTATTCCTTTTCAGCAACAACGTATTCCTCCAAGCGACTCTCAGCCACGTCTTCATCATGCTCAAGATTGACAGATTCCACGTTATAGGGTCTCATATTATTCGGGGACCAAATGCCTTTATATGGAAGACGTGTTATCTGTAGACCCTCAATATCACCGATCACATAACGATCATTAGGAAGAACTTTCTTTATCTCGTATGGGCCTCGATATTTAGCGTAGAGTTTCTTGTTGATACCGGGAATTGTTACGATGTTTTTAATCAAGACATATTCACCTACTTTGTATGACCTTGGATGTTTGTGGTGTTTATCATAATAGTTTTTGTTCCTTATCTGACTTTTTTCTATGTTTTCCATAGCCTTTTGTCTTATCTCGTTAACACAAGTGAGGTTCTTCCCTAAAATATCTTGAAGATGTTCGTGAACACGGTCGCAAAACTCGCCTTTTTGGTTTCTCCCAAATACGAGTAAAAGAACGCTAGGAGTAAAGCCTGTACTTTTATTTATCGTGTTGTTAAGTGCGAATTCAACCTTAGTTAAAAATTTGTCCCAACCAATAGTAGTGTTTGCATCACATTCCTTTGATAACATCGGGACAATTATGCGATTTATTCGTTCAATTTGACCATTTGATTGTGGCGAATGAGTCGCAATTTTAATATGTTTAATATTATGCTCTTCTAAAAAGTCTGCAAACTCTTTGGATGTGAAGCAGCTTCCACGATCCGATACAAGACGACTTGGCCTGGAGTAACTCTCAAAAAATGATCTTAAACAAGTAATGGCCTCCTTGCTCTGAGTTGTTTTGACAGGGTAAAGTTTTGTAAACTTTGTAAAGCCATCAATCACGAGAAATACATGTTTTTTGTTTGAATGAGAATTCGATAAAGGACCGAGATGATCGATATGTATCGTATCGAAAGGGACATCACCTTTTGGAATAGAATGTAACGTACCCTCTTTTTTCCCAGATGGTGGCTAAAAGTAAATACATTTCAGACAGGTTTTGATATAGGCTTTGATTTTCTCTTTCATATTGGGAAACCAATAACTCGCTGAAATATATTCAAAGCATTTATCGGCTCCCAAATGACACATAGATTCGTGGTGTGTACGAATTATTTGCTCTTCCATTAGAGATGGAACGAAGAAGAGAACCTTGTCTTTATATTTCCTGTATATCAAACCGTCTCTCTCCTGTATATCAAAGGTCTCGCCTTTGCGCTGCAGCGAGTGCAAATTCAAACGACTCATCGTCAACAAAGAGTATGTTAAAGGAACGACTTAACGCGTCTACGTGAGTCATACGTCTTCCTTCTCTATGCTCTACCACGTAATCAAAACTTTGACGCTCTAATGCCCAACGTGAGATACGAGGATTTAGACACTTCTTTTTTAAAGTTAAGGCCAAAGCCTGACAAAATCAGTTATGATTTTAAACGATATACCGATCAAATATATTTTAAATCGCCTCAAAGCGTAAATTATTCAAGTTCGTAACTATAGTATTTGGATTCTGATGCCGTTGCTCGTTTCGAGAAATAGAATACGGGATGAAACTTTTGATCTAACTGCTTTTACATTAAAACAGCACCGAATACTACACAACTTGCATCACAATGCAATTCTGTGATAAGATTGGGACTGTAAACGGATAGAACAGGTGAAGCTAAAAATTTGTTCTTCAAAGCTTCAAAAGTTTTCATTTCATGAATACCAAATACAAAGGGTACATCCTTTTTTAGCAAGTCATATAATGGTTTTGCAATATTTGCAAAATTTTTTATAAATTTTCTAAAATAGGAGCAAAGCCCCAAAAAACTATGTACGTCCTTTGTGCATACCGGAATAGGAAAACTCTTAATAGCGTTAAGATTACTATCGTTGGGTCTAATACCTTCCTCAGTAATCTTATAGCCCAAATAAATGATTTCCGTCTGCAGAAACATGCATTTATCAAATCTGAGTTGAAGCCCGTTTCCTACGATTAAATCAACAATTTGTTTCAAAATATCCAAATGTTCTTCTATAGAATGTGTGGCGATCAGAACATCATCTAGGTAAGTTATGATTTTACCTTCTGAGATCAACTTTCGGAATGTGTGCTTCATAAATCGTTCGAAAACTGACGGGGCATTTTTCAGCCCAAAAGGCATTCGGGTGAACTCATACTGACCCAGTGGAGTTATGAATGAAGTATATTTTGTTGACTCATCAGATAACTGGACATGGTGGAAGGCATTCTTCAAGTCTAAGGATATAAAATATTTTTTTCCTCTGAGACGATCCAAATGATCTTCAATGAGAGGTAGGGGGTAATTATCGCGCACGGTTACCTTGTTGAGCTCACGAAAATCAACGCACAATCTGAGTTCTTTATTCTTTTTGTGCACCAAAACTATGGGTGAAACATATGGTGAATTCGATTCACGAATAATGCCTCTTTTAAGCAAGTCGTCCAAGATCTTTTGAAGCTCGATCTTGTGTGCGTATGGCAACCTTCGCGGAGGACAATGAAAGGGAATACAATACGATATGCATTTTAAAATCTGAATTCGGAAACCGATCGTTAGAATGCAAGTAAGCTGGTCTAATTATATCTTTTATTTTTTGGTCAATAACTGCATGCAAGTTCTTATTAATGTTAAGATTAAACTCACCATTGTCTCCACTTATATCGATGTTCAAAATTTGGTCTACAAACTGCATGTTAGAAGGTTCTTTATTTGAGATATTGTTGTCCTCCGAGTCATGATGATGAGAGGCGTTGGATATCGCTGGAGGTTTCTTAATCTCGTTGAAGGTGTACTCTACTGGTGTTCTTTTAAGCGTTAAACCTGTCTTTCCAATAAAATCCCTCCCTAGAATTACAGGATAAGTCATTGAGAAATTCTGGACTACTATAAGCTGTAAATTTTTTATTAAATTTTTAAAATTAACACTGGTACTTATGCTTCCAATCGTAACAAGAGGACTTCCATTGACTCCAACGTAGGACTGCGATGTTTCCACTACAGTTGATAGAAGCACTGATGAAATATACTTCTCCTGGATGAAGCTGATAGGGCTACCAGAGTCCAGTAGCGTCAGCAGTGTTGCAGAAATATCCATCTCCTTACCAACCCATCGGTAGTTAACGTAAGATTCAAAATCGTTATCAACTGGACGATCTCGTTCTGAACTTTGATGCAATGCTATGATTGGATCCTTGTTGGGACATTTAGTTGAAATATGACCTTGTTTATGACACTTGAAACATGTGATCACTTTCTTTTCGTTCTTTAGCTGAGCACTACTGTGACTAGGAAAAAAGTCTCCAGTGTTTTTGAGTTTATTTGACGAGGAACTAAACGGTATACACTTTGTTATTCTTTCTGAGTTGTTGTTTTTCATTTTTTCATATTTTCTTAGCGCTTCTTTTAGTTCACTGATGTTATTTGCACTGTATAGGATCGTTTTATTCACTTCTGTATCTGGAATACCCTTTATCACGAAATTTATCAAATCCTCTTCTTCCACAGATGTATGAGAGGCAATCTCCTGCATGTGGATCACATATTGCTGCATCGTCTCTTCACGTCGTTTCTTACGTTTTCGGAGTTCATTGTATATATCCAATTTCGTCACTGTCCGTCCAAATTCTTCTTTCAGTGCTGATTTCAACGCGCACCAATTACTCGCACTCACCGTTCTCGCAAACAACTTTGCCGTCCCCGACAGAAGACGCTTGGTCCGCTTTCATACGTCGCAAGTGTGTAATGCGCATGTTCTGGTTATTTTTTTTTGAGTTTTCATTCAGTGATGCGCGCAACTCTACATGAAGACTTTCCCCTTCTTTGAGTTTGCATGTTATTTGACAGTTCTCTTTCATTTCATCTTTGGCGCTCAGTCTTTCATAATTGAAAATGAGCCCCCTTGTTAATTCTTAGGTCCATTTCAGTTCATCCGCCATACTGAAATGTTGTGCTCGTAACACAGCGAAAGAAGTAATGAAGCAAATGCGAAAAAGAAAGAAGAAGGAGAAAAAGAAAGAAGAAGGAGAAAAAGAAATGTCAAAAACTTGCAATGAAATTGCTACCCACAGGCAGTGGGAATTTGGTTAATTGGGTATTTTTTGTTTCATTATCCCTCCCTTTTGCACTCACTTGAATCTTTCGAAACATGCGACGTATGAAAGCGGACTTGCCATACACAAATCTATCCCCTTCAGACAACTTCATGACTTCATACAATTCCTCAAATTGTTCCATCCATCGTTGTAGGGGATAATTGTCGTCACCACTAAATGGAAGCATGGCATCTTCAATGGCTTTGTAACTATAACCGGATTTGTTGTCTCAGCTCTTTTATTTGTTACTTCTTCTGAAGTTAGCTTCGGAGTTTCGCCAACTCTGCATCCAAGCGCTCCTCACTTTCACTTTCAGATTTATCACCATCATTTGGCGTACGCTCTTCTGAGATACTTGTATCATCATTGCAACGATCCCTGCTCCTGCTGCGTTGTTCTTCCTGCAACAACTCTATGCGCTCGCTTTCTTCCATTCCCTTAACCGCTTCTTGGACACGTATTTTTAATTCCGCTTTTGTGCCCGTTGTCTGCAGTTTCAAGATTCTTAAAATATTTTTAAGCCGGGGAACTGTGGCCAATTTTAAAAATTCTGTCCATTCATCAGACATCTTTAACACTTGCAAACTGAATAAAAAAAAACGTGTGCACAATTTCGCGATTATTACTATTTTTTCGCACAGACAAGTGGTACAGCCATCGCTTACTAATCCCACTTCTGATATTGTAAAGATCCAAACGCAGAAGAGAATCAAAGACCAACGTTCTGCTTGACTGTCTCTATTTTATTATTCACCTTCAACTGTACATTCTCGGGGCTTTTATAGTTTTCGCATACATTCGAATCGCAGTACTTACATCGGCTTACATTACAGATTTGGAGACATTTCGGGTAAATCACACGATCAGATGGCAATATATGTGGTATTTCAAAAGAGCGAATAAATACAGTCTTGCGATCAAGTATGACAGCAAGAAAAACAATTTTGTTTTATTTTTTTGACTACAGTTACGGTGTCAGTTGGAGTGAATACAATTTGTGAAACTGATACAGATGAAGGTGTGGCAGGACTTGCCGTATATCAACAGTTATTGGTGAAGAGATTGATAATACTGGCTTCGAAGTAGACGCTGTTGGAGCATATTCTAAATTGTGAATGAGACAAATGCAGAAGCTCTTAACATCGTTCAGGTCGTTTGGTTGCATACCTGCAGCTAGTGGATACAAAAAAAAATCAGTTTTATGCCATAAACTCAAATTTTTTAACCAAATGTCATCAATGTTCTGAATAATTTTTCCCTTTAAAACCGAAATGCCAGTTATGTCTGCATTGTTATGTGCACAAAGCCTTTTAATTTTATGAAATAAAGGTAAAACGAAACACAAAGATGGAGAGCTGCAGTGTTGCATTTTTTTAAAATGATTTCAAAGTCCTTAAAGATTTCAACTAGAACTTGAAGTGTGGAAATATTTATATGCAGTAGCCGTTGGCTTCCTTCGTTTTCTGTTAGTACTTCATTGATATCGAACCAATATACAATGGATTTGAACATTGTGTAATTAGAATTCCATCGTATGGGACATTGGTTCTTCAGAGAAGTTTGTAACTTATGCTGCAAATTGGCTTTTTTTAAATATTTCACTATTTTTTTGCACGACTCTAATACGAGTATTTCTGTGAGCTCTGTTGTTTCGTCGAACGACTTATGTAAGACATTTGCTAATAAATGTTAACTGCAGTTCAAGCGAGTGTTGTTTTCCAAAGCTTTTACAATATTTTTTCCTCTGTCTGTTATAAATTTTATTGCTTCGATATTTTGGACACCAAACTCACTAAACAAAGTATTCAACTTTCTCAAGATATTATCACTGGTTGACCTTTCAAAATCCATTCATTTCATACCCAAAACGATATCAAATAATTTAAAATCTTCCTGATAGTGCAATGTGACGCCTAAAAAGTCTCGTTTCACATAATTGTCCGACCACATATCAATTGTAGCAGATGCACCACCACTATTCACAATTTCGTTTATTTCGCTTCTGAATTGCTTCTTTTTTTTCATCTGCTGATTTCTGCACCTTACGCGAAATTGTTGTTGGATCAGGCAGTAACAGTAAATCATGCACGTCTGTAGAAATCACGCCACATCACACCATAATCACCTTTTAATCAAACCATCGGCAACAACCAATCACCATCATCATCATTCACCATGTCATCTGCAATGCTATAACTGGAAGATATAAAAGCGGAACAGGATAGTCAAGCGGGGGCAGTTGAGTGATCGTCGATCAACACACCAGGCAGTGCAGCAGCATATCATACATTGTTCTGATTTTATTTTCTCTAATTTGTACCAAATAAATGAATTTCTTTTTTTAATATTCAGTTTCCTACATATTTGGGGCTCAACTAAAAAACCTGTTCTGCGAGTGAAACATGATAAAGAATTTAACTGTTGAACAACTGAGACAAAGGCTGGCTGGTCTTAATCTCGATACAACGGGTATAAAATCAGTTCTTATTGAGAGACTGAAAAGAGCTCTTGGTGAGCAGAGTAAAGCAGAATTTGAAAGCAGTGAAGAGGACGCGACGTTGAACATTACAAGAGCGGATAATCTAATCGAAACGATTCCAAAAAATGATAACGTGGTCAAGCCGGGTGCAGAGAATCCAGAGGAGAGTGGACCAGACGCTATGGGCCGGATTGCAGTCAAAGATATAGAAAATTTACTTTCTAAATTTAGTGCTGATGATAATATTCCATTTACAGTGTGGGTGGCCGAATTTGAGGAATTTGCTTCATTGTTAAAGTGGTCAGAAATTGAAAAATTCATATTTGCTAAGAAACAATTGACAGGTTCAGCTCGTAGTTTTATTAGAACATGTGTATGCTCCTCTTATACGGATCTAAAAGCAAAACTGTGTAGTGAATTTAATAGACCGATATACAAAGCCGAAATTCACAATAAACTACAAAATAGAAGAATGTTTAAAGGGGAACAGTTTCGCGAGTATGTCTACAAGATGCAGGAGTTGGGTCAGCTGGCAGATGTTGATGACAAATCGCTGATATGGTATATTGTAAACGGCATGACGGGGAGAGCGGAAAGCAAAATGATACTGTTTAATGCCAAAACTATTTCGGAACTAAAAGAAAAATATGAAATCTATCAAAAAGTCATAAAAAGCGGTAACAACAACAATGGTTGCGTAGGTGGCAGCAGTAGGAAAGCAAACAGCGGCGGCAGCAGTGTGAATTCTGAAGGCGGCTATTTATCCGCTATAAAAAACAACAAGGATCGTGTAGCCAATCATTGTTTTAACTGTGGATCAACACAACACATACGGAAGGACTGCACCGCTGAAACAAAATGTTTCAGTTGTAATGGTTTGGGACACATGTCAAATGCTTGCCCAAGAAGAAATTATCAGAAACAAACAAATTTAATATCAGTTTTAAATACAAAAAACATCTCAATTAATAGTGTGTCATTTCAGGCTCTTATCGATACTGGGGCTCAAGTGTCCCTGGTGCGAGAAGATGCATTCCGCAGAATGCACAACATGTCTCTCAACAATGCTCAAGTAAGCCTGGTCGGATTAGCATCAGCTCAGATCAAAACAATAGGAAGTTTCACAAGCAACATTTTAATTGACAACGTCTGCATCGAGTCACCACTGCTGGTTGTGCCAAGATCAGCCATTAACTTTGAAGTTATTATTGGTAACGATATCATCCGTAAAGCAAAGGTAATTTTTGATAATGGGGGGGCAAAATTTTACAAACAGGACGATTTTCCTTACAAAGATGGAGACAATTTTGTAATGCAGATCGAAATTAATGAAAACGCTGAAATGAACGCACCTTTTCCATACAATGCAGAGGTTAAACGTCTAGTCGAAAATTACAAGCCAACGAAGAGGAAAGAATGTCCCATAGAACTAACTTTGATCCTGAAAGATGACACCCCTATTTTTTGTCAGCCGCGCCGTCTTCCAATTAATGAAAAACTAGTAGTTAAACGACAGGTAGAAAATTGGCTTGCAGAAGGAATCATACGCCCATCAACTTCCCCATACGCCAGTGGAGTAGTCGTAGTGAGAAAAAAAGATGGAAGCCCTAGAGTTTGCATCGACTACCGTAGACTTAATGCAAAAGCAATCAAAGATCCCTTCCCAATGCCGCTGATAGAAGAATTTTTGGACGATCTAGAAAATGCAAAGGTGTACACAACGCTGGATTTTAAAGGCGGATATTTCCATGTTCCAGTTGCGGAGACAAGCAAAAAATACACTGCATTTGTCACGGAAGATGGTCACTTCGAATTCAATTTTGTGCCATTTGGATTATCAAACGCACCTGCAGATTTCGTGCGATTTGTTCACTGGATCCTCCGCGAGTGGTAGTAAGAAAAGTTCTTAAGGCGTACATAGACGATCTATTCATAGCAGCAGAGACACAGGTGGAAAATCTTGAGAACCTGAAAATTTTCTTAGAAACTGCAGCCGATTACAACTTAAAGATCAACTGGTCGAAATGCAAGTTCCTGCAAAGAAAAGTGGAATTCTTAGGACACATGGTAGAAAATGGCCTAGTAAGTCCATCACCTTGTAAGATCAAAGCAGTAGAAAATTTCCCAGAACCTAAAACTATAAAAAATGTTCAGGCGTTTCTTGGCCTAAGTGGATTTTTTAGAAAATTCATCAGGGGGTATTCGTTGGTGGCAAAGCCACTATCAGACTTAACTAAAAATAATGTAAACTTCCAATTTTCTTCTCTACAGCGAAAAGCCTTCAATGAACTGAAGAAAGCCCTCATAAACAATCCTGTTCTAGCTATTTACAAGCAGAACACCTATACTGAGGTGCACACTGATGCGTGTCAGGATGGAATTGGAGTGATATTAATGCAACAAGGTGAGGATAACAATCTCCATCCCGTCTTCTATTACAGCCGCAAAAACAGCGCAAGCGAACAAAAAATGCACAGCTACGTACTTGAAGTTTGTGCAGTATATAAAACTATAGAGAAGTTCCGGGTCTACCTCCTCGGAACGAAATTCAAAGTGGTTACCGATTGTATAGCGTTCCGACAAACGATGATGAAAAAAGAACTGCCGAATTTCGTGAGAAGATGGATAATTTATCTGCAAGATTTCGATTATACAGTTGAGCATAGGCCAGGAAAAAGAATGAAACATGTGGATACATTGAGCAGATACGCCGTTTATCAGTTGCAACCAGAAATTTTAGCACGCCTAAAAAAATCTCAAGAAGAAGATGATTTTATCTCATCAATCAAAGAAATACTTAAGCAAAGGACATATGAAAACTTTAGGATGAAGGGTGAGTTCCTTTTTAAAGATGGCTTGAACTTCTGGTGGTCCCACGTAGCATGGAAAAAGAGGTAATAAGGCTTAAGCATGAAGAAGGTCACTTTGGTGTTAACAAGACACAACATTTAATAAAGCAAGAATTTTTTATACCTAAAATGAAAGACAAAATTCAAAATTGTATCTCTAATTGCGTTAAATGCATTTTAGCAAATCGAAAAGGCGGCAAAAAAGAGGGTTTCATCGAACAGTTGGCGAAAGGGGACCGACCACTTGACACCTACCATCTTGACTACATAGGTCCAATCGATGTTACTAAAAAGCAGTACAAATATATATTAACAGTTGTAGATGGTTTCTCAAAGTACACGTGGATATATCCCACAAAAACGCTGAGCACAAATGAAGTGGTCCGTCGTCTTTACGAACAGCAGCAAGTGTTTGGTAACCCACGAAGAATCATTACTGATCGCGGTGGGGCATTCACATCAGAAAGTTTTAGCAATTTCTGCAGCGAGGAGAATATTTAACACACTCTTATCACTACGGGTATGCCACGAAGTAACGGTCAGGCCGAGAGAACAAACCGCGTTATACTAGATGTTTTGAAAAGACTATCTGCGGACTCACCGGAACAATGGTATAAATTTGTTTCCAGGGTCCAAATAGCAATTAATAGCACGATACAGAGATCTTTACAAACTACACCTTTCGAAGTTCTTTTTGGGTATCCAATTAGGAAAAAATACGATGTAGGACTTAGCGAGTTAATAAAAGAAGCGCTGTTAAAAGATTTCAACGCGGAAAGAGAACAAATTCGTTTCAAGGCTAGACAACAGATAGAAAAAATACAGGAGGAAAACAAAAAAACATTCAACAGAAATCGCAAACTTCCGCATCAATTTAATATCGGAGATCTCGTGGCTATTAAACGAACACAGTTGACAAGTGGTAAAAAGCTTTCTTCTCTCTTTGTAGGTCCATATGAAGTCATTTCCGAAGGCCGAGGTAATCGTTACACAGTTCAGAAATGTTGTTCAGCATCAGAAGGACCAAAAAGAACGACAACAAGCAGCGAATATATGAAACTATGGAGACAAGAAGATGATACTGATCCCAAAGAAGACTCATCCGAGACGGACGATAAATAGGGAGGCCGAATGTAGAAAGCACGCCACATCACACCATAATCACCTTTTAATCAAACCATCGGCAACAACCAATCACCATCATCATCATTCACCATGTCATCTGCAATGCTATAACTGGAAGATATAAAAGCGGAACAGGATAGTCAAGCGGGGGCAGTTGAGTGATCGTCGATCAACACACCAGGCAGTGCAGCAGCATATCATACATTGTTCTGATTTTATTTTCTCTAATTTGTACCAAATAAATGAATTTCTTTTTTTAATATTCAGTTTCCTACACGTCTACGTTTGCTCCATAGGTTGCACCTATCTTAATAAAAAACTTCACCAACTTTGCGAAGCCCGAACCATTGATAGCCGTAAATGGCCTACAATCTTCAGTAACCCAAGCTCTACATATGTATGTTGTCAATGGCATTTTTTTGTCATCTGCTGCAACAGTTTTTAAAACTTCTGGCTTGGCAACAGTTATGCCGATTCAGATTTGATGTTTGATGTCCTGAGTATTTAAGCAATTTACGACACGTTCGGCAGTATACCAATCCTTCCATTATGGTTTCGTCTTTCTTCAAGATTTCGGACAGAATATTCCAAACGAAAACTTGTTTCATGCCTTCGTGTCGTTTCTCAGCAACCAAAGCTGGGTTATCCGACATTATACCACATCTATTGATAATATTCTCAATGAATAAAATTTGAGTTTTACTCTCACGTCTATTCGCATCAAGCGCACAGCACTAATTTGGAATACTTTACCAAGTTCATTACAGACCACAGATATTCGCATTGCTATCCCGTTACTTTCCTCTTACAAAAATAAATTTTTCGTTCGGTGACCCTACCCACGCTCATCGCTTTTGTTGTGATTGAGCGTAGTTGCGGTGTATGCGGTGTTTTTGTTATTCATAAACGGTCGCACATACCAACGCTTCGGCTAAGTAAATATGAACATATGGCAGTGCAGGTTGCATTGACTCAAAAACGTAGCACTCGAGTTTATAAATGAAACATACCCAATCGAATTGATTGTAGAACATATGGTAAACACAAAAATCGCGTAGTTAGCGGTGGCCGTTCACACTTGCACCGCCTTTTTTGTGAGTAGATTTTAAGTCTCAAAAATATAGTCCGCTTTCACACGTCGCAAGTGTGTAATGCGCATGTTCTGGTTTTTTTCTTTTGAACTGTCATTCAGTGATTCGCGCAACTCTATATGAAGACTTTCCCCTTCTTTGAGTTTGCATGTTATTTGACAGTTCTCTTTCATTTCATCTTTGGCGCTCAGTCTTTCATAATTGAAAATGAGCCCCCTTGTTAATTCTTTGGTCCATTTCAGTTCATCCGGCATACTGAAATGTTGTGCTCGTAACACAGCGAAAGATGTAATGAAGCAAATGCGAAAAAGAAAGAAGGAGAAAAAGAAATGTCAAAAACTTGCAATGAAATTGCTACCCACATGCAGTGGGAATTTGGTTAATTGGGTATTTTTTGTTTCATTATTTCTCTCTTTTGCACTCATTTGAATCTTTCGAAACTTGCGACGTGTGAAAGCGGACATATATGATCGCATGTCAATCTCTGCCGTATACATTTGCACCGCCTTTTTTGTGAGTAGATTTTAAGTCACAAAAATATGATGGCATGCCAATCTCTGAGGTAGGTAGAACCTATGTACCCAATTAGCACTAGAATGTGCGGTTTCTTTACCACGAGTCGGGTGACCTGGTTGTTAATATGTGTTGTTGAGAAAAAGGATTGGATCTCGTATCCCTTTACCTGAGATGTCAATGAGGTAGTCGAACTATAGTTGGTTTAGTGCTCTCAGTCTGGCTCTTGCTAGTACCGGACATTTGCAGAGGAAATGCGTCAGAGTTTCCTTCTCATTTTCGTTCCTGCAACTGCGCAGTGGGGTGATATGGGATATCTAGTTTGGCCGCAAAATCTCCAATTGATCAAAACCTCGTGATTATCGCCGTGATTCGGGCCATATCTGGGCAACTTCTATTTATTAGGTCTTCTGTTTTACTCTTATCGTAGGTCGGCCATTTCATCCTTGATATAGCGCAGTTGGTTAGCCTCCTTTTTTGGAGGTTGGAATTCTGCAGGAAGTATAAGTGGATTTGTTCTTTAGCCGCCTCTAACTGGATGTGGGTCCCTCATTTTCATTCATGTGGCAAGCTCATTTCGGCAATCCTGCACTAGTTTGGAAGATATGATTGCCGAATCGATCTCTTATACTGACTTGGCTATATACGAGTATGAGGATAGCATTTTTGTTATTTTGTTTATGCGTTGTGTCACGCCCGAGTTGCGAGCAAGCCTCTCGGGTTGCTAGTAGTTCCGCCTGGAAGACTCTGGCAAAATCCTACAAGTGGTAGGATATTGATATTTTCAGTGATTCCGAGTAGACACCGGCCCCCACACCACAGTTCATCTTTGACCGTGTCTAAGTCCTTTACAACTTTCGTCCTTCTTTCACTCAGCACTGGTGAGAAGCCCTACAACTTTTCGTGAAGTTAAAGTTGGGGTTGGACACAGTACTATGCCTAGGATGTTGCTGCATCCATAAAGCCAGCATCCAGATTCTTTGAGTCTGATGACACTGCAATGTGCGGTATTTTTTGAGTGTAGGTCGAGAGGCAGAAGATACATCCGTTGGGGCCGACTTCAATGCGCGCGTGTTGACTAGGGGCTGTTCTTTGGAGCCTTTTTAATTTCATGAGGTAACGTTTGCCCAATGAGGGCTACCATAGTGACTCTTAGGTGAGAATTGAACTCATTATGGTTGTGTGCAATAACAAAGTACCCATTTCCTTCCAAAGCTCTTGCTGCAGGCATAGAAGGCGACGCATGCCTTACCGTATTCATGATTTCACTTATCCCGGAAGGCAACTTCCCCGACACTAGTATCACCACGTTATCCGCATACTTTGGCGCCTTCTCTGTCTAGTCGTTCAAGAATTTTGTTCCTGATGTTTAGCCAAAGTAGAGGTTAAATAACGACACCCTGTGGCATTCCTCTATATGCGAATTTGGTTAAGTGCAAGTATAAGTTCTCAGCACTAATTCCGGCTTTGTAGCCCTGGCTCATTTCTGTAGTAAAATCTCCACATTTCCTATTTCCGAGAAGACTGTGCTCCTTTCTTCATTTACAGCTCACAAGCTGCATTCTAGTTTCATAAATTTTGATATTTAATTGGAGAGGCGATTTGCGTCAACTTTGTTTCGATATCAGTTTATTGAAAGCTTCGTTTCTGACTCAAAGGCTTCACTCTGGTTAAGGAGAAGGGAAAGAGTTTTCTTATGTGTGTTGCAAATTTCACCCGAGCTCCCCAACTGGGTTTGTATCTTCAGGGGTATCTGTCGCCCACCACTCCGTTGTATGGAGATATAATCCCATACGAAGTGAGAGTTTTGTTCTCGCGGCATATGGTTTGGGTATTTTATCCTTGTTTATTAATTGATTCTACTGTTAGCAGTTTAGTTCTGCCACATCTAAATGCCAGATGACACGATACGGCTGCACGTAATCCCTAATTCATGTTCGTTTCAAGAAGTCAATGCACAAGTAATAATACAACTGATTTACTCCTTGCTGCAAGTCATCCAGTTGGCATGTTAACCCTGGATTAGTGAGATGGCAGTTCTAGGCTCATAGCTCATCAATCAACCTGACTCACTTTGCAGACCCTACTAGACAATAGAGATTTCGGTTAACAAAGTTGTCTGAATTTTCGAAAGTAATATCCTCGCACTCCGACAAAGTGGCTGCGGCGCGAGTATGCCACCTACTTTACTTTCTTTGTTCTTCACTTTTATACATTCTGACTCAATGTCTACATGAATTTAAGATTTGAAACGGATATTTACAAGCAGACCATACTGATATTCATGATGATGGTGCCAAAATAGTGAATAGTGAGCTGCTGTCAACCTAAAATGTCACATTCATCTTGACACATCAAAAGTGACATTCACTTTTATTCTTCCATTCTGCCTACCGTTACGAGTATTTGCAGTCATTTCTGTTTACTAACCCTATTTACTCCTAAGATAAATTGTTTTTACTCTCTCGGTAACTCTTACCACTCGCTCTAATTCACTCCATAGAACCCAATGAATTGTGGATCTTAACTCCCTCATGATTCGTTCATTCTACACACAGCAAACGAGCTGAGAATGTGAGTGCTCCAAAAATTGTTGCGAAGAGGACAGGATATTCACTCTCATTTCAGAAATGTCACTCAAAATCGGACCACCGAAGGGAATGGTTTTTTCGACTCAAGGAGGTGATTTTCGAGTAAAAGGTGCTGGCTGACAGAGCACGGAGCACGGAGCACGGAGCACAAGAGGAACTCTTTAAGAATCCATTGAGTCGCCTTAAGATTATCAAGGGTTTGGTGGGTGTGATATTTTCTTCTTCGTCTGTCAAACAAAAAAGTATCGACCCGTAACGATGTGTTTGTTATCGTCGCGAATATCCGTATGTCGTACCCCTCAATTCGCTTCTCATTTATCTTCGCCCCATGGAAGTGAGATGGGATGTGGATACGAATGGAAATGGGAATGGGTCTTTGGGTTTTGTGTTACCAACAAGTGTGAAGGCGGAACCCTAAACGCTTTATTAAATACGTTTCTTGATCTCGATTGATTTCTATAGGAGAATGAAAAAAAAAAAAAAAAAAAAAAAAAAAGATTAATACCTCTATGTACCGCTGGTTCTCAGTACACTCCCATAACACCCCCTAATGAAGGCACTTCTTCTTAATCGATACACAGCTTAGGGTGTTGGTGGAGTTTACCGGAAATGGGGTTTGAGGCTACTTGCCGCTTCGACTTATCTCTTCAAATCGCTTATTTGAAGCCTTAGCCTGGCATTTTTTTTTTTCGGAGAATTTCGAAAAAGAGATGGAATGGACGACTTGGGGTTGGTAGTTAGATTCTAATTTGATTTTAGGCCTTTTCTCTTTTGAGTGGCAGTGGTGGTAGCTGTTTTTCCTGTTGAAACATCTGGATCCAATGGGGAATTCCAGGAATTGCTTCTAGTACGTGACACAATGGAAAAGATAGTTTTTCGAATTTCCTGCCGTTTGCGGATACACAAATGGTTACCGTGGTGAGGAGACTGAATTCAAATTGAATGGCATTTTCTGGACACTGGAATGTCCCAGTATCAATTCGACAGTTGGTTTGTGGGTGACTTTAAATTGACAACAGATAAATGAAATTATTTTAGTGAATCGAGTGATGATATTCGGCTTTCAGATTCAATCATTGAATTCGTGATGACGGAGATATTTGAAAGTCAAATGGCACATTGGATGGCGAGGAGCATGTGCAACGAACATGACAGAGGTTTGGGAATGAAAATTGTTGAACGTGAGCAAATAGGGCAGGTGTGATCGAAAGTCAATATATGTAAAATACGAGTACATTCACTTTTACATTTTAATGAAAAAAAAAAAAAAAAAAATTACACAAATTAATGTATCAGCAAATTGATGCGAATGGGATACACTTAAACTTATGAGAATCACAAAGGAGGAATATTTATTTATTTATTTATTTATTTATTTTAATAATAATAATGATGTATCTCTGTACAATATTAAGTTATAATTGACTTTTGATTTGCACAGGTTTCAAAGCAATAAAAACAATTAATAGAACAATTATAATTATAAATAACAATGCATATAAATTATAGTTTAAAATATTATAAAAATAAAGAGAGAAAAAAAAATAGAAAGATATGAAAGAAGAAAGAAAGTAGAAGGGTGAGTAAGCCAATGTCAGGTTAAATGAGTTCAAATAATTCCTTTCTAAAACTATTCTCTGTGTTCAGCCTTTTTAAACTTGGAGGAAGTTGATTCCATAGATGAATTGCATGAATAAAAAACTGGCGACTACTAATTAAATATCTGTGTCTTGGCGGTATTAAGTTTAATGTTCTTTCGGATTGCACAAAGCTTAGTTTTGAAAATAGGTAATGTGGTGTTTTGCTTCTTATAATCTTAAACAATGCGAGGATAGTACGTGTTTTTAGCAACGTGGTTAAGGAGCAGCCAATGATTCGTTTTACATAAGTAGAGATGTGATCACAGCGACGGATATTAAAGATATACCTGGCACAGTTGTTAAAGGCGACATTTAGCTTTCTGGTAGATACAGAGTCCAGGTTCGAGAAGATTTCACATCCATAAAGGATAATAGGTAAACCGTATGCCTTAATAAGCTTCAATTTAACTTTGATAGGTAGATATTGTTTGGTGGGACTTAATCCACGGAGAATACCATAAATTTTAGAAACAATATGGTTTACATGAGTATTCCAATTTAGACACTCATTAAAGTAAATACCCAGATTTTTGAATTTTTTCACAAAGTCGATGGTAGTATTATTAATTTGAAGAAGTGACGAAGTAATATCTACAGGCGTTCTATTGAAGGACATAGATTTGCTTTTTAACGGATTTAGGTTTAGATCAATGCAGGTATAGACGGCATTGATATCTCCGTTCAACTCATTTATTGCGGTTAATTCTTCAGATTTCTTGAAACTTTTTAAAATCTGTACATCATCCGCATAAATATGATGCTCACACCTTTTGATACACTTCGATATGTCATTTATAAATAGTATGAATAAGAGCGGACCGAGAACGGAGCCCTGAGGCACACCTGATACGACATTTAGACTCGTTGAGACTTTACCTTCACAGAAGACTGTTTGAATTCGGTTATAAAGGTAAGATGTAATGAGCTGACAGATGGAGTTCTCAAAAGCAAATTGATTCCTGAGTTTAAATATCAAAATTTCATGGTTTACTGAGTCAAATGCTTTTGAGAAATCAAGAAAAACAGCTACCGACATCAAGCCCCTATCAAAACCAGAACGTATATCATCACTAACCTTAAGTAAGGCTGTGATGCAGTTATGCTTTTTTCTGAACCCTGATTGAAAATCCGTTATGAGTTTCACTTCTTCAACATACTCTTTCATTTGGTTGCTTACAATTTTTTCAAAGGCTTTGCTCAGAAATGGAAGAATTGTAATCATCCTAAGTTCAGTATTATTTGGTTTAGGAATTGGTACTACTTTTCCATTTTTCCAATCGTTGGGAAATACACTGGTAGTAATGATGGTGTTATAAATATGTGTGATGTGCTTGCTTAAGGCCGGTAAGAGCATTTTAATTATCGTCGGGTGCACACCATCCAGCCCCACTGCTTTTGACCGGATGGAGAAAATAGCATTCACAACACAATTTCCATCAACACATTGTAATGAGAATGTCCGCTCTGGATTCGTAGTATTGCGTTCAAAGACGGAAAAGTCAATCGGGTTTGCTTGGGAACAGGATGCAACAAATTTTCTGTTCAGGTCATTGACATCAACATTTCCTAGAGCAGACTCATTGCTAGAACTAATACCGACATCACGAATTGTTTTCCAGAATGCAGAACTCGACTGGTTCATATGAAATTTAGTTTCATAGTACTGTCTTTTACTCTTACGTATTAACGAGGTTACTGAATTACGCATTTTCTTAAAATCATTGTACATATCGGGACATTTGTATCGACGACATCTATAGTAAAGAGCGTCGCGTTCTTTTATTTTCTTTTTTATTTCTGACGTGAACCACGGCAAATTAACGTTGTTTATTCTTTTGGTTTTCACAGGTACATGCTTGTTAAACAGAAAGTCAATATGCTTATTAAAAACAGAAACTTGTTCATTAACATTAGACGTACAATAGATATGTGACCAGTTGAGATTATGACAATCATCAAGTAAGGACAATACATTGACTGACGGAAAGTGACGATATTGTTGAACAAGGCTACTACCCCTAGGGGGAAAAACATTCAGACATACAGAACGATTAAGTCATGATGAGAAAGACCAGGACAAATAATTTGGTCATAGTGTGCTATTAACTCGTTTTGAGAGAGAAGAAAAACATCAAGAAGAGAGGGAGTTTTATTTGGAAAAAAATGTGTGGGATTATTTGTATTTGCTAAATGGAAACCTAGTGAATCAATCATATCAATGAAAGTTCTATTTTTGTTAGCTAGAGTGTCCAAATTAAGATCACCACAAATAACAATTTTAGGATATAGTGGACTCAACTCCTCCAGAATATCTCGTATATGAGTGAAGCTAGCTACATCAGGGGCCATATAGAATGTGCCCACTAAAAGATTGGTCTCGTTGCTAGAAATTTTCACAAATACGAACTCAGCCTCATCATTTTTAGTAGATTGTTTGACAATTCTGCAGTTGTTTCATTTTTTATGTATAGTGCCACTCCCCCACAGTCTTTATCTCAGTCTATTGGTCTGCAGAAGCGTTCGAGAACAAGTTTTAAAAACATGCCTATGGTGGAGGGAGTTCTAATGTGTTAAGTGCAAGAGTCTTTGTGTTGAAAGAAATTAACCCTTATCATCCAACTGTGGGTTACTATTTAATTTTGTTTAGGATTTTTATGTGAACGCATTCACCTTTCGTTTTCGGATTATAGACTGACAGTGTAATCGCATTCGCGCCAAGTACTCGTAATTGTTGATATTGTGTGCTGTATTTGCGGTATTCAAGAAAAAAATGTTTCGCCGTAAAATGTAAGTATTACTCATTTATTATTTGATAAGTAGAGTACTTCTATTTTACGTTGGTTTTGCTCGTAATAATTTGAATTACAAGCTTTTACCAACAATCCATTGAGATACGAAAGTGTTTTTCTTTTATTTGTCATCCGTGTATACCGTTGGATTATTGGATTCGTACAGAATCATATATCAATGTAATCTTTCATGAGTTGCTTATGGGCTTTTCCCATTTATACCGGCTCAGATTGACTGCGAATGAAATAATTTCGCATTTGGAAGAAGATAAAGATGTGTTAGCTGCCGAGATTCTTTAGAACAACCCCTGATAAAGATAAGAGTGATGAAGACAACGGTGATGAAAAATCTTCCAACATTGATAATTTATCAAGAAATCAGCTTTTAGCAGAGGCGGAATTCAAGGCCACCGTCACAAATCACGCCGAGATAAAGGTAACCAATTGTATTTCGGATGACTCCCTTGTAGATCAAAGTGATGGATTGCCTGTTAATATATCAGCAGAGCATCCTCCGCCCTATCAAAAAAGGGGTTTAGTTTCAAGGGGGAAATTTGCAATGGCAGCAAATCGTTTGTTGAACCAAGTGGATGCTCAGGGAAAACGATATTTACAAATGGACTCTAATAATACCAGTGCTTGCTTACTTACTTAGGCGGCGCTACAGTCCGGGGTCTGAGTCCACTCTCCAACTAGCGCGGTCTTTGGCTAGCTGCCTCCAGTTGCGCACTTTAAGCTGGTTGAGGTCCCCTTCCACTTGCGCGCGTCACATAAGGTGAGGCCTTCCTCCACTGCGTTGTCCCTCAGGATTAGACTCGAAGATTCTGCTGGTTGGATCGATGGTGTTCATTCGCTCTACATGTCCCAGCCGTCTCAAACACCCAATGTGCAGTTTTTTGACCAGGTTGATGTCGCTGTATAGCTTGTAGAGTTCATCGTTGAATCGTCT
This sequence comes from Volucella bombylans, assembly GCA_949129095.1. Lineage (NCBI taxonomy): Eukaryota > Metazoa > Arthropoda > Insecta > Diptera > Syrphidae > Volucella > Volucella bombylans. The sequence continues at coordinate 353,407,823 of OX422140.1, read as the reverse complement.
CCTCCAGAACCCGTCAACGCATACGGTATCAAATATCTTACGAAGAATTTTTCTCTCAAAACGATTAAGAATATCTTCATCAACTTTCGATAGAATCCATGCTTCTGTGTCTTGGATGATCAAGGACAAAGGTGATCAAGGTCTTACACATAGTCTCGTTAGTTTTTCGGAATAGGGCTTTACTACTCAATTGCCCTCTTGGCCCAAATTAACAGCGATTGGCAAGAGTGATTCTTCGATTTATTTCTGCCAACAACATCTAGTTGGCAGCATTTACAGCAGAGCGAAGGTTGACAAAGTCCCTTACTACCTCACAATCAAAGCTGTCGATTGTGACATTCTGGCCGATTCGTCGATGTTGGGTGTCCTTTCTTATTGACAGTATACCATCTTGATCAAAAAGTTGCCGGGATAACCACCGTTTGGCGCTCCCATTGTTCCGATTTGAGTTCTGTTTTATTTGTTGAGTTGCTAAATCTGTTGTTGACATTCCATCTTAGCGTCATAGCTTGACATTTACAAAAGTTACCGTGTTGACGTCGCAAAAGAGATGATTTGCGAGGCTGAATCCGATCCTGCATTCATCAAAAGGATCATTACTGGAGACGAGACGTGGGTTTATGAGTACGATACGCAATCCAGACATCAGGCAAGTGAATGGCGTTCACCAAATGAGCCGAGACCAAAAAAACCACGTCATTTTCAGTCAAAAAAGAAGGCGATGCTCACGGTTTTCATGGATTACAACGGTGTACGAGTAGTGCATCATGAATTTTTGCCAGAAGACCAGACAGTAAACAAAGAGTATTATTTGGACGTTTTGAGAAAAAAAACTCGTGGATTTTGCACCATGATAACGCACCGTCGCACAGTGCCATCATTATTCGTAATTTCCAACAGCCATCGAATTCACCTGATTTGGCTCCCTGTGACTTCTTTCTGTTCAATCGAGTTAAAAACCACTACGGGGAAGTCGAGGGGAAGTAATGGAAAAATCGCAGGAAGCACTGATGAGGCGGATCGCATAATACGGCAGACAAGATCCTAAATGCGATTTTCAGGAGACCGATACCTCTATAGTTGGCGCAGTTTAGAGGGTCTCATTTCTTGTGAATCAGACATACATTCATCCGACTAAATCTTGGAAATAAGTTGGTGCATGCTCTCTACCAAGTTATCTCCTGCTGTTCGACTTCAGTTTAGATATTGCTATCCTAACTTCATTTTGGTTGGGTGGACGGAATTCTTGACTTGCATCGTCAATATTGAATGGTGCGCTCTACCTGATAGCGGAATTTGTGTCATCTTCGCGTTTAGCAGTCTGCAGAAATGGTTTTTCCATATTCTCAGCACCGACTGTGACTCTACTACAAGGTTTCCTTGTTCGTCCCTACAGGTTTCCGTTTGGGTCTTATTACCCTGGCACGTTCTTTTTACCTTTTGGTAGAACCTCCAAACATTATTCCTGAAGTAGCATCTCTCTATTTTCTGGATCGCGCGCTTCTCATGCTCTTTCTTTTTTTTGCGGAGAAGCCGATGTTCTTCCCTCCTCTTCTGCTCGTAGAGCTCACGAGTCGCTCTCGTCCTTTTACGCAGCGCCGCTTTGTAGGCATGTTGTTTTGCTACATGTACTTGCCGGCACTCTTCATCAAACCAGGGGTTCGTGGTGGTAGGCGGGTGAAACCCAGCACATCAGTTGCGGCATTTCTAATGGCTTCTCGGGTTCTACGCCACTGGTCTTCAGCACTTGATGCTGGTTGCAAAGGACTTCTCGAGAGGTTGAGGGATACACGATTGCATCCGTTCAACGTTAAATCTCCTCATAGTATTTCCCGTATACGTACCTTGACTGCAACTACGCCAATGTAGGCCTCTCGGTATGTTCGGACATCTAAAATACTTGAGGAGTTCCTTACATCGATCGCAACATGAGCAATCTGGTTGATAGTTTGCTGATCTGGTGTCTGCCATGTTCACTTGTGAACATTGAGATGAGGAAACTGTATGCTTGCTATAGTAACGTTACGTCCCGCAGCGATTAGCCTAAGTCTGTTTCCAGACGTGGCATCGTGTAGACTATTTCTTCCGACTGTGCTACCAAAGATGTCCTCCTTTCCAATTTTGGCATTAAAGTCGCCAAGGACGATTTTAACGTCATACATCGGACATTGCTCGTAGGTTTTGTCGAGAAGCTCGAAGAAACTTTCTTTGGTAGCATCGTCCTTTTATTTTGTTGGGGCGTGAGTGCATAAGGCAGATGTTATCGAATTTACCTTTGATAAAGATTGTTATAGGGCGTTTACTCACTTGTCGAAATCTGGGGGAATTTCCTCCAAGATTGGGATTTCCCTTTGGTCCGAGCTAATATTTCCCTTTACGATCACCCATTTGGGTTGCATTCAGTCTCAATGCAACACCAGTTCTTGCCAAAAGATAGAAAAATGAAAAAGATAATTTGCCAACAATATATGGTCTACTCGCGTTTATATATCCTGATCATTGTCCGTTTCTGATAATGATCGGATGGCCATTAGGGCGAAACAAGGAACTAATCATGAGGTGAGCACATGATGGTTTTAGGTATTCATCTGGCTCTAGACGTACAGCGCTCGGCTTAATATGATAGTCCGTCACTCTATAGGGATACCTGTCTCCGCCTTCTTGCAGGCCTATTGGTTGTCCCCTCCGACAAGCACAAAAGCAGAAAGGCAGCTGACAGCTGGAATGTCATTATAAATGAGCGTTGGGATGGTCGATGAGGCAGAATTTCTAATATTTTTGCCGAACGACCAACAACTTTTACCACCTTTGGGACATTGTAGTGTTTTTTGCCTCAGTTTTTGGTCGTATTGAAAACTCACACGCTTGAGATAGACGTTGCGGACATTTCTGGCTCGGTCCTATAGGACCGAAACAACATTTCTCTAACCATTGACAGCCTCTTTACAGCTTGAGTCTTACCATCCTTTTCTTTTGGTTTGATAATTTTTATCCGAGGAGGAATAAAGGATCTCATTCCAAAGAGAATAGTGTCTGTAATAATATCAGCAGCGGCATCCACGTCGTTATTGAGGAAACATAACGCCCAGTTAAAATTCATAAAACAGCTCCAATTGGCTTCCTCTTATTCTTTTAGTAATCTTTTCTCCAACTGTATGGTTAGTACCTATACGAGAAATTAGCTGATATGCCACAGTGGATAGACGACAAGTCTAAAGGGAATAGCGCATCGACCGTCTGCTTATCAGGTTTAGAAGTTAAAAGCAAATCCACGTTGTTGGCGGTATGACTATCAACGTCTGGTATTCACGTGGGTTCGTTTACGAGCTGGATCAAGTTGTTTTTCCCAGCGAAGATCTCAGCACACCGTCCTTCGCGTGTTGTCTATCCAGAATTGTGTATATTGAAATCGGCCGCAATGACGATAAGGTATGACGATTATGAGGATACGGAGATACAATTCTTCAAATAGAGTCAGATAGCGCATCAAACTCGTTAAAGATCGAATTGCTGGCCAATTTGGGGTTTCAAATTGGACCCCTATGCGCACCGGAAATAGCCAGAGACTACAGAGAGCGCTTGGACGAAAAACTCTCCAATATGCCATTGCCTGCCACAGACGTCAACAACACGTGGTCATTTTGCTGCTCTTTCATCAAGAAGGTAGCCGAAACGCATTAGGCTACCAACCAACTTAGAAAACAAATCAGTGGTATGGTGATGAATGTGTGCAAAAAAGAAGGCAAGAGATATGGCACACAGGAAAACGCTGCAACGCGTCAGCAGAGCAGCATGGGATGAGTATAGGTCCGGAAGGAGGAAAAAGAAGAAAGCATTTGAAGAATCCCAGCTTACGGATATCTAGGACTGCTGGAGAGGGTTTTTTTTTGTAAAAGGCCAAAAACCTTCCCAATGGCCTTACAACGGGTCTTCAAGTACTTCGAAATTGCTAATGGACATGACCAAGAGCGAGTGATAGGGCAAGAGGAGAACACATCTCCAGTTGAAGAATTAGTTGTCTCGCTCAGCTTAAAACAAAGCCGCTGACTCCGATGGCCTGCGATCTGGATTCTTCAAAGCCGGAGGCAATATTTTGACAAGGAGCATGCATCAGATCATTTGCAAAGCATGGGAGGGTGAAAGCATGCCCAACGACTGGAATATCAGCTCTATCTGTCCCATCTGGAAGAAGGGCGATCCTACGTCCTTCGCAAATCCCTACTTAACGTCGCCTATAAGATCCTATCCAGATGTACTGTGCCCACGTCTGAAACCCTACTGCACCGCACAAATCGGTCGATACCCGTACGGCTTCTAGCCCGGCAAATCGACATCAGACAACATTTTCATGTTAAGACAGATCCTGGAAAAGACCAACGAGTTCCAAGTCGACACACACCACCTCGTCACCGACTTCAAAGCCACATATGACAGCATCTGTCGCTGTTTCCCGATCCTGGTAAATCTGATTCGGATGTACCGCACGACACTGGAAAACTCGCAATGCGGCATGTAGGGTGGAATAAGAACCTCCGAATTATTCCAAACCTGCACCGGATATTGGCAAGGAGATGAGTAGATGGTACGGCGGGCAAAAGGCAACACCAAAAGTACTATTTTCTCCAAGTCCGTCCAGCTTCTGGGATACGCTGATGATTTTTGATATAATCGCACGTTGCCAGCGTGCCATAATTGAAGCATTTACGGCAATTGAAGAAGAGGCTAAATGAGTTGGTCTTAAAATGAATGAGGAAAAAACGAAATATCTGCTGCCGACTAAAACCTGTTCCGTCGCACATCCACTAGGGCAAAATGTCAGTATCAACAGCTATAACTTGAACGTAGTCAAGAAGTTCACCACAAACAACATGATGGTGGAGATTCGACGAAGAGTAACCAAATGTAACCGCTGCTACTTCGTTCTGTCGAAACAACTTGGGTCAAAACTCCTAACGCAAAGAGCCAAAATCATACTCAGTCCCGCTTTACGGAGCCGGAAGTTTGACGATATGTAAGACAGTGAAATCAGTTTAGGGTCCTTTGAACAAAAAAAATCATTCGTCGAATATTTGATCCTGTCTGTGAGGAGGTTGTATGAAGAAGAAGAGGCAACCACGAACTCTTTTAGCTGTACAAATATGTGGACATACTACGGAAGGCAAAAATTCGTCGACTTCATTGGCTGGACCACATCGAGCAGATAGACGATAATGCTCCAGCTAAGAGCATCTTCGAATCCAAGCCGTGAGAAAAAGGAAGACCGAACCTCCGGTTTAAGGATCATGTGATCGCGGATATAAGGCAGCTGGTTGGTCTTTCCAACTGGAAGAAGTGCGCCCGGTGCCGTCAAGGGTGGAAGGCTAGAGTTTATCAGGCTTTGACCATTTAACGGTTACCAGTCTGATAAGTAAGTAAGTAAGTCGCTTTATACAATAAGCCAGCCGGTCCCAAGTTGCGTGTCCCATGTTACATAGTTTCTTACTCTTCTTAAAAACCTCATAAAATCACCACCATTTGGAACACTCCTAAACAAGTTAGTCATCAGGTGCTAAATGCCTCACATTCCATTTTTCCAAATTCTTTTTCAGGCTTCGTTCCTGTGGAAAAGAAATTTAATCCACTTAAGTGTGTCGGTAGACCGGATTTAGAGATATGACTAAATAAAACTGTAAGGCCAAAACATTCATAATCAATTTTGATTTTATAGTTTTGTATTCAAAGCAAGGCTTGTTTATTGGTTCTTCCGTAAATCCACACTCTGCCTCAAAAAGGATCTGTGAATCATAGGTTCTTACCCGAATCTCCCAATTCAATAAACATCTCTGCCAGATCAATAAAGAGTTCGACGAAAACACAAGTATTTCCTTAAATTTTATTGCCCATCATAAAACATGCATGTGTCCCCCAACACGAACCCTCAGACACTCGAAGTTGGTATAAAATTACAACCTCCGTTCTTCGAATTACCATGCTAATCAAATTCAAAACCCGTGAATTGAAAATTCTGGGTTGACTACCCACGCAACTGGACTTTGAAGTGCTTTCCCAGAGAAATTATTGTCTATATACACAAGTATGTGCGTATGCTTGTATATTGTAAATACGAAGCAAAATACATCACTTCACCACAAAATTTATGTTTGTTTCCGACATAATAACCATAACCACCATCAGAACCATAAGCACAACCAGAGAACCATCACAGCACCATCACAGTACCATCAGAGCGCCATAAGAACCACCAGTTTCACAGTTTCAACAAAACAAAACCGAAGAAGGTCCTTCGAATGAAATAGATTCTCGCCTCTCGACTACGATCTACACTCATCCAACAACAATCGGGCCATAAAACTCAATTGGAAAATAGAAAAGTAAATCATTTAGCCACGTGCAGAGTGAGAACGTATCCACTTTGAGTATTAAAGTCGAGCATAAGACACTACCCGAGCCACCCGTATCCACTATTCGCAGCGAAGAATCGCGCCTCTAATAGAATCCCATAAATATTTCAATTCTCAACGTCTTACGGATACATCCTTGTGTGTTGGGGGCAATGGGTAAAATGGTCTTTCGAATCCTACTGTCTCGAACTCGAACAAGAAATGATTTTATTTAGGAGCTACCACTTCTGACACTCTCCATACCCTGAAGCAACATCATCATCACAACAATTCGATTCGACATTAGCTTACGCAATTCGAATAATGGTGGCGAATATCTGCGAGAATATTTAAATCAAATCGCCTTTGAGCCTTCCAATTCGAAGTTGGTTGTGCGATGGAAGATTTAGGGTATCCTTGACCCAGGATGATTAAGGGTAAATGTACGTCTTCCTTCCTTTCTTTTCAACCAGAAAAGAAGGAAATTCATAAAAAAATAAAAACGGACTTAGGGATGCAAAGGGACTTACGAGTAGTGGGCATTTGAAGCGAAATTAGATGATAACTTTCGGGCGAAATTGCTTTTGAATTTGCTTATGAGGAGATTACGTAATATAAACCGCACGCTGATGTTGAAGGGAAATTAACTTTCAGATAAAAAAAAGAAGAAGAAGAATGGCCTTATTAAGGGCCGCAATCTGTCATCATTGAAGTCGCATAAGTCATCACTGATTAGAATGTTTGCATTGAAGAAAGGATTTTCAGCAGGAAAAAGGGAGATTTCTGTTGGAACAGAGCACTCACACAAAAGAACTAGTCCATTGTACTCCTCGCAAATTCCTTTTAATGAAATCTTTCAGAGAATATTTCGATAAAGTGAATAAGGTGATAAGTGCCTACAGTACCAGCACCCACCAGGGTCAGGGAGAGTCACACTTCACAGAGGTAGTGCAAGTATCGTAGGATGTTGTATCACTTATGATCAGCACATTTAAGTGGTTAGGAAGAGCGTAGCGTCCCGTCACGACGCCGGTAAGCAGCCTGTAACATTTCCTGCAGAAGGACAGCCGGAAGTCTGTTGACCACATAGAGATGTCGGAAAGCATTCATTTGGTCTGGCTGCAACCTGGAGATACATGCCATCTGCAGTTGTACTCATATGAAACTCAATGGAAGCCCTAAACGAGGGCGTGGGCAGACCTAACGCAGGTTCGTGTCCTGAAAAACTCTCCTCTGAGCCTTGCCTGGCAAGTTAATCGGCGATTTCATTTCCCGTGATCCCATTGTAACCTGAAACCCGGACAAGACTCAGTGAAATTAGTCTTCCGACTAGCTTGGAAGTCGTAAGAAGGTTCAACAAGGCTCTAAGCGCAACTCGGCTGTCGCTAAAGATTTTTTTTTCTTTTTCCCCAGTCGACGGCAGGTTAAAATCTTCCATCAGACACTATGAGAATCGCAAGCGCGTGCTCATAGTAGTGTGAGATTCTTACTCACTAAAAACACTTCTCTTCGATAATCATGTTTAATACCGCAACTAAGAAAACTTATCAAGCAGCTTTTTCATCACAATATAAGTTCGTTTGGTAGGTGACTTCCCATTGAAAGATCCTACATGTTTCCTCACTTTCAATCGGAATACATACCGAGTTTATGTGGACTTATTTTTCTGTAAGTAAAGTTAACTTGTTCAGATTTGGTCCTGTTGAGAGCTATTCGCCAGATCTTTTTCCTTTATTTAGAGCGCTTTGCAGTTTCGCCGTTGATTCTTCTATTGTTTTTCCGACAGCTAAAATGGCAGTGTCCTGGCAAGAACAGTCCCCTCGAATTGTGGTATATCTCTTGTATAGGGTTTTCCAATAAGGACTTGACAACTTTTTTTCAAAATAAAACGCAAACCATTTGAGATATTTCAACAACTTTATCATCGGCTTGAAGTACAATCAAAACATTTATGAACGGAACTCGACTTCGTTCATATGGCCACCGCGGGCACGTTTGAAGCGGTCGATTAGTTGGACCCAATTTTCAACGACTCGGCCACGCATTTCGGCCGAAACGGCCGCTATTTCGCGTTTAATGTTGGCTCTGAGCTCTTCCAACGTTGTAGGCGTGTTGGCATAAACCAATGACTTAACGTAAGCCCCAGAGAAAATAGTCAAGCGGCATTAAATCGCACGAACGAGGCGGCCAATCGACTGGCCTATTTCTTGAGATAACACGCTCACCATACTTACTCTTCAATAAATCGATTGTAGCGTGTGCTGTGAAACCACATGTCGTCCAAGTCCATATCTTCCAATTCAGGCCAAAAATAATCGGTGATCATGGCGCGATAACGCTGACCATTCACAGTAACTTGCAAAGTTATCAGACAACCTTTCTGATATTCTAGTGTAGTGTACTAGTGTTTGCCCATCAAAGGGCTTAAAAGTTTCTTCTATATAATCGAGGAAGAGCTCCGGTTTCTCCTTATCCTCCTTCGCCCATTCGTTGTTATCGATTTTAATTGTTGGCACTGGGGTTTTCGGCCTTTTGAAGCCTTTAAATGCTTTCCAAAGTGAGTAATTGGTTTCTTTTTCTGCCGTCATGTTTTCGACATACCCAATTTTTGTGGTTTTTCAGAGTCTCCTTGAGCAGATTACAAAGCTTATTTAGACGTCTTTTAGCCTGCGGAGCTCGAGTAAATTGCCATTTCTTGCGTGCTTTCTCCTTTCTCCTTTTCCCTTACCATTTCTTTTATCTCTGGCGGGTAATTTGTGCTATTTTTCGCCGTTTTTTTTTCGTTAATAAGGTGTTCCTCGCAGCACATTGAGCGGTTTCTACGAAGGAGTCAACTTCGATTGCAAGTTCAAGTGGTGATCTTATTGAGACGTTTAATTCCACTTTATCTTCGATTACTTTCCTGAATCCTTCCCAATTGGTATTTCTTCCAGTTAGCCGAAGCGGTTCCTGTTTTTTAATGAGCGTGTCACTCATTGTCAGTATGACTGGAGAATGGTCGGAGGAAAGATCGAAGCTTTCATCAACTTTTATATACTCGTAATTGTTAGAAATTCCTTTAAAAACGAAAAAATCGACAAGATCGGGTATTTTCATTGTGTCTGTCGGCCAATAAGTCGGCTTACCCGTCGCACTAGCTTCACAGATCAATTTACCTTTTCGGGAAACACATCTTGAGCCCAAAAAGTGTGTTTAGCATTAAAGTCATCGCCAATTATAAAAGCAGATCCAAGAGAAATAAATATATTCTTGATAATATATTTTATGACCTTGAATCGCGCACTCAAGGCGTTTGTGTACCCTTAAGGTGATTGTTCACAGCGCGGGCAGAGAAAATTTAAGGAGGAAGAAAAGAGAGGGATGTGAGTCAGGGGACGAATATGCAAAGCAGAGAGTACTGTCGTCAGCAAAGGAATATATTGGATTAGAAGTAACAGACAAGAGATCATTAATGAAAATTAAATAGAGTGTCGGAGACAGTACAGAGCCCTGGGGCACATCAGCATTTATTTTGTGAATATCAGACTTGAAATCGTCGGAGACAACTTGAACTGAACGTTCCGAAACGTAATTTCTAATCCATTGAAGAAAAGAGTTGTCGATCCCAGATGCACGCATATTCGACAAAATAGCGTGATGCCAAACTCTGTCAAATGCCTTGAAATATCAAGTGCAACTATCTTTCGCCAGATTGATGTACGCTTTGGTTCCACTTTTCGGTGAGACTTGCCATCAAATCACCAGTGGGCCTGCTGCTACGAAAACCATATTGCCGGTCATCGAAAAGTTTTCGTGTTTCGAGATATTTCATGAGTTTGCATGACCTTGGAAAGAAGGGACGTAAGTGCAATGGATCTGCCTTTTTTAGGGACGGGCTGGACAAATGCTGTTTTCTATCTGCTCGGGAAGAGCCCTAAAGAGTAGGATTGATGAAAAAGCTTACGCAGTGATTTTTCCAGCGTGGAAGACCACCTCTTCAGAGGAAGGGGAGATATACCATCTGGACCAGCGGATTTATGTATGTTGAGATCTTTAAGTACTGTTGCTACTACACGAGTGCGAAAGTAGATTCGTCCCATTGAAGATTCGACGCACTCAAGTGTAGGCGGAGACAAAGCACAAACTGGGAGTGTTGAGCTGGCCGCAAAGTGTGCAGCAAGCAGATCAGCCTTGTCCAAAGAGCTGACAGCTGGAATGTCATTGTAAAAGAGCGTTGGGATGGAGAATGAGGCAGAATTTCTAATTTTTTTGGTGAACGACCAAAAATGTTTACTGCCTTTGGGACATTGCAGTATTTGTTGCCTCAGTTTTTGGTCGTTTTGGAATTTCGCACGCTTAAGAAGGGCGTTGGAGTCATTTCTGGCTCGTTTGAATGGCTGAAATGGTAAAGGAATTGCGTTCGGTTTTTACGCGTACGGCAATTAGTAGCACAGCTCTATTTTTATATGTTCGTTATGCTCCATCAACTCTTTGATGTATAAGAAGGATCCACCTCTAACATTTCCCCATGGGTGATACGCGTAGGCTTTAAAGCCGCTTATTTTGCAAGTGGGTTTCGTAAATTAAACAAACGTCAATATCATTGATACTAAGAAATAACTCTAATTCATTGAGATTGTCTAAAACGCCGTTAGCGTTCCAAGTAAGTAATTTTATGCTGAGTCCCCTGATTCATCGGTCATTTCAAAATTTAGTTTTGTGGCGGTTTTTCTTCAGACATTTTTGCCTTAATGTTTTTAATAACAGAGACATTTAGTTTTTTTTTATTTCTGTTATTTTACCGAGTCTTTGCTTTTTTCGAGGCACAGCTTTTGAGGGTTTGTTTTGCGCCTTGAACAACTTATCTCCTCTGTTTTGCAGCTCTCTGGCTACTTCACATCCTCGGAAATTAGCTACGTGTTTCCCTTTACAGTAAACGCAGATCGCAGGGGTTTGTCTGCTTACAACACAATCCTTTGAGAAATGAGTTCCTGCATATTTGACGCAACGCGGTTCTCTTTGGCAATACGCTTGTGTGTGGTTAAATCCCTGGCAACGTTTGCACTGCGGAAATAATTTTGTGCTTTTACAAAAAGGCTCAATTTTAATGACGATATTGACGACTGCTTTTATGTCGTATATTTTTTGGATATTCTCTGTTTTTCCAAATGTTAGCATGAAAAGAGGAAGGCCACGTTTTACCGTTACTTCTTTCCCTTCTTATTTCTATTTTTTCACGCTTTTCAATGTTTACTGCGTCAACGATTTTGAATCACTTGACCTGCAGTTCACTAACGATATCGTCTTTTGAGCAAGACGAATGTAGTCCTCAACACGTATTGGCCTTTCGCATTTATTCTCGAAAGTGTAGCATTGGATTTTTTCCATATTTTACTTCCGAGACAGTAGGCGATAGTTGTCAGCGTTCTTGACATTAACTTTCCATACGTTGTTGTTGCGCGATGTTACTGTATAGTCAGAACGCGGCAACGTATTCATAATGTTTTGCAGTTTTTTGAAATCTGCAATCCCGGTTACGTGAATTGGCGGAGGTGGTTGTTGTTTATTTCTCTGGTTTATATCGGGAACTATTTCTATTTCTATTTATTTTGTCGTTTTTTTCCGACTTATCTCCCGTCAGTTCTCGTTGCGTGATCATTTTAGGAGATGAACCGACTTTTCGTTTTTTGCCAGGACGGTTTTGCAAAATGCAATCGGTGTCGCGTCCTAAGTCTTCTTCGTCTGTTACGTAAATTTTTTTGTCCGATTCAACAGACACTTTTTCGCTTTCGATGGCAACGTCATAGATCTTGTATTTAGCTTTGAGTTTTTCCAACTCTTTTCTAAGCTCCGCGCAGATCGCTTCCATATTGGTTAACCTGGATCGAAGTTCAATATTTTCGTCCTTCAGGCTATTTTCTTTCGCTGAAGTCCATTGTTCTTGTGCCGACGTTTTCGGTGCAGTTGGACTTTTTATTTTTATTTCCTTTGTATGAGATCTAGGTGGAGGAGATCTCGAAACTCGCAATCTCTTTTCGAACGACCTCTAAAGAGGGTGGATTTTCCAGCGAAGCTGGTCTGCCACCTGGGGTATTATTACCTTCTGTTTTGTTCATTGCATTTTTTTTTGTATACTCCACTCACGTATGGACGGTATACAGGGGTGGATTTTAGTCGCCTCTTACGACAGACATGCCTACCTCGGGTATATTCTTACCCCTACCCGAAGGGGTGTCGCTGAAGATGCAAACGCTTCGGCCCGTCCACCAATTCTTCAAAATGTAGTTCATTGCCATCGGAAGACAGACGCAAGTTTTCCAAACGAGGAGTGAAAACTAACGTAGTCGTCCTCCAGAAAGACAAAAGCGTCGCATCCTATATAGGTTTTGGAGACAGCCATGACGACCCGACTACATTCCTTTCCTAGCTGACTGCAGCAGGAGTTTTAGCGTCATTGAATCAAACGGCATGTCCATAAGACCAGAGTCATAAGACAGTCGGCGAGTGGAGTCATCTAAGCTCCAGTGCGTGTTATACCCAAGACCACTTCTTTTTAAACGGAAGATGGTTTTGAGAACGGGGCCCATTATATGAATATCAAGGGTAGGGAGATTCAACAATACGGCTAGAGCGGAGGGAAAGCCCCAGTCCAGCCGAGACAGAACGTTCTTTGGTGTCTTGTAAAAGCAGCAATGACGTATTTTCGTGAGAACTTATTCGACTAGATAACCCACGCACAAGATATAATTGGCCTTATCATAGCCATGTAGATCCAGAGGACCCTTCTCGGTGGCAGGCCCCATGTCTTGCCAACAGCTCCTTTGCGCTGCCATAAGGTCGACAGCGCCTTAGAGGCTTTCGACGTAACATGTTTAGTCCAGAGAAGTTTGTTATCCAGGATGACAAACAAATACTTAGCTTCTTTGGAAGATTGGATGGTGATGCCTTGAAGCACTAAATAAGTTAGACCACCATACAGCTTCGTCCTTCTCGTAAAGAGAACAATCTCGGTTTTGAGAGGACTTACAGCCCATTTCTAGTGCATCAGTCGTGGATCATGCCTAGGGCTACCTGCCCTTTAAATCAGCTACATCATTGATCGGCGTATGATTGTACATAGACGTCAGAACTACTGAGAGTATTGAGCAGTGAGTCAACCAACATGCACCACACCAGTGGAGAAAGAACGCCGTCTTGCGGTCAACCCCTGTTTCGTCTTGCTATCACTTATAGGCCGCAGTAAGCATCTGCAATCACTGTCCTATATTACAGTTACACATGCCGTCAAAAGTTGGGTTGTAGAAAGCACCCCTTGTCGAGTACGTCCTCAATTCTGCTAACCAGATTTTCAAGCGGTTAGTACGAGTATAATATGTTGGATCCCATACAGGGAATGCATTCGCAAGGCAGTTTTGTGCACATGGATCTCGACCATTACCTCCATGCTTTTCAACATGAAGGAAGTCAGACTAATAGGTTTGAAACTCTCGGCGAGCGTGATTTCGCTAGGATTTCGGTATGTATGCCATTGGAAGGCTAGTAGTGAAGATTCTCTTCAGAGTTAGCAGCAGTAGATATATAAACTTTCGTAACATAAATGCAGGTAAGCCATCGGTGCAAGGCGCCTTGAAGCCCTCAAAGGAACGCAGACGCAATAGCATATTTAGTGGCCTCATCAGTCACCACAACCGATGAGATATACCAGTTACGGCGTGTTGTGTTATTCAGCTCACTAGCAGCTTCGTTAGCTTGTGAGCCGGTTGCGATTAAGTTACCTAGGAAGTGAGCCTCAATTATGAGACGCAAAGTGTAGGTGCCATCAGATTTTCTGAGTGATCCCAGCCTGGTTTATCTCCCATTTTGAGGACTTTGGCCAGCCTGGTGGTTTCAGCGACAGTTTCGGGCAAAGGTCTTGATAAGAGGCACTCTTCGAAATCCGAATCTTACATTATTTTTGCCTCGATCCAGTCTTCCTCCAAATTAGTCTCAAGTGATCTTAAGCAGATCTGTCTTCTACCCAGGAACGGATAGGATTGTTTTTGGCTGGAAATTGCAGTTCAAAATACTTACAGAAGGTTCAGTTCAGGTTCAGAAAAGGCTAGCACTAGCTTTTGATTCATCTTAAGCTCCTCGTGCTCCCCCTTAAACCGTGTACAGTTGGTTTTCGGGTGATTCCTCCTATTCGTCGAGACCTTGAATCTGATTCTGAATACGAGAGTAACAAAATTTGGCTGAGAGCCAACGTTATTGACAGCCAGATCAGACGATAGTATGAAATCCAGCAGATGTTTGCCCCTCACTTGGCATTTGCTACGGCCCCAAGAAGTATTCTGGTCATTAGCATCGCAGCATATGATGAGTACCCACACTCCTGAAATCACAGTATTCAATGAGTTCGGCTATCGCCTTCGGTGATGACAATGGAAAATAAGCAGACATAACGACAAATTTGTTTCATTCTCCGTTCACTTCGTATTTTATGTCTGCAGCAACTAATTCTTTGTTGCAAAGAGTTGCACCGGAACCCAGAAGATGCCTCGCGGCAGTTTTGGTTGTCTGCAAACTTCGAAAGTTTTAGTTTCCAGGGGTAGGATTTTTCTTACAGTTTGTTCAACCATTGCTGTGTGGAGCACTTCATTCTAAGAGTTCCTTTTTCCATATCGCATCACTCTGCTTGAATGCAAACATTCTCTGTTTTGATTAGGTTCCGCAGTTGGTCAACAGACTGTTGTTATTTTCAGCCTTCCCATTTTGAAGCACCAGAGAGGAGATAGCGACATCCTTATATGTTGGTGCGCCAGTCTCGTCTCATTTTGGCGTTTCGTTATTTCCTTGTCCAAGTCCCCTCCACTCAAATGTCAACTTTTGCTGGTTATAGCACCGGTTTCAGTCGGATCTAGCGCGCTGGAAAAGCCACCATAGAAGTAGTTTCTCAGCGGGAATATCAATGTATTAGCCGACTTCTGTTGACCAGAACTACGACATTTCCTGGCTTTATCCGGATATCCTGTGCGTGTAAAACCACCGCTGGTTTTGTTTTTGTCGATGGGTTTAATGTGCGATTTCCGTCCACTGTAACTGCAGCCCTTGTTGGTCGCAACACTGGTTTTATCCGGGCATCGTGCGCGGAAATTTCCATCCACAGACGGAGTGCCGGAGACTTTCTTCCTCTTAGCCTTATTCGGGATAAAAGAAGAAGGCGCAATTTCAGATCAGAGGGGATGGCCAGTTTCAATGGTTGTTACTTCCGCCGACCTGTTTCTCTTCTACGTCGTCGCTGGGGGAGTGAGACTTTTAGCACTCGCATCATCTCTTTGCGTCGTGCGTTTGATTTCGTCTCCGCTTCCTCTTCATCGGATGAAATTTGTCCCTTGGTCAAGTTTGATATTTCGCAGGACATCGCTATCTGCACAGATGAATCGAAAACAATGGAGGCAGTGTCTTCCAATCAGAAGTCTTAGCTGCCCATATTGCTATTTGCAAGGCACTGAAATATACTCAGGAGACTTCGCACAATAAACCAGGTGTGAGACAAGTTAGTCAATGTCCAATACCAGAACACGGAGGTTAATGAGGGCACGAGCTAGCCGATGATTTAGCAAGCGTTGGATGCCTATGACGGCCACTTTTTCGTCAAAAGAAAACTCCCCCTCCTAGGCACAAATCAGGATAATGGTAGGGGTTTATGAGAACCCTATCTTATGAGGACCCTATCATATCACAAGCCTCATATCTGAAGAAATGGCAACTTGCATATCCTGGAGTGAACTACGAGCCGAAGAATATTTCTGGGATTATTTAGAGGACACAGAGGGGCATAATGAGCTAGTCGAATACTGCAGGGAAGTCATATGTGTTCTCATGGGAAGTGCGCAGGTTTCTTTATTTTTAACTTTTCATTTCAATTAACTGTCCGGGGAACGCGATGAAACCTTGTTGGTGTCTGGTGTTTTATGAGCATTTTCTCTCCGCTATACCTCCTTTTTTATTATCCTAAGCGCAGCGGCATACGACAGTTTTCTTCTTATCGAAATATGAGTTGAATGTAACTCCTAAAATCAGGATTCGGAGTAAACTAATACAGTGGTGCAATTGGATCTTCATTAGTTAGGAGTATCAATTATGAGATGCTCTACCGTACTATTTCTTCAATCTCGCGGGAGGCACCAACTTCCTCAAGTTTGCCCGATGGTAGGATATGCAAACATTATCGTTCATATATGCCACTGTCAAGTTTTTGAAGAACGGACTGAAAGAGTTAATCACTAATGGAAGTAAGATAAAGTAAGTGTCAACCCTGACCGAAATTCTGTCTTCAATCGCACTGAACAGTGTGAATATCTCCGATGTTGGCTGGTGTTAAATACAAAAATAAAAACCAGAAACTATCCTAGCAACCACTGTTGTTCAGCAAAATAGTTGTCCTTGTGTCTTGCTGTGAACTGGGAACTAATATATCTTCAAACAGCTTTCATCAATATTCAACTACATGTAGCTGCACTTTAAGTGCTTCTAGTGTCATCCATGTACTTCACCCTTATACACAATGTGACTACGGTATCTCTACGTATTCGCACTTTAACGGACTCTCTCAACTTCAACTAACATCAATCAGTATTCCGACTTTTTATGTTCCTGTAATCCTCTCAAACTTAATGGAATGGCAAATTGTATTTCCGTAAAAACTCTAGAGCACTATCTAAACTGTTATCTGGTCAAAAGTACTCCTTTCTCATGGAATACAAATTGGAACTGATGGTATCACTAGAGGAAGTGAACCGAAAGAGGGACAAGGCTTTTTATGGGAGAGTGACACAAAACCCATTCAAACAACAAAAACGCTTTGTTCATCAAGTGAGATCAACTGACATCAACTGGCATCAACTGATGCTTATCCTGCATCATTGCCAGCATAAGCGCTTTTATTGGGATCTCCACATTTGAATCCACATCCGGCCAGCTTCATCACTTATTAACCACAAAGCATCGTCACTAAAAATTAATGTCCACCCCTGTCGTATACCTCGCAAAGCACGCATCTGAAAAGTACCCGTTAACATGCGTTTAACTGCAGACAAAAAAATAACACTGAGAACGTTTCCGTGATGCTAGATCATAAAAAATCAATTTCTTTGATAAATTGCGCTCAATTGGGTTTTACGACCCTTTTCGCTGTAATTCGGCGAAAGCCCAACGATGTTATATAACGTCCGCAGGGCTGGGTTCGTAAGGATTCACACCGTTTCCCGCTTATGAATGGAAACATACACCGCCTGTCACGGCATGACATATACACACAACTCAACGGATACCTTCATTATCCCTGCTTTGCATTTCACTTCTTTTCTTTTCATTTGTTGCTTTCTTATCATTGCAAGGAGATGTCATCAGTGTTGCCATACAAACTTCATGGATTCCATACAATTTTTAGAGAAAAAGGAAGCTTTAAGAAGATTTTTTGGTTTTAACCAATTTAAAAAAAAAAAAAAAATGACAATACGCGTTGGTCTTGAATGTTCGAAAATTATAAGGACGAGAGATTTCTGAAATTTAAGATTCATTTCTCAGTGCATGCTTGGATGTCCTGAAAATTTTAATATTCTGGGTTACTTATTTGCTTCGGTGGTGCTTTAGTCCGGGCTGAACCTGAACCTCAACGAACAAGCCTATCCAGCATGATCTCTTGTCAGCTGTCTCCAGTGGCCGTACTTCAAATTTTTAACGTCGCCTTCCACATGCGTGCGCCACCTTAGATGTGGTCTTATTCTGCTGCACTATCCCTCGAGGTTTGGCTGGAGCTGTGCCATTCGCTCAACATGGTCCAGCCATCTCAGGCGTTGGGTACATAGACACCTATATTCGTGGCTAAACCCCATTCTCTATTCCCCGTCAACACAAAAGGGACCGAAAATCACGTGCAGTATTTTTCTTCTTGAAACACTTTTCACAAGGTCCAAGCCTCTGTCCCATAAAGCAGGAAGAGACGTTATATAACTCGTCTCTCTGCAAGCTGTCATATGCAAATTTGAAGCCAGCTAATCCAGGACGTCGATCTAAAATTCCCTGATCTTTTCTAAGATTCGCCGCAGTGAGAATGTTTGATAGATGGTGGGCTTTCTTCTACTGAAACCACATACTGGTTCATACCAGATGGCAGACGGATGGCTTCTGACCCTCACATTATATGAAAATACCAGGTGACTGTTAGGAGACTTATTCTTCTATTGTTGGCGCTGTCAAATAGGTCTCTTTTCTTGTGGATCGGACAAATGTGCTAATATTTCATGCATGAAGCATGCTTTTGTCTTACAAATGAGCTCATGCCTATTGACAGCCAAGTCATCCTCAGCTACTTCAAAAGTCCATCTGTCCCAGAAGCTTCACTAGACTTAGCTTTGATATTGGTACCTCAACTTCGTTTAGATCAGAGAGACGGAATTCTCTGTCATCTTCGTCCAGCGTGAATGCATAACTCTGCCTGACTGTAGACTTTTGAAGGCTTCTGTTGTGACTTTGTGGTCTGTCGTGTTTGTTGTATTTTCTTTTAAAATTTCGTACGTCATTCCTGCAGCAACATTTCTCCATTTTCTCGAAAAGAGCACTGTTCTCTTTCCTTCTTTTCTGCTCATAGAACTCACAAACATATCTAGTCCTTCAATTCAGCGCAGTGTGACAGGCTTCTTGTTTGGCTGCATTCGTTGTCAAACCAGAGATTTTTTATGGCATCTAAGACAACTTAGAAAGGAAGAAAAGAGAGGTACCGATGTTCATTGGTTTTAAATGTTTGTAAGTCATACTGGCTAGGAAATAAAGAGATCGGCAGGGCATTCGATAAGCGAGTTGTACGGCTTAGGAAAGAATCACGATATTTCAGAGCCCGGAGTTTAGAGCCCGGAGTTCAGAGTCCGAAGATGGGCTTGAAGGTGAACTTATGAGCATTCATAGCGACACGGGTGTTACGGTTAAAAATTTGAAGGGGCGGAATGCTACTGGCAATTTCAGTGGAGCACTGGTGGTTAAAATAGCGATACAACAAGGTCAGACAGGAGACATTACGTCTGTGTTCGAGGGTGTCGGATGACTGTGTAATACTGGCATCACCTATGAGTTTTATCGCACAATTTTGGATCCTATCTAGCAAGTGCAAAAGGTCTTAGGAGCACCTGACCAGATGTGAGAATTGTACTCCAGTTTTGGGCAGTTGAAGCCTGGTCGGAGGGGGTGAAATATTTCGCAGCACTTTTGGCGACATCGAATATGTGGTCATTCCAACGTCAGTTGTCGTTGACACGCATACCGAGAATGGAAAGTTTTTCCGGTTCGACGATGCCAGTTCCATGGATAATAGCTGGGTGTTTAATAGGTGTTCCCAAATTGGTTATACTGTTGCACGAGTATGTATGGGGATTAGCATGTCGATATAGCTTTAGGGAACTCCGGTCAGCAAAAATTCTAGCGGCGTCTTGCGGTTGGAGTTTTTCGACGTCAACTCTGGTGGTGTTACTTGACTATGCTTTGCCGTGATATCCGAATTAGTACTCTGGTTTCAGCAAAGTAATAACCCCAATCTATGTAGCTTCTCGGAAAGTTCGGCCTTCAAGATTGTGGGAGGAATGTATGGCGTTGATGGTTGATTGATCAGATTATAGCCAAACCCCTTATCGTCACAAATCAATTGCCGGACGTGTGTTATGCATGACAGTATTTTATGATGACCTGTTCAAAGTCGGCTTCCTTACCCAGCATTGCTCTGAGGCTTTAGTAAGAATCTAGGAGGTATGGGCATGGAAGGTTTTAAAATATAGATAGACACTTACTCGTATTTTTATATTTGATTACAGTTGTCGGTAACTACTCTAATTTACTTTACTTCGCACACCCGCCGGCCTCGGTAGACTCTCGCTGCCACCGATACCTGTCATCAAGACGTGGCTCCCCTTAGAAGAACTCCCACATGTGCATCTTGCTTAGTAGATTATACGAACTACTATGTGCCACTAGCTTCAGTATTTATCTGTACTCGTTCTTATCGTTGTATCTTTGCAGCTGGGTTCTCATATATTTGAATTATTCGACGCTTTAGGAACGAGGGGACTGGAGAACGGTTGCTCCACGGGTAGCAATGACTTCAGATGATATTACTAAGTTGCAAATTACTGATCTTTTAGGCAGTTATGTGATGGTCCCACACTCAACCATCCTGCACTCGACTTCTCCTGTCGACCTTCACTAGCTACCACCCACGGCTTCATGCAGTCTGCTGCTGTTGAGATGGTGTTCGGCCCCTCATGCTATTCCATTATGCGAACATCGCATAGATCATTTCGTTTTATTCCCACCAGCTCGTAGGGTCCAAATTAACATATGGCTTCATTCCAACACCAAATTTTGTCCTGATTACAGCCACCAGCTCACCCACTTTGTATGCCTTGACGTCTTTCTCTTTCAATTGTATGTCTTACAGTTTTTCTGCTGGACCTACAGTATTTGATCTTTTGCGGATCTCCGTGCTTCATCTTGCCCTCACTCGAAGTTTTCTCTAATGGTCTCTTCCAGTAGCGAACGCAATTCGGGATTCGCTCTCAGTAAAATCTTTGAGAAACTTGTAAAATATAGGTTAGTGAATTTTTTAAATGCAACTAAGTTTTTCAATCCAACTCAGTTTGGTTTTCAAAAGGGGAAGTCAACTGAAGACGCACTACTAAAGTTTTGCTCTCAAATAATGTCAAATCTCGATAGTAAAAAGTGCACGGCTGGTTTGTTTATTGACATCACCAAGGCCTTCGATATGGTCAATCATAATCTTTTATTGAGAAAACTGGAAAAAGCAGGTCTTCGTGGTTTCATGCTTGATTGGTTCAGGTCGTATCTTGGAAATAGGTCGCAAAGAGTGAAATTAGATGATATTAGGAGTGAAGTTAAGTTCATCAACTTGGGTGTACCCCAAGGCTCTGTTCTAGGACCAATTTTGTTCTTGATTTACATAAATTCACTTTTTTCACTTAATTTTAAAGGCACACCAACTGCTTTTGCTGATGATGTTGGCTTTTCCTATGGTTGTAACAGTCCCTTGGATCTGGTTTCGGACATTAATTGGGATCTCAACTTACTGAGAAACTGGTTTGCTGAACATATCTTGGCGATAAGCTCTAAAACGAAAATAATGTTTTTCAGTTTATCATCCTTACATAACTTAGATGCAAACGTGTATTTTCATGCACCCGAGTGCCAAAGATACAAACTGTCCGTTTGTCATTGTGCGGCTGGTATTTCTTCTAAATCTTTTTGTAGCAAATTGAACTGCAGTGACAAATGTTTTTTAATTGAGAAAGTTAATGAATTTAAATACTTGGGACTCACTATTGATTCTAGAATGAGCTTTCTGAATCATGCTGAAACATTGAGAAAGTATTTTCGATGGACTCTCAGACACTTCTTTTATTTGCGTAATATCTGCTCGAATACACTCCTGAAAACAATCTATTATGGAATATTTCATTCTAAGTTGCAATATGGAATCGCTTGTTGGGGAGGTGCATATTTTAATAAAATTCAACCCTTGTTAACCTTGCAAAAATATGTAGTAAAAATTATATGCCGTAAACCTGGCAGACATCCTAGTTATCCTTTGTTCTGTGACCTGAAAATTCTTCCAGTTCGTCATTTATATTGTTTTAAGGTTTTAAAAGCTTTCTTTATGAAGTCTGGTAGTCGTAACTTTCGTTTAATATCATCTTATAATCTACGTGGAAACTTGTCTAATATGTTATCTGTACCTACTTTTCGTACCACTGCTTATCGTAATTTTTACTCTATTTTGTCGTTTCGCTTATTTAACAAACTTCCTCACACAATCAGGGCAATTTCAACATCTGGTTTGTTTATAAAACATTTAAAACGTTGGCTCCTCCAATTTAACCATGCTAGTCTAGAATCATTCATTCACTGATGCTCGACTTCTGACATTCTGGTTAAACCTTAGCTCACTGTTGTATTCATCCTTTGCCTATTTAGCTATCTAACGGATGTTTTTTTTTTCTTAAAACAAAAATGTTCTTGTTGTACTCTCTTATGCTTCATGAACTTTTTCTTACACATTTTTATATTGTTTAAAATACTTCAGTCTTATATTTGCTTCCTACAGGGTCACCCCACCTAAAAAATTTAATTTTATATTGTTAAAGTCCTTTGAAGTGACATTCAACACTATTTTCTTTACTTCTGTAATCTAAAATACAGAATGTCACCAATCTCCTTATTTCTATTGCTCTGCATATAAGGTTTTTATTTATTTATTTTAAGAATTGTGAATTATAATGAATTTATAAGAAGAAATAAATTATATCAAATTAAAAAAAAAAATTATCATGAATGCTGCACATCGGTCCGAAACCACTCTGACGGTTTTCCCGAACACCTCCACCTTGATGAACTCCTCAATCTTGGTCGTCCTTACAGGCTAAATCCAAATAAATTTCGTGAGTACGTCGACGATTACCAAGATATAGTTATAGAATTTGGTTGTGGATGGCAGCGGTTCCAAATGATCCAAGTGGTGCGTGTGCAATGGGGCATCACTCTTCTCTATGGGTTGTAGAAACCCCTCCGCCTTACCATTCTTCCGGTCGGGCAGAATACACGATACGCAATTCAAGATTACCTTGGCGACACTGCTTGTCACGTTCGGAATGTAATTACCCTGTAGAGCAAACACTGATCCTATCGTAATGCTTTTCAGATTTTAACTCCACTGAAGGTTACTACGATTTGACCAATTACGAGCTGCCAGTCATAGGTCTTGTTGAATGGCAGGACCACAGGTAATCCAAACCAGGACTTAAAACATAGTAGGCAGCTAGTGGGAGCGTCCCGTTTTATATAAACCTAAAACGCAAGAAGGATCTTCCAGTTGATTTTGGGTGCCGTGATCCTCAGATCGGCAAGCGGTTTTAGGTCGGCCTCGCCTTATGCCAAGGTTGAAACCTGTTCCCTCAGCACAGGTTCTACCTTGGTGTTACTCTACCAATCGCCTGTAAGCGATTCTAGGCGTATCCTGGCTCCATGGATGTATGGGCATTCCGTGAACTTTAATTTTAATTAAAAGGTGTTCATGTTAAACTCATAGATCCCTATACACTGCACTTCCCTGTGCATCGTCTTGGTCACGACAAGTAAATGCGGCCCATCCTCGAGTAGAGAAGCTCTCCCCTCGTAGTCTTTGTATGCTCCGGTGTTTTTCGATACAGTATTCATCTTTACCTTAAGCTGTCCTGATCTTGCTCGGAATCCCATCCTCTACCTACTGTCGGATACCGACTTAATGCATTAGTCGCATTGAGCTGCCGGAGAGGTGTACTACTCTCATTGTGTACCTGCAGCATACACCTGGCCACTTCCGAAAGTTTTGCAATCCGTAACGATGGTTAATTCCACCCCAAACAATACACCCTCAGTTTCTTGAGACACATATTTATCGCCAACACTTCCAAGTCGTAGTTTGTGTACTTTCGCTCAGCCTTAATATAAAACTCAAGTAGAACTTGGGTCGTAATGTCCATCATTGCGGTTCTGCAAAAGCACTCCTTCGTAAACTATTACATTGTCGTCCGTGTGAGGCTCCGTTGGCAACTTGTCGTTGAAAAATTTTAACACTGGATTCCTACATATACACTCCTTTCATAGTGTTCACCATCACGATCTCCTTCTCACCAATGTAAAACTTGACTCTCTTACACACAAAATCAGACAGCGATCAATGAGTACTCTGGCTCGAACTTACGAATGGTATTCATGAGGTTTAGAAATTTCTTAAAAAGCAATACGCCGGGAAGGGTCTGGGTATGGTCTCTCACACTCACAGTATCGTTCTGCTTGCCATTTTGGACACAATGAAAGGAGACCTAGAATTTTTTCCGACTCGGGACGGTGTGAGAGTCAGAGAGCTTTTAAGAGGTGGAACATTTCCCTTTCGAGGGTTTGCCATTGCCCAGCGAATGGGTGCTGACGCCAGAGAAATAGATTCCTTTTATGCTTCTAAGCCTGATATCCAAATCTAGACTCTCTGGAGTGTAAGTCGGAGCATATCTGAAAGTAAGACTGGAGTAAGACTAATTGTATTTGCTGTGGGGCGGAGTACTATAATACGATACCTAGCATACGGTTTCCCCGCCTTAAAACTCACAAAGTAACACCGCAGACAGTATTTTAGATATGTGATTGTGGTCAAAATAAACGCTGACTTCTACTGCAGTCAGACTGAATACCGGAAACAATCAGACCCGCCTCATATTACGTACTGGTTCTTATAAAACCATAAACAGCTGACTTAAGGAGTAGTTGTTGTATTTTTTGTTTTTTCAGTTGCGCCAAACTGTGTGTACTCGTAATCTTCAAAGATGCCAGTATCCCGGGCTACCAATAAGCACGATTCGCTAGGCTGATTGCTCGGTTCCAGGAGTAAGCCTACGTACTAAACCACACCGGTACGTACTACTTTGCGAGGCTGGTACGCAGTCTATGCTATGTCTTCTATTATATGCTGCAACTGCACGTCTTATTCTTTCGACCTTCGCAGCTCGTTTTGCACGCTTGTTGTCAATGTGCAAATCTCCATCCAATTTCCTTCTGACCGCAACATTTGGTCAGTTATTGGCTGCGGATTTCGTATATCAGGAAAATGGCATGCTCTATGTCTTCCTTCTGATTTGGACAGTCTGGGAAAAGGTGGGCTATCGCGCCGAAGCGGTGTAGATATTTCCGATAGCCACCGTGGCCGGATAGGAACATCGTTAGTTATAGCCTCCGTCCTTTCGACTTATCCAGTCTTGGATTCGCGGTATTAATTGAAACGTCCATCTGCCTTTTGTTAGTCCAACGGATATGCCAAAGAGCTATTCACGCTACCTTTTCTTCAGTTTTAATCGTCTTGATACCGTTGGCGTCCTGCTGGCTTAAGATTTTTCTATTGTACATATATTCCGAGCGTCTGGCCTTCAAGGATGTAAATGGGGACCATTCCAGGTATAACAAAGGCACCTTAGTTTATATGTTGACGATAGTCTCCTCTTTGACCCCTTCGTTCTTCTTGCTTTTGCCCAGACGGGGGCGGCGTACAAAAGGATTGATGTTGTTACTCTGGAAAGTAGAGTTCTTCTAGTGCATGCAAGTCCACCAATACTAGGCAATATGCGCGACAAAGCTCCCTGTACTTTTGAGGCTTTTTCACATATATAACTCAAGTGCTTTTTGTACTGCAGTTTGTTGTCCAACATAACTCCAAGGAGCTTAATTGTTTCTTTGGACGCAGTGGCTAGGTTACCGATCTGAAGATTGGCGAATTAAATGGTTTTCTGACCTGATATGACGACAACTTCGGTTTTATGATAGGCCGGCTCCAATCCGGCGGAGATAAGCCAATCTTTTATCTGAGCAATTGCATCATTTGTGGCTGATTCCACTTCATGAGTCTGTTCGGGTAATGTTACGACGGCAATATCGTCGGCGAATCCAATTATCATTACTCTCCTGGACAGTGTGAGTTGTAAAACTCCGTTATACATTATATTCATTAACAGTGGCCCTAGGACCGATCCCTGTGGGACCCCGCACTGACTTTGTATTATTTTACAACTTTATCCGAATTGTACCTCAGCTTCCTGTTGTTGAAATAGTTCGTCACTCTCCTCAGCAAGTAGTACGGTGGGTCCATCATAGCAAATGCTCTTGTAATGGATAACCAACTCGCAGACTTAAAAGCATTTTTAATGTCCAACCTAACTACTGCACAGTACTCTATTGTGCCGTAGAGCCATCTTTCTCCTTCGATTACACCCTTTTCGATATCGACTATCGCTCATATGGCATCAGCAGTTGAACGGTCTTTTCTGAAGCCAAACTGGCTGTCTGAAAGGGCTCCATTCTCTTCTGCTACTGCTAGGAGTCTATTATGTATTATCCTCTCGAGAATCTTTCCATGGTGTCGAAAAGGCATATTGGGTAGTAGGAAGATGTCTCACCAGGGGGCTTCTTTACTTTTTGTAACAGAATCAAATGCTCTGTTTTCCATCTTTCGGGAATGGTTTGACTTTTGCTTTGACACGTTGTTGCAGCTGCCTTATTCGGGATGTCGTCAGATCCAGGGCTTTGCTGTCGTCTATTTTGCCAAATGCCCTTAGTAACTCCTTCAGGGTGATTAGTGGGATTTCCTCTGGACTGAATTCTCTAATGATGTTGCACATAATGGCTGATGTTTCCGTGAAAAAGTGCTCTACTACTGATCTTGGCATTTTCGAGGATGTTATCATGGGGGTCCTATAGTCTTTTAGTTTCGCCATGCTGAACCCCAAGGATTTATGTCGGCTTCTTGACAGAGACTTTTGAATCATGTGCTTTTGCTTTATTTGATGGCTCTAGTTAGGTTGCGTCTCGCCAGTCTAAGAGCGCTCAGCCGTTGTTGGAACTCTCAACTCCTTCTTGCACGGTGAACTTTGCGGCGAGCCTTTAAGCATTTTGAGATGAGTGTGTTTACTATTTCATCGTTCTACGGGTAACACGGTTTGACCCTCCTGTTACTTGCTCTTCTAGGCATTAATCCGTCGCATGCTGCTTTTCCACGTAGAGTCAAATCACAGTTTAACATCTCTTCGAAATAACTGCTATCAAATGACCAATCATTCCATTTTGACCCCTTACATTTTGGGACATGAGCCGATTACATTTTTGATCTCCATTAATATCGTCTGGTAGTCGCTATGAGAATATTCCTCACTGACTCTCCACTTGATGGTACCTATTGGAGAATAGAGTTTCTTGCAAAGGTGATGTCGACGATGGAGCCTACTTCCGCTTTCTGATAAGTCTTAGCCCTACCCACATTGACCACACTTATGGTTAGGGGCCCGAATGCTTCCAGTAGGGTCTGTTCTATGATATTAGCTCAGTGGCCTACTATGTATAACCACTGCGGATCTGTGGAGCGCATCCGCAGTCAGTTGGTATTCGCTGGCCGTGACGCTGGGTCTTGGATAGCAGCTGTAAAAATGGATTTCATTTATTTTGTTCGTTTGTTCGCTTGCTTCTTTGAAGGTATAGGTCCGCATGTCCACGTCGCTGTCTGTTTTGTCTTCTCACAGATCCGGCTATTTTTTTGGTCGGGACACTTATAAAGCTCGCTCGTCGTTTGCCGTTTGTAAAAGGATATCCTGAGCTATTCTAGAGTGATTCAGGCTTATCTTCATGATCATTAGTTTGGAATAGCTCTCCAGAAGACTGGATATTTGCTGCTGCCAGTTACGCGCTTTATACTATCTGGATGGTAGAACAGGAGCATAGTTCCTATGTGGCCGAACTTTCAGGCATTTGAAGCATTTTTTCAGCAACGTCTATTCGCGGACTCGGCAGATAACCCAGCGGATTTTAGTTTTTCTATTCTAAGTGGCAACTTCGTGTATTCTGCGAGGAGGCTGATAGTTGCAGTTTGTGTTCTGCTATACGCTTTCTCGACCAATAGAACATCTGGGGGCGGCATACCTTCGATTCTGCATTGCATTTTTATAAATAGCTTCACAGATATACGCCTTTGTGGTGACCTCATCGACATCCTTGAGCTCGACGGCAGTAGATGGGAGAGAGTCTTTAGGGTTGCTTGGTCTCCCAAGCTCATAACGCTTTTAAATGCAGTTGTCTTGTCTTCTGTCTCTTTGAGCTGGATTAGGAGTTATCCATTTTGTGTTCTTCTTATTCTAGATACAGTTTCTCCAATCGCCTTCAACTTTGCGTCTGCTTTTACGGTATGGAGAATCTCAGCAAAGGTTAGATCGCACTTTGCCTCTATAACTATAGCATCAGTGGACCCTTACTTCTTGGCTTGCTTCTTTTTTTATGGCTTCGGGCGAGGTGTCATTATCGTCCCTTGTGGTTGGGTTTTCAGTCTTTGGGGATTCAGTTTTCTAGCGTTTTTCCGTTCTTTCGATATTTTGCGTGCTCGCTTTGCTGCAAGGCTCTTTAATCTCATCAGCTGAAGGTGGTTTTTGCCTCAACTTCGAGTCTGCGGTTTCTTCGTTCGGCTCCGGCCTTCTTTTTTGTCAGCTACGTTGTTCAGCCATGTAGATGTCTGAGAGCCATTATTTTTCCGAATGACTTCTTTGGCCTTGCCGTCGTGTATCTCGATTGCCAATAGTTCGTAAGGCATATCGTTTCGATGGCGTCTCTCATAGGCTTATGTACAGAAAGCCTCTTACCATCCTCCAACATTTCCACCAGTGTTTTTATCTACACTCCCAGTTTATGGAAGGCAGATGGCTCGGTGATTATTGCTTTGCTGCTGCAGATTTTAGGACGGTCGCTTCTCTTCGTATACTTCTGAAGGGTATGCTACTGTCCGCCGGGTGTCTTCTGTAACCTAGAATCCTTCTGAAAGGGGTTAACACCATCAGCTTCGTTAACTTCGATTAGTTTATTGTGTTTAAGAGTGTTCATATATTTTGGGTCCCCACTCAACATCGATAACGATAACGGGATCCCATGGTTATCTATACAAACAGTGAGGCCATGCGAGAGTTGATATAGTCCCTTATGGTCATCTTAAGTTCACATCTTCATTTGTCCGACCCTTATCCTGATTTGTGGAGCAGGAAGCTCGCAATATATCCCCTTCACTTCGCAATCTTCGGAGAGATTCTCAGATGACGCGACGAGGAGGCGTGAAGTAGATCCTATTAGAGTAGTTGAAAGGTGTTCGACTGCAGAGGCTCTTTTACGAACCAGCATCTGTCGGGACTTGCTACTTATACGAAGCCTAATACGAATCATTGCGATTCGGCTTCAAACAAGCAAATCTAGCAAAACAATTCACCTCCAAACTCGGCGCTTCATAGAAAAACGAAGGCGGCTTGTGCGTGCTGTGCTGCGTGTTAAAGGGAAGGAGAGAATATGAGTTGCACCTGAGGAAAGAAAGGGCTCAGTTAAGAAGTTCTGTTTGATGTAATTTGGATTTTTTTTCAAGTCAACAAGACCCGAACAGAGATTTGTAGAGATGAACAAGGAAACACTTGGTGCTGAGTAAGTATAATGAATTCCGGTGTTAGGCAGAATGAAGCATTCAACTTGAGCAACTAAAGCAGCCTACTCTAAATGAATGAAAAATAGCAACTTCTAGACTTGAGAACTAGATGCTTTCTGAGCCAGACGGTCTAGCTGTCAACTCAGTAAAGGCAGGAGGTAAATACTTGGTATACGCCAACTTATGTCGAAAATTTGGCTTCAGGAGAGAGTGTCTGATGCACGTAACCTCAGACTTGTTAGTTCGATTCAGAGGAAAGGAGACCCTTTATACTGTGCCAACTGTAGAGGCGTTAGTCTCCCTACGCGGTTTGTCTTACGTACAGGATGTAATTAGGCCCTATCTATGCAGTTTGGTGCACAAAATCCAGAATGAGAGTAAAGCCGCATACATACCTTTAGCGATGAGCTATACTATGGCTAGCTTCAATATCCCAAGAGCAGGAGCAAGTACAGATAGTAGTACTGAGTGCTTAAAAAATGGAAAAGGGGAATAGCTTTGACAGTACATACATACATCGTCGTAGAAAATACTCGTTCTACGCGTCTCAGAATCGACAAGAATTCAAGTAAAAGGAGTGCAGCCCTGCAAAAATAATGTGTTTCATGTTACACGTCAGAAATCGCAAGATATCGGTGAGATTGACCGCTCAATCGCTCTCATAATCCCGCATTACCAGCGTCAAGTGCAGAGAACTTGAAGAATGTACCCATCAGAAGTGCCGGCCCTATTGAGCAACACTGAAGGGGGCAAGCAGCTGATGTAAGCTAAATAAAATGAGCAAGCGCATCAGCTGTAAAATGTGGTCGGAGCAACGTAACAAACAAAATTACTGTAAATTACATCGCCTGTCCGTTAATGAAGAAAGGATATTACCTGCACTACGCCAATTAATATATTGTGCATGAGCGTTCGACTGTTAAGCGTTATATACTCGTACAAGATCCTCGAGTGTTACGAAAACGTCTACACCAAATCCTCAACAAACTGATGTTCAAAAACGTCTCAGATGGTGCGCATTGACAACAGTACTTCTACCAAAAGATCTTCGAATCAACTATGGTGGAACAACGCAGTAAAGAAAGACCTAACGTGCATGCGAGGCCCGAAGTTGGAACTCCCTGTGCGCAATTAAAAGTCGATTTTATTTTCTGTCAGGACAGAGCAATCAAATAAAGTCCATTGTACTCCTTGTAAGTTCCTGTTAATGAAACCTTTCAGTCTTTCGAAGAAATATAAGTAAGCTCTTCAGTGATACAGTGCCCGTAATACCAGCACCCACCACGTTATCGCCGAGTACCTGCTCCGCGGTGTCTTCATCACTTTCACAGCAAGCATCTCAAGATGTTATATCACTTATACCCAGCACATTTAAGTACTTAGCAAGACTGTAGTTTCCCGTCACGGGGCCAATAATCAACCTGCAGTCTTTCTTGTTGAGGAAAGGAAGGCCGATAACTACTTAGAGACCTCGAGAACCAGTCGTTTGGTCTGCCTGCAAGTTGGTGAGTAATGTCATCTGCAGTTGTGCTCATATGAAACTGTGAATGGAACCCTTAACCGATGACTCAGGCAGACTTAACGTAGGCTCGGATCCTGACAAAACTCCCCTCTGGACTTTGCTTGGCAAGTTCATCGGCGATTTCTCGTGATCTCAGTCAGCATTCAGTGAATTTAGAGTTCTGACTGGGTTCAGTGATATCTTGCTTGGCTGTCGCTACAGATGCAAATGCTTCGCCCCCTCCACCTGAACTTCACAACATAGTTCGTTGCCATCAGGATTGTGTATATCTCCGCTTGGAAGACAGATGCAAGCTTTCCTAACGACGAGTGAAATCTAACTTTGTCGTCTTCCAGAAAGATACCAGTGATGACCCAATTGCATTCCTTTCCAGGCTCAGATTCTGGTCGAAACCAGCCTTGGGCACAGGGAAAGTCTACTCGTATTTCATATTTTTCTGCAGCAGGAGTTCTGGTGTCATTGCATCAGATGGGATGTCCATAAGATCAGAGTCAACAGACATCTGGCGCGCAAGGTCATCAAAGTTCCAGTGCGTGTTGTACCAACGACCATTTCTTTTTAAACGGAAGATGGCTTTGAGATATGAATATGAATATCTAGAGGAGGAATTTTCAATGCAGATAACAAGGAATTGAATTGACTGGAAATATACATATGTACTCGTATACTTGTTCTGCTCTAATAGCATTCCGATCTGTAAGTTCCCATAAAAAAATTCCTCTACGGGCATATGGGGTCATTTGGGACAATAAAAGTAGTGATGATGCTTCCTTATGCAGGAAACTTTCCACTCTACCGACTTTCTGTCAGCAATGTTTAGTAGTAATTAGGAGTTGAAGACGGAGGTTGAATATATACGAGTACATATGATATGTACACTCCAAGTTTCAGCAGACCATCATATTGTCCTTGTTTGAAAACTTGATGATCATCTCTCCATTATGATCTTCTGAGAGACGATCAATAGCTCTTCCGATGTATGTAACTGAAGCAGCCTGTAAAAAATGCTGCAACCTTGCTTTTCTGCTCGAAGGAGTCACGCTGCCATTTAGATGGTTTAGTGATATCAGTAAGGACACGTCCAGGTTTTTCAAGGGATGATTTGAGCTACGTCTACTGATAGGATGATTGGAAATAGCATAAACGGACCGTAGTATAGTAGAGTACCTTCTGCTAGACAGTTAT
Source organism: Volucella bombylans (assembly GCA_949129095.1). Classification (NCBI taxonomy): domain Eukaryota; kingdom Metazoa; phylum Arthropoda; class Insecta; order Diptera; family Syrphidae; genus Volucella; species Volucella bombylans. The sequence continues at coordinate 353,375,698 of OX422140.1, read as the reverse complement.
GTTTTATGATACGCTGTTCTTCCAATCTTTGCACGCAACGCTGGACTTCAAATCCACGTGTCTCTGTTGCTGCTTCTGCTGCAATTTGAATATTTACAGGTGCCTGTTGAGAGTCATTTTCTCTGGTCTCTTTCGGTCTTGCAGAAGTTCTTCTGTGCTTCGGTTGCAAAAACATTTTTCAAAGATCTTCAGTGATCGTCCACAGTTGTGTGCTGCTCATATCTGCTATTTCTGTTTCTACTAAGAGATGGTCTTTGAATTATTAGTACACTGCGGGATGTCACTAGTGTAGTTGGCTGTAGTTGTCATATCGGCGCGGTTACCAATAATTAATGCAACATACACACTTAAAGAACTGTAAGATGCTGGTTTCATACCTGTTTACGATGTCATTGTTAGACGTTAAGCTGTAGATGAACACTCACAGAAATAGAGATGTGAGGACCGCTTGGTATGCCGGCATCATGGAGAGGACTGGTATTTTCAACCTTGCTCACGTGAAACCCAAATGTCAATGGAAGCCGTAACCGATGACGCAGACAGTTCTGATGCAGATTCGAGTCATGATAAACTCTCCTCGGCGTTCGACGATCCTATTTCCTGTAGTACCAAAGAGCATTTCTATTGAAACGGAATATGACTTTAGGAGTGGAGTCCATAATATGAATGTCAATATGAGCAAGATTGATCAGAACGTCTAGAGCCAAGACAGACTTACAAGAGAAAACATGCCAACGTGTCATACTGTCTTTCAGAGTCTGGTAAATGCAACAGTGATGTTGCATATGATATGATGAATATGCCATTGTGATGTATTGCGATGACGGGCAAACCCTGTTTTCTTCTTGCCATTGGTTACTGTCCGCAGTCAGCATTCGCAATTAGGACCCAATTCAACAGCTTGTTCGCCCTGGTTGATGAAAAATACTCACCAGCATCCGACCATCTTATTTCGCTCAGATCCTGTACCTCATGAACTCCACCTATCTCAAGTTTTTTATATATCTGACATTCTAAAGACCTCCTTTTCGCGGGGGTCTTCAACTTCCAGAATCCTATCGTTGTTCGCATACGATAGTCAGAGGACATCCATCCGTATCCGAGGCGTTTTACAACGTTCCGGAACAATTGGTTTTTTAATGTGCTCTGTGAGTACATCCGACGCTCATATGGTATGCTTTGAAGAAGTAACTCCTAAAGGGCGCCACGAGGTATCTTGAAATAGAGCTTCTTAGCAGAGCGTGGTCGATTGTAGAGGTCGTTTCTTATTATTTTATGAGCCAACACTACTCGCTATGATTATTTTGACAAGCTCTAGTATCTGTTGTTGCTGTCTACAGCTAATAATTGAGGACAAATATACTTGACGTGTATGATTACAGGCTACGTTGTGTACTTATGCATAGTTTTCACATGCGAAGAGATGAAATGTAGAGAAGGACTGGTTTAAAGATATCATGAACGGTTGCGGTAGAGCTGTGACGTCCTCGGGAGACTTTAGTGTTCAGTGCCAACGCGTACGAATAGGGAGCGGTCATTACGGATGATCTAATGAGTAAGGCAACCGAGTCAGATACTCAATCCCCAAAAGGCATTGAATCAAATCCTAAGAAGCTACACAAAGACGACGATATAAACATCAACAGTCATATTGCATGCTACTTTGCGATTATAAGCCAATCCTCACAGACGAAAAACTGCGTGTGTAGAAATGTGTATATCCTTGTTCCTTATACTTGCTGGCAACCCTGTTCGTAGTAGATGTAGGACATAGCAAATCAAGTTTATACGACCGAAGAGCAAGGCTATCAACGAAAGGCAACTGGAAAAGAGGAATGTGGCGTGGCGCCCGATGATAAATCTGATTAAATTTTTGTAACGGCACACACTTTGATTTATTAGCTTCAGTTGCAAGGATTTCTTTGTGCTTTTTAGTTTTCTCTCATTTCCCTCCTTGCCGCTCTACTCTGCTTTACGTCCTTTTGGCTTCAAGTCAATTGAAAGGATTTCAGGAGGGCGCCCTTCTAATACCCAACCGATAAGCAAATTACAACCCCAAATGCGATTGCGTTGGTGTGAGATGAACACATCCTATAGCTGTTGGCTTAGGACAACTTCATTGGACGTAGATACATTTGACATAGTAAATCCTGTGATGTCCATAAAAAGGCAAAAGAAAAAAAAAAAAAGAAAAAAAAAACTTTTCCATTTCAATTTACATTTTCATTTTTCCCTGGCCTCCCACAGTTGGATTGTTCAGTGAACCGGAAAAAGTAGGAAGTGAAGTTTGTTTGAAATTCATACAATTTCCGTTACTTAGAGAAATAGTATCCTTTTTGAAGGTGAAGATCAGGTGCCGAGCGAAAACTAATGGGCAGTGCTTCTTGTTGACCTGGTCCTGGACTACTTATAGTCAAGGTAAGTCGGATGCTTTCTTCCACGTGGATAGTCTCATTTTATTATGCAATTCAGGAGATAGGAGATTGCCCGAGCAGAGGTTTAAGTATGCTCGCCTTTGAAGGAGAATCTGTTGGAGTCGTGGGTCATTTGATTTTAAGGACTTCTGGTTCTTTTTTTTTTTGTTCTGTTTTCGTTATCAGAATTTTCATGAGGAAATAGGATTCCTGGAAGATGGGGGGGAAAATTATGGCGATTTTGAGGTGCTTAAGATAGATACTTTGATAAGGAAGCGTATTGACTACTTTTTTGTCATGAAAATTAAAAGAATTATAAGTCTGGGTTACTTGGATTATATTCGTTAGGATGTACTCATACTTGGAGTACAATACAACATTTTCCTAATCCAATATTCTATTCTGTCACAAAGGAATACATTTAGTCGACGCCTACGATCTCGATAAATAAATCTTGGGTACAGTATGACTGTAATAATCTTAAGTCATACGCGACAAATCAATTTAAAACGCTGAGTTTTGGACTTTAAAATCGGCAGAAAAAGGATTTTAAAGTCCAAAACTCAAAATTTTCAGAGTTGAGGACTTTCTACTAACATTTTGGAGCCGATTTAAGGCTGAAGCTAACCCAGGAACTAAGCCAGAATAAGAGAGTATAATTTCTCCGACTTATAAAAATCTCAACCCAATATTGATTGCCTGGAAGTAGGTCTTAGACCTATAACCGCTGTCAGCAAAAAAAACTCAGTACACTTAGACTAATATAAGGTCCCTTGTAAGAGACTCTAAGGCTAACTTAGAGTTTATACAGATTTTTTTTATTTTTTGCACTGGAAGATAGAAGCCTTGCAGAAAGTAAGAAAGATTCTTATCGGCTAAACCCACCTCCATCTAAACAGATTTGGTGCCCGTAGTACCGCCGTAGAGCATTATTGAAAGTTTGAAAACTTAGCTCGCTCTATACGATTCGATTGTTTTACCTGTTCGCTTTATGTTGACGCCCTAACCGTCTAAAGTCGCTGAGTAAATGCATTTCTATATTACTAGCAAGAGTTCAGTTTTCATCGTTTTGAAGTATATAAGCAACGATATTATCGAGAGTGGGCCGCTCTCCAAATTGTTTCAGTGAGGCCGTCCTCTAGGTTTCATATCGTGGACAATGAAAAAATATGTGTTCCGCGTTTTAACGCGATAGTTTCACAATATGGATAGTTTGCGTTCAAACAGATGCTCCTTGAAACAGTCATGTCTCTTCAAAAACTGAGTTAAATAGAAGTTTTTTCTGCCATGATTCCGCTCAATGTCTACATCGAACACTGAAGACAATTTGCTCACCTTCCTTTTAAGGATACGTTCCATACTATTGGTTCTTTCGTATTTTTTTCTTCGTTACTTGCCCGTCCATTTTGGGCTCACCATTTGAATCTGACCATTTATACAGCAAGTATGTCGATAGGTACCATTGAAGATACGACTAGTAGAGCATCATGGGAAACAGTTCGAAACGCACTGACGACTCTTTGTGCCTAATCTTTGCGGCATTTGATCATATTTCCGCTGCGTACATGAGTAGAGAACTTGCAACCCCAGCAAGAAGGAGTCTTTTATTCTGCGTTAGGCCTCCATATCTGCTCTGGGCGATGTTTAAAACTGAGAGGACTGTCAATCAGAGAAACGCTTGTGGCAATTGCCATGCCCTCTAACTCTAATCGTTATCATTTTATGATCGGCGAGTTGCAAACCGTACGTGACGTACGTACTTTTGGAATTGTCTCGTTGCTGTAGAGCTGGACTTTTTCTAGCGTTTTTGCTACAACCACCACGAGTATGGAACAACCACAATTGACGCTTCACATAGAATATGTAGACGTAAAATTTCTTCTTACATTATGTATGTTCAACAGTAGGGGACCTAAGACCGAGCCTTGTGGCACACCTCCAGTAATTTTGTACGCTTTAACACCTTTCTTCAAGAAATAGCTCGTATCGTTTTACGTAGATAGTTCGGTATTCCAATTCGATAAAGACAGCTCATAATCCGTTCACAGTTCGCCGAGTTAAACGTGTTCACGTCCAGGGTTATAATGCCGCAATATTTCTTGGTGGCTCTTTTCCAGCGCATAGCCAGCATTGTCTCGACCTCTGGTTATTACTGCGTTAATTGCGTCTACGGTTAACCATGACTTATGAAGACCTCCTCTCTATTGTAAATGATCTGCTCAAGGATATTGCCAACCGTGTCAAGCAAACAAATATGACGATAAGACGCAGTATCCTTTGCGTCCCTTTTCCTCTTGTCAAAGGCAGTGTCCTTTAGCGCCTCCAATGCTCAAGACACGCGTTATGCATTCCGGCAAATAAGTCCGGTCGTATTCTAATAGCGATTTTTAGCTTTATTTGAATCACAATCCGGTTCCAGCGACCAAGCGACCTAAGGCCAAGTTTTAAAATTTTCCAAATTCCAGCATTTGGACTTATGTCACTTTCCACTGTTTGGGGTGTATGACTCGCTTCGCTCGCTAACAGAATTTCCCCCTTTACTCCGCAGGGTTTGGCCGCTCAGCCGACTTCGTCGCTCCGTTAAGGGTATGTCAACAACTGTCAGGCAGGCGCTTATAAGCTGCACATAACACTGCTATTCTTATCTCAATTTTAGAGTTGAACGAAATATGTCAGACAAGCGCCTATATCTTAATAACACATTGAAACGTATGTGGTCTTACGACTCAAAATAATTTGGCCTTATGTCGCTTTGTGAAAGTGACATTCACCGAATTTATTCAGAAAATTAAAAACACAAGTTTCATCTAAATCTATATTGTCCCCTTCAAAGTAATCCCCATCGACTGCAACACACTGATGCCAGCGCTTGATCCAATCCTCGAAACATTTTTTATATTCGGTTTTAGGTATGTCCATCAGTGCTTCCTGCGATTTTTCCATTACTTCCTCTCGGCTGCTGAAACGCGTTCCCCGTAGTAGTTTTTTTAACTCGATTGAACAGAAAGAAGTCACAGGGAACCAAATCAGGTGAATTCGGTGGCTGTTGGATGGTATTTGTTGCATTTTTCGTCAAAAAATTACGAATAATGATGGCACTGTGCGACGGTGCGTTATCATGGTGCAAAATCCACGAGTTTTCTGCCCACAATTCTGGTCTCTTTCGGCGAATTGCTTCACGCAAACGTCTCATAACGCCCAAATAATACTCTTTGTCTACTGTCATGATGCACTACACCGTTGAATCCATGAAAACCGTGAGCATTGTCTTCTTTTTTGACTGAAAACGAAGTGTTTTTTTTTTTTTTGCCTCGGCTCATTTGGTGAACGCCATTCACTTGCCTGATGTCTGGATTGCGTGTCGTACTCATAAATCCACGTCTCGTCTCCACTAATGATCCTTTTGATGGATAGGGGATCGCAAATCATCTCTTTTGCGACGTCAACAAGGTCTCTTTTTTGCATGAAATTGAGGTCTTTTGGCACCAACTTTGCTGCTACATGACGGAAACCCAAATCTTTAACCAAAATGTCTTGGACGGATCCATAGGCAATGTTCAAGTCGTCCGCTATCTATCTGATGGTTAATTTGCGGTTATTAACCAACATTTCTTTTACTCCAATGTTTTCGTCGGTGTTCGATATTGATGGTCTGCTACTGCGTTCATCATCTTCGATTGACTCGCGACCATTTTTTAAACGGTCATGATAGTGGCAAACGACCGTTTTCTTTAGAGAATCGTTGCGGAAACCCTTTTCCAACATTTGAAACGTTCGCGCACCATTAAATCCGTTTTTTACGCAAAATTTAATACAAGGTCGTTGTTGCAAATTTAAATCCATTTCTAAAATTGTAAAAAATCGCCAACAGACACAGAGACAGATGTACTCTTGGCTAAGTAACTTTTGCAAATGTCAAGCTATGACGCTAAGATTTAGAGGGAATGTCAACAACAGATTTCCCAACATAACAAAAAAAAAACAGATCCGGGAACTTTTTGATCAAGGTAGTATATGGTTTCACATGCGAAACTCCTAACAGGCTATAAGCTTTTCTATTAGAAGATCCTTGGTCACATACAATTGCCCTTACTGTAATTTCTAATTCGGAAAGAATTTGTACACTCACAAAACGATGAATGAACATTCAAACTTCTTCATGTGGAAAAAATATTCAAGATGACACTATTACTGGAGTACTTTAACGATAACCGTTTCATTCGACCAATTGATCACGTAACCATGATCATCAAACATGAAATCATCTTACATTTGTTTTTTGAATATTCAAATCTATCACTTTAAGCTTACTTCACCTATAGAACTTTTAGAACAAAATCTTCCGCAGATAAGCTTATAGCTTCGCAGAAATTATAAAAATTGTTAAGTACTTTTAAAACTATCAATAAAATCTAAAATCTGAAATAAAATTAGTGGATTGCGAAACATAGAAAATATTTTGTGCAACCCACTTAACTTCATCGCTATATTCTTTGGGCCGCTTACTTATGAGCAACTTGCAAGATATTTTCGACTCTTCGCTTATACTTAAAGAGCTTACATTACAATGGTACTTAATTCAGTAACATGTTTAATCCTTCTGTTTTCGTACGATTTTATAGTTTTTAAAAACTTAAAGACAAGTTTTTTTTTGCTTTCCTAAAGCAATATTTTTTTTCTGTACATGACAGTAGTTTTAATTGATTTTTCACATTTTGAATAAACAATATATAAATTGCTGCACGAAGAATTCCTTCTCTGAGGTAATTGTTCTAAACACACAAAATTCTCAGGATCACCATTATCGACATGAACGTTTAAATTCAACGATGGAACAGCTCCTTTTTTTAATTTCTTATTTCCAATATCTTGAGGGAAAAAGTGAATATTACAAGTAAATATTTTTTCTGAAATTATTATGTGGTATTAACCACATTTTTCTCTCCACATTTGTCCCATAGGCGATCCAGAAGTGGAAAGTGGAACATCTTCGCTTCTGGTTTTAACCTTTTCGAGACATTGCAGTTAGAAATGCAACATTTTATTCCGGATCTTAAATTATTTTTAGAATTCATATCAAACTATGAATCTTACAAAAAAAAACAAGCAACGCTAAACACCTTGAAAATAATTCCAACACTCACTTGTACAAGGTTTTCCAATAGGGACTTGACAACTTTGAATTTAATTTGTGAACGCACTCTTTCACTAATCATCAAACTGTCACTGTCAATTTATTCAGTAAACTCAACATTTTCATCATGGTAAAGTACACGAACGAGCAACGTCTGCAAATTATGACAATTTTCTACAGAAATTCGGAGTCGGTGACTGCAACTTTAAGAGCGTTAACTCCAATTTTCGGTCGTAATTCTCGCCCTAGTAGACAGGCAATAACAAGTTTATTGCAAAAATTTGAGTCTACATATTCGTTGTCTGATGTTGCCTCGTTAGTGAGACAACGGGTTGGTCGAAGTGTCGAAAATATCGCTGCCGTTCAGGCGTCCGTATTAAACGATCCAAATCAGTCAATTCCACGGCGTTCTCAAGAATTGGGTATCGCTCAGACCACATTATGTCGTATTTTGCGTAAGGATCTTGGTTTACACCCATACAATATCAAGCTGACTCAAGAATTGAAGCCGATGGATCAATTGGGTTCTGGAGAAGATGCGCCAAGATGATGAATTTCATCGCAAAATCTCTTCAGTGACGAAGCTCATTTTTGGCATAATGGGTTCGTCAATAAGCAAAATATGCGTTATTGGTCGGGTGAAAATCCACATGTGCTTCATGAATCACCACTTCATCCACAAAAAATAACTGTTTGGTGCGGTTTACATGCCGGCAGCGTTATTGGGCCATATTTTTTCGTCGACGATAACGATCGTCCCGTTACTGCGAATGGTCAGCGTTATCGCGCCATGATCACCGATTATTTTTGGCCCGAATTTGGAAGATTTGGACTTGGACGTCATGTGGTTTCAACAGGATGGTGCCACAAGCTCCGCAGCACACGCTACAATCGATTTATTGAAGAGTAAGTATGGTGAGCGTGTTATCTCTAGACACGGGCCAGTCGATTGGCCGCCTCGTTCGTGCGATTTAATGCCGCTTGACTATTTTCTGTGGGGCTACGTTAAGTCATTGGTTTATGCCAACACGCCGACGACGTTGGAAGAGCTCAGAGTCAAAATTGAATGCGAAATAGCGGGCGTTTCGGCCGAAATGTGTGGCCGAGTCGTTGAAAATTGTGTGCCTGCCTGTGTGTTCCTGCGAGAATAAATAAAACTTCTCTCGAAAACCCAAAAACTGTGAGAGCGGGTCGTGATAGAACCCGCCATACAAAAATTTTCGGTGCAAACATTTTTATGAGATGCGTCTTCTTGGTAATTACATATATATTTTTTTTTAGTATGTAATAGCTATATATGCATGTATCATAGATACTGCCTATCTTCGCACGCGTAAAATAACCTTCAGGTTGTTCCGAGTATTCCTGAATGTACCCGTTTCCACAAACACAAATCGCTGATGATTTGTAACAACTTGTCCGCGATTTCCACATGCAGGCTAATAGTAGCTGTTTTCGTTCCACCATAAGTTTTTCTCACGTTCTTAATCATCGCAGTTTTGGATACGAAATTTACATGATACTTTAATGCGGATTTCCTCCTTAAACGTCACTTCGTCGATATCCTTGCATTCTAGCGAGGCCTCTTGCATAATGGACTAAGCATTGCCGTTTTCTCCTAGCGCTTCCTCTATTTTATCTCTATAGACCGCTGTTTGTGAATCCGCCGATTTGGTTAACGAGAATAAGAGATCTCCGCCTGCTGATTTTCGGGTTGAGCTCACGTTCCAACTTCTTGAAATTTAGGATCTACCCTTATTTTTTGAAGCATGTCAACATATGGTACATCTCCGGTCTTTCTATTTTTTTTTTATAATCTTCGCGCGCTCAAGGAATTTTGAAAACCCTTAAAATACAGGTACACAGTGCGGGCGAAGTAAAATAAGGGAGGAAAGAAAGAGTAGTACCTATGTACATTGGTTTTAACTATTTTTGACTAGGAAATAAAGAGCTCGGCAGAAAAGCATAATCATATTTCAACGAAGTTCGAATGTCTGAACTTCTGAACATTGTTCCTGGAGTAGTATACCACAATCCCCTATCACGCGCTGTTTAAGCTTCTTTATTTTCTTTTGTCTTTTGCATGGTTTGTTCTTTTCTTTCTGTGGAACTTCGTGAGCAAATTGGTGTATCAACTTAGACATAAAGGTCCTCTGGAGTATGCGATTTTGATAATTATGGAAATTTACCATCTACAGGTGTAGTTACTATTTTATGATTTATCGCAGAAGATTCTCGTGCACCTACTATCGTAGGTCTATTCAAATTCAATGAGCAGTAGCTAGAAGAGCCTTATATTCCACAAATTGTTCTACATTGTCGCGATGTTGTTGTAGTTTATGCATGGTAACTCAGCTCAAAAAACAAGGGGTGGACCATGGTCTAGTCTCTCTATACGCGGTCTTGTCATTTTTCCAGAGGTTTACCATTGAATTTCAAGGGGGTGATGACGTCAGAAGTTTTATTGTTCTATTTTTCGGAGTGATTAAATAGAACTGAGCCCGGAATCTCTTGCACGAAACTTACTAACTCGCCACGTTGACCACGACTCAGAAATTTGCTTGTGGCACTCAGCACAAGCTGTTCCTTTATAAATACTGAACTTGCTTTGGCTGTTGTCCTCGTTCAATCTTCAAAAACGCATATTTTGGTTAGGACTAAGTATCTATGTCTACCGAAGGACTCTTACTTTCTCTTTCATTAAAGTAAGTGCAAGGCAATAGAAAACCCGGAGCATCTAGTGGTTTTCAAATAATAAGCGGTCTCTTTAAAGAATGCGAAATCAACCAGAAAAGAATGTGATGACGAGCGAAATTGTGTCCAAAAGGTTAACACATCTGGAAGCACTCCTGGAATATAAATAGTACCGCTTCGTGGATAAGATTATTTCGAACTGAAATCAGACTAACCTGGTTCTGTGGCATGTCCGGCATGTACTCATAAGGTGCTCCTTCGATGATCGATGACTAGGCAATCGTTTTTGGGATAAAATATATCGGTGAGGTTTTGGCTCAGGCTGCATTCTTTTTCACATTTTGCACTGGCATGAGTGTTGGTTGCCAAAACGATGTCAAAATTTTAAATTCACACCTACTTCCTAGTTAATGCACAGGCAGCCTCAGAATCTATATTCATTTCCGTTATTCGTTTTTTTGAAGTAAAAACCGTGCACAGACTCTATGCTAATAACCTTTCTATCATCAAACCAAAAATCTTCATACAACCTGATCAATCGCATGATATTGTGCCACTTGTGCACACTTTGGTGCTACTTTGGAACAATATACAGTTGTTGCTACTAAAAGGCGACAGGAAAGTCGCTAACTTCTTTAAGACGTCAGAAAGTATTCGTTTGGTCTGCCAGCAAACTGGATAGTCATGCCATCTGCAGTTATACTCAAGTGAAACCCAATTATCAATTGAAAGTCTAACTGAGGCCGCAGTCAGTCCTAGCACAGTTTCGGAAAAATGTCATTCTAATCCTAGCCCAGCAAGTTCATGAGCGATCTCATTTCTCGTGGTCACATTGTGGTCTGGGACCCTAGTAAGACTCAGTTAATTCAGTTTTCTGACTGCGTTCAGTGAAGTTTTGCATTCTCGAACTAGCTTAGATGTCGTGAGAGGGCTCAGCAAGACTTGAACTGTGGCTTGGCTGATACATATGTAAATGTTGCGCCCCTTTCATCGATTCTTTACGACATAATTTATTACCATCAGGACAGCATAAATCGCTCTTTGGAAGGTAGACGCAAGTTTTTCTGAAGAATAATGTTGCGTCGTCGTCCTCGAAAAAGACACCAACGCTGCAATCTAAATCGGTGAAGGTATAATCCCAGAAGGCCCGACTACATTCTTCAAATTTTGGTCTCAGTCATTTCTGGGCAGAGGGAAAGTAGATTTCGTATTTCTATACCAATAGGAGTTCTGAAGTCATTGTATTAGACATGCCGTCTGGCCCATAGGACCAGAGCTAAAGAGACAGTTGGCGCGCAAGGTGATCAAAATTCTAGTGCGTATTGTACCAAAGAGTACTCCTTTTCGGAAGAAAAGTTTTTGACACTGTGTGTTTAGTTCAAGGAACTTCCTTACTCAGGATGGCACGCAAATACTTGGATTCGTTGAGGTAACGGGTTGTCATGCTTTTAGGCACTGCTTAGGTAAGTCATATCAGTCAGCTTTTCATGCTCGTAAAGAGGACAAAATCAGTTCTGAGATGATTGACTAAAAGTCCACCAGTCCGTGATCTCGGTTAGGCTTTTAAGTAGACAATTCCTAGGCATGATCCAATATAACTGCATTACTGTATATGCCTGAGCATATTTGTCAGGACTATTGAGAACATTAAGCAGTGAATCAACCACAAAACAAGTGACACATCCACGCCGTGTAACACATGTAACATAGTCAAAAGTTAAGTTATCGAAAGCAACGCTATAAAGGCTGCTCTCACTGTTCGAGAGTTTCGGAATGTACGGTGTATATGCCAGTGTCAGGCCATCAGTGGAGATTTTCCTCAAAATTGTCTGTAGCTGGTCTATACTTTTTGTAACGTAACTGGATACTTGCCATCGGTGCTAGGTGACTTCAAGCCATCCGAGGAAGCAACAGTGTTTTTGATGGCTTCATCCGACACCACAACCAATGGTTATGCTATGTTGTTTTACTCAACTTAAATGCAGCTTTAATGATGGGAGCTGGTTCTGACTAGAAAGTGAGTCTCAAGAATGAAACGGAGAGGTTCTTCGAGTCAGTGTAGGTATCATCTGAAGGGGTGAATCCCCTTCTAGGAGTTTGACTGCTGTTTTCAGCGAATATTTCGGTCTTTTCGCAAATATTTTTATAAGATCTGAATAAGCTTCTTATATTCCTCCTCCTATTTTAAGGGACTTGTTCAGAACTTACGTATGTATTGTAGTCATTGCAAATCTCAGCCATCTGCGAAAAGACGGGTTCTCGGCATTTCTGATCGCTCCTCATATAGTGGTGCGAAAGCTCTCAAACACCCGAAACCCCAAGATGCATTGATTCCACACCCATGGTTCTTGTATGGATATTAGGCTTTATCTTCAACACGGAAAGTCTCCTATATAGAGATGCAGCAGCAAACTTGGAATGTTGCAGACTAATCTGAATAAATAGGACTGATAAGTACTGTGATGGTCATTTGTTGGCTACACTCGTTTGGAAATTCAATGGAAATAAACCTGCTCTGCGGACTCTAAATGTTCAGGCTTTCCATATCACAGTCCTCTGCTTTAAAGCCAACATTATCAACTTTAAGCGAAACTTTGTATCAAAATTAAATAGTTTTGTGCATGCTGACTTCTAGAGATAAGGCGCTCCAATAATTTGTATCCTCCTCTACTTGGTAGACGAATAAATTCGTCTTAGTCATCCATCTTATCTTAATGTATCAATAAATTTCAAGCGTTACTAAGCCATCTGACAAGTTACAACTTTCTCGCAAACAAGAAAAAAAAAACACAACACTGGCAGCAGCGGCGATACGAGTACAACAGAACAAGCATCTCCTGATACTCGTATCTCGCATGTGTCCTGTCTCGGGTCCTGTTCCAGAAAAATCATAATTTATCACCATACAATCAGTCCAGAGCAGTAGTAGGTAATGGAAACACTGAAATAACCACTCCCTACTAATACTTCATAATGAATGTCAACTTTAAAATCATCCACCATGGAAGAGCTGGATCCATAAGGAAAAGGGGGATACTATACTGGGAATAGTAAGTCTACGGAGTCAGTTCCAACCCTACAAGGAGAACCCCTGGATAACAGAATGATTAATGAAAGTTAAACGCTGTCTGATCTATTTCATTGTATTCCCAGCGAGTCAGTCTCCCGGTTCGTCGTCGCTGAGAAACCACCCGTTTCAGGGCGATTTATTTTAATTTATTATTCCGCATAGATTAAGCCGACGATATGACCTAAAAGATTTTCCAAACGGGTGTCTTTCGGTCTCGAAAGGAGATGACTAGTTGACATTGAAGGAGAGATCTCCTCTGCAAAGTTTGGGTTATGTAACTCGTATCTCCTCTGATCGCTTAAGAGTTGAGTAAATGAAAAATTGACTAGCGATTAAGTTTGTGACTTGGAATAATTGAACATCCCTGTTAATTGGCCTCAAAAATATTCACCAAAAATATTGAAATATTGCGAGGAACCATGAAAAATCGTTGCGATTTGAATGCCGTCTATTTGGAAGAGTGTACAGAAAGTCAAAATCCCATCTATACGTTGCTTGGGTATGACTTCAAAAGGCGACCGCAATTAATTGAGATCCATGTCCGTTGCTTGTTCTGACAGGGAAGTGATATATTTCATTTTTCGGTCCTGGTAGTGGAAGGAAGGCGACTTTATTAAGGTTCGGTTGGGACTGGGTGTTTGTCCAAGCTCTAAGTTTGTGTGCTATGGTTGACATCTGATTTATGTTACCACTAATTGCTCTTAGCACACCACGTCTCTCTAGCCATAAATATTACTTTTTCTTGTCCAATTGCTAAAAAAAGTATCTAACACTAATATTTTCCTTTTTTTTTTTGTTTTTTTTTTGTAGCAATTTTTCAACCATGACTTTCCGAAAAGTCACGCAACCACAACAAGGCGACGTGTATACAAGAATTGTCTTGTCTGCGACACCTACATACGGGAGCTGATGGTACTCGATGTTCCACCCCAGGTGAGTATCTCTACATGTTAAATCAATGGAATTACAGCAACAATTACATTACACCCTCCGGTAAATTGTTTGGGAATTCGTTGGGGAAAAGAGCAGAAATCAAATATCTTGGTGGTCGGCGATATGGATGGGTGGATAGTGGAATGTGTGCCATAAACCATTACATTAGGAGACATTATCTGAACAAACACAGGCTGCCGGCACACGTTCCATCAATTAATTTCCGAGCTCTGAATGACAAACAATTGTTTTGCTGCATAATGCTGATTTCACGAACTCAGAAGGGTCAGTAGGGGGTGTTTTCCAGCCCTCAAATCGAATGGAATTCCCTTTTAATTGGGTAGGAATCTCATTATATTTTTATCTTTCTTTCTTATATTTATGCCGCTCCTTTAAGGAGTGCCGGTCCGGGGTGTTGCGTTTTCTTTTCTCATCACGAGCATTTGCATTCAATTTAAATGGCAAGGCAACTAGAAGGACGAAAAATAATGAAAAGAATACGAAAGATGATGTAAAAGTAATTTGGTTTGCTCTTGTGACGCACGCGACTTATAGATATGTAGCGAAGGAGAAATTAATTAACGCAAACAGGGCGCCTTACGTCTTTCGGGCACAACGTTTTGGAAACAACTGGAGATAGGCGTGATTCTAATCAACCCTAATTCCGATACATTTTTAAGACGAGTAATACGTTGCAATTTTATATATTTAGCTGTCGGAATGCTTCCAATGATCTCATGCCAATTTAGTCGTCCTCTGGTTTATTTGAGCATACCATCCGTCCAAGAGTGGGTAACGTATCACTGTCTTAAAAATTGTCAGATTGAAGTGAAACTAACCCAGAAGAGGCCTTACAAACTCCATTATTTTCGCAAAAATTGAATGTTTGGTAGTGCATCTAACTAGCATCGCAAAAATTCGTCGGTGCCTGAACTTATAATTCGATACTGTCGCCTTCACCAGCGGCAACCTTGAAGATGGGAATACATTTTGGCTCAGCAAGAGCAACGTGAGAGGTAATCAATCTTTCGCCTGACTTGGTTGTCAACACTGTTAACACTGTTCCAAAGGGAAGGCAGCAAGAAATAGCATCAATCCTATGCAACAGATGCGCTAAGAGGACTACCAGCTAGAAACTACTATCAGATGTTTCCATGTCAGTTCAAAATCGAATCCAAAGTTTCAACGGAATCGGACACGATTTAAGAAGTGTCCTTCCGGATTTGTCAAAACTCCCCACAAGCTCTGAATTAGGCAGAATCCAATATTCTGAACTGACGTGCTCCGCTGGCAAAAAGTTCTGCAGGTCAAAACACAAATCCGCAGCAACTACCTAAATAAGCCTTTTGGGCTTTTTGACAGGTCACATAAGGTTAATTTTGAGGACGACTAGAATTTTTCCAGGCATAAGAGGTGAATTTGGAAAAAAATAGAAAAAGTCGGGGAAAACAGGACACTGTCCAAAGTTCGTAAAAGAGGCAAATCAGCTTCTACGGAAGCACTTAGACAAAAGCATATACACTAGGCCTAAAGCGGATGCTCTCAGATTCATGTTCGAAACTCACTGTCCAAGTAGGTAGGTAGCTAAAACTGGCTGTTGGGAAGACCAACCCACTAAGGCCTATTGGCTCATTGTGATGTCACGTGGATCTGTGATCCTTTTACTTCTTGCAGTGTCAAGTGATGACACCTATGATGACGTTGAGATGATTCCTATTTGGAAGGATCAGACACTTAGAGCGATTCAGATCCCGCTTTGGCCAGATCTGTTTTTTTTTTCGTATAATTTACGCGCGCCTTACGGGCGGAAAGGTAGAAGGAGGAGAAAGGAAAAATGTTTTGTAGTGGTTTGAAACTCAGGTGTGTTTGGTTTCGATATTCGCTCTCCAGAGACGGGAGTCCGAATAGGACGGAGAGTTTTTTCTTCACTCAGAGTGATTCGAAGGTTATAATTCACGATTGATTTTTGTGCTTGAAACTCTACAACAGCCAAATCTACGTGTCAGTGTTATGCCTTCACACGCAGAATTTTTCTGTCTGAGTTCCAATTACACAAATGAAAAACTTGAATAACTTTTCATGGGTAGGATTTGAATCTTGACCCTCCGAGTGGGAAGCGATTGCTAGTACCACTACACCACGGCCACCCCTTGGTCGCTAGACATGTTTGCCCAACAGTCCAACTAAGGTCTGTTCTTTTATTAACATCAAGCTGTAATGTTAGTTTGCACGTAGCGATTGGTATACCTATGAATAGGTAAAGTGGTTTCAATTTTGGCGAGTTCATCGGCTCTACAGTTCCCTGGCACCCAACAAAGGTGAAGGTTGAACTGCTCTGCCATCTCCATGAGAGATGATCGGCATTCAAGGGCCAATTTTAATTTAATGAGACCGAGACCAGGAAAAGATGCGGATATTCTTTCCGATATCCCGTTTTTTTTCAGCCAGGGCAGAGCTTCTTTAATCGCCAACATTTCCGCCTGGAAAATGCTACAGTGATTTGGAAGACGGAAAGAGAGGCTCAGATTTAGCTTATCTGAGAAAACACCGCGACCAACTCCGCTATCGGTTTTAGATCCATCTGTGTAGAGATGGATTGACTTGTCCTCCATGAAAGCATTTTCCTCCCAGAATGATCTAGAGGGGAAGCTTACATGGAAGTTTTTGTCAAACGAAAGTTCAGGTATGGTGTAATCGATGTTCTCTGTGAGGCTAAGGTATTAAGAAGACCAGAAGGCTCCGCTTATGCATGGACATGCTGTTCCTTGGACTCTGCTCAATTTAATGCAGTTGACTTCATTTTCCGTAAGTAAGTATCGGTCTTATGACCGAGATATGTAGCCAGTGGGTTATACGAGGTTGAAGGCCCCATATATTCCCAATGGAATAAATGGAAAAAGCTATTATAGCTTTATTGACTCTTCCTTGAATGTTAGTTTCCTGTCAAAAATGAGACCCAGATATTTTGCTGTATCAGAAAATACTAAACTGGTACCGTTTATTGAAGGAGGGTCTATAATTGGAATTTTGTATTTCCTAGAAAAGGTCAGTCTTATGGGGGTTTATTCCCAATCCAGAGCGATCTGCCCAACGGGTTAATCTATTGAGATGTACTTGGAGGAGTTCCTTAATGGTATTAAGATGTTTACCTGAGACGGCTATAGCAACGTAATCCGTATAAGTAATCACCCTGCTACTACCCGCTTCCAGGTATGCCAGCAGGGATCGTTCGATGTAATCCAGTGAATGAAGAGCCGTTTCTACCGACTTTCGTGGATCAATTTTAGATCGTATATGGATATCAATCAGTCATTCTACAGTTTTCGGAAGGAAAGATGATAGACTTATAGGTCTGAGCTCCTTTGGGACAACATTATGGCATTTTCCGGCTTTGGGAATGAAAACTACGTAGACTGCTCTCCATGACAGTGGAATGTGAATGAGTTCTGCACAGCTCCTCATGATATTCTCTATCGTAGGCAGGATAATACATGAGGACCTTTGTAGCTCGGACCATCAGACTTGTATGGTTTGAAGCAGTTTGTCTCTTGAAATCAGACCATGAATTTTGGTCATGGTTGCAATAGCGCTGTTTGGGTGGCTACTGGCCGCAGGTTAAGTAATTCATCACTTGAGGTTGTCCAAGAGCCATCGGTTTTTTTTTCAAACAACTAGGCATCATAGGATTTGTAGAGAGGATTTTTATTAGCCGCGATGCCTCATAGATTTCTGTTATTTTGTCACAGAATGACCTCCAGGATTGTCGCTTTGCCTTCCTCAGTTCTTTTTTTATATATTTTGAAGGATTTTTTGTATGAGTCCCAGTCAGTCACTTTTCTTGCGATTTTTGCTAGGTTGAAAAGTTTTCTGCAAATATCTCTAAGCAGTCCTAGTACTGGTATCCACCAGTGTGGCGTTTTCCTGTCTCTAGGTTGAATAATATGGCAGGAAGCCCATTGCCTGATTGAAAGCCAGGGTGAAATCCTTGGCTTTCATGTCAAGCTCGTTGGTGTTACGCGTTGGATTTATTTTAGCATTTGAGTGATGTTGTCGGAGACAAGAGTGATCTCTAGCACTTCCTGTCTGTTTCTTGTTAAAGAAGTGGGCTCATTGCCAATGTCGCAAGCAATGAGGTCAGTACTTATAATATAATCAAAAAGCGACTCACCTCCATCCTTCATGTCGTTCTAAGTAATCTATAACTTACTTACTTAGGTGGCGCTACAGTTCAGGGAGAAACAGGGCCTAACAAGCCTCTCTACTTAGCGCGGTTTTTAGCTAACTGCATCCAGTTGCATATTCCAAGTCGGTTGTTCGTACTTGTGCGCGCCACCAAAGAAGAGGTCTTCTTGTACTGTGTTGTCCCTCTGGGTTAGATTCGAACACTCTGCGGGCCGGAACATTGGTGTTCATTCGTTTTACATTGCCATTTCAAGTGAGTGATGCGCAGTTTTCTGACTTGGTCGATGTCGTTGTACGAACTGTCGTATAGTTCATAGTTGAATCTTCTCCTATAAAGCCCGTCAACGCAAACAGGATCCAATATTTTTCGAAAGATGTTGTTCTAGAAATAGCTCAGGATTTCTTCATCTGCTTTCGATAGAGGTCATGCTTTAGGGCCATAAAGTAGAACTTGGATGATCAAGGCTTTATATATTGTAACTGAGGTGTTGTTGGTCTCTTATTACTTCGAAATTGTATAATAGCTGTCAACTGTTACGTTCCGCACAAACCGTCTATTTTGTGGTTACTTGGTTATTTGGTTTTACCCTCATTTGCCGCTGAACCCATTTTGGGAGGTAAATGTGTCTCGCTTCGCTTCTGGGCTCCGCACAATTTCAAGTCACACGACAGAGCGTCACCTTGTCTAAATCTTTTGACTTTTTGGCTTTGACGCAGAAGCGAGCGTTCTCAATTGTCATTCTGCACAGACGGACAAGCTTGGTAGGAATGCTAAAACTAGACGTGGCTCTATACAGCTCATCTCTATAAATGCTGTCATGTGTGGTAGGGGCGCAAATGAAAAGATGGTGGATATCGATGATGCCGGATGTTGAGGAGACTTATGCCTATAGTTGGAGTAGTTGAGAGGGTATCCTTTTTTGTGGATCGCGCAAACGATACTGATATTCCATTCATCCGGCACACCTACACTTTTCTGACAAGATCTGAGAAATGAGTCATTTCCAGCAGCTTTGAATACCTCGGCCGGTAAGCCGTCAGGTCTAACTGATTTGTTTTTGGTTATGTAGACGAAATTGTTGGCTATCATCGTGTAAGTTGAATTATCTATTCTTTCTGACGGCGGAATGTTGGCCTTCGCTATGTAGTCTACAGAAAAAGTTTATACACATCCCCAACACCGACTGTGACTGTACTTCATCTCTACAGCTTGCTGTACACGTACCTGTTGGTAAAATGTCTTTACTTTATTCATGTAGTACAAAATCTGAATATCTTCGGGCTTCTGTTGCTATTTTTTCTTCTTCTGAAGGAGCCGATGTTCTCCCCGTTTCTTCCACTCGTTCACGAGCGTCTCTTATCCTTCGTTGTAGAGCCGCTCTGTACGCTTCTTATTTAAATGCATGTGCTGCGGGCATTCTTCATCAAACCAGGGATTTCGTGGCGCTGGTTGGGATAAACACACCGATTGCTTCATCTCTGATGGCACGTTGGCAGCGCTGCCACTGGTCTCAGGTACTTGATGCTGGTGGGATAGGAGCTGTCGAGAGATTTCAGAATACTCCTTCGGCGAAGGTTTTAGAGGCCTCTTGCGATTCTGCCTTCGCACAAGGGGATGTAAAAGAAGCACTTCATTACAAACTTGATTATTTCGCTGCTGGCACAATCCGAGTTGGAGGACAGTCAGCAGTTTCCAAATCAATCGCTACTCGGGTCCCTGGTAACCAGTTTACTTATCATATATTGCTGAAACCGCAAGAGAGTTTAGAATAATATCGAATATCTGAGCGGCTTCTACTTTCCCTAACTTGTTAAAAGTAAATTTGAAAATTATATAGCAACTCCCTAGGAAAATATTTTAGAATATTGTGTAAATAATTGTAAACTGTGTGTGCCTTGTAGACAAAAAGTCGGATCTATTCGATGAAGCCTAGAGGAATATGCAAGCCCTGACTCAGGGCTATGTGCAGGAGCTGCATCAGATCTGGAAAAAAATATTCGACGAAAATGCGTGCAAGGATAGCTCACAGAACACACCAAGAACACACCAAGATAACTTGGTCTTTGAATCCATGGAGAAGCAGGAACAAATTGAAAAGGAGGTTACCGATCTCAGAGCCGAAGCTGAGAACCTACAGAGGCTGCTGAAGGTGGAGATCAATTTGAAACCCTCAGAGAATGTACCACTGCTTGTATATCAATCCGAATTGGATGAAAGCTTCTTGGAATTACGAGAAACTCTACGTCTTCGTATGGAGCAAATATTCGAATTACTCCTCGAGCAAGATACTCTGTGCAATGAACTGGAAGAGGAACCGCGACCTCTATTCGCTGATCCTTTGCCGTCAGAGGAAGAACTGGAAGATTTTCGTGGCCATTTGGACAATCTAAAAGCTGAAAAAGCTAATAGATTGCACAAAGTGTCGACTATGCGTCGAGAAATCAAGAATTTTCTTCAAATTCTGGAATTCCATGTGTACACAGAGAATGAGGACAGATTGCCGAATCACCGCCAAATCAAGTTGAACAGAGAAACCTTTGAGGCACTTAGTGGAATGCATCATCGTTTTAGTGAACAAGTTATTAAATTAGGTAATTCTATTGAAGGTATGAAGAAAAACTCACTTCGTTGTGGGATAGTCTCGAAACTAGTCCATCAACGAGGAATAAATTTCGTCGCTACACAGATTGCTCTCAGTCTACCTACGATATGCTATATAAAGAGGTCAACCGATGTGAAGCTCTAAAAAAAAAAACATTAAGCTCTTCGTCGAACAAATTCGAAAGTAAATTCTCGAGTGGTGGGATAAGTGCATGAAGTCTGAAGTACAAAGGCATCGCTTTTGGAATTTTTACAGTGACTGCTACACAGATGATTTACTAGTTCTTCATGAGATGGAATTGGATGACCTTAAGTCGTTCTACAATAACAACGAAAAAATATTCCAGTTGTTTGAGGACAGGCGAATTCTTTGGAATCGAATGACAGCTCTGGAGCAGAAATCCTCGGAACCGGGACGTTATAAGAACCGAGGTGGCCAGCTACTCAAAGAAGAAAAGAGCGTAAAACTATTGCCTAAAATTGAGGCTCTTCTTACTGAAGAAATAAATACATATGAGGCGAGGGAACACAAAAAGTTCCTCATCTACGGTGAAGATATTCTTGAGGTTATCTCTCGCGATTGAGAGAAAAAACGACTTGAAAAGGAGAAACTCAGTAGTGCACGCAAGAAGCCTAAAACACCATTAGCTGGTCGCACACCAATGTCAATTAGAAATTGTCAGCTCTCAGCATCGGCAATGAATAGGACTCCATCATCAACAAATATTTCGTCAGCTCTGTCTTCGAATAAACGCAAACTTTGCGGAACTGAAAGGCATACAGTCCACAAATCACCAGGAGTAAGCCATCACACATCAACTTCCACAATCGGATCGAGCAGTAGAAAACTCACAACGAAAAATCTGCCCATCCTAATTTAATTGAATTATCCTTTCTGTTTAACTTTGTGTAATTAATTGAATGTACAACTCATAGAAATGTTAAGTTACGTGTCTAGAGATTGGTAACCTTTGTTTAAATATGTCCTCGTTGAATTGTAAAGGTTATCTAATCGCCTTGACATTATTATTATTATTATTATAAATTATTAATACATAAGTAAATTAAATAATAATAAAAATACAAAATAAAGCACTAGCTGCTAGGGCTGCTAGGACTTTAACGTTACCCCTCTTCGCTATAAGTTTGTCACGGATGGTTTCGATGGTGTTAGAAGAGTTGTTCGTGTTCTTTATAGCGGTAATTGAGGATAAGCTATCTGTGAATATTACGGTTTTTTTGTTACTAGTCATCTCAATTGCCTTAAGGATGGCGAAAGCTTCGACTGGGAAGATTGATGAAAATGAGGGCAGCAGTCCTTTGGAGATAACAAATCCATTTCCGTCTGTAACAGCAAAAGACGTTCCGTCAGTTGTTTTCGAGCCATCGGTGTATAGAATAGTCCATCCTAATCGCTTATAGTTTTCGGCTAGCTCGGAAAATAGTGTTTTGTATATGTCGTTGTTGGTTGTAGCTTTAGGAAAGTATGCCAGGTCAGTAATTATAGTTTCTTCCGGAAGCATCCAGGGTGGAAACGACGTTTTTTTTGTTCTGGATGGTGATTGGGATGCCTAGTGTAATTGCAGATGTTAATGCCTTGGCTATTGCAGATTTGTGTTTTTGACTTTTTTTCCGTCCCAGTATTTTTTTGGCGTCGTCTTGGATAGGAGATATTCTTGGAGAGTTGATTTTTAGTAGGACCTGAGAAGAAAGGCAGTCAAACCTTTCAGTAATTTGGGGTAACCCCGCTTCTGTCAGAAGATTTTTTATAGGAGTTGTTCGGAAAGCTCTCATGCTCCTTCTTACTGCTACGTGGTATGGTGTTGCGGTAAGTTGAATGCTTGATTTTGAACATTTTCCATAATGGATTTAATGACGTTAATGATAGTGTTGATATTGCAAAAACTATTTTTTGAAGAAAGGTATTTGACAATATTTACTATAGAATTAAGACTTTTCTTAATATAAGTACAATGGTTCCGAAAGTTAAATTTGGAATCGAATAAAAGACTTAATATTCTGGCACAATTAACGTTTACTATGAAATTATTATTTATATGTACTAATATAGATTTACAGCATCGTATCTTTTTACAAAATGTAACATTTTACATTTATTAATCGAGATCTTAGAACCTGACATGTTGCCCCATTTGGATAATCAATCGAGTATTTTTGAGAAGATGTCTCCCATTAAAGTTAAATTTTTACATTTTGAAAAATGGATGAGATCATCTGCATACAGGATATGGCAGACTTTGTTGTAACTGTTAATTACTGTACTTATTCCGTTGAAAGCAATTATGAATAGAACGACTGATAAAGGGGATTGTATTAGAATCGACGATGTTAATTTTTTCTCAGCAGCAGATAGAAAAAAATGGGAATTGCCAAGAACAAAAAACAAAACATATCAAACCAAAACAAAAGGCGCTGCGAATCAAACAAATTTTTATTATTCCAATGTTACCAAGATGTTGCTCCGGCTGTGAGATGAATCCAAGTGAAAGAGACTATGAACCATCATCTCGCATCAACACCGACAGTGCATAGTCAATCGTCGTAAGTTTTGTCGATCTACGTTAGTTACACTAACAACGCAATTGGATTACTCTACTTTGTACAAGGAGCGTTGAGAGCGATGTGAGTTGACTGTACATTGTTGTTGTGATACAACTAGACAAGATGTTTTTTTTTGTTTTTTTACAAATCGAATGTACAATGTACAAAATTAGCAAAATATTACAAACATAGGTAAAGTAAATGAATAATGAATAGATTAAGTATAGCAACAAATAATCTTAAACCGGGATCCTTGTGGAATACCGTTTTGTAGTTGATGAACGGTGGAAAAGACAAAGTTGGTCTTAATGCGGAAACGTCTATTGGTGAGAAAAGATCTTATATAATTGAGAATTCTTGGCCCAACCTTCCATACCACGACTTGTTTTAAGATAACATGAACACCAATGCGGTCGAATGCTTTCTCGAAGTCAATGCTGAGAATTGTTACGTGGTTCTTTTCAGAGAGGATCGAGGAAATAAATTCGTTAGTCTTAGTTTTTAGTTTTAACTGCATTTTATTTTCTTAATCACTAACTCTTACATACTAACAAAAAATGCTTAAATGCTAGCTTACAATTACTTAACAATCTTATACTAACTTACTGGCCCCACGCAGGCACTCTAAACTACTCTAAATTCTTATAACTATGTCTTTCGACTTTATTTACATTTTCTTTACTAATATTTATTTACTAAACTTAAAGCTAAGAAAAAAATTTGATTACAAAAACTTATCATATGGACAATTTTTATTTTTTATAAAAACTTAATATCTAACTTAAAAAAAACCTTAGTATACTTAACCTACATACACAATACACACATGCACACACATGCACACACATAGACATTATACACAATCATATACATATATCAGTATACACCTTTTTATACACTGATATATGTATACGTTTCTTAAATGCTAACCTAAACCTATGTAAGCTGGCCACCGCTATTCACAGAGCAAATAAATTGGTCAGCTCTGCCTCTTTAGTGAGGCTGGTCCGTAATTGACAGAAACGACGACGAAACATCTTCCCCATCATTCAACCACCAGAAATGCTGGTGCTGCGGAACGACATCCCTCTTATCGCGATTCCCCACCGCCCTACTGAACCTGAGGCGATCCACACTGCCGTGTGCGACGTCTCTGCTGTAGTTGAGTCGCCTGTCCCCAGCTGTCCGAGCGACATGGAAGATTAACGGCACCGCTGATCTATCCTGGATCAACCCTATCTGATCTAGGTAGAGGAATGCTTCCGGTGGAATGAAGCCGTCAGATCGCACACTCTCGTGGTAATTGGGGTAGTAAGCCCCAGATATCAGGTTATTCGTCGAGGTCATTGCTCTTGCAATGTGCCTTCGATTCAGCTTAATTACGAAGTTGTCCACTCGTATTAGGTTTGCTCTGTTGTAAAGGACCTCATTAGGGTACAAATTTTTGTACTCCGACTCTGGTGTTCTGTACAAGCGAAGGCAAGCCCTCTCAAACACCCGAATCTTTTCCATTAAGCTTGCTCGTACATTGAACCACACGGGACAACCAAATACCAGCATGGGCCTGACAAGGGCCATGTAGCAGATTACCTTTAACCTCGCATCGAGTTGGCTGCTATAAAACAGTCTCTTTGTAAGGACAAAAGCACCTTTAGCTCTGGCCAGAGCAGCATCTACATTTTTGCCAAAATACAGAAACTGATCTAGCCAGATGCCAAGGTATCTGACTACATTTCGACAGGCAAGAGGTTGTCCGTTTTGTCAAATGATAGAGAACTTTCTCCAATTTTCTCTGGCATCCCTAGAGGCTCCAGACAACGGCGTCCTAAAGAGAATGGTTTCCGACTTCTGAAAGTTGATTTTCAGCTTCCAGTCATCGCAAAATCGTCTTATCTTATCGAAATCACGCTGCAAGAGGGTGTTAATGACCTCGATTTTTGGACCTGTTCTGTACGCTACCAAATCGTCTGCGTACGCAATAGTATGGGGAAGTGAACCTATCAAGTCGCTTGTATAAATGTTGAATAGGATCGGCGAATTGACCGCGCCTTGCTGAAGACCATTTTTAATTTGAAATATTCCAATAGAAGTCACATCACCATTTTTCACGATGAACTGTCTGTTGGTTAGCATATTATAAAGAATGTACAAGAGTGGTTTACTGATACCCAGCCTAGTCAGCTTATAGAAAAGACCCTCTAACCATACGGTGTCGAAGGCCTCCTCCAAGTCAACAAGGCAGGCTCCAGTGCACTGTTTCTTGCCTTTGGATATCGGACACCAGTTTAGACGCGGCATGTGAGATATCATGTCCCGCCTTAAAACCGAATTGATTATCCGGAACTATATGTTTGTCCTCAACCCACCTAGACAGAGCCCTATTGATTACTTTTTCAAAAACCTTACTGATATTCGGAATGAGACTTATCGACCGGAGATTCGCCGGATTGGAAATATCCTTTCCCGTTTTGGGGATAGTTTGAACCACCGCCGTTTTCCAATGCGCTGGATAATGTGCATTATTCATTGCATTATTAAACAGGGTGGTGTAGATGTCCACCGCTTCTAGAGGAAGATGTCGAAGCACGATGTTCGGAATACCATCGGTCCACTGATTTCTTAACTCTGATTGTGTCGAAGATCTCATGGAGTCCTTCCTTCGAAATGAACGTTGGAAGGTCGTTGGAAGTCGTCATCGTCAGCGGCTTCATTTGGATCAATACCAGCTATTGTCAGTAACCGTTCGTTGTCTGTTGTCCGTGCTATTTTCAGACACTGAAGGTCGTTTTGATTTTTTCTCCGAAATAGTTTATTTATTTGCGGAAACTTATTCGGGTTGCTGGTGTTTACAGCCCGAACCTTGTTGTTCCAATACAAACTTAGAGAAATTCTGTAATTTTTTTTTTATTAGCGTTTGGATATTTTTAATCGACGACTTCAGTGTCATAATCTCCGGGTCTTGTCGGTCAGTTAACTGTCTGCACAAGTTTTTAAGTCTTGTCAGAAGTCTACTTTTCTGTCAGTGCAGTGCGTCAATAGTAGGATTGCGGAACAGGTCTTCGTTAGTTGTACGTCGATACCGCGGTATTGTAGCGTCCATAGTTTGTTTAAGTGACTCGTCCATTTGTTTTAGGTAATTGTCGATCTCCTCGTTTGACAAATTCCTATTGGACGGTGGGTGGAGCGTGTTCGAGGAGAGCGCTCTTGTCAAGGTTGCGGAGAAGCGTGTCCATCGAGTCTTACTGTAGTTGTAAGAATATCTTTGGACAAACCCCTCTAATTCCGCAATTTCATTGGGAACTGTAATTTCGGTGCTAAAACCGCAATGGTCACTGTCATACACGAACGTGCGCAGACAGTTTAGCGTTTGTAAATTCGTACCTGTCAGTCGTATACGTTCGTCGTACAGCAGTAGATACAAATAAGACCCGCCTCTGGAAAACGACGGGTGCCCTAGGATTGCAAGCAAGATGGCTAGGATGTTAGGAGCAGCTTCCGTTGTTCTCGGCATTGGCGCCGGAGAAGTAACAGTCGCTTGCTGTACCGTAACCCCCCTACCTGACGCCATTTGGGCGTAGGAAATTTGGGACGTGACGGCTGGTGTTTGAAACCGAACAGGTGAACGTTTGACCTCCACCTTCTGCTGCCGAGCCAGTTTTACTTTCTTAATGTCAGCGAACTTAGGACAACCCCGATAGTTTGCGGTGTGTCCCACGTTCCCGCATAATACGCACGAGAGTTGTGTCCTATCGGATGCACAGTCCCTACCCAGAGCGCACTCCTCGGAGCTGTGGTTCTTTGCGCACTTCACGCATCGAGGCTGCGTTTGGCAGTTCGACGCGGCGTGCCCGAACCTTTGGCAGCGAACGCATTGTATAACGCCTTCGCTCCTTTTTAATTTTTCCCACTGAACCATTTGGTAGTCTAGCACATTGATACTCCTTAGACTATCCAGACGGCCTTCGAGACTGAGCTGCACCAGGAAGAACGGCAGACTCCGTTTCTCCCGCCTGGCTCAAGCTGTGGTAAATGGCTTTACCCCCACAAATTTGAGTCCTTCGCACTCCTTCTCTTTGAGCAGTGCCAGGATCTCCTCAGGATCTGAAGACGGTTCCAACCCCTTCAGCAGCATAGATTGCCGCTTTTCACACTTCAGTATGTATGAGTAGTGCTCCGTCGTCGTTTCCTTTAGGAGCTCTTTCACTTTCTCGTAGCCCTCCACTGTATTACAGTGGATGGCATGGCGATCGTTCCCCAATCGCTTAATATTAAAATTATTACTAAGGACCAACTTACACAGGTCCTTGGTTTCATTTACCTCTAATTTATAGGTGTTGATAGGAGGTACCTTCTCCTTCTCCTTCTGTTGCTGCTGCTGCTGCTGTTGTTGTTGTTGTTGTTGTTGTTGTTGTTGTTGTTGTTGTTGCTGCTGTTTTTTCAGCTGCTGCGGTTTCAGCTTTTGTTGTTTTTGCAGCTGTTGATGTTTCTGCTGCTGCTGTATTGTTTGCTGCAGTTCTTCTTTCTGCTGCTGTTGGTTTTGTTGTTGCTGCTGTTGTTGTTGTAGCTTTTGTTGTTGGGAGCTCTCTACTTTTGATTGCTCCCTCTGCCTGCGCGCAGTTTGTTTCTGCTTAATTGCAAGCACTTTTTCTTCCAGCTTTAATATACTGCTGGTAATATTGTTTATTTCTTCATCTTCGTCTTCCGACTCAGATGAAGCTAGAGAGACAAAGTTGTTATTGCCCCCCTCATACTGGACCGCAACTTTATCTCCTTTCAACTCACTTATTTTTTTTTTTTTTTCTTAAATTAGGAGGGGTTCTCAACCTACTCCTTCTTTTGACGGCTTTCGCCATGGCACCAGCAACCGTAATGTTGCCTTTTATAAGTCCCGTTATGGGAAGAGCGGAGCGTGATTTCTCTCTTTTTACCTTTTGTTTTTGTTTTTAATTCACACAATTTGCGAGAACAAAAAAAAACAAACAAAAAAAAAATCACAATTTAGCTCGGGATTATAACCCGTATCCACGACCACGATACGATGACAGACGCCGCTAACCACCGAGCTGCTGAGTAAGTTAACGAAAATGTAACTAATTTCTTATAGAAACTGAATCACTATTTTTATTTTACTTTAGAAAAATCCGAAACACGTCTTTTCCATAGATAAATTAAGCTAGATGTCAAACTCTACTAATGCTTTTGCAAACCCTTAACGTTCGCACAGACACACTGTAAGTGAATTCCAACACTTTTGCATCTCTATAACTTTGTCAAAATATGCTGGAATGAGAGCAATTTACAATTAAAATTGCTAGAATGAGAGCGATTTGCACGAGTGGATGACGTTTTTTGGTTCAAATGGGAGTGGTTTGTATAAAAAAGGAGATAGATTGCCATTGATCACAATTCACACGTATTCACGGACAGAGTCTCACGGATAGTGACGATCAGTAGAAAACCGGTTTTGATTTTCCAATATCTGGAAAATTTGATATCTAGGTATAGTTAGTCTATGTCTTTTCTCTGCCGAGATCTGCGAACGACTGGAAATAAATTCGTCTAGATGCAGAAGTGCATCTAGAGTGCTCCTTCCTTTTTTAAAGGCTACTTGGTTTTGGTAAATAAGTTTTCTTTTTTCGAGGAACCAGAAAAGTCGTTTAGTAATTATCTTTTCTAGGATTTTCGCAGTGCATGGGAGGAGGGATATACGAGTAGGTCGATATCCCTGTATGGTGGAGTGGTCTTTCTTCGGTTTTGGTAAGGGGATAGTGCTTGCGACTTTCCATATTTGTGGAATGTTACCTTCGAGGAAAATGTGATTGTATAGGGCCAACAATCTTGTCTTAAGCGCCGAAGGGGCGTTTTTTATCATTGCGTATGATATACGGTCATATCCTGGACTTGGACTTTGGCAGATCTTAAACAGCTTTATAGTTCTATCATATTGATGGGTGATTCAATTTGAATCGAAGAGGGGTCAGTATCATATTGTGGAGATTGGTCATTCAATACTACGTACTTTTTACAGATAAAATCGTTATGAAAATTAGAGTCTTTTGATGCGGTTTCCCAAGATTTTGCAAAGCATTCAGCAATTTGCTTAGGACAGGTGAGGGTGTTGCTCTCAGTCTTAATTGCTTTTATAATTGGCGGAATGTAGTTGCCAGTGAGGGTTTTGATATCGGACCACAGTGTTTTTGGTGTTGAGTTCGGATTAATCCCAGCAGTGAATTTCTTATAACATACTGTTTTTTGTGCCTTCGCGGCCCTTTTGAACTTAGCGTTAGCTTTGCGATACAATATAATGTTAGAGTCTGTTCGGGATCTTTTAAACAATCGCCAAGCTTTCTGTTTTTCGTCACGAAGGTCGCTCATTTCTTTGGTCCACCAAGGGACGGTTTTTTGTTTTATTTGGGGGATTGCTTCGTTTTCAGCGGACCGTACTGCTTTTTGGATGTTAGCCGCTTCCTTGTTTATATTGGAAGAAAGTTGTCTCCTAGAAACGTCGTTGGATATTTTTGTTTGAAAAAGGTCCCAGTTGGCTTTTTCCAGTATAAATTTTTGTTGGTGTGTTTTTGGGGAAATGTTGGAACCAAGTGATACAGTGGTGATGATAGGAAAATGATCGCTACCATGAAGGTAGTTAGAAACAGTTCATGTGGAATTGGGTAAAAGAGAGGGTGTTATAAGTGTAAGGTCGATATGAGTGAATGTTTTGTGCGTTGAGAAGTGGGTAGGTTGCCCGTTGTTTAGAATTGCTAGTCCCGAGTTTGCAATGAACCTTTCAACCTTTTTACCTCGTTTATTATAGGTGTCGGAGCCCCAGGAGGGGCTCCAGGCATTGAAGTCACCCGTTCGAATTATTGGTGTGTGTTCGCAGCAGCAATGAACAAGGCAAAATAAAATGCTCAAAGCAAAAACACTCTCAAAGCAAAACACTCAAGAGAGTCCCTGCATTAACCTGCTTGTAATGTAAAAGATCACTTCTGCCGCGATCGTCAAGCACTAAAGACAATTTAATTTCAATTGTGTTTGTTTCTTTGTTATTGTTTTTTTTTTTTGACCAATAGGTGGTGCAAACAAAGTACCTCCTCAAACAGTGTGCTAATACCATGCAGGATATTTTCGAGGTTGTTGCATGTGAATTGTTGATCCGATGGGATGTATACAGGGATTATGGTTATTTTTATTGTTAGGAACATTTCGACTGCTATTGCGGATATATAGGAGTGGATATTAAGAGGATTTTGTGAAATTGTTTTGTGAATAAGAAGACAGGTGTCGTGTTTGGAAAATATGTTTGAGGGTTGATTGTAGAAATATGGTTCGTATTGTTTAGGAGCCACAGGTTGACCGTTGTGCTTAATATGAGTTTCCTGTAAGGAAATGATAGACGATTGGAGGTCATTAATAAGTATTTGCAACTCATTGTAATTATTAAAATAACCTCTAAGGTTCCATTGGAGAACTTTAAGTATTAATTTGTTACTTGGGAGATTACCTTGTACATTATAATATGATTTATGTTGTAGAAGGTTCGTGTTGGATGAGTTTTGAGGGTGGTTTTTAGGACTTTGTGGCTCAGTTGCTAAGTTGCGCGAGCTTTGTAAAGAGGTCGAACGATTAAGCCGCTGAACAGCAGAGTCGGGATGGTGGGTTTGAGAATTATTATGACATGTTTTCATCATCGTCTGGATCTGGCGGATTTAAAAATTGTAGATATACGAGTAGGTGAGGTGATAGATTTTTGAGTGCTGCTAAGTATTGTTTTTGAAGGTGTGTTTTGTTGTTTGTTTTTGGAATTGTATGAATGGTTTGTATCAATGGCTTGGGGCTTGGTTGAATTGTGTTCAGTATCGAGTGCTTTTATGTTGGCTGAGGTGGATTGAGTATCGAACACAGGTGTTATGGGTTGGTTTGTGGTGTTAGTGAGTGCTTTGAGTGAGGTTGTTGGCGGAGTATCGGCTGTGTTAGCTTTCCCCGTAAGGGTGCTCTGATCTTTATTGTAGAGATTGTGGGATACGGATATGTTTTGTTTACTTATTGATATGGTTGATCGGGTGGAGAAGGGTTTGATGTAGGGTTGTTGATTGTGCCGGAGAATTTGCTTTGCGAGTTAGTTGTAGGTATTTCTGATTGAATTGCTCGTTTAGCAACTGTGGAGAAAGCAGTGGAAAAGTTGTGTGTTGGGTTTTGTTCCCGGAATATTTGTTTTGCTTCAGCCATGCTGCACTTTGTAATGATTTTGATTTTTAAAACTTCCTTAGCTTGTAAGTATCGCTTACATGTTTTAAAAAAAGATGAGTGTTCTTCTTGACAGTTGGCGCATAAAACACGAGTGCATTTTTCGGTGTTGTGGGGAGGAAGATTACAGTTCCCGCATGAAGAGGTCCTATTACATCTTTTTGTAGTGTGGCCCAGCAACTGGCAGTTTTGGCATCTCATGGGGTTTGGGAAATTTTCGTTGACTTTAACGTTGTACCAGCCAATGTTAACTGAAGTTGGTGGACGGAAAAGGTCAAAAGTAAGGAGGACGAGGCCAGTGGCGCGTTGGTTGTTGTCTACAGTTTTTTTGAATTTAAAGACGTCTGTCACACCTTGAGGTTTCATCTCTTGAATAATTTCCGTTTCATTTACGTTGATAAGACGGGGCGCATAGACAGTACCGAGGCTGAACTTGTCTTATAATGTTCCCGTGCCTTCTGAGATCAGTAATCCACACGAAATCTCCTGGTTCTAATTCACTCAATTCCCTTACTCCATATCTCCTATCAAAATTCACTTTGTATCTCCTCCTATAAGATTGTTCCTTCGGTATTAGGTTCCGGAAATCCGGTTTTTCTTTT
Organism: Volucella bombylans; assembly: GCA_949129095.1. Lineage (NCBI taxonomy): Eukaryota > Metazoa > Arthropoda > Insecta > Diptera > Syrphidae > Volucella > Volucella bombylans. The sequence goes on along the minus strand of OX422140.1, from coordinate 353,343,261 downwards.
AAATTCAAATCTGGTAGAGTCTCCCGAAGTCTCCTCCCAAAACTCAGTTCTGCTGGACTATATCCGCTCGATATCGGTGTATTTCGATACGCCGAAAGTGCCAATTCAACATTCCCTTTATTTTTTTTTTTAAATATTTTTAGCTACTTTCACTGCGGCCTCTGCCGCACCATTGGCCTGATGATATTGTGGACTGCTGGTGATCACATTAAAAGACCATTCCTTGGCAAACTTTCGGAACTCCGATGAGTCTAAATTTTGGAATTGTGTTCCACTGTCGGTGTAACCACTCTGCGGTATACCATGTCGACAAAACGTTGACTTACATATCTGTATAATGTCTCTCATCCTCATTCGTATGAGTTCCGCTACCTCAAAATACCTCGTATAGCAATCCGTTATTACTATGTACCACTTACTGTCCAATTTAAATAGGTCCATAGCAGCCTTTTGCCATGGATATTCTGGAAAATCAGAAGCTATTAGTGGTTCATGCTTATTTGTCCTTTGCTGTACGCATGCGGGGCAAGTCCGCACTTTCTCCTCAATGTCCTTAGATATTCTGGGCCACCACATAGTTCTTTGAGTAAGTATTATTGTCTTCTTAATACCCAGATGGCTATTATGCAACTTTGCAAGCATCATATGCCTTAAATTTTTTGGTATGACAATTCTGTTTTTCCGTAATAGTACATTGTCAATTCCTGCAAGCTCGTCCATTACTGCATAAAAGTTCTTCATCTCTAAACTAATTTTGTTTTCCGACGGCCATTGCGTTCTAATGTACATTTTTAATTGTTGACACTCTGGGTCATCTATTTGCGATTTAATTACCTGAACAATGTTTTCATCTTTCATTTTCATATTATGAAAAGATATCTGATGTACATATGCGCTTATTTCTTCGTTCAATTCGTCTTCTTCAGGAATATCCTTCAATGGCGTTCTAGACAAATGATCTGCAACGACAAGATTTTTCCCCGGTATGTAAGTAATCAAATAATCATATCTCAACATTCGCATCCGAATACGTTGCAATCTTGGTGAGAGATCATCTATGCTTTTAGTTTGTAGATTTTGCAATAGAGGTTTGTGATCCGTTTGTATTTCAAACCTCCTTCCAACTAAATAATTGTTTAGTTTTTCGCAGGCCCAAGCTATTCCCAATGCCTCTCTTTCGATATTCGCGTAGTTTTTTTCTGCTGCTGTAAGACTTCTTGAAATATATGCTACTGGGCATTTATCTTTACCATACTTTTGCAGAAGAACCGCACCTAGTCCTTGCTGGGAAGCACCGCATGAGATAATAGTCTCCTTTACTGGATCATACATTCTTAGATGGGGGGCTGAGGATAATCTTTCTTTTATCTCCTTGAAAGCTTTTTCTTGCGCGAGACTCCAGGTAAAATCATTTCTTTTTTTAAGTAGACTCGTAATTGGCTCGAGAACAGCTGATTTGTTTGGAATGTACTTACCAATAAAGTTAACCATTCCCAGGAATCGCTGAACTTCTTTAACATTTTTCGGTGCTTCCATTTCCCTGATTGCCCTTGTTTTTTCTTCATCAACTCTAATTTCACCCTCCGAAATAGTGTGTCCTAAGTACGAAATTTTCTTTGTTAAGCGTCATCCCTTTAGATCTTATCTTTTTGAGTACAGCCTCTACACACTCATCATATTCCTCAATAGTCTCACCCCATATTAGAATATCATCCATGTGAGCAACACAATTCTTCATGCCCTCCAAGAGTTTTTTAATTTTTTTTTGAAAAATCTCGGGAGCCGATGTAATTCCGAACGGTAATCTAAGACATTTATATCTGCCAAAAGGGGTTAGAAAAACTGTCAAGTTCTGAGATGTTTCTGGCAAAGGAACCTGCTTAAAACCACTATTCGCATCAAGCTTGGTGAAGAACTTGGCCCCAGTGATTTGCATCCCCATTTTATCTAGTTACTGCCTAACCTTAGTAATTAAGTGAATAGGTACTAGCCTCGGAGTTGAAATTGCATATGGTTTCGCTTTTGGATTTAGCTCAATTTCATACTCTTCTTTAAATGTTCCCAACCCTCTAAACACTTCTTTAAAGCCCTCGAACCAGTTTCTCGTCGAAATATGAAATAGTTTCTTTATCAATCCTAGTTTTCCCATTTCTGTTTTCCTCAATAGAGGCATTATTTTCTCTTGAGTTATGTAAATCATTCCCTCAATGCCCTTCTCTATATATTAAAAATTTACTTTAGCTTTTCCAATTACATTTATTGCTTGGTTGACACTGTACAGCTTTGCCGATGTTTTTTCAATGTACGTTCCCACGGTATTCTTAACAGCCGCCCAAGGTACTAAGGTTAAATCAGCACCTGTATCCACTTAAAAATTTCCTTTTTTTTCATTTAGTCATAAATCAATGGTCCAGTCTTGCGATACCGCACCAACAAAAAATTCCTCATTCTCCTCCCTAACCTCATTTACCCTTTTTGTCCTACATAACCTTGCGTAATGTCCAACTCTCTAACACTTATTGCAATTTATATTTTTAGAGAGGCACTTGTTATACTCATGACGCTCAAATCCACATCGCATGCACTTTTGATCTCCTACATCTTTTTCCCTGCCTTGAATCCCCCTCTCCTATAGTTTTTTCATTTGTCTATTAGTCCTATTTTATGTTTCTCGTTTCTGCTTTTCTTATCGGTAAAATGCTCCACTCTGCACACACCTGGTGATACTGAAAAAAGCTCGTGTTTTTGCCTGAGAAGCTCCTCTACCTGGCGAATCGAAGTAATAGCTTTCTCTAAAGATAGATTTGGATCGAGCTGTAATCTGTCACTCAAGCCTGTGTCTTTCATACCTACAATTAGGGTTAGCAAAATCATTTCATCATGCAAATTTCCCCATTCGCAGTACTTTGCAAGCGCATGCAAAGCAGAAATAAATTCCTCTCCTGTTTCATCCCCCTGCTTTCTTATAAGAAATTTTGCCCTATCGTATATAACATTTCTTTTGGGAATAAAATATTTTTCGAATTTATCTATACATTCAGCATATGTTGTAGGAGGTGGAATGAATGAAGAAAATATTTCTTCGGCTCTTTCGCCCATGCAGTATATACTCGTAAGTATGTTTACCTGGGATTTGTCAGTTGTCTCGTGGAGTCCATTTCCCATTCGGTATCGTTCAAAGCGCTTGAACCATTTCTCCCAGTCTGATGGTACAAATGAAAATTCGTCCGGGGTGCTTAGGGTTATCTGCATCTTTTGACTTTGAAGATGCGTGGTGCTTGTTGATGGGTAATTTCCTTTTTTTTCCCTTTCCGTCATGTTACCACGTGTTCCTCACTTTCGATGTGGTTTTCGTCTGGATCAAGTTTACTATAAAACACTGTTTGGCTTAAATGTTATTTATTTTTATTTGTTCTATGTGCTCCTTTATAATTACTTCCCTGTTTTGAAACTATTTGTTTCGAATAGTTTTTTTTTTCCAATTTGGGCTCTTATGAGGTTAAGGTTTTTTTTCTCTTTTTTCAACCGCTGCCACCATGTTTAAGGTTTAGACAAATATTAAAAATGGAATCTTTATTCATGTGACATATTCATACAGTTCAATGTTATCTAGCGAGAGTGCTGCCAATGCAACAGTTTCCATCCCGTAGTTGAGAAATATTCTCATAGGCCGTACTAATACTGTCAATTGCTTTCTTAAGTAAGAAGACGCTGAAAGATGAGAGGGGTTTTTCTTTGTTGGATGAAGATATAACAATAAATTTAGGGTTATTGGATACTGCATGGGTTGTAAGCACATGGTGAATTGAATTATTAATGATTGGCGTAAAGTTAGGTTTTTTTCTTTTACATTGCTTGGGCTCGGTTAGCGGGTCTATATCGAGCCCACTGAACCGGTTGCCCGAAAGAACACGTGGCTCAGAGGAAATGGAACATTCACTTGTTTGTCACTGTATACCGGTTTTTTGTTTACTTCACTGACCGTGGCCGGTGAGACGAAGAAAAAATAGAGAGGGGAGAAGAGCAGTACGATAAGCGGAACGCAGTAGAGGAAAGAGACCGAGAACTCAGGCAGACAAACGATGTTATCGCAACGAAAGCTAGTCGGTGACTGCCTTGACATTATAAATTCCCTTAGTCGCTTAAATGTTTATGGTAGTGGTTCGCATTAAATGTTATTCTTAAGTTTTACTCTTAATTTTCTGTATTTTATACTCAAATCTTGCAATAACATTTTTGTTATTATCCTTTGTATTAAAAACTCTAATGGCAAGCTCTTGTGAAATACGACTTACTGTATTATCCATCGCGGTGATGGCATATACTGCTAAATATTTTGATAGTGTCAAGTCACCTAGAGCCGTAACGTAATTGCTTGACGAAAATGGTTTAGATCGGCTGCTACAAACTCTAAAGAAAATGTTCACTCTTAGTATGACACTTGCCTTCATTTTTTTTTTTTTATAATCAGCGCGCGCTCAAGGGGTTTGAGTACCCTTAAAGTGTTTGTACACAGCGCGGGCAAAGGAAATTTAGGAAGGAAGAAAAGATAGGTACCGATGTACATTGTTTTTAAATGTTTGCAAGTTATAACGACCAGGAAATACAGATATCGGCAGGGCATTCCATAAGCGAGTTGTCCGGCTTAGGAACGAATCACGATATTTTAGAGTACGTCCGAAAATTGGCTTGAGGGTATACTGATGAGCATTCATAGCGAGACGGGTGTTACGGTTAAAAGTTTGAATGGGCGGAATGCTACTGGCGATTTCAGTGGAGCACTGGTGGTGGATATAGCGATAAAAACAAAGTGAGACACGAGACATTACGTCGGTGTTCGAGAGTGTCCATTGATTGACTGATAATAGTATCATCAATAAGTTTTATCGCACGGTTTTGAATCCTATCTAGCAGGTGCAGAGATGTTTTAGGAGCACCTGATCAGGTGTGGACATTGTACTCCAATTTTGGGCCTTATATATTGGGGCCAGATAAGGGGGGGTAAAATATTTCTTACATCGCTTGAGGAAACCTAGACATTTCGCAGCATTTTTGGCGACATCAAATATGTGGTCATTCCAACGTAAGTTGTCGTTGACACACATACCGAGAATGGAAAGTTTTTCAGTTTCGACGATGCAAGTGCCATTCATGGATAATGGCTCGGTGCTTAAATTTCGCTTTAACGACAGCAGACAGCATTGTGTTTTGGAAGCATTAAATTCTACTCGGATAGTGATTCCCCAGTTAGTTACTTACGCTGGCGTTCCCGTTCTTCAGCCGAAGAACAGGGATGTGAGTCAGGGAACGAATATGCAAAGCAGAGAGTACTGTCGTCAGCAAAGGAATATATTGGATTAGAAGTAACAGACAAGAGATCATTAATGAAAATTAAAAAGAGTGTCGGACACAGAACAGAGCCCTGGGGCACATCAGCATTTATTTTGTGAATATCAGACTTGAAACCGCCCAAAACAACTTGAAGTGAACGTTCCGAAAGGTAATTTCTTATCCATTGAAGAAGAGAGTCGTCGATCCCAAATGCACGCATTTTCGACAAAAGAGCCGGATGCCAAACTCTGTCAAATGCCTTATAAATATCAAGTGCAACTATCTTGCTTTCGCCAGATTGATGTACGCTTTGGTTCCACTTTTCGGTGAGACATGCCATCAAATCACCAGTGGACCTGTTGCTACGAAAACCATATTGCCGGTCATTGAGAAGTTTTCGTGTGTCGAGATATTTCATGAGCTGACAATTTATCAGCGTTTCCATGACCTTGGAAAGAAGGGACATAAGTGCAATGGGTCTATAGGAGGAGAGAGAAGATGATTCGCCTTTTTTAGGGACGAGCTGGACAAATGCTGTTTTCCATCTGCTCGGGAAGAGTCCTAAAGAGTAGGATTGATGAAAAAGCTTACGCAGTGGTTTTGCTAGCGTGGAAGAACACCTCTTCAGAAGAAGGGGAGATATACAATCTGGACCAGCGGATTTATGTATGTTGAGATCTTTAAGTACTCTTGCTACTACACGAGTACGAAAGTAGATTCGTCCCATTGAAGATTCGACGTACTCAAGTGTAGGCGGAGACAAAGCACAATCTGAGAGTGTAGAGCTGGCCGCAAAGTGTGCAGCAAGTAGATTGGCCTTGTCCAAAGAGCTGACAGCTGGAATGTCATTGTAAATGAGCGTTGGGATGGCGGATGCGGGGGAATTTCTAATGTTTTTGACGAACGACCAACAATTTTTACTGCCTTTGGGACATTGCAGTATTTTTTGCTTCAGTTTTTAGACGTATTGGAATTTCACACGCTTAAGAAAGGCGCCGCAGTGATTTCTGGTTCGTTTGAACTTTTTTCGGTTTTCCTCTGTCTTGAAGGCCCGAAAAAATATTTCTCTAACCCTGACGGCCTCTTTACAGCTCGAGTCATACCATGTCTTTTCTTTTGGTTTGATACTATTCATCCGATGAGGGATAAAGGATCTCACTCCACAGAGAATAGTGTCAGTGATCATATCAACTGCGGCTTCCATGTCCATGTGGTTATCGAGGAAACATAACGACCAGTTAAAATTCCTAAAGAAGCTGTTAGGTCCGCTCCAGTTGGCTTTCTCGTATTGCCATACGGTTCTTTTAGGAATCTTTTCTCTAACTGTGTGGTCAGTATACGAGAAATTAGCTGATATAACACAGTGGTCCGACGAGCCTAGAGGAGAGAGCACATCAACGGTGTATTTATCAGGGTGAGAAGTTAAAAACAAGTCCAGGGTGTTGGCGGTATGACTATCAACGTCTGGTATTCGCGTGGGCTCATTTACAAGCTGCGTTAAGTTGTTTTCCGCAGCGAAGATTTCAACACACAGTCCTTCGGGTGTTGTCTGTCCAGAATGTCGAAGCCACCCAGAATTGTGTATATTGAAATCGCCCATGCTGTCCAGTTTGGGGCTTCTGTAAATAAAGCAGTAGTGGATAGTTTGCTTACGGAGATAGAATTTTAACCACATGAAGTTGAATTCCGGATTGGAACATGAATCACATTGTGGTGGAGTTTGGTAAGCTACATCACTACGCGCGTAAATGGCGAGACCGCGGTGAGAGAAGAATAATGGCACTAGTTCGTAGCCAGGCAGTTTCAGATCAGAATGATCTGAGAGGTGTGGGCGGGGATCTAACTGTGTTTCACTAAGTGCCAACACAGCTGGTCTGTACTTACAGACATGAACGTACGCAGAAAAGTGATTACTTTTTAGCCCGCGTATATTGGCTACGTCCACCCTGAATTCCCTAGTCATAATCTACAACAAACACAAAAAACACAAATACCGACGATGCTAAGCAAGGCTGCGAAGTGGAAATTCTAACATTGATTTACCGGATCAAATTGTTGTAGGTGTTATGCCCTTAAAACAATATGAAACAGTGCACCAACAAAATTTTCACTCACAACCCGCTATCCATCAGTTGTTACATACACTCAGCCACTGCCCGTACCGTATGGTAAATACAGTAATGGCAGTGATTGAGTGCAAGCAACAGTACTACGACCTGGAGCGGGAGAGGTGGGATACCCGCACTGTGTGATATTTTTTTTCCGCTGCACTGCACTTTTTTGTTTTATTATTATTATTTTTTTTTTGCACTCGCGCGAGGTTTCTTTTTTTTTTGCACAGCACACGATAATTAACGAGTGCACTAGTTCACTTGTGCACTCGTCGGCGGTCAACTCGGTACTCGGCCTTCATACCAAACCTCTGGCGAATACATAGTACGATAAGGATTGTACCGTACATTGGCAAACATGACTAATTACTCGCTAAGAGCTTCGAATCTGTTTTCCTAGTGAAGAACATAACTAAAATGGTTGACCTTTGTACGTGGAACACTGCTTTGCGAATGTAAACTCTTTTCTTCCTTAAACAATAGTTTTGTCGAAAGCAGCAACATATCTTGCTAAGGCGCATGTTGATTAACAGGTCAAATAGTGTAAAGCAGGCACTTGGTGACCCAAAATGTCCACCATTAGCAGTAGGGTAGTCTCAAAGAAGAGCTTGAGTGCAAACGGTGCTATCATCAATAGTTATGTTATAGTACTCAGCATTCAGTACTTGATACAGGGCTTCGTCGGAACTTCCTATGGGCTTTCAAATTCGTTGAAGTCACCCACCTACCGCCCTAAGTGCTAGATTAAGTCCACGTCGATCACCATAATTACCAGTCTCTATGTATCGTAGACTGAATTTGACATTTTTTTAATATTTCCAAATATCGAAAGAGACTCACACTAATCCACATAGAACTATCCAGTGTCAACGTATTATAACCCGAGGATATCCTGGCAATGAAATCCCCGACGCGATGACGACGCAGTATGCGGACAAGATTTTTCCAATAAATAAGCGTCAACTTTAAGGGTAGTTTGAAATGAATTTGGAACTTTCAGTCTCTGTTGGAACTACCGCAAAAAGATGGAACTTTATATAGCTACTGCCCTGCGAAGACTCGAGTTCCACATATTCTACACCCAAGACATTTTAATAGTCCTCTTTAGTGAGCAGCAACACAAAATATGTTACACTGTGTAGTTCTCGAGCCTTTGGAAAATAGCGATGTATGCTTTTGGTCAACCAGATAATATGTGCACATAGTCAAGAGCGAAACAGCTTCAAGAGGCAGTAGTCGGTTAAGGCAGCCTCAAATCCTCCCACTGCGAAAGTTCTTTTATCAAAGTTACAGTTCCAATGTGTTTCTATTTCAAGTTTCTTTCATGAAACTAGTCATAATAGAAGAAAGCGATAGGCGACCAGTAAGGTGAACATCGGATCAAAACTCAGGAATGATATTTAGCGTGCATTACCCAGTTCTTCGTTGCGACCCCTCTGACTGGGCTGCACTTAATCAAAAAAAAACTAAATCAGCCACTGGATTTGTTTCCTTAAAAATTCTCTAAATGAGAGGACAGTGACAGGGACAGATCTACTAGATAAGTTAGTATTCTACCCGGCAGACACCCATTCAATTAATCAACAAGCTCGCCTAAGCACAGTGAGCCGACGACGAGCTAAAGCAGCTGCTGTAATTCAGGGGCTCTTCTTTCTGAAAGGTCCCCGCTGCGATGGAACTGACACAGTTGTTTACTCTGACTTTGAGGATATCTGAATAGCCACCACATTGGATGCGCCAGTAAAGAGACTAGCGCCCGAAGTTATATTTGGCGCAGTATTAAGCACTTTCCTGTTTTCCGAGCACCAAAAAAGTCCCCTTTTATGTCAAAAATGCATCGCGACCAAGTGATCCATTTCATTATGACCATATCGATATCGTCATTGTGCATTACTTCTTCTTCTTTCAGAATCTTTCATCTGACCAGCTGTAAAATTTAAGGAAATGATGACTGACAGTATTTGGGGTATAGCCATCATTACCTCCGACCGGAGTATACACGGAGTTCGAGAGTCAATTACTCAAGGCCCTGAAAAAACTGATATTCATTCACATGCTACCGGCCGCCTACCTGAAACTGGGAAGAGGATATCCAGGTAACCACAGCAGAGATAGTGTACGATAACCTGCTTCGTCAACTAGGAGAATTTTCCTCTAAACATTCAAAAAGTTTCTAGAGCAATTGGGACGTGTTCGAGTGACTCCAACAGTTCTAGATGAAATTCTAGATAAAAAAAAATGCTGAGCTTGCTAAGGGCCTCTCATCCAAGTCGGACTTCCAGTTACTGTGTACGGAACTGATGAATTTGAAATCGTAGAATGAAGAGATTGCGGCAAAAGTACAATAGTTCAATTGCAGACTCGTAGCAGATTTCTGGAAGATCAAATGGACGGGCTGATGCAAAAAGGCACAATTGTGCACTTCCCCGTAGAGGACAGCAAAGACCCAGTTGAAAGTGCCGAGTCCGTATGCAATGGGCTGTCAGATAAAAACAAAATAAACACTAACATCGAAGGCGCATACGAGATCTATGGACCAGATTCGAGCAAAGCTACGATAATCGTCAAAATGAGATCTCGCCAAAGTGTATCCGAAAAGACTTTGCCGCACAATGTTCACCAAACTAGTTGCTGTCATTAGAGCTATTCGCGACTTCCGACCGTCTACAAAAGTTTCTTAATAGGATGACAAACTTTACGTGGATGAAAAACTTACGGAGAGATACCCGCATCTTAAACAAACTTATTGCACGATTTGCTAAAACACAACAGCGATATGTCAATGTCATTAGGAGCTGCCAATCAGCAAACATCAAAAGTACATGACACAAAACCATCCGCTGTGCATAGGTCGGGTGGTAAAACAAGGGCGGGTGTACTAGCCAAATGTGATTGAACAACACAAACAACACTAAAAGTCGTAAATTATAACGTAGCCGGGCTTAAAAATAAAGACTATTTGAATTATACATATTAAAGAGGCGACGAGACAGCAATGATAATTTTTCCAATTGTTATGTTTCAGCAGCTGTCAAAGCTACCAATGACATTTAGCTGTCAAAATATTCAGTAAGGTTTGCCATGTAATCGTGCATCTTTTTACGCTTGCCAAAAGTGGGGAATTTATTAAAAAATATTTTCGAAATACTCGTAGTAGTTGTAAATAGGCAATGTGAATTTCGTCGTGAGGTCGGTCATCATCATTGCTTGCTTCAGTGTGCAGGCAATTCGTAGCACCGTGGAAAAGTTTGAGCGTGAATACACTCTCTTGGATCTTAAGCTTAGGTGTGGCCGTGGTGTAGTGGTACTAGCACTCGCCTCTCACTCGGAGGGTCAAGGTTCGAATCCTTCCCATGAAAAGTTTTTCAAGTTTTTCATTTGTGTAATTGGAACTCAGTCAAAAAAATTCTGCGTATGAAGGCATAACACTGACACTTAGCTTTTTCTGTTGTAGAGTTTTCAAGCACAAAAAACAATCGTGAATTATAACCTTCGAATCACTCTGAGTGAAGAAAAACCTTTCCGTCCTATTCAGACTCCCACCCCTGAGAGCTAATATCGAAACCAAATACACCTGAGTTTCAAACCACTACAAAACAATTTTCCTTTCTCCTCCTTTTACCTTTCCACCCGCGCCATGGCAACAGTAAAAGGGGTATCCAACCCCTTAGGCGCGCGTAAATTATAAAAAAAAGCTACCAACCAGACAGAGATTGGTAAGAAATGGAGAAACCATAGCCGCCATAGCGGCCAGTATCGAACAATACCTAGAAATATAGATTCGACACCGATCAGCTGAATTGTGCATCGCCAGAGAGTCAACCTGGCGTATTTTGCGGTTGGATTTAGGCGTACATCCGTATAAGACTGTGCTGATGCAAGAATTGAAGCCAGACAACCATAGCCAACGCCGTGTGTTCGCTAATTCACTTTAAAATGTTAGCTGAAGATCCGGATTTTGACCAAAAAAATCATCTTCTCGGACGAAGCCTATTTTTGGCTCAGCAGCTATGTCAACAAACAAAATTGCCATTATTGGAGCGAACACAATCCACAAGTGCTTGACCAAGCATCAATGCATCCACAAGGATTGTCTGTTTGGTGCGGTGTATGGCATGGCGGCATTATCGGACCTTATTTCTTTCGAAATGGAGAAGGAGACACCGCTACCGTCATAGTCTCAGGTATGGAGCGATTTTAATCGACTTTCTGTAGCTAGAGCTCGACAACATCGATATATCCGATATGTGGTTCCAACAAGGCATATAGCGCCATATGGCGACTGGGCAAGCGTTCATCAATTGGTCGCTGCGATTTGACACCACTCGATTATTTTCTCTGGGGCCACGTCAAGTCTTTAGTCTACTCAAACAAGCCAACCACTTTGGACGAGCTCGAGGCCAACATTCGACATGTTATTGCCGGAATTACGTCGGACATATTTGACCGAGTCATCAAAAATTGGACCGACCGCTTGAAGCATGAATGATGTGCTGCTCCACACTTAATGCCAAGAAAGTATCTTCAAAATACTCGTAAAGCCAGAATCAATTTTATAGCTCACACCGTTGTTGTTGAAACTCCTTCGAGATCTCATCGTCTTAGAGGCTAAGTAATGTTGGTTGCTTTCCCTGTTGGTTTGTCATTTTTGTTGTGGTTTTCGACGTTTGTTATTCATTTTCGTTTATCTTTTTTGATCTTATGTGTTAGGTCAGAAAGATGGATCGAGCTGCCATATCGGAGATCTCACCATACCGCCTAGACTAGTTGGCTTGCTGTTTGGATAGCCCACAACACTCTATAATTATGCACATTTTCAAAATGAGCTTGAATTGGCTATGACTTAGTCTTTTAAACGTCTAAACAAGATCTTGTTGACATGGGATACCCTAAAGAAGGTGAGTTACCACCGTCTTCGACACATCGTCATCGACACCACCGTGTCGATCTAGATGCTAAGATATCTGGCTAGGATACATGAAGCGAATGTACTTCATCCCACATATTTTTCAATTTCAAATTACGTTGGCCTAGGACTAGGCTAACCGAAGTGCGTTATTTCTTGAGGGCCGGATTTGCCTTGAACTGTATGGCCCAAGTTTTCGTCTATTAGCATGTCGGAGAAAGAATATTTATCTTTAGAGCTTTTTTTGTTTTGTTTTTTAATTTGCTTCCCAAAAAGGAGACCTAATTAGTCCTCATATTACCATAAAAGGACAACTAATTGATTCACTTAAAGGATCCAGAAGAAAGAAGACACAAAATAAATACCATTCCCCTTTATTTCTTAATTTAAGAACCTTTCATCCTGAAAGAATCCATCTTCTAATCATCCCCTCATAATCCCCTAAACATCATCACTTGAGCATTTGAATGAATTTTCTAGAAACAACAACCAACTCCCACCCGAAGGTTGGCTAATTTAAAAATACATCTGTCGTCGCCGGCAAGATCTCTGGCATAATCTAGCACTTAAGTGTGTCAACCAGACGTATCCTTGCTTCGTACGGGTTATACTCGTAATTAAGTTTACAACTCTAGTAAAACAATGGCGACGGAAGCAGATAGAAAAGAAAAAAATTTAAAAAAAAAAAGAAGAAAGGGATATAGATATAGATAGAGAGTATCCTGATAGAATAACCTCGTTCACTTAGTCCATTGTATGCTTGAATAGGGCATAGTGGCGTACCTTTGAGTATTTCTCTCATTGTAGATTGTCCTGTATAACTATAGAAAACGCACCACTTACAACCCGACAACCAACTCCTTATTCGGTTCATAACCTAGTCCATCTACTGATACGTCTGCCTATGCCTGTCATGATGGGTGTTACAGATTGATGTGCTTACTCATCAACATCCGCATCATCATCATCTTGGCACGTCAACTTTCCAGAAACTCTGACCAACATAAAGGATTACACATACACATTGCACTCATCAGGATTCGCTTTCTAGATGAGAAGTGCCCGAGCATAACCCAGCAGACCATCTAAAAATCCCCTCACAATATCCTTGAGGGACAGCTCTTCAAACATTGTCCAAGCGAGGATGAAATCGTTGATTATGCAGCATTAAGAACGAATGGAGAGCTAACGATTTCAAAGAGTTATGTCCGAATAATTGAGTTTAGCTATTAAAAACTGGCAAATAGAAAGGCTCCGGCGATGCTAGGGGGGTGAATTGTTCTCATCGCTTTTTTTTCTGTTTTCCTTTGTTTTTTATTTGGTTGGATAATTTAAAGGTGTGTAGGCGTTCAAAGGCGAACCAGGGGAATAACTCCCTCGGGAGATTATGGACGAAATTTTGAACAACTGAATGCGAATTTAATTATTTTTTTGCTCTCCCTATTTATGTTCTTTTGTTATCTTTTGTTTTAAATTAGTTTTTTTTATTTTCTCATATTTCTTTGCACGGCACAGGAGCGCAGTGAGTTTGGTCTGGGGCCTTAATATATCGGCAATTATACACGTTTATTTGACTTTGAAGGACAGTACGGATACAAGGTAGAAATGGACGGGTATATAAGGAATAGTTGTCGGACGGTTTTGTGCAGAAGGATCCCCCACACTGAATATGTCTAAATACTGCAGTAACCTCGATTGTGCAACCACCAGCGAAATGAATGCTGACCGGGTTATATGCAGTGACCAATGCGATAAATTCTATCATGCTCTTTGCGTCAATTTGAGCAAAAGATCGATAGTTCATTTCAACGACAATTTCCACTTTTTCTGCGACATTCGCTATAAGGTGGCTCAGTGGCATCTTAAGTAACATTCGCAACGACACAAAATATGTTTGAAAAAAACTTAGGACCAGGTTTCGAAGACTAACGACGTCATCACAAATGTTGAGGACCTCCCCAGTCCAATTTAACAATATTTATAAGTTCCAAAATCAAAATTTTAGATAAACGACTCTCACATGTCACAGAACTTTCAAAGCGTACTGACAACTTCAACAAAATGTTCTTACACTCTAGTGTAAAACCGGTTCTTAAGCCTTACACCTAGTATTCCTTCACTGACGCTTGGGGGTTCTCTGAGGTCCGCTGTTGATGTTTATCTTCCACGTTCATCATGCTCCTGCAGCATCTCATTTCCTTGTCGGTGACACTCAAACTAGGTACAATACATCTCCGCTAGGTTAGGTTAGGTTAGAGTGGCTGTTGGAAATACCAACCCACTTAGGCCTATTGGCCCATTGTAATGCCACGTGGATCTATCATCCTCTTACTACTGTAACCAGTTTGAGCTTATAATAAAGCGTAGGAGACTGTTAATGTCTAATTTTTCTAGATCGTTTAGGTCGTTGTAGAAGAAAGCTCCTAGATGAAGCTTCCTTCTCTTCCTTCCTTCCTTCCCCAGCACTCTCCGGGCATGTGCAGAGTAGGTGGGGGATTGTCTCCTCCTCTTCCTAGTCCATGCAGCTTCTACAGAAATCATTAGTAAAAGCGCCAAGTCTTCTTGCGCGCTTGCCTATGAGGCGGTGTCCAGTAATGACACCTATTATGGCGCTGAGATGTTTCCTATCTAAAAGGATCAGACACTTAGAGCGACTCAGATCCAGCCTTGGCCAGATCTGTTTGGTTGCTAGACATGTTTGTCCAGCAGTCCACCTAAGGTCCGTTCTTTTATTGGCATCTAGCTTTAATGTTAGTTTGCACGTAGCGATTGGTATACCTATACTACCTTTGTCCGGTAGGATAGGTAGAGTGGTTCCAATTTTGGCGAGTTTATCGGTTCTGCAGTTCCCTGGAATGTCTCTGTGGCCCGGCACCCAACAAAGGTGAATGTTGAACTGTTCTGCCATCTCCATGAGAGATGATCGGCATTCAAGGACGGTTTTAGAATATAATGAGACCGAGTCCAGGGACTTGATGGCGGCCTGACTATCCGAAAATATGCGGATATCCTTTGCAGATATCACGTTTTTCTTCAGCCAGAACAGAGCTTATTTAATCGCCAAAATTTCCGCCTGGAACACGCTACAGTGATCTGGAAGGCGGAAAGAGAGGCTTAGATTTAGCTTATCTGAAAAAACTCCGCTATCGGTTTTACGAGTAGATCCATCTGTGTAGAGATGGATTGACTTGTCCTCCATGAAAGCATCCTCCTCCCAGAATGATCTAGAGGGGAACCTTACATGGAAGTTTTTGTCAAACCAAAGTTCAGGTATGGTGTAATCGATGTTCTCTGTGAGGATTCCTAATGTATTAAGAATACTGGAGTGGCCAAATGAATTATTTGAATAGCTGCAGTCGCAGCTACTTGCTTGCTAAAAATGTCGAGGGGTGTCAAGTGAAGCAGAATATCTAATGCCGCAGAGGGGGTAGACCGTAAGGCTCCGCTTGTGCATAGACATGCTGTTCTTTGGACTCTGCTTAGTTTAATGCGGTTGACTGCATTTTCCAAGGCCGTCCACCAAACAACCACCCCGTAAGTAAGTATCGGTCTTATGACCGAGATGTATAGCCAGTGGGTTATGCGAGGTTGAAGGCCCCATTTGTTCCCAATGGCTTTTTTACAAGAAAATAAAGCTATTGTAGCTTTATTGACTCTTCTTGAATGTTAGGTTTCCAGTTTAGTTTCCTATCAAAACTGAGACCCAGATATTTTGCTGTATTGGAGAAAACTAAACTGGTACCATTTATTGAAGGAGGGTCTATGAGAAGTCAGAGAAGGGGAGCGAGGACACCGCCTTGCGGCGTACCTCTGCTGACACATCTTTTAGCAGAAGTCTCACCCAGTTTGGAGTTGATTATCCTGCTTTTTAGCATTAGACCGACCAACTCCCCAAGTGAGTCGTCTACCTGCAGAGTTGACAGCGCAGTCGTGATTGCGGATGTGTTGACGTTGTTAAAGGCGCCCTCTATGTCTAGGAAAGCAACCATTGTGTACTCTTTATATTGCAGGGATCGTTCGATGGGGCTAATCAGAGAGTGCAAAGCCATTTCCACCGACTTTCCTATACAGTAGGCATGTTGAGCCGTAGACAGAAGTCTTGGATCAACTTTAGCTCGAATATGGATATCAATCAGTCGTTCTAAAGTTTTCAGAAGGAATGATGATAGACTTATAGGTCTGAGGTCCTTTGGGACTACATGAGAACATTTTCCAGCTTTGGGAATGAATACTACATTCACTTCTCTCCATAACAGTGGAATGTGGATAAGTTCTACACAGCTCCTCGGTTTTTTCTTTCCAAACAACTAGTCATCATAGGATTTGTAGAGAGGATTTTTTTTAGCCGCGATGCCTCAGAGGTTTCTGTAATTTTGTCGCAGTATGACCTCCAGGATTGTCGCTTTGCCTTCCTCAGTTCTTTTTTGTATAATTTGAGGGATTCTTTATATGAGTCCCAGTCGGTCACTTTTCTTGTGATTTTTGCTGCGTTGAAAAGTTTTCTGCAGGTGTTTCTGAGTAGTCCCAGTGCCGATGTCCACCAATGTGGTTTTTTCTTGCCTCTTGGTTGAATAAGAGGGCAGGAAGTGGCCATAGCCTTATTGAGAACCAGAGTAAATTCCCTAACTTTCATGTCAAGCTCATTGGTGTCACGCGGGGGACTTGATAGTTCAGAGGATAACGTTTTTGACAGTATTCCTCTGTATTTTGGCCAATCAGTTTTCCGGTAATTCCGGAAAGCTAGTTGGCTGGGGGGAGCATCACTCAGACTGAATTGGATGTATCTGTGGTCTGAAAAGGAGTGTTCAGATGATACCATCCAGTTTGTTAGCCTTTGGGTGATGCTGTCGGAGACAAGAGTAATATATAACACTTCTTGTCGGTTTCTGGTTATAAAAGTGGGCTCATTGCCAATATTGCAAATTAAGAGGCTAGTACTTAAAATATAGTCTAAAAGTGACTCACCTCTATCATTGATATCGGTACTGCCCCATACCGTGTGATGTGCGTTAGCGTCGCATCCGATTATGAGGCCAGTTTTTTGCCTTCCGCTTCCAGTACCACCCTTTCTAGGTTATCACCAGGGAGAGGGCCCACTTGGTCGTGGCCAAGGTAAGCCGATGCCAGCCAGTAGGAACCTTTGGCAGTCTCTAGTCTGAAATCGGTTAAGTCGGGGTCACTGAGGTTGGAAAGTTAAAATACATTAAGGCTACGTTTCACTAATATACAAATTATAATCTTACCTTTGTCTCTTGTATAGAGCGGAGGGTATGTGGGTGTCCTAAGTCCACGAACCACGCCTTCTACAATCCATGGTTCCTGTATTAAGATAATGTCTTCCACGTTTTTCGAAAGACGCAGAATGAGTGCGGCCGAAGCCTTTTTTGAGTGGTGGAGATTAATCTGGAGAAACCGTATCATTGCTACAGTCTTCCAGAGTCGCCTCCACTACGGTGTTATTGAGGTCCTCCGATTCTGAAGATGTGCCCAAGAGCTCATCTTCTACCTCTGATCGGGTAGGACCTCTAATTGCTTCGTCATCGGTTTCCATTTCCGGCAGTGTGTCAGAAGAGGAGACCGACGGCTTGATAGTCACCTCGGAAAGATTGGAGTCGTCGCTATCCAATTCTGGAAAGGATATCGACGCTCCAAGATCCGAGGTTGTGATGGCAGGTATTAAAGGAGGAGGAGGTTGCTTATCAGCATCTAGCTCATCCTTTTTGTACACCCTTAAATGAATGGACTCGAATCCGAACCGAATCATGCCTTTCGTCTGCGCCAGAGGATTAAGGGATTCCTTATTGATCACAGTTAACGCGCATCTATAAGAACCCCTTAGCTCCTCCAGTTTCGCGACTTTCCAGTCATGAGTCGGAAGAGTCAAGTTACTGAGCCGGATGATTTCCAGAATATTTTCTGGAGAGGAGGGTTCGGCTGGAATCCAGGAACGAGTTCGAGGTCTACTAGGAATGTCTTCCTTAGACACGACCTCGAGTTTTGCACCTGGCCAAATCTCTCCTAAACCATCGATGGCCTTGGTAAAGAGATCGAGAGATCTCTGGTTGGAACAAGCGATGAGCTTGACATGGCCTTGGTGCCAGCCAGCGTCGCTTGTGATAGGAGGTGGTCCGGGGTTTTCCCGCATGATGGCGAAGAAGTAGCTCGAAAGCTTCAGCTTGACCAGCTGCCACCGTTCCGGAATGGATCCGAAGGTTTTGATAATGCGTGAAGCATTTCGACGTCTTATATAGAGCGTCTTAGATGGAGCTTGCAGATGCGGCTGAGCTCCAGATTCCTCCTTGGAGGGAGGAGTTTTGGTAGCAGCAACAAGTCCGCGGTCTGCCACAAACTTGCTGCTGCTAGGGGTAGAGGAAGTGATAGGACCATGGCTTGCAACAGTCTTAACACTTCCTGGATTCTTATTTTTTGGCTCGTTCCGTTTGCCTTTAGAGGATGGCGCACCATGGCCTGCCATAGTTTTGCCTCCTCTCGGCAATGCAGGAGCCTTCCGGTAGTCGGTGTAGTCACCGTTCTACCGCCCCGGTATTGAAGGAGTACCGGCCTCGGTTTTTGTTTTTTTGGTATTATCCATAAATGGTCCCACGAGTAGCGGAGAAAGGGGTGTCCATCTGTACAGAGATCCGCTGTATACAGATAAAGCTAGCTAATCCGGAGGTCGCCAGGTATCCGGATACTCCGTTCGCGACTGAGCTATTTTTGGAGATACTGGGCCCTCAGCCAGGTTGATCTTCAGCACGAGTCGTATGACACGTTGATCCAGCCCAGGGGAAGTAGGGAGTGTTTTGGGAGTTTGGGAAAGGGGGGGGGGGAGCATCTTTTGGTTTCAGGACTCATCTGGAGAATTTCTGCTCGAAATTCATTGACCCTACCCAGCCTCTACAACTCGACAAGTTCGATGCTCGCGGTATAAGTACATCACCGCTAACTCTCTAGGGAATTTAGAGTGGATATAGGATATATTCGCCGGCCAAAAAGTAATCACTTTTCTTCGAACGTCTACGTCTGTAAATACAGACCAGCTGTCTTGGCTTGAAGTACAGGTAGATCCCCGTCCACACCTCTCAGATCACTCTGATCTTAAGCTACCTGGCTAGGAACCAGTGTCATTATTCATTACTCACCGCGGTCTAGCCGTTTACTTTCGTAGTGATGCAGCTTAGCAAACTCCACTACAATGTAGTCCCTGTTCCAATCCAGCATTCAATTTCATTTGGTTAAAATTCCATCTCCGTACGCAAACTAACCATTATTGCTTTATTTAGAGAACCCCCAAACTGGACAACAATTCGACCTTAACGAGTTTGATGCGCTGTTTGACTTCAAAGAATTGTATTCATGCATCCTCATAATGAAATAGTTATTACGGGCGATTTCAATATACACAATTCTGGTCGGCTTCGACATTCTGGACAGACAACACCCGAAGGATGTGTCATATCAGCTAATTTCTCGTACACCGACGACAGAAATGATTCCTGAAAGAATCATACGGAAATACGAGAAAGCCAGTTGGAGCGGACTTAACAGCATCTTTACGAATTTGAACTGGTCGTTATGTTTCCTCGATAGCGACGTGAATGCCGCTGCTGATGTGATCGCAGACACTATTCTCTTTGGAATGAGATCCTTTATCCCTCATCGGATAAAGAGTATCAAATGAAAAGGGGTGAGGCAACTCGAGTTGTAAAGAGACTGTCAGGGTTAGAGAAATGTTTCCTCGTTCCTTAGTGTCATATAGACCCCACAAGATATTCCATACATTTTGCATGAAAAGACAAATAAAAACAAGAAAATTTCGATAAAATTTTAGAAGTTTTCTATTGAGAGCTCAAAATAAAGCAGCGAAACATTTTTTTTTATTTTAAGTGTGATTATCCTCTTCGGAATCCTCACCATCGTCAGTGGCAGTATACGCAAACTTCATATCATTTGTAAATGTTCCTTGCACGTATACTTTTTACATGAGGAACATACTGTACTGACTTTATTATCTTTTGATCGTGGGAAAACTGCGCAGCGGGCGCGTTTTAGTTTTCCGTCTGGCGGCACCTGGACTTCCAAAATTGAGTATCCCATGTTTTTTATGGCTTAGGCGATAGCTCCGTGTATGTATTTGCCACGATCAATTCTTTCCATGATTTGTGGATGGACTAATTCTAATACGACGTTTATCCGTACGTAAATTCCAATTCGGAAATTTTAAATCATAGAGATCAATACAGCCAACATCGAGGATATTGAAAAATAAAGTCATTGGCCAGCGGTTTGTCTTCCTTTTACGAGTACAAGTGTAAGTCTTTACCATTTTATCCATTGAGTCAACTCCACCCTTTGTTTTTATTTTGCACATAACTGACAAGAGTCTTTGCTTTAGAGAAAACAAATTGCGAACTGAATTCTCCTCGGCCTTTGATATTGATTAATTCAGCTGGAATATCTGCCTTATTTTTTACCCTTATTTAGTACCCAGAATCGTGGTGTTTTGAGACAACAATTGTTCAGCGAACTGAACGGACGTGAAAAAATTGTCCATGGTAATGTTTCTTCCTGAAAATGAAATACATTTTCCTTTGCGAAACATTCTGGAAGAAAACCACAACAATTTAATTTACCTTTTCTCAGCCTTGGTTGATAAATACGTTACACTGAATGCGTTGTCGCGTGCTTTCGATTCATCTGGTTGGCGACCAACATAAATCTCCCCATGCAAGGGAAAGCTGTTCTACGAATTACATACCCAGAAGATTTTAATTCCATACTTTCCTGGTTTTCATGGAATGTATTGTCGAAATTTCGAACGCCCGCGTGTTGCCACCAGTTGCTCGTCAACAGTCAATAATGCTAATGGATACGCTGTTTTTAGCTGGTTGAGAAAAATGTTCCAAATGTCTCGAATTGGAGTCAATTTATCTGTGCGCAATCGTTCCGACTGAGTTTGGAAATTGTCGAATCACGCGAATAGAAGCAACTGGTCAAATCGAACCTGAGTCATTGTGGCTCGGTTTCGCTTGTCGAATAATTCAGTTAGTGGCTCATCCCACGATTTGCATGCGCCTGCAAAAATCAGCCTACCAAATAAAGCGTATAATTCTTTCTAGTCTGCATTCACCCACTTTCGAATCGATTTGTTTGGATTAGCAGCACAAAAAATGTCAGCTTTACGGTTGGTTTCTCTAGCGACGATCGTAACTATTACCGGAGAAACTTTAATTTTAAAAGCATCGATTGGCGAACAAATTTCTTGCAGAGTATGAGCAGTAATACATTGCTTTTCGCGGAGAATTTGCATTGCGCCTGTTTGCGATTGTGGTAATGGCATCGAAGACCATACGAGCCCGCTCTTTGTAACTCACGTTTCGACCGTTGTGGGTGCCACTTCTTGCACTCCAAGTTCATCATTTTCTTCTAAGAAATGGAAAATGATTGATAAAAATATTTATTTTGCCTGTAAATAATGAATTCTCGTCGCAAAATGTGATATCAATAATGAATCTGTTTTTACTGGTGGGGTGAAAAGTAACCTCCTTGGGAATGAAAAAAAATTGTTTTTTAAATGTTTTTTTATTTTATTCAATATAGTCCCCTTTTAGCTTGATACACTTATTCCAGAGATTTTCCAATTTCTTCATCCCGTCCGAAAAGTAGGTCTGCAAAATACTCCTCCGTGGCGTCGCTGATTTCCTCGCGTGAGCTGAATTTTTTACTGATGAGCCATCTTTTGTGGTTTGGGAAGAGATCATAGTCCGAGGGAGCCAAATCGTTTTGCAGCGATTTCGGCCTCCAACCAGTAATATTCGCTGTCGATGGTTTTTCCTTTTTCGAGGTAGTCCACGAAAAGCATGCCATGTCAATGCCAGAAAACCGACGCCATAACCTTTCCGACCCATCGAGCCTCCCTCGGCCGTTTCGGAGCACTCGTGCCGGCTTCAGTCCATTGCTGGGCACTCATTCTGTTCTCTGGTGTGTAATATTGGATCCAAGTTTCATCAAAAGTTACCAATCGACGTCCAAACACTCTTTCGAAGTGCTCTCGCGTTCGTGTTTTTGGTCAGGAGTGAGCATGCGCGGCACCCAGCGGCAGGATAACTTTTTCATATGCAGAATATTGCCCAAAATATGGCGTGTGCGCTCAGTACTAATCTTTGTGGTATCTGCTAGCTCGCGCACCTTCACTTTCCGGTCAGCCAACAGCATTTCATGTATTTTTTTGACATTGTCCTCTGTAATCGCATCCTGCCTGCCTGCCGTTGCGGACTTGATCGGCCACCATGCAACTCTAGAAACCGATATTTGACGGTGTAATCTGACGGAGCATCAGCCCCCTAATATTTATCCAACTTTTCTTTTGTTTCCTTCGACGTTTTGTCTCTAATAAAATAATGTTTTATTAGAGAACGAAAATCGTTTTTGTCCATACTCAACATGATGCCAAACACGTCAACAACAATCAGCTGTCAAAACAAAACTAAAGACAGTATCGCACTGAAATTTGGCATATCTGCCTAAATATGAACGGACTTCAAGACACCATTTTATCCATTTTTTGCAGTAGCAGCGCATTCTGGCGGTCAAGGAGGTTACTTTTCACCCCAACTAGTATTTGTGATAAAATTGTCTTCCTTGAGCAAGGTATCCGTCAAAAAGAAGAAAAAAAGCCCCATCGAGTGACAAAAGTCGTGAATGAAAATAATGCTTCAGTTTCAGTTTTCAGTTTTTATGCATTTTTATTTTTTACCTTAAATTACTCTTATATGCTAAACAAAAAACGCTTAAAAATTAGCTTAAATTACTTACAAATAATCTTATTCTAACTTACTGGCCCCATGCGGGCACTCTAAGTTAAACCTAACACTTAAACTATGTCTTTCGACGAATCTTACAGTCTACTTTTATTTCTATTTTAACATTAATTAATACTGAAACTAAGAAAATAAATTTTAATCAAAAACTTAGTATATGGACATTTTTTAATTTTGTATAAAACTTAAAACTAAAGCCTACAAACTACCTAAAAATAAATCTTAATCTACTTAACCTACTTACATCTAACACAAACACAGACATACATAAATATATATATACATAATATGGATATACATAATATATAAATACATGTATATATATATATTTGTTTTTCATATTTTTTTTTTTGGTTTTTATATTTTTTTTTTCTTAAAAATTAACTTAATCCTACCTAAAACTATGTAAGCCGGCCATGGCTAAAAAAGAAAAAAAAAAAAAAAATAGGCTGGCCCACTTTGCTTCACATGAAGCTACATATCACTGAAGGAGTTTGACGACGAAGCATCCTCCACTTCAACAAGCCACCAAAAGTTTTGGTGCTGCTGAGCAACATCCCTCATGTCGCGACTCTCTACCGCCCTGCTGAACCGGAGACGCTCCGCACTGCCATGTGCGACGTCTCTGTCGTAGTTGAGTCGCCTGTCCGCAGCTGTTCGAGCAACGTGGAAGATTAGCGGCACCGCCAATCTGTCCTGGATCAGACCTCTACTATCTAGATAGAGGAGCGCTTCTGGAGGAATAAAGCCGTCAAAGCGAACTCTCTCGTGATACATATAATTGGGGTAGTAAGCCCCGGAGATCAGGTTGTTCGATGAGGTCATTGCTCTTGCAACGTGCCTTCGAGTCAACTTAATGACGAAATTGTCCACTCTTATTAGGTTCGCTCTATTGTATAAGACCTCATTAGGATAGAATTTTATGTACTGAGACTCTGGTGTTCTGTATAGGCGAAGACAAGTCCTAAGACAAGCCCTCTCAAACACCCGAATCTTTTCCAATAAACTTGCTCTCACGTTGAACCACACGGGACATCCAAATACAAGCATGGGCCTGATAAGGGCCATGTAGCAGATTACCTTCACCCTCGCATCGAGTTGGCTGTTATAAAACAGTCTCTTTGTAAGGGCAAAAGCACCTCTGGCTCTGGCCAGAGCAACCTCTATATGTTTGTTAAAATACAGAAATTGATCTAGCCAGATCCCAAGGTATCTGACTACATTTTGACAAGCAAGTCGCCAATTCTTTCTGGTGTCCCTAGAGGCCCCAGACAAAGGCGTCCTAAACAAATTGGTTTCCGACTTCTGAAAGTTGATTTTCAACTTCCAGTCATCGTAATATCGCTTAATTTTGTCGAAGTCACGCTGCAAAAGCATATTAATGACCTCAATCTTTGGACCTGATCTGTACGCGATTATGTCGTCTGCGTACGCTATGGCATGGTGAAGTGAACCTATCAAATCACTCGTGTAAATGTTGAAT
This sequence comes from Volucella bombylans, assembly GCA_949129095.1. Classification (NCBI taxonomy): domain Eukaryota; kingdom Metazoa; phylum Arthropoda; class Insecta; order Diptera; family Syrphidae; genus Volucella; species Volucella bombylans. Next base: position 353,318,610 of record OX422140.1, on the reverse strand, counting down.
AGGATCGGCGAATTTACCGCACCCTGTTGCAGACCGTTTTTAATGTTAAATGTTCCAGCGGAAGTCACATCGCCATTCTTCACGATGAACTGTCTACTGGAGAGCATATCGAAAAGAATATACAGCAGTCGTTTACTAATGCCCAACCTGTCCAGCTTGAAAAAGAGTCCTTCTAACCATACGGTATCGAAGGCCTTCTCCAAGTCAATCAGGCAGGCACCAGTGCACTGGTTCTTGGCTTTGTTCCATTGGATATCAGAAACCAGTTTCGACGCAGCATGAATGATATCATGCCCCGCCTTGAAACCGAATTGATTATCCGGAACTATATGTTTGTCCTCAACCCACTTAGTCAGGACTCTATTGATCACCTTCTCGAACACCTTACTGATGTTTGGAAGAAGACTGATCGAGCGGAGATTCGCCGGATTGGAAGTGTCTTTATCCCTTTTGGGGATGGGATGTACCACCGCAGTTTTCCAATGCGCTGGATAATGTGCATTATTCATTGCATTGTTAAACAGGGTGGTATAAATGTTCACCGCTTCTAGAGGGAGATGTCGAAGCACAATGTTCGGTATTTCATCGGTTCCCACTGATTTCTTACTTCTAAGCGATTCGAAGATCGTTTGGAGCTCTTCCTTCGAAATGAACGGGGGTAGTGCCCTATCGTTGGTGATGACATTATTTGCCATATTCTCGTCACTGAACTGGGTGAAACCCGAGCTCTCGAATCGCCAATTCACAATTTCATTTCGAAGGTAGAAATTGTGCACAAGGACTCGATTCTCCAGATCGTGGTTCGGGCCAATGACAACATTCGCCTTGTACACTTCCTGGAAAGTCGCTCCTATAGCCTCTACCTGCTCCTGCGGATCCTCGATCACAAAGAAGTTGTCATCATCAACAGCCTCATTCGGATCTATGCCCGCTGCTACCAGTATTTGTTCGTTGTTCGTTGTTCGTCGTTCGGGCGATTTTAAGACATGGAAGGTCGTTCTGATTATTTCTCCGAAATATTTTATTTATTTGCGGGAACATATTCGGGTTGCTGGTGTTTACAGCCCGAATTTTATTGTTCCAATACAAACTTACAGAATGTCTGTAATTTTCCTTTATTAACGTTTGGAGGTTTTTGATCGACGACTTCAGCGTCATAATCTCCGGGTTATGTCTGTCAGTAAACTGTCTGTACAAGGTTTTTAGTCTTGACAGCAGTCTACTTTTATGTCGGTGCAGTGCGTCAATAGTTGCGTTGCGGAATAAGTCTTCTTCGTCAATGTGTTGGTATCGAGGTATCGTTTTGTCCATTATTCGTTTGATTGTCTCGTCCATTAGTCTTAGATACCTGTCAATCTCGTCGTTTGACAGATTTCTGTTGGACGGTGGGTAGAACGAATTCGAGGAGAGTGCCTTAGTCAGTGTTCTGTGAAGTGTGTCCAACGCACCCTACTATAATTGTAGGAATGCCTTTGAACAAACTCATCCAATTCTGCAATTTCGTTGGGAACAGTTATTTCGGTGCTGAGACAGCAATGGTCACTGTCATACACGAAAGTGCGTAGACAGTTTGTAGTTTGTTGGTTAGTGCATGTCATTTGTATTGAGTCGAACAGCAGAAGATCCAAATAGGACCCGTGTCTGGGAAACGACGGATCATCCGTCGCCTTAAGCCCGAGTCGATACATCACACTGTGCTGACCCCACCAATTGAATAGTAGGTTCCCTCTAGTATTTGGTGTATTATTTCCCCAATCACTATGTTTGGCGTTGAAATCTCCGCCGATAACAAAATAGTTGTCTTCCAATTCCAGCCTCAGAAATCGAAAAAGCGTCTCGAGCTCTGAGGTGAATAAAGTGGATTGAGTAGCCTTAGGTGCATAGACAGACACCATGTACAACCGCTTTCCACTACGGAGGGGGATATACACGATGCATGCTTCCAGCACCTGGAACCTACGTACTACACCACTGTATACTCTTTTAAAACGTATACCTTTTCGTACGAAAATCGCAACGCCACCTCCCTGAATGGAATTGGGTCGGTTTCTCCGCACTATTTCGTATCTTTTGTGCCTCATTTTGTGTCTTTTGGTAAGCTTAGTTTCGCTAACCAAAAGCACATCAGGGGCTTGGTCTTTAAGCAACTCAAATAGTGCGGCTCGTCTTTCGAGCCTAATCAGTGAATTCACATTCACAGCAAGGATCTTCAGGATTTGCTCCGCCACGTACGTACCCATTACGTCAAAAGGTGCGTTAGGCCAGGCAGCAGTGCGTATACTTGATCCACCCGCGCGGTCTGTTCAGTTAAATGACGTTGTAGCTGAGCCATCTGCCCTTGGATAGAGAGCAAAATAGTTAGCATGTCAGGTACTGGTTCAGGTGCTCTGGGCGCTGGGGCCTGAGAAGCAACCTTCGCTTGCTGTACCGTATTTCCCCTACCTGCCGCCATTTGGGCGTAGGTAATATGGGGAGTAACGGCTGGAGTTTGCAAATGCACGGGTGGACGTTTAACTTCCACTTTCTGCTGCCGGGCCAGATTTATTCTTTTGATGTACTGGAATTTGGGACAACCCCGATAATTTGCGGTGTGTCCCGTGTTCCTACATAAAGCACAAGAGAGTTGGCTTTTTTCAGACGCTCCGTCCTTACCCAGAGGGCATTCCTCGGACTTGTGGTTCTTTCCGCACTTCACGCATCGAGGCTGCATTTCGCAGTTCGACGCGGCGTGCCCGAACCTTTGGCAGCGAACACATTGTAGAATGTTTTCGCTCCTCTTTAATTTCTCCCAATGTACAACCTGGTAGTCTAGAACTTTAATACTCCTTAGACCATCCAGATTGCTGGTGGGACTTAGTTGGACCAGGAAAATCGGCAGTTGCCGCTTCTCCCTTTTGGCTCTAGCCGTGACAAACGGCTTGACCCCCACGAATTTGAGCCCTTCACACTCTTTCTCTTTCAGCAGTGCAAGGAGCTCCTCCGGATCAGACGACGGTTCTAACCCCCTCAGCAGCATTGTTTGCAGCTTCTCCCCCTTCGGGGTGTACGAGAAGAATTCCGTCGTCGTATCCTTCAGTAAACTTTTAACTTTGTGGTAGCGCTCCACTGTATTGCAGTGGATCGCGTGCCTATCTGAACTTAGTTTTTTAATAAAGAAATTGTTGCCTATGGCCAACTTACATAACTCTATTGTATCCTTCAATTCCATGTTATATGTATTAATTGGAGGCACCCTTTGCTTAGTTGATTTCTGCTGCTGTTTCTGTTGTTGTTGTACTTGATGTTGTTGCTGTTTTTGCTGCTGGTGTGGCTGCTGTTTTTGTTGTTGCTGTTGCTTCTGCTATTTTTGTTGGTTTTTTTGTGGTTGTACTTTCTGTTTATTCTGCTTTTGTTGCGCAGTGGTATTGTATTCTGGCTGAGACATATTTTGTTGTCTCAGTGTTTGTTTTTGTTGTTGCTGTGTTTCAGACTGTTTTTTATTTGACTGCTGTTGTTGTTCTAGAGAATTGTGGGTCTCTTGCAGTTTCCTCGTCCTTCTCGCAATTTGCTTGGCTTTAATTACCAGCACTCGTTCCTGCATCTGCTTAATGCTGCTGGTAAGGGAATTAACTTCTTCTTCTTCGTCCTCTGATTCCGAAGCCATCAGAGAGGCGAAGCTATTATTTGACCCGAAGTTGTGCCCTTCCGCACCATCGGAGTCACTACCATGTTTTTTTACGCTTTTCCCCTGTTGTGTTGGTCTCTTTCCTCACACCAACCTGCATCTTCACGGGTGAAGCCGATAGGGCGATTCGTTTAACCGGGTTGGGATTCGGAATTATCTCACTCCTCCTCTTAGCCCTTGTTTCACGAGACAAGTTTCCCGTAAGAATTGTCTCGTCGGCTGATGTCTTAGCGGTATCCACTGATCCCGCTATTGGGGGAGCGGATCGCTCACTTTTATCCATCGCTGGATTTTATCTGCCTTGTTCACACTTTTCTTTCACGTGTTTTATTTAATAAAACAAAACAAAAAAAAAAAAAAAAAAAAAAAAGAATGTCTGATTCCCCGTCGGGACCCGAACCCACGCCACTTTGGCTTTCGTTCGAACACCACTTCCACTGGGCTAATTGACCCTTTACAAAATGTTATCAAATACGGGTTTTCACGTAATATGGTATATTTCTCTTTTATTCAATAAAAGCCGAAACACGTTTTCACTCCACGACGGTCTGTGAACGACTGACTGATGAAAATAATGTTATTCACTTACATATGCATTTTAACATATTATCTCACACGAAATTGAGCATACGGTCTAATTCTCTCATTCAAAATATAAAGAAAGTTGCATGGGGTCCATATGACCCCAAATGACGGTTTTAAGATGTTTTTGCTTTCAGGTGAAAAAAACTATACTTTCGCGGCAACGTATCGAGCTGATTTTGGTATTAAAATATGTAATCAATGTTTTATAGACCTGGGGTCATATAGACCCCAACTTACAGTCACAAGGTTGCATACGAATTTTCAATAAGACCAAATACTGAAGCAAAAAATACTACATTGTTCCAAAAGTAGTAAAAATTGTTGGTAGTTCGTTAAAATTATTTAGAAATTCTGCCTAATCCTCCATCCCAATGCTAATTTGTTATGTTATTCCTGCGCACTTTGCGGTCACGTCCACACTTGTCCCCGTCTACATTTGACTACTACTACAGTACTTAAAAATCTTAACGTTCACAAATCCACTGGTCCAGATGGTATATCTCCTCTTCTTCTGAAAAGAGAAAGTTTTTTTTATCTACCTTACTTTAGGACCCTTTCCAAGCTGATGGAAATCTGCATTTGTCCAGCCGGTCTGGTAAATCTTCTTCTCTCTATCTTCCTACAGACCCATTGTACTTACGAGTACGAAACGCAAAAACTTATCAATGACAGTACTCTTTTCATAGTGATTTGATGGTAAGTCTCACAGAAAAATGGAATCAAAGCGTACATCAATCTGGCGAAAGCAAGATAGTTGCACTTGATATTTCTAAGGCATTTGACAGAGTTTGGCATGAGGCTTTTTGTCGAAAATACGTGCTTTTGGGATCGATGATCTTCAATGGATTAGAAATTACCTTTCGGAACGTTCAATTCAAGTTATCTTGGAGGGTTTCAAGTCTGATATTCACAAAATAAATGCTGGTGTGCCCCAGGGGTCCGTTCTGTCTCCGACACTCTTGTCTGCTACTTCTAATCCAATATATTCCTTTGCTGATGACAGCACTCTGTGCTTTTCATATTCATTCCCGGACTCATGTCCCTGCTCTTCGCCATGTAGAACGTTGCGGAATCATCAAGAGAGTGGAATTTAATGCTTCCAAAATACAATGCGGACAGGATCGTTACAGCAAAATTTAAATACCCAGCCATTATCGGTGAATGACACTTCCATTTTCGAAACCGAAAAACTTTCCATTCTCGGTATGTGTCAATGGTTTCATCAAACGATGCAAGAAATACCCTTCTCCCTCTGATCTAACCACAGCATAAAAGGCATTCAGCCACCCAATATTGGAGTACAATGCCCACATCTGGTCAGGTGTGCCTAAAACATTTTTGCACCTGCTACATAGGATTCAAAACCGCGCGATAAAATTCATAGGTAATGATAACGTCACCCAGTCAATTGACACCCTGGAACACCGACGAAATGTCTTGTGTCCCACTTTGTTTTATCGCTATTACCACCAAAAGTGCTGCATTAAAATTGCCAGTTGCATACTAGTTAGGCTTTCTACTCGTGGTATGAGTAGAGTGGGCCATGCAGAGCTAAGCCGTGCAGAGCTTAGCCCTGACAGGCCAGTTCATCTGCGCGCTCGTTTCCTTTTATGTCTGGAACCCTGAGCAGTGTGACCCTCAAGCGTTCGCCCAATCCGGCAAGCTCGTTCCCGCATTCCTACACCAGTTTAGAGGATATGGTAAGATGGCAGCTTGCCTATCTATTGGGATAGCAATGATTTGTTTGTCAGTTGTGTCACGCCCGAGTTGCGTGCAAGCTTTTCGGATTGCCAGTAGTTAGCCCTCGAAGACGCTGATAAAATCTGGCAAGCGATATGATATTAATATTTTCAGTGATATTGGCCCCCACATCACAGTTCATCTTTGATCCGCCGGTGTCCTTTGCTACTTCGTCTTTATTCCACTGAGCTCTGGTTGGAAATCCTATTTGAAAGTTTTTCTTGAAGTTTAGTTTGGGTGCGATGTAGTCGGTTGGAAAGGTGACCATGCCGTTTTGTAACAAGTCCAGGATGTTGCTGTGACCGTAAGGCTGTGTAGTCCAGCATCCAGATTCTTTGAACCCGACTATGGTGGTGGTGGTATTTTGTATGTGCTGATCGAGAGGCAAAAGTTGCAGGAGCACAGTAAAGTCATCCCTGGTGCCTATAATGGCTGTTGTTTGGTCGTGCGATTGTAGCCTATGGTCAACGCCGGCCACCATACTAATGACCCGTAGATGAGAATTGGACGCACTACGGCTGTCTACATTCACAAAGTCATCTTTGGTTGAATTTCACACTTCTTTCCAAATGTTTCGCTGTAGGCATAGAAGGCGACACATACCTTTCTTACTCTTACTATGTGTTCGATGTTTTGCTTCCAATTAAGTATTGGGTCAAGCATGATAGTCAGATACCTAGCGCTGGACGGTAATGAGAGCGGTTGACCATTAAGACAGGGGAGTGTAAAATCAGGTATTTCGGTTTTGGTAGTGAATAGCATCAGTTAAGTTTCGCTCGGGTTAACACCAAGGCCACAACTTGCGGCCCAGGTGTTTATATTTTCTAGAGCCGCCTCCAGGATTTCAGCTATCATGGAGAGAAACTTTCCTGACACTAGTATCACCACGTCATCCGCATACTCAATCGCTTTGGCCTCTTCTCTGTCAAGCCCACAATTTATAACCATTAGCCAGAGCAGAGCAGAAATAAAACCACGCTTTGGCGTTCCTCTATAGGTGAATGTGGTTAAGTGACTGTTACCTAGTGTTGCCTGAATAATTCTTGTTATGAGCATAGAGACTATTTTTCATTTCATTTCATTTATATATTTATTCACTTTACAATTGACAAAATTAGATACAAATATAGAATGCAAGATCTTATTCAAAACAAATTCAGAAGTAATAAAGAAACAAGCAGTTACTTAATAGAATAACAATAAAGAGAGATTAAAAAGTAAATAATTTATCAATTGAAAAAATGAAAAGATACATTCTGTACTTAACTAAAACTAGTGTCGAATGCATCAATTGACTATAATTTAAAAAAAAATACGAAGCATAATAAATTGGTGTGAAGAGAGGAACAAAACAAATGTTAAGATTCATCGATTATTAAAAAAATTCATTTAATCATTCAACAAAATTAGACCATGTAGGTCGAAGTGAAATAGCCATTCCTTAACTTTCCTATTTCGAACGACAAGATTTCTGCTTTGCCTAATTTCAAGCGGCAATATATTATATAATCTTGGAGCAACAGAGGAGTAAAAGTTCAAAAAGTGATGTGTGTTGAAGGATGGAATGAAAGCAAGATGGTTATTCCTACTACGCAGTGACTGATGGGTTGGATTTCTGTCAATGGAGTAATCACTCCTAACGAAAAAAATCCTTAACACTTTGTAAAAGTAAAGATGCTTGAGTGGTAGCATTTTAGAGTTTACAAAAAGCAAATAACTACTTTCTCGGCGATTCTTTCTCCAGATTATTCCAACTATATGTTTTTGCACATGAGTAACGTATTGACTTTATTTTTATGAGTTCCTCCCCAACAGATTAAGCCGTACTGCAACTTTGATTGTACTAGTCCATAGTATATTGTTTCCATCAGTTTTTTAGAACAAAATTGCATCAAATGGTACATTAACTTCGTAGTTGTTAACAAGTAAGATCTTAGACTGGCAGTATGATTACTCCAATTCAGTTTGCTATCAATTTCCAGACCCAGATATTTAAAAACTGTAGTTCTTTCTATATAAAACACTGAGGTAAACAAGTTAAGTCCCGATTAAATAAGGTAGAAGATGATGTCGCTTTGCATGTAACAGGGCTAAATAATAAATGCTTACAACTTGCACTATGCAAAATCAAAGGTGGGTAATCGACAATGTTAGAAGACAACTTGAAGAACATTATTTCAGTTTTATCACTGATTACCAATTTATGTAAACAAAACCAATGTCTCAGCTGCTCTAAGTCATAGCTAATGTTAGCAATTAAGTCTAATGCAGAGCTATTAGAATAAGAATAAGCTATATCATCAGCAAATCCTATTTGTTTACCTTTGATATCGAGGTTAAAAATTGAATTGATATAGATCAAGAAAAGGATTGGACCAAGTACTGAGCCTTGTAGAACATTAATTTTAATATCTAACGATAGGCTAAAACAATCATTAATCTTTACAACTTGTTTGCGGTTGTTTAAAAAGGAAAGAAACCATTTAAGCATAAAACCTCTTATGCCCGCTTTTTCTAACTTTTGTGTTAATATCATATGGTCGACAGTACGTATCAAAGGCCTTAGTAATGTCAATAAAAATAGCAGCCGTATATTTTTTATTGTTCAGGCTTTCGTAGTTAAAGCAGCAGAACTCTAAGAGGGCATCCTCTGTTGACTTCCCAGCACTAAACCCAAACTGATTATTACTAAAAAAGGAAGATAAATCTAGGAAAGTCATTATTCTATTTTTCACTGCTTTCGCAAGGATTTTAGAAAACACTGGAAGAAGAGCGATGGGCCTATAGTTATTTAGATTTTTACTATCACATTTCTTTAAAACAGGTATTACTTCTGCAGTTTTTAAGGCAACAGGAAAAATACCACTATAGATACTTTTATTAAAAATATCCGTTAAGACATCAACAATATTTAGTGAGACCTTCTTAATAAAATTGTTAGACCAACTATCTCTCGTGGACGAATTAGAATTTTTTAGAGAGTTGATAATCCTAAATAATTGTAAAGAAGAAATCGGGTCATAAAAAAACTATTGGCTTGACTCCATTCATTGCTAAAGCAATCTTCTACACAATGATTCGACGACTCAGAGAAACCAGCACTAGAAAGAGTCTTGTAAGCCACACTTGTAAAACATTTGTTAAAAACATAAGATATTTCACTAGGATTAACTATATTATGTCCCTGATAAGATACGCAATTGAGTTCATTTAAAGCAGGTAGTTTTTTTATTTTATAGTTCGTTAATAATTGTCCATTCTTTTCTTAAATTGCCTCTAGCTAGATGTAGTTTATTGGTGTAATAATTGTCTTTGTTCACAATAATTTCCTCTGCAACTTCCTTGCACACTCTATTATAGAGAAGTCTAAGACTGATATTATTCGGTTTCTTTTTGCATTTAATATATACTTTATTCTTCTTTGCGATCTTCTTTAATAAAGTTGTAGACATCCATGGCTTAATTTTTGTAACTTTACATTGTCTTTGGGTTTCAGTAAAACATTCACTAACATGAGCTTTTAAGATATTAGCAAAGATGTTAAAAGCATTAGAGGGATTACTTTCAAGGTACACATCGGTCCAACTTTCGTGCAGTAGAAGATGGTTAAGACGCTCGTAGTTCAAGTCTTTAACTTTCTCAAACCGTACAGACATATCAATTTGTTTCATATTGGCACTAAGAAAAACTAAACCAACCATACAATGATCGGTGATCTTAAAATCTGAAATGGAGCTGGTGATAGTGAGTTTAGAGCTTAGATCAAGTCTACCAAAAATATGATCAATACAGGTTTGTGTTGAAGGAGTTAATATAGTAGGTTCTCTAAAACACGATTCCAAACCATTTGCCGCTAAGATAGATAAATAATTTAAAACAATAGCAAAATCAGATAAAATATCTAAATTTATATCACCAAGAATAAATAGATTCTTTGACTTTTCGTCAGACAACAGAGTAGTCAATTCTTCAACAAAAACATTTTTACTTTTTTCATGTAGCCTGTAGAAGCACATAAAAATAAACTTTCTAGAAACTTTAACCTCATCAGCACTTTTCAAGTTATTGCAGCAACACTCATACTCCAACTTATCACTTATAAAGACAGCCACACCACCAGCAGCATAAGAATTATTACATGTAGGATGAAATTTATAACCAGGTATATTAAAAAGATTAGCTTCAGTATCAAAAATCCATATTTCCGATAGGAAAATTAAATCAGGCTTATTCACAAACGATTCTAAATGAGTCAGAAATAGATCAAAATTTGTACGCATATGTTGAAGACAATGCTCGTTTGCATTGACTGTTTTAATTAAGTATTTGGACGGGGCACATAAACCTTGACCGTTTGTTTTGTAGATCCAAGCGCATAAACTTGGACTACAGTGGAGATTATGATTAAGACCCCTTACCACTGGTGGGGGGAAGTCTTAATGTAGCGAAAAGGACAAGCTCAAAGTGTTGATCAATAGCGAGTGATTCTTTATTAACTATTAACTATATTTATACAAAATTATTGCTAACTAAGCTTAAATTACAACAATGAGGAAGAACAAAATAAATAACATGACCTATATAATTATTGTTCATACAAAGCAAAAAATGACAGTGAAACAAATATTGTCTATGTAGCCAAATGTTGCATAATTTGTGAGTGCAATGAATTATAGCTTGTGTATAAAGTATACAGCGAAGCTGTTGATGGAAAACATAGGTGTGTATTTATACGGCATTGTTATATGAAATACATTTGTGTGTAAATATACTTAAAGACTAAACATTCTCCCGGCGCGTTGAACAATTGTTCAACATTTAAATGTGTACAGCAAACTTGTTTGCATTAAGGGTGCTTCTTGGCTGTGGCGTCGGAGGATCGGTAGGAGAATCTTGATGTGGCGTTGTGATACTGTTGGTTTCCTTGCTGATTTTTCTGTTAAAGTAGCCCTTTTTCCATGTCCATATAAAACCAAAGGATGGATAACAAAAGTGCGGAGTAACCGATTGTTCTATGATGATATTCACTGGCCTTGATTCTGTTTGGTAGCTTTACAAAATCTTGACTCCTAAGTAAAGTTTTCAAGGCCGTAAGCTCTTCACCTTCGAATCTATATTGAGTTGGGTTGGAATTATTCAAAGATGATTCCTTCTTTGGTGGACTTGGAAATTCAGTCCTGATGCCAAAACTTGTATATGATGGTCTTAATGCAGATGTATATTCGTAGTAAGCCTGAATAGTAACGGAGTTGTGTTTGATGGTGCAACCTGATTCGAGATTAAGAAATCCTGATTCCTTCAGTTGTAATTGAAAGAAACTTGTTCCACATACCACGGACATTTGAATTGGTAATCTAGTAGTGAATGTCCATTGGTTCTTATGAAATAGTTGTGTTAAGAAGACGAAATTGTTTTGGACTTCCATTAACTTGCATTTTGGTTTCGTGAGGTTGTTGAACAGGCTAAAGCTGCAAGAACATAACTCAGATCCTTTGTTGAATTTCGCTTGTGAGTTGGAACACAAATAAGTTCCCTCCTTTATCATCCGGCATTCTTTTAAATCGTCTTTGCTTACTGGAACGTACTGATCTCTGTGACTGCTTATTGAAATGAGACTCGTACACGGGCTGATTGCCAGCATGGTCTTGTTTAGAACAACCGGTATGGGTATCATATGGAAGAGATCGTATTTTTCGTGATCGATTAATGGTAAGTTGATGATAAGTACTACATGATCATTTGTGATGCTGCCCTTAATCGCCTTTAACTTGTAAAGCTGAAGTAAGTCTGCTTCATCTCCGGGGAGTTGCTGAGTAGCTGACAAGTAGCCTTTAATTTTCGAAATTTCTATTTTAGCTGCTGGGGTGAAAGAAGTAGTGGGTTTACTCTTCCATGATGTGTGTCAGTAAGCACGTCGAGTATTGCTGCTTGCATTCTCTGTAAGTTGGACACTAGCATTGTCAGCTGAATAGATATGGAGTTGAACATTTGAATTACATCTACTTCTGCTTCTGTCTTTTGTATACCATTCATAACCATATTGATCTGTTTTTCAAGTTGTGTAAATTTAGAAGTTGTGTCTAATTGACTTCGTTTGACGATGTTCACAGTAGAATCAATTATGGATGTCTGGGTTTTGTGTAGTTCTGCTAAGTAATCCTCATTTTCCTTAACCTTATCAATTATGCTAGACATCTTTTCAGCATATTTGGAATCCAAGACACCAAAGAGAGAGTGGGCGACGTTTCCAATAATATTTAGAGCGCCCCTTTTAACTCTCCTTTCGGAAAGCAAACTGTTGTCAAACTGCAAGTTGGTTATAGTCTCATTGAAATGATCAACTAAATAACGGCAGGTGCCCTTTGAAAATTGTTCGCACAAATTGTGTAAGGCAAGCGTTCCGGTTGATAATGCTGCAATTTCCTTCTTGAATGGTGCTAGTTCGTAGTATGCAATAATTTTCCATTCAGCTGTGACAAATCTTGTTGTGCCCATGCCTTCAAAGTGAATTCCTGGCTCAGATTTAAACCTTGTTATTTGAACAGGATTTGCAACAATTATGGGAAACATAAATACTGCTATAAGCATTATGATCAAGTTGGTGTGGCTTAAGCGTCTCATTTTCTTTCTTGGTACTTCTACAGGTTCATGATGGTTTTTACTGGTTTCATTGAACTCGGGCTGGGTTTCAATTTTTTCGATCTCTTCATGATGTTCCTTTATTGGTAAAGGTGCTAATCGATGTATTGCTCGTTTCCAAATACCGGTTGAGGTCTTAACGTCTGCGACTCGAACTGCTCCGTCGTCACCCTTGTAGACTTGAATTATTCTTCCAAGGAGCCATTGAAGAATTGGAACATTATCCTCCTTGATGATTACCAAGCCTCCAGGTTTAATATTAGGAGATTGCTCTCTCCATTTGTGTCTGTATTGTAGCTCATTCAAATAGTCTCTAAACCATCTATTCCAAAATTCGTTCTTTAGATGCGAAACCAGTTTCCAGCGTGTTAACGTGTTTGCGTTAAGTGTAGTTGTGTTTACATCAGGTATCGCTGTTAAAGGTTGACCGATTAAAAAGTGTCACGTTGTTAATTCAGTCAGATCATTTGGGTCCTCCGACATTGGAGTTATTGGTCGTGAATTCAAAACTGCTTCAATGCCGATCATAACTGTTTCCAGTTCTTCATAGGTTAATGATGCTGTAGAAACACTTCTCACTAATAATTGTTTGGCAGACTTAACAGCAGCTCTAGGAGGAATAAAGTTGAATTTAATTCCCTTGTCGCTGCAGGCCTTCATAATTTTGTCACTTGCAGTTGAGGAATAGATGGTTGATGATAATTCCGCAAGTTGATTACGAGCGCCAATAAGGTTTGTGACGTTGTCGCAGTAAGGATTTTTGCAATGTCCTCGGCGGCCTATGAAGCGATTAAGAGCGCCAATAAACGACTCCGTTGTTAGGTCACTAACAATCTCTATATGCACAGCTTTTGTTGTGAAGCAGCAGAATATCGCAACATACGCCTTTTGTGTTTTTTTTCCTCGTATTTTATAGTGTACCCAGAATGGGCCGCAATAATCCACGCCCGAATTCAGAAAGAGTCTTGCTGGTTGGACTCGTGTAGGAGGTAAATTTCCCATCATTTGCTTTAGAAAGTGTGGCCTGGCCTTATTGCACCGTATACAATGTTGCACGATTGATCGCGAAAGGAGTTTTCCCTTTATTGGCCAGCATCTTTGTCGAGTGTGGGCTAGCAATGTTTGAGATCCACAGTGATAATTTTTCTCATGAATATCTTTCATGATCAGTTTCGTTATTCGGTCATTATATGGTAGGAGCATTTGATGTTTTGCATCGTATGATAGGGATGAAGAGTTGATTCGTCCACCAACCCGAATAATTCCATTTTCGTCCAGAAATGGGGAGAGACCACTGAGAGAACTTGATTTGTGTAATACTTTGTATTTCTTCAATTCCTTGATTTCACTATTAAAGTGTGTTTGCTGTAATGTTGATACAACTTTCATTAGTGCATCATCTATTTCCATGGGTGTTAGTGTTAATGGTGTTGGAGTTGAAAGTCGATTCTGTTTGCAACGACGTATAAACCTTTGAACATAGGCTATAATGCGTATAAGTGTCTTGAATGAGTTTCCGTGGTTGACTTGCTGGAGAAGATTTTCTGTTTCGACACTTGTTACTGTAGCCGAAATTTTCTTCCTTCGTTCTTCATCAGTGTTTATTGCTAAAATTTTACAAAAAGGTCTTGACCATGTGTCCTCCGTCCCATGAAGAAACAGAGGTCCGTATAACCACATTCCGCAAGACTTGAGCTGAGTCGGAGATAACCCACGTGATAGTACATCAGCAGGATTGTCTTTTGATCTGACGTGTCTCCATTGCTCGGCAACTGAAAGATTCTGAATTGTAGCTACCCTGTTGGCTACGAAGGTGTGAAATGACGATGAGTTGGAGTTAATCCAATTTAAAACAATTTCAGAATCGGTCCAAAAGTATATTGTTGTGTCTTCAATGTTAAGGTCCCTTTTAGTTCTGGTTGCTAGAATAGTACTTAATACCGCATCACAAAGTTCCAGTCGTGGAAGTGTCTGTTTTAAGTGGTGCTACGCGTGATTTTGAACACAGTAATCTCATAATTATTCTTCCGTCACTGAGAACTGATCGAATGTATATCGCTGCACCATAAGCCTTCTCGGAAGCATCAGCGAAGGCATGAATCTGAATTAACTTAGGGACTTCTGAATTAAAAACGTGTCGTGGGAAGTGCATGTTATTCAGTTCTTTTAGACCATCTTGGAACGATAGCCATTTGGTGTGAAACTCTGCTGGCAATGCTTCATCCATCCCATGTGATTTTCAGTTGCCATAATTGTTGTATGAAGATTTTCGCAGTTGCTATAACTGGTCCTAATATTCCTAGTGGATCGAAGATTCTAGCTACATCGGAACAAACTGTCCGTTTTGTTATGCGTGATTTCACCCCAATGCTTGTCTTAAAAATTAAATGATCATTCTTTGGCAACCATGCTGGGCCTAGTGTTTTGATTGTTTCTTCCGCCTTGGTGTTAAAGTCAAGAATTACTTCCTGATGTTCTGGTGGAATGTATGATTCGCGCACCATTTTCTTAGCTTAAAGCCAGCTTGATCGAGTATCTTGACGAGTTCTGTCTGAATTTCCTTGGCAGTAGTGAGGCTATTTGATCCGGTCAATCCATCATCAACGTAAAGGGTGCGCCATATAACGTTTTTTTTTTCAACTATTTCGTGAATGGTAACACTTAGCTCATGTCTGATTTGACAGATAATTAGTTTTATCCTTCCGCTGAACGAATATGGTTGTGTATACGCTTGAACAACGCTGGGAAACATTGCGACATTACTTTGAAAATCATGGTAATGTTGCAGAATGTGTGCGAAAATTGCGTACGGATTTTGGAAGAAGAGAAGCACCGTCAGTTCCGTATGTTCGTTATCTTGTGAAAAAAGTGAAAGAAACTGGTATCCTCATCGATAAACCAAAGCGTGAAAAGCCAAAAACAGTGCGTACACCCGAGAATATTGCTGCTGTGGCAGAAAGTGTGCGTGAAGCGCCATCAACAGACATCATTGAATTTCGGAGACATCATTGAATTTTGCATAAAGACCTTGGTATGACGCCATACAAAGTCCAATTGGTTCAGGAATTGAAGCCAACTGACCATCCAATGCATTTTCGCTTCGCTAAGTGGGCTGCGATCGACTTAGAGAAGATGCCGATTTTGCCAAAAAAAAATCATCTTTTCAGATACAAGCAAAATTGTCGCATTTGGGGCACAGAAAACCCCATAATTGGGCCATTTTTCTTCGAAAATGAGGAAGGAGTGGCCGTTACAGTCAATGGTGATCGTTATCGGGCCATGTTGAACGAATTTTTGTTCACAAAAATTGAAGAGAAGGATATTGGCAACATTTGGTTTCAACAGGACGGCGCTACGTGCCACACAGCCGAAGCTACACTCGATGTTTTGCGCCCTGTTTTTGAAGATCGCATTATCAGCCGCAGAGCTGATGTCGTTTGGCCACCTCGGAGCTGCGATTTGACACCGTTGGACTATTATTTGTGGGGACCCGTAAAAGATAAGTGTTACGCCGACAAGCCAGAGACAATTGACGCTTTAAAGGACAATATTCGTGAAGCCATTGGTGAAATACAGCTGCACATAATCGATAATGTGCTTAAAAATTGGACCGATCGTGTAGGCTACTGCATGGCCAGCCGAGGCAGCCATTTGAATGAAATTATTTTTCATTATTAACCGGAAGGATAAAACTAATTATCTGTCAAATCAGACAAGTAAGTGTTACCATTCACGAAATAAGCACTAGTTGAACAAAAAAAACGTTAGATGGCGGACCCTTTAATTAGTTAAACTCTCATTAATATATATTGGACTATTATCAGATTTAAACTCTAAAATACTTGTGCTTAACTTATTTTTCTTTTTCTTTTGTAAAACCATTTGCTTAACTTCATAGTTTTTATATTTTACGCGTAAAATCCTCACAGTTTTTGCGCGTGTAGATGAAGGGTTAGAGTTGAGCTTACGTGCGATGTTCTTGACATAACAATGTTTTATGTCATCAGTCTTCAAATTTTCATCGATTCCCTTTTTCAATAAATTGACAGCTACATCCAAAGCATTACTATTGTCAACATTAGGAACCCCAATAATATCAACATATTTTTGCAATGTTTTTTGTTGGAGGAAGTTCACAGTACTTTGAAGTTTGTTTATATGTTTACACAATCTTTTATTTTCGTCTTGCAGGCAGTCAATTTTTCTTAAAGCATTAGAGTTAACTTCTTTTAGTGCAGCAATTTCATTATATAGAATGTCAAGTGTGATAGGAGTTGGTGACGTAATATTATTATCAGCAGACCGAGGGGACACTAAGTTAGAGTGAGACAGATGCACTTCCTCGACGGGTGACTGGACATTTACTTTAACTATGCACTTGTTTTACTTTCTGCGGAGCGGGTGTTGGTGAGCGTAAAGAATTACACCTTTGTTTGTCACACGACACACAACGATAATGTTATTCTATTTCATGTATTCACCATCACTTTTGCTGAAGATTTACAAGTGGTAGTAAACCTTACACAGTGAGCACTGAATTTTTTCACCAATTCGGTCAACTCGTTGACCGCACTTGGAAGGCATTTTATAAGAAAAAGTAAGAAAAGAAAGTATTTGTTTTATTTTATATTAATGCAAAATGCAATATAAAGAACAAGGGCCAGTTATTTTTTGCTGGATAAAACAATTTAAATATAGAGAAGCTTTAGAAGTGGGAGCAAAATTTTAACACTTGTCCTCTATGCCCAGCTCGATCAGAGATTTCAGTGTGTATATCGCTAAAGGTTTTGTGTATATGAAAGAGGCTAGGGTATATTCTTTGTAGTGTATGGAGTTTTCGAATGTTCGCCCTACTTCATGGAGAGCCGTTTATGTGGAGCTTCCCTTGAGGTAGTCGTGCTGTGATTTGGGTAGCGGTGATTCTTCTAGAATGCTTCGCATGTAGATATCTAAGACACGTTCTAAAGCTTTACAAAGGAGGTTAAACTAATGGACCTGAAATTCTTCAAGGACTCGTGCCTATGTTTACCTACCTTCAGTGTAAATATCACGCGAACGCGTATCCAATAGTACGGTACGTGGTACAGTATTTAACAGGTTCTGAAGATTGACGCCAGCAAGGTATTGTTACGTCTTGCGTTCTCTATAGCATTACTGGTAGTATCCTCTCAGAGACCGGAAACTTGAACGGGGAGAAAATTTTCTGCTCGAGGATAATTGACTCCATATAGCTGTGGGATGCAAGTTCTACTTGCAGAGACCTCCCGGTTTCTGTACTAATATCACTGAATCCGGGAATTTGTGTGTTCACCCGGAGTGTAAGGTCCCATCTGACCTTGTTAGAAACGAAGGGTGGGAGTGTTCCTTGGACTGAATTTTGCAAAGCCTGGTGGAGTCCTTGAGGGTTTCTATTAAGTGGCAATAATCCATCAACGCCCACTTATTGGATGTCTTTATGGCTTTCTTATACAGACTTCAACAGTCCTTGTAAGGCTGCCAGAACTTGTGCTTGTAGCAGATATTGAGAATTGTTCTGGTCATCTACCTGTGATTAGAGAAATCTTCATTCCCTCATGGAGGATGTGTTTTTGTTTTTTGTATGCTTTACTTCGTATGCAACCTCCATTGCCTTCTCGAAAGCCTTTAACTTTGCCTCTAGTTCTTCGATCACTAGGGTGTTTATCTCGGATCTGTTTTGTGAGTTTTGTCCGAAGCACATGAAGCACACTTGGTCCAATGAATGCGCTTAAGGTATTTAACCGGTTTAGTGGTATTGGCTGTAAGACTCGTAGAGGATCGTAGAGTATCACTCTATTGGTCTTATCAGAAAGTGTTTGACATACTATGTCCAAGATCCAAAAGGACGAGAATCACATTTTTACATTCGATTGAGCAATGCAAAAGAGAATGAGATCATACATTAAGTTGGAGAATTTTAACAAAAAGGAAAAACGGAAATTGTAAAATTGAAGCTAAAACTTAGCACGTTTTAATCAATGTAATCACGAATAGTCCCCTTACTATGAAAACCATATTCTACTCGTACGCATCGAAGTATAGGGTTTTCCAATAAGGACTTGACAATTCTTTTTTTAAATAAAACGCAAACCATTTGAGATATTTCAAAAACTTTATTATCGGCTTGAAGTACAATCAAAACATTTATGAATGGAACTCGACTTCGTTCATATGGCCACCGCGGGCACGTTTTCAGCGGTCGACTCGTTGGACCCAATTTTCAACGACTCGGCCACACATTTCGGCCGAAACGGCAGCTATTTCCTGTTTCAGTCAGTGTTGGCTTTAAGCTCTTCCAACGTCGTCGGCGTGTTGGCATAAACCAATGACTTATAGTAGCCCCACAAAAAATAGTCAAGCGGCGTTAAATCGCACGAACGAGGCGGCCAATCGACTGGCCCATGTCTTGAGATAACACGCTCACCATACTTACTCTTCAATAAATCGATTGTAGCGTGTGATGTGTGGCTTGTGGTATCATCCTGTTGAAACCACATGTCGTCCAAGTCCATATCTTCCAATTCGGGACAAAAATAATTGGTTATCATGTCGCAATAACGCTGACCATTCACAGTAACGTGACGATCGTTATAGTCGACGAAAAAATATGGTCCAATAACGCCGCCGGCATGCAAACTGCACCAAACAATTATTTTTTGTGGATGAAGTGGTGATTCATGAAGCACATGTGGATTTTCACCCAACCAATAACGCACATTCTGCTTATTGACGAACTCATGGAGCCAAAAATGAGCTTCATCACTGAAGATGATTTTGCGATGATATTCATCATCTTGGCGCATCTTCTCCAGAACCCAATCGGGGAACGTACGTCGCTTCAAATGGTCCATCGGCTTCAATTCTTGAGTCAGATTAATCTTGTATGGGTGTAAACCAAGATCCTTACGCAAAATACGCCATAATGTAGTCTGAGCGATGCCCAATTCTTGAGAACGCCGTGGAATTGACTGATTTGGATCGTTTGCTACGGACGCCTGAACGGCAGTGATTCTTTTAACACTTCGACCAACCCTTTGTCTCACTGGCACGGCAACATCACACAACGAATATGTAGACTCAAATTTTTGCACTAAACTTGTTATTGCCTGTCTACTAGAGCGAGAATTACGACCGAAAATTGGAGTTAACGCTCTTAAAGTTACAGTCACCGACTCGGAAGTTCGGTATAAAATTTTTATAATTTGCAGAAGTTGCTCGTTCGTGTACTTCACCATGATGAAAATGTTGAGTTTACTGAATAAATTGACAGTGACAGTTTGATGATTAGTCAAAGAGTGCGTTCACGAATTAAATTCAAAGTTGTCAAGTCCTTATTGGAAAACCCTTTAGTTGTCTCCGATGGGCTGACCTCTACATGCTTCCGCACTGTGATAACCGACTTTAAGTGCTGGGTCTACTATCTCTGAAAAAACATCGCGAATCCGACGGGATTTCCTTTATACGTCAGCTCTTAGCCGGCACCATCGACTGTCCCTCACTGCTGGATCCGATTTTTTTTAATACCTCCCCATGCAATTTAAGGTCTGTTCCTCCTTTTCGTCCAAATAACCACCCAATGGCATATGCTTTTAACGAACCATTGTCCCGTATGCTACGTGAAGCTAATAGAACTCCCCATGTGTTCGATTCCCATTAACGTAGAAGTACAATCACGCCTTTAATTATCACTTCTCCGTACCCTGTTTAAAACCAGTTTGTATTCAACTCAAAAAAGTTGTCCGGAATTGACCCGGACCTGTTAACTTATCAGCGGGTGCTACTCTACTTAACCTATTCGGCCTTCGGTGACCTCGCATAGCTTTCATTAGAAACTAATTTTATGAAAGCATACTCGTATACGAGTATGTATTACGAACGCATTATTCCGTTTCCGTTTCCCAAGGCGAATCTTTTCCCTATACAACCATGCCCTTTGCTAGTGGAAAACAAAAAAATTCCCAGAACCAAATTGGAAATCTATTCGCATCTGCAACATTATCTCTATCGTTTTTCGATTCCCCACCCTTCACTCCAACCGATTAGAAACGTGCAAACGACAACAAAAACTGTTCCCGATTCAAACCATCTGTTGAAGGAACGTTTTTTTTTTGTTGTCAGTGGCACATCCCATTCATGATACTCAATTCCCTCTGGTGTGTGGTTGCGGCTCTTGACATTTTCAACTAAATGGTCAGTTGCTGCGAATAATATTTGTGAGGTTAGGTCAGCAGGAAATGAATATCGAACCCCATGTGAGTAGGTCACGTCATCAGCAGCACTATGTACTCGTATTGTACGCGTCACTGCTGGCACAATGGTCCTTGCCTTGTGGAATACTTAAATGGTGTCTTGGTCCTAGTCATTTTCAAGTAAACGAGTCGACTTTTTGTCATGCAATTGTTTTATGCTTTATTCTTCTACCACTTACCACCCACACTTGGCCTTTTCAAGTGTGTCCGGTCCTTTTTTGCATTTTCACTGATCCCATTTTGGTTTTGTATTCTTTTTCAATTTATTTTTTTTTCCATTTTCTGTGCCACTTTGTTTCTCGGGATGTCTGTTTGGGAAATGGAGAAGAAGAGATTTCCAGCGGACAACTTTGCCGAATGGAATAATGGTCATCCACTGGGGCTGCGAACGGTGCATGCTTATGTTTTAGTTTTTGACATGGGTAACTTGGAAACGTTTCAGGTGAGTTGGTTTTTAAATTTCCTAAAATTGACAAATTGATTAATTTGATATTCTTTTGTAATTCCTTTGTATTTTTGTGTAGTACTGCCGATCGATGAGAGATCAAATTTTGGACAGTTTCTGCCATCGTGATTTTAGTATTATTGTTGTTGGAAATAAATTCGATACAATCACTGAAGCTCAATCAAATTCTCAGGTAAGACTTATACGTATATACAACAATTAATCATATTACACTACCGCCAGTATCTAAGGATGAAGATTATAGGAAAACGTGTATCACTATTAACTCTCTGACTGATTTTCTTTCTTTCTCTCATCTTCGGGACTTAAGGCCCGTTGAACTCGTTTGTTATGCATGAACTTGATCGAATTTTTAAAGACCCGTTAAAGCCGACTACAGAATTAATAATCAAAACACTCTTCAGTATTTCAAAACTTATTTACAAAGATAAGAGTCCGTTTCACTTTTTCGTGATGGTCGAATATCAATAAGCTGCAGAACTGCAGAAGTTTGTTATTTAAACTGAGTTCTGGTCCATCAGTAGGAGTCGAAGTAGACTCCATCCAGAAAGTAAGAAAACTTTTTTAAAACTCTCGTACGGAAGTGAGCAAATTAATCCCGTAGAGCTGTCCTCTCGGTTTCGTATCGTGGAGAAGAAATCCATTTGTTAGAAGTCTTCCGGCAAAGTTCTAAGATATGGACAGTTTGGGCTGTTTTCCTGTTTACGTTTAAAAAGATACTCTCTGAAACAGGCATGTCCTATCGATAACTAAGTAAGATAAATAAAAGCCAGTTTGAATTAATTTGATAAATTCAAGCTGTAAATGGTCGACGTCCCAATACTCGTGGCGAGTATATTTGAGAGGTTTCTCGCCTCAGTTAAACAAATATCTTCTTTGATGAATTATAAAAAACACCAGCACTCTCCAGCGAAATCGGACTTACAACTACAAAATCACACATAAGTTGTTCTAAAGCAATGCTTTGGCTAGATTTAATATGTTTTTTTTTGCATTTGCTGGTCATCCGCATTACTAAACTGATAACACTGGTATGTTCCTTTTGTTTGGTGATGTACCGTGATTTCGGGAATTCACCAGGTCGATGTTTTCCTTTTCCTAACCCGGACATTACATGCGTCGATTACACAACGAGACAATTTTTTAATTTTAGTGATTCAAGTTATAACTTAAAATTAAACTTAAACTTAAAACTGATTATGATTGGAGTGGTGAAGGTGAACGTATTTGAGGTAGGGAGTGGTGCGGTGGAAGTCAAGCACGGTATGCTTTGAACTGATTTGTCGTTGCATACACGACATTGTTTCGTTCACGCCATAGGATGTGTTATGAGTTGATAGATAGAAGAGACGAGCGGTACGTAGATTACGAGGGTTAGTGTTGAGGAAAATAGAGTTGTGAGGGGACGTGTATTCAACGTGACCTGAAAGGAGTCTGTTGTGACCAACAATGTAACAAAACAAAATTTTCATTGCCCTGTGTGCATCTAGGTCTCCAATAACACAACGCTGCGGTGTAGTGTCACATGCAAATTATAATTCTCAAACTTTTTCGAGTAAACAATTGTTTCAAATAAAGGCAGAATAAAAGGATCGGATCGGATCGGGCATACCTTGAAAGGCAAATCGAAGAAAACGGCGCTGGATCCTTTCGATTCTCGAGATATGAACGCGATGACATTGGGACTATGCTGGACTGGCGTACTCTAGGAGGGAGCGAACAAAGCTAATATAAAGGGACCTGGTCATGTATTTGTTGGTGAATTCTTTGGACCATCGTTTTACAAATCCTAGTGCAGAATTGGCTTTAACAATTATCTCATCCATATACAATGCTGCGCAAAATTAATCATCCAATTTTGTTTCTGAATTACTTTTTTACTAAACAAAAAAAATGATTTTGAGTGATGGAAATCGTTATTTGGACCTTTACAATTGTTTCTGCTACGTGGAAAAGATGATATCCGCCAATTGGCTGCCGCCAGTTATGATACACATTTGTGCCCATTTTATTGCATTTTCCATGACTTTCCTCAAGATTTCCCGTGATAACTGTTCGCATTCCTGTCGAATATTCTCGATTACGATTGTTGCCATAAACCCACGACTTCAAGTAGCCCCAAAGAAAGAAGTCTGGAATGGTTAAATCGGGCGATCATGCTGGCCATGCCAAATCGCGAAAACGGGAGACTACATGACCAGGGAACGGTTCCTTCACAATATCCATTGTGGCTCGTGCTGTGTGTGCGGTTGCACCGTCTTGCTGAAACCACATGTTCACCAAGCTAATCCTATTCCGGCAGTAAGAAGTCTTTTATCATGGCCCTGTAGCGTTCGCCAGTAACAGTGACCGTATTGCCGATGGTGTCCTCAAAAAAAATAGGGCCCAATCATTTCTCCTGGAGTGTATGTAATGGCTCTTTGTGCATCACACGCGGACTTTCAGTGCCCTAGAAACGAAGATTTTAACCGCAACCGCTTAAGTGGAAATGCGCCACGTCGCTCATGATGATTTTCGACACAAAATCGTCCTCTGCGTTGCTGAGATTGAGGATCACTTTACAGTAATTCACACGTGACTGACGGTCAGGAGGCATTAACTGATGCACTGTTTGCACTTTGTACGGGAACATGTGTAAGTCTTTCATAAAAATTCGCTGTAGGGCCCGTCTGGTGATGCCCAATAGTATGGCCCGTTGATGATGATGGTTGATGTTCATTCTCAGTAACATCGGCAGCCATAGCCGCGATATTCTCGGCCGAACGACCAGTCCGGTGTCGGCCACGCCCTGCATGTTAGAGTTGAGTAGCTAAGCGCCGGAATGTTTGCGCAGTTGGCGCGACACGATTAGGAAATCGACGTCGAAATTCACGCTGCGGTAACAACATGTATACGACTTTACGTTCACTGCAAGAATCTTAAGATCTTTTTTTCTTCATATCACAAGTATCAGACTAATGAGCTGCATACTCATTCAGTTGTTCCGTGGGATAACAGAAGGAGTATTTCCAAATCTAGATCCGCTTCTAGTAACTTTTCAGCAACCTTTTGCGTATTTTTTGTTGTTATCGTAGCATTACCCAATTCACTATGAATAACCGCTTTTCAATTTAACTCATGCCACTCGCCAAATTCCAAAATAAATTAACACATTGCCCTGCATACGACTTATAATTCGATTGTCTGCAATCGTAGTTAGAATAGCACTGAGAAGAACTCTTTCTCCTAACTCTGTTCCGTGACTCGGCTTCAAATGCGTATTCCGAAAGTGATGCTAGTTCTGAATTCATTATTCTGTTCGATAAGAAGCTGTCATTAGTCCTCTATTATGTGATGTTGTTTTTTATTGCTATCTCCCGGTCCGGATGGTATTCTACCGACTACGCTACAGGAAGCACCGGAGTTAGCAATCCAAAAAATTATGGAAATCCTTAGGGTACATACCAATAGCTTGGAGGGAAGTTAAGGTTGTAGAGGGAAAATTCGTCCTCTCGATGAAACTTGTGAAAATTGGTTTTGATTTATGTGAAAAGACCAAAACTTGGTCGAAGACACACGAATAAACTTAAACCTCCAATCACTTACGAAAGGCCAAGTCTTGGTCGAAACGTATGAGTGATTCCTTTTAATCGGAGCGTAAACTTATAAAAGCTGTTCTCTAAATAAAACACTAACAACGGTTTACGTGGATTTTTCACAATATAATAAAATTGTATTCTTCTATTAGAGTAATTTGGTACTTGAAGTGAGTGTGAATTATATGATGCGACACAAATAAAAGTTGAGAGTTGCCACATCATTATATTTTGTTTGGTACATAAATTTAAATGTTGTCACATCATTATTTTTTTATTTGGTACATAAATTTAAATGTTAATTAAAACTGAAATAATGTTAAATAATTCACAAAACAATTAATAATTTATTTATAACAAAATAATAAAATAATAGCTGTGCTACAATCTCCCCCTCTGGACATGAAGTCGTCTCGACGATTGTACAGGTCAGCGTCGGTTGGAAGGTCGTCCCCTCCTTCTTATGGGTCGTATTGGCTTATTTATTGTGGATGCGTCCTTCGCTCGGAATGGAGTTAGAGCAGACACATGATAGGTTCCAAGAGGTACATCTAACTTATCCGCTTCAGCAATTTGGAAAAGTGTTTCGCTGAATCGCCGTATAATGATATATGGACCATCTCGCCTAGGTGCAAATTTGGATGTTATTGTTTTGCCTGCGTTACTAAGAACGTGTGTTGTAATTAGGACTTCATCCCCGAGTTTATATTCTGGAGCCTTTTGGCGCCTTCGATTAGCGTACTGCACATGTTTGTTTTTGTTGTCATCTTCTAACTTGGATACTGTTTCCAAGATGTTGGGTAGTTCTCTTAGGACAGGAAGTATTGTAGAGTCGAAATTCGGATCATCAATGCTGCTACTGAGATCATGGGAGATATGTATTGGTGCTTGCAGCTCGCGTCCAAAAGTAATATAAGCTGCTGTTTGTCCAGTTGTAGAACAGACTGCAGAATTCATCGCGAAACGAATGGATGATAGGTGTTGTGACCATGTGTCATGTTGATTTTCAACGAGGATCGCCAACTGTGTTTTTAGGTCACGGTTCTTGCGTTCCACCATGTTGGGCTGTGGATGATATACCGGTGTAAGCATCTGATCTATTCCGAGACGTGTAGTTAAATACTGCATTATTGCAGCGATAAATTGTGGACCATTGTCGCTAATTACTCTTCTTGGGATTCCGTATCGTAGGAAGATTTCGTGTAACAAAACATTTGAACATTTTTCCGCTGTTGCTTCAGTAAGAGGGAAAAGTTCTACCCATCTGCTAGTTGTGTCTTCTACTACAAATATCCATTTGTTGCCATTGCTGACAGGTAATGGTCCAAAAAGGTCTATAGAGAGTGCCTCGAATCTTTGATTGCTTGCTGTGGTTTTGTAAAGTCCCATTGGTCGTAGATTACTTGGCTTATATCGCTGACACTTGTCACACTCTTTGACATATTTCTGAACCGTAGAGTACATCTTATCCCAATAGAATTTTGAACTTATCCTTGATAAGGTTTTGTCAACTCCGTAGTGTCCAGCAGTAGGGGAATCATGAAGGGCTTTCATGATTGTTTCTATTTCTTGGTCTGGAACTACTAGCGCTGCTTCTTCAGTATCTGTATACTTGTATAATACACCATGAGTCACAATGTATCCCTCATTGGCATATTTTTCACCTTCAGTACCATCGGTGCTCTCAAGTGCTTCTAAAATAATTTTAATTTTATCATCTTTTAGTTGTTCTTGACGAATTTCTTGGCTTCCACGGGTTGGAATCGCGACTTCTGTGTAGCATATGTCACAGGATTCAATTGGCGGGCGTGATAATGTATCGGCTACACTATTCGTTCTCCCTGAAATATACTTTATTTGAATATTGTATGGCTGAAGTTGTAACGCCCATCGTGCCAAGCGCCCAGTAGGTGACTTGATCATCATTAGCCACCTTAATGGCTGGTGGTCCGTTAAAAGGGTTAAGTCTGCGCCTTCAATATAGCCGCGAAATTTATTGGTCGCCCAGACGATCGCTAGTGCTTCTCTCTCTGTCGTCGAATAGTTCTGTTCTGCTGATGTCAATAAGCGACTAGCATATTCTATTGGGTGCTCGTCAGGGCCCTCCCCCTGGACTAAAACTGCTCCCAATGCATAACTGCTGGCGTCTGTCTTCAAAAGGTATGGCTTTGTTGAGTCGGCTTGACTTAGAATAGGTGCAGTCACCAAGAGATTCTTGAGTTTTTGAAATGACTCGTCTTCCAATGCACTCCACCTGAATACAGCTGATTTTTTTGTAAGACTGCTTATTGGTTTCGAAACTTTAGCGAAATCAGGTATAAAGCGTCTATACCATGAGCAGGTTTGTAGAAACGTGAGAACTTGCTTCACGTTTTTTGGCTGTTGCATATTAAGTATGGCTGACACTTTTTCAGGATCCGTTTTTATCCCATCTATCGTAATAATGTGTCCCAGAAACTTAACTTCTTCGCAACAGAAATTACATTTTCCTAGATTTACCCGCAAGCCGAACTGCTTAAGCCGGTTGAAAACTTTATCTAAATCATTAATATGCTCTATTAACGTTGATGAGCAAACAATTAGATCATCTAGGTAAGCCTGGACCACTGTGTCATCTAAACCAGATCGGACTTGGTCCATCAGGCGTTGAAATGTAGCGGGTGCGTTCCGTAATCCGAATGGCATCCTATTAAAACGAAAGGTACCAAACGGCGACGTGAAGGCTGTCTTATCCTTATCCGATGGGTTTACTCCGATTTGCCAATATCCAGCTTGAAGGTCAATCGTAGACATGTATGGCGTGGATTTGGCTGCATGGAGCAAGTCATCGATCCGAGGAAGAG
Organism: Volucella bombylans; assembly: GCA_949129095.1. Lineage (NCBI taxonomy): Eukaryota > Metazoa > Arthropoda > Insecta > Diptera > Syrphidae > Volucella > Volucella bombylans. The sequence goes on along the minus strand of OX422140.1, from coordinate 353,290,831 downwards.
GATACCTATCTGGTGTGGTGATGGCATTGATTTGTCTGTAATCAACACACACCCTGATGTCACCATTCTTTTTGGGAACCAACACTACAGGTGAGGCCCATGGTGAATCGCACGGTTCAATGATTTTCTGCAAAAGCATTTTCTGTAACTCAGCTTTAAGCTGTTCCTTCCTCACAGGTGATAGACGATATGGAGGGGAAGCTACTGGTTGATGAGATCCGGTTTCAATGGAATGAACTACACCACGAACAGTTATCTCGTCCTCCCATTTAAAAATATTGTCGTGCTTCTGTAATAAATCATCTAGGTGTCCCTCATCCTTCTTTATAATACTGGTCAAGTTTATGCCCAACTTATAGGGTGGCCCAAACAGTCTGTCATTTAGCCGGTCTTCCTCTTCATTAGAGAAATCGAGGAATACGTTTCGTATCCGATTGTTACCTGGTTGTCCTTGGTCGTAGACATGTAGTGGTAAGGAATCCTCAAATACTTCGTATATTTCTTCTGCAGAATATTTCTTCATAGGTGGCAATGGCATGGGTTTTTTATACCTTGGTGCGTTATCAATCAGCTTATTTATTTTTTGTACTATCGCCGGATCGTAAATTGGAGAGACTGGGCTGATTTCACCGTATGCAAAATTCGGTGTTGTTGCAATTTCTGTATATTTAAAGAAAGGAACACTAAATTCGGGTTGATCGGCAAAATACCATATGTTCTTGGCTGGGTTGATTATAATACCAGAGCTTTCTAACTAATCGATTCCCAATAACGTGATATTGTCATTGGCTTCTGACAACACACTAATGCTTATTTTGGTTTGTCGGCGGCCTATTTTCATATAAGTGGTTGTCGTCAAGATATCTTGGGTTCTGAGAATACCATCTGCCAGTCTAATTTCCGCTTTCATTTTCCGAAAGTCGTGATTTTCCTTTCTTAGCTGGGCACTCAGCCTGTTGCTGGCAATACTCGTTTTGGCTGCCGTATCTAAGTAAGCAACATGTTTAATACCGCCAAATTCTACTACCACTGCTGGTATGTTACCTCCCTCGCTAATTCTCAAGTCTATGGCATTAATGCTGGCTCCACTTCCAGAGCTGATGCCTTTAGAGCATTTTGGACAATTTCTTTTTATATAGCCTATGGTTCCACATCCAAAGCAAACTAGCGGATTTTCCGGACCTCTATTATTAGGCCCTAGTGGTCGTTGCTGCTTGGACTGCTCGCTGCTATTAAATTTACGGCAATTTTCTTTCATATGTCCTACAAAATGACAGAAGCTACATCTTATAACTTCCTTCTTCGCTACTGGGTGGAGTCTTTCGTATTCTCTTGCGAGGGCTATGAGTTGGGTAAATGTTTTAAACTCGCCCCTCCTAACACCCTTCTTGATATTATCATGTAGCAGGCTGTATATAATGTCTATACAGTGTACCTCTGGTATGGGTGGCTGGGGAATTTCGGCCAATAATGCTCTTTTTGCACTGATAAATTGGTCCGTTGATTCACCCAGTTTTTTTTTTTTTTCAAACAATAGCTCAAATATAATGTACACTGGTCGTCGTGGAGCGTATTGGTCTCTCATCATTTCGATGGCATTTGACCAAGTAGTCATTTCCGTATGGATGCCTTTCCACCATGTCGCTGCTTCATTCTTTAGAAGCAAGGGAAGCTCTATCAATGCATCTTCATCGGTGATGCGGCGAACCCTTTTAAAAATTTCAACGTTCGTTATAAAATTTTCGAAACGTTGGGCGTCAAATTCGCCATTAAACCGCTCCGTGCAATCGCACAACGTCTCTTTAAACCGCTGGGTTCCTTCGGGAATACGGTGTTCCATGTCCGTTGTATTTGCTTGTTCGTTGGTCGTCATCCTGCTGGTAGTACCTGTTCTTGTATTTGCCGCTGGACCGTCAAACATTCCCTCCAGTCTTCTTGATCTACCCCCCGAGCCTTGCCTGTCAGAGGTCTTACTGCTGCTTAGTAGGTCTTCTTGCTCTTCCACGTACGTTCCAACAGAGCCTTGCCTATCAGAGGTCTTACTGCTGCTGCTGGTGCTATCTCCTGTGCTGAGCCTTGCCTAAACGCCAAAACGGAATATCCGTTTACCCGCGACCGCGACTCACGTTATCGGTTTCACTGACTCGCGTTATCGGTTTCACTGACTTGCGTGAATTGCCGATAAATCCGTGGGGAACTCGAGCCTCACGTTGGGCGTCAATTGTAGAGGGAAAATTCGTCCTCTCGATGAAACTTGTGAAAATTGGTTTTGATTTATGTGAAAAGACCAAAACTTGGTCGAAGACACACAAATAAACTTAAACCTCCAATCACTTACGAAAGGCCAAGTCTTTGTCGAAACGTATGAGTGATTCCTTTTAATCGGAGCGTAAACTTGTAAAAGCTGTTCTCTAAATAAAACACTAACAACGGTTTACGTGGATTTTTCACAATATAATAAAATTTTATTCTTCTATTAGAGTAATTTGGTACTTGAAGTGAGTGTGAATTATATGATGCGACACAAATAAAAGTTGAGAGTTGCCACATCATTATATTTTGTTTGGTACATAAATTTAAATGTTGTCACATCATTATTTTTTTATTTGGTACATAAATTTAAATGTTAATTAAAACTGAAATAATGTAAAATAATTCACAAAACAATTAATAATTTATTTATAACAAAATAATAAAATAATAGCTGTGCTACAAGGTGGTTTTTATACCCAAAGCTGGAAAACAGGGACGGATCACAGCAAAAGATTTCAGACCAATAACTCTGTCATCATTTATGCTTAAAACCCCAGAGCGATTATTGAAGATTCATATTAGTAAACCGCCCTGCACGATGTGGTGGGGAAAATAGAGAAGAGCCTACACCAGCGTTTCCCAAATGGTGTTCCGCGTAACCCTGGGGTTCCCTGGCAGGGTCAAGGGGTTCCATATGAAAAATATAATTACGCCGTCACGCCAACATCACACAACGAATATATAGGCTCAGAGTTTTGCACTAAACTTGTTATTGCCTGTCTACTAGGTGAGAATTACGACCGATAATTGGAGTTAACGCTCTTAAAGTTGCAGTCACCGACTCCGAATTTCGATAGAAAATTGTTATAATTTGCAGACGTTGTTTGTTCGTGTACTTTACCATGATGAAAATGCTGAGTTTACTGAATAAATTGACAGTGACAGTTTGATGATTAGTGAAAGAGTGCGTTCACAAATTAAATTCAAAGTTGTCAAGTCCCTATTGAAAAAGAAGGGGACCGAGATGGATGCCTTCTGGAACTCTAATGGAGCCGAGAGGTTTAACCTAAAACAAATACTGTAACACGAACAAAGTCCGCAACTGTTTCTTTACAGTTACTTAAAATAATAATGGAAAGCAAAACTGTCCCATCTGCTCGTGTTATTTCATAAATGCGTCATGAAAGATCCGCATCATATGGTACGAGTATGTCAAGTGCACCAATAATTAAATTTAGTTGTCTTGCTCGGTCGGTTGGCAACCGGAATAATTTAAAACAGTTAAATAAATGTTGTTATGTTGTTATCAACTTTATTTTAATCGTTCTATAAAACAAGATGGATTCCTGTTGGGAAAAATAAACTTAAAAGGCGGAACACATCCGATTTCAATGAACGTTTATTAACAACTAACTTCATTTGTATTACATATTTTAAATAGGTATATAAGTGAATTTACATAACTTGGATGGTACAGAGTTGCCAGGTATAAATTTGAATATCCAACACTACCCCTCATAATCAGTACCTACTAAATCTTAGAAAACATCTAATTTTTATTCAATAATCCAAGTTGAGTTACTAAATTAACATGTTTCGATTTTGTTAATATTTTTGTCAATACATCAGCAATCATATCATTAGTTGGAACATATTTTAATGAAATAAGTGATTTATTATAAATTTCCCTGATATAATGAAATTTGGCATCTATATGTTTTGATCTTGAATGGAAAACTGGATTTTTAACTAACTGCTGTGAGCTAATATTGTCGACATATATCGGTGTTGGTCCTTGCTGCATGCATTCAAAACCGACTTCTTCAATCAAACGTCTTAAGTATAACGCTTCTTTTGCTGCTGCAACCAATGCCATGTATTCTGCTTCAGTGCTACTGAACGCTACTGTCGGCTGTTTACGAGACTCCCATGAAATAGCTGCACCGGCAAGAAAGAATATATACCCAGTGTATGACTTCCTGGTAATAGTGCAGTTAGCCCAGTCTGCATCAGCAAAGCCTTTAAGTATCCCACCAGTTTTCCTAAAACAGAGTTTTAAATTAATTGTGCTATTAAGATACCTTAATAAATGTTTGACAGCAGCTAAATGTTCTTGTTGATGTTCTTTATTGAATTGTGCCAATTTGCTCACAGCATGCTGTATATCTGGCCTGGTTGAAACTGCTAAATAAATTAAACAACCTATTAATGATTGGTACTGCTTAACATCCACTTTCTTGCTGCTTGAATTTTTAGAACACTTATTCCAGTTTACTCCAGGATCTAGTGGTGTACTGCGTGCCCTTGTGGATAGCATATTGTGCTGTGAAAGTAGATTCTGTATATATTGCTTTTGTGAAAGCATAATACCCTCTGGAGATCGCGCTATTCCTATTCCTAAGAAGAAATCAGTCGGGCCTTTATCCACAATGTCAAAAGCCAGACCAATTGGATGTTTAATTTTAAGTATGTCCGCTTTTTCAGTGCACGTTGTAATAATATCGTCGACATAAACTGTTTCTTGTGTAAACGCAAGTATCTATGTTGCTTCGCCTAAAACCAAGCCTTTTCAATGCGGAATCTAACTTACTGTTCCATTCGCGACCTGCCTGTTTCAGACCATATAGAGCCCTTTTCAACTTACAAACCTTATTGTTGTTATGTGGATCCTTAAAGTGTTCAGGTTGCTGCATAAATATATCTTCTTTTATTTCCCCATTCAAATATGCAGATGAAACATCTGATTAATCGGATGGTTGAATAGCGTACCACAGGTGAAAAGGTTTCAGTATAATCAATCCCGAACTGTTGGCTGCATCCTTTTGCGACGAGCCTAGCCTTGTAGCGAATTGGATTGCCGTTTTTGTCATGTTTGATGTTAAACATCCATTTACATTTGATTGAACGGCGATTTGCGGGTAATTCTACCAACTCCCAGGTATTGTTAGATATCAGCGAATCGTATTCATCCTTCATCGCTTGCGTCCACTTGTCAGCGTCTTCTCGGCTCAAAGCTTCTTCCACTGAACGTGGATTCTCACACAACTTCAAGTCAGAATTCAAAAAATAGTTATATTTTATTGGCTTCGTTCGTGGCCTCAATGTTCTCACTTCATACTCTTGCGCACAAGCAAAATCGTCTGAAGCTGCTTGTTGATCATTTAAGACCGCATGAATGTCTTCCGGTGGTTTTTGGTCATTTGATTTTGCATTTCCATCACCAATCGGAACCGCTTGACCCTCATCCTCAATAACCGCTAGCTCTTCTTTCTCCCCAAAGTCAGATAAAAAGGATTCTTCACTACTTTCGGATGTGTAGCCTACAAACTTCTTCTCATTTTCTAAATTTTTAGATGGATTGTCTTGGCATTGTTTGCTACCGCTAAGATCTATTAGACTAATATTATTCTCACTATTCAAGCCCAAAATATTTGGGTTTTCCATAAATCGAATATACCAGCATTTGTAAATTTTCGATATGCTTTCGGTTCTTTTGCATAGCCAACCATATTGCACTCAACACCTCTTGCTTGAAATTTTGCCTTACCCGGGCGCTTATCTAGCATAAACGCTTTGCATCCAAAAATTCTAAAATGTCCTACATAAGGTTTTCTACCATGCCAAACTTCGTAAGGAGTCTTATTTCTCAGGAGTTTTGTTGGCGACCGATTGCGTAAGTAAACAGCCGTATTAACAGCATCACCCCATAGAGAATTCGGAAGCTCACTGTTTAGAAGTAAACACCTTGCCATTTCTACAATGGTTCGGTTAGCTCGTTCAGAAACCCCATTTTGCTGCGGAGTGTATTCTACTGATAATTGACGTTTGATTCCATTGCTGGCAAGAAATTTTGAAAAATCTGAGCTCATATACTCGCTCCCATTATCACTACGTAAAGCCTTAATTTTACAAGAAGTCTCGAGCTCAACTTCTGCTTTAAATATTTGAAAAGCATTAAGAATATCTGACTTTGACTTAAGAAAATATACGAATATCTTACGACTAAAATCGTCTATGAACAATGCGAAATATTTTGACCCACCGATTGAAGTGGTTCGCATGGGGCCACAAATGTCGGTATGGATAATTTCCAGAAGTTGCGTACTGCTCACTGTAGTACTTTTGGGGATAGCTGACCTACATAACTTCCCTCTGCAGCATACATCGCATTCAACTGATTTAAAATTATTTTCAAACTGCATGCCCCTTACCATGTTTAATTTAAGCAAATCATGCAAACTTTTAATATTTAAATGGCCAAAACGTGCATGCCATAACAATAAATCACTGTCATTTTTCTTTGACTTATTCATGCTTAATAATTTTTCGCTATTATAATTAAACAAATATAAATCACCAAGTTTGTGTGCATGCAAAACGATCTTATTGAATTTATCACAAATGTACGCACCACTCTCTTTGAATTGAACACGATGTTTATTTTTGACAGCTTTGCTTATTGAGATAAAATTTGATTTGAGTTCTGGAACAAATAAAACGTCCTTGAGTTCGATCTTCCTATAACTGGTCACTATTGAAACTGTTCCGATGCCTTTGGATTCAATGTAATAATTTGCCGCTAACTCTATTTTTTCTGCATGCTAGTTTTTAGTGTTAAATGCATTTTATTTTCTTAATCATTAACTCTTACATACTAACAAAAAATGCTTAAAATTACTTAACAATCTTATACTAACTTACTGGCCCCACACAGGCGCTCTAAGCTACTCTAAATTCTTATAACTATGTCTTTCGACTTTATTTACATTTTATTTATAAAAATTTATTTTGTATACTTAAAGCTAAGAAACAACAATTTGTAAACAAAAAACTTAGCATATGGACATTTTATTTTTTTTATAAAAAAACTTAATATCTAACTTAAAATTAACCTTAGCCTACCTAACCTACATACAAAATACACACATACAAACACATAGACATTATACACAATTATATACATATATTGGTATATACAAAGGTATACACCAATACATGCATATATTTCTTAAGTGCTAACCTAAACCTATGTAAGCTGGCCATCGCTATTCACCGAGCAAATAGATTGGTCAGCTCTGCCTCATTAGTGAGGCTGGTCCATAATTCACGGAAACGACGACGGATCATCTTCTCCATCATTCAAACACCAGAAATGCTGGTGCTGCCGAACGACATCCCTCTTATCGCGATTCCCCACCGCCCTACTGAACCTGAGGCGATCCACACTGCCGTGTGCGACGTCTCTGTTGTAGTTGAGTCGCCTGTCCCCAGCTGTCCGAGCGACATGGAAGATTAACGGCACCGCTGATCTATCCTGGATCAACCCTATCTGATCCATGTAGAGGAATGCTTCCGGTGGAACGAAGCCTTCAGAGCGCACACTCTCGTGGTAAAGGTAATTGGGGTAGTAAGCCCCAGATATCAGGTTATTCGTCGAGGTCATTGCTCTTGCAATGTGCCTTCGAGTCAGCTTAATTACGAAGTTGTCCACTCGTATTAGGTTCGCCCTGTTGTAAAGGACCTCATTAGGATAAAATTTCTTGTACTCCGAATCTGGTGTTCTGTACAAGCGAAGACAAGCCCTAAGACAAGCCCTCTCAAACACCCGTATCTTTTCCATTAAGCTTGCTCTCACGTTGAACCACACGGGACAACCAAATACCAGCATGGGCCTAATAAGGGCCATGTAGCAGATTACCTTTACCTTCGCATCGAGTTGGCTGCTATAAAACAGTCTCTTTGTAAGCGCAAAAGCACCTTTGGCTCTGGCCAGAGCAGCATCTACACTTTTGCCAAAATACAGAAACTGATCTAGCCAGATTCCAAGGTATCTGACTACATTTCGACAGGCAAGAGGCTGTCCGTGCTGTCCAATGATTGAGAACTTTCGCCAATTTTTTCTGGTATCCCTAGAGGCTCCAGACAACGGCGTCCTAAAGAGAATGGTTTCCGACTTCTGAAAGTTGATTTTCAACTTCCAGTCATCGCAAAATCGTCTTATCTTATCGAAGTCACGCTGCAAGAGAGTATTAATGACCTCGATTTTTGGACCTGTTCTGTACGCTACCACATCGTCTGCGTACGCAATAGTATGGGAAAGTGAACCTATCAAGTCGCTTGTATAAATGTTAAATAGGATCGGCGAATTGACCGCGCCTTGCTGAAGACCATTTTTAATTTGAAATATTCCAACAGAAGTCACATCGCCATTTTTCACGATGAACTGCCTGTTGGTTAGCATATTATAGAGAATGTACAAGAGTGGTTTACTGATCCCCAGCCTAGTCAGCTTATAGAAAAGACCCTCTAACCATACGGTGTCGAAGGCCTTCTCCAAGTCAACAAGGCAGGCACCAGTGCACTGTTTCTTGCTTTTGTTCCATTGGATATCAGAAACCAGTTTAGACGCGGCATGTGAGATATCATGTCCCGCCTTAAAACCGAATTGATTATCCGGAACTATATGTTTGTCCTCAACCCACCTAGACAGAGCTCTATTGATTACTTTCTCAAAAACCTTACTGATATTCGGAAGGAGACTTATCGACCGGAGATTCGCCGGATTGGATATATCCTTTCCCTTTTTGGGGATAGGTTGAACCACCGCCGTTTTCCAATGCGCTGGATAATGTGCATTATTCATTGCATTATTAAACAGGGTGGTGTAAATGTCTACCGCTTCTAGAGGAAGATGTCGAAGCACGATGTTCGGAATACCATCGGTCCCCACTGATTTCTTAACTCTGATTGTGTCGAAGATCTCATGGAGTCCTTCCTTCGAAATGAACGGGGGTAAGTCACCCTCTCTGGCAATGACATTATTTGCCATATTTTCGTCGCTAAACCGGGTGAAACCAGAGCCGTTGGATCGCCAATTCTCTATTTCATTTCGAATGTAGCAGTTGTGCACCAAGACGCGATTGTCCAGGTCATAATTAGGGCCAGTGATATCAATGGCCTTGTATACTTCCTGGAAAGTCGCCCCTATGGCCTCAACCTTCTCCTGTGGATCCTCGATCACAAAAAAGTCGTCATCATCAGCGGCCTCATTTGGATCAATGCCTGCTATTGTCAGTAACCGTTCGTTGTCTGTTGTCCGGGCTATTTTAAGACACTGAAGGTCGTTTTGATTTTTTCTCCGAAATAGTTTATTTATTTGCGGAAACATATTCGGGTTGTTGGTGTTTATCTTGTTGTTCCAATACAAACTTACAGAAATTCTGTAATTCTCTTCTATTAGCGTTTGAATATTTTTAATCGACGACTACAGTGTCCTAATCTCCGGGTCTTGCCGGTCAGTTAACTGTCTGTACAAGTTTTTAAGTCTTGTGAGAAGTCTACTTTTCTGTCGGTGCAGTGCGTCAATAGTAGGATTGCGGAACAGGCCTTCGTTAGTCGTACGTCGATACCGCGGTATTGTAGTGTCCATAGTTTGTTTAGTTGTCTCGTCCATTTGTTTTAGGTAATTGTCGATCTCCTCGTTTGACAAATTCCTATTAGACGGTGGGTTGAGCGTGTTCGAGGAGAGCGCTCTTGTCAAATTTGCGGTGAAGCGTGTCCATCGAGTGTTACTGTAGTTGTAAGAATATCTTTGGACAAACTTCTCCAATTCCGCAATTTCGTTGGGAACTGTAATTTCGGTGCTGAAACCGCAATGGTCACTGTCATACACGAATGTGCGCAGACAGTTTAGCGTTTGTAAATTCGTACCTGTCAGTCGTATGCGTTCGTCGTACAGAAGTAGATACAAATAAGACCCTCCTCTGGGAATCGACGGATTATCCGTCGCTTTAAAACCGACTCTGTACATGACATCGTGCTGACCCCACCAATCGAGTAGTAGGTTCCCTCTAGTATTTGGCAAATTATTTCCCCAATCTCTGTGTCTAGCGTTGAAATCCCCGCCGATTATTAAATAATTCTCCCCCGATTCCAGCCTCAGAAGTCGAAAAAGCGTGTCGAGCTCTGTAATGAATAGGGTGGATTGTGAAGCCTCAGGTGCATAAACGGAGGCCAAGTACAGCCGCTTTCCACTGCGGAGCGGGATGTAAACGACGACTGCCTCCAACACCCGGAACCTGCGCAACACGCCCTTGTGAAATTTTATACCTTCTTTAATGAATATCGCGACACCGCCTCCACGTTTGGATCTGGGCCGGTTTCTTCTTCTAACGATATAATTATTGTACTCCAGTTTGTGCTTATCGGTTAGCTTGGTTTCGCTAGCGAAAAGCACATCAGGAGTTTGGTCTTGTAGCAATTTAAACATCGCGGCTCTTCGTTCGATCCTAATCAGTGAATTAACATTCAAAGTTTGCTCCACCATGCGCGTACCCATTACGACATGTGTTGCGTTAGGCCCGGCAGCAGCGCGTAGATCTGGTCCACCCGCTTGGCCTGTTCTTGAACCTGCTTTTGTAGCTGAGCCGTCTGTCCTTGGATTGCGAGCAAGATGGCCAGCATGTTAGGTGCAGCTTCCATTGTTCTCGGCATTGGCGCCGGAGAAGCAACAGTCGCTTATTGTACCGTAGCCCCCCTACCTGACGCCATTTGGGCGTAGGAAATTTGAGACGTGACGGCTGGTGTTTGAAACTTAACAGGTGAGCGTTTGACCTCCACCCGCTGCTGCCGAGCCAGTTTTGCTTTTTTAATATCAGCGAACTTAGGACAACCCCGATAGTTTGCGGTGTGTCCCACGTTCCCACATAATACGCACGAGAGCTGCGTCCTATCGGATGCTCCGTCCCTACCCAGAGCACACTCCTCGGAGCTGTCGGAGCTGTGGTTCTTTGCGCACTTCACTCATCGAGGCTGCATTTGGCAGTTCGACGCGGCGTGCCCGAACCTTTGGCAGCGAACGCATTGTATAATGCCTTCGCTCCTTTTTAGTTTTTCCCAGTGAACCACCTGGTAGTCTAGGACATTGATACTCCTTAGACTATCCAGACGGCTTTCGGGACTGAGCTGCACCAGGAAGAACGGCAGACTCCGTTTCTCCCGCCTGGCTCTAGCTGTGGTAAACGGCTTTACCCCCACAAACTTGAGTCCTTCGCACTCCTTCTCTTTGAGCAGTGCCAAGATCAGGATCAGAAGACGGTTCCAACCCCTTTAGCAGCATCGATTGCCGCTTTTCACATTTTGGTGTAAGTGAGTAGTGCTCCGTCGTCGTTTCCTTTAGGAGCTCTTTCACTTTCGCGTAGCCCTCCACTGTATTACAGTGGATGGCATGGCGATCGTTCCCCAATCTCATAATTTTAAAATTATTACCAATTACCAACTTACACAGGTCCTTGGTTGCATTTACCTCCAATTTGTAGGTGTTGATAGGAGGCACCTTCTCCTTCTTCTTCTTCTGCTGCTGCTGTTGTTGTTGTTGTTGTTGTTGTTGTTGTTTATGTTGTTGTTGTTTTTGTTGTTGTTGCTGCTGCTACTGCTGCTGTTTTTGTGGCTGCTGTTGTTTTTGTTGATGCCGTTGTTGTGGCTGCTCTTGTTGTTGTTGCTGGTGTTTTTTCCGCTTTTGTTGGTGTTGTTGTTGGCTCTGCTTTGGAGCAAGTAGCGTCTGCTGTTGTTGCTGGGATAATTCTTCCTCTTCTCTCTTCCTTCTGACCATTTGCCTTTCTTTGATGGCCAGTATCCTTTCTTGTAGCATTTTGATGCTGGTACTTATGGCCATCATCTCTTCCTCTTCATCTTCTGATTCGCTCGGTGCCAATGATGCGAAGCTGTTCCCTTCCCTCGCTCCTCCAAACAGTTTTACTGAGGAAGTTGGTTGGGAGGGACGTTGCACTAAGTTGGAAGTTGGCCTTAGCTTCCTTCTTCTCTTAGCTGTTGGTGTTTGGCTTGAACTGTTTGAAGCCTCACCTGATAATTCAGCAGGTCCCGCTATTGGCATAGCGGACCGCTCTCCACAATCCATCAAGTGCTGCTTTGAACAACACTTAATAACACTTTAAATGATTTTTATTATATTTTCTTATTTTGAATAAAAAAAAAAAAAAAAAAAAAGTGTCTGCACGACCCGGAGTCGAACCCACAACCATTGCTGTCTTAAGCGAACACACTATCACTGAGCTAATTGGAGCCTAAATCCAATTCGTCAAATGTCTGAATTAAGGGAATCACTTCTCATTTTCTAGTCGAACACGTTTAAACTCCTCGGAGGTCTATGAACGACTCATTTTTTCTGCATGCGCTTCTATTGAAGTGAACAATCTCTCATCACAACACATGTGAGAGGTTGAACCGCTGTCCAAAATCCACTTGTTCCTACCCCCATCTTTGAAGAACTCACCATATTAAGCATGCCAAACGATGACGTATCTATTTTGTTACGGGAGATTTTTGATTCTTTGCACGTATTTGCGTATTGTCCTCTTTTGTTTCAGTTGTGCAGGTTTTGTGCTTCTGACACCTTGGTTACGAACGAAAAATGCTGACCCACTTGATTCTAGCGAACTGTCCTCTCTTCGTTTCCCTTCTTCTAAAAGCTTCGTCTTTAATATGCTGGTTGTTGGAAGCGTATCTCGGGACTCGATGGCAATGACGAAATTTTCAAAACTTTTCGGGAAGCTAGAGAGTAATATGATGGCGAGCAACTCGTCTTGCAAAATGATTTCGATTTCACACAATTTTTCGGCGATATGAAAAAATTCCATTAAATGATTTGAGATCGAACAAGTTTCATCATATTTTAATCCCAATAAATTTTTGAAAAGTGTTACCTTTCTAGCTAGTCCACTTGGCTGATGTACTCGTATATCCATTAATTTCTTCCAAGCTTCTTGGGCAGTGGAACAGTTCTTGATGTGATTCAGTTGAGATGATTTTACACTAAGTAAAATCATAGCGAGGGCCTTTTCATCCCTTGAATTCCATTTTGCAATTTCCTCTGCATTCGAGTTGTCAGCAACCAGACTCGGCTTGATGGAACTACCAGAAACAAATGTCCAAAGGTGATTGCGTATGAGAACGGACCTCATTTGCACTTTTCAGCCATCGTAGTTATCGTCACTTAATTTTTCAATTTGATGGAAAGAGTTAGAATTCATTTTATTGTATTTATTTATTAATTTTTTTTTTTTGCGTTTAAGACTTAAAATTAAACTGGGCCCATAACCTTTGTTGGGAAAAAAAAACTTAAAAGGCGGAACACATCCGATTTCAATGAACGTTTATTAACAACTAACTTCATTTGTATTACATAGTTTAAATAGGTATATAAGTGAATTTACATAACTTGGATGGTACAGAGTTGCCAGGTATAAATTTCAATATCCAACAATTCCGAAGTTGTTTTGTATCTCGTGTTATGTTACACTTATCGAATGGTTAAATGGGAAAGAGAAGCCGATGCTGATTGCTAGTCCAATGATTTGGCATGCATAAGTGAATCATTTTTATGACTGTTATATTTGTTTAATTAAAGTCAAAGGGTTTCCAAAAAAAATTAAAAACAAAATGGAATACCCTAAAGTAGCTTCTGTGTCCATGCCAATACCTCATAGTGAAGAATTTTGAATGCCCACGCAAAGAACACAAGAACCCTGTGCAAAGTGACGAGGATGACCATGAAAAGAAGGAAATAAACGAATATGTACTTCTTAGAAGTTCATTGAAAGAACCACACACATGATTCAGGAGCAAGAGTTAAATGATTTGTTTCGTGACTTAAATTTGACTTATCAGACAGGCTGAAATGGTCGGTTGTTTGCCAAGGAAAAAGAACAAACATTTTGCTACTTAATAAAGTATAGAGACTCAACTTGGAAAGTTTGTGCTGACTTAAAAGTGATAGCCTTGGTACTAGGATTACAGGGTGGCTTCACAAAGTATTGCTGCTTTTTGTGTATGTGGGACAGTCGAGCTACAGAAAAACACTACTTAGTTAAAGATTGGCTGATGAGATCGGAATTTGTTGTTGGACAATCAAATGTCAAATATTCACCTCTAATTGAGCCACAAAATGTTCTTCTTCCACCTAAATCTGGATTTAATGAAGAATTTCGTAAAAGCTATGGACGAAACTGCTGAAGGCTTTTTACAGTTAAAATCTGTATTCCCTAAATTAAGTGATGCCAAACTTAAAAATGGTATATTTGTTGGAACGCAATTACGAAAACTTATGAACGCTGTGCATTTTGACATTAAACGAAATACAAAGGAACTAGCAGCTATGACATCATTTAAAGCTGTAATAAAACGCGTTTTTAGGAAATCATCGAGCCGACAATTCTGAAATGTCAGTCGCAAAGTTGGTAAAAAACTTATAAGGATTTAGGTTGTAGAATGTCATTGAAAATACATTTCATCTTTTGCATCCACATTTTGATCTGTTTCCAAAAATAACTTGAAGCGATGAGTGACGAAGAAGGAGAATGCTTTCACCAGGACATACAGAAGATCGAAGAACGTTATCGAGGTCGGTGGGATGCAGCCATGTTAGGGGATTACTGCTGATCTTTAATGCGAGAATATTCAACAAGTCACAAACGTCAGCCAGATCAGCCAGACCATGTGCCATGTGCCGAACGCAACAAGTAATAATCGGACGGCGTAGTATCTGGGGAATGTGGCGGGTAGGGTAGGACTTCGCATTTGAGCATTTCCAGGTAAGTTTTAACGGGATTAGCAACCTGAGGTCGAGCGTTGTCATGCTGTAGAATCACTTTTCGTTCCTCCGCTCGTACTGTGGCCATTTCTCGCATCAATTGAAGTCGATAACATTCCCCAGTGATGGCTTCGTTGGGTTTCAACAGTTCATAATAAAAAAACACCCACCTGGTCCCACCAAATACACAGCATAATCTTCGCAGCGTGAATATTCGGCTGAGCCGACAACGTAAAAGCATGACCGGGCAGTCCCTATGACTTTCTTCTCTTTGAGTTGCTGTAATGAATCCATTTTTCATCATCCGTCACGATACGATGAAGAAAACCCTTCCTTTTTTGCCTCTGGAACAGTTGTTCACGCCGAAGTTCCTTGTTTTTGAATCATTCCCAACGCATGCAATCGCTTTGAAATGTTTTGGCGAGTAACTCCTAATGCGGAAGCAAGCTCTTCTTGCGTTTGGCACGGATCCTCATCGAGCAATGCCTCTAATTCCGCGTCTTCGAAGGATTTTAGCCTTCCTTCATGCGGACGGTCGTCAACATCGAAATCACTGTCTTTGAAGCAACGAAACCAATCACACCACGTTGTTTCACTTAGAGCAGCATCTCCGTAAACTTTTTGGAGCTTTCGATGCGCTTCAGCCGCCGTTTTCTTCGAATGAAAGAAGTAAATCAACACTTCCCGCAAATGACGATTGTTTGACACAAAATCAGACATCTCAAATGTGTCAAAACGGTTGTTTACCATATGTCTAAGCTTGGTTCATGACGTTTTGGATATGTCAAAATCGTCCAGCACTTGACTGAGAACTTCGTTGCGCACCTAATATTTTTGCCAAAATGTATTGAACAAGTTTGGAAGAAGTGAAGTGATTGAGTAAGACCTTCAAGTTAGATACTTTCACCCGCGAACGTCTCCGCTAAAAAAATTACCGTGGCAAGATACCACTACCGCATCTGCTATAGTTTTCAGAGCATTCCCTGAAGAATGCCTGTATTCCTCTTCCAGCTCTTTTCCACTCACTGTTTTATTCACCTACTAATTTTGTGCTTGAGCGGTGAAGTCGGCAAAATTTCTCTTTTTCCTATTTACGGTGGGTTGGCAGAGACTTGAACCTAATCCTCTTGTGTAGTAGGTAAGGAACTTAACTACTTCCCTTGCATGAATGGTGGATGTAATACAATCACATCAGCCATCTTTGACGATTCGACGAAGAATAACCTTAGGCAACCGCTGCTGCTTCGGTTTGTCCAAACAACTAGGGTCCAAACTCCTAAATCGAAGGCCCAAAATCATGCTCTACAAATCTTTAATCTTGCCAGTCTTGCTTTATGGAGCTGAATGCTGAACGATAAGCAAGACAGCTTTGCAAGAAAAATTCTATGTCGAATATTTGGTGCTGTCTGCGAGGAGGGTGAATGGAGGAGAAGATATAACCGCGAACACTAAGAGCTGTATAAAGATGTGGATGTAGTACGGAAGGCAAAAATTCGCCGACTGCACTGGTTTGGCCACATCGAGCGAATGAGCGAGAATGCTCCAGCTAAGAGAATCTTCGAATCCGAGCCACCTGGTTCACGAATAAAAGGAAGACCTAACCTCCGTGTTGGCGATAATACTCTTTTGTGTGCTGCGCAATATAAATATTTCGTATGCAAACTACACCAGTGCTTGGAAAATCATTTGTGATCGCTACCAGAATCCACGTTCTTTAATCACTTCTTATCTGCAGATGCTCACTTCGATTCCGGTAATGAAAGCTGCATCTGTAAGTGAATTACAACGGCTTTTCGACAGCACAAATGAAGCAATTAAAGCTTTGGATGATCTCCAACGGCCAGTGAATCATTGGGATGACTCACTTCCCACGTACAACGACTTAGCCAACTTCCTGCAAAATCGCATCCACACTTTGGAAGCAATTTCGTCGTCAGCAAACAAAACGGCGTCGACGACAAAATCCATTGTCGCCAAGGTTCATCATATTTTTTCTTCATCAAGTTTGTGCCCGCTATTCTTCGGAAAACACCTTTGCTCTTCGTTTCGAAAGCAAAAAGTAATACAACGTCCGCAGGAAAGGTCTTTGTTTCAACTGCCCGCATAATCAACATAAGACAGTCGAATGCCAGTCATCGAGTCGATGCAAAAAATGTCAGGCCAACCATCATACTATGCTCCATGAGGATACCCCAGTAATGTATGCAGTTGAAACAACACCGTTACATCCCATGTGCGAAACTTCTCTACACACAAACGGAACGTTCTCTTGGCTACAGCTAATGGAACATTAAGATCCCCGACAGAAACGTCGATGAAAATTCGAATCCTATCGGTCGAGAGAAGGTTACCACTGCTCAGAGTGGAGTAAAATTCATACTTCAATCAGTGACCTATCTGAACTTCCAGATTCAAGAAGAACCTATAGTTCTCCCAAAACTTATTCAGTCTACCACATCTACGAGGGTTACAATTGGCGGACTCTAATCTCGACACCGATTTGCGAATCGCCTTCATCATAGGAGCAGACTACTTTGCAAGTATTTTGAAAGTTGGTCTACGGCAAGGAATGCCAACTGCACAGGAAATTTACTTCGGTTGAATTCTTTCTGGAACAACGCTATTGGCTGCAAAATTAAGGCAAACATGTTTTTCACATCAGGTGGCACCCGCGAATGCTTCGGAAAAGCCCTCTACAGAACAGCTGATCCGTAAATTTTGGGTGAGAGAGGAAGTTCCAACTGCTGAGACAAATTTATCTGAGTAAGACGCTTCTACTGAAGAATACTATACTCAAACCACTACAAGATGTCCGGAAGGAAGGTTTACAGTATGTCTTCCCATTCGAAATTCTGTTTGCAACTGCCTTCTTTCTATGGAAATGGGTTTCCAAAAGAATCAAGCACTAAGAGAGAAGTACTTGGAGTTCATGGAGGAATACTCGAGTCTTCAGCACATTGAACCAGTAGACGTCTCCGGAGGGTCAGACGAGAACAATCAGAATTTTTATCTACCTCATCATGGAGTCTTGACGAAGGAGAATATTAGCACAAAATTAAGAGTTGTCTTTAATGGCTTCAAGAAAGACTACAGAAAACAGTTTGAGTGATTATTTATCGCCAGGGTCATCACGACAAAATGATATTTTTTTCAATTCTTCTAAGATAGCAAACTCATTCTGTTGTCTTTTCAGCTGATGTCCAAAAAATGTTCCGCCAAATCCGAGTCCATTCTGAGGATTACGACCTACAAAGAATTGTCTTGGGAATCTTCTTTCCATGACGCCAGACACTGATACCCATCATTTTCCTGAAGGATGACGAGTACTCATGACTGACACATATGTCGACGACAAACTTATCGGATCGGACACAATTCAGGAAGCCCTATCGCTCAAGAGCGAGTTGATCGAATTGCTGAAATCTGGTGGCTTCACATTGCATAAATGAACATCAAACTGCAACGCCTTGCTTTTAGTAGAATTCGCCAATGGTCAATAAAATCCGTCTAAGACCTTGGGACTTTTATGGAATCAGCAATCTGATTGTTTTGCATTTCAAGTTTCGTTTTCTGAAGAACATACCATCATTACAAAGTGATCGATCCTCTACGACGTAGCCAAAATCTTTGACCCTGTCGATTTCTGTCTCCAGCGACGTTATTGGCAAAGGCAACGTTTCAAGAATTGTGGTTGGAAAAACAAGTGGACTGGGAGCTTTCTGTTGCTGAAGGAATCGCAACGGAATGGATAAAGTTGAGGCAGGAACTTAATAAACTACGGGACATCGTTATTCTTAGATGGACACATACAACTAAGCAGATGACGTACGAACTTCATGCATTTTCAGATGCTTCCCAAAGATCGTAGACAACTACCTAAACTCCAATCCTAGCACAACAACATCCAGTGTAACACGTTCGCTCCTATTAAAACACTGTCTACGCCCCGACTTGAACTAATTGATGTTTTACTAATGGCTTGGTTAGTAAGGAGCGTGGCAGAAACTGCGAAGCCGAGGATTTTCGAGATTTTGTGCTGGACCGACTCGCAGAATGTTCTTTCTTGGCTAAGTTCACATCCAGCGGGGTGGAAGTCATTCATATCAAACCGTTGTACGGTCATCCATGATATGATCTTATACCAACCGCAAAGTGGTAGTATGTTCTCGGTTCCATGAATCCGGTAGATTGTGCACCAAGAGAGGTTCGACGGGGTAAACTCATACTTATGGACTTATGGTGTAAAGGACCGCATTGGCTCCGTTTTGCTGAAACTGAATGGCGTACTCAACGTCAAGCTAACACACCGTCAGATGATGTCACAGTAGAAGAACGATCACAAACAACACATACTACAGTGGTTGAACCATCAATTCTAGAGACCTTACTACAACATTCTTCTCTGAATCGTCTTATGAGAATTTCGGCATATTGGCGTCGCTATTTGCACAATACTCGTAGTATCGAAACTATAGGCCCCTTTGTGCAAAATAAGTTCAGGATTAGCTACTATTTTGGATAAGATTCTGTCAGAAGGTATCTTATTTGAAGGAGCCTACTTTACTAAGGCGCAATCAGCCGATACCAACATCAAGTGATTTACATCGTCTGTCGCCAATCTATGATAAGGAAATAGATACTACACGAGTTGGAGGGCAGTTAATCAAAGCAGACATTTCAATCGAGGCAAATCATCCATTCATCATTCCTAAGGATTGTGCTCTGGGTGATCTTCTCGTAGCAGATGCACATTTTCGTGCTCTATATGGTGGAGTATCTCTAACTATGAATTATCTTCGACAAAAGTTTTGGTTTCTTTCATGTCGAGGCAAGGTAAAACGCCACATTAACATTGCTTAATCTGTTATCGTTATAGGGCCTACGCAAAGACCCAGCTAATGGGGATGCTAGAACGAATCAATCCTACAAGACCGTTTGCCAACACCGGTTTTGACTACGCCGGACCAATGCTTGTTCGATATGGACCAGGAAGAGGCCGCACTTTACGTAAGCCTTATATTGCACTGGTTTCTTATATTGAATTGGTTTCAACGTTAAGCACTCCGGGAGGAGTGATTGGGCCGTATTTTTTTGAGGACGCCATCGACAGGATGAAAAAAAAGTTTGAGTGCACATAGAGTTGAAAAAGCTCCATATTCATCTAAAAACTTTAAATCATGAAAGAAACCTCCCAGCGTAATGATCACAAACGTCATAGATAAAACAGCAAACACAAATGGTTAGTACAAGTATATGTAGATACGAGTACTCACCTACTTACATAATCTATGCATTGAAATAAACACCCAAATGTGGTTTCATAACTTATCATCCCCCTAATTCGTAATGAAAAACCCTCAAACAAATTTGAAATCAGCTTCCATAAAACTCATTACCAACTACAGCTAAATAGAAAAGTTTTTCAAACCCCTTAATGTATTCGCACCAAATTACTACACCATTCCGTGGTGGACCGGAACACCCATTTGTTCCTTTTTTTATTTCGTGTTTCTAGTGCAACAGGGTAGAACTTCTACCCTTATCAATTTAGGATGTTTAAGCAGCTTTTTCCTAAAAGAAAAAAACATTTTATTAGAAAATGGTGTACGAGATATGATCAGTTCATGACATGGATATACCAAAATGGGTTTCAAAAAAATGTCCAAATCTCCTGTGGAACACTATTTTTTAAGAATACCCCAAATAATCGGGGGATGCAGGAGAAGGAGAGTCCTTGCAGTACTTGAAATAGATTGCCATATAGCTATTGGTACTGGTTGAGGACCTAGAAGTCAGTTGTGAAGCACCCGCATCTACAGGCTTAGAGATGTTGGTTTCTTTGTTATCTTTTTATACGAGTAAAGTGCTGCAGTATACTGAAAATATCTGACCACACAATTACATTTTCTAGCCCTTACGAAGAGTTTGCATATGGAGTCATGCGTGGTTATTTCGATTTCATTTCAACAGAAAATAAACTCATGAGATTTTGACAACGGAACTGTCATTTGCCACGTTTTCTCATATTGCATTGTGAGGTTACGTATTATAGTTTTGGGTCTGATAAAAGTTTGAAAAATATTAGTTTAATGACGTTTTCTGTAATGTGTTCCGCGCTGAATCGTCCGTGTAATGGCTGAAATATGAAACAAGCATATTTTTGTTTTATCGTTTACTAGCTGTCACCCAGCGCGTTGCTGCCGCAGAAGAAATAATTTTGGAAATTTCGTTTAAGATTTAGAAGAGCTATCCTGCTTAAATCTTATTTACTAGGTGGGGTGAAAAGTAACCTCCTTGGAAATGAAAAAAAAAAATTTTCCCCTTTTAGCTTGATACACTTATTCCAGCGATTTTCCAGCTTCTTGATCCCGTCCGAAAAGTAATTATCCGGAAGGTCTGCAAAATACTCCTCCGTGGCGTCGATGATATCCTCGCGTGAGCTGAATTTTTTATTGATGAGCAATCTTTTGAGGTTTGGGAAGAGATAATAGTCCGAGGGAGCCATATCGGAAGTCATTGATTTTAGCCGTGGTTGCATTGTCTTGCAAAAACAGAATTTTTTTTCGCTTCATGTGAGGTCGTCAATAATGCACAGCAATACTCGCTGTTGATGGTTTTTCATTTTTCGAAGTGGTCCACGAAGATTATGCCTTGACAATCCCAGAAAACCGACGCCATAAACTTTCCGACCCATCGAGCCTCCCTCGGCCGCTTCGGAGCACTCGTGCCAGCTTCAGTCCATTGCCGGGAACTCATTTTGTTTTCTGGTGTGTAATAGTGGATCCAAGTTTCATCAACAGTTACCAATCGACGCCAAAAGACGCGCGGCACCCAGCGTCAGGATAACTTTTTCATATGCAGAATATTGCCCAAAATATGCCGTGCATGCTCAGTACTAATCTTTGTGGTATCTGCTAGCTCGCGCACTTTCACTTTCCGGTCAGCAACACCATTTCATGTATTTTTTTGACATTGTCCTCTATAACCGCATCGGAGGGCCTGCCGCTGCAGACTTTATCCGTAGTGGAGTTGTGGCCATCACGAAACTCTCGAAACCAATATTTTACGGTGTAATTTGACGGAGCATTAGCCCCATAATATCTGTCCAACTTTTCTTTTATTTCCCTCGCCGTTTTGCCTCTCAAAAAATAATGTTTTATTAGAGAACGAAAATCGTTTTTGTCCATACTCAACATGATGCCAAACACGTCAACAACAATCAGCTGTCAAAACAAAACTAAAGACAGAAATTTGGCATGTCTGCCAAATATGAACGGATTTCAAGGCACCATAACCTTTTTTGCAGTAGCAGCGCATTCTGGCGGTCAAGGAAGTTACTTAACTTAAGTTAATTCGGAATGATAGAAAGAATATTTATTTTGTTGTCGATGATGAATACATTTATTGAAATTGAAAGATGTATAAAGGAGAGGTATTAATGATGAAGTGAGATACAAAATTTTAATTATCGCCACCATACGATACATATTTCATCAGCATCGAACACAATATCCGCTCCAATAAGCCAACAATTTAAACAGAATATATTTAACTGGCGCCCGAGCAGGGACCGCTTCCAAAAATCCCATCCTTAATCTGTGTGATAGTAGTGTCCTTTCATACAAGACTATAGGTTACTAAGCTTTATACAGTGCAAATTGTTGTACCCATGGGAGCACAGTAACTATTGTAAGCTTCAATACTACAACATTTGTCATACCCATGGGAACATGGCGCAGATCGCTAGAGGATAAAAATGATGGGATTTTGCGACCAAACGGGAATAACACGATCCTTCCGAAGTCGGTCCCTTAGTTCAATTCAATAATTCTTCTTTTTAGACCGCAACGAAGAAATTATTACAGGATTGCCGAGACGGGAAACCCATAAGGAAACGATTAGAAAATAAACTATAGAGTCTTCCGTTAAGCTTTTCCTATCTTTAAATTTAAATAAAACAAAAAAATAAAACATTTTTTATTCGTTTGAACGGCCTATCTATGCCATCATTTATAACATCGTTCAAATGTCCGCCGCTGCTTCTCTGAGTGGCGCGCATCCGAAATGTCCAATTTTCCATGACTCTGGCGCATAAATCAGGCTGAATTTGACCGTTGGCATGGGTTATGTTGGCTTTGAGTTTGTGGCTTATTCGCATAGACCTGTGATTTCAGAAAAACCCACAAGAAAAAGTCTAACGGAGTCAAATCGCAAGATCTCTGTGGCCAGTTCACATCGCCTTCATGTGGAATGACCATGCCCTCGAATCGTTCGTGCAGAATTTCCAATGTGGCGTGAGCTGTGTGACACGTAGCGCCATTCTGTTCCAACCACATGTCGTTGTTGTCCATATCATCCAACTCAGGCCAAACAGCAACTTTTTCGGGATGCATTGCACGCTCTTGGATCTCTTGTGGATTGGTATCGTCCCACGTACCCATTCATCCAGAAATGGGCCTCATCGCTGAATATGATTTTTCGATGAAAATTAGGGTCAGTTTCCAACTGCTCCAGAGCCTATTCAGCGAACGCACGTCGTTGTCTATGGTCGTTTACAGCTCCTGGGTCAGTTGAATTTTGTACGAGTGCAGACCCAAGTCACGACGCAAAATTCGCCAAGTTGTGGTCTGCGAGTTCTTGTGAGCGACGCGAAACCGTCTGCTTCGGATTCTCCTGCACACTCTCACGGACAGCGGCGATGTTTTCCGCACATCTTTATTTTATCCACCACACTGCGAATAGTTCTCTCGGTAGGACGATTATGGCGACCGTAAAATGGGCGAAGTGCGCGGAATGTTGCCCGAACAGAACACCCATTTTGATGAAACACTTTTATCATTTTCACGTGTTGTTGAACGCTATGTCTGTCCATGATTATTTGGCAAAATAGACTGAATAAATAACAGCCAATTTGACAGATGTAGCTTGAACAATATGACCGCTATCAACTGTCAAAGTTCGGCAGTCCCTGTTGGAAAACCCTTTAGAATGGTCTCCCGAATGTGCGTTCGAAAACAGACGAAAAACACAAGGTGATAAAAATAACTCAAAGGAGAAAAAATAAGTGCTAACAGTAAATTAGTGATCAAAACCGGTATTGACACTGTAAGTAGAACGTTAACTGACGTAACAGGGGAAGTTAATTCCATTCTCGCTCAGCTTAAGGCGTTTGAAACCCGTCTAAGAAGAAGGGCGACTGCCAGAGGCAACGCCCATGAACGAGCAGGTAGAGCTCTATGGACCCCAAAGAGAAACCGACCTAAAGGACATTAATGGACTCCCTGACTATGTCAAAGAGTTGCAGACCTTCGAAGGTGACCCGACCCAATACATATCTTGGTTCATGTGGTTGAAACGATCTTAAAGGGTTTTGAGACTAAACCCTTATATCGTGCTATACTTCACCACATTAGACAAAATGTTTGGCCTACAACCAAACAATGTCTCTCGCTGCATTATGCTGACAGGAGGAATATGAGGACATTGGAGCATCAGCTCAATAAATTGTCCCAAAGAAATCTCAAACTCGACGAATTCTATGCTGCATCAACTATTGCTGATTATGAATAAAATAAAGACAGAGAATTTTAGTCAAGAAACGGCTCTAGTGGAAACATATCGGGATAGGGCTCTAGATGTGTTTGTCCGGGGCCTGAACGGCGAAATTTCTGAAATGCTAGTCATTCAGAAACCCAAAACTTTGCCAGAGGCCTGCTCGGCATGCCTGGAGATACAAAATTTTACTTATCGCAACAACACGATACATATTTCATCAGCATCGGACATAATATCCGCTCCAATAAACCAAACATTTAAAGAGGATGTCTTTAACTAAGTGCTGTAGGGTGGACAATATTTTTTGTTTTTCCGTCTTCAGCAAAAACAAACAATAGTTTTGGCTTTCCGACTCGTGCGCATGCAATGGCATGTCTGTGGAAATGACAGGAATGCGTGGAATGAACACATCTCCTCCATTCGGCTTTCCATTAAGAATAGTTGCCTCGATGACATTTGACATCAATTTCTGCACAGCGAGTCTCGTTCCATTCATATAAGAACTAACAGAGATGGCAAACTTTCCATATATTGGAAAACCAAAACCTGCTTTCCACTGATAGACTCTATCGGTGTGTCCCTGTCTGTGAATACGTGTGAATTGTCATCAATGTCAATTTCTCTCGCATTTTACTTAAAAAACGTCATCCATATTACACGAAAATAGTGAGCTTTACGTACAAGTGTACGAGATGTACAATGGCTTGGTAATTCACTTACAATGAGTCTGTGCGATGGTTTGCAAAAGTATTAGTAGAGTTTGTCATCTAAGTTAGTTCATCTATGGTTCCATTACACAATCGGGGTGGATTAATGTTCCGCAAGAGAATAATTTTCACGTCGACTTTGAGTAACAATTTGTGCGACGGCACACCAGAAAGATCCAAAGAATTTAAGAACTCGATTGGACAATTTGCCACTTCTCCCGCTGTCAATTGTATGTAACAGAATCGCCTGAAATTTGTTTTGAATGCGCTGTTTATTGTATTGACGTCGGTGTTTTTTTATGCCAAAATAGCACGTTCGCAAAGCCATTTAAGATTTTTATAATTGGTAACAATTTGCGGAATAACTTTCTGATTAAGTTGTTCGATGGATGGCACGATGATGGAAAAGTTCAAGAGAAATGAAATAGATTTTGGGGCATCATCAACTGGAACACTTCCTTCGCCAATGTTCAGTAGATGCTTTGAGAATGCTGCTGCCGACGCATTGCACTGCAAATGTCTCCAAAAATGCGATGCTTTGAGCTGTTTATTTAGGTATTACTGGACGAGTCGCCAGATAATAAAGAGAACGCAACCGAACGGTTATGCCTTTGATCGTAAATCTTAAATAGTTCAATCAAGTGCTTCAAGCGATTTCTTATGAGCCATGGTGCATTCGTCCCAAACAATGAGCTTGCAAATTTGCAATTTTTGAAATGTTACATGTTGGAGTTTCAGAGAAATTCACATTCATTGGCAATCTGAGCATCGAATGGGCTGTACCTCCATCATGATGAAGCAAAAGCTTCAGCTATGATTTCGGCATGAATATTGACCTCGAGCTCGTCAATGGTCTGAGGCTTGCTGGCGTACACTTTGTTTTTCAAATAAACCCACAAAAAGAAGTCCGGAGGGGTCAAATCTGGAGATCTGGGTGGCCGGTCAATGTCGACATTTTTTGACAGCACACGTCCAGGCAATTTTCGCTGCATTATTTCGATTTACAGTGTGGCATGGCGCACCGTCTTGTTGAAACCAGTAACTGCCCAGACCTTTTTCACACATTTGCGGGCAGACATAATGAACCAACATCCACCGACATCGACTATTTCGTCTTCTCTGCAGAAAAATGCCCCGATGATGGTTTTGGCGCAAAACACTGGTCCAAATGCTGGCGCAAGCAGTCACTTTTTGGTCATGCAATGATTTTTCATGGATCTCGTGTAGATTATCCGTTCCCCAAATGCGAAAATTTTGCTTGTTAACGGCCACTTGGGCCAGGTCGGTCATACAAATTTGCTTACAAAAATCAGGTTCAGTGTCTACCATTCAAGCGACTGTTTGGAAGTATTCCAAGCGATGTGGAGGGTTTGTCGACATTATTCTTTGAGTAAAGTGCACTTTATATGGAAATAAATTCAAATTATCCTTCAAAACGCGCCGCAAGGTGGTTCCACTGACGCCAAAATGCTGAACGCGCCGACACACGTGGGTTCTTGGCAACATTCTCTATTACCGCTGCAATCAATTCATTGAAACGTCTTGAGCGTTGATGAACGGCATAGTAACGTTTACCCACTGTCCCGTGCTCAACAAAATTCGACACCAAACGACGAATAGTGTTGTCAGGCGGTGCTTGTTGGCCACAATATTTTCGACGATATACACGTTGCCTATAACCTTCGCGCAAGCGCCAATATCAATGTGACAAAGTTCGAAGTCAATCGGACAAACGATTACGAATATGAAAATAAAGTCTCGAAACTTAGTAAAAAAGTTCAAACAATGGTGAAAGACTTTTTTTTTATCATAAGGGCGATGTAAGTCGCAAAACACCAGCCACTAAAAATTGCAAGAGTGTAACAAAAACGAACTATGGTAACAACTGGTCTATAGTATTTCAAGGAAATCAATCCAGAATTACAATAGAAATCAAAAAAATCTTCTTTTTATTTTCCGAGACCAGTGGAAATTCTTCCAATATCTGAGATGCCTCATAATTATGACTGGATGTTGCAACGAGTATCCGAAAAGTTGGTGGGATAATTTCGATTGTGATGTATGTACAGAGTTGGAAGACGCTTCCAAAGAGCCACTCTACGATTGATGCTATCGGAGAAGTAGTAAAGGCCGTCCAAAGCGCAAACCAGGGCAACCACTACTGAAAGAAGATCCTACTATTGGCAACTCTCCCAAGTTTGGAAGACCTCTTTCATAACCCCGGTCCACGAAAATGGATCAAAGAATGATGTAACTAACTACCGATATTACTAATAGTAAAAATGCTCGAAAATTGTTTATATGAAGTTCTAAGCTTTCAGTGCCAGTCACTTATATCATCCAGTCAGCGTGGATTTCTGAGAGGAAATTTGCTCCACAACGGCAATAATTTCTTCTGTTCGCACTGTTTGTCATTGTTGGGGATGCGTATTATCCATTAGAGTGTACGTGGTGCGAAAACGATTCATCGTGTTCCGAATAACTTGCTCAGATGGACGTAGGGCACGATAAGTTTGGCAATCCGAACCATGGTTTTCAAAATAATTTTGCACAATTTCCACGTGTTGTTCTGGTGTTAATCTATTTATTCATCGTAAAATGGCAAAGCGTACTACCCACAAACCAACTTTTAACTGTCAAATTGACAATCTGTAGAAACAGTGTTGCCAATTTAAAACAAACACCCTTTATGATACGGATACTGACGACTTGTGATTCGAAAAGAACGGCGCTACGTGTCACAGACCGTATACCACGATGGACATTCTGCACGAGCGATTTGAGGGCATGATTATCTCGCACGCGGCGACGTGAACTGGCGACCGATATCGTGCGATTTAACACTTCTAGACATCTTCCTTTGGGGTTGTCTTAAATGGCAGGTCCAGCAAGTTAAGCCAAATTTATGCGGCAAAGTTATCGAAAATTGAACCTCCCGAATCCGTTCCACCAAGCAAAGCCGCGATGGACATTTGAACGACGTTATATACCATACTTAACCATAAAATGTTCTTTCAAATGATATATATCTCACACAATTTGTTTTGTTTACATTTAAAAATTTAAAGATCCTACATAACCTTCTCAAGTAAATGTAACCCGTCTCCTTCTGGACTTTATTTTCTCTATGCTCAACCTATTCCCCTGGTTCATTCTATTCAAGACCTTGGTTATTATTCGATAGGGAGCTTAATTTTCGTTCGCATATCGATAAGATGCTCCTTAAAGCAAACTCATCACTTGGCTTTATTAAGAGGTGGACCAAATCTTTCATGTTACCTTTGTCCTGCTTGAGTATGCCGGTCATGTCTGATCA
The DNA here is from genome assembly GCA_949129095.1 of Volucella bombylans. Taxonomy (NCBI): domain Eukaryota; kingdom Metazoa; phylum Arthropoda; class Insecta; order Diptera; family Syrphidae; genus Volucella; species Volucella bombylans. The sequence continues at coordinate 353,262,393 of OX422140.1, read as the reverse complement.
CTTTTCACCGAGTTCATCGAGGGTATTCAATGTCGATTCCTCCGATTTGCACTCCATGGTTTTCCCTGGAACAACCCTATAATCGTACTTTTAATTCGTATCAGGACCGCCTCAAATTACTCAATATGTATTCGTTAGAAGAACGTAAGAATATCGTCCATCGATCAGAGATTCCACCGACTCCCTTTTCAACTCAATTTCCTTCAACACCAACCCACGTAATTTACGTTATCTACGTCTCTTCTTTCTACTAGTCCACCACACCTGCTCCAACGACGAATATAGGGTTTTCCAATAAGGAATTGACAACTTTTTTTTTTAAATAAAACGCAAACCATTTGAGATATTTCAAAAACTTTATTATCGGCTTGAAGTACAATCAAAACATTTATGAATGGAACTCGACTTCGTTCATATGGCCACCGCGGGCACGTTTGCAGTGGTCGATTCGTTGGACCCAATTTTCAACGACTCAGCCACACATTTCGGCAGAAACGGCCGCTATTTCGCGTTCAATGTTGCCTCTGAGCTATTCCAACGTCGTCGGCGTGTTGGCATAAACCAATGACTTAACGTAGCCCCACAGAAAATAGTCAAGCAGCGTTAAATCGCACGAACGAGGCGGCCAATCGACTGGCACATTTCTTGAGATAACACGCTCACCATACTTACTCTTCAATAAATCGATTGTAGCGTGTGCTGTGTGGCTTGTGGCATCATCCTGTTGAAACCACATGTCGGCCAAGTCCATATCTTCCAATTCGGGCCAAAAAAACGCTGACCATTCACAGTAACGTGACGATCGTTATCGTCGACGAAACGTGCACGCCGCCGGCATGCAAACCGCACCAAACAGTTATTTTTTGTGGATGAAGTGGTGATTCATGAAGCACATGTGGATTTTCACCCGACCAATAATGCATATTTTGCTTATTGACGAACCCATTGAGCCAAAAATGAACTTCGTCACTGAAGATGATTTTGCGATGAAATTCATCATCATGGCGCCTCTTCTCCAGAACCCAATCGGAGAACGTACGTCGCTTCAAATGGTCTATCGGCTTCAATTCTTGAGTCAGCTTGATCTTGTATGGGTGTAAACCAAGATCCTTATGCAAAATACGCCATAATGTGGTCTAAGCGATGCCCAATTCTTGAGAACGCCGTGGAATTGACTGATTTGGATCGTTTGCTACGGACGCCTGAACGGCAGCGATATTTTCGACACTTCGACCAACCCGTTGTCTCACTGATACGGCAACATCACACAACGAATATATAGGCTCAGAGTTTTGCACTAAACTTGTTATTGCCTGTCTACTAGGTGAGAATTACGACCGATAATTGGAGTTAACGCTCTTAAAGTTGCAGTCACCGACTCCGAATTTCGGTAGAAAATTGTTATAATCTGCAGAAGTTGCTCGTTCGTGTACTTTACCATGATGAAAATGTTGAGTTTACTGAATAAATTGACAGTGACAGTTTGATGATTAGTGAAAGAGGGCGTTCACAAATTAAATTCAAAGTTGTCAAGTCCGTATTGGAAAAGCCTTTAGTTACTCTTGCTTGTCAATCTCATATTTAGTCCAAAGTACAGGATTTTGGAAAATAGTCTGGCAAGGAAACCATGCTGAATTAAAGGCAGGGGAGGGTTCCTCAGCAAGAAAAACGAAGACTGAGGCCATGCCCACTGTTTCATCCATGCATATGTTAGCCACCTCCCAGCTAGCAATGAAGATCCTTTACAGAATGGTAGCAGCTGCTTCAGCCAGGCAACATAAACCCGCCAAAGGTTAAGTTCCGAAACATTGTCATAATTATAATATTATAAGTTTATAAGATCTGGAAGCAAAATTCAGTTGATGAAATTTTCACCTCACCCTATTCAATCAATAGGAAGCTTCCACTTATCCAAAAAATATGAAAAAAATCTCCGACCAAAAAAACCACACGTCGGTGATTTATATTAATAAAACCACCATCAATAACAGTTCAATTATGTAATTAAATATGTTTTTTCTCAATCTAAACCCAGAGTTAAATTAAAACAAAAAAATAAAAATAAATCATTCCCCTAGTCGTTTTCGAAATTAACCTCAAACCAAAAACTCCATTTACAGCACGCGAACTCAGTTACATTTATTTTATCTTAATTATACGCAATTAATGAATGAAACGATTTTTAGTAAAAGAGGAAAATTTCCCAAAATCCATGTAACTAAATGGACAAACGAATGATAATTATGAAAAATTTATTTTCCAGGAACTGAAGGACATTTCCACCCTGGTACGGAAACACTGGCGTTGTGGCTACGTAGAATGTTCAGCACAGTAAGTACTCGTATAATATCTACCCTCTGTATTCCGAGACAGAGTTCTATCTCGAAATGGGGTGGTTTTTTTTTCTGATAAAATTACACAAAAAACTGAATTTCTACTTCCGCTCGACTAGATACAATTACAAAATTGGTGATGTTTTTCGAGAATTAATGGGCTGCACAACAACAGTTGGCAGTGGAATGGTCGGTCTTGGAGGTAGTGTTGTTGGAACTGAATTCTCACAATCAACTAGAAATAAAGGACGTTGCACAATCCTCTAGCAATTTCTCAACAAATTCATCAATCAACAATCGTGGTAGTTTAAAAACCAAATAAAAATTAAAATTAGAAAAAAAAACACACAAAATAGCAATCTCTCGTTTCAAACCTTAGCCACAATCAAACAAATCGCAATCACACTGACTCAGAATGATAAATACTCGTAAAATCTGAAAAATAGAAAAAAAAAACACATAAAAGGCATTCATAACCTTATTTTAATTGAATAGATACAATCTCGCTATATAGAGGAAATAAATTGATTTTTTTGTCTTATTTTAGAAACAGATACAAATAGCACAAATTGAATGTATCTACAGAGAGGAGAGAAAGGGGGTTTTGTAGTTTTTATGATGTTGATTGCAACATAATTTGTTATACACTTACATGACGATATATATATACGAGTTTGTACATTCTATATATTATATACGTGAATAAAAATAAAAAATAATATTATATGATAATTATAAGGATCAACAAAGAATTATATCGATGAGATACTGAATTTAGAAAATTTAATTGATGAGTGAAATTTGACCTATAACGTGAGGATATGTCACGCCTTTTTGAAAGAAAAATAAATTTAAATTTCCCACACTGAGTCGTTTAGGGGAAGGTTAATTGGGCCTTTAGCTGTATTTATTCGTTTATTAGCTACTTGGAAAATTTAAATTGTAGTGTTTCAGTCTTTTACAACAAAACCGACGTAATTGAGTTGTGCCAACTGATTTGGGTTTCGAAGGCACGTGCCATCCTTTTGCCATCGTAACAATGGCTTTTATTGCATTGCCCCCATTGAAAAATAAATTTAATTTAATCTACGTACCAATCATTCCAGGAAGTAGAAACATCATAGTATAGTACCACATAAATCCTTTGAAGTCACTCATCTAATAATTTGTTCCATAATAACCATATTCCCTTGTGGTACATAGGCCTCTTTCATGCCCACTTGCCATTGTGTACGGTTTCTGGTAATCTGCCTCAGCTGTCACCAACTCTTTCTCGTGCTTCCATTTCGACTGTTCTGCATGAAATTTTTCTTGGCTTAAATTGTTGTACCTATCGATTCCTGTTTTGTTCTATTCAGTTCTTCCTTAGAGACACGGCTGAATATATACTTTTTAAACTTTGCATCTTGCATCCTGATTATGATTTCGACTTCGTATAACTGCAGCTCCCACATTTTACCACAAGCTCGACGTTAGAAGAGAACAGTCTTAGCTTGATGTGTATGCTAACTATATGGCTCCTGCGACAACCTTCCAAATGCAGAAGTAACTTTGCCCAATTTTCTGGCTTTGGTTGGTTGGCTTTGGTTGATTCGAGCAAAGTGTTCTTCTACGCTGGTAAAACCACTTCCTATGCCTTTTCATCAATCCTACTCTGTACTACACTTTCCGAGCAGCATTTGTCCAGCCTATCCATAAAAAACGCGAATCTTCTTCTCTCTCCTCTTACAGACCCATTGCACTTCCGTCTTTTCTTTCCAAAGTCATGGAAACGCTGATAAACCGTAAGATCATGACCAACAGTACGGTTTCCATAGCAACAGCTGCATTGGTTATTTAATGTCGTGTCTCACCCAAAATTCAGAACCAAAGGGTACATCTGGTCTGGCGAAAGCTAGATAATTGCACTTGATATTTCTAAGGCATTTGACAGAGTTTTTCAACAGAAAAATTGTATCGAAAGTGCGTGCATTTGGGATCGACGACTTTCTTCCTCAATGGTGAACGTTAAATTCAAGTTATCTTGGTTGTTCTCAAGCCAATATACAGCCATTATTTATGAATGGCACTTGTCAGAACCGAAAAACTTTCCACTCTCGGTATGAGTGTGTGCCAATCACAACTTACGTTGGAATGACCTCATATTCGATGTCGCCAAAACTGCTGCAAAATGTCTAGGTTTCCTTAAGCGATGTAAGAAATAATTCACTAATTGGCCACAATATATTAGCCATTCCACTGACCAAAATCGGAGTACAGTGTCTGGTGAGATGCTCATAAGACCTCTCTGCACCTGCTAGATAAGATTCAAAACAGTGCGATAAGACTCTTAGTCAATTGACACACTTGAACACCAACGTCTCTCACCTTGTTCAGTGCTCCAGTGAAATTGCCAGTGGCATTAGGCCCATCAGTATACCCCCAAGCCCACTTTCGGACGTACTCTAAAATATAGTGAGACTCATTCCCAAGCCATACAACTTGCTTATGGAATGCCCTTACGAGTTCTGTATTTCATAATCGTTATAACTTGCAAACATTTAAAACCAACGTACATCGGTACCTCTCTTTTCTTCCTTTCTAAGTTTCCTCCGCCCGCGCTATGTGCAAACATTTTAAGGGTATATCAACCCCTTGAGTGCGCGTTAATTTAAAAAAAAAAACACAAAAGAACGAAGTTACCAATTATCCCATTGCTGAACTCTCTCAATTACTCAAACTCTTTGAAAGCATTTTGTACGAAGACTTAAGTTTTAAGTGGAAGTCTTCTATTTCACATAGACAATATGATTCTCTAAGAGCCGGATCAACTACTACAAACTTAGTTGAATTCGTGTGTTTGCTCTCGCAGCCTTAGAAAATGGCAAAGAAATCGATGTTATCACTACCGATTTCACTAAAGCTTTTGAGATGGTATCTCATCAATGGATTCTCTTCAAATTGACTGCTCTCGACTTGAACCTCTTTTATTAAAATGGATATCTACTTACCTGGTATACTGATAGATCAGCTCTTTCAGTTTGTTTCCAGGCCTCCACTGGGGTTCCGCAAGGCAGTCATCTTGATCCATTACTCTTCATTAACGATCCTGAGAATGTCATTAAATACTCCTTTTAGCTTAATTAACTTGTGCTATACTATGGTAATTTACTGACCCCATGTGGGAACTCTAAACTAAACCTAACACTTAATCTATGTCTTTCGACGTAATAATTGCTCTGGTAATGTGCTTTCGAATCAACTTTATGACGAAATTATCCACTCTTACACTTACACTTACTTAATGTGCTCCCGATCCGTGAAGAGTCTCTGCCTGAGAAACTGTAGTCTTCCATCCTCCGCGATCCCGGGCACGCTGCTTCCAGTTAACGAACCCGGGGAAGATCCTTTTAAGTGGAGCATTAGTGTCCATTAGCTTGATGTAGTCGACGTATTTTGGCTTTCAGGACTACATCCACATCTTGATACAGCTCATAGGGTTCGCAGTTGTATCTTCTTCTCCATTCGCCCTCCTTGCACACAGGCCCAACTATCCGTCGAAGAATTTTTTTTCTTTCGAAGGAGCCCAGTATCAGTTCTCTCTTCCTGCTTATCGTCGAACTGGTAGGATAAGGGTTTTTCAGTGCAAACTGTTCGTCCTTGGAGTTAGGAGTTTTGAACTTAATTGTTTTGCCAGACCGAAGTAGCAACGGTTTTCTAGTGTAATTCTTCGTTGGATCGCCACTATAATGTCATTCGTGGAGTTCACATTTACTCTGCGGTAGGTGAACAAATGCTGGTTTGTTTGTTGATAGCATGTAATTAGTCTTGTCCTCGTTTACTTCGCCTGTTCTTCAATCGCCCTGGAAGCCCCTATCACGGCATGCTGGGAACGACCGTCAATATCGTCCGCATATCCCAGTAGCTGAAAGGACTTGTTGAAGATAATACCTTCCGTGTTGATACCTGCCCTGCGCACTATCTGCTCCAGAACGTGATTGAAAAAGTCACAAGTTAGCGCATCTCCTTGCCGAAATCCGGTGCACGTTTGAAATATTTAGTTCGGAGGAGATACTTCCAAATTGCATGTTGCAGCCCGTGTTTTCCAGCGTCACGCGTCACATCTGGATTAGTTTTGTGAGGATCCGAATTCGGCTGTCGCCGTATAGATATGCGGCTTTGAAGTCGATGAATAGGTGGTGAGAGTCGACCTGAAATTCCAGGATTTGTCTCAATGTGAAAATTTGGTCGATCTGCCGAGCCGGAAGACTCACTGGTACGTGCCGATTAGTGTATCGCAGAACGGTTTGAGACGTTCACACAGTACGCTGTATAGAATCTTATATGCGACATTAAGCAGGGATATACGTAGATTGTTCTTCCATGGCATAGGATCGCCTTTTTTGTAGATGTGGCATATAGAGTTGATAGTTCAGTCATCGGGCATGCTTTCTTTCACGCATATTTGGTTGATGATTTGGCGCATGCGCCAATTCTTAAGCTTAAGCTGACTTCTTCTATACTGCCAGGTGGTGGTGGGTTCTTCATTGACTGAATGTGGGTTCTCTTCAATCTCCTCAAGCTGGGAGGCTGCGTAAGCTCTCTTCTTTCTACACAGGATCTTCTCCTCCTCTCTTCTCCGAGTTCGATACTCGTTACTCATTACCCTTATGTTGCGCTGTTTTCTTATGTGCATCTTCTGTCGCCTTTTTCCGGTATACGCATTCATCATCATAAAACGGACTCTTTCTCTGGAGTGGCTGGTAATCTATACTGGTTTCGACTACGTGCTTATTTATTTCGTGATACTAGCACCAGCATTGGTGGTGGTGGGTGACTACACGGTGGAGAGTTTCTCACTCAGGCTCTGGCTACTCCAGGTGTGCTTAGGCGTCCAACGTCGGATTTCTTTTTTAGGGCAGTTCACAGCTTCTTTTCGTTGGACAGTCGAGCAACACGAAAGTGGTCAAAGTCGACGATTGCTCCTTGGAATGTGTGCACGTCTAGGATGTTGTATGCGACCGTCTGGAGAGTGCCAGGTTGCTGTGTTGATCATTAGCCTTGGAAACCAAGTGCTACTTATCACCGTATTACGAGCTACTGCAAAATCGATCAGTCTGTAGCCGTTGTCTGCTGTTGTTTCGTGGATTCTGTGCTTACCAACTAACCCGATAAAGAAGTTTTCCTTTCCGGCTTTAGCTTTGAAGTCTCCGAGCACAATTTTGACATCATACTCCGGAAAGGCTCCATTTAGGAGGCTGCAAGCAATTTTTTATGGCAGCTGTTATAAATGCAATTTTTCTTTTTCACCTTATCTGATCCTATCCATCGTATCTGCTGGATAGCGGTAATATCTGCCTTGTACCGAGTGAAGGCAGATTCAAGCTATATAGGAAACGACATGTTATTCGATGTTTTTAGACCGAGTCGGTATATAAAACTATTCTGACGCCATCAGTTTAGTAGTAAGTTCGATCTAGTGCTTGGTGTGTTATCTCCCCTATCTCGAGGTTTGGCATTGAAATCTCAGCCGATTATGGAGTAATTCTCATCCGATTCTAGCCTTAGAAACCGAAAATGTGTATCGATAAATAAAGTGGATTGAGGAGCTTCAGGCGCGCAGACGGAGAGCTTGTACAGCCGCCTTCCACTACGTAGAGGTACACGATACATGCTTCCAGTACCTGGAACCTACGCACTACATGGCTGTACACTCTTTTAAATCGTGCAAACTTTTTTTTATGAAGATTGGAATAACACCTCCTTGTATGGAGTTGGGTCGGTTTCTTCGCGTTATTTTGTACCTTCTGTGACTCATATTGTGTTTTTGGTAAGATTAGTTTCGCTAACCAAAAGTACATCAGGGGCTTAGTCCTTAAGCAACTTGAACAGCGTGACGCAAAGACCTTTAGGGTTCGTTCCGTCAGGTTCTTACCCATTACGAATCGAAGTGCGTTATGATCGGCAGCAGCGCCTAGATTTGGTTCATGCGTGTATCCAGTGATTGAATATAAAGTTTTAACTCAGCCATTTTACCCTTTATAGGGATTAAGATCAGGTGAAGCTTCGCTCATCATCATCAAACACTCTTCAAATTTTTTTAAAACTATTTCTCCTCTCTATGACTCCGCACTTCTTCAAGAAGACCTCGAACAGTTTTCAATATTGAGCCTCAAAAACTGTTTAGAACTTAATTCCGGGTCTTTCAATATGAACGCTTGAAGTTTGTTAGGTTACAGCGACCATGTTGTTAAAGCAGCATCTGTCAAATTTGTTTTGAACTATTCAGTAGTGTATAGCATGTAGAGCGACGAAGCGCATTTTTGGATGAATGGATGTGTGAATAAGCAAAATTGTGGGATTCGGGACGATACCAATCCACACGAGATAGACCAGTAGAATATGCATTCCGAAAAATTCACTGTTTGGTGGGAATGATCGATCGAAACGAAACTGACATTGCTATAGCCGTCAAGGGCGAGCTCTATAAATCGATGATAAGCAACTTCTTGTGGCCTAAACTGAATGATATGGGTATCAACGACTTGTGGTTCCAACAGGCATGCTACACAGAGCATGCCACGATGGACATTCTGTCTCGCGAGTTGGCGACATGAACTGAGCACCGCGATCGTGCGATTTAACGCCTTTAGACTTCTTCCTTTGGGGTTGTCTGAAATCGCAGGTCTATGCGAATAAACAATTTCTGCACTCAAACTTAGCATAACGAATGCCATCCAACAAATTGAGCTAGATGTATGGGCCAAAGTCATCTAAAATGGACTTCCTGAATACGTGGCACCAAACAAAGCAGCGACGGACATTTGAACGACGTTATATTCCATACAAAATGTTCTTCCAAATAAAAAAAAATTTGTGGATATCTCTTACACAAACTTGTTTCATTTACATTTAAGAATCGACCATCCCTATTGAAAGACTCTGTATAACCTTCTCAAGTAAATGCAACCCGTCTCTTCCCGGACTTAATTTTCTCCATGCACAAGCTATTCCCCTGGTTCATTCTTTTCAAGACCTTGGTATATTATTCGATAGGGAGCTTAATTTTCGTTCGCATACCGATAAGGCGATCCTTAAAGCAAACTCTTCACTTGGCTTTATTAAGTGGTGGACAAGATCTCTTTATGTTACGTTTGTTCAACCCACAGCTTGTCAAGCTTGATCCCTTTTTCAACGAGGTCATGCTTCTCGAATCGAGTATATTAAATGTCGATTCCTCCGATTTGCTCTCCGTAGTCTGCGGATCGACCATTTAAACTTACTTCTCTATCAAGAACAACGTAGGAATATAGCTGACATTCTTTTTATTCATCGACTGTTCTTAGATTCCATCGACTGCACATCACTTTTCAACACTTAATTTACGATGTCTTCGTAACGAGACCAATCTCCCGTATGCTCCGAAAGGTCAACTCAAACCTCTCCGTTTTTTGATTTCAACCTGAGCACTCCTCATCTCAAACAAGATCTCCTCCATCATTCTATTGGTTCCTAGCTCTAAAGTATTTCTGTTAGTCTTTAAGTCCTAACATTACTTATTATTAAGTTAACTAAATGAGCGCCTCAGACTGCACCAAAATTCTAAATCTGTAGACTGTACATTGAACAGAGCGTCGTCGTCAGTGTTGGTGCTGATGGATTCAGTTTGGATTATGTAGCATAAGTAAGTGCCAATCAACATTTGATGTCTCTATTTGCTCCTAAAGAGCTCCTGGAGTATTAGCCGATTACGTGTCCTTCGCATTGAGGCATTTAGATAGAACACTTAGGTGAATCATTTCTATAGACTAACCGCTCTGCCAAACTCTCAACAACTTATAGTTGCATCCAGCTCCAATATAACTAAGATGTGGTAGTTAAAGATCGTCAGATTTTATTTTTCTCATTCCCCAACAATTTTTCCCTACACGACTCCCTGTGATAAGCCTTAACCATTATCAAAACAAAATACTTCGCGCGTTCAATATTTTGTGTCAAAATGGAGAAATAAATGCATCCTCCCAAAAACGTTTCAATAAATCCCGTTCTTCTTTGTTTTCCTCTTTTTTATAAAAAAAAAAAGGAGGAACTAAATACAACTTTCCTATATAGCTCTCTAGAAAATATAAAATATCCCACCATAGTTTACAAAAGAAAAGTAAAAATTTAATTAATTAATTATTATCGAAATTTATATTGTGAGACCGAATTTCTATACAAAGAAAACATCAAGCTAAAATTTGAAAGGTATACATATAGTATATAAAAAACAAAAACAAAATAATAATAATAATAATCCCAGGCAATATTTATATTTATTTAGAAAATTATTATTAAATGAAATTTTAAATTAAAAGAAAACCAAAGTTGTGATCTTTTTGTAGTAAACTATAAAATATTCTATTAAAAAAAAATTCAACAAAAACCATATAACAATAAATAAAAATGGAAAAAATGTAAATTACTATAAAACAGGTTCTGATGTCTGAAAATCAAGTTTCTTAGCAATAAGTGTAAACATTTAGCAAAACAAAAATAAAAAACAAACAAAAATTATAAAAGTTTATATTTTAGTAGTGTTTACATGAATATATAAAAATACAATACGCACAAATGGATAACAATGTTAATAATAATAATTGTAGTACGAATAAATTAGTTATTTAAAATTAAGTAAACGAAAATTAATTAAAACATTATGTTATGCCATTTAATACCAAAAAACAAAAACAGAAATTATAATAAAAATAATAGAAATCAAAACAATGTTTGTTAAATTACAAAAAAAAAACAGGATACCACGGCGATATTTTGAATGGATGTTGGACATTTTATTGCAATATTATGCGATTAGTTAAAAATATATTAAAAAGTAAACAAATTACTAATAATGCGTCGATTTAGTTATGGCTGAATTTCTTAGAATATAAATTTATCTGTACGATGATGTAAAGAATTCATCTCAATTAGTTGGTGCTTTCTTTCTTCTATTTTGAATATCCATTTCTATCATATATGTATTACGTATATATATCATATGTCATATGTTTTCTATATATTAATGTTTCACACGTACTGAAGAACTAATTTAAAATTAATTTAAAATGTTCCTTTTACATTTTCCACTAGATGGAACCCAATTGAATTTTGAATCGAAATATTGCGTATTAGATGGTGGAGCCAAGGTAGGTAGATATTGTAAAAGTGTAATGCCACGGGGATTTATGATCCTCCTGCTCGTAGGAGACTGTTAACGTCTATATTCTTTAGATCGCTTAAGCCATTGTAGAAGAAAACCCCAAGTAAAATTTTCTTATTTGCGAGAGAGCTGAACATGTACAGAGTAGGTGGAAGATTGTCTCCACCATGAAGCTTGTAATGACCCGTGGTCTATCCAAAACAAATTAAACACTCCACTCAATCGTTCAAAAGCAATTAAATATTTTTATTTTATTTCACCACATTTATTGACACAATAATCCCAACGTCAGACTGACTCCCAGCAAGTGTGTGCATGTCAAGTGCATGTGGCAAGTGTCTTCGTAAGATATGTGTGTGTTTCAAGTACTCGTATATGACTGATCAATGTGTGTACCTGCAGCTGGCTGGTCATCATCGGGAGTTACAGATCTCCATATCCCTCCCATGTTTTTAAGCTTCTGCTTCAACTTTGGACCGCTTGCTTCGCCTTGTGATGTTTCCTGAAGTTGTGGAAGATTAGTATTTGGGTCATCGACGACTTCTGAGAGAGCTCTATCTTCGCTGAAGAGCTAAAGGAATTCAGAATCGGTTTAGGAGTTAAAACTGGATCTGATCCCGGAGAAGCCGTATTCTTTTGAGATGAGAAATGTTTCTCCTAAATACTTTGCCGTCTCCATTTCCTCGAACCACAACATCGCTCCCTTTCCGTTCAATTACTTCGAACTCTTGTGGTTCAAAAGCCGGTGTTAGTTTATTCGGGAAGATGACATTTCGAAGGACCGCTTTGTCTCCCACCCCTATCTCAGAGACCTTGTCTCTTCAATCTCTGTCTGCTCTCTCTTTCCCCTTTTGCTTATTTATAAGGTCCAGATCTCGTGCTTCAGAGTCTAAAATATCTTCGTTGATGTCATGGATCGAAGGTATTTTGTCTCGGATAGTGCGATTAAACAACAACTGACGGAGTCTTTCCAGTTGTCCCGTGCGGAGTAACGTTGTACATCAGAATGAACTTCTGGATCTCTTTTTCATAGTTGGTTCCTTTAGAATTTGCTATTTGTAGCCGCTTTAATATCGAACGATTCATATTTTCTACCTCCCCATTGGCTTGTGGCCAATGGTGACGTCATAAGATGCACATCATTGTTTGCACAATACTGCTTAAACTCCTCGATCACAAACTGACGTCCGTTGTCGGTTGTTATCGATTTCGGATACCCTAACCTTGAAAACATTTCCTCCAAATTTTCACTGATGACACTTGATGTTATCCTTTTAAGGAACTTGGCTTCATGATATCTCGAATAATAATCGATGACTACGAAAATGTGCTCATGGTTCGGTAATGGTCCCATCAAGTCTATTGCCAATTATAACCATGGTCCATCAGGGAATTCGCGTCTGTTCATTGGGGTTGGTTGTATGGGTCTTCATACCAGCAAACAATCATTGCAGTTCTTTACGAATTTTTCCACGTCTCTGTCAATTAATGGCCACCATACCTTCGAACGAACCCTACGTTTCATCACTGTCTCACCTGGATGCCCTTCATGCGCCAGATTTAAAACTCTTGACCTCAATGGATTAGGTATAACTATTTTCGTTCCACGTAGCAGAATTTTCTCCAATGTACACAATTCAAGGCGAAATGGGAAAAATCGACTGATGTTATTCGAATTCCAGGTTAGCTGCATATGCTTACCGGTATTCTTTATCAAATTTGGGATTTCTTGGTGGGGGTCGGGTGAAACCCAGCACATCAGTTGAGGCGTCGTTGGCAGCGTTGATACTTGTCTGCTATACTTAATGCTGGTGACATAGGAGTTGTTGACTGATTTCGGGACAGTGGCGCTTGGGAAATCCGCATTCGCACCTTGACTGAAGCAAGGTGGTGATTACGTCTATCTCAATGTGATCAATTTGATTTAGCTTTTAATGATCCCGCGACCGCCTTGTCCCCTTGTCTATATTGAGATGCGGAAACCGTGTGCGTGCTATAATGATATCTCGTCCCGCCGCAAAGTCAATAAGCCTAAGTTCGTTACCAGACATGATGTCGTGTAGGCTATTCTTACCACATGTCCCACCAAATATGTCTTGGTTTCCTATCCCGGCGTTAAAACCACTTAGTATGATTTAAACGTCATACTTTGGACATTGCTCATATGCCTTGTCAAGAAGCTCGAAGAAATATTGGTTGATGGCGTCGTCCTTGTCTTCCGTAGGAGTATGGGCTAATAATTTTATCCTTGATGCGGATTGTCATAAGGCTCTCGCTTACTTTTCCCTATAGCAATCACAATAGTATTGTATATGTATATAGAAACCGAATCAATTTTAACAAGGGTTCTTTCAATGAACTTAAATACGTACTAACAATAGCTATTAACAAACGTGTTTCAATATTTGTTTTAAAAAGGATATGCTTGTGAACTTTACGGCTTGACCGCTTAATAAGAACTGACTCTATTCTTCATTGCGAAGTACAAAACTGTTTTTATGGTTAGTAAGAGTGTGACGTCAGATCAAATAATCTGCAGACCACTGGACCTACATGTATATCACATACCATCCTGGATGGCGGTGATATCTGCGTGATAACAGAGAAGGGTCTATGATAGTTTCTTTGCTGCACTTGGTCTGTTAAGTGTCCAAACTTTCCACGTACAGATCCTTTAAACGTTTGCCAGGCTAGTCAATGGTGAATCCAATTTTTATCCGAGGCCATCCTCGCAGTCAGGCATCTATGACTGCGTAATTCTTGCCATATTAATTTAGACAACCAGTGGGAGGTAAGGCAAGCACTTCGTTACGAACTTGATATGCTGCTGGCCCAATCCAAGTTATAGAACACTCAGGAGTTTCCCGATCAATCGGCACGCAGGTTGGAAATATACGGAATTGTCAATTCGGCGTCGATCGGAATAGTGCACGCTTTGTCCGTCCTCTATGTGGACAATTTTGCAAAAAAAATCTCGACCTACGTTCGTATAATATCCAGCTGGCTCAGAATCTAAAGCCATGGGACTATGGTTTCAAACGGAAGTTTGTAGATACGAGTAGAGTTCTTGGGCAGATTGACGTCGGTCCTTATTTTTATCGAAAAATCGTGTTTAATGACGAGATGCCCTTTGGGTTCAATGTATTTGTGTGAATAACCAATATAGCCATTTTTGGAGTGAGGCAAATCTGGAAGAGAACCATGAGACCCAATTACAGCCACAAAAGTGCATTTTCCAAATTCATTTTTCCAAAAATGGAGTCCGCGCTCGCGTTACAGTCGATTATAAGGTTAGCATATTATGATAAGTGATTACATCTTCGAAAATATGGACGCTATTGATTCAGATGAAATGTGATTCCAAGAGCATGGCGATACATGCCATAATGCCCAGGAAATCACTTACTTACTGAGGACTTTATTCAAAAACAACATTATACCGCAAAATGGACCAGTGAATTGACCACCGAGATCGTATGAGTTGACGCCATTCAATTGCGTTTTGTAGGGCTTTGTAAAGTCTTTGGTATACTTTCATGATACACCGCCAACCATTTAAACTTTTTAGGCCTCGAAGGCCAATATTGGTAATACAGCGCACCTAATGCTCGAAAGATCTGGAAAACAGGATGCGCCTTATCAAGTGGGATGATGTGTTCAAAACATAGTATCATGAAGCGTTTCGTTGAAAAACGAGCCTTTGCGACTAAAATATAAAATAAAACAAAACACACGATTAATTGTAATCTCGAAAACAATTTTTTTTTCTTCACCAAAACTTGCTCTTTTAAGTAGTGTCAATGCAATGCATTTAGACGTATGTCCTGATGAGACAAGGCCATCTGAAAAAAATCCACATACATCCACAAACATCCTTGTTTTATTGGTTTTGTTTGAAGCATTTAAAGTTCCCTTGCCTTGGAATTCAACACTGTGCATTGTTTTATGATATAACAATAAGAATTCGTGTAAAGGACTTGTTAATCACTTAGAGAAATTAGGACCTATAAAGAGTATCAACATCTCTTTCGGACCCATACACATTGCGTGCAATCTACCAGGCCAAGCATCTTGTCATCCAGCTTAGTTTCAAATCTGAAAATAAAAGTCGGTCTTAGTGGTATTCTCAATGTTCAAAGCTCTGATATGTATTTTTGTTTCTGCATACCCTCCTCAATGATATACGAGTATATAGGGTTTTCCAATAAGGACTTGACAACTTTTTTTAAATAAAACGCAAACCATTTAAGATATTTCAAAAACTTTATTATCGGCTTGAAGAACAATGAAAACATTTATGAATGGAACTCGACTTCGTTCATATGGCCACCGCGGGCACGTTTGCAGCGGTCGATTCTTTGGACCCAATTTTCAACGACTCCGCTACACATTTCGGCCGAAACGGCCGCTATTTCGCCTTCAATGTTGGCTCTGAGCTCTTCCAACGTCGTCGGCGTGTTGGCATAAACCAATGACTTAACGTAGCCCCACAGAAAATAGTCAAGCGGCGTTAAATCGCACGAACGAGGCTGCCAATCGACTGGCCCATTTCTTGAGATAACACGCTCACCATACTTACTCTTAAATAAATCGATTGTAACGTGTGCTGTGTGGCTTGTGGCATCATCCTGTTGAAACCACATGTTGTCCAAGTCCATATCTTCCAATTTGGTGATTATCGCGCGATAACGCTGACCATTCACAGAAACGTAACGATCCTTATCGTCACGAAAAAATATGGCCCAATAACGCCGCCGGCATGTAAACCGCACCAAACAGTTATTTTTTGTGGATGAAGTGGTGATTCATGAAGCACATGTGGATTTTCACCCGACCAATAACGCATATTTTGCTTATTGACGAACCAATTGAGCCAAAAATGAGCTTCGTCACAGAAGATGATTTTGCGATGAAATTCATCATCTTGGTGCATCTTCTCCAGAACCCAATCGGAGAACGTACGTCGCTTCAAATGGTCTATCGGCTTCAATTCTTGAGTCAGCTTGATCTTGTATGGTGTAAACCAAGATCCTTACGCAAAATACGCCATAATGTGATCTGAGCGATGCCCAATTCTTGAGAACGCCGTGGAATTGACTGAGTTGGATCGTTTGCTACGGCCGCCTGAACGGCAGCGATATTTTCGACACTTCGACCAACCCGTTGTCTCACTGACACAGAAACATAACACAACGAATATGAAGACTTGTTATTGCCTGTCTACTAGGGCGAGAATTACGACCGAAAATTGGAGTTAACGCTCTTAAAGTTGCAGTCACCGACTACGAATTTCTGTAGAAAATTTTTATAATTTGCAGACGTTGCTCGTTCGTGTACTTTACCATGATGAAAATGTTGAGTTTACTGAATAAATTGACAGTGACAGTTTGATGATTAGTGAAAGAGTGCGTTCACAAATTAAATTCAAAGTTGTCAAGTCCCTATTGGAAAACCCTATATAACATATGCATACGAATACTATCAAAAATCTGACAAAGCATTTTTCTGCCCCGACTTCCGATTTGAGATCCATAATATCGTGTAGCTAAAATCTAAAGCTTTACTATGGCATCAGTGATCAGGCCGCAGCCATCCTTGTTCAAGCACATTAACAATACCAGAGCTCATTGGAAAAACTTTGGAATAAGGAACAGTCCCTGAGAACCCTTGAGTTTTTCTAAAAATTTTAATCTGGATTGTAAAGCTTAGCGGGACCCTAAATATTAAAGCTGCTTTCTTATCTGGCAGTAGTCAGTTCTACACATAAGAAAGGAGTTAAGTAGTTTTCTTATTTAAAATGTTTTTTTTTTTTCAAATCTTATTAAAAAAATATAAACAATTCAGCCCTGCTTTTAAATTCATGCATCTACATACTCGTATGTATTTAAAACTAAAGAAAAAACATACGCGCAATCGTTAAATTATTTTTAAGAGAGTAAATATTATCAAAAATTTGAATCGTCAAAACGGCTGTTAAAATAACAACTAATAAAAAAATCCTTAATTAAATTGAAGCAAAATGAAAACCAAAAACATGTTCAGTTTATAGCATAGAACAGAGTAAAAAGCTACTTATAAATTTAAAATAAAAACAAAAATTAAAAATTGTTTTGTTTTTTTTTTTAACATTGTACAAAGTATTGCTTAATAATATTCGTTTGTTGCATTTTGTTGTAAATAATTTAAGCTTCACAAAAACAGAGAAACATTAACAAATAAATTTAGATTTAATGCTATTGTTAAATTTTTAGGCACGCAAACACAAAATGCGCATAAATATTGCATGAAAAATTTAAGAAAACCAGTAAAAATCAATTTTAATGAAAATAAAACTAATAAAAATGGAAACACGCTAAGTAGCTATGTTATAAATTTTTAGCAAATAAACAAAAAAATGTGAAACAAAAACAAAAACAGAAACAAAAAACTTAAATTCAAAAAGTGATAATAAAAAACAATAAATTTGACAAATGAAAAAACAAAAAACCAAAAAACAAAGGAAGCAAATAAATATTTCGAAATTGATAAAAGTAAAATTTGAAGAATAAGAAAATAATAAAATACCGTGTGATTGTTAAGAAATAAAACCAAAAATAATATATGCGATAGAGTTTTTTTTTGTGGTTTTTAAGTGATGCAACAATGACAGATCGGGATTTTTATTTTTGTTTTAATCAATCCTTGAAATATGTGGCCGTTTCGGGAAAGGAATTTATTTCTAGAAATGTGGAAAGCGAAGCACTCGACTAGTATTGTACGAGTATGCTTGTTGCAAAACCCGGGGAGACAAAAATTGAATTTACGAGTACTACAATACAATGGCAAATGCCGGGCTGCCGGCAAAAAAACAAACTTTAAAATGATAGACAACAACGAACCGCAACCACACGGGTGGTGGTTGATGAGCGAATGAAGAGGAGTGCGCAAAAGCGAATGTGAGTCCAAAAAGGAAATTGCAACAAGTAGCTGCTCGTTAGCTGCACACACCGGCTGCTTAGCAAGGGGTGGGGGAGGGGGGGGGGGGTTCGGGAAGATCGCTCAACGCAAAAGTCGCAAACAACACAACAGGTAGGCGCCACCCAATTTTTAAGGCAAAATTGGGAAAACAGATAAAAAAAAACACACGACTTATCTTTTCCCTGATGGGGAATTTATACTTATATTTGATCTTTTTTTTTGTTTCTTTTGAGGGAGATTACAGGGTATGCCGAGCTTTTAAAAAAAAACGATGTTTTTTTTTTCCTTTTTTTTTGGAATAAATTAAATTAATTTTACTTGAATGGGTCGGCTAACGGTCGGCCCACAGTTCCGCGTTGTCGTACCGGTAACACTAGCGGGTCGCGCAATTAACGAAATCTAACCGTCTTACGAACGGTTTCAGCGTAAAAGGGTAAGAAGGCTTACGGACGCGATTTTAAGGCACGAATATGTGTTATTTAAAAAAGGGTACTTAGCTGTTTGATCTGTTTCCTGCCTATGCGGGGTCGCTCTCTAGCTGGGTCTCTGCTGGTGGAGGAGGGTAAACCGTCTCCGCCACAATCACCGACTTTCGTCCGGTCGTGTCCGTTGGGGGGGGTTGTAATGTCCTTTCCGGCTTGTCGTTGGGTGTGTTTCTTCCTCGGTTTGTTGAGATTTTGTTTCTGTTCTTGTTCTTGTTCTTGTTCTGGTTCTGGTTCTGGTTCTTGTTCTTGTTCTTGTTCTTGTTCTTGTTCTTGTTCTTGTTCTTGTTCTTGTTCTTGTTCTTGTTCTTGTTCTTGTTCTTGTTCTTGTTCTTGTTCTTGTTCTTGTTCTTGTTCTTGTTCTTGTTCTTGTTCTTGTTCTTGTTCTTGTTCTTGTTCTTGTTCTTGTTCTTGTTCTTGTTCTTGTTCTTGTTCTTGTTCTTGTTCTTGTTCTTGTTCTTGTTCTTGTTCTTGTTCTTGTTCTTGTTCTTGTTCTTGTTCTTGTTCTTGTTCTTGTTCTTGTTCTTGTTCTTGTTCTTGTTCTTGTTCTTGTTCTTGTTCTTGTTCTTGTTCTTGTTCTTGTTCTTGTTCTTGTTCTTGTTCTTGTTCTTGTTCTTGTTCTTGTTCTTGTTCTTGTTCTTGTTCTTGTTCTTGTTCTTGTTCTTGTTCTTGTTCTTGTTCTTGTTCTTGTTCTTGTTCTGAGTGTTTTTAATGATTTTTTTTTCTTTGTCGTTGGTTTTTTTTGTCTTCCTTTTGTTTTTTTTCTTTTTTTTCAGGCTCTGGCCAACAAGACGATAAGCTATCGAATGAGCTTACCGCGCTTTTTGGCTGTCGCCGCCATTCGTCCACACACACACACACACATGGGGTTCCGTCAATTCAGCTGTTAGAGCAAAGGGAATCACATCCAGAGTTCCAACAGCTTCTCACGAATTCCCAGCCAATCACACACGTCGATGTTCTATGTTTTTGGGTCGTGTTTGTTCGTTCTGTTTTTTCCTCGTCCAAGTGATTGCTTTGGTTCGAAGCCAGCCCTCTGACCCGAAACCGAAGCTATCGTTGAGAGCTTCCATTGGGACCGCCGGATAGGGAGGAAAACTTAACTTATTAGGGGTCCAATGGGGAGTGAGTAAACCTTCTTGCAGACATATGGAACAGTAGAACGACCGCGGGGAATTGTGGGCTTTCCTTTACAATTTTTAACTTTTCGTGGGGTAAGGGGTTATACAAATTTATAGTGTTGGGCAAACAATATTAAATATGGTGGGCTCGCGGCCATTGTTGATGGTGTTGACATCTCGGGGCATCACGGGGCTGACCGTCCGTCCGCTAGAGTCTCCAGGCCGTCCGCCTGGCTCTATCAGGGGTACCTATGTGGTCATCTCTGGAGCGGTAGGCCGGGGGAGGGAACTGAATTCAGAGGATCCAATGAATCCCACCTGTGCCGTGGCATCCAGAGCATGAGGGAAGAAAGAAAAGAAGGGACAGCACAAGAAGGGGGAGGAGAAATAAAGAGGTCAACAGACAACAGATGGAAAAGGGAGTGGAGGATTTTTGTGGCGTGATTTGCACGCAACATACTGGTCTGGGATCTGACACAGTGTGTGCAGAAAGAAGAGTCAAACTATTCGTTTTGCATTGTAGCAACCAAGATGTTTTTCTTTTTAAGTAAAACGACGCAACCTTAAGGTTTCAATGAAATTGTCATTTTCGATTGAAATAAAGGATTTTCCAATAGGGACTTGACAACTCTGAATTTAATTTGTGAGCGCATTCTTTCACTAATCATCAAACTGTCACTGTCAATTTATTCAGTAAACTAAATATTTTCATTATGGTAAAGTACACGAACCCAACGTCTGCAAATTATAAAAATTTTCTACCGAAATTCGGAGTCGGTGACTGCAACTTTAAGAGCGTTAACTCCAATTTTCGGTCGGAATTCTCGCCCTAGTAGACAGGTAATAACAAGTTTAGTGCAAAAATTTGAGTCTACATATTCGTTGCGTGATGTTGCCGTGTCAGTGAGACAACGGGTTGGTCGAAGTGTCGAAAATATTGCTGCCGTTCAGGAGTCCGTAGCAAACGATCCAAATCAGTCAATTCCACGACGTTCTCAAGAATTGCATTATGGCGTATTTTGCGTAAGGATCTTGCACCCATACAAGATGAAGCTGACTCAAGAATTGAAGCCGATGGACCATTTGAAGCGACGTACGTTCTCCGATTGGGTTCTGCAAAAAATGCGCCAAGATGATGAATTTCATTGCAAAATCATCTTCTGTGACGAAGCTCATTTTTGGCTCAATGGGTTCGTCAATAAGCAAAATATGCGTTATTGGTCGGGTGAAAATCCACATGTGCTTCATTAATCACCGCTTCATCCACAAAAAATAACTGTTAGATGCGGTTTGCATGCCGGCGGCGTTATTGGTCCGCGTTATCGCCCCATGATCACCGATTATTTTTGGCCCGAATTGGAAGATATGGACTTGGACGACATGTGGTTTCAACAGCATGATGCCACAAGCTACACAGCACACGCTACAATTGATTTATTGAAGAGTAAATATGGTGAGCGTGTTATCTCACGAAATGGGCTAGTCGATTGGCCGCCTCGTTCTTGACTATTTTCTGTGGGGCTACGTTAAGTCATTGGTTTATGCCAACACGCCGACGACGTTGGAAGAGCTCAGAGTCAACATTGAACGCGAAATAGCGGCCGTTTCGGCCGAAATGTGTGGCCGAGTCGTTGAAAATTGGGTCCAACGAATCGACCGCTGCAAACGTGCCCGCGGTGACCATATGAACGAAGTCGAGTTCCATTCATAAATGTTTTGATTGTACTTCAAGCCAATAAAAAAGTTTTGGAAATATCTCAAATGGTTTGCGTTTTATTTAAAAAAAAAATTTGTCAAGTCCTTATTGGAAAACCCTATATATATGTAATTCATACCATTAATTATGAAATATCAGGTGGTCCAACCATAATTCACGATGTTAGTTGTGAGTCACACCTTAACGTCAAGTTGTTTGCGCAACTTAATTTGACATTTCTTTGTTTCAGTGTTTGACAAATTCAACCATGGAGAGGTACACAATTGAGCAGCGCGTTAAGATTGTTGAAGTCTTTTACGAAAATGTGCGTTCAAATCAAAATGTATTTCGTGCACTGCGTGATTTTTTTTGGTCAGCATTATCGAACAAATATATCCACAGCAATTTCAGCAAGCCGGGTCTGTAGGAAATGTGAAAACACCTGTGCATGCTCGCCCAGTTCGTTCTGCGGATAGTGTGGCAGAAGAGCCGTCAACCTCGACTCGTCGTCGTACCCAACAATTGAACATCTCACGAACATCACTGATGCGAATTTTAAATAAAGATTTAAATTTACACGCTTGCAAGGTTCAATTGACTCAAGAGCTGAAGCCTACTGACGATTTCAAGCGTCGTCAATACGCCGAATGGTTGGTTGAACAGACAGAAGTGAATGGTGACCTTACAAAGAAAATCATCTTTAGCGACGAGGCGCACTTTCACCTCAGTGGATTCGTTAACTAGGAGAATTGCCGCATTTGGGCAAATGAGAATCCAGGAGTGATTGTTGAAAAGCCGATGCTTTCACAAAGAGTGACTCTTTGGTGCGGTTTGTTGCCTGGCTTCCTGCTTATGACTTCTTCGAAAATGAGGTCGGCCAGGCAGTTACCGTGAATCTGGACTTCTTGTGACCAGAAATTGAGGATATGGACCTGGACGAAATGTGCTTCCAACAGGATGGTGCCACTTGCCACACAGCCAACGAAACAATTACTCATTTCTTAAAAGAAAAAGTGTACGTCAATAAGCCAAGAACGATTCAAGAGCTAAAGGATCAGATAATTCGGCACATTAACGACATTGAACCTCAATTATGTCTCAGAGTCATTGACAATATGGATTTGACAGATATTTTGTTTCACACATAATTGTCATAGATCCTTCTATCATAACAAAAAAATATTAAGATAATTCTCTGAAAACTTTTTGTTTTATTTACAATTAACATCGTGCGTTAGTTATGGACCATCCTTTATTACATGATTATTTTTTTGTTGTCATATTTATTATTCATTCATTTCAATGAATAATAAATATTCATTTTATTCAATCAATTCATGATTCTTATAAATACATACCCGGCCCAGATGTCCTTCCATCCATATTTCTTAAAAAGTGTTCCTCCACACCTTCCCACACTCTTTCAAATCTCTTCTAGTTATCGCTCTTTCAATGTGAATTTCCACAGATATCAAAGTCTTCTTTCATAACACCGATACACAAAAAGGGATTAAAAAGCGAAGTCACTAATTACCGCCCCATAGCTAAACTTTCAGCATTTTGTACGAAGCCGAATTCGTGTCCTCTGTTCCCTCAGCCTTAGAAAGTGGTAAAGAAGTTGACGCGACGTTATAACAACTGTTTCAGTAAGGCTTTTGACAAGATATCTCATAAACGAATCCTGTACAAATTGTCTCTCCTGGGCTGTGAACTCATTTTGCCAAAATGGATATTTTCGTACTTCGATAATCGTTTTTATAGTGTTCGTTTCAGGTCTGCCCTATCTGCCTCTTTCTTTTTGCCACTTCAGGTGTTCCTCAAGGTAGTCTCATTTTGTTTCTCTTAATTCAACCTCTGAAATAGAAATAATGATGATGGACTGCCTAACCAACTCAAGTCTACATCAGATTAGTGGAATACCTAATACAATGCACAGACAACTCGACCTTGTCTTCACATCCGATTCAGATAACTGTGTTGTTTATAGGAGTGATCATCTTCTTTCTACCCCAGACCGTTTTCATCCCCCCTTGTCAATTATATACTCATATATATATATATATATATATGGCAACACATGTGTCGAATCAGAAAATTCATTTTCATTTAACTTCCGAAGAACCGACTTTAACAAACTTAAAAACCTCATCAGCAACATTAACTTTGGCTTTATTGTTGAGACAACTAACATTGATCTTGCCCTATCAACGTTCTATTCTATTTCTCCGTAATAACAGAAACAAGTTGTGGCACAGATTCTTAAGAACTCGATCTGATTCCAACTACAGTAATTATCGATTGGTATACAATCGTTTTTCTGAACTTTGTGAGTCTCTTTACCTTGAGTACCCCTACCGCATGCAATTTAGCTTAGTCTCGGACCCTAAATGCTTCTACCAGTTTGTTTATACCAAAAGAAAGTCAGACGGCTACCCATCTACTCTTAAATTTGTTAGTGAATCTTCTGCCGACCCAAAAACCATTGCAAATTTCTTTGCCTGTCATTTTAACAAATCCTTTTCTAACAAAACAGCTGAACCCGATCCTAGTTACTTTAGCTATATGAGAAATTATCCTGAGACGTAATCCATCTCGCTAAATATAACAACAACTTTGGTATCTGAAAACATTACCAAACTTAAATATGATTTTCCGTCCGTGTGTTGCCCATCTCGGTCCTCCCCTTGCTGCCCTATTTAACTTGTCTGTCTCAACAGGTACTTTCCCTTTCCTGTGGAATTAATCTTACATCATCCCTATTCATAAAAAAGGAAGTAAGGCCGAAGTCGATAATTATAGGCCCATAGCAAAACTCTCTTGCATACCCAAACTTTTTGAAGGCCAACTAAGTATCTGCACAAATCAGCACGGCTTCATGAAAGGTAAATCAACGACCACTAACCTAACAGAGTCTGTCTCTAGGACGCTTCATGCTTTAGAAGACGGTGCTGAAGTCGATTCAATTTCCACAGATTTCAGCAAGGCATTCGATAAAATTTCTCACCAACTTATCATCCTTAAACTAAAAAAAACTAGGCTTTTCCGATCATTTTGTGGCATGGACCAAATCATATTTAGAAGACCGAGAATACAGAGTCATCTTCAGATCTTCAATATCCGACCCCATTAAAGCAACATCTGGTGTCCCTCAGGGTAGTCACCTTGGTCCAATCATTTTTATCCTAACTATTAACGATCTTGAAAGGATCATTCAACACTCAGCACTTTCCATCTATGCTGACGATACCAAATTTTTTAAACCCACTTCCTCACAACATGACTCCAGCCTCCTTCAAATAGATGGGATGGCCGTGGTGTAGTGGTAGTAGCAAACGCTTCTCACTCGGAGGGTCCAGGTTCGAATCCTGCCCATGGCAAGTCAGTTTTTCATTGTGTAATTGGAACTCAGACAGAAAAATTCTGCGTGTGAAGGAAATAACACTGACACGTAGATTTGGCTGATGTAGAGTTTCAAGCACAGAAAAGAAAAATACTGTGATATACCTCGAATCACTCTGAGTGAAGAAAAACTCTCTGTCCTATTCGGACTCCCACCCCTGGAGAGCAAACATAGAAACCAAACACACCTGAGTTTCAAACCACTACAAAAACAATTTTCCTTTCTCCTCCTTCTATCTTTCCGAACGCGCCCTGGCAACAGTAAAAGGGTATCTAACCCCTTAGGCGCGCGTAAATTATAAAAAAAAAAAAAATCTTAATGGTTTTTCCACCTACTGCATCAAGAACTGCTTAAAACGCAATGTCACCAAATGTCAATCGACTACCGTCTCACGTAAGAATTTCAGCAGTTGGCCTGAAACACACCTTTTTTCGTCTTCTTTGCACTTCCTTGTTCTTCAACGACCAAAACTAAAATAATAAAATATGTCAAAAATGGAACGATATAGGAAAACGAAAATTCAGTTCAGAAGAGGATTTTCTGTCGAAGTAACCCAACTTCTTCCAGCTTTCGGATAATCTGTTCACGCCAATGTGAACAGGCACTAAGGGTTTGACAACAATTCGTTTTGTTGCATTTAATTCTCAACATTAAGCTTGTTATAAAGGGTGACCAGATAAGAACGATAGGAAAAAAATTCAATAATACAACAAAGGTGTGAGATACGAGTATAAAATTGATTCTGGCTTTATTTTGAAGCTACTTTCATGCCAATATCGTCAGTCGGTTTAATTTTTAATGACTCTGTCCAATATGTGCGACATTGTTCCGGCAATAGCGTGTCGAATGTTGGCTTTTTAGCGTGTCCAATTAACTGGTAACTGGCATCAGCTGTAAGTCCGTAAAAAGAGTTCAAATAAAAAAGACAAACACTGATTAAGTCCACGCAATTTATTTATTGAAATAACTAAGCAAAAACTAAGAAAAAGAGCACAGGATAAACCACCACCAAACGGATCCATATGTTAAGGAAGACAGACCAAAAAAACTGGCATCTCCTTTATGGAAATGCGTTTACATGATGCAGTCAGTGTTGCCACTTGATCATTACACTAATGATCTGCTGTTGGAGTTGCCACTTCGTCATAATATTAAACATCCTGCCCGACTGAACAGGTATGTTCAGGATCATTCCAGTAATTTGCACACCTTCTGAATTGGTCGGGTGCATTCGCCAGTTGCATGCTTGATGGTGACCACCGGAATCAAACCATCTTGTCCGGGATGAACCGCTATAATTTTGCCAAGCCGCCAACGTGTTGATGGTAGATTCTCGTCGCGTATGAGTACAACATCGTTGAGTTTTAAATCATCATTGCCTGTATGCCATTTGGATCGCTGCTGAAGTGTGCTGAGATATTCATCGTGCTATCTACGCCAAAAGTGTTGTTGTATTTGTCGAAGTTGACGCTTTTTCGGTATGTCTACGACGGGTTTGTCTAGTATTGAAATTATTGGTCGGCCAATAAGAAAATCAGTTGGTGTGAGTGCTAGTTGATCATCGTTGGAGTCATGCAAAGCCACAAGCGGTCGAGAATTTAAGCAAGTCCCCACATGAACTAATAGAGTGTGAAGCTGATCGTAGTAGATCGAATTGTTGCCAATAACGCGTAGTAGATGTTTTTTTGCAGATTTCACTGCCGCCTCCCATAATCCTCCATGATGTGGTGCCCTCGGCGGAATAAAATGCCACTGCGTTCCTCTGTTTGCTAACTGTTGCTGAGTATATTTATCATGCCAATGTCGTAAGTCTTCTGCCAGTATCTGATTTGCGCCTGTGAATGTTGTGACATTGCCGCTATAGAGTTCATGACACGGGCCACGTCGACTTGTAAATCGCGTAAATACGTTGATAAATGCTTCTGAAGATAAGTCCTCTGCTAACTCAATATGCACTGCCTTAGTTGCCATACAAACAAAGATAGCCACATATGTGAGATATATAACTGCAGCATATGCCTTGGATCCACACGTACCTGCCTAAACATTTTCTCGACATCAGCTGTTATCGCAATGCCAAAAAGCCTAAACCGATGAATGATGTTCACCAGCAATTCCTGAATTGGTGGACCAACCAATTGTGTGTCGTTCAATGAGATGCCATTCGTTGTTTTCGCTGATGCGTTACAGACCACCCTAAACTTACTGATTACAGCGTGATGCGGTATGAAATATACCTGTGACGGATCGCCATGGTTGTCTCGAACTGGATGCATATGTCCAAGTTGTTGGTAGTCTGTCATAAATGCGATGTATTTCTGCTTCAGTTCAGGATCAGAAGCCAGTTTCCGTTCCAGTTGATGGAATTGCCTAAGAGCCAGTTGATGTGATGATCCAAGTGATGGTGCGTCTGCCCGGAATGGCATCTGCACCTTATAAAAGCCACTTTGTAACTGCCTGTGTGTCTATACGAAGATCTGCTCACAATAGTTGATAGCGGTTGAATCTGAATCCCTCTGATTAATGTCATCCACACCAAAGATATTTTAAGAAGTTCGTCAAGATGGTGATCCCCCTCACTCTTCCGTAAAGTCATAGACTGAAATGCCAAAGAACCTGCCTGAGTAGCAGTAGCTGGGCCAAAGACCACCCAGCCAAGATGTGTACGTTGTGCTACTGCTTCGTTAGCCTCGCCTCGAACAATGCCATCCGTGGTTAGTTGCCCCCATATATCCGCGCCAATTAGTGCATCGATCCTGACAGTTTTCCCAAACGTGTCGTCTGCCAACGATATATTCCGAAGATGCTGCCAACAAAGATCTGCCACCTCTGCCACTGGTGTTTGTGATGTAATCGATGTGATGATGTGGAAGTTCACACGTAGCTCGAATGATTGTTCAGCAATCGACCTCATCTGGACGTCTGCCCGGCCTCGAGTGTATTCGCAAATGTTGTTGTCAATGCCTTCAACTTGAACTGTACATCTATTCCGTGGAAGAGCCAATTGATTAAACAGATGGGAAGTAATAAAACTAACTTGTCATCCTGAATCACAGAGTAGTCGACAAGTGTGATTGATGCCAAAATTTTCGATGAGTTCCACGCGAGTTGTTGCCAAAAGTATGATTCGGTTACTGGTAACCGTGAATGCCTTAAATGTGTCGTTGAGTCAATAGTGATTACGTGATGTTGGCCACTGCCGGAAGCTATTGAAGTTGTAGGAGCGGATTGTGCTGTCGCCTGTGATGTTCATAGCTGCCTTTCTAAGTCTCACACCGATCGTTCCCTGGTTTCGGCACCAAAAATGTCCAATCACGCAATAAAATAGCTTACCGCGGTAACTGGCATCAGCTGTAAGTCCGTAAAAAGAATTCAAATAAAAAAGACAAACACTGATTAAGTCCACGCAATTTATTTATTGAAATAACTAAGCAAAAACTAAGGAAAAGAGCACAAGATAAACCACCACTAAACGAATCCATATGTTAAGGAAGACAGACCAAAAAACTGACATCTCCTTTATGGAAATGCGTTTACATGATGCAGTCGGTGTTGCCACTTAATCATTATACTAATTTGGAGTTGCCACTTCGTCATAAAATTAAACATAGCGTAAACTAAAGACTTGATGTAGGCCCAGAGAAAATAATCGAGTGGTGTTAAGTCACATGATCACGGCGGCCAATTGATAAACGCTCGCCGTGAGACGACCCAGTCACGAAATTTCTCCTTCACAACTTCGAGCGTTGCGTCGATTGTATGGCATATAGTATAGTCTGACTACAGAAAGTCGGTTATTATCGCTCTATACCTGAGACCATTGACGATAACTATGTATGTCTGCTTCCTCATTTCTAAAGAAATAGGTTTCGAAGATACCGCCATAAGCAGCACCAAACAGTCAATCTTTGTGGATGCATTGATGGTTGGCCAAACACTTGTAGATTGTGTTCGCTCCAATAATGGCAATTTAGCTTGTTGACATAGCCGCTGAGCCAAAAAAATGGGCCTAGTCCGAGAAGATGATATTTTCAATATTTCCAGCGCCCAATTAACGACCTCAAAGCGTTATCTATTGTCATCCGGCTCCAAGTCTTGTATCAGCACAATCTTATACGGATGTAGGCCCAAATCCAACTGCAAAATAAGCCGGGTTGACTCTCTTCATCGATACTGGCTCCTACGGCGGCTCTGTTTTCTTAATTTCGTACCAATCTCTGTCTGGTTAGTGGCTTACGATGCAAAAGACGAATTGCCTGTACACTGAAGACATGATGGCGACCGACCTCATGACGAAATTCACGTTGCGTATTTACAACTGAGCCGGATTCTCGACAATTTTTTTTTAATAATTTGATGAAATGGCACACCTTACTGAATATTTTAACAGCTGGATGTCATTGGTAACTTTGACAGCTTCTGAAACAGAACAATTGGAAAAACTATTATTGATATCTGGTCACCCTTTGAATATCAAAACGATTTCGCCGACATACCATATGTCCAAAAAAAAACATATTTTACTCTGCTGTCCAAAAGACGTGTGTGTGTGTGGCCACACACTTGTCCACACTACTAAAACGAAAAAATAACAATCTGTCGTCAGATTAGTCATATCACAGCTGACGTCATTTGCGAGTGATGACCAAAATAAACGTCCTCGATCTAGAACAGCGTAGAAATTTTCGGTTTCGGATTAGTGCTATGTGGAATGTGTTAGATGGAATTTTTTTTGTAAAAAAACAAAAGAACGCATTCTTGTGATATTTATGAATTTATTTGGAGACCATCGTACTTGCTAACAATTTTTGCACAAACACTTTAAGGCCGGATTCATCGGCAAGTCAATATCACATTCAAATGCATTCTGGAACTCGACAGAGTTCATGAAACTCCGATTGATTAGCGTCCCATACTTTGAATCGTCCCGTCCACAATGTAACTGTGCCACCGAATAGAACAACACTCGACTGGAGTTGAGGTTAAAGTGCTCCAAGACATAGTCCTCAGCAAATGAGAAGATCTCACCCTCCAGCCAGAAAAAGTAGTCATAGTAGATCTCGTACAATGCCCGATTTAATTTCACAATCTCTTCCACCTGATCAGTTGTCAGATTGCCAAAAATCGGGAAATCTGCTCCATATACTTCTGACTGACGATCTAGGCAGTCTATGGCTGTGTAGAGGTCATCCGTAGAGAACAGCAGGTCCGAATCATACCACAAACCGAATCCTTCTGTGGAGAAGTAGTGAAACAGGGGTTGATTGGCAGTGATGATGACAAAGTTCAGGAACTTCTTCAGGAAATACAACGGATGACTGGTATCCTCCTTGTCGATGTAGTTATCCTGAACAAAGGTCAGTCTCAGCTGCCTTGATTTCATAGTAAAATAGTTGTAATGAAACGAATCTCTGTGCATTTCCAGCTTAGAGTAGTCAGAATCGAAAACCTCAGCTGAGAGTTTCTTCTTGGCGTAGTTCTTCATTAGCCGCTCGATATTGAGATCCCTCTGACTGAGCTTCCTGTCAAGGAATGACATCCAATCATTGGCCATTATCAAGTCCTTACGTCGCTTTTGAAACCGCGACGTTTGAAAGAGAAAGTTTGCCATTGCAACTTCTTTACGTATCTTGGAGGTGAACACACTCCATTGCCAATACTCCGAGAGTAACAGTGGCTCAAATTCATCTGTCAGATGGAAACAGTCCTCGTACTGGAGAGCCTCGATCATTTTCCAAATGATGAAGTTGATGACGATCCTTGAATCAGTTCGCCGAACTATTGATAGAATCTGCTCCAGTCTTTTGGTTCGAATTTGAATTTTTCTGGAATCCTCGAGCTCTTCCGGGGTGAAGCCTAATGTTGAGAAAAACACATGGAAGAACTCATTCGTCTCGGCTTCGCTAGAGCTTTCTTGGGATGATCTTTCGGAGGAACTAGGTTCCTCTCCGGTCAGCTCCCTACAGAATGACCATAGCTCTGATGAAATTATATCTGCGATTTGATTCCTAACCACACTCGTCGCGGGACTCATTATCATCTTCCTAAGTTCCTTCTGACTGCTGGGACAAAATACATCTGCAGGACTCACATAAATCGTATTCGGTGCAAAGAAGACATCGAAAAATATTGGAACTCCTCGCGCTGCTAGATGTGCTGCTAGTTGAGGCCATGTTGTTTCGATTCCTGCCTCAGCCCACTGATAATGTAGAAATGGCCATTTCGAAAATTCAGCTAGAAAATCCAATTCCTTCCATTGGGACAAGTCCCAGTTTTTATTCTTACAGGACTCATACAGCCCGTTGAGTAAAATTCCACCGGTGGTGGAGAAATTTGCTCGATTGTTCTCAAAAAACTGGACTGCTGCTTCCTTGTTGTACATAAACGGAGCTATCGGTGCCACCTGGGTGTCATAGTATCCGCATGCGTGTTGGAAGAAGTCCTCACAGGGATCATAGAAATCATCGACTAGAGACTGCATCACCTTTAGATGATCTTGATAGGATTGTGAAAAATGCATCGCTTTTCGACCCGTGACGCTTGCGAGAAGAAGCCACAATAGGCTTGTCGTAATTACGTTCACGTTAGACATTGCGTTAGCGCGGGTTTTCTCTGCCTCAAGAATGCTGATAATAGACTGGCTCTACCACTTTGCGTTCCAATTGCAAAACGACTCGAAAGTGGAATTTCTATGAAAAAATTGGAGCACGCGAAAAAAACGGTGTTATCACTCGGGTGTTCTCGACTTGAGCTGGATGAACTTGAACGAGAGATTAGGACTAGATGCTGGAGCTTCAGAGAAGAATTGGAGCACTGGGTCTTATCAATTTGATAGAAGGAAGTTGATAGAGATGAAGTAGGGGGTACAAATTTATGCTGTTTAGGTTGGAAAAACTTACGCTGTCATGTTGTTGGGAGATTTTCAAAGGTGTCTAGCAATTTGTATTCCCTGAAATGCGAAAGAGACTTGCTAATTGATGGGGTTGTGATAAGGAATTGATAAGGGATTATGATTCAAACTCCGTCTTCGTACTGTGGGGCATACTTTTAGTCACGTAAACAGAAATATATCACATTACATTACTTATGCGAATTGGTGGAGTAGAAGACGTTCAGCAGATAAAGCCTTCGATTTTGAAGGCCTGGTGGAAAGCAATTTTAATTAGCTTGACTGGGAAGCGGACTCATTATTTCAGATTGGACGATTTTGTGGTCAAGATTTTTTTAGCGCGTACATAAATCAGGAGATGGAGGTAAATAATTTTTTAAAGGGATTCCTCCTTTGCTCTTGTTAAGCATCAAATTTCCACCTAAATTTTCAAGTGTTGCACACACAGACTTGTTCACCTGAATACCGACGTAATCAGCTAGGAAAACCAATTATTACAGAAAGTGTTTCCTATTTCATATACTCGATCAAATCAGTAGATTCGTCAGAGACATCAAAGATAAGGACGTGCTTTGATGGCTATGCTGCAAAAGGATACAAGGCCAGCAGCTGATAACTCGGAAGGTAATTTCACTCCAAATCTGGCACTGAAATTCATACTGAAAATTCAGAGAAATGAATACACCTTCGCCAAGAGCTTCAGACGTATAAGTCTGACTTCCTTCCTGATGAAGAGCACGGAGAGATATTTGAGCGTCATACGCGCAAAACTGCTTTGCGAGTAGGTCAACTGTCCAAAATGCAACATACTTACGAACGCGGAAGATCACTGTGCGATTGCGCTTCAAAATTGAACGTGCAATCAACAAAAAGGAGTCCGCGCTGGCCATTGTCATCGACATTGAAGGTGCTTTCGACTACGCAAATTTCAGCCAAACATTCGGCTCTCAATAGTTTCTAGGTCTACGTTCAGACATATGTAGATGATGTGGCTGTACAGTCATATCTAGCAACTATCTGCTCTAAAGCGCAGGCAGTGCTCAACATGATCCACGGTTGGTGCACTAGAAATGAACTTTCAGTCAATCCTATTGCTTGTTGACTATCTTTTGACTCTGGTCTTATGAATAAGCAGGCTGATGCACTAGACATCAAAACTCCTGATACTGCGAAAATATTTAATTGTGTTTAGGAATGTTTCTGAACGAAATCTCAGCCACTAAAGGAAGTCTGGTGTGCACGGACCTCTCTAAAACCGGTCTAGGATTCGGTGCTGGTGTCTATTTGAAGGCAATAACGTTCGGTTTGGTTTCTCGTTGGGAAAACTTGAGTCATAAGTATACAATATATTGAGGAAGCGAAGCGAATCCTCTTACGACTTCCAAGCCCATGAACTAGGGTCAGAGAGAGTTTTCCAGGACTCGAACCTGTGTTAGGGCTCCCATTGACAGTTGGGTATGATCACAACTACAGATATTATGACTCTCCAGGTTGGCGGCAGACCAAACAAATGCTTTCCGACGTCTCCAAGACCTTCCTGCTGTCCCTGAGTAGGAAAGACTGCACACCGCTGGTATCGTGATGGAGCACTACTTTTTGCTAAGCACCTGGGTGTGCTGGGCATAAGTGACACAACATTCGGTGACGTTTGCTTTGAATGCAATGACGACACCGCGGAACACTACCTTTGTGAATATCCGGCTTAAGATTGCATCAAGCTGCAGGTACTCGGCGTTGACGTGGTGAGTGCTGGTACTGTAGGCACTTTACTGCAGAAGCACTTACTCATCTTTCTTGGAAAGACTGGGGAATTCCATTAAAAAGAACTTACAAGGAGTACAATGGACTAGCTCTTTGGCTTTATCCCTAGATAATATCTTCCGGTATAAAATGCGAGCTTCTCAGGCGACCCAGTGTGTCCGTGGTGGATAAGGCAACGCCTCCACGAACAAAGAGTAAAATTTCCCAAGTCACTGTGTTTTGGATTACGTGCAGAGGACTGAATACTGCATAGAACTGAAAAATGTGAATCGTAAACGTAATGTCCCTATGACATACCGGGCAACCTCCCAAGCAATCCTCAGCAGAAATATAAACACTTCACTGGCCCAAAAGCTTCGCCCTCATTAGGGACGGAACTATACCCGAGGAAACGAAATAGCTGAAAAAAGCCAGATAATGCGTTAGTTCTCTCGCAGAGGAAAAATAAAAAAAAAGAACAAAGTGGACTCAGCAACAGCAAACGTGGCAGGTCCATAGATAGCTCTTCTATGGTAGGGATGAAAAAAAACATAGACCACACGCAGAGTCACTTATAGATACAGGTGCAGGTACGTCTAAAGGGGACGCTAAACACCAGGAGTCTGCTCATAAATTCCACTCAGAAGCGGTCAAAAGATGAAGTGGAAGCAAAATAAAAAGAAGTTTGTCTAAGAGATCTAGTGGGACGGAGATTGCACAGGAGCGACCTAGCACATCAGGGCTATCCTAAAGGGATTCTATGGTCCAACATAAGATTGCTATCTTGCACTCTATGCACCCAGAGCAGATCAGAAGATCAAGCTAGTTCGGAAGAGCCTGCTGAAAGAGATGGATAAATCCGAAAAAAATTGTCTCGTTCTTTGATTTGTAGCCATCTCAGCTAGATACGGATGGTTGCCGATCATCTGCTATAACACAGTAACCAAAAACTGGCTCAAGTCTACGGTAGGCAGAATTTGTGTATAACTCAGGGGCACAGGGTTCCCATGTTATTCACTTGCGTTGTCTTCTCTCCAGAAGCAGACAACGTGAACAAGCAATTCCTAGATTAGATTTTACTATGGGAGTTAATCTGCAGCATACAAAAACCGCCTCTGCGGTACTAAGTCATAAATTTAATAATGACCACCGAGATGTAGCCTTTATCAAGGAGTCGTAATTACAAGAACCGGATAGGGTATCTCTCAGGTCCTCAGGAAGACCTAGAGCTTGTATTATGTTAAATCAGAATATAACAGCTTTTGGAATTCCAGAACACACAAACAAAGATATTAGCTGGGCTACTCACTGAAGGCGATAAGGCAGTTGCAGTAATATGCTCAATCTACCTGGCGGGTGACTCCTCCGACCTTAACTTTCCGCCATCGCAAGGACTCATGGACTACTGTGGCAGAAGAAGACTCCAGCTGATAATTGGATGTTATGCACACGCCCACCATGCAAACTGAGGTAGCTCAAATATCAGCAAAAGAAATGAGTCTCTTCTACAATTTATTTTGAGAAATAATCTTGAAATTCTAACTTTGTAAACAGAATTAAGGTAGAAGTATATAACCTCACCCTATGTACCCCATTTATAAAAAAAAACTAGCACGTTATCGTGCCTATCGATGTCTGATCATCGACATATCTGTTTCGACATCCTATGGCCTAGAACTCAAGGAATCCATGGCCAATTGCTACAAAAGCGTAAGAGGCATTGACAGCCTAGAACTTGGCTGAGAAATTCTTAACGCTTCTATTAAATGTGCCTATTATCAGGTATGTCAAGAAACAAAAGTGGGGCACCTGCTCTACTCCATGGGGAAATAGTAAACTCGTCAAATTAAGAACGCACTCCAGAAAGCTTTCTAACAGGGCGAAACGCGATGGAGAATGAGCTGAGTAGTTTGAAACATTTACAAAAAATAACCGGGAAATTAGAAGATCTAAAAAGTTATGCAAGATCTCTCTGACATTCGAAGCAGCGATCGTATCCACAGAATTCTATGAAAACAGCATATAAATCAAATTCGCCGAATGAAAAAAACAGAATAACGCCTATATAGAAAGCGGTCTACAGACGCTACATCTGTTAGCCGAAACCCATTTCCCAAACTCCACTACAACATCCATTGCTCCCGATAATCCTCTCCAGAAGAAGACCATTAGACCAACTCTCGAGGAGTGATATCCAAGGAAATTTTTTATGCAGGCAAAATAAAATGGGCAATCAATTCATTTGATCCATTCAAACCCCCAGGAGAATATGGAGTCTTCCCAGCACTCCTTCAATAAATATTACTCTAATACTCGTAACTCGAATTTAGATTTTTAGAACCAGTTATGCCTGGGTTTAAATACCAAAAAGTTGCAAAGAAGTGATGGTTAAGTTTATAACCAAAGCAGGTAGTAGACCAACTAATTTACCCAAATCATATAGACCAATTAGCTTGATAGACATACAAGGGATGTTCCACTATATTGAAATCCACTTCATAAAAACCAATATGCCTATCAATCAGGGAAAAGGGCAACGCATGCTCTTCAGGAACTAACCACAAAGACCGAGAAATCCCTCAGGGCAAAAACATTACGGTGGGTTGCTTTCTTGTAATCGAAGGAGCTCTTGACAACACAAAACAGAATCAGCGTTACGGCTGCGAAAGGTTGCCCCCAGGGTGGTGTTCTTCCCCCATGCTATGGTCTATCGTAGCAAATTAACTACTAAACATACTCAACATAACGACGGCTTCTACAATATGTCCAAGAATACGCTGATGACATTTGATTCCTGTCAGGGGCAAATTCGAAGGCAGTGTTTTGGAACCCCTCCAGAGGGTACTCAAACTTGGTGCTAACTAGTGCAAGATAGTTGGCCTAAACGTCAACCCTAAAAAGAGCACCATAGTTGCCTTCATCAAGAGAAACAAATTGGACAAGCTTCAAGATCCAACACATTTTGGTGAAATCATAAAGTTTTCAAATGACATTAAATTTCTAGGGCTTGCCATGGATCAAAAACCCAATTGCAACACAAATATCAAAAAAAGCATTGAAAAGGCCAGAATCTCACTACAGACCAGTCTACTGGGTAAAAACTTGGGCTTTAACTGTGGATGTACACAGCAATTTCTAGACCTATAGTCACTTATGCATCTCCAATATGGCAGCATAAATCTAAACAAAAGCTTATAGTACGTTTACACCAACCCGAAATTTAACATTTCGAAATGAAATTTCGGAATTTCATTTCACCGTTTACACTGAACGCAAAACATTTATATGACAGCTACTGTCAGCTACAGATTCGTAATTTTTGTTTCAATTTCCTCCGGTGAAAATTCCACCCCGTTATTTTTAAACAAGGTGGACATCTCTTTATGTATATGCCCTTTTTTTTGGTTCCCCGGAGCCCAACAATGTTTTCTTCTCAGAGTTCAACAATAAACTCCTCGTCAGCGTCTTCCCTCTTCCTCCTTTTCTTATGTTTTTTTTGGTCCATTTGGTTGAGGCACATAGTCGTTAATGATTGTAATTTTAGAACAGCTGACTTCTTTCAAATTTGTTTTTGTAAGTGCTGAATGACGTGCGAAATAATTAAAAAGGTTTGTTCAATTTGACAACCTTCTAAATGCAGAGACAAAATGCAGCATTTCACTAAAATTCAACATTTCGAAATGCTGGAAATTGTATGGAACATTTCGTCTGAAATGTTGGATTTGTCCGAAATGCTGAATTTCGGGTCGGTGTAAACGTACTATTACACGGGCTGGAGTAAACAAACTTCACTAATAAGGTCCATTAACCGCCTAGGGAATTACGAATGAGCAAACTGCGAACAAATCATTTTTAGTACGTTTAAAGAGAGGCAAGTGACAATTTTACTATTCCAAAAGCACAGAGCGTAATTTATCTTGGACTATTACAAAAAAAAAACTCAAATTCATTCAGTTTTTGCGAAGAAATCAGCGATTCGCTTATTTCTCCGCGAATAATCGAATGCTCTTTGCGAACTGTCAAATTCTATTCGCATTCCACAAATGTGGAAATCAGTCTACATTCACACGGCCAAAACTTTTGTTTTGAAAACACAAAAGGAATGACAATTTGTATTCGCAGGTCGCTGCAACTAAATGAAAAAGTAGCTATAAAATGTAAACATTTGCGAATATTCGTATTTGCAGTTCTCTGAGCTGTAGATGGGTCTTAACCGCTTAGGCACAACACATCTACGTCTTCTGGTTAAGCCATACCTAGAGGCAGAATATATCACTGCCAGCTCACTCAAAGATATAGCCGAGTTTATTAAAATTTCAGGCATCATGAGGGAGCTTTAACTTGAGGAAATCATAATAGGAGTAACTTCGCCGCAGTGACAAGGGTACATAGTCCCACCTCCGCGCTTAATCTAATCTAGATAACATCACAAAAAAGACAACTCCGCTCTTGGCTTTATTAAACGCTGGTCATTCTCCAACCCTTATGTCACTAAATCCTTTTGCATAACGTTTCTCCGCCCTCTTCTTAAATACGCCAGCCAAATTTGGTCACCTTTTGGCACCGTACACACTCTCCGGGTAGAAGCTGTAAAACGTAGGTTTCTCCGATTCACCTTACATTAATCGACTAAAACTTATAGACTTACAGCCTCACTCCGTACGCCGATAAGTTGCCGACATAATGTGTGTTGGAATGGAATTAAATGGAATTAAATGTCAAATCAGCTGACGCATTGCTTCATCTATTTTCAATGCAGTTCGCCATTTCATCATGGAAAAATTGACGCCATTTATTCCCAAAATCGACGCTCTGTTCGCGAAACTCATAGAGTACTTCTTGAAATTTAGAGCAGACATCATTGTTCATCTGAACGATATATTAATCGATTAAAAATTTCCCAGCCAATTCACACTGTAAGATACTCACACACAATCAAGAACGAGAACAGTGCGTTCGGAAGAAAATATCGCGACTGTGGAAGCTAGTTTTGAAGAGGACGCCAATTTGTCCATTCGTCGTCGTTCGTAGAACTTATAACATCCAGTTGATGCAAGAGCTGAAGCCGCATGATCATTTTTCGCATCAGGTGTTCAGTGATTGGACTTTAAATCAATTGGAAGTAGAATTGCTGTATTTTGAACAAAGAAAGTCCTCAAGAAGTCATTTTTTCTTAGAAAATGAGGCCGGAGCACAAGTTACTACCAATAGACACGGGTACAATGCGATGATCAACAATTATGTGTTCCCAAGGTTGCGTGGTATCAATGTGGAAGAACTGTTCTAACAGGATGGTGCTCCACCCCAGACCACCAACGTCAATATCGCTTTATTCAAAACATGATTTGGCAGTAGAGTCATTTCCAGTAATGGACTCGCCCATTGCCCACCAAGATCATAGGATTTGACGCCATTCGATTATTTTTCTTGGGGATACGTCAAGTCACTAGTTTATGCTGATAAAAAAGTAACAATTTGAAGCAAAACATTGTTCGTATAATACCCGATATATGGTACGCCCACAAGTGCTCGAAAAAGTGGTCAACAATTGAACTACTGGAATTCGCTTTGTACGAGGCAGCCGTGGTGGACATATACCCGAAGCTATTTCTAAATATTAACCCTAGAATTCATATGAGGTGCCAGCGCCTTCCGCTTCAAAAAATAAACGGTTGCATGTTTGAAAATAAAGGTCGTTACTTTCGTATAGCGTCATGACTTTTATTTTTTCAAAAGCTTATCGTTTGTCAAAGTGTTTCAGTGCATTTTCAGTTGCCGTTTTGAAAATATAGTGGTGACTGGGGTGAACTGGAACCCCATATGTGTTAATGTAATATTTTATTTTAAAGTGAAGTAAAATTAAAAGTGTTTGTTTTTGGAGCATTTAAAAGGTTAGTTTTTAATCACATCAGATTTGGATAAAAAAAACATTCGTGATTGCAGCATAAAATCAATCTTTAATTTGCGAAGGATGTCTCAAAAAATGGCCAAATACGATGGGGAAGAGACAAGTCAACTGCTTTTAGATTTAGATAGCGATATAGATGATGAATTTGAACGACAAGACATGGAGACGGACTCTGAAGAGGACGATGAAATTTCCGCCAGTGAGTGGGAAGAAGAAGAGAAGTAAAAAGAACGGCCTAACTCCGGAGTTTTGTTAGGAAAGAAGGGATTTCGCTGGACTACACAGCCTCCGTTATCAAGTGGTCGGACAGCAGCTAGGAACATTGTTCTGAAATTGGTTGACTGCAAAGATGCTGCTAAATTCGTAACATCTGGCATTGAAGCATGAAATCTTCTATTTGATGACATTGTGCTAGGTTCTTTAGTAAAAAAATACTAACATCGAAATCAGAAGCCAAAATCAAAAAAGTCTCGTACCAACCGATGCTGCATCATCCTCAACTTCAGCTGCAGGAATAATGGCCGACACAAAA
Organism: Volucella bombylans; assembly: GCA_949129095.1. NCBI lineage: Eukaryota > Metazoa > Arthropoda > Insecta > Diptera > Syrphidae > Volucella > Volucella bombylans. The sequence goes on along the minus strand of OX422140.1, from coordinate 353,222,157 downwards.
GAAGAAGAAATTCGTGACCTTATTGGACTACTTTTCATTGCTGGAGTAGAAGAGCAAAACCGGAGAAATACACATGACATGTGGTCCACAAAGTGCTGAGATACTGGTTCTGATAAACTGGCTCCGGTAAGGAGAAGCATTTGGGAACAGTTTTATTCCAACTGCATTAAATATTACACCCCTCACGAGTATTGCACGATTGATGAACAACTTTTGGGCTTTAGGGGCAATTTAAAAAAATTTTAAATTTATATTCCTTCAAAGTCGGACAAGTACGGAATAAAAATAATATCAATATGCGATTGTCGTACTTATTATCACTTAGCCCTCAAGAAATGTGGAACAGCATGCACGAGGCATGCATGACACACACAAAGTCCCTTCCAGGAACGATATCAGGACATCATCACATCGAGAAAGAAACATGGTGGTGGAATGACGAAACCAAACGAGTTGTGACCGACAAGAAGCAAGCATTTCAAGCGTGGACAAAATGTGATCGGAGCAACGATATCGAAAAGTCTCGACTTGCACTTGAATATGAGCGACTTAAAAACGTTACAAAGAGAGTCCTGGCCCAAACCCGAGCAGCAGCAGCGGAAAACCTTTACCAGGACTTGGAACAAATATCCTCACGATCGGCAGATAGAAGACAAGCTATTCAAGAAGTTTAAACGTCGTACAATAGTAAAGTGCCAAATATTTTTAAACTCGCTGCGCAAAGGCGAAAAAACACAGGCACTTACTAACAAACGAAAAGGACATCTGTGATAGGTGGCTTGAATATTGTAAGGACCTACTTAACAAACAGTTTCCACGTGATCGCGTCCCTGCAGCTGATCCATTCGAAGAAGAAGTCGCTGACTTTTCAACAGAAGAAACACGTATAGCTATCGGAAAAATGAAACGCGGGAAAGCGGCTGGACCAGACAACATCCCATCAGAGTTTTGGTCGAAGATGGAATGTATCGGCAGTGAATGGCTGTCGAAACTCTTGAATAAAATAAAATGCGGACAAACTATGCCGAATCAATGGAGAAGTAGCTTTTTGGTTCCGTTATACAAAGGCAAAGGTGACACGCGAGAATGCAACAACTACCGCTCAATCAAGCTGATGTCACACACGATGAAAATCGCTGAAAGAGTTTTAAACGAACGTCTTCGCAAAATCATAAAGCTCGACGATAGCCAATGTGGATTTGTGGAAGGAAGATCGACGGTGGACGCAATCCAATGCTTGCGAATATTAATGGAAAAACATCGGGATTCGTCAAAAGATCTGCACATGGTATTTATTGATCTAGAAAAAGCATTCGATCGTGTGCCTAGAGATCTCATATGGACCGCGTTGAGGTATCAAAAGGTACCGGAAACGTATATACAAATGATACAAGACATGTATGGAAACGTCAAAACTGCTGTTAAATGTACCGCCGGACTTACGATTGAATTTCCGTTAAATGTCGGAGTGCATCAAGGAAACATTCTTAGCCCTTTCCTCTTTAACGTGGTTCTAGACTATCTTTTGAAAGATTGCTTGCACGAAGCAAATGTAACATCGATTCTCTTCGCCGACGACGCAGTTATTCTAAGCGATAATGTCGTAGATTTACAAAACGTCCTAAGTAAATGGAAAGACGCGCTAGAGAAAAACGGGTTTAAAATAAGTCGCTCAAAGACAGAACATTTGACCTGCCCATTTTCGGATCCACTGCGACCTATTCCAGATATAATGTTGGACGGAATAGTTCTTCCGAAAACCACTAGGTTCAAGTACTTAGGATCAATCGTTAACGTAGAAGCGAAATGTGACGACGACGTAAAGCACAGAGTAAGCGTGGGGTGGATGAAATGGCGAGAAAATTCGGGAATCTTCTATGACCGAAAATTTCCACTTAAATTGAAGGGAAAACTTTACACTACGGTGGTTCGGCCAGCTCTTACGTATGGTTCGCAGTGCTGGACAATATACGAAGCGTTTAAAAATAAAATAACGGCAGCAGAGATGAAAATGTTAAGGATGTCGACTGGGGTTACGAAACGCGACTGCATTAGATCTACGCACATTAGAGGAAGTCTACACATAAAGAATTCGGTAATCGAACAACTTGAGTCGGATAGAATTAGCTGGTATTGCCACGTTCAAAGAAGATCTCCGGAAAATCCCGTTAAGAAGGCAATATCAACTACGGTCGCTCCTACTAAAAGAAAAGTAGGTAGGAAAAAGAATTCCTGGATTGCTCAGATGGCAAATGCACAATAACGCCTGGGGCTAACCGCCGAAGCGATACAGGACCGAGCAGTATGCAGACGCAGAAGCGGAGCAGTAGCGATGCAGTAAAAATGGGAAACTCGTTATGCATAAGTTCGTGTAGCGAGAAAAGGGCTACTAAAAGGAAAAGAAGAAGAAGATTATATGGTATCCGGAATTCCCCGTTGGGAAAGAAGTGCAGACAGCAAATGATCCTATTCCACTTCAGTTAGTAAGAAAAATAAGTGAAAGCATACATAACACATCAAGAAATTTAACGAGGGACAACTGGTTCACGTCGATTCAGTTGGTGGAATCAATGCTTTAACAGCATAATCTAACTTGTTGGAACATTACGGAAAAATAAGGTCGAAGTACCACCATATTTTCTACCAAATCGAAAAAAAGAAGTACTCTCCTCACAATTTGCTTTCAAGAACAAAATGACCTTGGTTTCTTTTACACCAAAGAAAGGAAAGGAAGTACTGTTGGTGTCCTAGTTTCACAGAAACATCGAGATTGTTCCAGAGTCAAAAAAAACTGAAATTGTTGAATTTTATAATCACACCAAAGGAGGCGTTGACACTTTTGATCAGTTGGCCCATAATTATTCAGTGGCAAGAAAAACTCGAAGGTTTCCTCTGAGGTACTTTTATGGTATGCTTGACCAGGCTTGTATCAATTCGATGGTTCTTTATTCGCTTATATTTCTACTTTCAGAAACAAGAAAAATTGTGGAATTACAGAGTTCGAGGGATTGTATTTTTTGGTTTTATTTAAAGCTCTGTACTATGTCATTGCATCAGTTCGTATTTATTTATTTTTTCTCTCATTTTTACGGCCGTGAAATGAATGGCATTGTTTTTGTTAATTTTATTAATAAATATATTGTTCATAAATAAAATATTTCAGTTTCTTTTAACTTTCGTCTTAAGTGGCCAATTTTTTCAGTACTGGGGTGCTCAGGAACCCCATATGTGTTACCGTACTTAAGAAATACGTGTGCATTCTAGGGTTAAGTGGCATAAAATAATCTTTAGAATGAATTTATTACATCGTCATCAAGTTAATTTCTTAGTTCTTTATTTAAACAAAAATGTCCGAACGTCTAAAAAGAAACCCCTCGATGTTCATCAGACCTTAACAGGTAACATTCATTGATAGCCCCTCTTTACTTCAATTTTTCTGTTATAACACTAACCCACTTAATCTTAGGTATGTGTCCTTCTTTCGACTTAATCTTCACTGAACAAATTACGGTTTACCTGTCTAGAATGCTACGAATGCTATCAACCATGTCCAATCTCACTTCGAATTCCATCTCAACTAATTGTCTTTAATTTTACTTACGCTTCTCGTCCCATCACTTTTATCCCTTGGTTTTAGTTGTAATTCAGTTTTAATTTAATTTTGTCTAGAAGCATGCCTAAGCTTTAACAAATTTGTCCGACGCAGAACCGGGCCTCTAATCAAATGAAATCTAACAGTGAAAGCTTTAAGTTTTGCCTTGAAAATCAAATCTACTTATCTACACTTTTTCATATACATTCGACATTCGACGTCTGTTTGAATTTTCTCTTTAGCTCATCAGTGCCATCTCCCGGCCCATAGAAAAATTATAACACAACTCAATTTCCAATGTTCACAACAAGAGCCCACCACGGGTATGACCTCTATTCAACCTTTTGACGTTTACTTATCAGAATTTCAGAGACGAAATTTTCTGTATATTCCCCCGCCACTACTCTAATCAAGAGATTTGGAAATAAAAAGTGAATCGTACTCTGTCCACCCTCCAGTAAACACACCGGAAACAAGTGGTCCATCATCAAGTTGAAATCAGAAATCAAATTTCTCTTGTGAACTATAAATTGTTAATTGAATTTCCTATTTGGACAAACCCACAAGTAAGTGCATTCGAATTTTGTCGATTTTCTTTGATTTTTTTTTTTGAAAATTTTCCTCCCTGATGCATAGTGCCGATTTCGTAACGAGACTTTCAAGTGAAATATGCAAATTTACAAAGATTTTGTCGGGTAAAAGGTGTTTTACTACTCAGAATTGGGGTCTCCATGGATTTGTGTGGCAAGAAAGGTCGAATCGGTGAAATGAATTGGATTTCGTGCTGATGACCTGACAATTCGTCATCATCTTCGTCATCGATGTGGTCTATCGTTTTTACGTCACGTCATGGTTATTGCAATTGGCAACCTTAAGTAGCCCTTGAACTTTTGTCATGGGATACACCAGTTGGATTGTTGATTGTAGTTGTAGAGCTCTCATTGAATTATCCTCTGATAAACACTTTGACCTTCACACCAAGTTTATTTTTTATTTAATTGTTACTTTGTAGAGCCACACGCCAAAATAGCACCTGCATTTGTCTCACGAAGCCTTCATCATCCAAAAATAAAAAGGCACACTGTTACTAAACCTCCTCGACCTGCGTCAAGTCACATGACGACAACGAGGATGTAATTCTGTTAGATCTGCTGCTACATCTTTGAACGTTGCAATGGACTGTTGCTAATTGCCAATTTATTCTAGCGTTCTAGAAGTGGCGATGCAATTGTTTTTGTTTTTTTTTTTCTACAAAAATACTTGCGGTGCATTCTTGTTGCTGTCGCATCCGACTGCGCCTGTGGCATTCGATTATTCGCAAACAAATTTGGAACAATCTCTAGTCGCCTTGTTATTGGGTTTCTATTTTCGTTCAGCAATTTGCGATGCATTTTCTGGTTTGACTAGCTGATACGGTTGTCGCTGTGGCTTTAAACCGTGGGTCGCCCACTTTCTCCATTTGAATGGAATTTTCCAAACGAGTTCGAGGACATTATCAGTGAATTTCTTCAGTCCGATGGCTCAATGCTTATCAATGTGCTGGTGATGAGGTCAATCGAACCACAATCGGCTTAAGAAGGGACGGGAACGTTCTCACAATTCAATATGGGGGGCTTGGTTTCTTTGAGGCTCTTAAGACACATGCTTTGCGATAAGACTTCTGTTGTTTGTGGCTGATTGTCTGATTTTAGAATTTCGAATAAGTGAACTTGTTTACGTAGACCAGTTTCCTGATAACTAACTGTTTGGGGATGGTAATTTGCGTATTTTCGATTCGTGAAACGGTTTTCTATTCCGCAACATTCATTAGTTTAGTTTCGTTGCTCTGATCGACAGCACGCTTTCCACAACCTGTTGGCATTTTCAATAGAAATTTTGAAATTGACAGTGAGTCATTAAGTCTAAGGTTGGTCAAGTGATAATTTGCCAAATAGTAAGTAGTGTGAGTGAGTGTGCAATTTTGGAGAAAAGGTTTCGTTTGGTGAAGTTATTTTATGCATTTTAGAATGCGATTTGCAGTGTGTCCCATGATTTAAAGTCGTTACCCTGCTGTGAGGTGTGGTTGAGGAGAAATTTACTCAAATATCCTCAATTAGTTAGGCAATAGCTCATCTTAAAGTTTCTTTTGCACGAATTGGTTGACCAAGTCATACTCTTTTTTTTTGTTGAGTTGGAGCCCTTTCGAACTTACCACACTCAGTGTGATCTGCGTATGTATTCTCGACATGCGTTTCTTTCTTTTTCAGACAGTCTTTTAATTTGTTGGTTGGTTAATTTGCAAGTTCCGTGTTGCAGCTTATTTATCATTATTTGTAATATGTTTGATGTTTCCGCGAGTATTACGATATCGGATTTATACGAAATCCATCGAGAAATATTCCCCTTGAGAGATTATTGAGAGATTATTTTGGTAAATTTTTTGTAGCACTTTTAGTACTTTTGTCGAAACTCCCACGTTGCCCAGTTTAAAGAGCAGAGCTCTTCTGTCGCCGCCTTAAAATACACGAGGAAGGCATTCACCATTATCCAACAACGTCCGGGCGGTTCTTTTTAGAGAGAAGATGTTGTCGACTATGGAATAATCTTTGCGGAAACCAGGTTGAAACTTGCTAAGTAGGTCATTTTCACGTATCCAATTGGTTAGGCGTTCAAAGATAATTCCTGTAAAAATGTTGGTGGCCGCATTTACGAAAGATATGCCTGAAAGAAAGATATGACCACGCGTTTCCGTGAGCGTCTGCAGGAAGCTTTCGCAAGGATTACGATTCCCTTATTTAGGCAGCATCTAAGTATAACTGGAAAGTTAAAGGTCGGTCTGAAGGGTTTAGTTCGATATAGTGAGGTAGCGCACATTACATATGGTTTTGATTTCGCAGTGAATCCAGCAGCTTTTCGAAGTATTCGGCTAAAATGGGTGCTTAAAATTTAATGTCGTTCACGAGGAGCACACCGTTAAGCGCTTTTGCCATCTTCCAAAAGGGCCTACTGTCTTTTATGTCAGCAAGCCCTGATGATAGGTTGTTTTTGCTTTTGAGCTTCATATTTGGAATCTGGTAACTATATTTCGTATTTTTTGTCCCCATGCTACTCAGGAGACCTAAAAAGGCCTACGAGTTTTTCCTGGCTGCCTCGCATTCCCAGTCATATCTTGCTTTCCTTTATTTCTTGTTTTGGATTGCAAGGGATTGCGTTTGAGATACATATCGTAGGCATTTCTCTGTCTCTGATGGATTGGAGCTCACTATTATTTATTCCATTCCATCGCTTTGTATCTTTCTACATTTTTGTTTCCTCAACCCAGTTTTGGTAGAAGCAATTCGGTGATGCGGATGTTTGTTGTAGGTTCAAGTCTACTATGAAGGTAATGTGGTGGCGGATAGTCGGTAATGAACTGCGATAATGTCTTCATTCTAACATACGTATTTTGGATTGGGATTGGACTGCGCGTCAACCCTTCAAACTCACTAGTTGGCGCTGTTTTCGGCAGTAGCGCACTGTAGAATAATTAAGGACTACTTCCACTTCCGAGGGCACCTAAAGCGGAGTCTATATGTTCTATATGTTTTAGACATTTCAGGCTACGAATGCATACTTTTCTGACCAGGTAGAGGTTGTAGTAAAACTCAAAAAGTTATCTTTTATATCTCCACCTCCAAAGTCCGTCAAAGCAAATCACTCGAAAAGTCTTAGTTCTAAACGACAGAGGATATCTTCATCCGCGTTTGTTAACGTCCATACTTCTGCGCCATAGAGCAGAACTGGGTTGGTGAGGGTCTTATGTAGAGTCTTCTTAAAGTTTCTTGTCAAGACTTAACGGCCTTCTTAGGCCAAAGAAACAGCGATTGACGAGAGTTACTCTCTGTTTGTTTTCTGATGAGGGGTCATTATCAGAATTAATAATGGAGCCCAGGTAGACAGGCGAGGAAGTTCCAAACTACCTCAAAGTTACATTTGTATTTTGCAACGTTCTGTCCGATTTGATGATGCTGTGCGTCCCTTCTTTTCAACCGCATATATGAAATATCGGGCGGAAATTCAATGTGGACTAAGAGATTCCCAATTCCTGTGAACGACGTCGAATCGACTGATTTGACTCATTTTGAACTGAAGCAGTTATGGATACCATATTTTCGGTACTTCGACCGGTGCGTTGTCTCACTGGCACAGTAACATTCAGTAGTGAATATGTTGACTCGAATTTATCCACTATAGCACGCACAGTTTGTCTGGTGGGACGATTATTACGACTGAAAATTGGAGTAAGCGCTCTTAAAGTTGCGATCACCGATTCAGAATTCCAAATGCGTGCTTTACTTTTCGGAATGTACAATCCAACTTGTCTTGGATGGTTTCAAGTCTGATATTCACAAAATAAATGCTGGTGTGCTCCAGGGTTCGGTTCTATCTCCGACACTCTTTTGAATCTTCGTTAATGATCTCGTGTCTGCTACTTCTAATCCAATATATTCTTTTGCTGATAACAATACTCTCTGCGTTTCATATTCCCTCCTGGACTCACGTCCTTGCTGTTCGGCTGTATAACAGCATTGCTAAATGGGGAATCACCAACAATTTGGAATCTAATGCTTAGAAAACACAATACCATCTGCTGTCTTAAAGCGAAATCTAATTCACCCATAATCTGTGAATGGGAATGGCACTTACATCGTTGAAACCGAAAAACTTTCTATTCTCGGTATGTGTGTCAATGGCAACTTAAGTTGGATTGACTACATATCATATTGATGTAGCTACAAGTGCTGCGAAATAAACCTAGCCATCTCAAGCGATATAAGAAATATTTCACGCACTCTGATCGGGCCATACATAAGGCATTTATCCTAAAACTATCTGCACCTATTCATAGGTGATACTAATATGAGCCAGTCAATTGATACTCTCGGACACCGTCCGAGTTTCGCACAATCTCTCAAGTAGAAAGTGATTTTGAAGACATCGACTGTCAGCGCAACACTTTTTATGAATCCTATTTCGATGTCAAAAGTCTTTGTGTGATTTTCTTTGATCTTTACCGAGCAGCGAACGTTGCCAATCGTCATTCTGCACAATGTGACTAGTCTGCGGCCTTAGATTCGATACAAAAAATGTGTCGATCTTGGCTTCTTATGATCTGCGTATATATTCGGTCAAATTTGGATCTAACAGGCCTGAGACTAGAACCACACTGATATAACCCAAATAGGTCGCTGAAAAAGTCTTTTAGACATTCACAGACAAAATAATAGCTGCCGCAGTTAAGCAGATCTCTTTTTTTCATGGACCGAGCAAACCATGCTTAGGTTTCATTCATAGGTTCATTTGACCAATTCTTGGAAATGATTTGGTGTATGCACTGTATTAAGTCATTTCCTGTTGCTTTAATTAGTTTGATAAGTAGGCCGTTCCATAAGGCAGTTTCCCGGAGTAGTTTCTTTTTCTTTAGCTAACTCGTAAGCCCGTTTTGTACTTTCATATAGCGCTTGCTATTCGTATGCGAAATATTTTGCTACGAGTAACTGTCCTTGCTAGTACTGTTTATCAAATCAGGAGATTTTGAGCTCAACACTTGATGCAGATTGCATAGGACTTTTAGGGAGGTTGAGGGATAAACGACCGACAAAGTTGTTGGCTGATTGTTTTGTTCTTTTCAACGTTAAATCTCCGTTTTTCGTTTGAAATATCCACAGACCTACTTTGTCTGCAACTACTAGCCGGAGTCTACCTTCACCGCTGCTAATGTAGCAAAGGAATGGACGAATAGAATCCCGAAGAATGATTTTAACATTGTATGATATTTAGAATTTTGTTCGTAAGTTTTGTCAAGGAACTCTTAGGAACTTTCTTTTTTGGTCCATTTCTTCTGTTGAGGCATGAGCGCATAATAGACGGATATGGATTGCCACAAGGCTATCGTGCACGTGCTTGGATTTAAAGACTTCTAGATTTACTCTGCGGGTTGGAAACATTCTACCCCAAAATACAATAGATGCTGCTTCTGTTCTGTTCTCAGCAGAAGGCACTTTAAAACCAGCGACTCGACGATCAGAAAATTCCGTAGTGGGCTTTGTGCCACAACGCGACGTGCCAATATAGGAATCCAGATAACGTTTACCATATTCTTGCTATACCATATATGTATGTAATCCCAAGTTATCGTTGTTTATCCTACAGCTTATGACACTCAACTTATCACAGAAAGTGTGTTATCAGTATGCACACCGACTGTGCAGATTGCTGTCAGGAATCTCGATGTCTGTGCATTCCAGGAGCAGCTCTTCATTTCCAACTAACTGCATATTTTCGTTTTTTTTTTTTAAATAAGGCTTTGTGCTGAAAGTATCTACTGTTTCGAGGTTCTTTTTATTTAGCTTTCGTTGAGTCCATGAATACGTGTGCATAACGATTATTGCGGTTTATGTTTGGTCTTGTTATATGCAAACTGAAATGCCTCTCTACCATTTAAAGAAACTAATAAGTGGAAGGTTATCAATGAGAACCATTCGAATTTAGTGCTGGATTTGTTATATTTATGTTGTCATTGGTTCTGCGATTTTTATTTCTATGATTCATCATGGGGCATAGTTGGTTCGTAACGCCCGTCCGCGAACTTATTTCGTTTATTCCAACACGTTTTAACTTTCTCCGACTGATGCTGGAAGTTATTCTCAATTCATCAACTGTTATGCGTCACGTCTGCTAAGAACGAGCACCTTTTCCGCTTAACTGATAAGACTGAAAGCAATCTTTCTCATCATCAGTCGAGCCTTCGTCTGTGCCTAATGCAAAATGGCGATCTGAAATCTGACTGTCAGCATCCGGTCACTGCATAGTTTCCGAAAATATGAGGCTTATTCGGCGCAATAGTATTAGGCCTTAGCTGGACTCTCGCACGCTTGGCAGCGGGCTTGTTAACTGGAGGATAGGTATTGATGTCTGTTGACGAAAAGTTCTATTAACATCAAATCATATTGTTCCACTCGGTTTAAAGATGTCCATCTTGTATTGCATAAACTGGCTGTCAGTTTGTTGATTTATCTCCTCAAATGCAGCATTCGAATGCCTTGTTTCCGGTAAGAATTGAATTATTTGGATTGAGATTAGAAGATGAACAGCTCACCAAGATTAACAAGTCTTTTACGTAAATTCGTAACCAATTCATGCACATTTAACGCGAATATTTAACTTAAAAAAACCTAAAGCTTGTGACAACAGTGTCAAGGTTAAACAAAGTGATAAAGAGGAAGATAAAGAAAAAGTCGACAAGCGAACAATTTTAGTGTACGCGGTGATACTCGTATCCCAACCGATAACAGCCGAAGTAAAACATACTATCAAGCGTTGGGATCATTGGTTGGGTGGGTTTATTGGTTAACTAAGTCTGATAAGAGTAATTTAACAACGTTTTCATTTACAATCGACGTGCGCCATTGATTGATATCATTTATCGTTTGGAGGGATATTCATTACCTTAAATTATTTAGGAAAAGCTTTTGCTAAGTGCGTGCGCTTATGTCACTTATGGTTCTATCATAAGAATGACTCAAAAGTAAATCCGAAGACACCGAGATGATCATTGAATATCTAGAAAGAACGGGTCACCGCAACTATGGCTAATTAAATACGATAAAGAAGCTTAATGAATGGCAGATGTCAAATTCTTAATGATCGTCGAGATCGCTTTATAAAAGATCAGTGTAGTGGGAGTTGATTAACTGAAATTGGTTTGAGAGTCAAATTTACATCCAGATGGTGACGTGCTTCTACAATATCACTGCATTGTAGAAGTCTCAATTTAAAACCAAGCCATGGAGAGGAGGGCAAATAGAAACAATCTAATTACTATGTTGTCACTGTCAAAGCTATCTTGTTTCTATTGTATATCGGCAATATTCTGGCAATTTCCTGCGATTCTAACCGTCCGAAGTCAGTCCTTCTCACAGTATTTTCCTGGAACGCTTCCGGATGTGATGTTATGTAACCTTTGCATGCTCACCGCGGTACTAAAGGTGCCCTCCTTTTCTATTCTGGCAGTATTTAAGGTCGCTGAGTACGACTTATAGGTTATACTTGGGATACTGTTCGGAGGCTCTCTCTATACGTTCGTAAAAGCCTTCCACTGTCCATCTCTGTAGGGCCACTGGCGCTTCTGAGGCTGACGTTAGCGAATTTTGACAAATCCGTATCGAAATAGTATAGTATAGCCATAGTAGATATCGTGGTTTCTGAAAGTTTTCTTGCACAGGCCGTTCCGTTTATTAGATGGCGCTTATATCCGCAGCGCCAGGTTTGTTTATAGTCCTAACATTCGAGGTCCGAACTTTGTTGTTTTTGTCACGTCGTCGTTTTGAGGTGAGTCAATCTTATCCGAAGCTCTTCTTGTCTTCATCACAATGCTGTTATTTTCGCATATGATTGTGAAACGTATGTTGACGTATTGTTTGTGGAGAATTTGTGGCGTTTATTGCTCACGGTACTCCATTCTGTTTTTGAAGAAGGACTTCGTGTTGCTTCTGAAAGGTCAGCATGGTATGTATGTGCTCACCCTGAGCTCTATGTTTTCGTTTACGTATACAGCCAGAGATGTACTTGGGTACTCTGCTGTCTTCGCACTAATACCTCACTCGGTTTGCCACCATACGACCGAAAGCAGTTCCAATTGTTCAACTGTAGGGGTTTAGCCAAGCTTGATGCACGCTTATCGTTAGCTCACTAGCTTTGGGATAGACTATGAGCCAGAATTGTCAAAGTTCTTGACGAAAAATCAAACATTTCTAGTACCTTCAGTCATTCTTACCTCAGTTTTTCGTCGTCTTGAAAGTTTACACTCTTAAGAACGACGTTGCAGTCGTTCCTGGCTCGTTTGAAGTTTTTTCGGTTTGTAGGTTCGGTCTTATAGGAACGAAAAAACATTTATCTAACCCTAACAGCCTTTGGTTTGATACTCTTTATCCGATGAGGGATAAAGGATTTCAGCGGATCCAAGCCGCTATCGAGTAAATACAACGACCAGTTAAAATTCCTAAAGAAGCTGTTAAGTCCGCTCCAATTGGCTTTCTCTCATTGCCGTATGGTTCTTTTAGGAATCTGTTCTCTAAATGTGTGGTTGGTTCTTTTAGGAATCTTTTCTCTAACTGTGTGGTTGGTGTACGAGAAATTAGCAGATATGGCACAGTGATCCGACGAGCCTAGAGGTGTTGACGGTATGACTATCAAAGTCTGGTATTCGCGTGGGCTCATTTACAAGATGCATCAAGCTGTTCTCCACAGCGAAGATCTGAACACACCGTCCTTCGGGTGTTGTCTGTCCAGAATGTCGAAGCCACATAGAATTGTGTACATTAAAATCGCCCGTAATAACGATTTCAGTATGAGGATACAGGGATACAATTCTTTGAATGGAGTCAGACTGCGCATCAAACTTGGTAAAGGTCGAATTGCTGTCCAGTTTGGGGCTTCTGTAAATAAAGTAATAGTGGATAATTTGCTTACGGAGATGGAATTTTAACCACATGAAATTGAATTGAAACAGGGATTACATTGTGGTGGAGCTTGGTAAGCTAGACCAAGTTCGTAGTCAGGTAGCTTCAGATCCGATACTTAGCGAGCTTCTTTGGCATATAAATAATAAGATGAGAGCGCCCTTTTAATGCGATCAACATTTCATCAATTGCGACCGATGTTGTGAGGCAATTCTTTACGAATTTGTTGAAAATAGTGGGTATAGCCGCCGACTTTTCTGTGCATTTCCTAGTGTTTCTTTCAGAAGAATTATCAAATCGAATACAACAAAGTAAATTCAGAAATCTGTTTTTAGACGTGATGCATCTAACAATTTCACGACCTACTCCTTCTGTGGCAGATATGTAATCTACATTTTTATGATTTAAATTGAAAACGGCTGTGTATGCTAAAAGCCCAATAAAAGCTTGATGTTCTATTGAATCCAAATCCTTTATTTTGGCCTGGTTTCTTTAGCATATTGGAATCTGACTTCAGCTAACTTTTCATTAGTCCACGTACTAAGTTCTTGAATAATTTCAGCACCTCGTCCCATCATTTTCTGTGCGATTGGTACGTGGCTGACGTGGGATAATATTATGAGCTTGAGTTCGCGCCGCTCAACTTTGATCTGTTTTAGACCACTTATATCTGTTCTTCCCATAAAAATACTCGACACGAGATAATGGCATTTCAATCAGATTCCCACACCCTTTCCGGGGCTTCTACCTAACGAACTTCCTGCTAAACTCCTTGATCTAACTCAGACTTCTCAGCCTCACTGTCAGTGCCATGATCACTTTTCTGTAGCGAGAAGTCTTCTCCAACGTCATCAGCCTCTGATCCACTGTCAGCTTCATTTAGCCAAGACTCCAGCACTTCAGATAGACGTGCATCTGACACACCCAGTCCTTTCGGTGCCGAACTACCCTCATTGTGTTTGGAAAATTCTCCTCCCCTTTTTTTTGTGTTTAATGGTTCTGATGTCGACATTTTGACGGGAAATCACTCTTCTAAAACTGATAATTATAATACAAAAAACGTCCGTAGTCAGAGATGTGCGGTCTCACAGACCGGGGGCGAACTTTGGACCATCATTAATTATTATTTTCGCTCCTGCCGATGCAACTACCTCCCGCAATGGCATGAACGCAAATAATCTCGAAGCTACAGAGACGTTAAAATCACATAAATGCGCCACGACAGTACAATCTAGCTTTTTTGTGAACTACTGCGGTCTGTGAGATCGCACGTCGGCGGTTAAAGGTTAACTATGTGGTATATGAACGGAAAATTAGGTGATAAGACGCATTGGTCTGACAAGTCTAGGGGGGGAGACCATATCAGTGGTGTACTTATCACCGTAAGCAGTTTAAACAAGTCGGTGGCATGACTATCAACATGGACATAATTGTAGTGGATTTTCCGCAGCATCTTCATCGCAAAAGTTCACAGAGTTCATAAGTGCCATATCCAGAAGTTCCCCAATATATTTCTATTTCATTCTCCTGCCCATTGTATCTAATAATAAACAAATGTTCGAGATTGTTATTGTGTGTGTTGTTCTATTCCAGAGGTGACCCTCTATTGTATAAGAAACACTCTTGTAAGAATATAATATTGAATAAGTGATTGCCCGCTCTCTCAAAACAACTTGTCCTCTAAGTGACTGATGAAAGCTTTCTGTCGTTTAGAATATAACAGCTGATAGGCCTACGTAAATCAGCGTACACTCATCTCACAAGAGACAGTGCGCTGAAATAGGCGTAAAGTTGAAGAGAAAAAAATTAAATTTTCATCGGATGGTCTTCAGGCAAAAAGAACTCGTGAGATATTTCGTGTTCCCAAAATAAAAAGAAAATTCAAATCATATTTCAATCGCATGAAACATGAAATTGTATAGAATACGAGTTGAGGGTGAAAATTATTAGCATTTCGTCTTCTGAGCTTCAAGGTCAACATGTTCATCTTTTTTTTTCTGAATCTGATCTGCCGAGATTTTAATGAAACATTTAATCTCTCTCTCATTGTAACAAACACAACGTATGTCTCTATTATATTCAGGTTATGTCACATTTTGAATTTGGATTGAAAAATTTGTTTTTTTTTTGTGTAGAGAAGGTAGGTGTGTCTAGTTTGGGATGCATTTGTACCAGAAAACTCAGTACTCATTTAAATAATAACCCAACAGAGCTACTCGATACAAAAATATATCAACGAGGTATACACAAGTGTGCCTTTCGGTTTATAGATAATTTTCTGATGAATTTTTATCAATACAGAAGCGAGAGATGTCGATTGAATATCACGTTTGCACAATTTATTGGTTTGTTAAATCGCTTATAATTAATTCTTTATTTTGAGTTGCTTTAAAGGTAAAACGGTGATTGCGAAAGTTTAATGACATCCACATGCCCTACTCCCACCACCATTCCGAGGAGAAAACAAACCTTATTCCTTTCGGCAATTTTCAAAATATTTCAATTTTCTTTCTACTTGGCAATGGTCCAATTGGAAATCACATCTTATGGCCGATTCATCTAAACTGCTAATTACGAATTCACCTTAGACATTCTCTTGTGGGAATACAGATTAATTTCGCTGTGAGATTTCGAGATAAATGTTTACAACATTAATTGGATTTTATAGACTGTAACGATTACATTTTAATTTTATAAATGAAATGGCGTGCTCTACACGTCGTTCGGAACTTGTGAGTTAAAAAAGCAGAGTACCTTATCAAGGAATATATTGTAAAATAAATTGTAAAACGTTGCATCATACTTATACGAGTACTCATACCTCTATACAGTTTCATTTGGCAAAAGCAAAAATGTCGTATTGTATGATCGCCCGTTTAGGCTTATTTTTCCTGTGTAAGGACGATACTTGGCTCCTTTGTGCAGTGGTAGTATACAGGAATGTTATGCTAAATTTTAAAGCACAAAGTGTCTCTGGGAAACACAATTAGTAAGCTTTAAATTTCTGTGCTCTACTTTCTTATCGGAACAGATCACTCAGACAAAGAATTGGTTCTTTGAACTCCTTGTATGCGCATTTTACTGGAATTTCTCGGTCATTCGTGGAAAGATGAGTAAGCGCTTCAGAGCTATAAAGTGCCCAGATTTCCAGCACTTATCAAATTTGCGCCTAGTACCTGCAGCCTAATGCAAGCGTAAGACAGACATTCACAGAGCAAGTGCTCCGCGGTGTCATCACTGTCAGCCAGCGTCGTAGGAAGTGGTGTCGCTTATGTCTAGGTCTTTCAGTTTCCCAACTGCCTTCAAAAGTGCATTGTATTCTTTAACTAGAGGTTAGGACTTAAGTTCAGCTGGGTTGCCGCTACATATTTCGCAAACACTTGGATTGCGTACATATGTCTGCGCTAGGAAGATAGACATAGTGACCTGCATTGATTTTGGCATGCCAAGAAGAGCAACCGAGGCAAATAATTTTTGGAGTCTGGTCATGATGCACAATACAGAATTGGTCTAGCCTCGGTGACAAGCCCAATTTCTTACCAAAAGTTTGCTTTCCAAAAAACCGAAAGCGCTTTAAAGGACAGTCCAAAGATAATTGCTATTCAGAACCATACCCAGATACTAAGCTTGGTTGAAGAAAGGAATGATGTTACTTTTAGCACGAGACGAGCTGTCTTCTTCCCCAGAAAAGAACAATTTCAGTTGGTGGAACACCAATCGTCCAATGTCTACGACTGTTTGCATTCAAATGTTTGTATAAACGAGTGATAGACGAAGCCACTCACCCTAATATATTTATTGAGTTGCCAATATGAGTGTTAATACTTTGAGACAGCATAAAACAGTGTCTCAGAAGCATGATGATCCTCTTGTATACGACTAAAATAACCGGTCTATCTGGGTTTCTTCAAGGATCTAAAGAAAGTGAAGATTTTCCAGCGGGGAACTTTCCGGCCTGAAAGTCCGTACACAGGAAGTTGGTTAACAAAAGACTTCAGGCTTCATGCAATACTGCATAATTAGTTGCTTACTTACGTGGCGCTAAAATTCAGAGTGTACCTGGGTCGCTATTAACAAGCCTCTTTAGTTAGCCCTTCCTTAGTTGCGCACTTCAAGTCGGTTGAGGTCTCCTTCTACTTGTCCGCGCCACCTCTATTGCATTGTTCCTTTGAGTTAGATTCGAAGACTCTGGGGAGCCGACCATTTATGGCCATTCGCTCTATATGTCTTAACTGTCTCAGGCGACTGATGCGCAGTTTTCTGACTAGGTCGATGTCCTCCAAAGCCTATCAACGCAAACGATACCGACTGAGAATATGTTCACCCGTTTTCGATAGAGCCCATACTCCAGCGCCATAAAGTAGGACTGGGGCTATCAAAGTCTTATATAGAGTCTCCTTAGTTCGGAATAGGGCCTTACTACTCAACTGCTTTCTTAGCCCAAAGAAACAGCGATTGGCAAGAGTGATTCTTCGTTTTATTTCTGCTGAGTTGTTGTTGGCAGAATTTATAGCAGAGCCAAGGTAGACAAAGTCCCTTACTACCTCGACATTATAGCTGTCGACTGTGGCGTTCTGTCCAATTCCTTGTCTTGTTATTATTGCATACGGCAGAGTTTTGAGGGCCTACTTTCTTGTGAATTGGATAAATGATGCTGAGATCGCTTTCACGTTTTCACTCGGACAACTTTTGTAGAAATAAGCTAATGCAAACCTTGTATAACGTTCCCACATGCTTATTTCAATAGCTCGGGGAGTAGGCCATCAACTCCAGCAGTTTTGTTGTTCTTGAGAAAATTGACTGCAATGCTGGTGACGTATTCGACAGGAGCCTAACTCAGTATAAGAAAACCATCCATTTTCGAAATATTAATATTAATTTTCGGACTATAATTTCAAAATATGAAGAAACTTGATAATAAGAAAGTGAGCTCGGTCATATCAGATATTAAAAATTGAGACAACCTATAGCATAGCAATAACCTGGTCACCTGTATGTCGTGTGTATGCATTTCGATCACACCGTTTTGATCTTACTAGTACTCATAGAACTCTTTTTCATGGCTTCTTGATAGCACAGTCTCAGACTTACTAGTCTTTTTCTGCCGGAACTTCTGTCCCTTAAGTTTGTTTCCGTAGTGTATCAGTGTCCGATCCAATCAAGATGGTTGGCACAGATTATTTCCCTTATACAACCCCAAAGAGAGTAGTCTAGCGTTGTCTTGGTGGGCAATTGATGTTCTAAAATTAGGAATGTGTCAGCAATGTCACGATTTAAACTGATTTCTTCCCAGAAATGCGTCATTTTGCTCCGTCATGTTGAAAACAAAAGTGTTCGAAGTTAAAATTCTTCCAATCCTCCGATACCGATCGCTCTTGACCGCATTTTTTCATTTTTTAAAAAAGAAGTAACCGGGTCAAGCCAAAAGACCGAAATTTAGTCTACGAATTCACTTTAGATGTATGCAATGGCACTTCATGAATCACTTGTGGACTCCTCGCACTACTTAATCTATGAAAATATGCCTTGTCACTGAAGGATTACATTCTAGGTAGCATCGGCATTAACCGTCTCACACATGTAAATCCAATCAGCAATCAATCAATGCTCTGAGTTCGTCTTGGTATGTGGGTATACTGGTATACATATGTAATTTCACTCGTCATGAATGTACGCCTCATTTAAACGGGTCGAGTGTATATGTTAGGGGGTGAGGCGTCTTAATTTAAGGAACAGAAATCAGAATATCGGTCAATTAACCTGTTTGACTCTTATCTCTAAGGCGTAGCTTGGTTTTATTGAGGATATTGCCAAACCATTACCCTCGCAGGTATCCTTCACTTTGCATATGGACCAACAAGGAGTAGTGGGTAGTTTTAGATGAATGAGAGCTTATCTTTAGTACATTAACGACCCAAATTTGTATTGAGTTTTAGTGTTATAGTGTTAGCGATAAAATAAGCAGCTCTGCCTTTAAAAATGAAAAAATGTAACTCATTCACTACACATAGAGGACAAATTGTAAAAACATCTTTTGAAGACCCTGTCCTGGTTTTAAAGTGAAGTTATAACCAAGCCAACAAAATTTGCCTCAAAGACAACGATTTATTGGAAAAGTGGTCCTTACATTCCTCTTTCTCATTTCACTGACCTCTCATATAGCACCATTGTTACTCAGCCTCTGCTCCACTCAATATTACCTAAATTCGATATCCCCTACTCTACGCCGGCACTCTGTCTAACATCCTAACGAACAAGTTAATTTTTTTATATATTTGCTAACTTTTCAAGGCAACTACATCTGCTGCTGGATATTTCGTAATTCCCTGGATGTTGTGATGTAACAAGAAATTACTTTCATTCCATCAACCCCCATACAAACTCTTCAGCCCACACGTAGGGTTTCGATTCATTCCGTCATCAAAAAGAAAAGAAAAATGTTCCTTCTCAGACTTCGCTTCACCGTATGTACAATATCCAGAACTGCAACAATAATTTACTACCACCAATTCATGTTGACTTACAGAGCGGTAGATACAAAATAAGTAACCCATCCTTCTTCATCGGATATATCATTTCGACCTTCACCAATGTCACCGAAAAAAAAGCTATTCCCAATGCGCATGTTCTCACACAAAGCTTACATGTCTCTCGCTCTCTTAAAAAAAAAATAAAATTCTAACACTCTCAAATTTGTTGAATACTTCTCCCCCAACCATGTCGTCACTGTGAAAGTGAAAGTTATTTTCGGTGAAAAGAGCTTTTGTATGCTCACAGACCAAACAGAGGTCGGTCACCAGTGAATAATTCCATTGGCACAGTTCTAGTTTTTTGGAAAACTCTCAACGGTTAAGTTCGCTTCAGCACTTGTCGTGTTCAGTGCTATTTGGAAATCTTCTTGTCACAGAGGTCAACGCCAAGGTTATTCACTTTCACTTTCCCTAAAACAGGTGAGTCGATCTTCTAAGGACTTTTTGAAAAGGATTCTCAACTATTTTCTACAAAGATGAAAAGTTTTTGTGTTTTATTACAAATTGTGTCTTATTTTGGACTTTATACGATTGGTGTTATCTCTAAAGAAAGCATTTGATAGTGCGATAAACTTTGCTCTCGGTATGTAGGCAATTAAATTGAATTGAAATCGTTTTTTTTTTTTTAGTATTTCCGTCGTCAGCAAATTTAATCTAAAGAAAAAAAACTGTCTAAATGTCCTCGATGTACTTTTGTACATATGTATACTACGCAGTTGCATAGGGAGGTATATACGTTTTGCGACATACATTTAGTGATGCACATATACACACAACTGTGTATCCATCGGAAAAGTTTGTGATACCCAAGTTCAAGTTTACCTTTCTACTTGAGTATGAGATGTAATTTCATATGTATGCACAGATACATACTTTTACAGGAGTTAACTTCTAAGGGTGGTGCTGCCGGTTCTTTCATTCTTGTATATACTCGTGTGCACTCTGCGTCTCATTACCTGATCAACCTTAATCGAGAGTCATAGACACCCGTAGCTGGGACGATTCCACTTTCGTACTCGTGTGGTAGTAAGAGTACTTAAAGATCTTAACATTCACAAATCCGCTGGTTCAGATGGTATGGCTCTCCCTCTTCTGATGAGGTGTTGTTTCACGCTGGAAGAAAGCATTTGTCCAGCCCGTCCTTAACAAAGGCGAATTTTCTTCTCTTTCCAAGTTCATGGAAAAGCTAATGAATCATCAACTCATGAAATATCTCGAAACACGCAAGCTTCTCAATGGCCGGCAGTACGGTTTTCGTAGCAACAGGTCCACTTATGATTTGATGGAATGTCTCACCGAAAAGTGGGACCAAAGTGTACATTAATCTGGTAAAAGCAAGATAATTGCATTTGATATTTCTAAGGCATTTGACAGAGTTTAACATCGACGTATCTGTTCTTCAATGGATTCGAAATTACCTTTCAATTCAAGCTATCTTAGATGGTTTCATGTCGGATATTCACTAAATAAATGCTGATGCCATTGGATTCCGTTCTGTCTCCTACATTCTTTTTAATTTTCGTTAATGATCTCTTGTCTGCTACTTTAAATCCAATATATTCCTTTCGCTGTTGACGGTACTCTCTGCTTTTCATATTTGTTTTGGATTCACGTTCCTGAGAAGAGGAACGACAGAGTATGCTAAGCTCATTAAATTCCGATATAAACACAATGCTGTCTGCTGTCGTTGAGGTCAAATTTAAATACCCAGCCATTATCCATTATGCACTTGCGTCGTTGAAACCGAATAACATGTCTCGTCTTCCCCAAGGCTGATCTGGACTCGATTTATAAGACATTCATTCGCCTACAATTGGAGTACAATGCCCATATCTGGTCAGGTGCGCTTAAAACAACTGTGCACCTGCTAGATAAGCTTCAAAACTTTGTGTTAAAACTCATAGGTGATGCAAGAGTCAATTGACACGCTTGAGCACCGATGTAATGTCTCTTGCCTTACCTTGCTCTATCGCTATTTTCACCAACAATGCTTCATTGAAATTACCAGTAGCATTCCGCCTCTTCAAACCTTCAACCGTAACACCCGTCTGGCTATGAATTCTCATCAGTATACTCTTAAATATCGTGATTCTAAGCTGTACAACTCGCTTATGGAATGCTCTGACGAGCTCTCTATTTCCTAGTCACTATAACTTGCAAACATTCAAGACCGACGTACATCAGTAAATCTATTTTCTTCCTCCCTAAGTGTCCTTCGAACGTGTGCAAACATTTTTAGAACACCATCAAATAGTTTTTGTCATTAAATATTCAACGGTATATAGCTACTACTCGATCAACTAAAAAAACGAAATAAAAACCACATCCAAACCAGATTTCCTGCTCTCTATGTACTAGCCAGAGACTCGTGCGTGTATAATCAGCCCTTACCACATTTGGTTCGTTAACTTCGAAACCCTTCACAATTGGCACTACTTACTCACAAGACGAGACTTTTTGCATATCTATTAATCACACCAATTTGCCAATTCTCGTTAATTAAACACGATGTCCTTGTGTCTCAATTTAAAAATACATAAAAACCAGACACAATGACTCCAATTAGTTTTAAACAAATTGATCGATCAATCATTCACTCGTGAACAACAACTAACGAACAACTCTCTCTTACAGATTAAATAGAATCTCAAGATGACTACCTATTTCAACTACCCATCCAAGGAATTACAAGATGAATTAAGCCGCATTGCCAAGGCTATTGTAGCCCCAGGCAAGGGTATTCTTGCTGCTGATGAATCTGTTGCTACCATGGGCAAGCGTCTAAAGGTAAAGTTAAATCATTTTTTATCTTCTATTAATTGCTGAGGATTTGTTTTCGTTTTAGGACATTGGTGTTGAGAACTCAGATGAACTCCGTCGTCAATACCGTCAATTGTTGTTCTCCACTGATCCACAACTTGGTTCTAATATTTCCGGTGTGATCTTGTTCCACGAGACCTTGTACCAAAAGGCTGATGATGGTACCCCATTTGTTGAATTGTTGAAGAAGCGTGGAATTATTCCCGGAATCAAGGTCGACAAGGGTGTTGTCCCATTGATGGGATCTGAAGATGAATGCACCACCCAAGGTGAGTTCTGCACAGTTGTATTGATGGTGATTTTGTTTTAGGTTTAACATTGTGTTGATTAAAGTAGCGACAGAGGGTTGAATATGATTGGATTTAGAGATTGAAAACTATTTTATCATGTTATTTGGTAAATTTAAGGCTGTTCAGTTGCCATAAATACTAAGTATACTATGCGTTTGCTGTCATATAATGAAGTTCAAAAACCAATTGGTTTTCCAATCGAGTCAACATATCTGAAAGAAAGATTATTTTCTTACGGATCCTTGGTTTAATTCCCTTCCTTTATTTTTTAAGACTTCTACTTTTTCTTTTACTTTTCTATCGAAGTCGGCTTCTCTTTTGATTCTGTCCGTTTGTTGAATTTCAAGCCCTGCACAAAATTGTACAAATGAAATCAGCAGTTCTAATTTGAAAAAAATATTCTTCTTCGTTACATAGGTTACGTCAACCAATTCATGGAGACTAAGGTGTACCACGTGTACCCAAATCATTGCAATCAATTGCACGGTCTTGGAAAAACATTGAAAGTGGTAGCCGAAAGCTATCGTTCTTAAAGCAGAGCATCGCATTTCTATATCCTTAGTCGAATCTTCCTATTATCTTTGCAAATTATTAAGAATGGCAGAGTTCCTGTTGATCACTCATTCCAGTGGCAGGTTTATCTACAATTGCTCGCTTATAGCTTCAGACATTTGGTTGTCTTTGTAATATTTCAAACGTTGATCTCAAACCCTTCACTCTCTATTTCATTTATTGTTCTCAACAATGATAACTTTATTTAGTTATCGAGGCAAAGAAAGGGGTCCAACGGCGTTCAATCGTATTATCTGATTAATTCTGATCAGCAAAACTGATAATTCCACGAGCAAGAGATTGCAGATGCAGTAATTGCATTGCTCCTTGGACATATTTTGCAATTTATCATGTGGCGATAGTGAGCACCATTAACTTTTATTCCCTGACCAGCCGCATTTTCAAAGAAGGATATTTCGATAACTTCTCCGCATCAAAACCAACGCAACATCTGTACCAAACGTTGTGGATACTCATTTGTTTCTGAACAAAGCCATTAAGATGAAAATGAGCCTCATCGCTGAAGATGATTTGTTTGAGTCAATCGGACTTTGTATGCATAAAGGTGCAAAGAGCTTCTCGAAATATCCTTCCTGAAATCTCACCAACACTTTCACGAATTGCTTCGATATTTTGTGTTGAACGACTTGTTGAAAGACGGTCAGAGTGTCTAAGATCACTTATTGGTGCAGTCTCCCTGGAGTTTTGAATTAATCTCTTCATAATCGATTAAGTTAAATCACTATTTCGACAATATTTTGTACGAAAATTGCGAACTGTAGCTGCCAAATCTTCATTATTTTTTAAAATTTTGCTCAAGAATAAAAACGTTCCATTTTTAATAACCCTAAACTGTCACTTGTCAGTTGTCACGCTGCTGTCTGGTTTTTTCGTTGGCAACACTTTTGCTTGCGTGAATTTCGGGATACCCTTTATATACAATCAGTGGGCTATCTGCAAGACATGCCATCTTTTTAAATGATTTTAAAAACGAGGCGCAACAGCTGCCATTTAGACTCATAAATATATATACTTAAATATTTCTCGGTCTCTTGGAAAAACAGGTGACTACATTTAACCCAACAGGAAAATGTCAGTACATGTCAAACTTTTTTTCGTAATGGAGATAAATGTTTCGTGCACTCAGATGTCTCTTCTTTAGTTCATCGCTTAATGAATTGGCGAACTTCAGTGCGATTGTACTCTCTCGTAGTCTTCTTGCAGTCACCTCACAAGTGAGTTTTCATATGTTTTTCCCTTCTTCGGCTGAAACTTAAGCCTCTATTCATTTTTGGGTCGTGTTTTCCGAATGAAAGTGGCAAATCCAGCTGATTTGCTCAGCTTGCAGTTTATCCACAATGGGTTTCTTAATATGGAGACCTCCACTGACACGTGCACTTCTTATTAGATGAAATTTTGTTACACACCTATGACATTCGTAACATTTTCATTTTATATAATATTCCTCGTAGTATTGCGGAGTTTTCGCGCCATTTATGCCAGGCTTTTTCTATTTGCGACATCGCAGTTGGGCTGCTATTTATTAAAATTGTGTGCACGTCCGTTAAATTTTGTTCACTATAGCACAATGACTCCTTATAAACAGATGTGAGCAATTGAATTTGAAAGTTCGTTCGAAAAAACGAAAATGCAGATATTCGTACGCCTGATTCCTAACAGGTGGCCTTTTAATGGCTTCGTCCAACTTTATTTATTTTTAATTTAACTTAGTTGGGTTGTTGTTTCGAAAAATAGTCGTTTCTAACTCTTCAATGTGCTGCTTCAATCGAAAATCAGCAGGAGCGTTCAAGCAACAATCCGAATTTAAAGTAAAGTAGAGTTCTTTGTTAACAGATTTATGCAGTCAACAATTGGCCATCACTGGAAGTGCCTCTAATTATACTAAGCAAATTTAATTCAATTTCCTTGCCCTTTCTGCACCAGGCATGAAGCCTATTGAAGACAATAGGAAAATCGTCTTCCAGAATGCTTTGGAGCACCGTCTTCACAGTTCGTGGAGTAGTCTCCACATCATTCAAACTTTCATTTCATGACAGTCTTCATCTTAGGGAATAGGAAAAAGTCGGTCGGGATCAGATTCGGAGAGTATTGTGGGCGATTGATCGCAGAAAATGATTTTTTAGCCAACAAGTGGCATCCACTCACCGTTGTTTCTTGTACTCTGTTAGTGTGTGTCGAACGTCAGTTGACAGGACAACATTTTAACCATGTTTCGTGGATTAGAAGCCATGCTCCTATCATGGCCTATAAGAGATTCATATTTCGCTGTCATATTTGTTAACAATGACACCCACGGAATCATCACTGCCTTTAATATTTGCGGCATATGTTCCATATACGTCTGTTAACATCTAATTCACTGTCAATTGAAATCATACTTCCAAGGTAAAAACAGTGATCTACCTGATTGGTTTTATCATGAACGGCATGAACATCTCGTATTTAACTCAAAGCTCTCATTCTCTCTGATAATCCTTTGCAAGTTTATAAATGATACAACTCTGTAAGTATTTAGCGTTAACATTTTATATCCTGGGTTATATACATAAGAAATAAGGCAGCCCTTCGTCAAGGATAACAAAAATTGACAATAGCTGTCTCGTCTTCCATAACACACAATTTAATTCGAAACTTAGGTCTTTGGGTTTTAAAGGGTGAGCCAACATAGACCTTTCTTGCTTATAACAGTTCAGTCTATGGCAATTATAGGACTGAACAACAATGTTTTTTTTTTTACAAAACCGACTTACAAAATATGTAGTCTCCTTTCGAATTAAAATAGCGATTAGCTTGGTCTAAAAGTATGTGGAATGAGTGTTTCAGATCGTCGGCCGGGATGGCTTCTACGTCCACAAAGCGCTTTCCTTTCATCCGCAAATGCACGTTGCCAAGTAAGGCGAATACGTTAAGTGGTTGGCAGTTAAAATGTGAATTTTAGCCAGAAAATCTGTCTCAAGAGTCGTTCGTTGAGATGGCACATTATCGTCCAACAAATACCAATTTCATTCTGCGCGATATTCTGGCCGAATATGACGAATACGATACACGTAACGTTTCAAAAGATCGAGATAGAATTGTGCATTAACTGTTTGACCCGGAGGAGCGAACTTTTTGTGGACAATGCTCTTGAAATCGTGGAAGCAATTCAACATTGTCTTCACTTTTGACTTCTCCGAACGAGATTTTTTGAGTTTTGGCTGGTCTGTCGCCTTCCACTCGGCACTTTGGCGCTTGGTTTCTGGATCATATTGAAAAGACTACATTTCATCACCAGTCACAATATTGTAAAGGAAATTTTTGTGATTTTTGGCCTCCTTGATGATGTCCTTCGAATGACACAAACATAATGTCGATTCAGACGCAATAACTCCGCTTCTATTCGTCCAAATGTCATGAAATTTTGACAGTATATCAGTCTACCTTTCTGGCGCATGTAATTGCCAATAGATATATTGTCACTAGAAAAGTCCTGTTTACTTTGGAGCGGACTTTGTAGAAACACAATATCGTTCATGTAGCCACCATGGCTCCGATTGCAGGCCAGGTGTTGAATTGTTCTTCGATGGTGAACGTAAATCTTACTTTTCAAGTAATCCCATAAAAATAAGTCTAACGGAATTAAGCCGCATAACTTTTCCTCTAAACGCAATAATGCGATCTGCGAGTTTCGTTCATAAGATGTTGCCCATTTGATGAAGTGTTTGCCGTTGCGCCATCTTATTGAAACCAAGCTCACCCCCATTCAATTCATTCAATTTTGGAAAGAAAAAGTCGGTTAACATCTGTCGATAACGTTCAGCATTAACTGCAGCAGTCTATCTATCGTTATATTCTAAAAAAAAAAACGACCCAATTATGCCGTCAGCCCACCAACCATGATAGCTCTTATTCTTATGTCATTTGTAAATACAGATCAATGATCAGAATCAGGCGTAAAGTGGTGTAAGCAATGCCCAATTGTTGATTTCAGTGACAAATCGAGATGATTGGCTTATTCCGAATACCTTGGCTTTCAGTAGTCATGTTTTGGTATGTATCCGCGACTAACACTTCCTTCGAAACGTTTAACCTTTGCGCGAATTCTGGTCACAGAAGTGCGGATATTGACCGAAAATATTACCAATCTTGCGAAATGTAATTTTCACAGTACGCCAATTTTCATACTCGTAATAACTCTGCCCAATCGTCCTGTTCATGCTCAGAGGTCTTAGACTTGATATCATTTTTTGCTCATCTGAAGCACTTCCCAAAGTGTCTTATTCCCAAATTTAATGTTTCATCTGCTCCCCTTGGGTTGTGCATATGTACTTTGAAAGAAGACCTTCATACAAAAACACTGGCGAATTGACTTGGGTATGAGTAGCACTGCGATTATGGCTGATTAATGTGGTTGTCTATTTGGGAGTCTGACTACACCTCTTAAGGTAACAAGTATGTTTACTTTCCATTATATGTCGACAAACAAACTACACAAATTTACTTGCTGGTGCCCTGCGCCCTACTCCAGGAGTACGACTATTAACTGACTATGGTCAACTACCGGGTTTTCTATGTAAGATTTCGAAAAAAGCTTTTATTTTCCATTAAAGTACATTTCATACCATTATGAATGGAAATCGACTTCACTCATATGTCCATCGCGAGTGCGCTTGCAACGATCGATTCATTGGAGTCAATTTTCCACTTACGGCCTTAATGTTTTCATCACTCCTTGCATTTCTTTCTCTCAAAGACTCAAATTTTTGCACCAAATTACGAATTGCAAGTCGATTATAATGACCGAAAATTGGCGATACGAATCATCTCTTAACAACTGATACATATTTCCCGCTTGGAAGTTTATATTCAATCATCCAACCAATCTCAAAGCTGTAACATTATGTCGGACACTTTGGTTCTCTACATCTTTTTTAAATTAAATGCCTTTGTAACATTTTCTTGACGGCTACTCACTAAAGATCAATGCTCATCATTTAATCACCGTTCACTGAATCTTAATCACGATCTTAGTTGCACTAAACTATGCAAATATCCACAGTGTCGATGCATGCAAATAAGACATCTGTTACTCTAGATCATCAGTATTAATAGACAACCTCCCACAGTGTTGTGTCTACACTTGTAAGTGCACCCACAGACCTCATTTGCTTTGTAATTAAAGACAAATAGTCTGTTAAGTAATAAATTTGCACTTATACTCGTATATCCCCCTCTACAGCCACTTAATTGCAAATACCGGATATGCACTTGTTAATCAATTGCACACTCTTTTCTGAACATTCCTTTACTAATGGGAATTTTATTTGTTTCCATTTCTAGGTCTTGATGACTTGGCTGCTCGTTGCGCTCAATACAAGAAGGACGGTTGTGACTTTGCCAAGTGGCGTTGCGTTTTGAAAATCGGCAAGAACACCCCAAGCTACCAATCAATCTTGGAGAATGCTAATGTATTGGCCCGTTATGCTTCTATCTGCCAATCTCAAGCTATTGTCCCAATTGTTGAACCAGAAGTTCTTCCCGATGGTGATCACGATTTGGAACGTGCCCAGAAAGTCACTGAAACCGTTTTGGCTGCTGTCTACAAGGCTTTGAATGATCATCATGTCTACTTGGAAGGTACCTTGTTGAAGCCAAACATGGTTACAGCCGGTCAATCGTGTGCCAAAAAATACACCCCACAAGAAGTTGCCCTCGCTACTGTTACAGCTCTCCGCAGGACTGTCCCAGCTGCCGTTCCCGGTAAGTTCAAAAAAGAAAATTAAACAAACTTATAGGTACGTTTTACTAAGGAGTGGTTTTTGTTTATCTATAGGAATCACCTTCTTGTCTGGTGGTCAATCTGAGGAGGAAGCCTCTGTGCACTTGAACGCCATCAACCAAGTACCATTGTTGAAACCATGGGCCCTCACCTTCTCATACGGTCGTGCTCTCCAAGCCTCTGTACTCCGCGCCTGGGCCGGTAAGAAGGAAAATGTTGGCGCTGGCCAAACTGAACTCTTGAAGCGTGCTAAGGTAAGTGATCGGTTAATGAAAAAAAACAAAAATGGTATCGCATTTACCTCACACCCCGTGGGTATTCATTGTCATTTTGGTAGAGGAGAACCTCCAGCTGGTGCGTGGTAGACTTTTGAATATGTTTTTTTTTGAGTGAAACTCGTTCAGTGGTTCAATGACAATACTCGTACGTGCAACAAATTACTAATTGCTTCTCAATTAATCTACTGGATAATTTTGTTTTTATTTTTTACTAGAAAAGCTCCTGATTTAAGTGATGTGCTGGATTGAATATATAATGCTGGAGGTGTAAATAACAATCGCAAATCAAATTGTGTGTGATAAAGAGTTCAAGTTTCCTTATTGCTTCATTGCACCGATTGGGGGGTTTTGGGTTTTGGGTTTTGCTATTAATTATGTGCTCTCACACGATCGTTTATGATTGTTGGTAGCGTGTTGTTTTTTTTTACGCCAAAATTGGCAAACGCTTAGTCTTTTGATTATTCCACGTTTATGCGGTTTGCGTGTTAGTAGACCAAAGGTAAATCAATTAAAGTAATCGTGTTTAGCAATGCAAATATTATGAGTGAAACGATAGAGGGTATATGCTTGTTTATATGAATAATGGGTGTTATCTTCTTGATTTTATTTGTTGTTGGGCTTGCAAATTTACCAATTTCTTATGCAATTTTCGTTTCAATTCGATATTGAATTGCGAGAATTGAAAAGTTCACAACAGCATGGGGTATACTTACGAGTATTATCTGTAGAAAACGAGGGAATATTATTTATTGAATTCATGCCTGATAATGATATTCTAGAGCTGCATGTGGTGTAGTGCGTTTACTAATTGAGAAGCTAAGTGCGGTAGTAACCCAGCTTGTATAACTCTGCTTGTTTCGTGCTTCATTCGGAAAATTCCATTTCTCTTTTATCGTCAAGGAAAGATTCACCTCAGTAAGCAAGTTTATTTGCCTGATAGCATATTCTCTAATGAGACGATCACTCCTGGATAGTTCGCCAGTACAAGCTGCTACTATTGCATCAATAATGGTGCAGTTGGGGTTGGTAAAAAGTAATGATATCGACAAGTAGATCCACTAGGACGATCAGTTTTGTAGACAGACTAAACAAATGAGAAACATCAATTTGTTTGATTCGGGCATCAGTTAGAGAAGGCGATAAGGGAGATAGCTGGTAAGAACATTTTATATGGCAATTAGTTCAGTAGGCTTATGAGCTTGACAGAAGGATCTGATCAGATTAAATTTGTTGATTGGTTCTTATTTACTTGCTTAGATGGCTCTACAGCGCGAGGTGGACCTGGGTCCCAATCAATAAATCCCACGAGTTTGCGTGGTGTTTCACCAACTGTCTCTAGTTATGCACTCCAAGGTGGTTGGGGGTCTCTTCCACTTGTGCAGCATAGATCAAAACCGAGATGATTAAAGTCATATATAGAGTTTCTTGCCACGGCCTTATAAATCAGTTGCCCTAGGTCAAAGAAAGAGCGATTGAGGCCCGGGTCAACCCTGCATAGTTTTTTGAATGCTTAGTAAAAGCATATAACTTAAAAACTAAACTTAAAACTAACATCGTATGGCAAAGGGTTAAGGAGCTTGGGAGTGGGAATTTCGAAGACTGGTTTTGCTGATGTTGAAGCCGAACTCGTTAACCATGTTGTTCGATCTAAAAAGAACATTATATTGGCGATTTGTCAAATAATGTTTGACCCGCTTGGAAGCTTTAAGTTGACAAGGATTATTTCGCGCGAAATTTTATCGAAGGCTTTGCTTGCTAAGATCGGTAGCAATTACATCGAGTTCGCTACCGTTTTCCAATGCACAGAGACCAGTAGAAACGAATGCTGTTAAATTAGTTATTGTTGATCTTCGTTTTAGAAAACCGTACTGATAAGGAGAGAATATAGGTTTGCAGTGAAAGAACATCGTAAACAATGCTCTCAAATACGAGGGCGGGTCCGTGACTTTTTGAATTTCTGACCTCTTTACTGAAACAGCAACACTGCTCCTGTCAACAGGCATCTGTCAGTTGACTCCTGTCAAAATTTAAACTTGCTGCGTCAGTTAGTTTGTGTTTGACAGCTATTTTTATCAGACTACTCACTAATTTGAGGAGAAAATGGAAAAAAGTGAATTTCGTGTGCTTCACTTCACAGGAAGGTTTGGCGTTGTTTAATCGCAATATGGAGGAGTTTTTGCGCCGTTTTGTAACCGTGGACGAAACATGGATCCATCACAACACACCAGAGAACAAACAACAGTCAAAACAGTGGGTTTCTAAGGGTGAATCGGCGCCAAAGAAGGCCAAGGTGGGTTTGTCAGCCAATAAAGTTATGGCGACTGTTTTTTGGGATGCACGCGGGATAATCCACATTGACTACCTTCAAAAGGGAAGAACAATCAATGGGGAATATTATGCCAACTTATTGGACCGATTCAATGACGATTTGAAAAAAAACCGACCTCATTTGGCCAAGAAAAAAGTTCTTTTCCACCAAGACAATGCAAGGGTGCACACATGTGCAGTTGGCATGGCAAAAATCCATGAATTGGGCTATGAATTGCTCCCTCATCCACCCTATTCTCCAGATTTGGCTCCGAGCGACTACTTCTTGTTCCCAAACCTGAAGAAATGGCTTGGTGGAAAAAGATTTGACTCCAATGATGAAGTCATCTCGCTATTTTGAGGACCTCGACAAATCATTTTTTTTGGAAGGGATAAAAAAATTGGAGAAGCGTTGGACAAAGTGTATAGAGCTCAAGGGAGACTACGTTGAAAAATAAAATTATTTTTTTTATCAAAACATCTGTGTTTTATTCCAAAAGTCACGGACTTATTGACCCGCCCTCGTAGTTTGGGTATATAACAGATTTTAACGATGGGACGGTAATTAGAGATTCCATTTTTGGAACCTTTTTTATGTACAATCTCTTCCAAAATAAAGGAAAGGTATTTTGTGACATAGAGAGCTGAAAGTAGATTTAGAGAGGTTCGGCGGAAATGTTTGCACATTTTTCAAAACAATGACTGGCAGCCGTCAGGACCTGGAGAGTACTGATCTTTGAGCAGATTTATTTTCTCCGTTACTTGTTCAATATTAATATCAACTGATGTAAGAGAAGTTTTAGCACAGCTACTCATGTAAGAAAAATAGTTGATATCAGGTTCTCCAACCTGCGCAGCAAACGATTGGCTGAAGAATTTAGAGAATAAGTTTGAGATTTCTTCAGGGTTGCCCGAGGATTCGTTTGAGAATCTCAGGGCAGTTATCAGATTTGCGTTTAGGATTTGAGACAAGTTTAGATTGTATTCGGTTTAAGTAATCGTGATAGAGTGATCCACAGAGATGAGAAAAAAATGGAATAAGCGTGCTGGTAAGTGGAGAAGTCAGAGGTAGAGAATGTGGGATCTGTTTTGGCAACGAAAGGAAAGGTTTTTTTTTTAAAGAGTTTGAAGACTATAGAAGCGACTATAACTATCTGTTTGATTTCTTATACGAGCTAGAAAGTACCAAACTTCTATATTGTCCTTGACGGCATAGGTCTATTTTTGCCTCCAATTCGCAGTTAAAACCCATTTTTGGGGCTTCTGTTTCAATACTTTCGCATACAGCTCGCTGCGCTCTGCAAACAATGTCAGTGTCATCGACGAATACAAGAGGTTGAATGGACTTTTGAAAATTTGTGAAGTTTTTCCAAGCAACATAACAGCGCATCACCTTGTGTTAACACTTCTTCAACGTCAAAGGTCTCGTCTCTCTTACCCCCCGACCTTTACCTCTACGGAACAACTCGCGTTCTCCATAATTATTCTGCATAAATTGAAGAGCTTGTCAGGGATGGCAGCACTTAATAACGCTTTGTATATCTCGTCTCTATAAATGCTGTCTTATGCGCCCTTGAAATCGATAGAGGTGATGAGTATCTGGTCTCTACCGTAGTGCGAATATTTGGTGAGTTATGGACTTTTATCAACGAAGTTAGACGGTTCATTCTGCATGTCAGTATATGTCCACTGTATTTTGGGTCGTCCCCTGGACGTGATTTTTGCATATTCTCAACACCAGCTGGTCACCTTGGCAGATTTCTCTTCGGGTCCCACTTCCAAACTTTTGTTGTTTTTCTAAGAGTTTTACCTTTTCATTTCCTCAATCACTCGCTTCTCATACAACATTCTTTTACTCGTAGAGGTCACGAGTCGCTCTCGTTCCTCTCGCTCGTCTATGAAGCAGAACTGCATAGAACAACAAGAGTGACTGTCTTCTAACATATATTTCATTGAACATTGTTCACTCATACAATATAGTCGTCGAGATCATAACCGTGATTCAAATTTTTTGTGCACGCCTCAAAGAAGATGAGCAATTATCATCAATCATCTTTATTAAACGTGAGTTGCTAATGTCTCCACTCAATTAATCGCATCGATAAATCAATGGTTTCGTGATGAATATCTTTTGAATTAATTTTATTTTGTTGTTGAGAGCTACTGTTTTTGCGGTTGTTGCTCTTTCTTTGATAAAAAGCGAAGGGCCTTTGTGAACATTTTGTTCGATCGGGTAACTAGCAGGTCAAAGATATTTTTTTTCGAAGCATCGTAATCAATCGCAGAACAGGAACACGTTATCTATATTATATTTAATTAAAATCATTGTTAGGGTTTCATCGCAATGAACTTGTGGATTATTTTCAAATTCCACAACCGAAATGACCGACTTTAGTCGTTTCATTATGCCAGAAACGAATTACTTCTTAGCCAATAAAGCTAAACTTGATTTCTTAACAGAAAAACGAACTAAATTTCATAGGTTAAATCGTATTCTGGGAGAAAAATGTCGCACTAAGGAAGCAAATAACAATTTCAAGAGAATGAGTTCAGTTTATAGGTAAACCATTTCCGAAGTAACACGGCACTTACTGTTCGTTCCCCATCTGGAGGGCGATATAATAGTAATGCACAGCTCAACCATATCGAATGGCTTATGTTTACCATCAACCACTCTCACATTTATAAGTGCACCCTTAGGAAACTCTATAATGAATCAAAATTGCCACTTACCTAAGAACATTCCATTACGGTAAATCATAAAATTTTAGCGACCATAAATCTTTGCTCAGCTATGCAAGTTTTCCGTCATACCAAAAAGGGCACCGCATCATTGCACTGACAACAAATCTTAAATCTTTGAACTGGTTGCAAAGAACACAAACTGCACCTCATGTGGTTTATGACTGCAATGTCATAACCTCGATGCAACAAATCAATTTTCACTTTGATTAATCTTTGCTTACCCATAGCATGCTTATGATGGTGGTGATGGACCCACATTGCCATCCAGGGGATTCTATTGTATTAAACCAATTAACTTTGTCTCTTCTACTAATTTGGTATCCATTCTACAGCTCAAAGACAATGAATCCGAATGAGATATTAAAGCATCAAAGCCCATAACCATAGACTTGTGCAAATGGCCAATAAATTAACACATTCAAATGCGGGAGTAGATTAATCGTTCTCAACCTGTCCGAGCAGGTCACATGGCACACAGGGCTCTGCATTGTGATGCAAATGTCAGCTGACATTGATAAATCAGTAAATCAATGGCAAAAAGAGGCTAACAAACCAAGGATGGCATGCAGTTGTTGGTCTGTTGACATACTGATAGGACAGGAGAGTATTAAAACAAAAATTCCAATTAAATTCGACTACGTTTGTACGAGTATGTGCATATCGATCGAATAGTAAAGGCCCGATAGAATGGAGTAATCCAAATCCTCCTGCTGACAGTTATTGACTGTGCAGTGTGAGAGGATACAACAGGAAAAAAAAAAAAGAAAGATAGATGAACCTTCATTGGCACAAAGGGATCAAGGGTAATCACATGTGTAATCAGTTTAATTATTTGCTGCCCATGGAGGATAAATTGATTGTCAGGGATGGCAATTGTGAATACAGACAGTTTGTGCTGGTTCGCGATGGATGTTACGGAGGATGTTGATAACCGTGTGAGGGTTTTAAAGAGTATGTGGTGTTCTTCAGTACAATTAAAGTTTCAATTGAAAGAAATCGATTTAAAATTCCTTTGAAGGGAAGAGTAGTGTACAGAGAAAGCGTAAAATCAAGGTGAACTTGCCAGATATAATGAATTCGAATAAGTTAATTACGTATGTAACAAGTAACGATCCAACACTGGCACCTTGTGGAACTTAAGCTTGCAATGCAAACGTCTTTGGTTTTAGGTTTGATGAGTACGGAATCTGGTGGAAGTTTACATTCTATGACGAATTTGAAGTAGTGCGCTTCGGGTACGTAACTCAATCTACTGAATAATACGAGTACACGTGTGAATCTTAATATCTGATCTCATCTGCTTTAAACCCTTTTAAGCAGATAAGAATTTGTCAAAGCTACTTTATTCATATATGTAAGTAAAATACTTGTGACCTTTCGAATCATGTATTCCCAAACACATTGTAGTTTTTCACTTGGGAAAATAAAAAAATATGCTCTGCATGATGACCTTATTCTTGACTGTCAGCAATGTGAATTTATCACCACCAGCTGTGGAAAAAATACATCATACCACGATACCAGCAGTGAAGCACGAGTCTCCAACATACCCACTCGGTCCACGAGTTTCTTTCATTGCCTTCAGCGCCTTCTTATCCGAAAGGACATTGCAACGATGCATATTAAATTACATCCGAGAAGATTTACATACTTTCACAGTTATTTATTTGTATCCTCTTGTTCTCACTTGGTTTTTCCTTATTTTTTTTGGTACGTTTTACTAGCCACCCACCACCGGCTCTGTGAATACGTACTTCCTAACAACATACTCCCTAATCCCATTCCATTCCCATTGTTTACGATTGAATGCAATTTAATATTTTATCCAGTACCACTATCCTTTTTTGGTTTTGTTGTGGAGAATCCTATTCTATAATAGATCTCGATCTGGATTCTCCTCTGTGCAGATTCTCCGAGGTACAAGTGTTATATCCACACACTTAGTCTTGTTTGCTTGTGCTGTAGCTAAGTTGTATCCTTGCTGTAGCCTTTTAGGAGGATACTATCTACTTTATCGAGATGAATAACATTAAAAGTAATTTTTTTGCCATAGTGAGCTTCTCGTATCGCCCGGTGGAATGTGAAATTTATTCAAATTGTGTTGGGCGATGAAAACACAATTTTTCCGCTGTGTCTTGGTGCCATGGTTTGGTGTAGTCGAAGTCGTTGTTTTGTTGTCAAAGCGGCTATTATGGGGTGGGGCAAGGCTATAAAATGAATGGCACTTGGATGTAGAGATTCTAGAATGCTTTCAGAATTGTTTCCATATATGTGTGAAACAAAAGAGAGTAAAAAAAATAAATAAACAGAGAAGACCTCGCTCTGGCAAATATGTACCTCTTTGGGCGAGACACCACTTTTAAACGATACTCGTACCCCTTTAGACAATTGGAAAATTATTTTTCAAATGTTTACTCTCGAAACCAGACTCTGGGAAAGGCCAGTATAGTGGAATGTATGCTTGAAAGATTCCTTACATTTAGAAATGTACAAAATGCCTCGTAGTAAATACAATCTTTGGGTGTGCTTTGGTTCTGATGGTTCTACTGGTCTACTTGGTTTTTGTACTTGTTTTTTAGACGACCACTTGAGGCAGCATTCTAAAACACTCTGGCAATGGCTTGCATTCTGGGTGGTGAATATCGATTTTAGTTCTCGCTTACGCTCTCACTCTCCCTTGTGGGAAATGAGAAAATTAATTTTGTAGAATGCAACACGACGTTTAAAATGGACAATCATGGGAGTACTCGTAATTGCAATTGTTATACAAGAACTATTATGTTCGACACCATATCCCGGCAGTGGATAACAAATGAACTTCATCAGGAAATGCAAATGAGAAAAATACGAGTACAAGTGGTTAGAGGTGGTTAAGCGTTGTTGTTAGCGGTTTTTTCTGTTGAAAATTTGCCTTTATTTATTAATTTTTTTCTCCATCCTCATCTGTTTGTGGGTTTAATTTGATTCTGTCTGTTCGGAGATGACATTTGGAGAGCTTTTACGTTTCGATACCATAATTATAGTGAAGGCTCCATTTTGAAAAGGAAATTCTTCAAAATGACAAATGACTACCACTTTAAATGTCAAAACTGTCATCAATCTGTTGCGACAAACGAATTCCATGTTTGTATCAGATTTTGTGTTCGAATTTTATATTGAAAAACAGAGTAGTGATGGAGTTGCTATTCGAAAATCATTTCGGATCAATAAGATTCAAGTATGATTTCGAAGAAAGCAGTTTCGGATATTATTTGTCAAATGAAAGTTCGAATGTCAAAGCTGTCATTCGCATTTACATGTTATCATTGGAATTACTGTGTTCTTCTTGTTGATATCTTAGTCAATACTACGAGTATGTTGGCGAAAACCAATTTCGAGTTGGGATCCAGAAATTTGCCGGAATTAAAGTTCATGTCAGGCTCGCTTTGAATACTTTACCATTCGAAAGCGCTTTCAACATTCCTGAAAATCTTCTAATATACTAATTTTGAATTGTTGGGATGGGGGACTGTACCTACTGAATTTGCTTTCGAAATTGCTCATTTCAAATGAATTTTACGGTGATTTTGTTTGGAAACCGCAGGTCATATTACAATTTCTTTCAAAGAGTATGTTTCAATGTTTCAAAGCTTTCTGTCATTCGTGATCTTATTTTTTTTAGACATCAATTGCATTCTGTCAAGTTGTTAGTTTTCACGAATGGCTCTGCCAGGTGAGAAATGACATAGCGGTGAGAATCGAATTTCCGAGCTAAACCCGATCAAACTCTTCTTATGCATTCCATAAGTGATTGCATGTTCTGAGCAGTCTTTATTCTAGACGTTTGCTATCCGTTTTTGTTTAGGAGACTTCTGATTGGAAGGACGGATTCTATCAGTCATTTGGGTTCAGTCGTCGAAATCTAAAGTATCGGACTGTCGTACGTATTAATCCACGATCCGATTCTTGCACTGCTGGAAGAAAAATTATTGTCCTGTGGTGGTTGAGGAGCAGGAGCAGGAGCTCATTTTTTAAACTGCAATCAAAGGCATTATAATTTCGAGTGGACCAGGGCTCTAACCAATCTACCCTTTAAACCTATTTAAATCGATCCCTCCAATTTTATGCGCCGAGTTGGTTGAAGTCTTCTGGTATATGAGCTCATGTGGACTATGGGCATATTCTGCTACGTCGTCTGGATTGGACTCAAAGATGTCGGGCAGTTTTCATGCTTTCTTAGACGTAGTTTTTGTGTCGCTTCTTTTGACGTATAGTAAATATTCCTCATTTATATCGAAATAGGGCACTATACATAACTATTCTTTTGAAAGAGTCAAAATTATTTTTATCCGCTTGAATAAGAGTCCACCACGATGCAGGACTGGGATAAAAAGGGTGTTATTATAGAGAGTCACCTTCCGCAGCGCATTGCCTTGTCTTAATCTTTCTCTGAGGTCATAAATGTCTTCAGTTGTTGATGATACTCGTAGAAGCACGCACACTGTTAACAGACAGGTAAATTTTGTTTTTTTTTTGACATAGTTCTGTGTGACTCTTTTCTGTTAACTCTGTAATAACCGATTTTGTCATCGATAAAAGGGTGAAGAATATCGGTGTGTTTCGTTTTGTTCGATTTGGGAGTTTTCCGGCCTGTACGTGCATCCAGATATTACCGCCGATTGATGCATTTGTAGTTGGGACAATTTAAGTAGTCGATATAGAGACTATATATTATTTCGCTTGGAATTGGACGGCAATGTTGGGTGTAATTGCCTCTGTTGAACATTGACGGCTATGACCCTCTCCATCACATGCTTCTTGTGCTATTCCCTATTCTTCTGGAAAGCCCGTGTTCTTTCCTTCTATTCTGCTGTAGACCTCACAAGCTGCCCTCACTTTTTCTACTGCATTTGATAGTCGTCAATCCAATGGTTTCTTCCATACAGCATATCTGACGGTCTGTTGGCTGGTATAATTCTGAAAATGTTTAATGGATACACAATTGACAAGCATTCTTGCTGTCTCTTGTAATTTTAGGCATCCAACATCCAATTTCTCCATTGTTTGGGTAGTACTTGCTTATTGCGGTGTTAGGAACTTAACCCGCAGCAAATTCTGTTAAGCCTTAGTCTGTTACCATGTTGGTTATGACGACATGGCTCATAATTTTGACTGCTCTACCACAGTCTTCTTTAAGAGACCTAACATCCCACGTTCAAATCGGAAAATGTTTGTTTTTGTTACGTTTACCAGGGTCATCAGTAATGAGATCATTCACATCTCAAGCAGTTTGTTGTTCCATCATACGATATTTTACTTTTACTTACGAGACGGTCTTCTCTTTGCTCACGACACCAGTTTAGCAGGTTTCTGGGTAATGCCAATTTTAGATGCAATTTCCTCCTTCAGATAGATGTCGTCTTTTACTCTCTGCCACAGTGATTGATTTATTGCAGCACTTAGTCATGCCGGACATCACTTTTTAGGCAAAGCCTGAATTGTTTGGACATAAGTGGTGCTGAAGACATCG
Source organism: Volucella bombylans (assembly GCA_949129095.1). NCBI lineage: Eukaryota > Metazoa > Arthropoda > Insecta > Diptera > Syrphidae > Volucella > Volucella bombylans. Next base: position 353,182,276 of record OX422140.1, on the reverse strand, counting down.
GTTCAACTTATACAGTTTCATTTCCACAGAAGCTGAGACATATTCAAGTTGGTCTGTAGTTGGAATATTAATACTTGACCACTGAAACTATGTACATTGACTTTTCGATGAGGTCTTCAATGTTAGTGCAATAGGCGAAGAACCCCTGACGAAGTCACACATTCCTTAACAAATCCATTTCCTATATAAAAATGTGTCATTATCGTAATTGAAAATCTTCTCATTTGATAGCCTCCCACAATCAATCGAATCCCTTCGGGCTTGATACAAACACAAATATAATCAAACATCTTTCCTTTGTTTTATATTTTCCCCCGTTGCTCAAAGCCGTTAAGCTTTAGATTTAATTGCCAGACCATAGTCACCAAATTGAAAATGGAATTGCTTTGGTTTCGAATTATTCGATCGAGTTATCTCCAAACCTGATTCAACAATGAAACGCCCGTCAATACTGGGCACTCGAAGCGAAAAGAATCGACTCGTCGTCGTAGAGAATCATCACGTTCTAAAGCCTTTCGCACACTCATCCCAACTCATTTGGTGGGTGTTTTTCATTTTTGTCCCTTTAATTCCCTCCTTCTCCATTCATTAACGGCGATTCTTTAGAGACGTCCCAGATTTCCAATTGAGATTGGATTTTCCATTTCACATAGAACCAATGTGCTTGTACGTTTAATTAGATCGAACAATAACAATGACGTGGTTGCTGGAGGAGTTCTTTTCACACTAATTGCATGTTCTCGCACTATTGTGGGCTAAAAAAAAAAAAAAAACTGAAATTCCAACAGTTTTTCTCACAATTTTTCGAAACTCTTTTTCTCACTATTTAACACATGTTTTTAAGATTTAATTTAAAACTTATTTAACACTAACATTTTGCACGTTATTTCCCCTTTACTAACATTCACATGACACATTGCGCAGCACTAAACACACAATTTCCGCACATCTAACAATTGGGTTTTGTAATTTACTTTTTTCATTGAATTGTGACTAATTTTTCAACATTCTTTTAAAAAATTCTCAATAACTTAGGCCAACGCTCTGGCTTGTCAAGGCAAATACGAGGCAGGATCGATTCCTTCATTTGCTGCCACCGAGAGTTTATTCGTTGCTAAGCACGCTTACTAAATCACAATGGCAGGGATCATGCATTTGACATTTCCAATAGAACACAAACAAAGACTGAAAACCAACAACTGCGAAACAAATTAATAAATCTGCAACACAACAACAAAATCAGAATGTTGCTGCCTTTCTTCACACAAAAAATCTTTAATCTATCCTTTAACTAATTTTTATCTTCTTCTTTTTTAATAATTTGTGTTTTATTTGTTTTTAATTTTAAATTTAATTTTAAAAATAATTTTGATCTTTTTTTTTCTCTAAACTATTGGTAGAAAAATTTATTTTTAAAAAAACTAAATATAAACCAACACAATCATCTGTTTTCATTTTCTGTTGTTTTATTTTATTTCCGCTTTCTTCACTGTTGCATGCGAATTTGTGTTTCTTCATTTTACAGCAGTGTGACTAATTTTTATATTTAATTTTAATTTAAGCTTCAATTTTGTTACATCCATTCTTGCTATTAAAAAAAAAATATACAGGACGTGTACAGCTTATAGATTATTAAAACAGCCATTAAACTATTTTTTGGGGGCAATTCGGGACTAGGATAGGCTTCGGCACTCTTTTCCAACATATCTAATACAAAACATTCCTTGATAGTAAATTCCTAGTCTAGATTCATCCAACAAGAGGTGTCATTTTAAATCAATCGAAAAGCGCAATATTTTTACAAAATGTTGTCATATTTTTATTTTAATCTAAAGTACACCTCTGATGTTAGTAATGGAATACAAAATCTATTAAATGTCCGCCTCGTCTATGCCTAAAAATAGTCATTCCTTTGATGAAATTTTTCATCACGTTTTCGCAAAATTGTGGCTGTATTTGCGAATAACAGCTCTGATATTTTCGTTCGTGGAGTATTGGCGTAGACTTTATCTTTATCGCATTATCTCGCCGGCTAATTGAAGTCTCAATTTCAAGAAATCACACGTCCAGCAAATTTATCATGTAATAGGACCGTTGTTTCACCAGCTGTATGGCGTGTAGCGCCGTCCTGCTGAAAATAAACGTCGTCCACGTCCATAGCCCGCGCTCTGTACAAACATTTTAAGGGTACACAAACCCCTTGAAAAAAAGCATCAACATTGCTCGGTAAAGCAATTCATTCACTGAAACGGTCGCCTAAGCATCATTTTCGAAAAAATATGGCCCAACGCACCTAACTGTCACTCGTTTTGGATGCAGAAGTTGTTCCACTGCACCCAGGTGCAACAGTTTTGTATGCTTCCGTACCCAGACAAATGGAAATGAGCCTAATCACTCAGAATAGTTTTGTGTAAAAAATCAAGATCCTGTTCATTAATTTCCAGCACCGAATCAGCGAAAGTACGGCGTTGTGCGTGGTCTACTCTCTTCAATCCTTGTGTCAACTGGATCTTATAAACGCATAGGCCAATATCTTTATGCAAAGTGGTTGCGGATAGACCTGACACACGAAATGGACACACATGGATTTTCAGTCGCACTGTCAGCTATGGCGGCGATATTTTCCGCTGAACTTGCCAGACGAATACGAGTTGGAGTCTTCACATCGCTAGCCTGTCCGAGACGTTGAAATTTATCGATGAAATTTACTATAGCTGTGCGAGAAAACGCGTCAAAAGTCATCACAGTGATAGTTGAATGTTGACAGTGAAACAATTCCGCGATATTTAAAAGGAATCCCCTAGAGGACCCTCAACTTGCTTACTTATCAAGCCACCTTGAAGGTACAAATCCTGAATTAACGGTTTCATTCTTCATGCCACCAGATACTTTTCTTCTAGTTTACTAGAGTAGATTCAAAAACGTTTGCGATTACTTGACCTTAAGAGCGGTCTTCCTTTTCTTTGTAAATCACGTGGCTCGGATTCGAAGAACCTCTTAAGCATTCTCGTCTATTCGTTCAATGTGACTGAGCCAGTGCGGAGTTTTTCTTTTCGGACTACTTTCAAATTTTTATACCCTCCCCCGGTTTGTAGTTCATTCTCCTTTAAAATTACATGGTCACTAGTTCAACGTATAATTTTTATTTCGAAAGATCGAAAGTAAGATCTGTTCTGATGTCCTATTCATGGTCCAGCATTCAGGTCCATAAAACAATACTAAGGTCAGACTTTTGGCAATGATTTTGGTCATTTGAGTTAGTGACCTGGAACTTAGCTGTTTGGATAAACCGAATTCGCAACGGTTATCCTTAATCGAATATCTACTCTGAGGTATGTACATGTCAAAGTCATAGCTGTCGATTGTCACATTTTGTCCAAAACGATGATCGACGGATATATTTTGCTTTCTTCACATTCATCATAAGACAAACTGTTTGTCTTGCCAACAATGCACGGAGGAAACTGGCAATGACGACAATAATGTCTGGGTACATCATCCGGACGGATTTGTTGTTTTAAATGCCGGTGTTTCGCGCTATCTGCTCCATCCACTGAAAGAATTACACGAAGACGTCTACTTGCGAAAATCCGGTGCGTGTTTGGAATCTATCACGATGTGCTTGCAGAGTTAATACTGCAACTCTGAGACACTGAGGCAGAAATCCATCCATATACATATGTAGCCCAGTCTTCTTTTAACTTCTTCCTCCATTTTTCTAGCTGCTGTCTAAAATGTCAATCAATTCCATTGGCCATGTTGAGATTCTGGGTCTAGCACCCATGGCCCTCAGGCCACAATTTAACCACAGAAACATTCTCCCTGTGATCGTCATCTGTGGAGACTACTTCCAAATCTTGAGGAACAACACTCTGTTTCTGCATAACTCCACGTTAATGAGCATGCTACAAATATCTCCACCATCATAATATAAATAAAGAATAAAACGAACAGTTGTTGAGATAGCTCTTACTTTATTGCCTTATAAAATAGACACATAGGGATTATTTATGGAACACAATATATTCCAAATGACTACCTCGGCTCTGCTTGCAGGCCCTCATCCTTTTCATGAAATTTTTAATCACTCATTCACATTATTTGGGCTCTATCTCGGCGATGGAGCTGCAATGTTCGCGTTCAGAGTTGGAATTGTTTGCGGATGGTTGGCGCAGGCCTTGCTCTTAACATAAAGCAAAAGAAAGACGTTTAACGACGTTAAGCCGCACGAACTTGGCACCCAATGGATGTCTCCGAAAGGCGAAATTACGGGGCTGTGAAATTTCTTGCGCTATAACTCGATTGTTTCGCGACTTGTATGACAAGTATCACCATCCTATTGAAAGTGGAGGTCGTCCGTATGCATATCCTCAAGCTCCGGCCGCCACGAAAAATTGTTTATCAATTTTATTGACCGTAACAGCTTTTTCGGCCTTACAAAAATTAATATCAGCATGCATTTTTTCCAAGACCCAATCCGAGAACGTACGGCGCTGCGGGTGATCGACCGGCTTCAATTCTTGCATTGATTGGACCTTGTACGTATGGAGAGCCAGTGTGGCTGTAGAGAGGTCAAGCTCCTAAGAACGATGATGAATGGAGGTTTTTGGGTCGTTTTCGACTCTTTTCTTTACTGCGGTGAAACTTTCCGAGGGCACGCGTTTCAAGGCATTTACATCTTGTACTGAGCCCGTCTCTTAGAATTTTTTGATTATATAGCCCACACACGTCTCGAAAGGCACATGATTGCGTGCAAAATTGGCACGAGTTTTTCGCAACGTAGAATTTCGTAATAAAATTCAACGACTTGGATTTTTTCTTTCAGTGTGTAGCGTTCCATGGTAAGTTCCATATGCCAACCCTGCATGCGTCAGCTGTAAAATAATAGGCCTTTCAAATCCTACACCTCTTGTTGAAGCACCCTCTATGATTTGTTATGGTAAAAATAAAGTCAGGATGACTAGTCTGAAGGAACCCGCGTAGGTGTTATATTATTTATTTTTCCCGGCTTTGGAAAAAGGATAGTATTTGTATTTCTCTATGGCTGAAAAAAGACTGTCTACCTCTACACTTTATTGAAGAAAAACCCTATACACTGCAATTTGGATAGCGCCGTAGTCCGGGGTGGGCCGAGACCTTCACGTATCATTAAGGCTTCTTTCAAAACCGGGTACGCCCGAACTCTGCGACTCTAAAGAGACTACAAGGTACATTCCGAAGTAAACAGGACTTTGTAAAAATATGAACAACAGAAAGTTTTTTTGACGAAACCGATTTATTTTATTCAAAATCACGCTCAATATAGCGATTTGCACCGTCTAAAAGCATGTCGAATGGCCGAGATATCCTGCAGGATGTCGGTACAAGCCTTTTCGATGACTTCAACGTCCACAAAACACTTTCCTTTCACCGGCAAATGTAAGGTAAAAGTCACACGCGATTTTCAGCCAAAAAATTGGCCACAAGTGTCGATCGATGAGATGGCGGATTATCGTGCAACAATCGCCAACTTCTGCGTGATATTTTCGACAAATACGACGAATACGTACGCTTCAAAATACCAGGATAGGATTGTGCATTAAATACGAGTATTTGACTTCTCCAAACCAGATTTTTTGAGTTTTGACTCGTCTGGCGCTTTCCACTCGGCAGTTTGGCGCTTGGTTTCATCAATAGTTGCATGTTGTAAAGGAAGTTTTTTTTTTCACTTTGGCCTCCTTGATGATATCCTTCGAATGTTGAATTCTGAGCAATTTTTAGTTCGATGCTCATTTTTGTACCGATGACATAAACATACTGTCACTTGAGACGCAATAACTCCGCTTCTATTCGTCCAAATGTCATGAGTGTACATCCGCGAATGATCTACCTTTGCGACGCATAAATTGCCAATAGATAACCTCACTAGAAATACTTGTTTTTAAAAAGTCCTGTTTACTTTGAATCGGACTTTGTAATATCTTTGTACTGAATTCAAATTTTGCAAATAGTTAGGGCAGGCTCCGTCCCAATCAGTGGCTTCAGCAGCCTTGCTTGTTTTGAGTTTGAAAGCAGAAATGCTTTCCTTAATTTTACCATTCTTGTTGCCGATCCCCGCTGCCACGAAACTGCTGCGAGTTCGGTACGAGTATTTCGAATAAAATGACGACAAATTTCAATTAAGCTACTTGCAGTTGTTTGACTGTAGGAGACTTATAAAAATAAACAAAATACGAGTACGTATCCTTGCGAAAGTTCACTGTAGTACAAGTTGCAATCGTCTCCACATCTTCTTTCAGCAATTCAACACCACGTACGGTGTCTTTGTTTATTCTTTTCCAAACACGTATCGGAGCAATTTAGATAAAAACGAAACCAATTAAATGTATGCACTCTGGGCAAGTGTCTTTAATTTGCTCTTCTAGAATGGTTAGAACTTCATTATATAGTCCACCTACCACACCCTCGACAAAAATCTAAAGCTCTGTACTGCACTTTGTTGGGAATTGGTATAAGTACTCTAAAATTAGTTTACTCTTCTTAAAACATGTAGAGGGTGTGGAAAATACACTCTGTATCCCATTATCGTCACACATCCTCATAGTTGTGTGTAAATTTTCTCCGAAACAAAGACGTGACCTAGCATTACGATTATCTTGCATGCTGCACATTGGTTTCAAGAGCACCATACTGCCAGCCCTCCTTGAAAAGTAATTTGCAATCTTATCACATCCATGCACAGTATTCGTATGAGTACTCGTATCTCCTCTGAAACCAAACATGCTTAGCAATTTTGGTCTTGAAATTTACACATGAGTATTTAACTTGGAAACTTGGTACGAGTGTGTAGCAGAAATGCGGTTTATTGTTTCTGGTTTTTGTTGGTCCTTAGTTGGTCACTGTAGCTTGAACTGAAACCACGATTTACCACAAATGCACAGGGTGGACATGACCATGGTCGGACTCTGGAAACACAACTACAACAATTTAAAATGCTTGCTTGCACAGCGAAATACAGTAACAACAAAGGAATCTGTGTCATGTTATGTCCCTTGAGCTAATGAGAATTAAAAAGAGGGAACTTTCCTACAGAATCATCATTGCTACTCGTAAGTGCATATCTTCCACTTATCTGAAGTAAGTTTGGATGTTTTAAGGTGCATTTCTTTCCAACATATAACGTTGTGTAAAGGATTTTAAACCCTAAGGCTTAGATAACTCTTGACAGCAATGTAAATGTTCTAAAGGAGACGTATAGTAGGTATTTCTCTATCCATATCGTCATCCATTTAAATTCTTGTGCAGAAATTTAAGGCTCGCAAAGCAAATATTCTGTAAGGGTGGATGTGGTAGTATACTTCACCCACTCCTCATCATTTACTTGTACAAATATACCTTTCAATTTGTCGTCCTTAAGGCGAGGATAGAAATAAAACATAAAAAAACGGTGAGTAGACCCTTCCTTCATAAATTACGTGTGCTAGAGCTGTCGTACTCGTACACCGTTGAGTTGATCACTGGAGATGGTTGGTGCGTTAGGGCTGTATCCTGCCACTTGCATCCATTACAGACGATTTTTTTTTTGCGCCATGCAATTGAAAGGACATTGACTTGCTGGAAACTGACATTCATAATAATTAAAGCGATTGAGGAGAACCAAACGAATGAAGGTAGAGTGGTGCCTGTTTTTTTTTTTCCTCTTGATGACAACGCTGATTCTGACTATCTCTGTGTCCACTGGATGGGGGAAAGAATGAATAAAAATGACGGGATGTTGCTTTGAAGAGAATAATGAGATCTTGGTCCGAGAGAAGTGCATTCAACTCATTCCAGACACGAAATCCCATTTTTGGAATGAAACATTTCCGTTACGAGATACTATGAATTAATTTGTAGTCCCCACTTCTCATCATGACATGATTTACTTCCAAAGAAGATAACTAGGTATGAGAAGCAACGGTTCGAATTGAGTTTATTCGCTTGGAATGACAAATATTAATGAGGAACTTGCCATATCTGGAGGAACAAGCTAATCAGGGAGACTATAAATTTTTATAGCCTTTAAGCAGTTTATGTGAGCAGTTTAGTTGCATAAAGAATCGGGATGGATGAGTAAAGTCGGCTAAAGAAAGTCAACGGAGGTCGTTATTTACGTCAAGTCCGAGAAGATGATGGTTTGTTTAAACTGGAAATGTAGAAGTGCTGTTTCAATAGAGGGACTTATAAATGACTACTAAGGTTATGAGAGTGGTAAACTATGAGTAATTGA